>OX327015.1:15516411-16877244 GCA_946800695.1 Geum urbanum | reverse complement strand
AAGATATGTTCATGTGTCCAAGAAGATCCAAGATCATGTCAAGATTCGGCCACAAAGAAGCTCAAAAGAAGAAGATGGATTAGAAGCTTAAAATTAAGAAATATGCCTGTGCAGATCAACCCACTTCAATGGGCCAGAGAAAATGAATTAGAATCAATTAATATACGAATAATATGTTCCTAGAAATCTCTAGAAGTCAACTTTCCAATGCAAAAAGAATCACGCAATTCAGACATATAAATCTCTAGGAATCACTGATTTAATGAAGAAAGATCAATTTACCCGGGTGGAGTTAATTCATTCTTAATTAGGGATGGATTAGGGTTTTCTATATCCTATTTAAAGGGGAGCTCGACCAGCAACAAAGCATCACACATTCTAATAGCCAAAGCTTTACCCTAATCACCTCCTTGCATCCAAAAGTCGAAGTATTCCTCCCAATGCCAAAACACCACTAAGCACCACCTCCAAAATAACCTTCCTACATCCACAAGTGTTTTGGGCTCGATTTAGCCTTGGATATTTGTTTCCTCCATCCATCAAAGGAGCTGCTACATCAAGATTTACAGTGCGATTTCACGGGATCAAAAGTGTAACATGGCCTCTTTGTTTATGTTTTATGTTTTGTGTAGTTTTCTTTACTTTTGTATGACAAGACTAAGTTTTGGTATAAGGCTATTTATTTCTGGTTTTTTCTAAGTTTCTTCCATGTGTTTATAGTTTTGATTCGAATGCATGTGCTAGCTTATGTTTTTCTTAATGCTTGAAATTGTTTTTAGTAGATACTCGATTTGGTTCTTCTTTGAGCATGTTTCACGAACTAATTACAAAGATAAAATTGGATTAGATAGTTAGCTCAATTTGGTTGCTGTCTTGTTCAATATAAGCATGTGTATGTATTTTGATTGAAGCTATAGATTTCGTTGACACTTAGGATTAATCGAATAAATATGCTATGTTGTTAGCATGTGATAATCATTTGTATATATGTTAGTCTTAGATTTTATTTTCAGTTTAGAAAGCATGTTTAGGATTCTATGTTCTTGTTTGTTTAGCTTGTCTATGAGTTGAAGCATGATAGAACTTAGGGTTTCTCTATGTGTTTTCTGCCATCTTTTATCTTTATATTTCGTAGATTAATAACCAAACTTTCAAACCTCTCATACCTTTTATTTTATGTTTACAAACGTTGTCATGCTTAGTACCCTCAATCCACGGTTAAGAACGATCCCTACTTATCAATGCTACATCTACAAAGAAGGGTTTTAAATTGCATACGTGTGAGATATATATTGAGTGTCTACTTTGTGTTAATATTTGATGCTTGTTTTACGCATATCACTCCTCTAGACATATCTCAACTTAGTCATGACTAAGATATGAATATGGAAATATTGAATCAACCCAAATATGCAAACAAACCACAATCATATCACACACACAACAAACTCATCCAATAGCATGTAGTACTTTAAAATAAATTCAATTTCATAACTCAAAGCATCATTATATGTACATCAAATTGACTAGGGCTAAACCCTAGCCTTACAAAAGGTAAAAATAACTAGAACAAAGTTTAGATACATGCTTAGAACTAGAAGAATGAAGAGATAACTGGAGAGTCCCATTAGCCAAAGCTCCACCAAATAACTCAAAGGCTTCTAGCTCAACATCTTCACTTCTAGCTAGCACCCAACTTCAAGTGGAGATAAGGGTAGCTCTTAGGATTTCAAGGAGCCAATAGGAAGAGAGATTACTTCACACTTCTTTGAATTCTAAGAACTAAATCAAACTCTAGAGGCAAAGGTGAAAGGAGGAACACCCAAACTAGACCGAAATGATGATGTGATGGTAGAGAGGTTCGGCTCTTCTCTTGAAAGAGGAGCTATGTCTCTTTTGATGATGGAGAAGTGGTGGTGTCAGCCTAGTAAGGAGAGGAGAAAGGGAAGAGAGCTTGAGAGGGTTGGAGAAGAAAACTAGAGAGAAAAAGCTAACTAAAACTTGGAATTGTGTGAAATGAAGTGTAGTATGTGTGTGGGTGATGGGGAGCTCAAATTTGGGAGGGAGATTGGGAAGATTTCAGCCCTTAGGAAATGAGGAGTTGGAAGATTTAAAGATTGGCTTTGAATCAAAGGAACCATGATCTACTATTTTATGCATTGCAAGTCTAAAGTCTGAAATAAGTGACATCATGTGGTCCATCTTCTTCCTCTTCTCTTCAAATCAGACTGGCAGGCATAATTGGGTGGATTGGGCTGAACTCAACGTGATGGGGCCGGCAAGGGTGGTCCAACTGACTGTGGTGAATTTCGGTGGGTTCCCGACAAATTCTGGCGACTTCCGATGAAACTATTTCGTCATTTTTCTAAAGTTGCTCCAAATTCTCTTTTGACTTCGAAAATGGATATGTCTTTTCTAATAAGTGCGTAATTCTTTTTCTTTAATGCATTTTCGAGTCAAACCATGATTTTCTAATAAGAACGGGAAACGTCATAAGAACAATACTTTATTCTTGAAAACAAGCAATAAGGTGGACCTAACACTTACCCCCCATACCTTATTCAATGATAGGTATAGATGGTTGCTCAGATTATTCTATGGCGGTTATAGCTGGTTTGGGGATGTTCTTGCGCGGCTTCTCAGAGAAATTCCACAATTTAAGGTATCCAACAATCTCAAAACAGCGGCCTTATTCATCAGTTTAAATAGTTTGATTAGTAGATTAGTTTTAGTATTACTAGCTTTCATGCCCGTGCATATGCGCAGACAAATTGTCAGTTTAATTGTTCATATTGTTGCATACACGCATGTGGTAAAACACCGCGCTCGTGGAAAAAGATAATCGGTGTATTTCTTAAGAGTGAAAAATATATCATTCAATTATTTCCTTTTATCCAAATCCCATGTTTTATGTGAATTGGCTCTATTTTTTTTTTGAATGAGTGAATTGACTCTATTAGAACAAAAGATTATATCATTATATGCCTTATGAAGTAATACTAAATGTAGCACAAACTAACGCAACATGTTGGTTGACTTGGTTCCCATAACCATAGCCATGTATTTCTACCCACCACAACAAATAGTCTTATGTTCTTTGTTTTAAACATTTTAAAAGAAAAATGTAACAAATATAATTCATTCTAAGCTGAGTCACCACTATTGATGATAGAACATATTTCTATTAAAACACGGGGCATTGTGAAAGGGATGAGACTTGGCTACCCAGTCATGGATAGCAAGGGCTGTCCACGGCCAATCAAAATTTGATACATGGCGTTTTTGGGTTAATCTCTCCAAGTTTTTGGTTTTAACCCATCTTCTTCTCATAATTAACCCAAAAGCGCCGTGTGTCGAATTTTGATTAGCCGTGGGCAGCCTTTGCTACCCATGGCTGGATAGCTAAGTCTCATCCTTGTGAAAGCTGCAATTCATCTCCTCTCTCATCTTGTAATCTCTGGAGATACAAAGATGGTTACGACCCTAAAATTTGCAATGCTACACCATTCGTCGCTTTTCTCAATATTGGTATGTAGACGTTGTTCTGGATGCTGAATTCCGACATGTATGGTAGGTTAGTAAGGTATTACAAAACTTGAAAAGTATAGATTTCTCATCTTCATTACCTACAAACTTTGAAAAGAAATGTGCCCTCCACTAGGTGATTCAACAGAAAATTTCCACATAAAAAAGATAGTATAAAGTACAAACCAAAACACTAACCTTTTCGATTAAAGAAGACAGTTGGATTGTAGCTACCTGAACAACCTCTTTTTGGTGTCCCAATCAATGTTTGGAGATTAAGGTCTTCTTTTGGTAATCGCAAATCGATTCAGTACAGAAGGGAATATAGAATATAGAGAAGGTGAGATAGATAGCGGTAACTGCCGGTACAATGTGTAAATAAAAACTCATTAAACTCTGCTACGTGGCATGGATTCACACATTCCTTCTTATCCCAATATTAGTTGCCGAGTACTAATTAAAGAAATTGGAACTGGAATAAAAGAGCAAATAGAATTGAGATTGCAACTCAAACTTGATTTCCCAAAATCCATGATGCCGGAGAAGACAATGAAAAGATCAAAACATAGTGAGGAAGACTAACGGTCTTACGTGTACTGACTATTGAGCGTTAACTCTAATAGGAAGGTTTTGCCCACTGAGTGTTGACTACTGCGCATGTCAAAATGTGAATTACTGGGTCTGTTTGGGATGAATTTCTAGAGTAACTTTAGCATTAGCACTTCTTGGAGAAAGTACTTTCAAGACCCAGATGTGCTTCCTAAAAAACTACTTCCAGGGGTTATAAGTTATTTCCTAAATTTTCTCAAAGTGCTTTGTATTATAGGCAAACACCTTGAAATTGTTAAAAGATTTTTTTTCAAAATTGGAAGTACTTTCAAAAGTCACACTAAACATGCACATTGTTTCTCTTTGAGTATGACCTTTTATCGTACTATCCCTTGACATTTAAGTTCATTTCAATGTCCAGTTAACAAATTTAGACTACGAAATCTGATGAACCAAAAAAGTAATTATGAATTCATGGTCCATGTTTGAATGAATAACTCTTAGATCGATTGTTCGATATTGTGGTGTGGTTCAACTTTGTGTTTGAGGTGGCGTTTGTGATGAGTTATTGTGATTGAAAAAAAAAACAGTGACGAACGACAATGGATATGCATTGCAAACAGATCAACAATAACGGCGGGGGGACATTGGGAGAGCGAGAGTCTCAGTGAAGAGTGAAGAGAGAAGGTTAGAATAAAATCTTTGCACTACAAGAAAAACGCACCTAGACCGCGGAGCGTTTCCGTCGTCTAGGTGCGTTTTTCCGTCGTCTAAGTACTTAGACGACAAAACCTCCGTGGTCTAAGTTCCGTACTCCAAGTGCTGTCGTCCAAGCACTTGGACGACGGAGAAGGAGAATTCCGCGGTCCAAGTGAGACTTAGACCGCGGACATTCTCCGTGGTCTAAGTGCTCGATTGGACCGCGCAAAAGACTCCGCGGTGTAAGTTTTCACTTAGACAACGGAGAATGAATTCTCTGTGGTCCAAGTGAAAACTTAGACCGCGGAAAACGTCCATCTCCGTGGTCTAAGTGATCACTTGGACGACGGAAAACAACATTTCCGTCGTCCAAGTGATGATTTTGTAAAAAAAAAAACTTAAATGAAAAATTCATGAAATGCTAATTAGTAATTTAATAATTAGCATTTCATGAATTTTTCATTTAATTTTTTGTATATCAATATTCATAATATTGCAAAATTTATTGAATGTTAATTATTAATAATATATAATACGTACAAAATGAATAAATAATTTAAATTATTATGGATTTAAATACAAAATTCATAATATAATAAAATAAATTAATCTAGCCTAAATAAACTAAATTAACCTAAAACTAAACTAATTATAGGCGGTGGTGGTGGCGGCGGCGGCGCCGGTGGTGGTGGCCGGAATGTGGAGGCCGGTGGTGGAGGCGGTAGCTAGTGGTGTGTAGTGGTGGTGGAGGCGACGTTGTAGGTGGTGGTGGTGGTGTGTGGTGGTGGCAGCGACGGTGGTGATGTCGGTGATGGCGGCGACGGTGGTGATGTCGGTAGTGGCGGCGACGGTGGTGGTGGTGATGATGATGGTGGATGGTGATGGTGGTGGTGATGATATATGGTGGGTGATTTGATTGTGGGGGAGAGAGGGAGAGAGGGAAAGGGAGAGTGGATTGAGAGAGGAAAAAATGAAGAGAGATTGAGAAAATGATGAATTTAAAGGGTTTTAAAACACTTAGACGACGGAAAATCAGTATTTCCGTCGTCTAAATACTTTAAATTTTTAAAAAATGTCGCCAATTATTTTAACTTAGACGACGGAAAATCAGATTTTCCATCAACTCCTCTCAACCGAACAAAAAGTGATCGTTTATCAAAATTTTCCATCTATTCACAATACCGACAGTACAAAAATAAATAAAAAAGTTACAACAGCTATGTAAAAATTTGAAATGGGAAATACGCAGTTTACCATTTTGAGAAAAAAGAAAAAAATTAAGCAACGAAAGAAGAAACAGCCAACGCCTGCGAATCCTCTTCTCTCGCCTCCTCTCTCTCTCTCTCTCTCGATCTCGATCTCGAGTCACCGTCACCATCATCACCTTCATTTTTTCTGTAAAAAGCTCCGACGCTTTTTCACTCGCTCTCCCCGGGAAATATAGCGAACCGAAGCAGACTTCAAATCCATGGGCCGGAACTCTTCGTCTCCGCCGGCTGACAATGCCGGTGCCGGCGGAGCTAACGATCTCGGCTTCCACTCGATCCGCGATCGCTTTCCTTTCAAACGGAACCCTAACCCTAACCCTAGCCACCACCGCGCCGGCAGCCGGGATCGCGCCGCAGCCGCCGCCTCCCCGTCGTCGTCCCTTCGCCACCGACACACGCCGAGGTTTTACCGCAAAGGAATGTTTCCGCCGATGAAAGGAAAGTCGGTGTTCTATTCGGTCCTCATCTTCGTCGTGTTTTGCTTCACGGTGGCGACAATGGTGCTTCAGAGCTCCATGACTTCGTTGTTCAGTGATAGAGGCCGGTTGCTCAGAGAAAGCTTCAAGTTGGGGACTACCTTGAGGTTCGTGCCCGGGAGGCTTTCCATGAGGTTCGTCCAGGCTGATGGGCTTGACCAGGCCCGCAAGGAACCCAGGATCGGTGTTCGCCCGCCCCGGTTAGCTCTTGTGAGTCATATTGGCTTTGCTGATTCTGTGGATATAAGAATGCATCTCTTAATAAAAATATCTGTTAATTAATATCCAATTCTGGTGTTAGTTTGTTAATGATTTGGTTAATCAATAGAGCTATTCATTCTAATAAACGAAAGGGAACAAGTGAGCTAGACTTCCTCATTTTGCACCATGTTTTCAGTATAAAATCTCCTCATTTAAGAGACGTAAGTACTTTATATCTGCTTTAGCTACTTTCTTTTAGGGAGCTTATGGATTCTCACGTTCAGAGATCAGAATTGGCGCTTATGAGTATATCTGGAAAAGAAATTGCTGTCAAGAGATGGCAATGTAGGAAGTTGTAAACAAGTTATAATGTTCAAAGAGTAGGATAACTAGTTTAATCAAGGCCTAAGAGAATGTTGTACCAATATGACTAATTGTGCTGAATTGATCATTAAATTCAAGTAGCTGGACAGTACACTAACCTTAGTTAACAGTACAAAAATATTTGTTGATTTGCTATACAGTTTTTTGTTCCAAAAAACAACAATGGTTAAACAAGAAATATGATGCTGTCAAAGAATAGTTACTTTTCTTCTAGTAGTAATGCATGTAATTATAAAATAAAGATTGTCATTAGTGGAGAGGAGAAGTCAGATCTTAGAACATAATACGTTAGACAAGAAAAAAGAAATATTTGTTGCAAATGTAAGAAACTCAGGGTTTATGGCTATTCTGAATTAAGTTAGACCAGAGAGTGATATTACAAGACATTATGAGGGTTTTGTAATGGGTTAATAAATGCTTTATACATGAAGTATAAGGTTGGTAAATGAGCTGAATACTGGTCATGTTCGTCATTAGAATTTTTATTTTTATTATTATAATTCTTTTTTTTGAAAAGGAAAACGACTTTTCAAATGTTTTCAGAACTTTGAATGGCAATTTCTTGATCAGGGTGGTGGTACAACATTCCAATGTGGCAAACACTCTTTGCTGATGTGAATATTGGACTTCCTTAGTGAATGATAATTTATCGTTAAATTGCTCTGTAGAGTGAAAAACCATTAGAGGGGAATTTCAATATTTTGTTTGTATGTTAGATGGTTATGTGCTTTTGAACTGGGTAGAGAACAGCAATTACGTGTCCAAACTAATTATAACCTGATTCTTTTAGAATAAATCTACTTTACAATTGTAATGATAATGCTAATGATAGCAATAACAATGATAATAATAACAATTGATTTCTGAATGATGTTACATGTAAAACATGGGTGTTCCATGACTTACTAGTTTCTCTTTTGATAACCGTAAACTTGTTAGGTGCTTTGAGTATATCCACATTTCACTGGGATTTATGAAGTCCTTATCTAGGTTTCTTATCCTGGTTACTTTTTATGTTGGATACATTAATCTTACTAGGTTTCATTGCCTATTTTTGGTGTTTGCCTGGCCTCCTGACTTTCAATTAATATAAGTGGTCTTCCTTCTTTGGAATATAAAAAAATAATACATGAATGCTGGTTTAAAGAAAGAAAAAAGTCTAGGTATTCTGTTGTTCATGGGTAATTTTTAAATAGTTAGAACTGCAATCTGCGGGTTTCTCTGGAGGCCTTGTACAACAGACAATTCTCTGTGATCATGTCAAGTACTCCTAGGTTCCGTTTTGTGTGACTTAGATATTAATTACTGGTAAACTATTAGTTGGTCTATTTCGGATACTTAACCCTTTTTCTGGACACTCATTCATCTGTCAAGAGCTTAAGCGAATAGATTCTCTCTCATCAGTCAATAGTTTCAAACTAAGCAGAGGTACCTATGGAAGTTTACAATAATTTAAGGAGCTATATGATACATTTCTGATCATTACTAATTCTTTAATAATGATACATTAGTAACTCAAAGGACAGATATTACTGCTTGGGAATTGGAAGACAGTTCAGTAAACTCTCCCATTGCAGTATTTGGCTTCTTCGAGATAATGCTATTGTATCGATATACTTTCAGTAACCGCTAAAACTATTAAAGGATTGGTGCTTCCTAGCAATCATACATGCCCTTGAGTCTGCAGTTCTAATTCTGATTTGTACGTGAATCTTCTTTAGTTGAGACACTACCAATCATCATCTTCCATGTGTCATTACAATTTTACAGTGGCTTGTTTTCTACTTGTAGTTTTACTATCTAACTATGTTCATATCAGATGTAGTGTTTTAACAGCGGTTTGTAGTTAGATCTTATCGTTATCTCGTTGATCATAGAATGGAAGTCTATGTGTCTCAATATCTTTGGATATGATGCTTGCCATATAAGGATTTCTTCTTAATATATACATGCACTATGCTGCTTTTTACAGTACTTATACCTACATTTGACGATGTTAGATCTTGGGAAACATGAAGAAGGATCCTCATTCGCTAATGTTGATTACGGTGATGAAGAATATCAAGAAATTGGGTTATCAGCTTAAGGTGAGTTGTTCTACATGTACCTACTTCTTTTCCTGATATTATTTTTTAATCTTTTAGTATTCCTTGGCCTACCTTCTGTGGTAGTGAGAATGACCATTATAATGTTGAATTTGCACTTACCAACAGGCAACAGCACTCACCAGCATTTCTTTTCCCCTAATTACATAAACTTATTAGTGTGATACATGCATGGATATGTCATGACCAAGCTGTGAAATGAAACATATATAAAATATCTAGTCTTTTATTTAAGTGTGGTTGCAAAATGGCTAACTGCCAGTCTTGATGAAATAATAAGAAAGTTGTAGTCCGGAAATATGTTCATACTTCGTGATCTGTTTTTGGTCTGGATCCCTGCGTCTTGTTGAGGGTTGGCGAGTTTTAGATTGGAGGCCAGGGAGGAAGCTTGTGAAATTGAGGTAGAAGATTGAACTATGGTGGTGTTGATGGTACAAAAAAGTGATTCTTGTTTGTGGGCGAGTGGCTGATCATATTAACTGATAGTGGCACTTTTTGGTGTTCACAAAAGAAGCTGAACTGCTAACTGGTGTATGGTTCTATTGTTAGACATAAATAAATGTTCTAAATTACTACCTCATCGATCTCCCAATGTTTGTATGACAGATTTTTTCCGTAGTGAATGGTAAAGCACGAAGAATGTGGGAGGAATATGGTGGCCCAATTTCAATATTAGCTCCAGAGCATTACAGCCTTATGGATTGGTCGAGGTATGTCCACCTCTTTAAAGTTTAGTTGCCTAAGTTCATTGGGTTTGGGTTTATGTGTTTGAGTTCTGGTTACTAGTGAAGCATTTCTAGTGCTGATTAGTCACTGATGTTTAACTTACCAATATCTGTTAGTTTACTGAGATAATTGACGTTTTTCATTTATACAGTTTCGAAGGTGTTATTGTTGACTCTATTGAAGCAAAAGAGTTTATTTCAAGGTGGGTTTGTTTAACATTTGATTTGAAGCTGGCTGAAGTCTCTGATATTTACTTCTTCTTTTTTCTAAATTATGAGCAAGAGGCCTTTTTAGCTTTTGCTTCAGTTGATGGTCCACAGAGCCAATTATAATCAATATCCTATATACAGCAGTAAACAGGTTGTATGCTCAATGGTTGATCTCAAAAACATCTGGAATGTTTAGATCCCATATTAATTGATCGTGAGCATGCAAGTTTATATCTGTTATGGAAATAAGCAATTCAATAGGTTTAATCATTGTGCATGGGCTTTGCTTGAAAATGAAATATTGAGATATCACATATACCACATGAGTTGGTAAAGTTTAGATGTTTTTATGGTGGGATTTTGTTATGGTATCAGTACATGTTTCCATATATCCTTTTCACACACAGAACTTCACCTGTGAAAATTTGTCTACTTAGTCATGGTCAGAGATGCGTGACATATTTAAGACAACAACCCATAAACCTTTGGCATTCCACTAATTTCTTTTTCCGTGTCATTGTAATAGGATCCTACACAAATTTAGGTGAAGCATACTTTTTTCTCTATTGAAGAGATTAAGAAGAAAACCTCATAGTCAAACTAAGAATTGAAAAGTAATTTCATGTATAAATTTGCTTAAGTTTGACATGTGATGACTAGTAAGTTTTAGATTTATGCAGCCTTATGCAGGAACCTTTTTGTTCAGTACCACTGATATGGATAGTTCAAGAAGATACACTTGCTCATCGTCTTCCATTGTATGCTGAAATGGGCTGGAAGCATCTTGTTTCTCATTGGAAAAGTGTCTTCAGTAGAGCTAATGTTGTGGTGTTTCCAGATTTCACTTTGCCGGTAACCAACCCATTTCTGTTGTGTTTTTTTTGTTGCTGTGCATTATTCTAGGAATCTTGTGAATTGACTGCTAAATTTTATTTCTATCGAAATATTTCTTATGTTCTTGTGTTTGTCTTCATATTATGTGTCAGATGTTATACAGTGTTCTTGACACTGGGAACTTCCTCGTCATTCCTGGATCCCCAGTTGATGTTTGGGCTGCTGAAAGCTACAGTAAAACCCACTCCAAGAATCAGTTGAGGAAGAAGAATCGATTCAGTGAAGATGAAATGTTGGTTTTAGTTGTTGGAAGTACTTTTTTCTTCGATGAACTTTCATTGGACTATGCAGTAGCAATGCATTCTATAGAGCCACTGCTAATGAAATATGCGAGGAATGATGCTGGAGGGGTGTTTAAATTTGTGTTCTTTTGTGGTAATTCGTCTGATGAATATGATGATGCTTTACAGGTAATTATTTTGTAATCTGACATGTTGTCAATAATTTTGATATTTTAAGCTTCTTTCATCGGATCTTGATGCATGCAGGTGGCTCCCATTTCCAAATTAAAGATAGAATGCTCTTGCCAATGTTTTCTGTTGTGCTCTGTTTTTCTTATTTTTTTCCAATCATAGAAATGCTGATTATTCTTCTGATCACGTCTTCCACTTGCATTGGTGCATAGGACAAAGTATGAAGCTTATTATTTGTTGCCTTCTTGTTTCAGAAAGTTGCTTCACATCTAGGACTTCTTCATGGTTCTGTAAGGCAATATGGTTGGAATGGTGATGTCAATAGTGTGTTATTAATGGCAGACATTGTTCTCTATGGTTCTTCACAAGATGTACAGGGTTTTCCTCCATTGCTTATCCGTGCTATGACTTTTGGAATCCCTGTTATTGCACCTGATTTTCCGGTCTTGAAGAAATATGTGAGTTCAAGTTCTTCTTGTCTTGATAGTTTATTGCCCTGTGATTTTATTTTTCCTGTGTCCCTTACACTTTAGAGATTGTAGGTAGTTGATGGAGTTCACGCAATATTTTTTCCAAGACATGATCCTGATGCATTACCAAAGGCGTTCTCGCTTCTGATTTCAAATGGGAAGCTTTCTAAATTTGCTCGAACTGTCGCTTCCTCTGGAAGACTGGTTGCTATGAATCTACTTGCATCAGAATCCATAACTGGTTATGCAAGACTTCTGGAGAGTGCACTAAAATTTCCATCAGATGCTTTGCTGCCAGGTCCATTCTCCCAACTTCAACAGGGTACATGGGAATGGAATTTATTCGGGAATGAAATAGATTACAACAACGGTGATATGCTAAACTTTGCTGAGAATCAAGCCTCTTTGGAAAACTCTACTATTGTTCATGCCCTTGAAGAAGAGTTTTCTGGATTTTCTTATGCAACAAACATCCCTGATAATGGAACTGAGGATTTGGCACACGATCTTCCAGCTCAATTAGATTGGGATATCTTGAGGGAAATTGAACTTTCTGAGGAATATGAGAGGCTAGAATTGGAGGAGGTATAGTTAAATTACATAATTGATATGAATGTATCCCCCCCCCCCCAATAAAAAAGAAAAAAAATCACACATATACCTCCCCGTTTGGACATAATGGTAATTGTTTGACTTGCTCTTGTAGCTGGCAGATAGAAGCGAAAGTGATCCTGGTCATTGGGATGAGATATATCGTAATGCCCGAAAAGCCGAAAAGCTTAAGTTTGAAGCAAATGAGAGGGATGAGGGAGAGTTAGAGAGAACAGGACAGCCGGTGTGTATTTATGAGATATACAGTGGAGCTGGGAGTTGGCCGTTTTTGCACCATGGTTCGTTGTATCGTGGGCTAAGTCTTGTGAGTTTCTGTTCCTTTATTATAATTCTATTTCTGTAGTAATGACTCTTTTTGTTATGAACTCCAACTAGTATTTAGTTTTTCACACTATTTTCTTACTTATTTTTATCTTGCATTGCATCTGTTAGTCTAGAAGAGCACGAAGATTGAAATCAGATGATGTGGATGCTGTTGACCGGCTTCCCATACTCAATGAAACTTACTACCGTAAGGTCCTCTGTGAGATTGGAGGAATGTTTGCTATTGCAAACAAGGTGGACAATGTTCATAAACGACCTTGGATTGGGTTTCAATCTTGGCATGCTGCTGGTAGGAAGGTAATTCATAATGCTGGCTTTATTTGGTAAAATTCGTCCAGTCTATATATGTACATTGTAAAAGTTAGCTTTTCCCATCATAAGAATACAAGTACTTATGCATGATTACATTGTTCTTTAGCTTTCTATCATATTCATCATTGTTTCCCAAAGCAGGTATCTTTGTCCAAGAAAGCTGAAAGAGTTCTGGAAGAAGCTATTCGAGATAACATGGAAGGAGATGTAATATACTTTTGGTCACGCTTGAACATGAATGGTGGGGTTACTGGTAGCAAAGATGCACTGACTTTTTGGTCCGCATGTGATATTTTGAATGAGGGGCACTGCAGGTATTCATTATAAAACATAGTTCAACTTAATGTTATAGTTATACAACTCAAATTGGGTGAAGGTGTTACATTTGTCCCTATTGTCCTGCCTTGCGAATAAGGAGATACTTGGCATCAACAGTGGATATATGAGGCTGTAGCATCAGAACATGAGGCTGCTTACTTGTCCTCTTTTATACAATCTCATTGATGCAAAATGGAAGAATGGTTATAGTTAATTTATCCTTATGTTTGCATAAAAGAGAGCGCAATGGAAAACCACTTTCCACAGCTTCATTAAATCATGGATGAGAACTTGTTTCTGACTACAGCTGATAAGAATTGTTGTTAAAACGAATAATGATTTAATATTAAAAGACAGAGTGCGTACTTAAAATACAGGTTCTTGTTTTTCTTGAATTCTCTGAAAGTTCAAAATCATAGACGTGCTAGTGCAAAACGTGTATACATAGCAAGTTTATAGGGTTTTTGGTCCAAGAATGATACTGGATAGGTTGGTCTGATCGGTAAACTGAATATGGTTGTTCTTTGAACAAATTTTCCTTTGCTGATAATGTTTGCAGAAATGTTTTTGAAGATGCATTTCGACGGATGTATGCCTTGCCATCTAGTTCTGAAGCTCTACCTCCAATGCCAGAGGATGGTGGTCACTGGTCTTCCTTGCACAGCTGGGTGCTTCCAACTCGCTCCTTCCTTGAGTTCATGATGTTCTCTCGGTAATTTAGTGACCATATTCGGTCATACAATACAAAAAAATACTTGCAAATTCATAACTGAAATTTTGTATTTTGAATCGCAGGATGTTTGTCGATTCTCTTGATGCATTGCACACCAACTCTAGCAATAGAATTATCTGCCTGCTGGGTTCTTCAGAGCCTGAGGTATGTTATATGAGCCTTCATTGTATAATTCTTTTAGTCCTGTTGGAAGTTTAACATTCTTCATTCTTTAAAATTATGAGCAGCATACACATTGTTACTGTCGGGTATTAGAACTTCTTGTCAATGTCTGGGCTTATCATAGTGCACGGAAGATGGTTTACATAGATCCGCTCTCTGGTTCACTGAAAGAGCAGCACCCATTTGAGCAACGCAAAGGATTCATGTGGGCAAAATATTTTGATAGTACACTACTCCAGAGTATGGATGAAGATTTAGCCGAAGCAGCAGATGATGGTGACCATCCGAGGGAGAAGTGGCTGTGGCCTAATACTGGAGAAGTGCATTGGCAAGGTATTTATGAGAGGGAGAGGGAAGAAAGATATAGGACAAAGATGGTGAAGAAAAGGAAATTAAGAGAGAAATTGATGGATAGATATAAGGAGGGATACAAGCAGAGGACGCTTGGGGGTTAGAAAGTCTAGTTTGTGAGTTAAATGCTTATATTCCAATGCCAACTCACTCCAACAATCAGACATCTACAAATCTTGATGTTTCTCAAGTTGGAAATGGGAGAAAATTCTCGAAGACTCAGGCAAGGCAAATCGTTTCTTTCTAACTGCAACAGCATGGCTTTGTGAAAAGATGGAGTTTTGTAGGTATTTTCTCTAACTGAATAGAGAACTCACTGAAGTGGACAGTAGCAGCTCACTAGCATACAAAGGACACTTCTCAATTAAAGTTGCACAGAAGATACCAAGTTTTTTGAGGAGAGTACAGAGAGAACCCCAACATTCGGTGAAATGATTTTTTCGCTGAAATGATTTTTTTTTTTCATTAGTGATATGTATTTTTTCTAACAAAGGTGATATAAAATTTTGCTAAAAATAATAAATCAGAGTTCCTAGCTTATCATTTCTAGGGTTTTCTGAGTCACTGCAATGCAGCATCTGACGTTTCGTTTTGGTTCACTTGTTACAAAAGGCCAACGAATTGGTATCACTGTGAATAAGATATTTGTGTAGCAAACAGATCGATTAGAAATTGAAAGAGGCATGACTGAGCTGAGTACAATGCTACAGATAATATTATATCATTCCATTGGTAATCAGAATTTCTTTTTTTCTGAGCCGAGTACAATGCTGTGGTAGTACTACCAAAGTAGTCTATCAAACCTTTGGGTTTTCTGGAGCAGTGTCATTTGTCGCAACAAGAAGTTCTACTGGATCATATAGCAATAATCTATTCCATGATATTGCTTTACAGATCATATAAACACTCCTACCGGATTTTGTGACAAATGACTACCAGAGTTTCGCTGGTTGACTAGTTTAAAATCTCTATTAACTGGAACTTCATGGAGTTCTGAAGTTGCAGAAACGAAGGATGCCGTATGTCAACACCATGAAGTTGCAGTGAATAGAGATTTTATAATAGAATTTTTCGATTACAACTTCCCAAGAAATGTAACAAAATAGACGAACTTCTTCAGTGGATGACATCTTTATGTTTGATGAAGTACCTAAATATGACTCCATGAATCAGGCCATGACCATGCTTGTTAAATCTAGTTGGAGAATTTTCAGCGGTGATCAAGGGTTGTGGGCCAGATTTTGAACTTACAAAGACAAGTATATGAAACATAGAAGTTGGTTTTCTGAGAGGTATGCCTTCTTCTACTTGGAAAAGTGTTCTTTTTGGAGCTGATCTTTTTAAAAGGAACCTCAAATGCAGAATTGGAGATGGCCAATTAAGTTGCTAGGTTCTGGACTGATATTTGGTTCAAGTCTGACAAGTTGATCAAGTATAAATTGCCTGATGTGGAAATAGTAGTTTCTGGAATGCAGAACGCTGGGATTTTGAGCTCATGTGTTCTGTGTTACTTATGGATATTGCTTTACAGATCATAAACACTACTACTGGATTTTCTAGTTGTGGCAAGGATGTGCAAATTTGGGGAGCTCAGTGAAATCTACTTACAACTCTATGTACATTTGATTTTAATGATATCAATCCTATTTGGAGCTCTTTGTGGAAGTTACGAGTACCTCCTAAGCAGCGAACTTCTGTGTGGACTATGGTTCACAAAAAGTTGTTAACTAATGTGCAAAGAATGAGAAAGAGAATGACCAACTGTGCCAGGTACCAGATCTATCTTAATGGTGATGAATCTCTTTTGCATTTGTTCTGAGATTATTGCATTGCTGCTAGTGGAGTCTGGAGCACTTTTACTAAGCCTAGTTACATCACAAACACCTTTAATCTGCCCTTGGGATAGCTGGATCATTGCCTAATTGCAATGTCATGGGATTAGATGGTGTGGCCTATTTGTTAATATGTGGTTAGGCCTGGGATTTTGGAACCGGGAACCGCAAAAAATCGAATCGGAACCGGACGATTCGGTATGATTCTAAAATTTTAGAGCGTATATTTTGTCAGGAATCGAACCGTATTCTAACGGTTCGATTCGGTTCCGGTTCCTCGTTTTTATTTTACAAGAAATCGTCGAGAACCATACATAGTCTATATTTTAACTAAATATTATAATTATATGTCATTATATCATTACATATGAAATATTTGTTATTTTGTTTGTCACTCAAATCATCAAGTTGCTAATCATAGGTAATATATTGGGTATGTCATTTGTTATTTTGTTTATGTCACTCAAATGACTTATTTGGTGATCATGAGTCAACCCTCTTTTATGAAGTTGTATGATAAATTTTTATTTGATTATATCACTCAACACAAGAACTATGAAATATATTTGTATGTTAATATTAATCAGTTAATGTATTATGATGAGTATAAACTCATATATAATAGAAACAACAATAACAGATTATAGTTTGGTTCCAAACCGAGGAACCGTGGAACCGTGGAACCGAATCGGTTCCTGAACCAGTTCGGTTCCAATCGGCTTTGCCTTTTAAATATAAGAAACCGAACCATATATAAATCAAACGGTTTGGTTCCAATTCCTGAAAATTATAAGTGGAACCGAACCGTTCTCAGGTCTATATCTGGTGGTTTATTTGAAAATGGAGAAATAAGGCCATTTTTGATGCTAATTTTCAGATACCTAGCCCTCCTTGCAATGTAATTATGAGGGCTGTTGAAGAGTGGGAGAATGCCCAAACCTGACATTTAAATACTAGTATGTACACCTCTCTTGTCAAACATGTCTTTCGTAGGAGAACATGCTTGCTGCTGTGTTAGCTAAGGAGAGCCTAAATGATGACCTTGGAGTAATCTATTTTTGTGAGCCCCATGCCCTCTGCTTTGAAGTTTGAAGATGTTCTTTGATGATATAGCTGGTACCTCTTTCCCTCGAAGACATAGGACTGACTACTGTTTGTAGTCCTCTTTCGTTTTTCTGGGATTTTTAGGCAAAAATGAAGAAGAAAAAACTACGTTGTTGAACTTCCGAACCGGACCCATTCTAACCTACTAACCAATGCAAATGTCGGATCCCATCGGGTCTGATTTTTCAAAAATTCACAATTAATAAATAAAAGAGTACGTCTGTTCACACCTTGACATTTACTATTTACACTTTCATTAATATTTTTGTAGCACAAACTTCCTATTTTATCCATATTTTTACTGTTTTCCTTTGTCCTGCACTGTATGCCGATGCACCTTAACCAGGTTGAATTGCTTACACTCAATTCCCCAGGTTGAATTGAACCCCATATTGAATTGAATTGCTTGGCTAATTTTCTCAATATTAAAAATTTGGGATTGAAATGTTGAAATTTTCATTGGATGGTTGAAAACAGTGGGTTGACAGTATCAACTTGACATTAATAGAGCTTTGCGAACTTAGCTTTTCCATGGACCTTAATCACATTGTCAATAAGCTAATAGCAACACATAAGGAGCAATATTTGAGATTTGGGAGTATAATCGGAATTCATGGTCCAATACAACCATACTCCATGGCTGCGAGGAGATCGAGATTCCTGTACAATTTTTTTTCTATCTTTATTTATTTAGGGGCAAAATAGAATTATGAAAATTTTATAATATGTGAAGGTTCAAATAGTAAAAGAAGAAGTGTGAACAGATGAATTCTAAATAAAAAAGAAAAAGAAAAAAAAGAGCAAGAAACAAAAGAAAAACAGGTCTCATTTCCCTAGTAGAAGAAGAGTTCACTCGCATCCAAGACAAGGCCGTCTCAGTCTCACTGTGTAGTAATAGTAGACGCGACTAGTCTAGTACTAATAGACTATCAGTAGGGTTTTTCCAAAACCCCATAATCCAGTTTCCTCACTCTATAATCTATTCAGGTAAATCTTCTCAAGTTTCATTCTTTCTGTCATAAAAACAAAAGCATTCTATTCTCTGTTTGTACAACTTTCACTTCTCCCTGTTCAGAATTATTTGTTCTTTTTTGGGTTTAGAAAAAAGAAGAAAGCTTGATTTGTAAAGAGACAAAATTTAAGGTCTTGCTTGGTGTGCGAAAGACCCTGTGTTTTGGGTTTATTGATTTTCTCCTTGAATTGTTTATGCAAGTTTATCTGATATGATGTAGCTTTGCCCATTTTACGTTTACAGCCAAAGTGGAGGTACCTTTTTATGTTTATTGACAACAAAAGCATGAACTGATTACACGGACTTTTAGGGCTCTTGATGTAATTTGGTTGAGAAATACCTTTTCCAGTTTGTAATATAACGACCCAGTTCAGTGTCAGGTATATGAGTTCTTCCTCTATAATTGAAACTTATGTAGTAGTGATATAGCGGGTTTTATCCTCTGTCCACATGGTCCGGAGCTATATAAAGTCCACGGTTGAATTAGAGGAACTCTAGTTTTTCTTTTAATGTTCTGATCTTTGTTCAAGGTTGATGACAGTGTGCTGTGGCACTTTTTCCATCTCTTTTGTTATTATAGCTTTGCGTGTATTGATTACTCGCTACGTGAACCTTGATCCGTCTGTTATGCTATATATGATGATTTCAGTTTAATTTCCTTTATACCTAGCTTGTTGCACTATTTATATTAAACTTTCTCGGATAGTTATGCAATATTTAAAGGATGCGTTTTACAAGTATTACTGTTGTCAGACTGATAAGTACTTACAAGTAAAACGTAAAGAAGAGCTAGTTGCAGTCACCCAATTTTTATGAATGTGACATATTTCTACAAGTTCTGACTGATCCATATTTATGCATACCCCTACTTGGTGAGTCAACCGAGTGTTATCTTGTTAGATGTCTGAGAGTGGGGAGTCTCAAGTGTATTCTCACATCTGAAAGTTTTGTGTCACATTTTACTGAAGTTAAATTCTCTCATATCTAGGAATTGATGTTCAGGTGAGGATGGTAGTGGTGTATTGTAAGAGTTTTGCAAGACACTTGTCATGTTGTCACTTAATGGTTTACACAACACTTTAAATATATCATCGTGTTGATTGTTTAAGTAGAATATCGGCTAGTTGTTTACCCACAAGCTTCCGAGTTCAAATGTTTTATTTTTGCACATCATTGCATGGTGTGTGGATTGATTATGCTAAGAGGGTTCACTTATCCTAACTTTCTCTGTCATTAAGTGATCCAGACTCGAGACAGCAATCCTCTTGTAATGGGTTCCTTGATATATAGAGTCTGTTTCGTTAGGGTTGAATTTCTAACATTTCAAGCTTGTAAAAATTAGTTTTATCTTTATATATGGCATTGAAGACCATTCACTTCCCTTGACATTTGATCGTATTCCAGTAAACTTTATAAGTTTATATGCTCTTCAGAAAAATCAATGCATGAAGTTTAGAGTGTTTTTCAATATGTGGAATTTGAGATTTGTATTTTCTAGATATCAGAAGAGCACAATGCAAACTCATATAAAAAATAAATTCATTTGTGGATGAAAAACCTTTAGTGGTTATGCACCAAAATAAATATGGTGAAGTTGCAACTCAGTCTCTGTTGAGATGCTCAGCGATGTCGCTAAGCTATATAATTATAGTATGGGCTTAGCTGATCTGTCATTGTTAAGTTAGAGTAACTTGTGTAGATCTCATGTCTAGTTGGATTTTGAATCCGACCAACCTTCAGTTTAGTTCCTGTATTGATAGAAAAAATCACTTGGATATCATTAACATAGCAGAAATCTGCAAATGTATGTGTAAATCGTTGTTTTCTGTTGGTTTATGTTTCACAAAGAACAAACTATCAGTATGGTCTCCACAAAATCTCTCTAACTAAAATCCTCATCTTTGTAGGTTTGACTTCATCAGGTGGCAAGCTTGCTGAATGTAATGCATGCTATCAAGGGTGGCTGGGTTGGGCAAACTTTTGCCCTAGCTAAAAACAATGATTATGAAGGAAGGAAGTCCCGAATTCGGCGTTCAAAGGAGGAGAGGAAGGAAATGGTTGAATCCTTTATCAAAAAGTAAGAACATTATAGTCTCTTAGTCTCGGTATCGCTAGTATTAAAACTGTTAATTCACTGCTTTTATTATGTTTTTTTTTAGAAGAATGCGTTTATTATGTTTAAAAGTGAAAAAATCATACTTTAGTTGGAAGGAGATTCTGCCTTTTGATATCTGTATAGCATAATTCTGTTTTTCTAGATCGTCCATGTTTTGTCAGATTCTCAATGTTAATTTGATCATGATTTGGTCATGTTATAGCTGGATTAAGTGGCATTCATGAATTACGAAAGCTGATTGACAATCAAATGTAGCTATTATTTTATATCTAGAATTTACTTGAAAGGGATGTTCTTTGGTTTGGTTGTCCCCAAGATGGAACAGCATGTGGTGCTTTGATATATATTGTTCTGTGTCCCAAAGGAACAAAATTAATGTCCTGTCTCAGCACTCATCAGCCTTTACTTTTCCTTTTACATTGCAATGTCATTTTAATTAACAGAAAGTGATAGGTTGACATTCTCATTGCTTACAAATAAAGCATGTCAAGTATTGTATTAATTTATTTTTTTTGGGTATGTTTCCTGCTTAGTAGGCTCTTTTTCAGTATGTAGATGTAGTAAGATGTAGGATCTATGCCCCAGACAAAATAAGAAGTTGGAGGATGGTTGAGTAGTTATTTAGTAGCAAATGACTCCAAATTCGTATGATTTTTTTTTAGTTTTTACTCTTCTATTAGTCAATTGAAAGCTGATAATCACATTCTGTGTTTTGATCTCGCGTACAGGTATCAGAATCTACATAACGGGAGTTTTCCATCACTTAATCTCACCCATAAGGAAGTTGGTGGGTCTTTCTACACTGTACGTGAGATTGTCCGAGATGTAATTCAAGAAAATAGAGTGCTGGGTCCTGCTAAGTTCACCTCAGAGGGTCAGACTATGGATCAGGTTTTTGAACATAATCCACTGGGTTCAGTTGCTGCAGAACCTCTAAATTCTTTGTCATTAGCATCAAGTGACCCTCAGTTTGCCAAATATCAAGGTCAGGGTACAGTTCAAGATATGGTATTTTCTTCTGATGGGAAATCATTTACCCTTGAACATAACATATTTGACCATGACGGAGTCATCAATGGCACTGCAGTGGGGAATGAAGAGTTACAAGTGAATGGACGACTGGCAACAGAGAAGAACGTAGCTGAAGAATCCAAAGTTTCTAATGGGGATTGTATAGTTCCTGGATATCATATGTTTGACAATGGTAACCAGGTAAATCAGCAAGACAAAGAAATTGACAAAGTGGAATGTGCAGAGAATAAAACAAGTGAGCCTTTGGAAGTAGAGAAGAAAGTTGAAGAAGTTCTGGCAACATCGAAGTCTAAAGTGACCTCCATAGAATCAGATGTAGTAGTTGAGACATTCCCCTTAAAGCCTGTTATGAGGACTACCAAGAGCTTAGATGGGATGGTAGAAGTAACAGATCTTAATATATCTCCTGAGGATAAGGGGACCAAGGGAATGAAGTTAGCGACTGATGTTTTGCCATTGGATTCAACACATTGCATGAAAAATATGGTCGATGATAAAGCAGCATTGACAAGTCCATTGGTTGAGAACAAATCCCGTACAGTGAATGAGGAAGCACTACAAATTGCCAGAGATCCATCACTGGAGAGCTCAGAAATCTCGAATCTTGATGAAAGTATTATGCATGAAAAATGTAACAGAGACCTTAATGTCAAGGCACCTGGAAACGATGTTCAAATATCCGAGAGTTTTGAACCAAGCCAAGGGACTGCTGGAGCTAAGGTAATTTTATTTATTTTTGAAGTCTTGATCTTTCATTGTTTCTTTGAACTACCAAATGTCTCTCATATGTTATCCGCTCTCAGAAATAAAAAATATCCTCTTGTTTTCTTCCACACCCCTAGAAAATATCCCTTATAGGACACTTACCCATACCACAACGTTTTCCTTCCTCCAAAAATATGACCTCTCACAAAATGAAGCTCTTTGTGAAGCAAGTCATCCCAATCCAGCTTAGGGATAGCTTCATCAGACTAGAGCCCCGTTTCAGGTTGAGTCTTTGGGATTAAATCAGCTATTTTTAACTATTTTGATAGAATGAGTGTTTGGTAAACTATTAAAACCTGCTTATTTTAAACTTTTTAGTTCAAAAACCACGGTTAGAAATGAAGGGTTGCTTATTTGAAACTGTGTTTTCTAAAATTTTCTCCTCAATCCCAAACTAAGCCTAGTTTTGATTCATTGGATTCGGCTGTGCTTAGGCTCTCTTTCTTTTTCTCCTGTCTTAATGATGGCCAAAGTAGTACTAGTAATACTGTTAGTCTTATTAGTACGCTAGATAGATCATTGACATCTGGCTCTCTGTGTTGTAACCGTCATCTTTCTATTAATGGAAGCATGTTGGAGTAAAACATCCAGTTTGAACTAGTTTGAATTTAATTCAAGGCACATTGGAGTAAAAAACCTAGCTTGAAGCTATTGTCAGTATAATTTGCAGACAATGAAAACTCCAGACACAAAGAACCTTAATGGTACCAGTGTTGGCAAGGGGCTGTCACAAACCAAAAATGTCCTTGAGATTGAAGATGAAGCTGCCATCCCCTCGAGCGCAGGCTTGCAGAATGGGAACACTCCCACTTTAGACAGGATTAATCTGTGAGTATACCCTGTAATTCCATATAAGCGATTTGGTGTTTTACTGAATTAAGCGATTTAACAGTCTTGTTTTACGATCCTAATCTGTATTTGAATGGTTTCTTTGAACAGTGAATCGTGGCAAAGGCCGTCTAAAAAGTCGGAAAAACGAGAAGGCAAACCTCTTTGGGATGTGTTTAAAGAGTACATAAATGCTTTTGTCAAGTTTTGGTCTGAATGAGTTGGCTCATTCAAGTGTACTTTGAGTGAACAAGTACTGTACTTGCCAGGGTGATTTCCATTTCAGTTATATTAGATTATCTGATTATCATTTGTCATGGCTAATCTCATCTTATGATGCACACACAACTGGAGTGGCTTTTTTAACACATCATTTCTGCGTGATCGGAAAGAATTCTTCGGTTTGAAGACCTTAAGTTTCATCAAAGGACCCTGAATGCATTTTATTCTGTAAGACTACAAAACAAAAGATTACATCCCCTAAATTTATTAACATTGTTTTTTCCTTGATGATGAAGCTAGAGGGAGGGCAAGGTAAAATGCTCTGAGTTTGAGCCTGTTTTATGAATTGCTTTCTGTTATCATGGGGGAAATTGTGTTTACCAAATGAGGAGGGTGTAATGATATTTCGTTATCTTCATGCTCATAATTTGGCGTTATTGGCTAAATAGGTTGGAGCTTGCTCAAAAACCCCAATACCATGTATATAAAACACGTTATTATCTGAACTGTGATTTACATTCACTTTATGATGTGGAGTTGAAAGGGTCTGTTTCTAGTCTGCTTTTCACAGAAGAAGCGACGACCTATTGGGACAGCATCAAGAGAACTTCTCCTATTACTTGCATATACAACGCTCGAAAAACGTACTAGATGAATCGGCAACACTAGGAGCCACATTTTCAATCCCTACAACTATGAGCTCCAACTGTTTTTGTTATTTTAGGAGCATGATGCAGAGATGCCTTACACTATTGCTCTCAGTCTTATGTGCATAAGACTTTAAGAGTTACGTGCCAGCCTGTGTATGAGATAAATCCAAGATTAAAAAGATATTCAGTAAGCTATACTGAAATGAATCATTGGAACTCCTTTCACCCGTAGCAAGCAGCAACAAAAAACTATGGAACAGCGCATATGTACCTTGGTACCAAGGCAAATAAGAAGATTGAAAATGCAGATTATTGCTCCCAGAGAAAAAACTCCACATTTTGTAATTTCATAATTGATAAAGAGCGAGAAATTTGCGTTACCTATTCAACCAAACCTTAACAAAACATGAAATTTATGATTCAGGAAAGGAGGGGAGGAAGCAAGAAGAAGCTAGAGTCACTGAAAATATGACAACACATACTTCAAATTGGTGTCAAGGATTTTGAACTAATCTACCACAGTTTTCTAATGACTTTCAGATTTTCTTTGTATTTTTGTCGGTAAGAATTTAATAATGTAATCTTACAAACAATAAGTTGGTGGATAAATAACAAAAAGACATTATTTAAAATCTTACCGACATAACAGAAGAAAAAAGGAAAGCAGAATATAGATGAAATGAAAAGGAAAGCAGAAAGCACTAGAGATGAAAACCAAAACCTACCTAAAGATAGATGAGATGGTGTCATTGCTGGAACCAGAGGGAGCTGCCTGAGGGCCTCCACTGGAGAGCGAGTTTGACGGAAGAATATTCTGTCTGGCTGCAGAAATAATCAGTTGTCAAAACCTTTCGGTTGCAAACAATTTATTCATTTATCTTGGAAACAATTTGTCCAGGGCCTCATTCTCTACATTCCATTTAAAGCTAATTTAACAATCAATGCTTAGATTTGTCTAACTACATGGTTTATCCAGCTAAGGCAACAAGTCTTATGACTACTTCCCTAGATGCACTAAATATTCATAAGCTTTTTGCTCTTTCTGGAATCCTAATCTCCGAAGCCCCTACTTTAACAGATCTTCCTCTACTGTATAATCATATGCCGTCCACATATCACTTTACCTGTATGTATTGAGTATTGAACATTTCCCATGAAAAAATTTATCCTATTGAAAATTCGTCATCTACATTCAAATCATTGCTCGGTACATTTCCAGTCTTCTTCATTTGTTTATGCAAACTGTTAACTGCAGAATATAAGTTTTGAGATTGAATATGAGACTTATCACCAACAACAAACACATGCACCATATTTCCAACTTCTAACCAACTGCAACCAGGCTGTTTTTTCAAACCCTTCTCTTTCATTTTAGTCCTCATCATTGCAGCCTTTTGCCACTCCCCAGATCTAGCATAGAAGTTCCACAACAAGGAGTAACTGCCTGCATCATCTGATTCCAACTTTAAAATCTTCTCTGCAGCTAATTTTCCAGTGTCCATATTATGATGATCAATACATCCAGCAAGAAGAGCGCCCCAGTTAGATGGTGATGAGTTGGTCTCAAGCTTCTCAAGGATATCATAAGCTTCCTTGAGTCTCCCTGCTCGACCACATAGATCAACTAAACATGTATAATGATCTTCCCTCACTCGAATTGATCCATCATTAAGAAGCTCATCAAAAAGATGCAGCCCTTCCTCCACCAAACCAGCATGACTACACGCAGAAAGCAGCCCCACATAAGTAACATCATCAGGTTTGCACCCCAATTTCCGCATTTTATTAAACACATTAATTGCCTCAATACCACATCCATGATGTGCGTAAGCAGCAATCATTCCGTTCCAGGAAATCAAATCTCTATGAGTTTCCAATCCAATGTCAAACATCTTTCTAGCAGATACTAACTCCCCACATTTTGAATACATGTTTATGAGTGCAGAGACCAAGTGAACACATTCCTGATGAACTGTCTTACTTATCAGCTGATGTATCTGTCGACCCTCACAGAGACCAGCTAAGTTACTACAAGCACTCAAAATACTGACAAAAGTTCCTTGATTAGGTCTGACCCCATTATCAGCAACCATTCTCGAAAATATCGTCAATGCATCTTCATTTTTCCCATGTTGTACATACCCGGTGATCATTGTAGTCCAGGAGATGGCATTCTTTTCAGGCATTTGAGTAAACAAGTTTGACGCCCACTCTAGATCCCCATTCTGAATAAAGCCAGTAATCATAGTATTCCACGAGGGCATGTCCCTCTCAGGCATCCTTTCAAACAACTCAAGAGCCTCATCCAGTCTTCTATTCTGGGCGTATCCCGTGATCATTGCATTCCAGGAGACCACATTCCTTCTAGGCATCCCATCAAAAATCTCTCGCGCTTCATCAATCCTGCCATTTCTCGACAACCCTGCAACCATCGCCGTCCACGAAATAACATCCCTCTCAGGCATCAAATGAAAAAGCCTCAACGCCTCCTCAATCCTCCCACATTGCGCCAGAGCTGTCAAGACCGTGTTCCAAGAAACCACATTCCTCTCTGGCATCCTCTCAAACAAGTCCAACGCGAGATCAACCTTCCGGTTCCTCGCATACCCATCAATCATAGTGTTCCAAGAAACCACATTCTTCACCGGCATTATATTAAACAGCCACTCTGCCTCCTTAATCCGCTTCAGCCTTATATACCCGCCCACCAATGCAGTCCAAGTGATGACATTTCTCTGTGCATCGACTCTATCGAACAGCCTCCTGGCCTCGTCAACCATCCCACATTTGATGTACCCAGTGATCACCGTCGTCCAAGTGACCACGTCTCTGTCAGACATTTCGTCGAACATATGGCGTGCGTCTCGGATTTTTCCATCTCTGCTGAGCTGAGTTATGACCCAGTTGGATTTGGCCACACTAGAGCTGGGACTTGAGTCCCTATCCCTGTCCCGTATTTGGATTCTGGGTGCCGCATTCCGGCTCAGAGAATGGTACCCAAGTTTAAGAGTGCAAAAGGCTTGAGCTAAACTCAAGAGTGGCAATATCGCTCTCTCGTTAACATGTGTCATAGCAAAACGAAATCGAAAAGAAAAAACAAAGTAGAAATAAACAAGCAAGACAAAAGTTAGCAGAGTTGTCTTTTCTATGTGTGTCAATAAAAATTAAGAGAAAGAAAAATATCCCAAAAAACATTAAAATTAGTTTTCGTCGAGTTACGAATTCACTGATAGGTTTGAACCTTAGTGGGTTACTTATGCTAACAAACTCACTGTTGAATGTTTCTTTTTAAGGGTGATTTTTCTCTGAACAAAATTATTTTCTATGATATGGAAAACTACAAGAATTAATGAGAAATAAGAACAAACAACCCATCTTTGCCTCAAAGGGGATCAAATTGAATATGAACAAATATAAACAACTCACTTTCTTCCCTTTTCTGGGTGGTAGTCCGCCTCTCAGGGGTGTTTAATGAGATTTTATGAATATATACGTAATAATTTTGAAAGAATTATAGTGGGAAACCATAACTTATTTATTTCAACAGAAACTAAATATTCAGAGCCTCACTCTCTCGTAAACAACTATGAGTTGTTTACCCACTCATAGTAATAGACATACTTACTTGGAAATAGAGAAGCTGAACAGTTTGCTTTAACTCTATCTCTCGACTCATAAGCTCAACTCTCAGATTTTCTACTCTCAGATAGATCTTTTCTGATATGATTTATTATTATTTGTTTTTGATGAATTCCAATGTCATGGCCTTCATCTATGGGATACTAGAATTTGGAGTTATGTTGTATCCATCACAGGCTGGTTCTGTAGTTCTAGATACAGGCCTTGGATAATTCTGACATAGTGGTATGGAGAAATGTACTCAGTTTATCCATTGTTCTTTTGCATCCATTCTGGAGGCGTAGATTTGAATTTGAATCTAAGAATGTGGTTGGACTTCCTTATATTCTTATATGTATTGCAAATGATAGTAGACAATCCCCTAAGATCATCATTTGTCTTTGTCCATAGATTATGAACAAAACTATTCTCAATCGACCAAAATTTGTGCTCTTGCAGATGCTCACTTTGAACATTTACAACGTGTCTTCTTGGGAATGGTCCTGAAACTAGTAAAAAGTGTGTTAGGGAGAACTGTCTTTATTGAGTGTCTTCCAATGATAATGTGAAATATGAACGACTCTGACAATTTTATCGTCTGAATTGGTACTTTTGCATTCTTAAAAGTTCTAATGTACTACACCCTCACTTCATTAACAACAATTTGTTGTTTTTCTTTTTGGTTTAGATCTTCAGCTAAGACATTTATTGCCTCTACCATAAACCTTTTGTCTTGCTCCTGAAAGGTGAATATCAAATTTTCCAGCAAAACCTTTTGATGAAAAGCTAGACATAGGTCAGTTTGAAAGACCGATTTAGAGAAGGTTTTCAGTTGATCTTTGAAGATGTTTATGAACCTTGTATGAAATTTTTTTCTTTTTGGCAAAGCAACAACCCTTAATGGTCTTGATAAGCCTTTACCGTCTGTCATTTGAGACGGGCTAGCTAATCCTTTACTCTGAAATTTGTCAGTTGAGGTTGATATTTTAGGACAAAGCAAGAATCTTTTAAGACAAAGCAAGAAACCTTCTCAATGGACTTGTGCTCTTTTAGCCAATCATTTATCCAGTTGTTCAGGTTCATTTCCTGGCCTTCTGCTCCTAAGGTTCCGACCTTTGTCATTCTTTGAAATATTGCCATCTCTCTTGTTAAAGTGTATGGGAGATAATTCTTGTACCTCAATTGATTCTATATTATAATCATATTGGTTAAGAAATAATTGTCAGTTTGTCTATCTACCCCTATCAGTAGCTTTTATCAAGCTTGAAGTTTTTAACTTTGGCACAATTTGTTCTCACACGAATGGCTTTCCTAAGAAGGCGGAAGAATTTTCAATTATTTTTTTATTGCAAGACTTTATTTTTTCCTTGTGGGATAATTCTATTCTGCAAAGTTGAACTTCCCACTGCAAAGCTTAAAAAATTTCTCTATGTTAGTGCCTAGCGTTTTTGGCGGAGGGGGTTCCTTCCACCTCCTATGTTCATTCACTTGCCTATAATGCCATATTGTACCCTCCAAAAGAATAATAAATTACATGGTTATCATCACTGAACTCTAAGGACAAACTATTCCGATCAAGATGATTAGTTTACCCTCAACAATTTGCTGCCATCTGCTACAATTTGCTATTTGTACTAACATAAACTAATCATCTTGATTATCTACACCCAATCAACAATTTGGTAAAATCCAAGCCCTCCGATTCGATCACAGGTACCCTAAATTTTTTGAACAAATTGTCACTACCGCTCAAATCTGGGAACCTGTCGTCGCCGTCGTGATGCTCCGTCATTGCTGTTCACCCTCTTGCACGTCGAATCTGAACACCCAAAATCCTACTTTGGGCACACTTTTTACAACACATGAAACTTTCTCAATCAAACAAATTCGAAGCAATGAAATTGAAAAACCTAAACTACGAAAAAATTGATTAAAAATTGATTGTATGTACATCTCCTGTGTAGGGATTAATAGTTTGAAGGATGCTCTCAATGGCCTTGAACTCTATCTTGGGGGATTTCTGAGTGAGCTGAAAGAACTAATGCAGACGACGTCTATTTCGGTGACAGTTTTGAAGTGAGCTTGATTTGGCCTTTGGTCTCGGTCTCGCAGGAGACTTTGGGGTCATGGATGAAGCTATGGCAAGAACGAGCATTGGGAAGCAACTTGCTAGTGCCTAGAGTATCTGGGTTTCCATACTTGAGGAGGAGGAATAAGGGTTTTAGTGGTGGTCGACAACGATAATCCCGGCGACGGAGGTATGCGATGGTTGAATTTCTTGGTAACAAATCAGTCGATTAATGGGATATTTTTTGGACAAGGGTGAAATTGGAACCTTACAAATCTTCCATATATATAGGATGATTTTGATCTATTGAAAGGACTCAACCCTGATTTAGTTTCCTAAACAGGAATCAAACCCCTTCTGAAAACACGAACCAACAAAAACCATCAAAATTTCGGCAGAGTAACGCTACTAACGCTGAATTGCCATTACCTGCATCCGGAAAACACACTTCATCCTATGCCACAAAAATCAAACCGTGGGCACCAATCCCATCCGGATTTCTCAATATATCAACAATAATGTAAAGTAAAAAAAAATATAACTATAGTTTACAAAAATACGGGGAAAATCGTATAAAAGTATACATCAGATTACTCAGAGCGACTTCTAATATAGATATACAAATAGTAGGCCAAACTAAGAACCTACCATAAAAGAAACATCGCTTGAATACTATGCCTCCGACCACGACGTGCGACATCAGAATCTGAACTGCAAACTGGGCACGGAAATCGAAAAGTCCAGGGGAAAGACATGAAAACTATTACAGTGAGTGGACGAAAATAAATGTCTTTCGCCAAGTAATATATGTTATAAAAACATATGCGAGTCAGAATGCATAAAGATCATATGGTACACGAGGGGAGACTCTAACTCCTCACGCGTACAGAGCATGCATGGAAAATCCCACAGGGTCGCTCGTGGACACATCCATGCTAGTACAGTTCGAATCACAGGATCCCAGACCCACACGTGATTCTAGCCAGAAAGGCCTCAGGTCAGAGGTCTGCCTCCCCCCGGTAAAGGCCTCGGGTCAGGAGTCACAGCCTCCTCCGGTAAACATCCTCGGGGATCAGCCGGGATGCAAGTGTATCGATACAACAACATATACTGAGACTGTACTCTGTGTAAACCAAATCATAAATCCTTTCTATGCACATGCATAAAACATAATATATATATATGTATGTATATCCGTATACGCATATTCGTATATATATAATCATAAAACACATGCTCGTAAAAATCACGATCATACTGCATGCTCAAGTTCGTAAAACGTATGTAAAAGACTCGTAATCAATCCGTGAAAAGAAATGTCCACTCACAGACTAGCGTAACGCAGTTCGCGTTAATCCCGTGATCCGGCGGAAAATTCCTCGCCAAACGAACGATCACGAACCCCTGAATAATCATAAAATCCATTTCTCAAAATCATAACTCGGATCCCCAAATCAAATCATGAGAAACAACCGTTCTCGGAAACATATAATCCAATAACGACGAACTGTCGAAAATCCAATAATCACATCACAAAACCTTGCTATAATTTTGGACGCTCAATTCGAAAAACAAACCTCACCACTGCGATCGGGGCGCGATTTCGAGTGAAATGACATATAACTCGTCGAAAACCACGTCAGGCGAAAAGTCGCCGCTGCCGTCGCCGCTGCCCCGCCACCGGAAAATCCATACCTGCCCAGAAAAATACATGGCACACATGGTTTTGAAGATCTCGACGATTCCAACAACTTTCCAGTTATAAGTTAAGGCCAAATTTGACCGGAAAACCTCCAAAAATCAACCCAAAGTTCCAAACCCTTACCAGAATTTCAATTCGACGGATCTCTCTCCTCCGGCCACGGCAACCCTTAAGACCACTTGGAAAAGCTTCCTTGGCTCAAGGCTAACAAATGCCCTCAAAGTTCCACCATCAACTTGGCCGGAAAAGCCACCTCCGATTACCCAAAAGTTTCACCGGAAAACACCAAACTTCAAAACGTTATAACTTCTTCATCCGGCAACCAAATTGAACGATTGACCTATCAAAAGAAAGAGGAGCTCAAGCCCAACAACTTTCATGAAGAGACTCTGGCCAACCGTGGCCGGAATCGGCCTCAAAAAACGTGAAAACCGAACGGCAATTTTGGGTAAAACGGGTCGCCCACCCTTGACCCGTGGTCAACGCGGGTCAAGGCCCAGTTTCCTGTTTTGGAAAGTTTCCAATTTTGGCAAGTATTCTCCCATATTTATACCGTACGCGTATCGAACCCCAATCGGATAAATACGACAATATTCAACGGACGAAAATATTCACAACTTATTCTTCGTAACTCGGAAAAATTATCCGGAAGTTCCCACAAACTCGAAATTAAATTCTCTACAACTTTCACGAAGGATCCCAAATCAAATTCTCGTCCGGTAATTTAGTCGCTAACGAAGCTGTCATTTTAACCCGATTATGTCGAAATTTCAAATATTCATATTTTATTCCTCGGTCGTCCAAATAATGATCCGAAACCGCCAACAAACCCGAAATCACGCGTACAACAACTCTCGAGAAGAGACTCAACTCAAATTCTCGGCCAATAATTTAGTCCTGATCAAAGCTGGCGACTCAATCAACTATCGGAAATCTGCGATTACGCATAACCTCATGAATTAAGCTGATTAACACTACTGATTCTATTCCGGGTCGTCACATCTATTCAATCAACGACTAAGATTTAGCCATGCATCACGATTGCACTTCTAAACTCTTACTATAGGTGAGAGAAGTCGTTTCGTATTTTTGGGGACAATATTGTTGTTATTCCAGCAATTTTAGGAAGAAAATCGTTTCCATAGATTATGACTCCTAAAAGTCTCTATAGACTTTTAGCGTCAGGGATTTTATTTGAAAATTTCCAGACTTCTTCTAAAATATGAGGTTGAAACTTGATCACCCCATTTCTTATGTTAATCCCTAATAAATCAATTGCATCTATGTGACGACCCGACCTTTGTAAAAAATTGTTAAAATGGTAAATTATTTAAAGAACTCTTATAATTACTCGATCTCCAAATTTACAGCGATAAAACGAGTAGAAAATCTTGTTAATAAACCCAATACGATAATATGATCATAACTATATAGAATTTAGAGGATTGATGTCAATGTTTTGTTTAACATTTCCTTGATCTCTCCAAGGGTATGTGTTTTTTGTTTCTCAAACTTAGACTTAAAGTGCTTGAGATTATGCTGATGTATACATGTTGTTTCTTCTTCTTCTTCTTCTTCTTCTTCTTCTTCTTGTTCTTCTTCTTCTTCTTCTTCTTCTTCTTCTTCTTCTTCTTCTTCTTCTTCTTCTTCTTCTTCTTCTTCTTCTTCTTCTTCTTCTTCTTCTTCTTCTTCTTCTTCTTCTTCTTCTTCTTCTTCTTCGTCCTCTAACGATTCTTCTATAAGCAACTCTTCTTGTTGCCTGTATTGCAATATCATTTCATATTTTGGTGTATATCCACTAGTATTCTGCTACAACTCCTGACATTTCTCTATAAATCTTAGACTAACAACACTCTTTGCTTGTTTAAGTCTCTCTGTCCATTAAATCTTCTGGAAAGTGTTTAGATGTGTACCTCCGACCATTGATTAATGAGTTGAAACAATTTTAGGGAAATTGAGTCCTAACTTATGACAAGTTCACTAACACAATGTTCATGATGAGAGCAACTGTAATGTGGACCATCAGTAATTTTCTTGCGTATGGGATGTTGGCATCTTGCACAACCAAAGGGTACAAAGCTTGTCATGTCTTCTTAGATGACGTCAACTCTAATTGGCACGCGGGTCAGATGTGTTACATGGGTCACTGTAGATGGCTTTCTCATGATCACCATTGGCAACACAATAAGGAAGATTTCACTGGGACAATAGAGAGAAATCTACAACACAGACAGTGATCCGGCAAATAGATTTTTGAGAGGCTAATCGGCTTCGATTTCGGTGTGTTGAGCAATGGCGATGATGGTGGGAACTACCTTACTGATCAAAGTTGAAACTCAGGAACAACCTAAATGTAATGCACATAAAAAAGAATGTGTGTGACAGCGTGGTGGGAACCATTTCAGTATTAAGCTCAAGACTAAGGATACTCCTAAAACGCCAAAAGATCTTGAAGATATGAATTTGCGCCATATCTTATGGTTAAAAAGGGATAGAAATGGTGTGTACTAGAAGATGCATGATGCACTTTACACAGTGAAGCTTGCAAAGAGGGATACCATATTCAACTAGTTTAAAAGTGTTTGGTATCCGTCTAATTATGCAGCAAATATATATCGATGTGTCAATATTGGGGATCACAAGTTCTATAGGCTAAAGACTCACGACCTGTCAAGTTATGTTGCAACACCTAATTCTAGTAGCAATTCGGCCTTATTTGTCAAAAGACATCCATGAACCGATAGTTGCATTATGCAGATAGTGGCAGAGGTTATGCGCCATAGAGTTGAAGAAGTTGGATGCTCTAGAACTACAACAAGAAATTATCCTTATCCTTTGTAAATTAGAGAGAATTTTTCTACCTTCTTTCTTTGACATCATGATTTACCTCATGGTCCACCTTCCCGAACAAGTGTTGTTTTCTGGTCCGTCCACTACACTTTGATGTATCCTCAGGAAAGGTACAATTTTGACATGTAAATAAATTTTTTAAACATGATTTTTATCATTTAATTTATATATACTTACATGCACTCCATAATGTCTAATAAATTTTGCATCATTATTGTAGACAACTTGGGCTGTACAAAGGATTTGTCAAAATTAAATCTACCCCGGATGGCTCTATAGCCGAGACGTACTTAATGCATGAATGTGTAACATACTACAATATGTACCTCAAAGATTTAGTCCAGACCACCGACTCCAATACACATCGTAGGCTTAATCTTTCAGTCGTCACAGATGTGATATGACCGTTTAGAAGATTATTAAAAGAAAAATTAACTAAGGAAGAACTTGATGAAACTCATTGGGTAGTGTTGCGAGATTGTGACGAGGTTGACCACTTCATAAAACATTACAGGGGGTCAATTCAGATGAAGGAACTGGACAAGAGTGATCTTAGGGTTAAAAAATGCATCTGCCTGACCAGGAAGCCACCACATTCACAACTAATAAGGGTTTGTATTGTTATAATGTCATGTTGTTTGGCTTGAAGAACGTGGGCTCCACATACCAACATTTTATGGCAACAATTATGAAGGATGTGAATGGGGACATTATGGAAGTATATGTTGATGATATCTTGGTAAAAAGCGAAACCGCTCGGTCACGCCCATAATCTTCACAAAGTCTTTCAAATTCTCATTGATCACAGCGTGCACTTAAATTCTGCTAAATGCACATTTGTTGTCACGTCCAGCAAGTTCCTCGGATATGTGGTAAGCCAGTATGGCATTGATGCTAACCCTGCCAAAATCAAGGCCACCATGGACATGTGTTCACCTTCCAATAAGCTTGAGCTACAGAGTTTGACAAGAAAGCTGGCCTCTGTAAACCGCTTCATTTCTCGGTACTCCGATAAATGTGAGCAATTTTTTTGAGCGCTCCATCTCACTTACAAAATTCTCCACCGGACAACCGAGTGTGAAACTACCTTCCTCAGTCTTAAAAAGTATTTGGCTTCTATCACGACCCTCTCTCGCCCAGTTCAAGAGAGATTCTATATTTGTATCTGGCCGCTTCAGCTACGACAGTCAGCTCCGCTCTCATCCGTCGAGAAGACGCTATAGAATTACCTGTTTTTCATGCAGGCAAATGCATGACAGAAGCTGAAACTCACTATCTTAGCCTATAACGATATACTTCATTGAATCAAAGACAGGTTAAGTACAAAAATAGCAAGATAATATAACAAAACATGGTTGGTACATTCTTCGTACAAGAATTGGAAGTCTTTACTTGTAGTATTTGCTTAGATGCGCAGTGTTCCATGGGTGAGGCAGGATGTGACCATTGTCATCTTGCAAATAAAAGGTGCATGAGCGGACTTCTCTGGAGTGTTGGGGGTAGGGACGGGCGGAGGTGGAGGTACCTCTTATGAACCGCCTATCTACTGGACTCCGGGGGTTGTGTAACCCAGGACAAAACTCTTAGCCATATTGTGCTGTCTCGAGAGCGGGCTTGGAACCAATGAGGAGGAGAAAGAACCCGTAGACGGCGCCAAATGTTTGAACCAAAATCCAGACGAAGACTGATACAAAAACCAGAAGATGGTTATACAGACAAAGGGCTGGCTTTTTCTGGCAAACGGATGCGGTCTGTTAAGATAGAAATAGCGTCAGAAGTGAAGACAGAGTTGAGCCTACTTAACACACTTTGATGCTTAAGTAAAAATGTGACGACCCGAACCAGAATCAGATGTGTGTTTGGCACGATTCTCGAGATTTGGTTATAGTCGCAGTTTTACGATATTGTGTGGTTTGTTGATTCGATTCGCGACTATATTTTCGGTCGAGAATTTGAGTTGGGTGTCTTCACGGGAATTGTAGAGTACGTGATTTCGAGGTCGTGGGCAGTTCCGGAAGATTTTTCCGATAACCGAGAAATATTTTATGATTATTTGAAGTTTCAGTTCCGACGAGTTTATCCGATTATTTCGAGTTTATCCGAATCGTGGTGGTTATCCATTTTGAATCGTCGATCGACCCGAAGCGCGAGTATAAATATCGAAATAGTCGAGAATTAGTCGTAAAACACTGTTGGACCGTTGACCGAACTCTGACTTTCCAAAATTAGAAAGTTGACCGTTGACTCGTGGGGGGGGAGAGTTTCCCGTTTGGGCATGCCGTCCGACGACCTGTTTTCCGGCCACCTTTAGCTTCGAGAAAGGTATAATCAGCTTCCTTTCGTGATTTCGAGCAGATTGGTATAAGAATTTGTGAGAATTGGTGAGGATTTCGTGGAGCCTGAATCGGGCCGAACTGGGGTTCATCGCCGTTGACGGTTGGCCGTATTCCGGCGAGCCTCGGTAGGGGTGGATTGGTAGGTATACCAATTACATTTTCCTAGTACCATGTACCAACCAATATATAATTGGTAGGAAAAATCCACCATTTCTACCAACCAATAACGTTGGTATACCAACTACTTGGTACGGTTGGTACTCGGTTGGTACGGTTGGTACTCGGCTTCTACCAACATATTTATGGCCCAAAAATGTAAAGGCCCAATCCAAATTAGTAACAACAAATCACAACACAAATCCATAATCTTATACAACTTCAACCAAATTACCAAATAAAAAGTCACAAACTGAATGCCAAAGTACAAATACCCAAACTTCCAAAGTACTAACAAGTCACAAATTCACAAAACGATTGAAAAAAGTACAAATACCCAAACTTCCAAAGTACTAAATATATATATTTTATATTTAATAATTTAATATAGGATAAGTCGGTAGGTACGGTATACCACGGTAGAGGAAAAACTTGTACCACCTACCGTACCGTATTTTGAAGTTGGTACGGTATACTGTACCATGTACCGACTTTCTGGTATACCAAATTATTTGGTACGGTTGGTATAGGAATTGGTTGGAATGGAATTGTGTACCATTGCCAGCCCTAAGCCTCGGTGGTGGAGGATGGGGGGAAACAACTCCCCTTGTTCCTCTGAACCTTATGGTATACTTGTGGGTGGCTGTGGTTGAGTTTTTAGGGGTCACCGGTTAGGTCACCGGAAAACTTAATCCGATATGTTTCGAGGGAAAATTGAGGTGGTTCTGTTGTGTTTTGGCTTGTGAGGTAGAAGAGTAAATGGTTCGCCTGGTTGTGGCCTTAAATTCTGGAGGTTTTGGCCGTGAAATTCCTCCGTTGACGGCGCGCCGGCGGTCAATGGCCAGAAAGTTGACTTTTTCAGATTTTGGTGTAATTAATGTCGTTTTTCTCGTAATCGCGCCCTGGTTATCATACAGAGGTTTTTGAGTCGATTTGATTAGCCGATTTTGAGTCGAGGTTTCGAGTGGGGATTTCGGGATTTCCGTAATTCATTTTGTACCGCATTTCGTATTTTCGGGAACGGTTGGTTTCCGTGCATCAGTATAGTGTTGTGGATTACAATATTGATCAGATATGTTTTATGAATATGTTCAGGAGATCGAGATCGAGATCGTGATCGTGCTTCAGGCGATGGATCTTCCGCCGGACCACGAGATTAGCGCGTGTGCGCGTTTTGCTCACCTGTGAGTGGACAATTTCTTTTCACGGAAATCTTGCGATTCATTTATGTGATCTATGAACTTGAGCATGCGTATGAGATTTCAGACTATATAAGCATGTGTTTACAAATATATGATTATACTTATACGGATATACGTATAGGAATATGCATACATTTTTATACTATTTCATGCATTTGTATCGAACTGTTTATGATTTGATTTTCACAGAGTACAGTTTCAGTTACGTTGTTGTATCGATACACTGCATCCCGGCTGATCCCCGAGGATGTTACCGGCTGGAATCACGTGGGCTAGGGACCCCGTGGTTTTGAATCACGTATGGGCTAGGGACCCCGTGGTTCTGACTGTACTATCCAGCTAGGATCACGTGTGGGCTAGGGACCCCGTGGTTCTATCTGTGAGATTTTTACTTGCATGCTCAGTACGCTGGAGGAGTATGATTTTTACCTCGCGTATTTTATTATTTTATTTACCTGGACTCGCATATGTTATTTTAAATATATATAAATCAATTGGTGAAAGACATTTATTTTCATCCACTCACTCTAACGTGTTTATTGTCTTTCCCCTGGGCTTTTCTGTTTCCGTGCCTAGTTGCAGTTCAGGTTTGGTGTTTTCACGTTGCGGTTTGGAGGCTAGTGATCAGAGTTACCTGTGCTTTCCAGTAGGTTCTTGTTTCACCTACTGATGTGTATATGTTGTATATATGTTATACTAGAGGTCGCTCTGATACATTCTGATACTTGTTTATACGGATTTTCTCGGATATACATATATGCATAGTACAGTTTGTTTACTGTTGTTGATTATATTGATGTTGAGAAATCCGGATGGGATTGGTGTCCACGGTTTGGCTTTTGTGGCATAGGATGAAGTGTTATTTTCTGGGTGCAGGATATGGTAATTCCACGTTAGTAACGAAACTCTGCCGAAATTTTGAAAATTTTTTGTTGGTTAGTATTTTCGAAAGGGTTTGATTCCGGTTTAGGTGACTGAATCGGGATTGGGTCCTTTCAAAAAATGTGTGAAAGGGATAAGGCAAATGAGCGAAGCAAAGAGTAAATATTAATGAGGACAATATTATATGAAACGTATTAATGACATAACCTTTGTTTTATTTTCTGGAGTGGGACACCCTAAAGGGGATGTAGAAAGTATCGGTAAAGGAGTCTAGGGGCACGATCGTCATGTTGGTATAGAATGGTAAGCCATGCCCTTTTTCATACAAAGTTCTGATTATGGTTAGTTGTAACAACCTGAACAAAAATCTACGTATTAATCAACACGAAATTGAATTAGCGCAGATTAGTCGCATAATTAGGTTTGTTAACGACTATTTCATCAAGCCAGAATTTGTGCTGACTTCCTTCACGAGAATTGTAGAGTATTTAATTTTGAGATCGTGAGAATTTTCAGAGAATTTTTTGGATAAGTGAACAATGTTTTATCGAGTTTTGAAGTCGGTTGGTGAATATATATAAAAGTGTTATTTTATTGTTGATTTAATCGTGACCGTCCGATCTTGATCAGATTTGTTTTGAACCGTTGATTTAGGCATGTATGTGTATGGGTATATATACGGTATAAATACGAGACAATTTAGGAAAGTTTCCATTTTGGGGTTTTGTGGATTTGACCGAGTTGACCCACGGGTCAAATCAACCCGTTTTGTGACCGAATCTTCTCGCCGGCGGTGTGCTCTTTTTCGGTCATATTTGGCCGTGCTTCCTTGATGAAAGTTGTTGGGCTCGAGCTCTTCTTCAAATTGATAGGTGGATCGCCCCCATTGGTGGCCAGAGGAAGAAGAAACGACGTGATGAAGAGGAGGACTTTCCGGCCGGATTCGCGGTGACGGAGGTGGCGGAGACGGCGGTGATGAGAGTCGAGGTTATAGGGGTTTTAAAGCCCATGGAATGGTGAGTTGATTCCAAGTGGTTTCGGCCCTTGCCGTGGCCGGTGGTGGCCGATCGGAAGAAATGAATTCCGGCGAGGTTTTTGAACGTCACGGTGAGTTTTGGACGTTTTTCGGTTAGAATTGGACTTAGCATTGAACTAAAAAGTTGTTAGAAATGTTTAGATCTTCAAATTGATGTATAGGTTGAAGTTTTCTGGGCTGGTGAAATTTTGGCGGCCCCAAGCGCCGCCGTGCGCAACGGACTTCCGACGAGGTGAAAGTTTCGACAAGTTTTATGCCGTTTCGCTCATTTTTGCATGCCGAATGAAATGGTGAGGTTTATATTTGGATTTGAGTTTGTTAATTTTGGGCAAGTATTTAATCGAACAATTATCAGTTTAATTCACGACAATATTAAAGGATGCTTTGATTATCCGTTTATTTTCGAGTCGTTTGATATTCGAGATTTGTTTGTGACTCTTTAAAAAGAGGGATTATAGGGAATTAAATTCAGTATTTGGTTGAGTCATTTTTTAAACAGAAAAATACGTTATTCGAGTATTCGGGATTCTCGATGTTATTACTCACCAGATTATGATCTTTGTTATTCAGTGTGAACTCCGATAATCATATATTATTTTAATCGTGGTTTCAGGATATTGACGTAGCGGGCGTGTCAGATGAATAATTGTGCCGATCGACAGGGTTTCAGCTTTATGTTTATCTCGGCAACCTGTGAGTGGACACTTTATTTTCACTGTCGATTTGTGAGTTTATGATTATACATTTTATTTTCACCATTGACCTACGAGTTTTGATTTATGCATTTTACGATTATGCATTTTATGATTATATACCGTACGAGTATGCATTTACGATTATGCATGTGCATGGAAATAAATATGATTTGTTTTACACAGAGTACAGTCTCAGAGGTAGTAGTGGTATCGATGCACTGACATGCTCGGTTGATCCCCGAGATGCTCCGGGGAAGGGGGGGGGGGAGACAGATATCCTGACCCGAGGTCTTTCTGACTATTTAATCACGTATGGGTCTGGGATCCCTTGATTTAGATTGTACTATTGCGGATGTGTCCGAGAGAGGGACCTCACAGTTTTAAACTCGCATCATGTTTATTTTCAGGCTTGCAGTATTTTTATGCACATTATATATGAAAGTCATATTATTTACAGTTTCAGTTAAAAAGTGAAATATTATTTTTCGTCCACTTACCCTAACAGTTTTTATGATTTTATATGCCTTTTTCCTGGGCTTTTCGGTTTTACTTGCCCAGATTGCAGTGTGTATCATGAGGGTGCTGAAAGTCGTCGAGGGCGTCGAGTCCACCAGTCAATTTCTTCGGCAGTAGGTCCTTGCTCACTATCAGTATTTTCCTTGTGTTATTGAAGTCACTCTGGATACAAGTTCTGTAGTATCGTTTTAGTGAGACTCTTGTGAATAGGTTGTCACTCGTATAGTTGTCGAGTTGAGTTTCTTTGTTTATGAATTAGTGTATTTGCTGGAGTTATGTTTTGAAATTCTGAATAATGTATCGAGTTTAATTCCAGTTTTATGTTGAGAAATCCAGATGGACATCGGTGTTCCACGGTATTGTTTGTGGGTTTACCTGCAAAGTGTCAGTTTTCCTTGCAGGTTTTTGGGTGCCTCTTTTATAAGGAAAGTTATGTCAAAATTTTCACAGAAACTAGTAGATTATGTCAAAAATAAAGACTACATTGTTTTATGACTCGAATTATTTTGCTTTCGCTTTAGTATAAGGATAAACATTTTGGCAACCCACATAAAGAAAAATGATCAAATATTATGTACAATGATTTCTTCTCGCATTTTTATATGCATGAAGAAATCAAAGTCATCACTTAATTATGTCCTCTCAACATCAAGAATCAATAAGCAGTTCAAAATTTCATACTAATTGTAGAAGCATTACTAAACTAGTAATTAAAATAAAATACATAAATCAACAAATGTATCTAACAAACTTCTTTTTTTAGGTGAATGAGAAATCCTATTCGTCTGGCGCTGGCGGTGCTTATCCAGCTTCGTCGCCTTAACTTTCTTAAGGTGCGAGAGCTCATCGTTGATGCCTCCTCCAAGACTCTGCGTTGAGGTCACTCATTGGTTCCTTCCTCGGACGATTCTGGATCTTGTTATCCAGTCCGGTTTTAGTCGCCGTCACCAAAGGTTCGTGGCAAACACTGGTCTCATTAGATGGAGGAAAAGGCCTGGACGGGCATGACTCAAGTCTTTAGGGATGGAGGCGAGCGTTTTGGTCATGAAGATGATAACTGGCGAATGGATTCGTACAAAGTCAGTTTCTTGGCGTCGTGTGCTCTCAAGCCCGTGTATGGCAGTGTGGTTGGGCTTAGTGGAGTTAGACATCGACGGTGGTGATAGTGACTTGTAGCTTTGGTTTGCGAACACGAATTAAACTAGTTGGTCATCCAACGTCGGCGACAAGGGCAAGTGGAATCGGTGGGGGCGGCGTCTCTGCTTTGGAAGAGGAGAGTGTACTGGTCCAGTATGGGCTGCTAGGCCTGTGAAGTTTTTAGGGCCCATGGTTAGTTCACTAAGGCTGTTAGGGTTTCAGTGGGCTAAATCTTGGGTCTGGATCATGCGTGACCATTTATAGATGTGTCTGGACTTGGGACTTGTGACGGAGCTATTTAAGATTAAAGTTTGGGATCTATGTGGATTTAAAGTATGGGATCCAAGTGGTCTAGGTTACCTGCAAATATACTGGAGATGGTGTATTCGGCTTAATTACCTGTAGAATATGAGTCTCATTCGATTGAACATACCTACCACATTTGAGTGTTCAAGAGTATGGAAACCCTTTTCTTTATGATTCTCGTGTTTCACTTGAGAGACAAGTAAGCCGGATTTTTTCGAGTTTCAACATTTTCAAATAGTAGTATTTGATATTGGTTAGCTATTTTTTTTCTTATTTAGAGTTAGAGTTGCTTGTCAGTTGTGTATGTACTGTTTTGACCGAGAGAGTTTAATAAAATCTTTATTCGAATAAAAAAAACAAATGTATCTAACAAATAGATATGTTGCATGACCCTGCACCACAGCAAGAATCATCTAATTCTTTAATGTCTTAATTAAAGGATATGTTGTCCAAAGTTGATCAAGTTTAAACCCCAATCAAAAGGTAAACTTATGTTGAACTAGCTTCGGAGTCTTATTATTCCACACCTGTATTAGCCAGCAAACAAAAAAATATATAAAGTCAAACCTACACACGCAATGCACTGGAATTGAAAATTGAAACTTCAAAGAGAAACATGAATTGAAATCGTTAATAGAATCAAAACCCATTGAAACCCTGAAATATAAGCCATTCACCTTGAAATTGTCAAGAACGGATGACTAAAAGAAATGGATCTGCGAATAAAAATTTGTAATGGAGTGAAGGATACAGATACCAGATTCAGAGATCAGAGGTGATGGTTTATGGAGGATTCGAAAGGATTGCTAGCTATTTATAGAGAGATTTTGGTATATGAGTAATGGGTTTGACCTTATGTCTTTGAGTTTTTCAACCGTGATCTCCCAAATTTGCTTAATTGACCTCCTCTTATTCTTTTATTAAATAATTACATAATTATTCTTAGGAAAAATTATTGGAATGATCAATCATTTTTGTCATGTTCGACATTTTAGTCAATATACTTTCTAAAATATCACTTTGGTCACTTAACTTTACTTCTGTGTATCACTTTGGTCGCTCTGTCAATTTATACATCAAATTTTTTATATATGAGAGGTAACATAGTGACTAAAGTGGTATGTAGACAATTAGTTCAGTGACTAAAGTGATGTTTATTTTAAACATAGTGACTAAAGTGGTATGTAGACAATTATTTAAGTGATTAAAGTGATGTTTTGAAAAGTATAGGGACTAAAGTGTCGAACGTAACAAAGATGAGTAATAATTTGAATCATTTTCCCTTATCCTTGTACAAAATGACGGACATAAAATAAGACCCTAATTAACTATCTCATTAAACCTCCATATTTAACTTTTTTTAAAACATTAATAAATTCTATATTCGCACTTTACTCCGCTCTTTAAATGATTACCATAAAAGTCCTGAATGAAAAATTTTCCTACAAATGAATTACACTAATAAAGTTAAAATAGATATTTTATGAGAGGTATGATGAACAATTTCATATAATCTAAATAAAAATGAAAGTATGAAGAGTAAAGAGTGAGCAAAATTAGAAGTCCCAATAGAAATTAAAGGTCTCAATACTTTTCAGGTCTGACTATCGAATTTGTAGCACACCGTAACATGAGATTTATTGTACAAGAAATTCCAAAATTATAGGCCGTGGGCAAAATCAACTCGCCTATAAATAATAATGAATGCCTGGACCAAAAAGTTTACACAAACTCAACTGTTACAAAAAGAAGTAAGCAAGTCCTGTGCCGACGCTTCAATTCTATGACTACTGCAAATCACAATAAGATTATACCTCCATAAGAGCTTAGTTTGCGTTCATTTCACTGGGATGTTACATCGCATGGTTGGTAGATGCAAGAAAATAAAACATTCTCACATATCTACCGGACCCCAAATATTTCTATCATCAGAAGGCTGTGAATCTTTCAGAAATGTCCCGAACTGTGGTTTTGCAGGCTGATTCCTTCCAAGAGGGAAGTTCCAAAAGTTATCGGACTTCTCAAAGAAAATGTAAAATGCAATCGCAGAAGCCAAAAACAGCCCTAAAAGCACCATATAGATCTGCCACTCTGCAAAACAAATATGCCATACAATTAGTGTATACACAGATTAGTATTTGAAAACAAAAACAGAGTGGATGAGAGATGAACCTTTCCAATCAGCAGGAACACTTAACTTGGTCACTACAGCTCCCCATTCAGTAGAGGTGGTAAGCACAACCCTGAAAACAGATCATCACATGAGTAGGATGAATAGGAAGGGTACGTAATTGCATATGTAAATGGTCACAATGGCCTATCTCATAGGTAATTTCATCAGTTATCTATACACAATACAATTACTTAAAAAAGTTTACTTTTTTAGTTAGAAAGGTGATTGGTAGCTGTTCATCTTGTTGTTTTCTTTTTAACAGCTTGCTAACAAATTCTCTCCGAATAAGAACTTCTTCAGTACTGTTTTTTCACTGAAATAGCCAAATAGCAACATTCACAAATGCTAAACTTTGTATCTTAATATTTGCAATCCAGAAAAGGGAAAGTCGAATTATTTAGGATGTTACGAATTCATGTCTGGGAGGACTGTAACTCAAATGACGTCCACTGAAGACAGCTAAAAGTATCAGAAAATGAGTCAGGAATCGCTCCTACTTCCCAGGACATCCAAGATAATGAATAACAGGAAGGTGTATAAGTGTAAGCAGGCATTTCATTGCCCTTATAGTTCCAGATACTATACTGGCACATGAAAACAGACTGAGCACTAATAACCCAAGTAAACCTTTATAACAAATCATCATTTCAAAACTTTTGATGGAGAAAAATAACATTTATCCACCTGCACCTAAAGTTGAATTTCAATTTGTATAAATTTGGTCAATAAATCTTGTAAATTATTGATTGGTCATTCATCAAACTCTCCATTATAATCGACATGAATATAATAGTAGGTAAGTTGAAGGTCAAACCTTTCAGTGGGACAGAAATGTAGAGTTGCAATACTAGTACCCAGGTGTAGCCTCTTACTCCAGTGGCAAACTACCATTTTCTTAACTTCAGCCACACAGATATCTCCATCTTTGCTTCCCCTACAACATAAAGAAGAAATATAGATTATTAGGAAAAACAACCAAAATGTAGAATTCTAAAAGTTGATGAAAGTGGACAAACAACAACCAGGCAATATTGGTACTTACAGAGCAAGGTATTTCCCATCCTTGCTGACAGACATGACAGTGGCGGTCTTCCTAAGTAGCCTCTTATGCCCAATTTTCTTCCATGTACTTATGTCCCAAACTGCAGTTAAGGCTTTATCCCCTGCTTGATTCATAAATAAACATATTATCTGAGAATTAGGGATTTAATAGTATAGAATTATTTACTCTGGGGAGGTGTACGTACCCTTTTGAACTGTGCAAAACAAGAAGGGTTTTGTCCCATCCTTAGAAAAGCAACAGAGTTCAATCTTTTCATCCTGCATTTATAAAACACCAGGCATGCAATACAGTAAAAAATAAAGCTATAGATATATAACTCTACAAGGTTGAGAAATGTAACATACCGAGTTGCGAGTCAAAGTAGTCACAGGAACACCATCATCTGTTTTCCATATTGTTGCGGAGCCATCGGTAGATGTTGAAGCTAAGAACTCTGAGTCTAAGCTAGAGCATAAGAAATATAACCAGAATAACATTCAAAATCTAGACTAAAACTATGAATAGTCTTCTGATTATTCAATATAAATGAAAATTTAATGACATTTACTTTTAGCTTTAGAAAACAACCAAGACTGAAATGATTTAAACTGAACTATAGAGATCAATAGATCAGAGGGAGAATTACTGCAACAGTAAAAAACTGCTCTTCTGATCTGATGTCAAAATTAACTGTTGTTGGTACGAATACTTGTTAAAATAACCCAAGACAAATGTAAAAAAAACATCTGAATAAATCTCTTCCATGCTCTGTTTTCTTGTGTTTAGTGATACAGGGAAGGGTAAGGGCAAGAATTAACCTAGACTAGCACAGTATGAATACATCAACAGTAAAGCACGGGGAAGTACATAAAATTTTCTGTCAGTTGACTCAGTTCAAGAAGAAATAGATGCTCATTTGATACATGCTATATCTAATAAATATTGAAATTCAGAAACGGTTCACAAATGACTCCTACAGATTATTCGACAAGTAAACCTTTATCACGGGAGATTGTCTTCACCCATATACCTACATTAACATATATTTAAGCACTTCTTACGAATCAAATGAGTATACCATTGAAACACTGTCTACAATATCTGAATATAGCTTCATTAAAAACACAGTTTTGAATTCAATGATACACATGCATCTGATCACAATACACAATCAACTCACCTGAAATCCATATCACGGACAGATTTATGTGCCTTAGGTTCATCTAATATTGTAGACAAGCTAGGCCACTCCAAAATTCTCAAATGTCCATCCTAAAAGGGATCAGGATGTATAAATACAGGTTCAATGAGAACATCAGAACCACAGCACAAGTCGAATTACATAAAAAGGCAGAAAAAAATCTTGACTTACCACGCCGCCGGTTGCCAATTTAGAACCATCAACACTAAAAGTGAGACACTTCTGAGGACTAATTCCCTGCAGAGGAGTTGATTCTTTTGCCAACAGCTTAACATTTGATGCTTGGCCATATATCTCAAATAATCTGCACAAAAAGATCATTCATATTTCATTTCAAAAGATACTGACAAATAGAAACTTATGGGAAAATATGAGAGGTACTCAAGAGTCCAGCAGCACACTGTATAAAATGCAAATAAGAAACCCAAAGAAAAAGGTAAATCAGGTAAATCCGTAAATGAACACTGAACCGTGCAAGATGAGGAAAGTTATACATCAATATCTGGTCATCAACACTTTGTTTCTTTCTTGAATGTATTCATGTACCTCAAACTAAATATGATATCTTCATAAGAAAGAAATGTTGGACAACAAGAAAAAGGGATGCTAGACCAAATTATCTTTATCATCTAAATGTCCTGCTTCAACAAACAAATATGTAACTTTACCACAAACAATGAGATGCCAAAAATGTAAAGCCAGGGTATGTCTTCAGATTCAAACTTGTTTGATAACATTGTACAATGTTAAAGCTAGTTTACTTGCCACTGCAAGCTTTAGTCTGTCCCAGCTGACACCAGGACTAATTAGAGCCTGAAACCACCAGTTGAGCCCAACAGGCTAGTATGACTTGGCAACAGCACACAGCATAATACTAAAGAATTAATCACTGGTTTGACCCTAACCTATTGTATCCTAGTATTATACAGTGCCTCAAGGAAGCGCTATAAAAAGAAGATTAAATGGTCAAACCAGAAGGGTACGACTATAACTAGTACCACAAGTAATTTAATGGCATGTCATATTGTTACCGCAATGGAGTTTACTCACTAAAGGATTACAATACATAATCATACTACACCAACACCAATTTCTGCAATCTAAAACGGTAAGATTTCTTACCAGAATTGCACATATAAAAGTATATTTTCTACTCGCAATGAAGCCCACAAAACAGAACAAAATTCCCACCCTACCCTTAACTTCCCATTTTACCTCCATTGACAACAGCTCTTGCGTAAGTTATCAACAACCATAAGACCGTATAGCTAGCTATATTTAGCTTAGCAATGTCTCATCCAGCCTATTATTTAACACTCCAACACAGAAGGGCCATTATGACACTTAACAAAGTTGTCTCTTTGAAGTCATCGAAACCAAATTATGAGCAAAATGACAAGATAAATGCACAAACTGTGCAAAAATAAAATAAAGTCATTAAATTTGGGACAGTTTTAAAGAGGAGAGAAAGAGAGATATGCTCACTTGCAGCAACCGGTGGAGGTTGAGCAAACGACGTCGTCGCCGCTAGGGTGCACCGCTATTGAAACAGGGTCACCATCCATCTCTTCAAACACATAAGTAGCCTGCAACAGTACACAACAAGCACACAGCCAGTAAATAAAAAAGTCAACCCCCGCCTCAAATTCACAAAAGTCTAGAGAGAGAGAGAGAGAGACAGACCAGAGGAGTTGAAGACAGAGCAGTCGTCTTTGGGTCGAAGGTGAAAATCTCCAGAACCGAAGAAGAATTGGAGCCGCCTTTAAGCCTAGACCTCCCAAACACGACCCAATTAACATTCTCCGGTCGTCGGATCCACGAACCGCACGTCACCGTTCCCTGCTGCTGCTGCTCCGACCCGCTTCCCATTCTTAAATATTAATTTTCCGACAAGAGAAGATGATCAAAAATGAAAATTATAAATACAAAAATTGGCTTCAAATGAGTTGTGCTTATGTTTATTTATACCAAAAATGGCAGGAAAGGGGTGGGTCCCGCACCAAAATCTCCGCCGATGTGGTGTTGTTTATATCGACACGACACGACACGACGTCGTTAGTTTTTAGTTTTTGTGTTTATTTTGTTGATGGATATCCGGTCGAATCTTCCAACCTTTACTTTGGGCCCTATGACCCGCTTTTGGCCCAATATCAAATCGGGCCCAATTTTCTCTTCTTAGTCTAAAACCTTACTAAACCCTACCGTCGTACAGCGAAAAGAAAAATCGAAGCTTTTGCTCTCTCTGCTCTCGGAGTGATCAGGTATCTCTATTTGTATCGGGTGGATGCTATCTATGCGCACCATGTGTTTGAAGATTTGTCTTTTCAGAATAGTTTCAAATGCTAATTTGTAATTTGTGTGAGTGATTAAGAGTACCAGCACCATTTTCACATCTGTAGTTTTGTTTCTGGGTAATGGCGGTGGTTTTGTTTCTCTCTTGCGCTTTCTGCTGTAGACCCAGTTCAATTGATGTGATAAGTTTCTGGGTTTTAGCTACTTTCCTGAGAGTATATATTTTCAATTCAATTGGGTGGGTTTGTTACTTTTTATTAGATAGTGGAGGTTGTGAAATAAATAATGGATAAAAGGCATTGTTTTTACTTTGAGGTGTGAAGTATCGGTTCAACTGTTGCAGTTTGATTGCATTGCGGAACCAGCAAGATGGGTGTGGATCAAGGCCCTATTGTGCCTCCTACTGAACAGGTGCTTTGCTTTTTTGTCTCAATTTGGAAATTTATATCTCGGAAGAATTGGTTAATTAATGGGGTTTATATTTACTTTCAGAAGCTCAATGATGAGTCGGAGTTAAGAAGGAGCAAGTATCTTAGAGGTGGAAAACCTAATCTGGCGGTATGGCCTATGTGATCTAGGCTCTTGTCAAACTGTTATTGGTTTGTGTTTCTTTTTTTCTTAAAGTACTTGCTTATTTTTACAATTTAAACTTGATTTGAATGCTATGCAGGTAGTGAAAGATAAGAAGTTGAAGGGTCAACTAGCTGATAGAGAAGACTTAAATTTGAAAACTGCACATGTTGCTGCCAATGTTGAGAAGGTGAGTTATTTGATGTGATACGGAGACCTCTTATAGTGACTCATTCACAACACTACATTGAATTTTTTAATAATAATTATTATCGAGGGTTTAATGATTCAATCCTGGGTTGGTCTTAATTCCGTTAATATTCCTTGGGGTTTAGATTTCTTTTCCAATTTCAATGTTGTAGAATCTTCCTCTCATAATTTGATTTTTCCTGTCCTTTTAGTACATGTATTAACAATTGATTTGAATGGTTTTTCATTGTGATATAATATAGTACCTTCCGCCAAGTGAAGGAGGTTATTTGGAGGCTGAAGGCTTAGAAAAGACATATAGATACAGACAAGAATCAATAGCTGTTGCTGTAGATATCTTAAGCTCAAGGAACCAATATGATATTAAATTACCAGGTTTAAATCTCACCTTTTTATTTACCTTTGGTCAACCACCTTTGCTTCATAGCAATTTACTTTATGTATACTACCAATTTATTTTCTTTCTGAATGAAGCCTGGATACAGCATTTGATTTGTGAAAAACTAGTCTATCTCTGCAACTCTTTCCAAGAATGAAAGAAGCTATGCATTTTCTTACTAATGTAGTGGCTTGGTTACAAATGTACCTCAGAGCCGTAAACTGTGGGTAGTTTGTCTATTAAACTAAATGCAAGCATATCAGTTTAGTAGCAATTAGTCAATGTTTCCCAAAAAAGAAAGTGAGTGAGTTGTCAGTGGCCTAAAGGGTTGGCTACATAAAGATGTTACCAAGAGAATAAGTGTTTCACATGACTAGATATAGGTCCAACTTGACCTCAGTAGACATATATTCTTTGTGGACCTTCCCTTTCTTGCACGTAATTCAATCATCTGTACTGTTAGTTTCTTGTTGAAGCATTCCTGCAATTGAAGCAAGTGGCAAATTAGAAAATAATTTATCAACTAGTCACCTTCGTCTTTGTTGGTTTTCATTCTTTAGATTACTGAACTGTATCCAGCTCCTCTGAGCTTTCCATGGATCTCCCTTGCTTGGGAACCATGTAATGAACTACTCTGATTTGTTCGAATCATATTATTAAGCATTGTGGTTAGAAAGAGGGAGGTTAGAAAAGACAAACGTTTTTCAGAATATCGTTCAGAAGGGATATATATATGTACGTATGTATAACAATAATGTGATGTAGCAATAGTCTAGGGGCCATTCTGAATTTAAGGTCTTGAAAGAGTGAAGATTAGATTAGACATTGTATGCGTGGAGATCTAATATGAACTCGTTATTCTCCATAATAGTAAAACATCTAATTCAAATTCCATTTGCTGGCCTCCTTGACATATATATTTACACACACACACACACACACACACAAACATTAGTCTATTACTAATGAATTCATCTCCAGATCTTGGTCCGTACAGACTAGATATCCTTCCAAGTGGTCGGTACATGGTTGTTGGTGGACACAAGGGCCATCTAGCTATTGTAGACATGAAGCAAATGATCATTCTTAAAGAATTTCAGGTAATCTGTACAATATGAATGCAAATTAGAGTAACGAACTAGAATTGGAGGCACTCTATATAGCATCACAATTGTTACTGAGTAGTGAACTTTTTGGTTCTGATACTTCTATGGAGTGTGCTTCTGTGATCATCTTTGTATGTTTTAATCGAATACTTATTACAATTTTTCTTTTTCTTTTTTGAGACTTATCCAAATGTGCAAAGTTAAATATGCTAGTGCAGTTTTGAGACATAAATGTAAAATTTGCTAGTGCAGTGCAGTGCAAAATTACATTGACAAAGTTAGAAATAAAACTTAAATGTAAAATTTTATTTACTTTATATTGTAAATTTGGAAGTCAGTTTAGTCTATATACTCGATCTAAACTTTCCACCTTAGTAATTTGGCTTTCCAATTTTTGCATTTTAAGGTTTATGCTATAAGTTAAATTTTCGGCTCGACATGAATGTAGTAGTGTCTAGAAGTAGTCATTTTAGCTATCAATAGGCATTGGGTCATAATTAGAAGACTTTTAGTCTATTATTCATTGATGAGATGTACAGGAATGGATATGTGTTTATACTGAGTATGGACTAATTAGCTAATTGCTGATTTTTTTGAAAAGAAGAAACACAGAAAAAATAACACAAAAACTAATGCAAAAATTACTAGCTAACTGCTGATTTTCTTCTCAGGTTAGGGAGACAGTGCGTGACGTAGTGTTCTTGCAAGATGAGACGATGTTTGCAGCAGCCCAGAAAAAGTATAAAATTGTTTGTTGTAATTAACTTTTGGCCTGATTTGATTTAGTTAAAGTTTGTATATTCAAGTGGTTATCTTTTGGCATTTTCATTGTTGAATGGTTTGGCTGTTGCTCAAAAATGTTCGTCCTTACATTTACACTTGGCACTTTCCTACAGAAGAAGTATTTGGTAGCCCATCCTAATTTTTTAGTTTCTAATAAGTTAATCATGTTGTTCTACAGCATATGCTCATGGTTATCTTCTGTTTATTTTTATTAGGAATAGGTATCCAAAATATATTAACGACCTACGCTTTAATTAGTGTGCTGCTCCAGCTTAGCTTCCCCTACATCTCTATTTGATGCTGTTATCTTACTTTGTAGTGATATATCTTATTAGTATGGCTAATTTTTGTTACTGCAGGTATCCTTATATTTATAACCGTGATGGCACTGAACTTCATTGCTTAAAGGTTGGTATACTAAATTTAGTAAATTGGGTGGGTCTTTTGTGAATTTATATAAACAATATATACTAGTTTGTGAGCGCATTCTAATTTTCAAACTATGTATTTTGGTTTTTTTCACTTTACTTTTTTAAATTTCCAGTTTCATGGTTAAGAGTAGGATGAGTGGTCAATAATTCATTTTGAATGAGCTATCACTAAGTAATTTTTTTGGAGGGCATCAGAGATGGATTGTGGAACCCTAAGTTATATCTATCTCTTATTATGTAGGAACATGGTGCAGTTTTAAGGCTACGATACCTTGAACAACATCGACTATTGGCATCAATAAATCAATATGGTCAGCTTCATTATCAGGATGTAACAGATGGTCGGATGATAGGTAGTTACAAGACAGGCTTTGGCCGTACTGATGTGATGCAGGTGAATCGCCACAATGGAGTAATTTCTCTGGGTCATTCTGGTGGTAAAGTTACCATGTGGACTCCTACGAGCTCTTCTGCTGTTATGGAGATGCTGTGTCACAAGGGGCCCATCTCAGCCATAGCTTTCCACCCTACTAATCGTTCTCTGATGGCCACAGCTGGGAAAGAGAAAAAAGTTAAGCTTTGGGACATGAGGAATCTCAAGGGGCCAGTCCAAATTTTACCAGGTCAGGCAGAAACTCTGGATTTCAGTCAAAAGGGTCTGCTAGCTCGTGGGACTAGTTCATTTGTACAGGTCCTGAGAGATTCGACTGGGGCTCAGAACTATGAGAAATATATGAACCATCCATTAGTTAAAGGTTACCAAATAGAAAAGGTATTGTTTCGACCATATGAAGATGTTCTATTGATAGGGCACTCCAGGGGGTACTCTAGTATTCTAATTCCTGGTTCTGGGAACCCCAATTTTGATACGTATGTGGCAAATCCGTTTGAAACACCTAAACAAAGAAGAGAGAGGGAAGTGCACACTTTATTGGATAAGCTCCCACCGGAGACAATTATGTGGGATCCCACAATGATTGGTTCAGTAAAACCTCCAAAGAAAGAGAAGCCAACGAAGAAGCAGAAAGAGGCTGAGCTGGAAGCAGCTCTTGAGGCCGCCAAGGACATTGTCCCAAAGAAGAAAACAAAGGGGAGGAATAAGCCGAGTAAGATGAAGAAGAAGAAGGAGGAAATAATTGCCGGTGCCAAGAGGCCTTTCTTGGACCAACAAAAGAAAGAGGAAGAAGAAATAGCCAGAAAGAAGCAGAAACTGCTAGAGCAAGTGGAGCTGCCAACATCTTTGCAACGGTTTGCTCGAAGAAAACCAGCTACATGATTGGTGCCTACCAAGTTCTGTTAAATTTCATACTTTTAGTCGTTGCTCTTTACCTGTTGTAATCTGTTTTGATCTTATTCATTTGTCATCTGTATTTGTTATATCGAGCTTGTTAAATACTATGAAACTGTTACTCTGTAATCAGAATTTTGCACACCATCTTTACTATGAGAGCCAGACTTGATATTTTTTTTTTACAATTTTACCGGCTGTGTTTAGGACCTATTATCAATTCATGCACGGTTCATTAATTGCTGGGTATAATTAAGGACCTGTGAGATTTTTAAGGATAAAATCTTGATCACAGTATGATTCTAGTTTCCACTGTCTTGAATGGGGGAGTAATGATAGGAGTCAGGCCATTGATTGAATACTTGTATATTTGTTCATTGATGGACATGAGCATTTGATATCTGTGTTGTGTTACTATGTACACTAAGAATAATTTAAGTAGATTCTCTCAGTCATTTATAGTCAAAATATGAGGTTTTTCCTTTAAAAGAGTTTTTCCTTTAAAATCAACTTCAGCGATTCTCTTATCTTATTAGTTTTTTTTCCTTGAGGTGAAACAATATAATATATAACAAACTCAAAGAGTACAATTAGTGATCAGTCATTGGAGAGGGGTTGTAGGAAAAGCAATAGGGACATGTATTGTGCAATGCCCATTTCGCTAGCTTATGAGCCACCACATTGGCATCTCTACTTAAGTGTATAAATTTTGAGTTTGAGATTCCTTTTGATAGAGTATGACACTTTAGCTACTCCTACTAAAAAGAATGCCTCATCTTATTAGCTATTTTAGGCATTCCATATATTTCATCCCCTATTCCTATACCGAAAACATAAATTATAAGTAGTAAAATATTGAACAATGTAATTAATTCTTTAATTTCCTTCTAGGTATGCAATCAATAACTAAATTAATAAATAACTTTTTATCAACCGATCAAAACTAAGTATTTGTTTAAATCTAACTAAATTTTAAGTTTCGGGCCCCACATCTAATTCCATCTAGTTCCCTACGTCTAGTTATGTGATGATATGTCTGTACTGAGTATGTAATAACATATGTTACCCTAGGAAGTTCTTTCTACCAGGTCGATAATCAGCATTATCTTTGTAATCTATTCAGCTCAATCAAATCTATCGTTCATCTAAAAAAAAACTAAATTTTAAGTTTTGTTGTTGAAGTAAATCTTTACAAGTGGTTAGCTAGAATAAATTTCAACTCTATTTTTGAACAAAATAGATAAACTTTAAGTGACATTATTGATCCTCAATTTAAAATTTATCAATACTATAAGGATTATTATCAAATATTAGCTCCAACATATCCCCTAGAGGAATTATCACCAATGGTACCTTACAAATGGGTCATTCATCACTTCGATACCTCACTTTTGAATATTATTCCTTTGGTACCTCACATTCAAATCTCTACCTATGATTAGTACGTACCGTTAGTAACACCGTTAACTTATTGAATTTTTTATGAAAAAAAATGTCAAATTTTCAATACCTATTGTTTTCTTTCTAGTTTTTGTTTTCTTATACTTTTTCTATTTCTTTTTTCTTTTTTATTCTCCTAAAACATTGACATTTTTGAAATAATTTTTCAATAAGTTAACAATGTTAATAATGATATTAGGTAGAAATTTGAATACGAGATACTTAAGTGATAATTTTCAAAAGTGAGGTATAGAAGTGATGAATGACCCATTTATAAGGTACCATTCATGATAAAAACTCTATCCCCTATATAAATCTTTGTTGTAGAGTCCGTTTGGCAACGAAATCTCGAAATCCCAAGGGATTTTGAAATTCAAGATTTGTAAATATCATAATTATGAAATGATGAAAATTAGTGAAATGATCTTGTATTGTTTGGATAAATGAGGGATTTAATAAAAAAATTACATATTCCATTTCTCATTCTAGGTATTTGAAAGTTTTTTTTCTTTTCAAATATTTCTAATTTTTATCTTCATTTGTTGAGAGAATAAAAATATTTCACGCATTGTTTTTTACGAAAGAAAAGACTTATTGCACAAAGACTAATTTTGTGCTACATCATAAGCAAGTGCATCCTGAACAAACTGAGGAGCGTTTTCTAGCTAACATTGGTTTCTATCACTCTCTAAACTGTGTTGAGCTAGTATATAATGTATATGAGCCACTCGATTCCCCTCCCTTGACCTAAACGTCAATGGTACTTGAGGAAGTTTGAGCAATAGCTCCTTAACATCGTGTAACAGGTGATAACAGATACCCATATGTTCATTGGTCGATATACACATTTGTACCGCCGGTAAACAATCTGAAAGCACCACTGTCGGGATTGCCAACATCGTAATATTCGATAACAATACTACGTAACAATTCCCTAATGATAAAATACTAGCAAATGGAACTAGTAATATTACAAGAGAAAATAACCGTACTTTAGAACTTATCCAAATTTAATCGAAATTGTTCAAATTTAACCATAAAAAGTCTGTAATAAAGACATCGATGTCCTAATTAAATCTTACCCGTAATCCTACACATTTTTCGGAATGGACCTCAACACAAAGTCCTTCTTCTCCATTGAAATCTTCGCGATTCCTTTTCCTTTGCCTTTTTTAGTTGCCATGCGTGGGAGCACGAAAAAGTCAGGCATGATTCGAAGCTTCCACAAAGTTTTCTCCAACGATCAAACTGATATCCCTTCTGACGACAGCTCAAAGATGATAGTGAGATGGCCGAATTGTATTTGAACAACAGGGGGGGGGGGGGGGTTGCCGCAGCTCACCTCTCCCATGCTGACAATGCCGCAGCTACTCTAGCAATCTAGACAATTCCTCTTGATACTGTCACCGAGCAACTCAAACTTCCTGAGAAGGTCGTCGATGTTGTGGATAAAGCTCCTGAGAATATCCTCGATGTTGTGGATTCTCTCAAGCCTCAGGACCCCTCTTTGAGCTCTACCATTGTATATGCCTCTACTTGTGCCTCATCTAGCCTGGCTGCCCCAATCATTGAGTTCCCGAAGTCTGACGAGCCTTAGGCTTTTCTTTTTCTTTATTTAGTCTTTAACTTTGACTCATTTGGTTATGTAACTTAAACAATTTTCTTGAAAAATTCAGGAGTGATTCGAAGCTTCCACAAGGTTTTCTCCAACGATCAAACTGGTATCCCCTCTGACGACAACTCAAAGAAGATGATGCGATGACCGAATTGCGTTTGAACAACCGGGGGAGGAAGGGTTGTGGTTGCCGCAGCTTACCTCTCCCAGGCTGACATTGTCGTAGCTACTCTAGCAATCCAAGCAATTCATCTCTATACTGTCATCAAGCAGCTCGAAGTTCCTGAGAGGGCTGTCGATGTTGTGGATCCTCTCGAAGCTCCTGAGAAGATCCTCGATGTTGTGGATTCTCTCAAGCCTCAGGACCACTCTTCGAGCTCTGTCATTGTATCTGCCTCTACTCATGTCTCATCTAGCCCGGCTGCCCCAATCATTGAGTTCCCGAATAGTTTTAAGGAGCCTTAGGCTTTTCTTTTTCTTTATTTAGTCTTTAACTTTGACTCATTTGGTTATGTAACTTAAACAATTTGCTTGACCCTTTTTGGGTGACGCCTTCGAGCGTCTAATTTTGCCAAACTGCTCAGTTCACTTTACCATTCAAATTTTGAAGCTTGCACAGTAGAAAGTTATCTTTTTCAATAACTTCACTCACCTTCGAAACCTTTGTTGTACCTGCAAAAGACTCTCTGACGCTCAAGTAAGTGAGAGCTTAATGCAAGCGTATACGTATATAATCCAACTACAAAAACGTACCAAGTTCATGTATTATACCATAGGAATTCCACCAAAATAAGAGCCACTACGTTCAATAACCTAGTGGCTGGACTTCGAACTCAATCCTCCAGCTTTGACACTCGCCTTTAACGCGTTCTTCGCACGCTCCCTTGAGTTCATGTATCAGAAACAAAACTCTTCTCTGCTCGTCCATCTATATTCTACCGCTCATTTCTCAGAATATAAATAGCCCTCTATCCTTATCACTTCTTCATTTCACTTTCCCAAATCAAAACCCTAAAATCAGAAAGACCTTAATCTTCCTAATCTCGTTCGATTTTGATGGCTCATACTCGTAGCCGCTCCAGTGCTCGTCGCGACCCATCTCCCCGCCGTGGTCCAACCCCGGCCGAATTAGTCCAGTTCTCCTTAGGCGCCGATTCCTATCATGAGGAGGTCGTGCCTCAACTCCCCGACTCCGAGATCTGGAGTCCGACTAAGGCCTAGCTTGACATCGAGTGGGCGAAGATTAACCCTCTGGGGAGCGTCTTGATCCGTGGACTGTCGGAAGGTAGCGATATGTGCTCCGACAAGGGGATTTCGGCCGGTGCTCTCGTGCTTGCAAAGCACAACCTCTGATTTTTGAGCTTTCCATTGCACCCAACATTTGTCATTCTCTGAGTACTTCTGGGTTTACACCCCATGCAACTAAACCCAAATTTGTACTTTCTTCTCTCGACATTCCTCACCATTGGCCTACAATGGCGGGTCTCCATCAGCCTCGTTGACTTCTTTTACGCCCACATGTGGGCCAAAATCAGAAACTAGGAGCGGCATTTCAACCTCGAACCTCAACGATTCAAGAAGTGCTTCGACTAGAAGTTCCAGCAATTTTTCCCACTGGCATATCAATCCAGTCATTATCGAAGGTAACTGGATGCCTCCGAAGCTCGAAGGTCTCAGACTTGAAGTCCCTTCCTCCTTTTCTGATGCTCCTGGTATAACTTCGATCTTCACCTTTTTCACTTTTGATTACTTAGTGAAGATACTCATCTATTTCAATTCTGATCCAAAAACCTCATTTACAGCCATGAAGCTCGATATTGCCCCCTTCAAACTCAACGAAGAGAGGATATTCTGGCTAGACAACTTCTTGGCCGACAAGAAGTGGCCCTTGACCCAAGTTTCGAGCCAGAAAGCTCTACGGTCTCTAGCCTCGGAAAGGAACTCCACTCTCTTCATTCGCTACTCTAGGAAGCCACGAGATGAAGAGAATGAAAGGACCCAACCCCGATTTAGTTTCCTAAACCGGAATCAAACCCCTTCTGAAAACGTGAACCAACAAAAACCATTAAGATTTCGGCAAAGTAACGCTACTAACGTGGAATTGCCATTACTTGCATCCGGAAAATAACACTTCATCCTATGCCACAAAAGCCAAACCGTGGGCACCAATCCCATCCGGATTTCTCAATATCATATCATTAACAATAAACAGTAAACATAACTGTAATATATAGTATATCCAGGAAAAACCGTATAAAACATGTATCAAAATGTATCAGAGTGACCTCTAGTGTAAATATATACAAAATATTCATCAGTAGGCGAAACAAGAAACCTACTGGAAAACACAGGTAGCTCGAACAACTAGCCTCCAACCACGACGTGAGACTCCAGAATCTGAACTGCAAACTGGGCACGGAAACCGAAAAGCCCAGGGGAAAGACATGAAAACCGTTAGAGTGAGGGGACGAAAATAAATGTCTTTCGCCAGATGATATATGTTAAAATAACATAAGCTAGTCCAGATAAAAAATATATAATAAAGTACACGAGGTAAACTCATACTCCTCCAACGTACTGAGCATGCATGTAAAAATCTCACAGGGTCGCTCATGTACACATCCGTGCTAGTACAGTCCGAATCACGGGATCCCAGACCCACACGTGATTCTAGCCAGAAAGGACTCAGGTCAGGGTATCTGTTTCCACCCGGAAATACATCGGCATAAGAAACAGAAATCTGTACCCACCCGGAAATACATCGGCACAAGGTACAATTCCCCCCTAGTAGGCACCCTCGGGGATCAGCCGGGATGCAAGTGTATCGATACAACAACATAAACTGTGACTGTACTCTGTGTAAATCAAATCATAAATAATTTCATGCATATGTTATAAAGCATAATATAAATGCATAATCGTAAAACACATGCTCGTATAATTCATAATCACAAACATATGCTCATGCTCGTAAAATGTAATATAAAGACTCGCGAATATCAGTGAAAAGAAATTGTCCACTCACAGGTGAGCAAAACGCGCACTCGCGCTAATCACGTGGTCCGGCGGAAGATCCCTTGCCCGAAGTATGATCTCGATCCATCAAAACGTGGCCGGAGGTGGCCGGAAAATCCGGGTCGGCCGGCGAAATTCAACCAGGTCGCTATTCCTTCACGGGTCAACGGTCAACGGCCCAAAATAGTAAAAGTCAATGGTGGTCAAACTTCAAACAGTGTTTTCGACAATTTTTCGACTATTTTCGATATTTATACTCGCGCCTCGGGACGATCGACGGTCCAAAACGGATAACCATTACAATTCGGATAAACACGATTCGAACGGATAAACTCGTCGATAAACCAAAACTTCAAATAATCATAAAATATTCCTCGGTTATCAGAAAATCATCCGGAACCGCCCACGAGCTCGAAATCACGTGTACTACAACTCTCGAGAAGAGACTCAACTCCAATTCTCGGCCGATAATTAAGTCGTATACGAAACCGACAAACCACACAATAATCGATAAACTGCGATTACACACTAACTCGTGGATTACGCTGATTACTCTACTGATTCTGGTTCGGGTCGTCACAGAGAATTTCCTCGATTGGTTGATCGATGTGGAGTCCTACTTTGCCCTTTTCTGTCGAGACTGATAAGTTGGTGAAGGATGCGATTGACAAGAGAGACAAGTACACTACCAAGAAGTCAAGCTTTCCTCCTAGCAGTGCTCCCTCGGGGAAGAAATGTCTTCGAAGCTCAGTGACGAAGGTTCTTGAGGAGTCTGAGAACTCCCAAGAAATGAAGAAGAAGAAGAAATCAGGGGGTACTCCGAGGCTCAAGACTATCAATCTTGAAGCTCTTCATCATTCCCCAAGTTCGAGATCTTGAACTTCTCGGTATGGGAAGGAACCATTCGAAGTTGCCCAGGATATCCCTCTACCTCCTCTGCACGGTTAAAGTTTTTCTAGAGATGACCATTTTTCCACTTCTTATCTCTTTCTTTTATTTCTTTACTTTTACCTTGATTTCTCATTTCGAACTTCAAAATTAGCTATCTCTCCACCACCATCTATTACTTATGGCGCTTTCCTCGCCGGTCCGTCCCCACTGACTCATTCCGGTGATGCTCCTCCGGCCATGCCCTATGTAGATTTTTCATTTTTGTATGATGGTCAACCCGTCTTCCGTAATCACAACGCACCTCAATCCTCATCCAGCGTTTGGGCAGGAAGGATCCGGAAAGGGATCTCCTCAAGCAGGGAGACTAGGTTGACAGCCTTCGAGCGGCGTAATCATGCCAACTGGATGTAAGTTCTTCCATTTATAACTGCTCGAACTTTGATGTTATCCTTTTTTATTCATACTATCCAGCCACTAACGACGAACTTTATCTTTAAAGGGATGCTCCACACCGAAGCTTGCTTCAAAGAGATGGACCTAATCAATGTAGACGTCCAGGTGAAGCTTGACTTAGCTTCCATGGAAAAGGAAGAAATCTCCTTGAAGCTTGCTAATGCCGAGGAGTAGCTTCAAAAGGCCACCCAAACATAGCAGGAACTTCGAGATTCCCTTGCCCTTCTTGAGAAATCGGTTGTGGACACCAAGACCAAAATCGCCCGTATCAAGATCGAGCTCGAACTCAAAAAGGTGGCGGTCAGGGTGATGGAAGTCCAGGTCACGGACTTGCAAGAAGACTTAGAAGCAACTCAAGCTAAAAACGAAGAGCTAGAGACTGACCTCGAAGATGCCATGCAAATTCAGGAGAACGAGTTTGATCCAATACACTTCTGCCCAATACTTTCGACTTGGCTGGAACCAAGCTCTAACTGCTCCGGAGGACCGCCCTTTTATCGACCCTGGTGAGATCGACGACAAATTTGGGTGCAAGTAAAAATACGAGCCACTTTTTGGGTTTCTTTAGGTGAAGCAAGTCTACGGCTCACCTCTCATTTGCTGACATTGCCACAACTGCTCTAGCAATCCAGGCAATTCCTCTCGATACTATCACTGAGCAGCTTGAAGTACCTAAGAAGGCTGTCGATGTTTTGGATCCTCTTGAAGCTCTTGAGAATATCCTCGATGTTGTGGATTCTCTCAAGCCTTAGGACCCCTCTTCGAGCTCTGCCATTGTATCTGCCTCTGCTCGTCCCTCATCTTCCCCGACTGCCTCAATCATGGAGTTCCCGAAAAGTTCCAACGAGCCTTAGGCTTTTCTTTTTCTTTATTTAGCCTTTAACTTTGACTCATTTGGTTATGTAATTTAAACAATTTGCTTGCCCCTTTTTGGGTGACCCCTTCAAGCGTCTAATTTTGCCAAACTGCTCAGTTCACTTTCCCATTCAAATTTCGAAGCTTGCACAGTAGAAAGTTGTCTTTTTCAATAACTTCACTCACTTTTGAAACCTTTGTTTAAACACGACACTTTTGAAACCATAGTTCGATCTTGTGAACTTTGAAAAAGGAATCCCTAAACGAGGAGTCCTCTCTGAATTTGAACTTTAAAGAGGAATCCCTAGATGATGAGTCCTCTCTGAATTTGAACTTCGAGGAGTTCCCTCTCAATTTGAACTTCAATAAAGAATCCCAAGACGAGGAGTCCTCTCTCAAGTTGAACTTCTCAACCGAGTCAAACCCAAACCATTTGCTCGATCGAAAAACCTTTTAAAATCAATGTAAAAAATCGTGTCACTTGTTTTTCTTCTTCTTGTAAGTCTCAATCTTGATATGATGAATCGATGTCACCCTTTTCTTGCTCTAATTCCAACGGCCATAGCACTGGCGACATGACCTTGGTGAGAAGAGTTACATGTCTTGAAGTGTTGCACTCCCATTATCCAAGTGATACCAGTGAATCCAACCACGACCAGAACATTTTTCTACTCCTCGTGATAGTAGGAGCTCCTCTTTCTTTTGATAGGTGGATCACTTAATTTGATTTCCGGATGAAGAAGATATGACGTGGTAAAGTTTGGAGAATTCTAGCCGAATTCGCCAGCGACGGAGGTGGAGGAGATGGAGGTCGACCTTGTGGGGGTTTTGTAGCCCATGGAGAGGTGAGTCTATTCCAAGTGGTTTCAGCCCTTGCCGTGCCCAGTGGTGGCCGATCGGAGAAATTGAATTCCGGCTAGGTTTTCGAACTTCACGGTGAGTTTTGGACTTTTTTCCGGTTAAAATTGGGTTTAACTTTGAACTACAAAGTTGTTGGAAATGTCGAGATCTTCAAAGTAATGTATAGGTCGAAAATTTCTGGGTTGGTGGATTTTCCGATGACCGGCGGCGGCCCCACACACAGCCATGCGCGGCAAATCTCTGGCGAGGTGAGATTTTTGGCAAGTTTTATGTCGTTTCACTTTTTTCGCGTGCCGAACGCAATGGTGAGGTTTTTGAGTCGAGTTGAGTGTTCCAAATTAGGACGAGGGTTGTTTGGGTGTATTTTGAGAATTTTACTATCCTCGTCGATATTTTGAGCGATACGTCTTTCGAGAACGCGGGGTTCTGGACGTATTAGCTCCGTATGACATGTTTCAATATGTATTGATCGTATCCCTGTTATTCAGGTGATCTTGATCGAGTGTTTGGCGATGGATCTTCTGCCGGACCTCAGAGTTAGCTTTGTACTGTGAGTGGACACTTTATTTTCACAGTTGGTTTGCGAGTTCTAATTATGCATTTACGTTATGTATTTATGATTATACACTTTACGATTATGCATTGTATTAGTATGCATTTATAATTATGCACATACAAGTATGCATTTTTCTATTTTTCATGTGCATGCACTACAACAAATGACGTCATTGCCGGCGACTTAAAAAGTCACCGGCCTTGTTTTTTTTTTCGCCGGAAATGACATTACCGGCGACAAGTCGCCGGTAATGTTGTCGCCGGAGATAGCATTGCTGGCGACCTATTTTCACGTCGCCGATAATGTCCTAGTCATCACCGGCGACTCAAGTCGCCGGCAATGACAGAGACATTACCGGCGACCTGAGTCGCCAGCAATGTGTGCGCCGCCGTGGCCGAAAAATGAGGTCATTGCAGGCGACTTTGGTCCAAGTCGCCGGCAATGGTTGGAAAAATTTGAAAAAAAAAAACCCCGTTCTGGATTGGGCCCAATTCCAGAACCTGCATTGAAAGACATAAATCATACAATCATACAACTTCAACAGTACACACATAATTGTCCAATGTACAGTACAAATAGCAACACTACGAAAATAAACTACAACTACACGTCAGGGTCGAGGAACTTGCGGGTCAGGGTCGAAGAAATCCATGTACTCATTTAAACTCCGGTGGCTACCCTGGTCTTGCTGTGGCGGTGACTGGTGCGGTGGTGGTGGTGGATAATTGGGGAACACAGGGACCGGGGGAGGTGTGAGGAGCGGTTGTCCGGTAGTCTGAGCCGCGTACATCGTCTGCATCCATGTGAACATTTGTGTCTGCTGCTGGACCATGAGTCGGTGTTGCTCGATCATCCCCCGGTACTCGGCATCTCTGGCTGCCTGCTGCTCGGCCATCTGCCTCATCTCCTCCATCTGCCTCCTTTGCTCCTCCAACTCCCTCTGCGTCCTCTGAAGCTCCACTGCGAGGTTACGACTAGAAGTTGAACTTCTTGACCCGGTAGAGTATTCTGAAGTGTTCTTCAATATTCCTTCGCCCGCCGAGCCCATTCTCCTACAGTAGTAGGTATTCTTTCCAGTCCCGCACGCTTTTGCCATGATCTGAGCCGCTATAGAGTGTTCAAGCGGATCGATCTGAGAGGCATACTGGGTCACTTCTTCCTCGGAGCAGTCAGGATGGTTGTTTCGAGCTATATTCATGGTCACTTCTGTGGTCGCCTCCTCCACTCTCGCCTAATTGAAAAGCGAATATGAATAACGTATTATTTAACAAAATAAATTAATATCGAAAAATAGTTTTATTAACACATGCATATGTGAAGTACAAAATACAAAGGCGAAAGACTTACCGCTTCTTCAGGGCACTGCGGATAGAACTTCTGATGAATATACACCAACGGGTTCACTTCTTGTTGTTGCTGCGCCTTACTCGACCAACCCAAATAGTTGAGTGAACCTGCATGATGGGCCCTGGTGTTTTTCAATCTATTCGCCCGGTTCGTCTTCGAAATCGCCTTGTTTGATAAACATATGTAAAAAAAATTAGTAACTAACTATTTCAATGTGATACGATACATTAGGCTTGTAAGATATATTCAGGATGCATACCTTCGCTTTGGGGTACTCGAAGTGGGCTATCAGCCACAGCCACTCGTACTCCCTAAACCGGAATTCGCTAGGGGTAGAACCTCGGCCTAGCTCCTTGTATACAGTGTAATGTGAAGAAAGCTCGTTCTTCCACTCTTTATACCTATATTAACACCAGGAAAAAAAAGTTAGAGATATTAAAACACTTGATAAACAAAAATCTAACTCGATGTATACTCAAATAACTCGAAGCACATCACCTCATATGTAGTTGACGCTCTACCCACGTGTGAATAAGGCATTCATCCACGTCAAACCACACCTGCAATATGAATATATAAACGGTAAAATTATATATTTATTCAGACTTAATTAATAAATGTAAAATTTACGTAATGAAAATACGATTTAATTCACACTCAGTGCATTATGCACTTGCATCTTCACGTAGATAGGCACAGATTCCCAATCTGGCCAAAGCATTGGGACCTTGTCCTGCACGATCGCCCCGGCCATGCTGACATATTTTCGCATGGTGTCAAATGCCTCGATCACCTCGCCATCCTCATTGGCCCTAATGGGCATTTTCCTTCCCCCGGTGGCCTGCTCAAGTCTCTTCCCAGTCCAGGTGCCTCTAGCCCCTTTCCGTTTTCCAGTACCATTAACGAAATTGCCTAATAATACAATGTCAACAAATTAATATCATTAATTGAACATATCGTAAGTCTTAAGTAATAATTAAGTAATCAATCTTGTTAAATAAAATTTACCTGCATCGTCCGTTTGTTGGTTGGTGCACCTCACACTCCAAAGATACACGGGGTCGAACGGGATGAAGTTGTACGCTTCCTCCACGCTCAGGAACTCTGGTCGTCCTTCAACATAAATAGGCATCCCCATATCATCGAATTCTGGGATCACAGGAATCTCGTCGGGCAGGAAGAGACCGGACGGCGGAGATAGACGAGGCCTGGACGATGAGGCGCCAGCACCACCATATGTCTCAGATGATTCCCGTGAAACGGGAGTAGGCACCGGGCGAATATGGGGCATTCGGATGGAGGGAGTTTCTGATGCCCCCGCTGACTGTCGCTCGTCTGAGGGTCTGCTGTCGGAGTAAGGAGCTTGCGGCATATTTCTCTTACCATCTCTTAACCACAAATGTTTCCGCAGTCCCATAGCTTTCAGATCAATGCGTGCCTTAGGGATGTCTTTTGTTTTCCCCTCCAAGTTAAGAATTGTGCCCACCATACTTTCACACACATTCTTCTCTATGTGCATGACATCTAGGTAGTGTCTGATAGGCAACCTGGGTCAGTAGGGGAGTTCCCAGAATATGCTCTTGTGTGTCCAAAACTTATACCTTTCGGGCTTGTCTGGAATTGACGCCACTATGTCAGGATGATTGCTCAGCTGGCCAAAATCATATTCATTCAACACTTCCAAAATTTCTTCCCCTGCCCATCGCCTGGGTGCCACATCTGTTTCCACAGTCCCATCAAACGCGTCTGGATCCTGCCTAAATGGGTGATCATATGGAAGCTAACAACGGTGACGCATCTGAACAATTTTACTGCAATGAGGACTGCAACAATCAACCGTCATACACTCTGAACAAGCCCTGTAACCCCTCGTAACGTTGCCCGACAACATACCGCGGGCAGGAAAATCACTGATGGTGCCAACAAGCATGGCATGCATCTGGAACATCTCATTTTTGAACCTATTGTAAGTGGGGTGGCCACACTCACTCAGGTACTTAAGCTCCTCAATCAAAGGCCTCAAATACACATGTAGACACTTTCCTGGATAACCCGGGCCCGGAATTAACAGAGTGAGCATATTGTATTCCTTCTTCATGCACATCCATGGTGAAAGGTTGTACGGTACCAAAATAACTAGTCATATACTGTATTGAAGACTCATGTTGCCAAAAGGGTTGAATCCGTCAGATGAGAGCCCTAGCCAAACATTTCGGACCTCTGCTGCAAAATAATCAAACTCCCTGACCATGTGCTTCCAAGCCTCTCCGTCGGAAGGGTGTATAAGGGTGTCATCGTCAAGCAAATTCATCTCAGCCCACCATCTCATAGCTTCGGCCGTGAAAGCACACATGAACAACCGCTCCAGCCTATCAATAAGCGGGAAATATCGAAGTATCTTCACAGCTTTCTTGTTGCCTGCAGGAGTCAACTTATACCTTTCTGTAAAACATACCAGGCAGGCTTCAAGGTCTTCAAGATCTTTTCCCCAGAAGAGAATACAATCATATCTGCATGCATGGATTTTGATGTAGGAAAGCCCAAGATCTTTCAAGATATGTCGCACCTTATGATGAGTGGTAGGAAGACGATGACCGGGTGGCAGTAGCGAAGCAGTCCACTTCAGCCAAGAATCAACAGCTTTGACAGATATTTTGTTCTCCATTTTGAGCTGCATCACTCCCATGACACTTTCAAGAACAGTCTTACTACAACCGTTGTATAACGGAGTCTGTTGCAATGCAATCAGGTTGTTGTACTTGTCCATACCGCTTGTGTTGACATGAGCTCCAGGTAATTGCTCGACTGGCTCAATATGAGGGAAACCCTCAACGACATGAGGGACATTTGGTGCTTCATCAGCAAATACACCGCTCTCATGAGGAAACATATCATTGATTAACATCGATGTTGGATCATAGGATGGACTGCCCCTCTCAGCAAAATCTCCATGATCATAGCGTGGACTGGCCCTCTCACCAAATTGTCCATGATCATGCGGACCCGCTAACGATGTTTCACCGTGATAAATCCAACAAGTGTACTTAACCCAAAACCCGTATTTACTCAGGTGCTTCTGGACTTTATCAATGGGAAAACGTAATCGATCGCTGCGACACTTACATTCTTTACACGGGAAATAATGAAGTGTAGTGTCTCCACAATTAGCCTTCACAAAATTCATAAAACTCCTAATTCCCTGGTGATATCTCACATCCCATCTTTCGAGGCTCATCCAACTCTTGTCCATCCTGAAAATTCTAACAATATTACATACTATATATATACACATTCACGTACTACTAATTATAAAATAAATCATCATTAATTACATTCGAATTCATCCGATTAATTAACAAAAGTCGACCCATGGATGCATATAAATTAAAAATATAGCCACTCTATTAATTTGCGTATCAAACCAATAATCGACTATATATATATCTCAACTTCTAAATCAACACATGCATATATATATATATATATATATCGATCTAATTAAATCGATCAACACACACACACACACACACACACACACATATATACACATATACACATATACGTATATACGTATATACGTACCTATATATATATAGCTTCCCGAGTGATCGAGTTTTCGACGCCGCGCCTTTTGACAATACCGAAGGATTTCAGAGCGTTTTCCTTCTTTCGATTTCACTGGATTTTTTTCAATCCAAATGAATGAGCTGCTGCGATCTGCATCTGATATAAGAGGCATTGCTGGTGATTCATTAAATCGCCGGAAATGGAGTCATTGCTGGCGAAATTCCGGCGAAAAGTCACCGGTAATGTGTCAAAATATTGCCGGCGACCTATTCCGTCGCCGGCAATGTTTGGGCAACCATTACCCGCGATTTTCCGGCCGGAATTTCGCCGGCAATGGTTGCCCAAACATTGCCAGCGACGGAATAGGTCGCCGGCAATGTTTTGACACATTATCGGCGTCATGGAGGACACATTACCGGCGACGGAGCAAGTCGCCGGCAATGTTGAACATTACCGGCGACTTTCCCGGTCGCTGGCCTTATTTTTTCATAGGTCGCTGGTGATGACTCCGAATGTGGTAGTGATGGAAAGTATTTATGATTTGGTTTACACAGAGTACAATCTCAGATATAGAGGTAGCATCGATTCTTTAGCTTCTCGGCTGATCCCCGAGATGCTCTGGGAAGGACAGATATCCTGACTCGAGGTATTTCAGACTTATTAATCACGAGGGGGTCTGGGATCCTGTGATTAGACTGTACTATGCGGAGGAGTCTATGAGCAGGATTTTACGTGTATATTTATAGATCAGGAAAAATGTACCTGGTCGAATTTTCATGTGCATTGACTCGCGTTATGCTTTTATGCGCATATATACTTATGTTGGGAAAGGAATATTATTATTTTTGTCCACTCACTCTAATGATTTCGTTTGCCTTCCCCTGGGCTTTTCGATTTCTGTTGCCCAGTTTGCAGTTTGAATTTCGGGGTTGCACATCGACGATGGAGGTGTAGAGTTCCAGTCCCACTTCTGTTCGAGTAGGTTCTTTGTTCGACCTATTGGTTGTATATGATGTGTATAGGCGTCGCTCTAAATACTTATGTTATGTTTTCAGTTGAGTTTACTCCAAAATGTTTTCTGAATTTCTTATAAACCTTGTGGTTTATTGTTATAGTTGATGTCGAGAAATCCGGATGAGGAACGGAGCCCCACGGTTTAGTTTTTGTGGAATATTCGAAGTGTGATTCTCTTTGCAGGTTCTAATTTTGGCTCACGTATTTCAAAGTAAACTCTGGCAAAAAAAAAATTTAAGGTCATGTTTTCAAAGGGGTTTGATTTCGGTGTAGGCAACTAAATCGGAGTCGGGTCCTTTCATTTGGTATCAGAGCATTAGGTTTTAGGTTCTGTAGACTCTTGTAGTTGTGTTATTAAGGGTATTTGAGAATATACAGCATATTAGGAGCGATGATCCTACTGGCCAGCGGACAATCATCAATGCTCTAGAGTGTTGTATGCTTTCAAATATTTGAAATTTCATGACAACATTCCTTATGTTGTGGGACTTATGTCCTTTCATCTTTAGGATGCCTCCTCAACGTGAAGTCTGTGCTAACGAGGCTGGGGATCCTATTGAGGATCAACATATGCACGACTTGCTTATGCGAGTGTTGCGTTTGGAACAGCGTTTTGACCCTGTGGTCAACGCTAGGGCAGCTGGAGTAACTATCTTTTCTGGCTCTTCTGATCCTGAAATATGTGAAGCTTGGTTAGTCCCGATGGAACATGTTTGTGAGTGCCTGCATTTTACTTTTGAACAGAAAACTGTAGCAGTAGTGGGTAGCTTGAATCAGATGCCTACTTTTGGTGGATTGGTAGAGACAAAGTTCCTATCGATACTTCATGGCCTCTATTCATAGATTTGTTCATGCGTCGATATTTCAATCAGGCTACTCAACAGAGAAAATATGAGGAGTTTACCAATCTGAGGCAAGGAAATATGTTAGTACTTGTGTATCGGGATAAGTTCACCCGTTTGTCTCAGTTTGCACGTGATATGGTGGCATCTGAGGAAGCAAAGTGCTGGAGGTTTGAGTTGGGTTTGAATCTAAATATCAAGGGGATTTTGACCACTATGCCTCGTGATAACTTTGATGAGTTTGTTAGTGTTGCACTCAGAAGTGAAGACATTGAGAGTGAGAGACTAATGCTGTTTCAGACGAGTCGATTCGAAGAGGGTGGACCTAGCCAGGGTGCCTCGAAGAGGATGCGTTCAGGTACTTCTGGATCAAAATCATCTTCAGGTAGTGGACCTTATAGATATCCTACCAGCATTGTTAGGCATAGTCAGAGATGGAGGAGGAGTCAACCGCAGAGGCAGCAATCGAGTGGGAGTTCCAGTGGATCAAGTTATCCTCGACCTTCCTTTGGCACACCAGTTGCACCGAGGGATGTCCCATTATGTAATTTTTGTAATAGGCGACATCATGGTTCATGTTACCAGGGTACTATGAGTTGTTACCATTGTGGCCAGGAGGGTCACTTTGTGAGGGAGTGTCCTCAACTTGACACTTTTAGAGGTGTTGCGGATCAAAGTGCTGGTCGAGATCAGGGTACTGCTTCCGATGATCGCGCAACACAGTCTACTGGACAGGGTGGTCAGTAGAATCGTAACCAACGTGGACGACCAGTTGGACATGCTCGAGTTCATGCCATGTCTCTAAGTGAGAGCATAGCTTCTCCAGAGGTTATCATCGGTACGTTGTACATTTTTGGTCATCCAGTTCTTACTTTACTAGATCCAGAGGCTATACATTCATTCATATTATATAGATTAGCATAATTAGCTACAGTACCAGCATTTCCACTCCCTAGTTTGTGTCGAGTGTTGTATCCATCTGGCGAGGTAGTGTGTGTCGGGTAGGTATATAGAGATTGTGAGATTTTTATTGAAGTTTATGGGTTAGCCGAGGATTTGATGTTGCTGGATATTTTGGATTTTGACGTAATTTTGGGCATGGATTTCTTGGAAAACCATTGGGCTGTCCTTGACTGTCACAAGAAGGAAGTTGTTTTCAGGAGTCCAGGCATGCCGAAAATCTTGTTTCGGGGTGAAAAGAATACTTCTTTGCCTTGTTTGATTTCAAAAATGAAGGCTGGGCAGATGTTGAGGAAGGGTTGTGTGGCTTACCTAGCACATGTGATTGATACGAGTGTTCGTGTACCGGACATTGGCAAGTTTTATTTTGTTTCGCTTGTTTTCGCGCGCCGAACGTAATGGTGAGGTTTTTGAGTCGAGTTGAGTGTTCTAAATTGGGACGAGGGTTGTTTGGGTATATTTTGGGAATTTTGGTATCCTCGTCGATATTTCGAGCGATACGTCTTTCGAGAACGCGGAGTTCTGGACGTATTAGTTTTGTATGATGTGTTTCAATATGTATTGATCGTATCCCTATTATTCAGGTGATCGTGATCGAGTGTTTGACGAGAGATCTTCTGCCGGACCTCAGAGTTAGCTTCGTACTATGAGTGGACACTTTATTTTCACAGTTGGTTTGCGAGTTTTGATTATGCATTTATGTTATGTATTTATGATTATACACTTTACGATTATGCATTGTATTAGTATGCATTTACAATTATGCACATACAAGTATGCATTTTACGATTTTTCATGTGCATGGAAAGTATTTATGATTTGGTTTACACAGAGTACAGTCTCAGATATAGAGGTAGCATCGATGCTTTAGCTTCTTGTCTGATCCCCGAGATGCTCTGGGAAGGACAGATATCCTGACCCGAGGTCTTTCAGACTTATCAATCACGAGGGGATCTGGGATCTTGTGATTAGACTGTACTATGCGGAGGATTCCATGAGTGACCCCGCAGGATTTTACTTGCATATTTATGGATCAGGGAAAATGTACCTGGTCGGGATTTTCATGTGCATTGACTCACATTATGCTTTTATGAGCATATATACTTATATTGGGAAAGGCATATTATTATTTTCGTCCACTCACTCTAACAATTTCGTTTGCCTTCCCCTGGGCTTTTCAGTTTCTTTTGCCCAGTTTGCAGTTTGAATTTCGGGGTTGCACGTTGACGGTGGAAGTATAGAGTTCCAGTCACACTTCTGTTCGAGTAGGTTCTTTGTTCGACCTATTGGTTGTATATGATGTGGATAGGCGTCGCTCTGCATACTTATGTTATGTTTTTAGTTGAGTTTGCTCCTAAATATTTTCTAAATTTCTTATAAACCTTGTGGTTTATTGTTATAATTGATGTTGAGAAATCCGGATGGGGAATGGAGCCCCACGGTTTGGCTTTTGTGGAATATTCGAAATGTGATTCTCTTTGCAGGTTCTAATTTTGGCTCACGTATTTCAAAGTAAACTCTGGCGAAATTTTTTTTAAGGTCATGGTTTCGAAGGGGTTTGATTTCGGTTTAGGCAACTAAGTCATTTCATAAGAATCTAGGGTGTAGTGGAAAGTAAGTTTGATAAGGAATTGAAAGACACACACAAGTTACTATACGTGAAAGTAAGACACTAATTAAAAATGCTCCAGAGGGATATATATAAGAAAAGGTAAAGGAGTAAGGATGGAGTAAACAACCTCAAGCCACAGCCCAGTTTTCGACGGGTCGAAAATTTGCACTAGAAGATTTCAACCGGTCGATGAAACAAATCTGTTACGTTTGTGTCAAATTTTGATGGGTCGTGGACAATCCTCGACGGGTCGAAAATGCCCTGCAACAAATGTTAGAAACAACAATTTCTGGCACGCTTTTACCCTAACAAACCTACCAAAGTATCCTTATGAAGTAAAGATAAGAAAAACAAGATTCTAAGTGATAAATGGAAAGAAATCAAAAGCACAGAAACAAACATCAAGCAATAATGTCCAGATATTCCGCAATAAAAGGCTAACCGGATAAGGAATAAAGATAAACTTAATCCCTGGCAACGGCGCCAAAAACTTGTTGGAAGATTTATACCCCCACACTTAGTAAGCTATTGGCTAACTCATAAGTGCAAAAACGATCTTCACCCACAAGTATACGGGGACAAGTAATAATATAGAAAAGAAAATCGAGTGTCGAACCCACGGGGATTAAACACTTAGATTCCTTAGCTCGGAGTGAAAAGCACAAAGACTACGACTCACTAGACAATACTTGACACTAAAAAGAAATAAAATGTGAAAGTGAATATCACACTACTTAGTCCTTTGGAGACTAAGTATTGCAAGGGATGGTGAAATTATTGTGAATGATTAAACGTCGGTTGATTAATTGGTTGTGGTTACACTAAAGTATGAAAGCTCAAACGATGCGAAATCAATATAAGGAAGGTAGGTCAGTTAGGGAAGTCCCGCTAACCATATGATGCATCAAACAATGTCCCGGTTTATGTAATAGATTAAAGTCCATTCACACAACTTAATGTCCAATTTGTGACCTTTTGGGTCACATTTGGTTTTGAACCCAAGTTCCTAGGTCGTTTTAAACTCTAGATGACTTGAGCCCAACATCGAAGTATTTCGTGAATCGGAACCAAGACCCAAGCCATTTTGGGCTTGCATCTCGATTGTATATCACGTTGTGAAGTCAACAAGCATATTGTATGATATATGTGGAAAGGTTCCCCTTCTCAAATCTTTATTGGAGAATCTGAGAGAAAGTTTGTGTGGTTCCCCCAACTCACACCTATTGGGTTACGAGTCAAGAGAATCTACTAATAACCACAATAATATTTTAGATTTAATGTGTGCTTGACTAGTGTCTCTCAAGTCTTTTGAGACTCAAAGGAACTCTAGTCCATGCTAGGTACTAAGAGCATCTGCACCGGTTGATCGAGCAAGATGAATTGCTTGAGCAGATGGTGGACCCGGCCGGACTGAAATTGCTCGAGCAACAGGTCGAGCAAGTTTTGCTCAAGTGATTGCTCTTGCAAGAGGTGGAGTCCCATTGTTTTGCTCGTGCATCACCCTCACCGATCTCACCGCTGCGCCTCCGATTCCTAGTTGCTCGAGCAAAACCCAAGAGCCCCCACCTTTTGATCGAGCAAATATACTCCCGGTGCAGATGCTCTAAGGGAACCAAGTCTCAAGGTAAACCTCTTAGAAAATACCTTAATCATGTTTACATGCATATCTATCCTTAAGTGAGTAGCTAATTCATTCAAGGATCATTTTAAAGTCTTTTAACACATACATCAACCTAGCTAGAGTCAACATATGTATATGAGAACTATACAACAAGCTTAAGCATATAAATATATCACAATCACACAATGAACTCATTCACAACACAAATCTTCATAACATACACTAAAACCATGAAACATACATAATCCAAGACATGTTCATCACATCACATGGCTAGGGTTCTAATCCTAACCTCCCAAAATTGTCTATTCACTACCCATAACAAGCATAGAGTCTAGATACATGATTGAAATAAAAAATAGGATGAAAAAAAACCCAATAGTCCCCAAAAGCTCCAAGGTCTTCTAGCTCTTCTCTCCTTCTTACTCCAACCTTGCTCCAAAGCTCCAAGAGTTGAATCACTCACCTAAAGCTACATGGATGGTGATGTATATGGAAGTATGATGGTAGTTATGGGTGTGTTTTTGCATTGGTGGAGGAGATGTCTATTTCAAATGGGTATGGATGGGGGCTATCTCTAGAGAGCTAAAACTTGAAAAATTCAAAAATGAAGTATGTTTATGCTATGGTCCAAGGGGGAGCTCCACCCTAAAGCTTTTTAGAGAGATATTTTGGCTTTGAAATAATTCAAAAATAGATTAAGACATGATCCACAATTTTAGGGACATGTTAGTGGTCCAAAGATGACTCACCACCAACATGTGAGTGGCAGATGACTCTTCAAATTATCTCATTCAATTGGGCTTGTGGGCTTGCACTTGAAGTCTTGGGCCTTGACACATTCCGGCAAGGACTCGTCGGAGTGGACTTTGACCAGCAGTTGACTTTTCATCATTTTCTCGGTTTTGCTCCTTCTTCTCCCAATACTTCGGAAACTTGCTGGGCTTATCTAAAAAGTGATTAATTTCCATCTTTTAGCTTGATAATTTATTTACTTAAATAAAGGACTTGAGAGCAAAGATTTAGCAGTGGTTGAATTATATATTGCGTGAAAATATAGCAAAAAAAGAGTTGCACTCACGTGTTTGAAATGTTGGTGTATTTATTGAGCAAGAATGGTTTACTGTATATATTAGGCGTGTGATCATCGCTATATTTATTATTTATATTCTTTAATATTCAGTCCAGGCGCTCAATAATTATACCCACAATTCGCACATTTTAATTAATTGTTGCTTGCGGTTGGAGTGAAAGAATCAATCTAAAGGTGGTTAAGGTAGCCGGGCTTTAATGTAGATCCCAACGTCACTTTATATCACAATTATTTTTTCTTTTTTTAGTAACATCTTTTTCGTGTGCATTTTGTTTCATTTTTCATACAATGCGAGCGCAAGAGCATCTCCAACAACTCTTGTAAAATCAAAATTATCTCTATCTTATCGAAAAAATCACATTTTTTAGCTCCTACAGTTTTTGTATTTTTGTATGCTATAGAAAATGAAAAAAGAGAGAGAATGCATATATCTATATAAAACTCAAAATTTGTATATCCATCTAAAAATCTCAAACTTATTGCTCACCTAAACAATTACTTTCTCTCCTAAAAAAATAAACAAAAACCCATCAAATTTTTTTTCTCTCCTACAATTTATTGACTTGATTTAAAAAATTGAGACAGAAGAAAAGACATGAAAACCCTATTTTGCTCGTTGGCGGCCCACGTTTGGCGACCTAGCGGCCATCTCCATTTGGCATGAGGTTTCTTCGTTGCTCACTCAAGGACGCTTCCTGTGTAGACGCTTCCCGCCGAGTTTGATTGGAAGGTCTGTCTGGCGGCGGTGCGTCTTGATTTCATATGGCGATGAAGACGTTAGTAGGGAGTTGGTAGTCGAGTGGGGATCTCAGGCAGGACTGGTTATTTTGCGGTACTAGTTCCGATGCAAGGCCCCGGTGGGTTTGGTTTGGGCCGGTAGGACTGAAGAACTTTCTAGGCCTATGATTTGTAGACCGAGATTATTAGGGTTTCAGGGCACGCTTCAAGACAAACACTCCAAGGCCAAGCATGAAATGGAAGAAAGAATTGAAGATCCATCCATAGACAAAGTTGACGACTGAGCTGCTGGCTTAAATTCTCTTTCCTCATTTGTTTGTAAGCTATGTAATACATCAAATGATAATTGAACGAATCTTATGTGCTAAAGTTTGTAAAGGAGAAATAATAGTGTGTTGGGTAATGTTTCTGGGTCCCTAAATCCATGTCCAATTTTATATGATTAATCCAAAGCTCATGTATAAGTTATGTTTTTTTATTGATAATCTTTTTGCCCATTTAGTTTAGACATACAAATCTATTATATTTCAATTTTTTTAAAAGAAACTATCATAATAGACTTTACAATACGTATTAACAAAATTAACCATTTAGTGATCAGATTTCAGTGATTAATAATTATTAGATTTAGGAAGTTCTTGGAAAAATCGTGTGAACTCGAGAATGACGTTCTCCTGTATTAACTATTTCACGGTTGATAAAACCAATCACAAGACTAAATGAATTAAAAAAAACAACAAAAGACATAAAGTCACGTACTTGAGGATTTGGGTTTCAAAGAATCATAACCATGTGGAAGAGCTTCAGATACCTAGGTGAAGTTATCTCGGTGAAGTTGGAGACTTTGTTGGATTTCTATAAATAGCTATAATGATCACTAATTTTTGTCATAATCGATAATTTAATTATTAAATTTTTAAAAATATTTTAGAAAATAACTTTACGCTCTCGATAATACACTAAACATACGTTCGCGCGAGCACGACCTTATTCTACTTTCTAGTTTAAATTATTTATTTATCCTTAAATTTGAAATTTGAGTTTACCAACTTGAGCACAAGATACCATAGATTTTTTTTGTTGCCTATAAAAGTTGTAACTACTAAAAGAAGAGCACTGGAGAACCGAAGACAGAAAAAGAGGAAAATGGTGGGACCCGCAAGTAGGCGGCACTTGCTTTCGCTCCTCCTGCTCTTCTCTCTCTCCGCCTTCTTCTTCTTCTCCTCCTACTACCACTCCTCAGTTATCTCACCAAACCCTAACCCTAACCCTAACCCTAATTTCACTCTCCACCCCCAAACTCCAGCCTCCGACTTCACCTTCATCATCAAAGTCCTTGCCTACAACCGCCCCGACTCCCTCTCCCGCTGCCTCCGATCCCTCGCCTCCGCCGACTACCTCTCCGACCGCGTCCACCTCCACATCCACATTGACCATTTCGCCCTCGCCGCCGATGACCAATCCTCCGACGTGGATCTCCGCCTGGTGGAGTCGCGGCGGATCCTGGACCTGGTGGACGGACTCGAGTGGAGATTCGGCGACAAGGTCGTCCACTACCGGACCGGGAACGTGGGCCTGCAGGCGCAGTGGCTCGAGGCCTGGTGGCCCACCTCCGATCACGAGTTCGCCTTCGTAGTCGAAGATGACGTGGAGGTCTCGCATCTCTATTACAAGTTCCTCAAGACTCTCATTGTGAATTACTATTACAATGCCTCCAATTATCGTCCTTACATTTACGGAGCCTCGCTTCAGCGACCAAGGTTTGTCCCAGGTACCACCATCCTAGTTTGTTTTGTATTCAAAGAAGTTCTAAATTGGGTTAGTGTTAAGTTGAAAATGTTTAATGCTATCATTTCGGTTACTCAATTTAGGGCATGTTTGAGATTGCTTCCTATAGCTTTGGAATCGATTTTGAAAATTTTCGAAAGTGCTTTTAAAATCAAGAAGCATCTATCTTGTGCTTCTTAAATGCTTCCAAAACTCAACCAAATCACTTTTTCATTGTTTTGATTTGTTTCCTATTTATAATGAATTATTCTTATCAATTCAAAAGCACTTTTAGCCATTCTAAAAGCAATCCCAAACACACCCTTAGTTATATTCATGTATTTAGTTACAATCTGAAGGGCTGTTTAGTTTCTTGTGCATACATGTAGAGATTCTAGCATATAGTATGGGTGTGTGTACTGTTAATTTACTTTGTTAAGGGTGATATGCATTTGCTATGGAACTGATTGTTTGTTGAATTGTTGTTTGGCTTGTAGGTAAACATGGAAACAAGCTACAATTGGATGACAGAACACGGCTCTTTTTGTACCCGCTGGTCGGCACTTGGGGTCAGCTTCTGTTTCCAAAACCTTGGAAAGAGTTCAGGTTGTGGTACGACAAACACAAGGCCAGAGGCATTAAGCCAATTATCGATGGCATGGTACAGAAGTTTTTCCTATTTTGAATGAGAATTGTGTATGTAGATTTGTTGTTGGGTCATTTTGCATTTTGGCTTATTACTCAGTTGAGTTGTGATACTTATCTGCAGGTAACAACTGGGTGGTATAAAAAGCTGGGAGAGAAGATATGGACTCCTTGGTTCATTAAATTTATTCATACTCGTGGCTATTTTAATATATACACCAATTTTTTACATGAAAGAGCGCTCAGTGTCTCTCACAGAGATGCTGGTGTCAATTATGGGAAGACAGCTGGGCCTGATTCACATCTACTGGACAAAAGTTCTTTTGACTTGAGGTATTGGGATATGCAACCGTTGAGTGAGCTCAAGTGGTATGATTTTTGTTTCCAACATGTATTTCCAGGAAAGGTTGTTGCGAGCCTTGATGAACTTGGCTCTGTTCTTAACTCTGTGCAGAAACACAACATTGTTGTTGTTGTCAGCATGTTTGGGGCTCAAGAGATAGTAGTGAGAAACCTGCTCTGCCACTTTGAGAGTCTGAATTTGTCAAATTATGTACTTGTGGGCCCTGAGTCTGAACTCCTGCTTGATCTAGCAAGAAGAGGACATCCGGTGATCGCTACGAACCGGTTTCTGGCAACTATAGGAGCTTACAAATTGATTTATAAGAAAGTATCTTCTCTGCAAATGATCAATGAAATATTAGTTGAAGTCTATGTATTACAGAAGTGTTTAGAATCTAGGTACAGTACCTGGGTGGTGGATGCAAACGTGGTTCCAGTCAATAGTGACCCATTTGTCGAATTTGATCCGTCGTATGATTACTACATTGGGAAGAGCTCAAATATTGTCTTTGCTGCGAGTTCACCTTCTGCTCGAAAAGTTTTGGGCAATGACCTCTTATCAAGATTCGCTTTAATTGTGGACTCTTTGTTAGTTGAAGGACAGAGCATTAGTTTTGGTCATATAATCACAAGGTTGGTGGAACAGAGAAACATTGTGTGGGTCAAGGATCTTGATGAGACGAGATTTGGTCTTAGGGTCGATAACATTAATGTCAATCAATCTTTAGGTGCCGGAAATCGGGTTGCATATTGGTCTGATAACATGTCTTTAGATGTAGTTCAAAAACGTCTTCAGGAACTGGGTGTTTGGAATGTAAATGATGACTTCTCTTGCAAGGCTGTTACTTGTCACAAGTCATAACATACACGAATTCAATTCATGTTTCTTTGTACAATTATGTATCTGTTGCTTGTATTTCAATCTGTTTTAGCTCTTGTATCTTGTCCCCAATTTTTTCCACAGATTCAATGCATAGGAGTATATGTTTATCAAGTAGTTTTGGCTATGTTATGGAATCCCTGCCTGGACTTGAGTTTGCAATATGGACACTCATCGAACACAATTTGGCTTTTGTTCCATTTTTACTTCCATCAAAAAACAACAGAACTGGTGATACGTTTTCAGACTGCTTCTTTGAAACTCCACCAGCGTGAAGCAGCATGAGTTTCTACGGCAAGCTCAAGGCCTCTTGCTCTGAATTGGATTTTGATCGGCCCAACCTCGAGGACTACCTCCCTTCCGGTTCTTCCATCTAGCATTCCAGCATGTAAAACTCCCATCTCTAGGAGTATGAAACCCAAAAACACAACAGAAGTAATCGTCCACAAGCAAAAAACATTTATCCCATTGCAGAATCGTGCCCCATAGATCAACTGAAAATCTGAAGGCAATGAATGAAAGGAAAGGAAAGGAAAGTCGTTGATGCAGGCAGTGGAGGTGATTGAGAAGGAGATGCATGGTGACAGTAAATTGTGTTCCGACTGTGCTGAGAGGCCTTTGTAACGAAAAGCAATATATCAGTTCTGGCTTTCGAGTTTTAGAAGAAGATGGAAAAGCAGGTGGCATGGGTCGTGTAGCCGACAAGGAAACTACTTATGGTCTTTGCAGCGAAGCAAGTCGAGTATTGCAGGAGATGCGTTGTGCCGAAACTTACAGTAGGGTCATAAAGGGTCTTTGCTCAGTGGGAAGGCAATACCAAGCTCTGTAATGTAGTGTGGTTGGAGCAGGAGGAGATGATTGATTAATCAGGCCATACAACCAGAATATACTCCATCTATGGAATTCGTTAGTGACATCTGTGTGTTGTAACATTGCTAACATTGATCAAGGTGTGCTCTGAGGTCTATCTATAAACGGCTAAAGAATTCGTCCTCAATGTGAGTTTGTGCTCTTGAGAGTCTCAAGAGTCTTCTTGAGGTTATATGTATGCAGTTGCAGTTGCAATGTTTTAAGTAGGAAAGTAATCATATAGCTTTGCTCTTGTTCTAGCTAGGCAAAGACAAATGAAATCTAAACTGGAACAATAAGCTCTTTCAATTAGTATACTCTTTTCCTAAGCAATTGAAACATATTTGTACGAACAAAGGTTAAGAGAAGACAACAGATGAATAATTTGGCCGCACATTGAATATATGATGTTTTCTAAGGATCATGTATAATCAAACAATTGAGGTTGGTTTACTGCTTGGAAGACAATACGATGAAATTAGAATGTTAGTTGAGCCGATGTCATTTTAAAAGATGTTTTCATTTTTTGTTAGAAAATTACCCTATTAGTTTTATTGTATAATACAAAACTCTTATTTTAAGGTGAAAAGTTTCACAAAGTTTTTGGCTGATGAATAAGGACTGGGTCTTCATGCTCTTGTTCTATCTTTATTTAGGTCTCCATCATATTTTTTATGTTGTGTTGCTCAGGGGAAAAATCCAGTTCAACATCAAATAAGCTTAGCAAGTGAATGGCTTCATCTTCATCTTCAAGCATTGTTATCTTTGCTGCTTCTTGTGCTCGAAATTGTTTGTAAGCAACTTCAGTGAATTTGCTCATGCGGAGGTGACGATTATCTCTTTTTATTCTTCTAGCCCTTCTTGTGGAGTAGAGACTATAGTCTTTATCTTGCTTGACCAGATTAAGATGTGTGTCTTCTCAGAATACAATACATGATAAGCCATTTGTGCTCCTTGATATCTCTTAATATCTTCTACATTGGGTATCCTGGTGACATTTGGTCCTGCTGGTCCAGGGACATGAATAACTTGCTCCATAATGATATTGTGCTGGGCTCGATCAAGGCTCAAACTATTGCTGAATCTTGCTAGTGGAATGTTGTTGATGTTTTAAAAGAAGACTACCCGCAAGGGTTTCAAAGTAATGTACTATGCTCTCTCTAAGATTGGTCGAAAATGACTCTACATGAGTAATCATGCTGATGTTCAAATGTACTAGAAAATCATTCTTCAACAAGAGTCTTGAAGAAAGGTGATAAACTGCTCCTTCATGCTCAAAATGTAATTCATGATAGGTTGTCATGTCTATGCTTGCTAGAAGGATTTGATGCCTAACTGCTTCGTCAGGATGATGATGCTTTGCTTTACTAATAATGCTAATTCCAAGTTGCACTACCAGAATACCTCAATAGGGCGACGAAGCAATTTTGTTTCCTAAGTGGCATGTTTCGTCGCCTAAGGTTCCTAGTCTAACCCTCCTCGCCTAAGTACTTAGACGATAAATTTTTTTTATTTCATTGTCTAAGTAACAACTTAGGCAACGAAAAAGTCTTTGTCGTCTAGGGTTTAAGACGACGAAATATTACTGACAAAACGATGAAATATTCTTCGTTTTAGTGAACACTTGGGCGACAAAAATTTAGGATTTTCGTCGCCTAAGTGTTTATTTTTTTAAAAATAAAAAAATTTAATTTTTTTAATAACTTAGACGACAAAATTAAAAATTTCGTCGTCCAAGTGATTTTTTTTAAAAAATAAATAAATAAAGATTTAATTAAATCTTAATTAATTATTATATGTTAATTAATAATTAATGCAAAATCAATAACTACTATATAATTTAATGGTGGTTGTGACCGGTGGTGGTGGCAGCGGCGTTTTGTGTGGTGGTGGCGATGGTGGCGCCAAGGTGGTGGTGGCCGCGGCGGTGGCATTTTATGTGGTGGTGGTGTTTATGGTGGTGCCGAGGTGGTGGCACTACAAGAAAAGAGGACTTAGACGACGGAACAGTATTAGTTCCGTCGTCTAAGTTACACTTAGACCTCGGAGATTTCTCCGTGGTCCAAGTAACACTTAGACGACGGAGATGTAATTCTCCGTCGTCTAAGTGTTACTTGGACCACGGAGAAATCTCCGAGGTCTAAGTGTAACTTAGACGACGGATGTGAAATTTCTCCGTCGTCTAGGTAAGTACCTGGACCTCGGAGACGTATTCGTCGTCCAGGTTATCACTTGGACGACGGAGAATTACATCTCCGTCGTCTAAGTAACATTTAGACCTCGGAGATTTCTCCGTGGTCCAAGTAAAACTTAGACGACGGAGAATTACATCTCCGTCGTCTAAGTTTTACTTGGACCTCGGAGAAGTGATCACCTGGACAACGGACCGACACGTCGTGGTGTAAGTTCCACTTAGACGACGTACCGACACCTCCGTCGTCTAAGTGAAGCATTATATATATATAGGCCATGCCAAACTCTCTTAGCTTCGATCATTCCATTATATTTTCTCCCGTGGGGAATTTTTGAGATCGAAGGAGAAGGAGAAGGCCGGATTAGGCTAGGCCGGGGCTAGAAATTAAAGGATCTCCGGTGTTCGATCACTAGCTACCTTAATTAACTGCAGATATCGAGAAGGCGAGCAGGTACGTACGTACGTACGTAGGCAGTTAAAATTTGCATGATTAAATATATATATATATATTTAGGGAAACCGTACGTACGTACATACATGCATGAATGTTAATTAGCTATATATACAGATTAAATTACGTACATAATTTGATGGATCGATGTAGATCGAGTACGTATAATTAATGGTAAATTAATGGACTAATATATATATATATATGTAATAATTATTTAATTATAATATTTTGTAGCAGTATGGACAAGAGTTGGATGAAGTTAAAGAATAGATGTGATGTCCGGTATATGGATGGAATTAGCGAATTTGTGAATTTTGCGATAGAACATGGTCATGGAAAGAAGCGTTTCAGGTGTCCGTGCCAGAAATGTCTTAATTGTCAGTATGTGAAGGTTAATGTTATGGTGCAACACCTGTACGAAAATGGTATGATGTGGAGTTACACTACATGGAGCGAGCATGGTGAAGCAGTAGAGTTCAGCGCAGCAGACTTCAGCTCAGGGTACAGTTACCATGGTGCCTCATCCAGCGGCAGTGGTGCCGGACCCCCAGCTTGCAATCCAACTGTAGATTTGGTCCATGATGCGTTTCCGGGATTTAGTCATGGTGGACACCAACACCAAGACGGAGGTTACAGTACCACTCATGAGCATGATGACACATTCCCCGCTGCTAGCTTGGCCACTGACACCAGTGAGATGGATAAGTACAACCGGATGCTACTTGAAGCGCAGAACCCGGTGTTCCCTGGATGTCGAGAGAATGTGTTGCAATATGTGATGGAGCAAATGAAGATAAAAGTGAAGCACAAAATGTCAGTCAGTGCTTTTGACGAAATTCAGGAGCAAATATGTAAGTTGCTTCCTGATGATCACAATCTTCCTAAATCTCATTATAAGGTTAGAAATATCTTGAGCAGCCTCGGCCTAAAGTACAGGATAATTGACGCATGTCCGAATGATTGTGTGCTATTTTACAAAGAGTATAAAGATTTGGACTATTGTCCCGTATGTGGCCAGTGCAGATTCCAGGTGAATAGGAAGAGTTCGAAAAAGAGAATTCCTGTGAAAGTTGTTCGATATTTTCCCTTGAATCCCAGATTGCAGCGCCTGTACATGTCTCTACACACAGCAGAGGTGATGCGATGGTACGCAGAAAAGCGAATAGATGACGATGTCCTGCGACACGCCGCGGATGGGGAGGGTTTCAAACATTTCGACAGAGAATTCGGAAACTTTGCTGCAGAGGTTAGAAATGTTAGACTCGGCCTATCTACAGACGGATTCAATCCTTGGGGAAGTAATAGCTCCGCCGTAAGCACTTGGCCAGTAATTCTGATGCCGTACAACCTGCCTCCGTGGATGTGCATGAACAAGGAATTTAATTTCCTTACTGTACTAATTCCAGGTCCTAAATCTCCAGGGAAGTGCTTAGATGTCTACCTCAGACCTTTGATCGACGAGCTGAAACTGTTGTGGGAAAATGGAGTCCCAACTTATGACAAATTCACTGACACGATGTTCACGATGAGGGCTGCCGTAATGTGGACGATCAGCGATTTTCCAGCGTATGGGATGTTGGCAGCGTGCAGGACAAAAGGATATAATGGATGTCCTATATGTTTGGACGACGTGAACTCTAGTTGGCACGCAGGGAAGGTGTGTTACTTGGGTCACCGTAGATGGCTCCCTCACGACCACCCTTGGCGACAGGATGAAGCTCATTTCGACGGGACGGTAGAGAACAATCCTAAACCCCGTAGTTGGTCGGGCGAAGAGATTTTAGAGAGGTTGAGCTATTTCGACTTTGGTGTGTTGACTAACGACGCGGATGTAAAGAAATGCAATCCAATTCCTCCACATGATCTGAGCTATTGGGATCACAAGAGTATATTCTTTGAACTCCCTTACTGGTCGAAGTTGAAGCTGAGGAACAACTTGGACGCGATGCACATAGAAAAGAATGTGTGCGACAGCGTGGTGGGAACAATTCTCGGTATTAAGTTCAAGACTAAAGATACTCCCAAAGCGCGCAAAGATTTGGAATCAATGAATCTACGTCGTCCCTTGTGGTTGAGGAGGGATAGGAAAGGAGTGTACAACAAGATGCCAGCTGCACCGTACACAGTGAAGCCGACACTTAGACGTTCTGTATTTCACTGGTTTAAGGGCGTTCGTTATCCGGCCACGTATGCAGCTACTATAACTGGAGCAGTGGACGAGGTGCAACACAAGTTTGTTGGTCTAAAGACACATGACTATCACGTTATGCTGCAACGTCTGATTCCAGTGGTAATTCGACCATATTTGCCTCGCGACGTCGTAGAACCAATAGTGGCATTGTGCAGATTGTGGCAGAGGTTATGCGCCAGAGAATTAAAGAAGTCAGATGTCGTGGAATTGCAACAACAAATTGTGCACATCATTTGCAAACTAGAGAGGATTTTTCCTCCTGCTTTCTTCGACATAATGATTCACCTAATGATCCACCTGCCCGAGCAGGTTCTCATTTCTGGTCCGGTCCAGTACACTTGGATGTATCCTCAAGAAAGGTACGTACAACTAATTAATTATACAGGTTTTTCGATTCATAATTTGTTCCACTGGAGATTACTAGCTAGCTATATGCATGTACTTATTTTTATTGTACGTTTGATTAATTTTGTAGACAGCTTGGACAGTATAAGTCATTCGTCAAAAACAGGTCGGCCCCGGATGGCTCCATAGCAGAGACATACCTAATGCATGAGTGCGTTACTTACTGCAACAGGTACCTCAAAGATCCACCACCTCCAACTGCCTCCGATCCCAGTGCCCGCATCAATCTTTCTGTCGTCACCAATGTCGTCCGACCGTTTAGAGGAGTATTAAAGGAAACGTTAACACGGGAAGAACTTATTGAGGCACATTGGGTAGTGTTACGAGACTGTGACGAAGTTGAGCCGTACATGATGTCATACAGGGAGAGGCTTCAGGCGTTATATCCAGACAAGAGTTCGGCGTGGATTGAGAAAATGGTTAAGAAAAAGTTCCCCGATTATTTCTTCCAATGGGTACGTATTTAGTGATTTATATACATATTGAGATCATGCATGTTTAATTTGTAGAAAGTAAACCCTTACATTTTTCCATTTTCGCAGATGATTGATCTGCAAAAATCCGAAAACCACGGGGGGGTGGTGGTCTTGGCCAAAGCACTTGCTAGCAGGGAAGCCGATTAAACACTATATTTATCCGGGATGTTTTGTGAACGGTGTGAAGTTCCATTCATTGGCGCGAGATGAAGGAAGAAGAACACAAAACAGTGGGATAGCGGTTGGGAAAGACCCTGATCTATATTACGGAATGATCGTATATGTGGTTCAGCTATGTTACGGGAATGATGTCAACGTTTTCCTATTCAAGTGCAGATGGTTCAAGCGTACAAAGGAAGACCTGGGACTTTTATCAGTCGATACAAACTCAAGCTGGTATGAGGATGAGCCTTTCGCTCTCGCCACCTTAGTTAGGCAGGTGTTCTATCTCGACGATCCGAAAGCTGGTGACGGGTGGAAAATAGTGAACCAGATCTCTCATCGAGGAGTTTGGAATACAGAGACAATTGAAGGGACACCGGCGACGACTGAAGATGCTGCTGAACCAGATAGAGACATTCCTGCCTATCAAGAGCCTAATATTTCTGTCATCCGCTCCGACATAATGGACCTGGTTCAAGACGGTGAACGGTTACCCATGCCTGATGGTTGTACAGATCTAACTGAAGAAGAGATTATTGAGGTAGATGAAGAAGACGTGCAGGATGAGGACGATGATGACGACTCTGGTTATTCCTCGGACGATGTTGAGTACGATGAGGAGGATGAGCAATCGGATAACGGTGATGATGATGATGACGATTATGACGAAGAGTACGGTCACACGACGAGGATCATTAATTGGTAAACCCTAATTTATTATTGTAATATATATATGATCGATCGATGCATCGTAAAAAGGTGAAAGATTTCTATTATGTCGAGACTTTAAGATTCCTCGTCCAGCTTTGGTTGGTTTTATTGTTTTTAAATACTATTTATGTATAAATTGGATTAATTATGGGTCCCTATATATGATTATATATATTGACTTGTGATAGTATTATTGAGAGCACAAATTTTGTACGTAGTCCCGGCCCCTCTCTTTGCTTTCAACTTCATCGGTGTATTCTCTGATCTTATTAAAAGTAAGCTGAAGCTGCTCTACATTTCGCTCAAGCAGCCCTTCAAACCCTAAATCCTCGACACTAAATGTAGCATGATCGGATCGATCGATCATTTTTTTAATTATATTCTTGAATGAGAATAATTGAACGAACATACAAATGACCGGGGACGACCTAAACCCTAAACCCTACGGCCCTAACCTCTGAATTCAGGGTTTTACACTTGGACGACGGAGACAGTCATTCTCCGTCGTCTAGGTACACACTTGGACGACGGAGAATGACTGTCTCCGTCGTCCAAGTGACAAACCCTATACCCTAAACCCTAAGGACCCCTAACCCCTGAATTCAGGGTATATTCACCTGGACGACGGATACGACAATCTCCGTCGTCCAAGTACACACATGGACGACGGATATTAGCGTCTCCGTCGTCCAGGTGTGTACTTGGACGACGGAGATTGTCGTATCCGTCGTCCAGGTGTAAATTTCGTAATTTTTTCTAAGACAACGACCATCTAGACCATCTTCGAATGCATATTCTTTTCGTCAAGACTTTAGAGTAGTATATTCTTGGTGTGTGAGCTTCGACGGTTCGAAAATCGGAGTTGCGAAATGTCCTGTATCCACGTTTCCGGTTTGTGAAATTCTCGGTTTTGCGGTTGACTGTGCCGATGAAACCCTTCCCGAACTTATTATTTCCTGGTCCTTTATAGTAATTATATATTATGTTACGATGAACATATCCAACGGTTGTTTTGTCCAAATTCAATTTCGTTAGTACTCTGCTGCAAATCAGCAACTACAAGTGAACACTAAAGTCTTAAAGATTAGTCGATACTTAACAACTTTCAAAACGTAAAATTATTCGGCGGTTCAAATTTATCTGTTTATATATACGATGCGTTCATCGATATTGTACGACTATTTCACTCGAATGACAGATCGCTAAATTCCTAGCGAATTAATTTAAATATTTTTTTTTGCATAATTTGAACCTAGACGACGGATACGGTCATTTTCCGTCGTCCAGGTGAACACTTGGACGACGGAAAATGACCGTATCCGTCGTCTAGGTTCAAATTACCATGGCGGTTCGAATAAAATTTTTATTATTTTTCGATGTAAATATTGACTTGGACGACGGATATGTCGTTTTCCGTCGTCCAAGTGAACACTTGGACGACGGAAAACGACATATCCGTCGTCCAAGTCGAAATAACATGGCGGTTCGATTTGCCGCCTCAATTTTCGGCACCGCTTGAAATTCCACTTAGACGACGGAAAACACTGTCTCCGTCGTCTAAGTCAACATTTATGGCGGTGAAACGGCCCGCCCATTTATTTGGCGCTGGTTCGAAAAAATTTGACTCTTCACTTAGACGACGGAAAACACTGTTTCCGTCGTCTAAGTGCACTTAGACGACGGAGAATAGTGCTCCGTCGTCTAAGTGAAACTCTATAAATAGGCCGAGCCTCATCTTCTTTTCCTCATCCCTTACAACTTTCTCTCCTCCATCTCCTCTCTCTCTCTCATTCCGGCGATTCTCCTCCGGCGACGCTCCGACGACATTATTTCCGGCGTGGTTCCTCCTCTCCGACGACACAACTCCGGCGATTTTCGCAGAAAACTCTCGAAAAACTCCGATTCGGTAAATTTCTATTTTTCCCTTATTAAAATAATTTTTTTTTAATTAATTAGTTTTAAATATTTCTTAAATGATTATTTTAATGTTATTTATTAATTATTGCTATTAATACTAATTAAATGAATAATTGTAAATTTATTGTTATTAATTATATTTAGATTAATTATTGTTATTAATTAAATAAATGATTACATATTGTTATTAATTAATTAAATGGTAAATTATTGTTATATATTAATAATAATTAAATGAATAATTGTAATTACTTGATAATTTATGAAATGAATAAATATTATTGTAATTATTTATTAATTAGTTGCATAATTAAATAAATATGAGATTAAATTAATTAGTAGTACGTGTTCGATTTAAATTTAGTACATAGGCTTGGTGTAATTAAGTCGCACTCTTTGGAATAGATGGCGCCTCTTTTCCTTGCTTATCTCCTTAACCCCTCGTGATGTGTGGATTTCATCACCGCACACCATAACCTAAGTGAAGTTATGGACACGAGGTTGAGGGCGGAGTTTGCAAAGGACTTGAGGGAGTGTAAATTTTCGAAAAATTGGCCGAATGTCGGACATGGTGTCTAGAAACGGGTTATGACTGGTGACAGGATTTGGACTAAGAAAGACTTTTGTCGAAATTAGTCCTGCCTCTCGCGTTATCTCTATCCCTAACTGGCCATGTTTTTCGATTTAACCAAGGCTGATTAATTGAAAATTTACACTTTATCGCGCGGGTCGCACGTCCATTGAACGACCGAAAATGCCAAGCTAGTGTACTCTATTTAAATCTTAAACGTACTTAATTAATTAGCGTAAATTTTTAAGTTGTAATTATTATGGTAAGTAGGTACGCGTATTTTAACACCGTACTCTTAGGTTTAAATGGCTCCGCCAAAGACCACATCCGGCAAGAAGAAAGCCCAACAGGAGTCAGAAGATGAGATGCTCCAAATGTTGGCGGCCCAAGTCGGTTGGGTTCAACCGCAGGACGACGCCCTCAATCCGGGGCCTTCTGGGGAAATTCCCTCTGCCCCATTTCTCTCAAGCGATGATGACGTCGACCCCTTTTCAACTCCGACGCCCGGTACCGCTTCAACGGGAAGTACTCAGGCGTCTTCGACGGCCGATTCTATCATGTACAGCGCCCGCCGTAAGCAAAGGAGGGCCCCCACTGACCCCCAACCGAAAAAGACTCGGGGTCTCGTTAAAGGTGGAAAGGCGGAGAAAATTTGCAAGGCGACCGGGAGCAAGATCGCCTTGCCCTACGACGAATTCACCGGTGGCCCTCCCACACCTCAGCTAGCAAGTCTCTCGGCTCATAGCATTGGGTCGATTGTTCGTAACCGGGTTCGTATCACTGCCCCTACTTGGAGGGAGGTGCCGGATTCGGAGAAGGCGAAAGTCTTTAAGGATCTTTCGGTACGTAATACGTACAATTTTAGTTATTATATACTATTTTTAATATTAGTTATATATAATTTTATAATATATACGATTATAATTTCCAATTTATTTCTGATAGGAACAATTTGCGGTGGATCCGGATCCGGCGATGTTGAGGCATATCAACCAAACCGCCAACAACATCTTCAAAGATTGGAAGTACAGGCTCCATCAGTACTTCCGAACTAACGGTCCCGTGCCTCCCCCCGAAGAGCTGCGTGGGGATAGAGAAGATGAGTGGGAGTGGTTGTGTAACCACTTTGCCGATGAGCAATTTCAGGTGTTAATTTACTTTTTTTATTTCAATTAAGATAATTGAATACTCTAAATTTTAGTTACTTATAAATTTTTTAATGATTTCATTATGTTGTCTAACAGAAATTCTCCGGTGTCAACAAAGCCAACCGGGGGAAGAAGGACAAGCACCATACTTCCGGCGCCAAGCAACTCATTCAAATTGCCAAGGAGCACAGGGATAAGGGCTCCAAACACCCTTATCTCGATGCAAGCGTAAGCGCGTACGTGACGCCTGGGCTCGATAATGAAGCGAGTCAACGCGGCGTAAGTCATATATATATATATGTGTGTGCGCTAATAATTATAGTAATTATTATTTAAATATTATTTCATTATAATAAATTTATTATTCTTTTGTAGGCAAGAGTGATAGAGCGTGCGCAGGAAGAATTGGCTAACACTCAGCTTGCGTTCCCAGATGTGCCGCTAGAAGACCTGCCTCCTCTATCTGTGGAGAGCCAAATAGCAATTGCGGATGAGGTCTACGGTCGTAGAGCTGGCAAGGAGGTTAGGCACTTCGGGCCTAAGGTGGTTCGAGATTTGTCGACCTCTGAGTCATCATCTACGGGAGGTTCGGGGCGGCGGAGAAGTTCTCAAGCTGCGGCAGCCTATGAAGAGGCTCGAATCGCACGGGAGGAGAATATTGCCATGCGCCAAAGAATGGACCAGCAAGACGAGCGAATAGCCCAACTCATCGCCCTTATGCAACAAGCTCAAAGACAATGTCAACCTCCTCCGAACCCATTCCCCGACGACGACGACCCGGCTGGAGGCGGAGGACGAGGCGGCGCATCTGCTCCTCCAGTGTTTTAGCTAGCCAGTAGTTTATTATTTCGTTTCTTAATTTCCGCATTACGAACAATATTTTCATTTTTAATTATGGGTTTTTTCGATTATGTATGTACAAATTAATTTTAATTATTTTATTAATTTAGTGTATTTAATTAATTTAATTAATTTTTTTTCAATTAATATTAATAATATTTTTGAATTTAATTTTTTTTTAAAAATTAATTTTTCACTTAGACGACGGAGACATTAATCTCCGTCGTCTAAGTCCCCACATGGGCCACGGACGTTGTTAGCTTGTCCGTGGCCCAGGTGGTGACTTAGACGACGGAGAATTTAATCTCCCGTCGTCTAGGTTACTACCTGGGCCACGGAGAAGCTAACAATCTCCGTGGCCCAGGTGGTGACTTAGACGACGGAGATTAATGTCTCCGTCGTCTAAGTTCCTACCTGGGCCACGGAGATTGTTAGCTTCTCCGTGGCCCAGGTAGTAACCTAGACGACGGAGACATTAATCTCCGTCGTCTAAGTCACCACCTGGGCCACGGAGATTGTTAGCTTCTCCGTGGCCCAGGTAGTAACCTAGACGACGGAGACATTAATCTCCGTCGTCTAAGTCACCACCTGCGCCACGGACGTTCTCCGTGGTCCAAGTGAACTTGGACGACGGAGATTAAATTCTCCGTCGTCTAAGTACTTAGACGACAGCACTTGGAGCACGTACCTTGGACGACGGATTTTCCGTCGTCCAAGTACTTAGACGACGGAGAATTTAACTTAGACGACGGAAATTCTCCGTCGTCTAAGTCACTTTTTCTTGTAGTGTGGTGCCGTGGTAGTGGTAGTGTCGTATGGTGGTGGTGGTGGTGGTGTGTAATGTTTGATTGAGAGAAAGAGAGATGGGTAAGATAGAAGATTGTGAAATATGGTGGATGATTTGGGTTTATAGAGGACCACTTAGGTGATGAAACATAGCAGTTTCGTCACCTAAGTTATTTCAATTTTTGGCCAAAAAATTTTGCCAAAATAAAAACCGCCAAAATTTTCAACTCAGACGACGGAATTTTTTTGTTTCGTCGTGTAAGTGGTTAAAATTTTCAAACAAAACCGTCAAAATTTACTCACTTAGCCGACGAAACTGAGAATTTTTGTTGCTTAAGTCATTTGAATTTTTGGCAAAAATTTTGGCGAGAAAAATACCATAATTTTAGACTTAGACGACGAAAGTACAAAGATTCGTCGCCTAAGTGTTTAAAATACATGTGCAATTTTTTTGAGGAAAATTAATTTTCAGAAATATCAAAATAAAATTCACTTAGGCAGCGAAACTATAAAGTTTCGTCGCCTAAGTGTTTACAATTTTTGGCAAAAATTTGGCGAAAAAATAATTTTTCAGAAATTTATAAAAGTAAATAAAAAAAATTCACTTAGGCGACGAAAACATAAGGTGTCGTCGCTTAAGTGAATTTTTTATTTTTTTTAAATAAATTTCTGAAAAATTAATTTTGAGTAATTTCATAGAAATTATCAAAAATCAACCGTCATATGTAACCAATACATTTATACAATATAGCAGAAAAATGTTCAACTCAATTCAGAGTAGTTTAGGATTTGATCGATTAAATTTAGTGATTATCAGAAAGAGTTAAAAGACGGAAGCGATCGTAAAAAATATTTCGTAAATCCGTTTTCGAAGTTATGAATGTTTGTCTTATCGTAAAAACTTAATTTATCAACTTGATAGAAATTAATTGAAATTCGGCATAAGAAGTTTATTTAAGACTAAAAACTTGTTATATATCTACTAATGTATAACTTAAGTATTCGTATGTCTATATTCACTCCACATCAATATTAACAAAATAGAATTTCGACAAAACAACCATTAGATATATTCATCATAACATAATATATAAGTGGACGAATTTTTAGTAAATACGAAGTTCGTTAAGGGTTTGATCGGTGTAGTTAACCATAAAATCGAAATTTCAACGAAACGGAACGTTGATATACGAATGTTCGTAACTTCGATTTTTGAACCGTCGACACTCACAGTCCAATAATTATTTACTCTATGCCCTCGACAAAAAAAAGTGTGCATTTTAAGATGGTATAGATAGTCGTTCTCTTTGATCGGAAACAATGAAAATGCTCTTGTGTATAAGCATACTATTCTAGGTTCATTATCTTTCATTCAAGCTTTTTCATTGAGTGAAGTTACAGGACAATTCCTTACATATCAATCGAAAAATTATATTGTTAGGCTTTCGATTAACTCAACTTTGAAATACTGGAGATTATCAAATATGTATATTGATTAGATTTCATCTAAAACTAAATAATTTCACATAAATTTTTATGTCAATACAGGAGGTGAGGATTGTGGCAACGACCTGAAGAAGCTTGGCAATGGAAGATGTGGTTCATCGATATCTTTTTGGTAGTTAGTCTAGAGGGGCATAACCGCATAAGTGGAAGTTTGGATAGGAAAATAGAAATAAAAATTTGAATGATGTGTATCTAGAAAATAGGGATGTGTTAACACTCAACCCGACTATTGAATTCAGTTCTGATTCAAAATTCACGGGACTAGTGACTAACCGACCGACCGAGCCAACTTTTAGAACACTAGTCCTACACCGTTGCACAACTCTAGTGAGCTAAATGAGTCTACAAGTATTCTATTACAAGTATGTATCTTCGGTTTCAATAATCAAGGCTTGAGAGCTGCATTCCTTACATTCAAAAATTGAGTCTTCAAGTATCCTTAGTTAACAAAAATCTTAAACAAAGGAGGAGATTTCCAAGTGTAGAGACAAGGACAACCGCAAATCATAATAAACATCCAAATTTACTTGAACGATATCTATTCACTATATGCAAATCTTCTCCTTTATTTTTCACTTCAAAATGCTAGTCCCCAGGGAAGTTGGCATTCGTTGATTATTTATTTTAGTATACTATACCATAATTATTTCTAAATGATACATGTAGTGATTCAGACCATATATAGAAAAGATACAGAAACCAGTACTGTTACTACTTTACATGCAGAGATCTTTGTCTCGTCCTTCCGAAATTCATTCATCACTGGGGCAAGTTTCGAGAAACTGTCTGATTTTTAGTCTTTTGTCTGTTTGAAGTTTAGGATCATCGCCCATCAACCTCTTTCTTATGGTAGCATTAGCACTGTCAGGATCATCCTCAACAACCTTTACAAACAAAGCAAATGAGAGGACAAAAAACCGATGAATTACTGCAAAAACACACCGCAGTAAATGAAAACTAAATCCATGGAGGAAAGACCAATCCTTAATGAGACACCAGACGAAGCTGAAACTTACTTGAACATAATTGTTGACATGACCATCCTTGTTTCGAGAGGTGAAAAGCTCATGTTTGTTGTGTGTCCATTCACCATCAATAATGTACTTATATTCATATCGTCCTTCCTGGGAAAGTTGTTTATTCCAAGAAACTGATCACTAAGAAGCAATATTTTATGTTTGAAAATTACTCTGGCTAATAAATTTAGAGCCAGCATGATAACCTATAGATAATTATCTAATCAAAGGTATACAAACATAACAACATCCAATTGTTTTGACCTGAAAGTGTCAATTAAGCAGATTTTTGAATCCAGATAAAATTCTTACCGGTAATTCCCTCTGAAGAATCCATGAACCCTTTTTGTCATCAAACGTTAAAGGTATTCTCTGCAAAAGCATCACAGATTGAATAAGAACAGACATAAATCATGACACATCAACTGTAAAACAAATAAAACTTTTCATTTGTCTCCTATTAAATGATATCTTCTGAGTCCTTTCAGAAAAGAAAAATGATGTCAACCGAGTCGTTGTTTAAATAACAATAAAAGAACTTCTTAAAGCTAGACAATTATCCGTCCTTTTAGTAGCACAATCAGTATCCCCAGTATCCACTAAAATGCTTGATTTTCATAAGTAGAACTGTTGAAGTGAGCTCAACTCTGTAATATGCTAAGGATTAAGGTAAAATGAAGCTATTGAGTCATGAATAATAAAGAAAATCCACCCTTCTTATTTCTCTTCTTTTTAACTCTTTCCACTAGGTGCGTTAGTAAGAAATAGTAGTCATATCTAGCCTTTCATATGACTTGACTTCTGAGAAGATATAATTTTTTATACAAGGACCTTGAACAAAAGGCCTTTCCATCTGAGAAAAAATAATAGCCTATCTGATTGATAAATGTCAAGGAAAGTTTCAGAGGAATTAACAACTACATTTAAAAATAAACGATTGACCAACAAGATATTAAAGATGCATCCTCTTCAAACCAACCCAGGAAATAAAGAACAATAGTGTGTTGATCAAATTAAAGTCATCCTGTATGTAAGTTTGAAAAGAATTTAGTGGGGAATCAACTTACACAATTGAAAGTAGAGCTAAGCAGCTATTTGAGAGGATTTAAAAGAAAATGATCACTACCTGACCCCACCCAATATCAAGTCCAGAGATTTCCACTGTAGAGCAATTACCACCGCCCCATGCCAATGTGATTGGCTTTTTTGTCATGCCTGTAAGCTTCAAATGAGAAGATATGTGACAAATGAGTTTATAATAGCATCCTCTTCATGAAACAAAAGTCAAAAACAAAAATTTGTCAGATTTAATCTTCAATTAAAATAAGACTGTTTAGTTCATTAAACAGGACTACTAGTCTAATGAGAATGTAAGTTCTTGCAATAATAGGTAAATTTCAAAATTCTACTCTTCATAATCATCATTCAAAAATAGACATTGATCAAAGTTTCTATAAACTTATAAAGCAAGAAATAATAGAAAATTGAGGACCTATCTCTTCTCTTTTGTAACAAGTCTATCTGGTTACCAGATAGACTTTAGATACATGAGAAATCAAGATATTGAGCTACCAGATAGACTTTAGATACATGAGAAAACAAGATATTAGTAAAGATTTCCAAAGCAGGAATTCATAACAATAAAATTAGAAACAACAAAGAACAAAACTCACAATATCAGCAGTTGCAGTCTTTATGGCCTCTATTTTTGGGAAGCATGGACGTTTTCTCTGCATTAAACTAAAAGTCAGATACTTCATCTGTTATATTTATGACCAGCATTTACTTTCCAGAACTTTTTTCTTCCAAATATAACAAAGAATGTCATATGACACAAGTCATAATTGGTTTCAGAAGCAGACATGGAAGGTCCTGCTGTCATAATTTCATATATCTCCATAAATAGCATATAACTTCATTCTTCTTCCTTCCAATAAATAACTTAAAACTATCATTTTCGTTAAATGAGAGGTTGGGAAGTTGTACAAATATGCATAGCGCACAATCCAACAAGACCAATTATTGGCAAATGTATGGAAGAAGTATATCGAACAGAAGGTTACCAGCAATAAATTAACTGCATCTTCAAGTTTGTATCCCTGTACCCAGAACATGTAAGCCAACTGCCATCATAACAGGATATTAGAACAGCGTTTATGAGAAACAACCAGGAAACCAAATATGATGAGTCATTGCAAGAAGGAATAATGTAAAAATTCAATGTAAATGATTTAAGATAAACCTTAAACAGTTTATTACGTCTTATGAAAATTCAAATGAACTGTGCAAGAAGTCACTTATTTATTTAGTACACCACAGAGCCAGAGCATACAACCAATATATGTAAAAAAAAAATTATTCTTGATAGTCCTCTCTTAAAATAAGGGTCAACTCATACCAAATAAGCATGTTGCAATAACTTTCCAAATGATCATTATGTCTTACATATGTAAAATTACAACACAAAGGATTTATATAGTACTCTCTGTAAATACACATGTTGGAATAGTGAGTCCAAATGAGTCCATTTCAGATTCCAAGTAAGCGCAGTTACTAAACACAAGCAAAGTGAGTAAATTCTGGCAAAAGGAGAGTAATTCTTTGCATAAACACCAATTTGCGTACATGCATGGTAATTCTTTATAATGAAAAATTCTAACTATAATAGATAATTGAAGAGAACCGAGAACAATAAATAACAGGCAGGAATGGGGAGAGGGCATCCTGAGACAGTGAACTACATTAGTTCCATTGGGTATTTGCTGAAAAGGTGGGAAGAAGCAAATAGTAATATCGATGTGCATACCGCAGTAGCTGGAGCTCTTCCAAGTCCGGCAGTGCAGTGTATATACGTGACACCTCCATTTCGGTTTATGGCCTTATACAATTTACTAACAACAGCAGGAAGTCGGAGGCGTAGATCAAATGTATCAAAGTCCCTGCAGAATCCAAAATTAACCTGTTGTTATAGCACTTTAAGTAAATCATGTATCATTTTGCACACAAGAATAGTAAATGTGAAGCTAACTACTTTGCTTAGCAGCATTAGAATAGATGATACCATGCTTCAAGTCAGGAACGAACACTATAAAGAAAAACAAAATAAGAAGAAAAAACCTACAATTTCGCATTACTAACCTTATTTCAGCACGCAAGTGTTCAATGTCATCAAATTCTTTAGCATACTCTTGAATGGCACCGATGTCAACCCCAAAATATCTGGAAAAACTAGTTAAGGAATTTATAATTTTGTGAATTGAATAATGCCAAGAAACTGCTTTCTAAATAAAATCTCATATTTCAAACTGAAACTTCTAGGAAATAAATAATATTAAAAAATAAATAGGATACTCCAAATCAGAATTCTGTTGCAAGCAAAATATAGTCTTCACTCCAATGCTGCGCAGCTTGTCAACATCTTCAGGAGTCTGGGGTCAAGGAATGCGGGAAAAAAAAAATCAGACCTACAAAACTTTTAGATATCAAAAGCTTGTTTATACAGACAGAACCTTCTATAAAATAAGGATTACCTGAAGGCAAGATCCCACAATCAGATCCGGACGTATGAAGTTGTAGTTCATACCAAGCTCATGCCTATACGTCAGGACTGCATCAAAATGTTATATATGAAATGGTTAGCTGCAATCAGAAAAAAACAAAGTGGCAATGAAACTGCTACAGATGAGTGAATTCATGGTCACTGCATGCAATTATACCAAACACTCAAATTCACACAACAAAGTTCATACGCAGATTAGTATAGAGCTAGAATCTTACACTTACACATGACATTTCTGAAAATCATGAGCATGAAAGTGATACTTGAGAATGATTTAACTTACCAGCACCCATAGCTTCTGTCATGGTATTACTATATATCTCAGATTTTTCCTCTTTCACTTGAGCACCACTGGGAGTGGAACCAGAGATTGCCTACAAACACATGCATTTAAGAAATTAACATCTTAACTGGCATGCATGATTCATAACAGCTTAGACAACTGTATCAAAGATTAAATGCCCAAATACTCCAAACATATTAAGAAGTTAAACTATCCATAATTGATTGCGGGCATTCGAAACAAGCTCAAAATTCAAGGACCTTGACCGTCATGCTTCTGTGTAGATCGGTATTACTCGGCAATCCCTGCATTCAGTTTTCCATTAGAAATCTTAGTCAGTCTGATAAGATATGAAACGAAACAAGAGTAGCCAATAGACGATCGTACAAGAGCAACAGAGGTGGGCTTTCTGGGTTTGCTGCATAAGAAGCCACGGAGTGGCAACACAGATGATCTGAAACACAAACACAAAAAGAGAGAGAAATGAATCAAAAAAATCAATCAATGCAGTAGTAACAAGAATCTGTGAGTGAATGAGTGACTGACCCCGGAAGATTGTGGAGACAATTCATCTCTGATCACAACGAACGAGAAGAATGTGACGCAGAGAGAGAGAGAGAGAGAGAGAGAGAGAGAGAGAGAGAGAGAGAGAGAGAGAGAGAGGTGAGTGGGTCTCAAGTCTTGACGCAACTCGTGTGTGAGGTGAGTGATATTTTTGATGGGGCCTTGGTTTACGTAAACCGTTGCTTAAGATCTCGTCTTTTCCACTATTACTACAGAAATGCAGTGGGATCGATGAAAATCTCAGCCGTCCTAGTTCAGATGATCCTTCGCCTCGAACTTCATTCTGGCCGTCCAACTTGTAGGAATGAAACCCAGTCCAACCTCGACTTAAGTCGGCCCGGCTCAACCTCTTTCCGTAGGGTCAGAGCTATACATATGAGCTCTGGTCTATCCCATTTGTGGCTCTTTGGTTTAGCTCAATCTAGCCTCGTTTACCCGATCTCTTTTTAAATAAAAAAATTAATTAATACGTAATTATATTTATATCATTTTAAAAGCCTAGAATTCAATACTGGTCTGATTGGTCTTTTTTATTAGAAAAAGTAATATAATTTATAATTATTATCATATTTTTTCTTATTTTTTTAATTTTTCCTCTTATTCTCCTCAATATTCTTACCACACAAAAATATCACTACAAGAAAATTGCACCTAGACCACAAACCATTTCCGTCGTCTAGGTGCAATTTTCCGTTGTCTAAATACTTAGACGACGGAATCCCCGTCGTCTAAGGTCCGTGCTGCAAGTGCTGTCGTCCAAGCACTTAGACGACGGAGAATTAAATCTCCGTTGTCCAAGTTCACTTGGACCGCGGACAATATCTGTGGCTCGGGTTAGCACCTGGACAACGGAGATTACGTTCTCCGTCGTCCAGGTGATCACCTGGGCCACGGATATTGTTAGCTTCTCCGTGGCCCAGGTTTACACCTGGACGACGGAGATTAAGTTCTCCGTCGTCCAGGTGCATACCTGGGCCACAGATATTGTTAGCTTCTCCGTGGCCCAGGTATGCACCTGGACGACGGAGAACTTAATCTCCGTCGTCCAGGTGCATACCTGGGCCAAGGAGAATGGCAGGGTTTAGGGTTTAGGGGTTAGGGGTTAGGGTTTATGCACCTGGACGACGGAGAACATAATCTCCGTCGTCCAAGTGCCTATTTAATTTTTTTTTAAATATATTGTAATTAAATAATATTATTAATTTAATTTATTATTAATTGAATTTAAATAATGAAAAATGTTAAAATTAATTAAATAAACTAAATTTTTAATATTACTTAATTTATTAAATAATTAATTAATTTGTACATACACATCCAAAAAACCCATAAAATTAAAAATTAAAAATAATATTGTTCGGAATGCGGAAAGAAACGAGATAATTAATAAACTACTAGCTAATTAACACACTGGAGGAGCAGATGCGCCGCCGCGTCCCCTGCCTCGAGCCGGGTAGTCGTCGTCGCGGTATGGGTTCGGAGGAGATTGACATTCTTCTCGAGCTTGTTGCATGAGGGCGATGAGTTGGGCTATTTGTGCTTGTTGCTCATCAAGTCTTTGACGCATGGATTGATTCTCCTCTCGTGCAAGTCGATTCTCCTCTCGTGCCAGTCGAGCCTCTTGAATGGCTGCTTCGACGGCCGCAGCCTGAGTCCTTCTCCCCCCACCCCCCCCCCCCCCCCCCCCCCCCCCGAACCTCCCGTAGATGATGAGTCGGAGGTCGTCGACAAATCTCGAACCACCTTAGGCCCAAAGTGCCTAACCTCCTTGCCAGCTCTACGACCGTATACCTCATCCGCGATTGCAATTTGGCTCTCCATGGATAAAGGAGGCATGTCTTCCAGCGGCACATCTGGGAACGCAAGCTGAGTGTTAGCCAATTCTTCCTGCGCACGCTCTATCACCCTTGCCTACAAAAGAATAATTAATTAATTATAAGTTCAATAATATTTAAGTAATAATTACTATAATTAAAAGCACATATATATATATATCACTTACGCCGGATTGACTCGCTTCATTATCGAGCCCAGGCGTCACGTACGCGCTTATGCTTGCATCGAGATAAGGGTGTTTGGAGCCCTTATCCTTATGCTCCTTGGCTATTTGAATGAGTTGTTTGGCGCCGGAAGTATGGTGTTTGTCCTTCTTCCCCCGGTTAGCTTTGTTGACACCGGAGAATTTCTGTTACACAACATAATTAAATCATTAAAAAATTAATAAGTAACTAAAATTTAAATAATTCAATTATCTTACTTGAAATAAAAAAAGTAAATTAACACCTTAAATTCTTCATCGGCAAAGTGGTTACACAACTACTGCCACTCATCTTCTCTATCCCCACGCAGCTCTACGGGAGGAGGCGCGGGACCGTGAGTTTGGAAGTACTGATGGAGCCTGTACTTCCAATCTTTGTAGATGGAGTTGGCGGTTTGAGAGATATGCCTCAACATGGCCGGTGTCGGATCCACCGCAAATTGTTCCTATCAGAAATAAATAGAAAATTATAATTGTATATATTATGAAATTATAACTAATATTAACAATATTATATAATAACTAAAATTGGACGTATTACATACCGAAAGTTCTTTAAAGACTTTCGCCTTCTCATCAGCCGGCACCTCCCTCCAAGTAGGGGCAGTGAGACGAACCCGGCTACGAACGATTGAGCCTATGCTATGCGCCGAGAGACTTGCTAGTTGAGCTGTGGGAGGGCCACCGGTGAATTTGTCGTAGGGCAAGTCGATCTTTTTCCCGGTCGCCTTGCAAATTTTCTCCGCCTTGCCCCCTTTAACGAGACCCCGAGTCCTTCTCGGTTCCGGGTCAGTGGGGGCCCTCATTTGCCTACGGCGGGCGCTGTACATGATAGATTCAGCGGTCGAGGACGCCTGAGTACTTGTCGTTGAACCGGTACCGGGCGTCGGAGATGTAAAGGGGTCGACGTCATCATCGCTCGAGATGAATGGGGGAGCGGGAATTTCACCATAAGGCGCTTGCGCGGACCAGATGAAGGGTCCGAATTGAGGGCGTCGTTGCCCTCCGGTAATTCCCAACCGACTTGGTCCGCCAACTGGCGGAGCATGGCATCTTCTGCCTCCTGTTGGGCTTTCTTCTTGCCGGATGGAGCCATTTAAACCTAAGAGTACGTTGTTAAAATACCTACTTACCATAATAATTACAACTAAAAAATTTACGCTAATTAAGTACGGTTAAGATTTAAATAGAGTACACTAGCTTAGATTTTTCGGTCGTTCAATGGACGTGCGACCCGCGCGATAAAGTGTAAATTTTCAATTAATCAGCCTTGGTTCAATCGAAAAACATGGCCAGTTAGGGATAGAGATAACGCGAGAGGCAGGACTAATTTCGACAAAACACCCCGAGCCTAACCAAATGAATGGTATATACTCTATTGGTGTCGTCTTTCTTAGATCCAAAATCTGTCACCAGTTATAACCCGTTTCTAGACACCATGTCTGACATTCGGCCAATTTTTCGAAAATTTACACTCCATCAACCTCGTGTCCATAACTTCACTTAGGTTATGGTGTGCGGGATGAAATCCACACATCACGAGGGGTTAAGGAGATAAGCTAGGAAAAGAGGCGCCATCTATTCCAAAGAGTGCGACGACTTAATAAACCAAGCCTATGTACTAAATTTAAATCGAAGACGTACTACCATGCAATTTACTTGAAAATACACGTAATTATCAATTAAGTAAAACAATAAATAATGACAATAATGAATTATTATTTATCATGCATTTAATAATAATTATTCATTTACCAATATAATTAATTAGTATTAACAATAATTATTATTGCTATTATTTAATTTTAACTAATAATTATTCATTACCAAATAATTAACAACTAATAATGATTACTAAATATTAATAATAACAACTAAATAATTATTATAATTACAACTATTAATTATTTAAAACTAATAAATTAAAACTATTTATAAGTTAAATATTTAATTTAATAAAAAAATGTGAAAGAGGTAAAAAATAGAATTATTACCTCGTCGGAATGTCGCCGGAATATCGGAAGAGTAGAGTCGTCGGAGAGGGGGAACCACGCCGGAAATTTATTCGTCGGAACGTCGCCGGAGGAGGATCGCCGGAGTGAGAGAGAGAGAGAGAGGAGAGGAGAATGTATGGGATGAGGAAAAGAAGATGAGCCACTGCCTATATATAGGCTTTCACTTGGACGACGGAAACAGGCTTTTCCGTCGTCTAAGTGAAGGGTCAAATTTTTTCGAAGCGGCGCGTAATTAATGGGCGGGACGTTTCACCCGCCATAAATTTGGACCTAGACGATGGAGAATCCATTCTCCGTCGTCTAAGTGAAAATTCAAGCGGTGCCGAAAATTGAGGCGGCAAATTGAACCGCCATTATTTTGAACCTGGACGACGGAGATGGTCATTCTCCGTCGTCCAAGTTAAACCTGGACGACGGAGAATGACCATCTCCGTCGTCCAAGTTAAACCTGGACGACGGAGAATGACCATCTCCGTCATCCAAATTCAATTTACAGGAAAAAAAATAAAAAAAAATTAATTCGAACCGCCACGGTAATTTGAACCTGGACGACGGATATGGTCATTCTCCGTCGTCCAGGTTTAACTTGGACGACGGAGGATGACCATCTCCGTCGTCCAGGTTCAAATTACGTAAAAAAAATTTAAAAATTAATTCGCTAGGAATTTAGCGATCTGTCATTCGAGTGAAATAGTCGTACAACATCGATGAACGTATCGTATATATGAACAGTTAAATTTGAACCGACGAATAATTTTACGCCTTGAAAGTTGTTAAGTATCGACTAATCTTTACGACTTAAGTGTTCATGAGTAGAGGCTCATTTGCAGCAGAGTATTAACGAAATTGAATTTGGACAAAACAACCGTTGGATATGTTCGTCATAACATCATATATAATTACAATAAAGGACCAAAAAATAATTAGTTCGGGAAGGGTTTCATCGGCACAGTCAACCGCAAAACCGAGAATTTCACAAACCGGAAATGTGGATACAAGACATTTTGCAACTCCGATTTTCGAACCGTCGAAGCTCACACACCAAGAATTGTTTACTCTAAAGTCTTGATGAAAAGGATATGCATTGGAAGAGGGTCTAGATGGTCGTTGTCTTAGAAAAAATTACGAAATCTGCACCTGGACGACTGAAATGAGATTCTCCGTCGTCCAGTTTAGTACCTGGACGACGGAAAATCCAATCTCCGTCGTCCAGGTTCAGAGACCCTGAATTCAGGGGTTAGGGCCTTAGGGTTTAGGGTTTAGGGTCTCTGCACCTGGACGACGAAGAAGATCATTTCCGTCGTCCAGGTGCAGAGACCCTAAATTCAGGGGTTAGGGGCCTTAGGGTTTAGGGTTTTAAACTTGGACGACGCAAATGACCATCTCCGTCATCCAAGTAAGTACTTGGATGACGGAGAATGACCATCTCCGTCGTCCAAGTGTACAAACCCTGAATTCAGGGGTTAGGGCCTTAGGGTTTAGGGTTTAGGGTTTAGGGTTTAGGACGTCCCCGGTCATTTGTGTCCGTTCAATTATTCTGATTCAAGAATATAATTAAAAAAATGATCGATCGAGCTGATTTGCTAGATTTAGGGTCCAGGATTTAGGGAGATAGCCCAAAATACCCAAAATGCGACAGCTAGTCTGCAATTAATTTCTCCGTTGTCCAGGATATATAATTCGGATTAATTAATTAGTTAAATTTAGTTTACGTACATCGGTCGATCCGATCTGATCGAGCATAGACGCGTATAATTAATTATTTACGTACAAAAAGTCAATCGAAGATAGAGATGGAGATGAAGTGAGTACTTGGACAATGGAAAATTCTCCGTTGTCCAAGTACTAACCTGGACGACGGAGAACTCCATCTCCGTCGTCCAAGTTAGTACTTGGACAACGGAAAATTCTCCGTTGTCCAGGTTGTAACTTGGACGACGGAGATGGAGTTCTCCGTCGTCCAAGTGAGTACTTGGACAACGGAGAATTTTCCATTGTCCAAGTACTCACCTGGAGGACGGAGAACTCCATCTCCGTCGTCCAGGTGAGTACTTGGACAACGGAGAATTTTCCGTTGTCCAAGTTGCACTTGGACGACGGAAATGGAGTTCTCCGTCGTCCAAGTGCAACTTGGACAACGGAAAAATTTCCGTCGTTCATGTGCCACTTAGACGACGGAACGATTACTGTTCCGTCATCTAGGTGTTGTTTTCTTGTAGTGTATATATGTAAAATAAATATCATACATCAATAATAACAATACATTAAACTTTTTCTATATTAATTTTTCTCAATTTAAGGCTCATCTTGGCCTGACTCATACAAGCCGACATGGCCCGACCTCTTTATGTTTGACCGTTGACCAAACCCAGCTCAGCCCAGTTCTAAGCCTTAAATTTAGGGCCGAGGCCGGCCTAGCCTAGCCCACAATGAGCCCTAAATCGTCCATATGTTAATGAATATAGCTAATAATAAACTATACATAAGACAATATAAAGAACTCAAATACACATAATAACACCGCAGGGTCTTTTATTTAAACAGCAAAAGACAATATTTAATAAATTGACATGTCTAAATTATATTTTATTTCAAATTTGAAAAACCAAGTCTAAATTATACAAGAACAACTTCGATAAATGAAGTAGCAATTTCAAAACACGCAATAACCAAACTTTAATAACACTTCGAGAATGATTTAGTAGTTGCTGCACAGAACTTCAATATCAGCTTACAAACAATGCAGTAGCAGCAACTCGCTACTAGACGAACGATTAATTAGTACTTCGAGAATTATTCAGTATAGTTAGACGAAAGTTCAGTAGCAACTCGATGAAAGATTCAGTAGTACTTCGGTAATGATTTAGTAGCAACTAAACGAAACTTCAATAACAATGGAAAGAAATTTCAGGAGCAACTCGATGTACGATTCAGTAGTAGCTCAATGAAACATTTAGTAGCAATAGTTTAAAAAGTGCAGTAGCAATTTTGAAAATGCATTAAGACTCAAAAAAATATAATACTAGGGCCAGTGACAGCTAATAGCAACTCGATGTACGATTCAATAGAACAATTCAGTACCAACAGTTTAAAAGGTGCAATAGCAATTTAAAAATGCACGCACGATGATATAGTACTAGGGCCAGTGACAGCTAATAGAAACTCGATGTACGATTCAATAGAACAATTCAGTACCAACAGTTTAAAAGGTGCAATAGTAATTTAAAAATGCATTAACAAAACACAGTTGCAGTAACAGTTTAAAACACATTACAAACACACAATATAACAAACTCATAAATAAAACAGTAGTTGGATAAAAGTAATAAAAAATAGCAACTTTGATAAATATACCATAGCAACTTCGATAAGAAAGCAAAATCAATTTCAAACAATACAATAGAAGTTTCAGTAACAATAGCATAATAGTTCAAAATCACTTCCAAATTTTGTAGTACTTTTGAAGATTTCAAAAGTGTAACATTTGTTGAATGTGTTATAAAAAATAATAAAACCACGACATGTGATTTCGAATGTGATTATGTGCAGGAGGCTGAGGATTAAGAAGACCTCAACACTCAATAATTTTGAATGTCTAACTTAAGGTTTTTTGTTCTAAATGTGAAGGAGTAGAAGGCACATGAGAACATGGTTGACATCATCGAGTCTATCCAAGAAAGGTGGCATCGATCACAGTCAAGTCCATCTAAAAAAGAAGCAGATGACACCCTAGAGTTAATCAAGAAACCCGCGGAAAAGAAATAGAAGACGAAAGAACAAAATAAGTTTTATATGGGAATGATTGACAAATTTTTGCGAGAAAATGAGGAAAGTGAGAAGAAGGTAGAGAATATGGAATCGAAGTTGAGGGAGAAATTCTCAAATTCAGAGAAGCTAATGTAGGAAAGAGAGCAAGCTTACCACTTGCATGGAGAAGAACATTTTTGTATATCTGCAAGAAACTATCAAAGCCCCAATGCAGAAAACATAACTAGTTTGGGAATGTCTTCTGTGCGAGTCAGAGAGATACTCGACATCAGTAAATCATACCATCACATCATTTGTGAGGTTAATAATGCGTTCAAACTTTGTAGTCCTAGTGGGTGGGCGGTGCTGACGACTGTCGCTACCAGTGGCGGTGCGGGCGATAGAGAAATTAGGTGTGCCTTATATCGTTATGATTGTATTATCGTATTGGGTTCATCAATAGAATTTTTGACTCCATTCGATTGAGTTTAATCCTAGTCGAGGAATTATCAGAAGTATCTAAATAATTTGTCTCTTAATGCGAACGGTATCAGAATGCGATATCAGAATACGATTCAACTCTTAGACTTTGCTTTCATTGTGTTTCATCTTTCAATATTTAGTTGTATACATGTGAGTATGAGTTTATATTAGAAGGTTTGAAACAACGTGAATGAGTAATGTAAACAGAAATCTTGTATTTTTTTTCTAAATTTGTACCTTTTTTATAGTGGTGAAGACATATGTTCGTGGTTAAGGATAACAAGTTGTTATGCATTATCGTGGCTGGACATGAGGTATGCATTTTCTTGGATCACTTTATCCTGTTATCGCACATTTATCGATATCTATGATTCATATGGTATTTCGTTATTATCATCGTGCGTGAATATATATTATTTTGAGTTCTGAATTGTATAAACACCAATTTGCGTACATGCACGATGATATAGATAATTTTTATGTTTGCGTACACCAATTTTGATAATCGCAAAACAATTTTCGTTCTCGTACTTGACAAATAAAATATTCGGTTTCAACCTTTGCGTCGAGCCATATGAACTCAAAGAAGGTGAGCCTCGACTCGACACACGACGATCGGCCGCGCCGAAGGTGCCGAGTCAACCTAACACCTAAAAATAAGCTGAATTATTACGAAAATGGTCGAACAATACCAAACTACACAAAAATGGGTACGAAAGGTCCTAGAAAACTTCCCGCGAGAAAGCTAAGCTTTTGCTAGCAAGCGGCCACGTGTTGTCGTAAATGGCCATCTTCTATCACTGCAAATGATACACCAAATGACAGCTCTCCTCATGCTGATCAACTTTTATAACTGGGGTAAAATAAAAAAACAAACCGGAATAGGTCAAAAAATACCTTGAAAGGCAGCGGATTATTGCCGGAATCAGCCCGAACCCGGCCGGTGCCGTGTGGCCACGACGTGGTTTGAGGTAAGTCTTAATCGACTCCTAGAGGGGAGAGGGTTAAAACCCCCTTGGAGTCACCACCTAAAACCGGCCGAAACAGCATAACCAGCGACGAAGTCGAAATGGGAAAACCAAGAAACTTCTCGGCCTTGATTCGCTCCCGAGTGGCAAGGAACAACGTCGATGTGGGCAGAGGAAGTTGGAGAACGCCAAGTGCAAAACTTTTTCGACTAGAGCGACGTCCGGTGGTGGCTGCATGGCAAACATCCGACCAGGTCACATATGTAACATCACATATTACGATTCTACGTCCAATATCTTTTCAATCCCTATAAGGTAACTGGACATGAAGCATAAAGCTGGGAGGTTAAACGTGAAAGAAAAGACCCAAAGCTAAATGAAACACTTAAAGCTTTTGTGGAACGTGACTAAGGAGATTGCAAAAGTTAGACATGGGGAAAGACAGAAGTTTGCGCACGTGATTCTTCGACATAACTAGTAATTTACAAACTAAATGTTACACCATGGTTTGTGAGGTATCGATTCAATCTCCAAACACTAATATCTTATGGACTCATCGTGACACTTTTTATAATACGCGACTGGACATAACTTAGACAATTTATCAAAAATTTGGTATAACCTCCTCATAAACTTAAAATCAACTAAAATTTGCAGGGAGATTACTCTTTAAAGATAACAAGTTCCTGATACTAACTATGAGCCAAAGTTGCTCAATCGGAATACCCATCATATAAAGCACCTAATTTAATTCAAAAAAAAGAGTCTTCTCAAAGCATAGAAAACGTCGCAAAAGTTTCTACGTCTAAAACTATTTAGGATTGCAATTTCGTAATATTACCACGATAATTTGCTAACTGTTGTAATAACCCTTATTACCTTATGGAGATCGATACACATCTAAATTCTACTTATCGAAATGTGGCAGTCCAGCAACAATTCACATAACAAACTAGATCTTACTAAACAATATGTGTTCGTTTATCTGACCCATACTCTATTACTTGTAAATTTGGCGCCATACTTTCATATTTTAATGTAGCAAGGCAAAAGCATAGAAAATACAGAGATAACACGTATGCAAACTCGGAAGTACTACAAACTTAATGAGAAAAACTTTTACCTTATACTTACGAGAAGAGAGATTGAGATCGGCGCACACGAGGTAAAACTATAGAGGCAGGCTGACTCACAGGCTAGGGCTGTTTCTCAGTCACATTCCCCATGTATTCGACAACGTCCAACACCTTTAGTATTCGATGGGGATCCTCTGGCCGGTCGGGCCATCACTCGGGATATGTTAAGTGTAAATCAACACAAAAAATGATAGCGGCCTAGTACGGTCTACATAACCTATAACATAAAGCTCTTATACCAACTATGAGGACCCGACCTTGATGTAGTTCCCTAAACCGGGATTAAGTCTTAACTACCAAATTAACATGAGATTAAACTCATTTTAATTAAAAATAAAAGGAAGTAAAACCTCAAAACTCTGAAGTTGTGATGACCCGGACCAGAATTGGTATAGTAATCGGCTTAATCCGCGAGTTTTGTGAGTAATCGAGATTTATTGTAATTAATCAAATTGACGGTCTGGTTCACGACTTAATTATCGGGCGAGAATTTGAGATGAGTCTCTTCACAAGAATTGTAGTATGCGTGATTTTGAACTCGTAGGCGGTTTCGGATAATTATTTCGATAACCGAGGAATATGTTATGAATATTTGAAGTCGTGTGATTTAGTCGTGTTTATCCGATTAAGTTTGAGTTATCCAAAACGTGGATGAGATTCGATTTGGACCGTTGATCGTATCGAGCCGCGAGTATAAATATCAAAATAGTCCTAAAATTGTCGACAAATCACTGTTTGGAAGTTTGACCAGCGTTTGACCGAAGGAAGACCGTTGACCTGTGTTGACCGAGAAGGAAGAGCACCGCCGGTTGACTCGCCGTGGACTTTCTGTTTCCGGCCACCTCCGGCTACAATTTTGGTATGGTTAGAATCCTCTCTTGATTTCCTATGGTTTAGAACTTGGAATTGTGTGATTTGATGAGGTTTTGGGGGAGAACGAGTTCGAGGAAAATTAGGGATTTTGCCGGATTCGGGTGAGGTGCTCCGGCGAAATTTGGGGTCGGGGTTGTGGGGGGAAAGGTTCCTCTCAACCCTTTGATGCTTTTGGGTGGAAGGAATTTTGGTTTGGACGCCATTTGGGACTCGCCGGAATCTCGCCGGAATCAATGGATTCTGTGAGGTTTCGGGCTCAATTCCGGCCGATGGGCTTGGAATCGGCCAGAATTGGAGCTTGGTGTAGAAGAGGAATTTGTTGGACTTGAGAAGTACTTGTGATCTGGAAATTTTGGCCAGAATCCGTCACTGTTGATGTTGCGCCGCTGCCAGCGGCGGCGGTCAACGACGGCGCTCCGGCAAAGGGTTGACTTTTTGGATTTTGACAAGTTTTATGCCGTTTTGCTGGTAATCACGCCCGATTGTTGTCTTGAGGTTTTCGAATTGATTTGAGTGGTGGATTTTAAGTTGAGGGTTTATGTGGAGTGTTTGGGGTTTTCGACGGGTTTTCTGTTATTCGAGTTATATATTTCTGGAAATGGTTGGTTTCCGAGATGTGGTTTAGAGTATTGAATTGTGATTTTGATCAGTAATATTTTGTGATTATTCAGGCGTTCGAGATCGTACGCTTGGCAAGGGATCTTCCGCCGGATCTCAGGATTAGTGCGTTTACGTGCTGTGCTTGTATGTGAGTGGACTTTTCTTTTCACTGATTGGTCGCGAGTCTTTATATTACGTTTTATGAGCATGAGCATGCACATACGATTATGAGTTATTCGAGCATATTTTTACGATTATTCATTTACGAATATACATCGACGAATATGCTTATATAATTACGTATTACGAATATGCATTCACATTATGCTTTATACATTTGCTTGAAACTATTTATGATTTGGTTTACACAGAGTACATTCACAGTATATATTGTTGTATCGATACACTTGCATCCCGGCTGATCCCCGAGGATGTTTATCGGGGGAGGCTGTGACCCTTGACCCGAGGCCTTTACCGGGGGGGGGGGGGCTCTGACCTGAGGTCTTTCTGGCTGGAATCACATGTGGGTCTGGGATCCCGTGATTCAGATTATACTCGCGAATGTGTCCATGAGTGACCCCGCGGAATTTTATGATGCATGCTCTGTACGCGTGAGGAGTTAGGGTCTCCCTCGTGTACCATATTACTTTCATGCATTTAGACTCGCATATGTTTTTATAACATATATTATTCGGAGAAATACATTTATTTTCGTCCACTAACTCTAACGGTTTGTATGTCTTTCCCTGGGCTCTTTATTTTCAATGCCCAGTTTGCAGTTCGGATTCTGGCGTCGCACGTCACAATCGGAGGCTTAGTGTTCGAGCGACCTTTCTTTTTCAGTAGGTTTCTTGTTTAGCCTACTGTTATGTATTTATGTATATATATACTAGATGTCGCTCTGAATACTCTGATGTTCATATGATTTTTCCGGATTTTTGTAAAGTACATTTTTGCTTATTACTTTACATTATGATATGATTTTGAGAAATCCGGATGGGATTGGTGCCCACGGTTTAGCTTTTGTGGCATAGGATAAAGTGTGTTTTCCGGTGCAGGTTAATGGTAATTCCGTGATATAGTGAAACTCTGCCAAAATTTCTATGGTTTTTACAAGTTCGTGTTTTTAGAAGGGGTTTGATTCCGGTTTAGGAAAATAAATCGGGGTTGGGTCCTTTCAGCTTGGTATCAGAGCATTAGGTTTTAAGTTCTGTAGACTTTTGTAGTTGTGATACTAAGGGTATTTGAGATTATACAGCATGTCTGGAACGATGACCCGATTGGCTAGCGATCACTCATCAATGCTTCGGGTGTTGTATATTTTCGAATGTCTGAAGTTTCATGATTACGTTCCTTGTGCCTTGTGATTAATGCTTTTCTCTTATCATTAGGATGCCTCCTAGACGTGGTCCCCATGTCAATAGGGATGTGAATCCTGATGAGGATCGCCAGACGCATAACTTGCTTATGCGAGTATTGCGTTTGGAGGAGCGTTTTGACCCTGTGGTCAAAGCTCGAACTGCTGGAGCAACTGTTTTCTTGGGTTCTGCTGATCCAGAGATATGTGAGGCTTGGTTGGTTCAGTTTGAATGAGTTTGTGAGCGTCTGCGTTTCACTCCTGAGCAGATGATAGTGGCAGTGGTCGGTCTACTTGAGTCAGATGCATACCTCTGGTGGGTTAGCACTGATAGAGTTCCAGTTGATACTCCATGGACACTGTTTAGAGATTTGTTTATGCGGAGGTATTTCAACCAGGCTACACAGCAGCGGAAGTATGAGGAGTTCACCAACTTGAGACAGGGTAGCATGTCAGTACTTGAATACCGATACAGATTTACTCGCTTATCTCGGTTTGGTGGCTACAGAGGAAGCCAAGTGCCGGAGATTTGAGTTGGGCTTGAACCTGAACATCAAGGGGACATTGACTACGATGCCTCAGAACAACTTTGATGAGTTTGTGAGTGCTGCACTTCGAGGCGAGGACATAGAGAAGGAAAGGCAGATGAAATTCTAGTCTCGATGATTTGAGGAGGGTAGACCGAGTCAGGGATCTTCCAAGAGGCTGAGTTTAGGTACTTCCGGATCTGCATCATCATCTGGCAGTGGACCATTTAGACCACCAGTTAGTACGGCTAGACATAGACAGAGATGGATGAGAGATCGACTACAGAGACCACAGTCCAGTGGGAGTTCTGGTGGATCCAGCTATCCTCGACGTACCGCTGGCACTTTTGCTGTACCGAGGGAGTATGTGACGACCCGGAACAGAATTAGCAGTGTAATCAGCTTAGTTCATGAGGTTATGCGTAATCGCAGATTTTCGACAAATAATTGAATCGTCAGACTTGATCTCGAAATAATTATTGGCCGAGAATTTGAGTTGAGTCTCTTCTCGAGAGTTGTTGTACGCGTGATTTTGAGTTCGTGGGCGGTTCCGGATAATTATTTGGACGACCAAGGAATATAATATGAATATTTGAAGTTTCGACATAATCGGTTTTAAATAACAGCTTCGTTAGCGAATAAATTACTGGACGAGAATTTGATTTGGGATCCTTCGTGAAAGTTGTAGAGAATTTAATTTCGAGCTTGTGGGAACTTCCGGAGGATTATTCCGAGTTACGAGGATTAAGTTACGAATATTTTCGACCGTTGATTATTTAATCGGATAAGTCGTGATGGTTTGAACCGTTGACTTTTATTGGATTGGTCGATGTGTTTGACTTTGGGTGGTAATTGAAGAACATGTCGAGATGAGTTTGTTGCCGCGAGAATTATTGAAATCGGAATTACGATACGAAAGTTACGGATATTCAAAGTTTGTCGAAAAGTTAGTTATGGGTGTTTCCAAAAATAGCAAGTATTTATGTGGGTTTCCTCTTTTGGCAAGTCAAACTTGCAGTGATGGCAGTTGACCGAGTCAATTCGGCATGGAGAGGGAAGTGCGACGGTGCTCGACGGCATGCCGGCGGTGGCTCGCCGTCTGGCCACCTCCGGGCTCGACGTAGGGTCCGTTCAACTCGCCTTGGTCTTCTCAAGGTGTTTCCGGCCACCTCTCACGGCGTAGGCTGCCGGAGGAAGGAGAAATTTCGGCCAAAGTTGTAAAAATTTGGGGGTTTTGGTTGATTCTGATTCCTGCCGATTTGAGCTACAAAAAGTACTGGCTTTGTAGCCCTCATCACCATGAAGCTACCTATGTAAGTATGGAGTTCTAATTTTTCTTGTACATGGAGAATTGTTGGATTGAAATTTGTGTGAGATTTCGGTTTTTCTTGAAATTGAGCTAGTTAGATTCAAAATTGGACTTTGGTGTAGTTATAGAAGTTGTTTGTTGGATGATTTTGAGTGGAATAGGTGTTGCTCCGTCGGGAAATTTCATGTTTGGGTGGCGCCGCCGCCGCCGGCGATGGTCAACGGTGGTCAATGTTGACTTTTAGGGGTTTTCGACAAGTTGCATGTCGTTTCGCTCGGAATCGCACCCCGATCGCAGTGGTGAGGTTTGTTTTTCGATTTGAGCATCGAAAATTATAGCGAGGTTTTGAGGTGTGATAATCGGATTTTCGACAATTCGTTGTTATTGAATTATGTGTTTCCGAGAACGGTTGTTTCTCGTGATATGATTCGAGGTACTGAGTTATGATTTTGAGAAATGGATTTTATGATTATCCAGGGGTTCGTGATCGTTCGTTTGGCGAAGGATTTTCCACCGGATTACGGGATTAACGCGAACTGCGTTACGCTAGTCTGTGAGTGGACATTTCTTTTCACGGATTGATTGGGAGTCTTTTATATACGTTTTACAAACTTGAGCATGCATACGAGATTATGTTTTACATGAGCATGTGTTATACGATTATGCCTATACCAGTATATAGTACGTATATGCATTTATGTATTGTTTCATGCATTTGCATCGAACTATTTATGATTTGATTTACACAGAGTACAGTCTTAGTATATGTTGTTGTATCGATACACTCGCATCCCGGCTGATCCCCGAGGGTGCCTACCAGGGGGGAACTGTACCTTGTGCCGATGTAGTTCCGGGTAGGTACAGATATCTGTTTCTTGTGCCGATGTAGTTCTTGGTGGAAACAGATACCCTGACCTGAGGCCTTTCTGGCTAGAATCACGTGTGGGTCTGGGATCCCGTGATTCGGACTGTACTAGCACGGATGTGTCCATAAGCGACTCCGTGGGATTTTCTATGCATGCTCTGTACGCGTTAGGATTTAAAGTCTCCCTCGTGTACCATTTGATTTTTATGCATTTGACTCGCATATGTTTTTATAACATATATTATTCGGCGAAAGACATTTATTTTCGTCCACTCACTCTGACAATTTTCATGTCTTTCCCCTGGGCTTTTCGGTTTCCGTGCCCAGTTTACAGTTCAGATTCTGGTGTCACACGTCGTGGTCGGAGGCATAGTATTCGAGCGATGTTTCTTTTATGGTAGGTTCTTAGTTTGGCCTACTATTTATATGTCTATATTAGAAGTCGTTCTGAGTATTCTGATGTATATTTTCATACGACTTTCCCCGGATATCTGTAAAGTATAGTTATATTTATTACTTTACATTACTGTTGATATATTGAGAAATCCGGATGGGATTGGTGCCCACGGTTTGATTTTTGTGGCATAGGATGAAGTGTAATTTCCGGGTGCAGGTTAAGGCAATTCCGCATTAGTAGCGTTACTCTGCCGAAATTTTGATGGTTTTTGTTGGTTCGTGTTTTCAGAAGGAGTTTGATTCCAGTTTAGGAAACTAAATCGGGGTTGGGTCCTTTCAGCTTGGTATCCGAGCATTAGGTTATAGGTTCTGTAGACTTCTATAGTCGTGTTTACTAAGGATATTTGAGAATGTACAGCATGTTTGGAAGTGGTGACCCGACCGGCTGGCAGATACTCATCAATACTCCGGGTGTTGTATGCTTTCAAATATTTAAAGTTCCATGATTACGTTCTACTTGTTGCAAACGATGTTTTATTCATTAGGATGCCTCCTTGACGTGCTTTCCGTGTCGGTACGGTTGTGGATCCTATTGAGGATCAATCGACGCGCGAGTTGCCAGTGAATTGTGGGTTTGGATGAGCATTCTGAGTTCAGAGAATTGTGTGGCACGGTTTGCCTGGTTGTGCGTGTATGAGCGTCTACATGTTGCCTCAGAGCAGTGAATTGTGGTAGTTGATGTTTTGCCTGAGTCAGATCATTGCATTTGGTGGGCTGGTAATGTGTGAGTTCCTGTTGCGACTCCATGACCTACATTCAGGGTGTTGTTTATACGGTAATGGTTTAATCAGGCTACCCAGCATTCGAATGAGGAGTGTTCACTGATCTGAGGCAGAGATGTATCGTTCATATGTTTGTTCTAGTTTGCACGTGTTATGTGGTTTCAGAGGAAGCAGTGCACGAGGTTCGAGATGAGTTTGAACCTGAGCATCAGAGAGATTCTGACTGTTATGCCTCGAGACGACCATGATGAGTTGGATGTGTTGCACTCAGAGGCGTGGATATTGAGAAGGAAAGGTATACGCGGTTTTTGACGTGTTGGTATGAGGAAAGTGGACTTAGTCGAGATATTTTGATGAGGTTGAGTTCCGACACCTCATCGAGTTCGTGGGCGGTTCCGGATCATTATTTGGATGACCGAGGAATATATTATGAATATTTGAAGTTTCGACATAATCGGTTTTAAATGACAGCTTCGTTAGCGACTAAATTACTGGATGAGAATTTGATTTGGGATCCTTCGTGAAAGTTGTAGAGAATTTAATTTCGAGCTTGTGGGAACTTCCGGAGGATTATTTCGAGTTACGAGGACTAAGTTACGAATATTTTCGACCGTTGATTATTTAATCGGATAAGTCGTGATGGTTTGAACCGTTGACTTTTATCGGATTGGTCGATGTGTTTGACTTTGGGTGGTAATTGAAGAACATGTCGAGATGAGTTTGTTGCCGCGAGAATTATTGAAATTGGAATTACAATACGAAAGTTACGGATATTCGAAGTTTGTCGAAAAGTTAGTTATGGGAGTTTCCAAAAATAGCAAGTATTTATGTGGGTTTCCTCTTTTGGCAAGTCAAACTTGCATTGATGGCAGTTGACCGAGTCAACTCGGCATGGAGAGGGAGGTGCGACGGTGCTCGACGGCATGCCGGCGGTGGCTCGCCGTCCGGCCACCTCCGGGCTCGGCTTAGGGTCCGTTCAACTCGCCTTGGTCTTCTCAAGGTGTTTCCGGCCACCTCTCACGGCGTAGGCCGCCAGAGGAAGGAGAAATTCCGGCCAAAGTTGTAGAAATTTGGGGGTTTTGGTTGATTCCGATTCCGGCCGATTTGAGCTACAAAAAGTACTGGGCTTTGTAGCCCTCATCACCATGAAGCTACCTATGTAAGTATGGAGTTCTAATTTTGCTTGTTCATGGAGAATTGTTAAATTGAAATTTGTGTGAGATTTCGGTTTTGCTTAAAATTGAGCTTGTTAGAGTCAAAATTGGACTTTGGTGTAGTTATGATAGTTGTTTGTTGGATGATTTTGAGTGGAATGGGTGTTGCTCCGTCGGGAAATTTCATGTTTGGGTGGCGCCGTCGCCGCCGGCGGTGGTCAACGGTGGTCAATGTTGACTTTTCGGGGTTTTCGACAAGTTGCATGTCGTTTCGCTCGGAATCGCGCCCCGATCGCAGTGGTGAGGTTTGTTTTTCGATTTGAGCATCGGAAATTATAGCGAGGTTTTGAGGTGTGATAATCGAATTTTCGACAATTCGTTATTATTGAATTATGTGTTTCCGAGAACGGTTGTTTCTCGTGATATGATTCGAGGTACTGAGTTATGATTTTGAGAAATAGATTTTATGATTATCTAGGGGTACGTGATCGTTCGTTTGGCGAAGGATTTTCCGCCGGATCACGGGATTAACGCGAACTGCGTTACACTAGTCTGTGAGTGGACATTTCTTTTCACAGATTGATTGCGAGTCTTTTATATACGTTTTACGAACTTGAGCATGCATACGAGATTATGTTTTACATGAGCATGTGTTATACGATTATGCCTATACCAGTATATAGTACGTATATGCATTTACATATTGTTTCATGAATTTACATCGAACTATTTATGATTTGATTTACGCAGAGTTCCGTCTTAGTATATGTTGTTGTATCGATACACTCGCATCCCGGCTGATCCCCGAGGGTGCCTACCAGGGGGGAATTGTACCTTGTGCCGATGTAGTTCCGGGTGGAAACAGATACCCTGACCTGAGGCATTTCTGGCTAGAATCATGTGTGGGTCTGGGATCCCGTGATTCGGACTGTACTAGCACGGATATGTCCATGAGCAACCCTGTGGGATTTTCTAAACATGCTCTGTACGCGTGAGGAGTTAGAGTCTCCCTTGTGTACCATTTGATTTTTATGCATTTGACTCGCATATGTTTTTATAACATATATTATTCGGCGAAAGACATTTATTTTCGTCCACTCACTCTGACAGTTTTCATGTCTTTCCCCTGGGCTTTTTGGTTTCCGTGCCCAGTTTACAGTTCAGATTCTGGTGTCGCACTTCGTGGTCAGAGGCATAGTATTCGAGCGATGTTTCTTTTATGGTAGGTTCTTAGTTTGGCCTACTATTTGTATGCCTATATTAGAAGTCGTTCTGAGTATTCTGATGTATATTTTCATACGATTTTCCCCGGATTTCTGTAAAGTATAGTTATATTTATTACTTTACATTACTGTTGATATATTGAGAAATCTGGATGGGATTGGTGCCCACGGTTTGATTTTTGTGGCATAGGATGAAATGTATTTTCCGGGTGCAGGTTAAGGCAATTCCGCGTTAGTAGCGTTATTTTGCCGAAATTTTGATGGTTTTTTTTTGTTCGTGTTTTCAGAAGGAGTTTGATTCCGGTTTAGGAAACTAGGGAATGTGTCCAGCCTGTTGGTGTTGGTGGACAGACAGCTCAGAGTTCAGGAGAAGATCGAGGTACCACTTCTGGAGCTCGACCAGTGCAGTCTTCTGGTCAGGGCGGACAACCGAGTCACCATCAGCGTTGACGACCAGCTGAGCAGGCCAGAGTTCATGCTATGTCATTGCGCGAGGGCAAAACTTCACCGGAGGTTGTTATTGGTATGTTGCATGTTTTTGGCTATCCAGTACTTATTTTGCTAGATCCAGGTGTTACGCATTCATTCATATCATATAGATTGTCATCTTTAGCTACTATGCATGCATCTCCACTTCCGGGGTTGTGGAGGGTGTTGTATCTATCTGGCGAGGTAGTGTGTGTCGGGTTAGGTATATAGAGATTGTGAGATTTTTATTGGAGGTTATGGGTTAGCCTCGGATTTGATGCTGCTGGATATTGTGGATTTTGACGTAATTTTGGGCATGGATTTCTTGGAGAACCATTGGGCTGTCCTTGACTGTCACAAGAAAGATGTTGTTTTCAGGAGTCCAGGCATGCCGGAAATCTTGTTTCGAGGTGAAACGAATACTTCTTTGCCTTGTTTGATTTCAACAATGAAGGCTGAGCAGATGTTGAGGAACGGTTGTGTGGCTTACCTAGCACATGTGATTGATACAAGTGTTCGTGTACCAGACATTGGTGATATTGAGGTTGTTTCCGAGTTTCCAGATGTATTTCTGGAGGAGTTACTAGGTGTTCCTTCAGTTCGAGAAATCGATTTTACCATTGAGCTTTTACCAGGCACTGGACTCATATCACATACACCTTATCGTATGGCACCAGCGGAGTTGAAGGAGCTACATATTCAACTTTAAGAGTTGCTGGAGAAAGGTTTCATACGACCCAGTGTATCACCGTGGGGTGCTCCTGTTCTATTTGTGCGGAAGAAGGATGGTTCCATGCAGTTGTGTATTTATTACCGGAAGCTGAATCAGGTCACTGTGAAGAATAAGTATCCGTTGCCGCGGATTGATGATTTGTTTGATCAGCTCAAGGGAGCTTCTGTCTTCTCGAAGATTGATCTCAGGTCCAGATACCATCAGTTAAGGATCAAAGAGTCAGATGTGGCCAGGACAGCTTTCAGATCACGGTATGGGCATTATGAATTTTTGGTTATGCTGTTTGGGTTGACCAATGCCCCTGCCGCTTTCATAGACTTTATAAACCGGGTGTTTAGGCGATTCCTAGACAAGTTTGTGATCGTGTTCATCGACGACATTCTTATTTACTCCAGGAATGTGGGCCAGCACAAGAAACATTTGTGAGCTGTTTTGCGGACTTTGCGAGATAATCAGCTGTTTGCAAAGTTCAGCAAGTGTGAGTTTTGGTTGAACAACGTGAAGTTCTTGGGTCACGTAATATCAACTGAGGGAGTCAGCGTGGATCCTGACAAGATTGAAGCCGTGTTGAATTGAAGTAGACTTACCACCATACTAGAGATCAGGAGTTTCTTGGGTTTGGTAGGTTACTATCGGCGCTTTGTGTAGGATTTTTCACGGATTGCCACTCTACTTACCAGATTGACGAAGAAAGGCATCAAGTTCGAGTGGTCTGATGCATGTGAGGAGAGTTACTTGATCTTAAAGGAGAAGTTGACTACTGCACCGGCTCTGACTCTACCTGACGACAGTGGAGAGTTTGTGGTTTACAGCGATGCATCGAAATTGGGACTTGGTTGTGTTTTGATGTAGCATGGCAGAGTGGTGGCTTACGGTTCCAGGCAGTTGAAACCACATGAAGTCAACTATCCTACTCATGATTTGGAGTTAGCTGCTATTGTTTTAGCCTTGAAGAGTTGGAGACACTACTTGTATGGAGCTCAGTGCAAGATATACACAGATCATAAGAGTCTCACCTATTTGCGCACACAGCCAGACTTGAATATGAGACAGCACAGATGGATGGAGTTGATCAATGACTATGATTGCACCTTTGAGTATCATCCAGGGAAGGCTAATGTTGTTGCTGATGCACTCAGTCAGAAATCTGGAGCCTCAATGTTTCATGTGTGTGTGGCCAAAGTTTCCATGTTAGCAGAGTTACGAGCTACGGGAGCTGAGTTAGAGTGGGATGATGATGGAGCCTTGTTGGCTAGATTCCAGGTTCGACCGGTATTGGTTGACCAGGTTCGGGACGCTCAGGATTCAGATTCCTATCTGTTGGACAAGAAGACCATGATTCGGAATGGTGTGCCAACAGAATTTCGGTTGAGCGATGATGGTACGTTGTTGTTCAATGGTAGATTATGTGTGCCCAGAGACGAGGGTTTGAAGAAGGAGATCTTAGACGAAGCTCATTATTCTGCTTACGCGATGCATCCAGGCGATACGAAGATGTTTCGTACACTCAGAGCCTATTACTGGTAACGAAATATGAAGAGGGGGATTGCTGCATATGTGAGTAGATGTCTTATTTGTCAACAGGTTAAACACTACAACATTTTTGCCCATTACCGGCGAGATCACCGGAGACAAGGCCGGCGACCGGAAAAGTCGCCGGTAATGTTCAACATTACCGGCGACTTAGCCCGTCGCCGGTAATGTCGCCGGAATCTCGCCGGTAATGTTGCAAAACATTACCGGCGACTCCAACCGTCGCCGGCAATGTCTAGGGAGACATTTCCGGCGATTTTCCGGCGGGAATTTCGCCGGAAATGTCTCCCTAGACATTGCCGGCGACGGTTGGAGTCGCCGGTAATGTTTTGCAACATTACCGGCGAGATTCCGGCGTAAAGTCGCCGGTAATGTCTTCATTTCCGGCGACTTACTCCGTCGCCGGCAATGTGTCTTATATTAGATGTCGGATCGGGCAGCTCGATCATTCAATCATTTTGAGCGAAAAAAATCCAGAGAAATCGAAAGAAGGAAAACGTACGCTCTGAAATCGATCATTCGGTACATTGTCAAAATTAAGGCGGGCGTCGAAAACTCGATCACTCGGGAAGCTATATATATAGGTACGTAGGTGTATATATACGTATATGTGGTATATATATATGTGTGTGTGTGTGTTGATCAAATCCAATTCGTGAGATATATATATATATATATATATATGAAATGTTGTTGATGTACGGTCACCGAAACGAGAAAACAGCTTGTAGTTAATCTTGTGTCTGAATCAATGACTGGTATTATCGTATTGTTATCGGAGCCAGGCTTAACAGAGCCTCCTCCTATATACCCAGTCAAATACGTTTTGAATTGAAAAAAGGAGAATACTATCATCGAGTACTGAATCGAATTCAGAGATTAGATCGATATATATACATATGCATGCATGTGTTGATTTAATTAGAGTTGAATTGAGAGATCACGTCGATTATTAGTAGTGAATGTGTGTATATATATATAATTAATACGTAAAATTGTTAGAATTTTCAGGATGGACAAGAGTTGGATGAGCCTCGAAAGATGGGATGTCAGATATCACGAGGGAATTAGGAGTTTTGTGGATTTTGTGAAGGCTAATTGTGGAGACACTACACTTCATTATTGCCCGTGTAAAGAATGTAAGTGTTTCAGCGATCGATTTCGATTTCCCATTGATAAAGTCCAGAGGCACCTGAGTAAATACGGGTTTTGGGATAAGTACACTTGTTGGATTTATCACGGTGAAACATCGGTAGCGGGTCCGCATGATCATGGACAATTTGGTGAGAGGGCCAGTCCACGCTATGATTATGGAGATTTTGCTGAGAGGGGCAGTTCATCCTATGATCCAACATCGATGTTAATCAATGATATGTTTCCTCATGAGAGCGGTGTATTTGCTGATGAAGCACCAAATGTCCCTCCCGTCGTTGAGGGTTTCCCCCATATCGAGCCAGTCGAACCATTACCTGGAGGTCATGCCAACACAAGCGGTATAGACAAGTACAACAACCTGATTGCATTGCAACAGACTCCGTTGTACGACGGTTGTAGTAAGACTGTTCTTGAAAGTCTGATGGGAGTGATGCAGCTAAAAATGGAGAACAAAATGTCTGTCAAAGCTGTTGATTCTTGGTTGAAGTGGACTGCTTCGCTACTGCCACCCGGTCATCGTCTTCCTACCACTCATCATAAGGTGCGACATATCCTGAAAGATCTTGGGCTTTCCTACATCAAAATCCATGCATGCAGATATGATTGTATTCTCTTCTGGGGAAAAGATCTCGAAGACCTTGAAGCCTGCCCGGTATGTTTTACAGAAAGGTATAAGTTGACTCCTGCAGGCAACAAGAAAGCTGTGAAGATACTTCGATATTTCCCGCTTATTGATAGGCTGGAGCGGTTGTTCATGTGTGCTTTCACGGCCGAGGCAATGAGATGGTGGGCTGAGAGGAACTTGCCTGACGATGACACCCTTATACACCCTTCCGACGGAGAGGCTTGGAAGCACATGGTCAGGGAGTTTGATCATTTTGCAGCAGAGGTCCGAAATGTTTGGCTAGGGCTCTCATCTGACGGATTCAACCCTTTTGGCAACATGAGTCTTCAATACAGTATATGGCCAGTTATTTTGGTACCGTACAACCTTCCACCATGGATGTGCATGAAGAAGGAATACAATATGCTCACTCTGTTAATTCCGGGCCCGGGTTATCCAGGAAAGTGTCTCGATGTGTATTTGAGGCCTTTGATTGAGGAGCTTAAGTACCTGAGTGAGGGTGGCCACCCCACTTACGATAGGTTCAAAAAGGAGATGTTCTAGATGCATGCCATGCTTGTTGGCACCATCAGTGATTTTCCTGCCCGCGGTATGTTGTCGGGCAACGTTACCAGGGGTTACAGGGCTTGTCCAGAGTGCATGACGGTTGATTGTTGCAGTCCTCATTGCAGTAAAATTGTCTCGATGCGTCACCGTTGTTGGCTTCCATATGATCACCCATTTAGGCAGGATCCAGACGCGTTTGATGGGACTGTTGAAACTGGTGTGGCACCCAGGCGATGGACAGGGGACGAAATTTTGGAAGTGTTGAATGAATACGATTTTGGCCAGCTGAGCAATCATCCTGACATAGTGGCGTCAATTCCAGACAAGCCCGAAAGGTATAAGTTTTGGACACACAAGAGCATATTCTGGGAACTCTCCTACTGGCCCAGGTTGCTTATCAGACATTACCTAGATGTCATGCACATAGAGAAGAATGTGTGTGAAAGTGTGGTGGGCACAGTTCTTAACTTGGAGGGGAAAACAAAAGACATCCCTAAGGCACGCATTGATCTTAAAGCAATGGGTGTGCGGAAACATTTGTGGTTAAGAGATGGTAAGAGAAAAATGCCGCAAGCTCCGTACACCGTAAAGCCGAAGCATAAGCATGAAATTTTTCGGTGGCTGAGTAATGTCAGGTATATATTCTTATGGCTATGTATGAATTTGTCCTTAAATTTTTAGCGGAGTATAAGTGGTTATATGCGAGAAATATAATTGGTCCATATATATGGCTTCATCTATATATATATGCAGGTATCCTTATGGCTATGCAGGAAATATAAGCAGGTGTGTTAACTTCCGGGACAATAAGATGTACGGATTAAAGAGTCATGACTGCCATGTACTGCTTCAACGCCTTTTCCCTATTTTCATTCGAGGGTACATGCCCAAAGAGGTGGTGGAGCCGTTGGTGGCCTTGTCAAGATTCTTTCAGAAGTTATGCACCAGGGAAGTTAAAAAAGCAGACCTGAGGGAGATGCAAGATGACATCATTTTTATCATGTGCAAGCTTGAGAGGATATTTCCCCCAAATTTTTTCGACATAATGCCGCACCTGATGATCCATCTTCCCGAACAATTGTTGCTTACCGGTCCCGTACACTACACTTGGATGTATCCCATGGAAAGGTACAAATGATTCATAAATTTGGTTTGCCTATGGTTTTTATATGTAATGACTTCTGGTTAAGTAAGTTAACATGCACTTGTTAACTTGTAGACAATTGGGAGCCTACAAGGACTATGTGAAGAATAAATATGCACCTGAAGGGTGTATCGCTGAAGCATATCTTGCGCACGAGTGTGTAACGTACACCAAAGTCTACCTCGAAAATGTAGAGGACCCCCAACAACATATGCCGATAGATGAACCCCAGTTCAACCTTTCTATCATCTCCAGTGACGTGGTAGTACAGGGAAGCTTGCCAAAGTCGTACAAGTTGGATGGAAATGAGGTAGCCATTGCCCACTGGTCGGTACTGATTAACTGTCAAGAAGTACAATATTGGAAAAACTATCATCTTCACTGCCCTGCTATTGCCGGAAATGTTGATTACCACAACAAGACGTTTGCAAACTACTTTGGTCAATGGGTAAGTATATGTGTATATGTCTATTTTTATATATATATCCTTACATAGCATGTATGTATGTACGTGCTTTTGTGGTTTCAAGATGACATAATTTCTTCTGTACGTATTAATATATGGACGTTTTCAGATGAACCATGTAGCAGATGATGGTTGCCCAGAGTGGTCAAACGAATTGAGGGTCCTGGCGATGAAACCGATTGCTTCAAAAGTTTACTCGATGTGTCAGGTCAATGGCGTGAAATTTATATGTGAAAATCGAGACGACCGACTGAAAACACAGAATTGTGGGGTGATGGTCCATGGTGGGCAGGATGGCGTTGACTATTACGGTGTCCTTCATTCAGTTGTTGAACTAATTTATGGGAACCGCATGAAAGTGCACTTGTTCAAGTGTAGATGGTTTGATACTAGCCCGGAGAACACAAGGACCGATCAGTACGGAACATTTTCGGTGAATACTGCTACTACCTAGTATGAAGATGACCCTTTCGTTCTTGCCTCATCAGTAAAACAAGTGTTTTACCTGGACGATCTTCTTAACAAAGTCCCGTGGAAGGTGGTTAACCATGTTGCTCATAGAAACATATACAGTGCTGCAACACTTGGTGATACCGCAGATGATGAGGAAGTTACTGCATACCAAGAGCCGAACGCTTTTGACATTCCGGAATCATCTACGATTCGCCTTAATAATGTGAGATCTGGGAGTGTGGTTCGAATTAATGGAGCAGAACTTCTCGATGTTAATCCATATGAAGTTGACGCTGATTCAGATGACGAGGAGCGGCACATATTGCCAGAGGTTACCTATGAAACCGAGTCAGACTCAAGTGATGAAGATGATTACGATTATCATCCTTAGTACGTTGGAAATTGTAGTCGGAAATTGTTGTCGGAAATATGATGTAGTCGGAAAATGTAGTCGAAATTGTAGACGGAAATTGTAGTCGTTAATCATACGTAGACGGAAATTGATAATCGAAATTGTAGTCGGAAAATGTAGCCGGAAATCGTAGACGGAAATTGTAGTCGTTAATCGTAGACGGAAATTGATAATGGAAATTGTAGTCGGAAAATGTACGTAGCTGGAAATGGTACGTATACGGAAAATGTAGTCGTTAATCGTACGTATACGGAAATTGATAATCGAAAATGTTGTCGGAAAATGTAGTCGTTAATCGTACGTATACGGAAATTGATAACCAATGTGAACCAATGCATCTGTGTTCAGAAACTGATCTGAACAATGTGAACCATTGCATCAGTTCAGGGACTGAATCAATGTGAACCAATGTGAACCAATGTGAACCAATGTGAACCAATGTGAATCAATGTGAACCAATGTGAACCAATGTGAACCAATGCATCAGTTCTGTTGAAGTTACTTCCAGTATTTTGGCTACTGGTTTGTATTAAGTTTGGCTACTGGTTTTGTATTAGTTTGCTATATGAGTATGAACTTGTTATTGTGCTATGTTCTTGATTGCAAGCAGTAATTAATGTGCAGGTTTTCAAAAAAAAAAAGTAATATGCAGAATGGTCCCGATTGGTCCCGATTGGTCCCGAACCCGTCCCGAACCGATCGGGATCGGGATAATTCGGTATTAGGTCGAATCCCGACCCGTCCCGATCCCGATTTTACTTTCGGGATTGGGATCGGGATAGGTCGAATCCCGACCCGTCCCGTACCGATCCCAGCCCTAGAAATTGATAATCGAAATTTTAGTCGGAAAATGTAGCCGGAAATCGTAGACGGAAAATGTTGTCGGATATTCTTCGGGAAATAATGACATTACCAACGAGTTATAAGCATGAGCTTTCCGTGTCGGTACGGTTGTGGATCCTATTGAGGATCAATCGACGCGCGAGTTGCCAGTGAATTGTGGGTTTGGATGAGCATTCTGAGTTCAGAGAATTGTGTGGCACGGTTTGCCTGGTTGTGCGTGTATGAGCGTCTACATGTTGCCTCAGAGCAGTGAATTGTGGTAGTTGATGTTTTGCCTGAGTCAGATCATTGCATTTGGTGGGCTGGTAATGTGTGAGTTCCTGTTGCGACTCCATGACCTACATTCAGGGTGTTGTTTATACGGTAATGGTTTAATCAGGCTACCCAGCATTCGAATGAGGAGTGTTCACTGATCTGAGGCAGAGATGTATCGTTCATATGTTTGTTCTAGTTTGCACGTGTTATGTGGTTTCAGAGGAAGCAGTGCACGAGGTTCGAGATGAGTTTGAACCTGAGCATCAGAGAGATTCTGACTGTTATGCCTCGAGACGACCATGATGAGTTGGATGTGTTGCACTCAGAGGCGTGGATATTGAGAAGGAAAGGTATACGCGGTTTTCGACGTGTTGGTATGAGGAAAGTGGACTTAGTCGAGATATTTTGATGAGGTTGAGTTCCGACACCTCATCGAGTTCGTGGGAGGTTCCGGATCATTATTTGGATGACCGAGGAATATATTATGAATATTTGAAGTTTCGACATAATCGGTTTTAAATGACAGCTTCGTTAGCGACTAAATTACTGGATGAGAATTTGATTTGGGATCCTTCGTGAAAGTTGTAGAGAATTTAATTTCGAGCTTGTGGGAACTTCCGGAGGATTATTTCGAGTTACGAGGACTAAGTTACGAATATTTTCGACCGTTGATTATTTAATCGGATAAGTCGTGATGGTTTGAACCGTTGACTTTTATCGGATTGGTCGATGTGTTTGACTTTGGGTGGTAATTGAAGAACATGTCGAGATGAGTTTGTTGCCGCGAGAATTATTGAAATTGGAATTACAATACGAAAGTTACGGATATTCGAAGTTTGTCGAAAAGTTAGTTATGGGAGTTTCCAAAAATAGCAAGTATTTATGTGGGTTTCCTCTTTTGGCAAGTCAAACTTGCATTGATGGCAGTTGACCGAGTCAACTCGGCATGGAGAGGGAGGTGCGACGGTGCTCGACGGCATGCCGGCGGTGGCTCGCCGTCCGGCCACCTCCGGGCTCGGCTTAGGGTCCGTTCAACTCGCCTTGGTCTTCTCAAGGTGTTTCCGGCCACCTCTCACGGCGTAGGCCGCCAGAGGAAGGAGAAATTCCGGCCAAAGTTGTAGAAATTTGGGGGTTTTGGTTGATTCCGATTCCGGCCGATTTGAGCTACAAAAAGTACTGGGCTTTGTAGCCCTCATCACCATGAAGCTACCTATGTAAGTATGGAGTTCTAATTTTGCTTGTTCATGGAGAATTGTTAAATTGAAATTTGTGTGAGATTTCGGTTTTGCTTAAAATTGAGCTTGTTAGAGTCAAAATTGGACTTTGGTGTAGTTATGATAGTTGTTTGTTGGATGATTTTGAGTGGAATGGGTGTTGCTCCGTCGGGAAATTTCATGTTTGGGTGGCGCCGTCGCCGCCGGCGGTGGTCAACGGTGGTCAATGTTGACTTTTCGGGGTTTTCGACAAGTTGCATGTCGTTTCGCTCGGAATCGCGCCCCGATCGCAGTGGTGAGGTTTGTTTTTCGATTTGAGCATCGGAAATTATAGCGAGGTTTTGAGGTGTGATAATCGAATTTTCGACAATTCGTTATTATTGAATTATGTGTTTCCGAGAACGGTTGTTTCTCGTGATATGATTCGAGGTACTGAGTTATGATTTTGAGAAATAGATTTTATGATTATCTAGGGGTACGTGATCGTTCGTTTGGCGAAGGATTTTCCGCCGGATCACGGGATTAACGCGAACTGCGTTACACTAGTCTGTGAGTGGACATTTCTTTTCACAGATTGATTGCGAGTCTTTTATATACGTTTTACGAACTTGAGCATGCATACGAGATTATGTTTTACATGAGCATGTGTTATACGATTATGCCTATACCAGTATATAGTACGTATATGCATTTACATATTGTTTCATGAATTTACATCGAACTATTTATGATTTGATTTACGCAGAGTTCCGTCTTAGTATATGTTGTTGTATCGATACACTCGCATCCCGGCTGATCCCCGAGGGTGCCTACCAGGGGGGAATTGTACCTTGTGCCGATGTAGTTCCGGGTGGAAACAGATACCCTGACCTGAGGCATTTCTGGCTAGAATCATGTGTGGGTCTGGGATCCCGTGATTCGGACTGTACTAGCACGGATATGTCCATGAGCAACCCTGTGGGATTTTCTAAACATGCTCTGTACGCGTGAGGAGTTAGAGTCTCCCTTGTGTACCATTTGATTTTTATGCATTTGACTCGCATATGTTTTTATAACATATATTATTCGGCGAAAGACATTTATTTTCGTCCACTCACTCTGACAGTTTTCATGTCTTTCCCCTGGGCTTTTTGGTTTCCGTGCCCAGTTTACAGTTCAGATTCTGGTGTCGCACTTCGTGGTCAGAGGCATAGTATTCGAGCGATGTTTCTTTTATGGTAGGTTCTTAGTTTGGCCTACTATTTGTATGCCTATATTAGAAGTCGTTCTGAGTATTCTGATGTATATTTTCATACGATTTTCCCCGGATTTCTGTAAAGTATAGTTATATTTATTACTTTACATTACTGTTGATATATTGAGAAATCTGGATGGGATTGGTGCCCACGGTTTGATTTTTGTGGCATAGGATGAAATGTATTTTCCGGGTGCAGGTTAAGGCAATTCCGCGTTAGTAGCGTTATTTTGCCGAAATTTTGATGGTTTTTTTTTGTTCGTATTTTCAGAAGGAGTTTGATTCCGGTTTAGGAAACTAGGGAATGTGTCCAGCCTGTTGGTGTTGGTGGACAGACAGCTCAGAGTTCAGGAGAAGATCGAGGTACCACTTCTGGAGCTCGACCAGTGCAGTCTTCTGGTCAGGGCGGACAACCGAGTCACCATCAGCGTTGACGACCAGCTGAGCAGGCCAGAGTTCATGCTATGTCATTGCGCGAGGGCAAAACTTCACCGGAGGTTGTTATTGGTATGTTGCATGTTTTTGGCTATCCAGTACTTATTTTGCTAGATCCAGGTGTTACGCATTCATTCATATCATATAGATTGTCATCTTTAGCTACTATGCATGCATCTCCACTTCCGGGGTTGTGGAGGGTGTTGTATCTATCTGGCGAGGTAGTGTGTGTCGGGTTAGGTATATAGAGATTGTGAGATTTTTATTGGAGGTTATGGGTTAGCCTCGGATTTGATGCTGCTGGATATTGTGGATTTTGACGTAATTTTGGGCATGGATTTCTTGGAGAACCATTGGGCTGTCCTTGACTGTCACAAGAAAGATGTTGTTTTCAGGAGTCCAGGCATGCCGGAAATCTTGTTTCGAGGTGAAACGAATACTTCTTTGCCTTGTTTGATTTCAACAATGAAGGCTGAGCAGATGTTGAGGAACGGTTGTGTGGCTTACCTAGCACATGTGATTGATACAAGTGTTCGTGTACCAGACATTGGTGATATTGAGGTTGTTTCCGAGTTTCCAGATGTATTTCTGGAGGAGTTACTAGGTGTTCCTTCAGTTCGAGAAATCGATTTTACCATTGAGCTTTTACCAGGCACTGGACTCATATCACATACACCTTATCGTATGGCACCAGCGGAGTTGAAGGAGCTACATATTCAACTTTAAGAGTTGCTGGAGAAAGGTTTCATACGACCCAGTGTATCACCGTGGGGTGCTCCTGTTCTATTTGTGCGGAAGAAGGATGGTTCCATGCAGTTGTGTATTTATTACCGGAAGCTGAATCAGGTCACTGTGAAGAATAAGTATCCGTTGCCGCGGATTGATGATTTGTTTGATCAGCTCAAGGGAGCTTCTGTCTTCTCGAAGATTGATCTCAGGTCCAGATACCATCAGTTAAGGATCAAAGAGTCAGATGTGGCCAGGACAGCTTTCAGATCACGGTATGGGCATTATGAATTTTTGGTTATGCTGTTTGGGTTGACCAATGCCCCTGCCGCTTTCATAGACTTTATAAACCGGGTGTTTAGGCGATTCCTAGACAAGTTTGTGATCGTGTTCATCGACGACATTCTTATTTACTCCAGGAATGTGGGCCAGCACAAGAAACATTTGTGAGCTGTTTTGCGGACTTTGCGAGATAATCAGCTGTTTGCAAAGTTCAGCAAGTGTGAGTTTTGGTTGAACAACGTGAAGTTCTTGGGTCACGTAATATCAACTGAGGGAGTCAGCGTGGATCCTGACAAGATTGAAGCCGTGTTGAATTGAAGTAGACTTACCACCATACTAGAGATCAGGAGTTTCTTGGGTTTGGTAGGTTACTATCGGCGCTTTGTGTAGGATTTTTCACGGATTGCCACTCTACTTACCAGATTGACGAAGAAAGGCATCAAGTTCGAGTGGTCTGATGCATGTGAGGAGAGTTACTTGATCTTAAAGGAGAAGTTGACTACTGCACCGGCTCTGACTCTACCTGACGACAGTGGAGAGTTTGTGGTTTACAGCGATGCATCGAAATTGGGACTTGGTTGTGTTTTGATGTAGCATGGCAGAGTGGTGGCTTACGGTTCCAGGCAGTTGAAACCACATGAAGTCAACTATCCTACTCATGATTTGGAGTTAGCTGCTATTGTTTTAGCCTTGAAGAGTTGGAGACACTACTTGTATGGAGCTCAGTGCAAGATATACACAGATCATAAGAGTCTCACCTATTTGCGCACACAGCCAGACTTGAATATGAGACAGCACAGATGGATGGAGTTGATCAATGACTATGATTGCACCTTTGAGTATCATCCAGGGAAGGCTAATGTTGTTGCTGATGCACTCAGTCAGAAATCTGGAGCCTCAATGTTTCATGTGTGTGTGGCCAAAGTTTCCATGTTAGCAGAGTTACGAGCTACGGGAGCTGAGTTAGAGTGGGATGATGATGGAGCCTTGTTGGCTAGATTCCAGGTTCGACCGGTATTGGTTGACCAGGTTCGGGACGCTCAGGATTCAGATTCCTATCTGTTGGACAAGAAGACCATGATTCGGAATGGTGTGCCAACAGAATTTCGGTTGAGCGATGATGGTACGTTGTTGTTCAATGGTAGATTATGTGTGCCCAGAGACGAGGGTTTGAAGAAGGAGATCTTAGACGAAGCTCATTATTCTGCTTACGCGATGCATCCAGGCGATACGAAGATGTTTCGTACACTCAGAGCCTATTACTGGTAACGAAATATGAAGAGGGGGATTGCTGCATATGTGAGTAGATGTCTTATTTGTCAACAGGTTAAACACTACAACATTTTTGCCCATTACCGGCGAGATCACCGGAGACAAGGCCGGCGACCGGAAAAGTCGCCGGTAATGTTCAACATTACCGGCGACTTAGCCCGTCGCCGGTAATGTCGCCGGAATCTCGCCGGTAATGTTGCAAAACATTACCGGCGACTCCAACCGTCGCCGGCAATGTCTAGGGAGACATTTCCGGCGATTTTCCGGCGGGAATTTCGCCGGAAATGTCTCCCTAGACATTGCCGGCGACGGTTGGAGTCGCCGGTAATGTTTTGCAACATTACCGGCGAGATTCCGGCGTAAAGTCGCCGGTAATGTCTTCATTTCCGGCGACTTACTCCGTCGCCGGCAATGTGTCTTATATTAGATGTCGGATCGGGCAGCTCGATCATTCAATCATTTTGAGCGAAAAAAATCCAGAGAAATCGAAAGAAGGAAAACGTACGCTCTGAAATCGATCATTCGGTACATTGTCAAAATTAAGGCGGGCGTCGAAAACTCGATCACTCGGGAAGCTATATATATAGGTACGTAGGTGTATATATACGTATATGTGGTATATATATATGTGTGTGTGTGTGTTGATCAAATCCAATTCGTGAGATATATATATATATATATATATGAAATGTTGTTGATGTACGGTCACCGAAACGAGAAAACAGCTTGTAGTTAATCTTGTGTCTGAATCAATGACTGGTATTATCGTATTGTTATCGGAGCCAGACTTAACAGAGCCTCCTCCTATATACCCAGTCAAATACGTTTTGAATTGAAAAAAGGAGAATACTATCATCGAGTACTGAATCGAATTCAGAGATTAGATCGATATATATACATATGCATGCATGTGTTGATTTAATTAGAGTTGAATTGAGAGATCACGTCGATTATTAGTAGTGAATGTGTGTATATATATATAATTAATACGTAAAATTGTTAGAATTTTCAGGATGGACAAGAGTTGGATGAGCCTCGAAAGATGGGATGTCAGATATCACGAGGGAATTAGGAGTTTTGTGGATTTTGTGAAGGCTAATTGTGGAGACACTACACTTCATTATTGCCCGTGTAAAGAATGTAAGTGTTTCAGCGATCGATTTCGATTTCCCATTGATAAAGTCCAGAGGCACCTGAGTAAATACGGGTTTTGGGATAAGTACACTTGTTGGATTTATCACGGTGAAACATCGGTAGCGGGTCCGCATGATCATGGACAATTTGGTGAGAGGGCCAGTCCACGCTATGATTATGGAGATTTTGCTGAGAGGGGCAGTTCATCCTATGATCCAACATCGATGTTAATCAATGATATGTTTCCTCATGAGAGCGGTGTATTTGCTGATGAAGCACCAAATGTCCCTCCCGTCGTTGAGGGTTTCCCCCATATCGAGCCAGTCGAACCATTACCTGGAGGTCATGCCAACACAAGCGGTATAGACAAGTACAACAACCTGATTGCATTGCAACAGACTCCGTTGTACGACGGTTGTAGTAAGACTGTTCTTGAAAGTCTGATGGGAGTGATGCAGCTAAAAATGGAGAACAAAATGTCTGTCAAAGCTGTTGATTCTTGGTTGAAGTGGACTGCTTCGCTACTGCCACCCGGTCATCGTCTTCCTACCACTCATCATAAGGTGCGACATATCCTGAAAGATCTTGGGCTTTCCTACATCAAAATCCATGCATGCAGATATGATTGTATTCTCTTCTGGGGAAAAGATCTCGAAGACCTTGAAGCCTGCCCGGTATGTTTTACAGAAAGGTATAAGTTGACTCCTGCAGGCAACAAGAAAGCTGTGAAGATACTTCGATATTTCCCGCTTATTGATAGGCTGGAGCGGTTGTTCATGTGTGCTTTCACGGCCGAGGCAATGAGATGGTGGGCTGAGAGGAACTTGCCTGACGATGACACCCTTATACACCCTTCCGACGGAGAGGCTTGGAAGCACATGGTCAGGGAGTTTGATCATTTTGCAGCAGAGGTCCGAAATGTTTGGCTAGGGCTCTCATCTGACGGATTCAACCCTTTTGGCAACATGAGTCTTCAATACAGTATATGGCCAGTTATTTTGGTACCGTACAACCTTCCACCATGGATGTGCATGAAGAAGGAATACAATATGCTCACTCTGTTAATTCCGGGCCCGGGTTATCCAGGAAAGTGTCTCGATGTGTATTTGAGGCCTTTGATTGAGGAGCTTAAGTACCTGAGTGAGGGTGGCCACCCCACTTACGATAGGTTCAAAAAGGAGATGTTCCAGATGCATGCCATGCTTGTTGGCACCATCAGTGATTTTCCTGCCCGCGGTATGTTGTCGGGCAACGTTACCAGGGGTTACAGGGCTTGTCCAGAGTGCATGACGGTTGATTGTTGCAGTCCTCATTGCAGTAAAATTGTCTCGATGCGTCACCGTTGTTGGCTTCCATATGATCACCCATTTAGGCAGGATCCAGACGCGTTTGATGGGACTGTTGAAACTGGTGTGGCACCCAGGCGATGGACAGGGGACGAAATTTTGGAAGTGTTGAATGAATACGATTTTGGCCAGCTGAGCAATCATCCTGACATAGTGGCGTCAATTCCAGACAAGCCCGAAAGGTATAAGTTTTGGACACACAAGAGCATATTCTGGGAACTCTCCTACTGGCCCAGGTTGCTTATCAGACATTACCTAGATGTCATGCACATAGAGAAGAATGTGTGTGAAAGTGTGGTGGGCACAGTTCTTAACTTGGAGGGGAAAACAAAAGACATCCCTAAGGCACGCATTGATCTTAAAGCAATGGGTGTGCGGAAACATTTGTGGTTAAGAGATGGTAAGAGAAAAATGCCGCAAGCTCCGTACACCGTAAAGCCGAAGCATAAGCATGAAATTTTTCGGTGGCTGAGTAATGTCAGGTATATATTCTTATGGCTATGTATGAATTTGTCCTTAAATTTTTAGCGGAGTATAAATGGTTATATGCGAGAAATATAATTGGTCCATATATATGGCTTCATCTATATATATATGCAGGTATCCTTATGGCTATGCAGGAAATATAAGCAGGTGTGTTAACTTCCGGGACAATAAGATGTACGGATTAAAGAGTCATGACTGCCATGTACTGCTTCAACGCCTTTTCCCTATTTTCATTCGAGGGTACATGCCCAAAGAGGTGGTGGAGCCGTTGGTGGCCTTGTCAAGATTCTTTCAGAAGTTATGCACCAGGGAAGTTAAAAAAGCAGACCTGAGGGAGATGCAAGATGACATCATTTTTATCATGTGCAAGCTTGAGAGGATATTTCCCCCAAATTTTTTCGACATAATGCCGCACCTGATGATCCATCTTCCCGAACAATTGTTGCTTACCGGTCCCGTACACTACACTTGGATGTATCCCATGGAAAGGTACAAATGATTCATAAATTTGGTTTGCCTATGGTTTTTATATGTAATGACTTCTGGTTAAGTAAGTTAACATGCACTTGTTAACTTGTAGACAATTGGGAGCCTACAAGGACTATGTGAAGAATAAATATGCACCTGAAGGGTGTATCGCTGAAGCATATCTTGCGCACGAGTGTGTAACGTACACCAAAGTCTACCTCGAAAATGTAGAGGACCCCCAACAACATATGCCGATAGATGAACCCCAGTTCAACCTTTCTATCATCTCCAGTGACGTGGTAGTACAGGGAAGCTTGCCAAAGTCGTACAAGTTGGATGGAAATGAGGTAGCCATTGCCCACTGGTCGGTACTGATTAACTGTCAAGAAGTACAATATTGGAAAAACTATCATCTTCACTGCCCTGCTATTGCCGGAAATGTTGATTACCACAACAAGACGTTTGCAAACTACTTTGGTCAATGGGTAAGTATATGTGTATATGTCTATTTTTATATATATATCCTTACATAGCATGTATGTATGTACGTGCTTTTGTGGTTTCAAGATGACATAATTTCTTCTGTACGTATTAATATATGGACGTTTTCAGATGAACCATGTAGCAGATGATGGTTGCCCAGAGTGGTCAAACGAATTGAGGGTCCTGGCGATGAAATCGATTGCTTCAAAAGTTTACTCGATGTGTCAGGTCAATGGCGTGAAATTTATATGTGAAAATCGAGACGACCGACTGAAAACACAGAATTGTGGGGTGATGGTCCATGGTGGGCAGGATGGCGTTGACTATTACGGTGTCCTTCATTCAGTTGTTGAACTAATTTATGGGAACCGCATGAAAGTGCACTTGTTCAAGTGTAGATGGTTTGATACTAGCCCGGAGAACACAAGGACCGATCAGTACGGAACATTTTCGGTGAATACTGCTACTACCTAGTATGAAGATGACCCTTTCGTTCTTGCCTCATCAGTAAAACAAGTGTTTTACCTGGACGATCTTCTTAACAAAGTCCCGTGGAAGGTGGTTAACCATGTTGCTCATAGAAACATATACAGTGCTGCAACACTTGGTGATACCGCAGATGATGAGGAAGTTACTGCATACCAAGAGCCGAACGCTTTTGACATTCCGGAATCATCTACGATTCGCCTTAATAATGTGAGATCTGGGAGTGTGGTTCGAATTAATGGAGCAGAACTTCTCGATGTTAATCCATATGAAGTTGACGCTGATTCAGATGACGAGGAGCGGCACATATTGCCAGAGGTTACCTATGAAACCGAGTCAGACTCAAGTGATGAAGATGATTACGATTATCATCCTTAGTACGTTGGAAATTGTAGTCGGAAATTGTTGTCGGAAATATGATGTAGTCGGAAAATGTAGTCGAAATTGTAGACGGAAATTGTAGTCGTTAATCATACGTAGACGGAAATTGATAATCGAAATTGTAGTCGGAAAATGTAGCCGGAAATCGTAGACGGAAATTGTAGTCGTTAATCGTAGACGGAAATTGATAATGGAAATTGTAGTCGGAAAATGTACGTAGCTGGAAATGGTACGTATACGGAAAATGTAGTCGTTAATCGTACGTATACGGAAATTGATAATCGAAAATGTTGTCGGAAAATGTAGTCGTTAATCGTACGTATACGGAAATTGATAACCAATGTGAACCAATGCATCTGTGTTCAGAAACTGATCTGAACAATGTGAACCATTGCATCAGTTCAGGGACTGAATCAATGTGAACCAATGTGAACCAATGTGAACCAATGTGAACCAATGTGAATCAATGTGAACCAATGTGAACCAATGTGAACCAATGCATCAGTTCTGTTGAAGTTACTTCCAGTATTTTGGCTACTGGTTTGTATTAAGTTTGGCTACTGGTTTTGTATTAGTTTGCTATATGAGTATGAACTTGTTATTGTGCTATGTTCTTGATTGCAAGCAGTAATTAATGTGCAGGTTTTCAAAAAAAAAAAGTAATATGCAGAATGGTCCCGATTGGTCCCGATTGGTCCCGAACCCGTCCCGAACCGATCGGGATCGGGATAATTCGGTATTAGGTCGAATCCCGACCCGTCCCGATCCCGATTTTACTTTCGGGATTGGGATCGGGATAGGTCGAATCCCGACCCGTCCCGTACCGATCCCAGCCCTAGAAATTGATAATCGAAATTTTAGTCGGAAAATGTAGCCGGAAATCGTAGACGGAAAATGTTGTCGGATATTCTTCGGGAAATAATGACATTACCAACGAGTTATAAGCAACTCGTTGGTAATGACATTACCCACGAGTTAACTCGTCGTTGGTAATGTCATTACCAACGAGTTGCTTATAACTCGTTGGTAATGTCATTACCCACGAGTTGATGTCGTTGGTAATGACATTACCAACGAGTTATAAGCAACTCGCCGGCAATGTTGTCTGGATAGAAACTGGGTGGTCGAGCCCGAGCTTCATTTCTCCTCCTCCTCCTCTCCCTCTCCTCCTCCTTCGGCGAAAACTAGTTCACCTCATCCTCCTCTCCATCTCCTCCGATCCTCTCCCTCACCTCCTTCTCCTCTCCCTCACCTCCTCCTATTTCTCCTCCTCCTCCTCTCCACCGAGTCATCTCCTCTCCTCCTCCGATCCTCTCCTCCTCTCCTCCTCCCCTCCTCCCCTCCTCTCCTCCCCTCACCTCCGTCGCCGGCAAAGCATATCGGACTCCACCATGGCAGGTCCGATCCTCTCTCTCTCCCTCTCTCTCTCTCTCAATTTTTAATTATTTTTTTGCATGTGTATGTGTATGTGTATGTGTATGTGTATGTGTATGTGTATGTGTAAATTAATTAGGGTGCTAAGTTGGAAATTAGGGTGATAAGTTATAAATTAGCATGTATGTATATATGTGATGTATATATATATTTAGGTATGTGAAAATGAAGTGATGTATATATATATGTGAAAATTATGTATAAATGTGGTTTGGATGAATATGTGATGTATATATATGTGGAAATTAAACCTAATTAAGATGCATGATATATATATGTGTGAAAAATGTGGAAAATTAATTAGGGTTTGTGATTTGGATGAATATGTGATGGATAAATTTAATTAAGATGCATGATGTATATATATATACACATCGAATATGTATAGTCGTTAATTTAGGTGATATAGTTGTTAATTAATCGTATAAATGAAGGTGGAAATCGGGATCGGGACGGTTTAGAACCAGAACGGTTTTAAACCGGAACGGTTTGGAACCGGAACGGTTTGAAACCGGAACTGTTTGTAACCGGAACCGTTATGTTACAAATGTTTCCGGTTATAAAAGGTTCCGGTTTCTAACGGTTCCGGTTCCAAACCGTTCCGGTTCCGATTTGGTATAGAACCGAAACGGTTTGGAACCGGAACGGTTTGGAACCGGAACTGTTTGTAACCGGAACCTTTATGTTACAAACGTTTCCGGTTACAAACAGTTCCGGTTTCAAACGGTTCCGGTTCCAAACCGTTCCGGTTCCGATTTGTTATAGAACCGAAACGGTTTGGAACCGGAACGGTTTGAAACCGGAACTGTTTGTAACCGGAACCGTTTGTAACATAACGGTTCCGGTTACAAACAGTTCCGGTTTCAAACGGTTCCGGTTCCACACCGTTCCGGTTCCGATTTGTAATTGAACCGAAACGGTTTGGAACCGGAACTTATTGTAACTGGAACCGTTATGTTACAAACGGTTCCGGTTCCAAACAGTTCCGGTTTCAAACGGTTCCGGTTCCAAACCGTTCCGGTTCCGATTTGTTATAGAACCGAAACGGTTTGTAACCGGAACGGTTCCAAAACCGGAACTGTTTGTAACCGGAACCGTTATGTTACAAACGGTTCCGGTTCCACACCGTTCCGGTTCCGATTTGTTATTGAACCGAATCCATGACTATTACGATGTCCAGGCGGTTTTGCGGCTAATTGGCTTCGGAGAGGTTCCCGAAATAGTGGAGGGAACAGTAGTCAAGCTTCCTCCTCGCCCGCAGTTAGCAACACGCCCAGTGGGCCAATGATGACTGCTCGCACGAGAGCCTTGCTAGAGGCGCGAGCTGAGGAGGAAGCTGCACGATCAAGAGCCGTGGAACCGGAATTCGAGGCTCGAGCCTCAGTCTCTAGACGCTCAATCAGCAGACGTCCCTCCGGTGGCAGAGCCTCAGACGAGCGACAGTCAACGGGGGCATCAGAAACTCCCTCAATCCGAATGCCCCATATTCGGATGGTGCCTACTCCCGTTTCACGGGAATCATCTGAGGCACATGGTGGTGCTGGCGCCTCATCGTCCAGGCCTCGTCTATCTCCGCCGTCCGGTCTCTTCCTACCCGACGAGATTCCTGTCATCCCTGAATTCGATGATAAGGGGATGCCTGTTTATATTGAAGGACGGCCGGATTTCCTGACCGTGGAGGAAGCGTATAACTTCCTCCCGTTCGACCCCGTGTATCTTTGGAGTGTGAGGTGCACCAACCAACAAACGGACGATGCAGGTAAATTTTATTTAACATCAGATTGATTAATTAATTATTACTTAAGACTTGCGATTGGTTCAATTAATGATATCAATTTGTTGACATTGTTTTATTAGGCAATTTCGTTAATGGGACTGGAAAACGGAAAGGGGCTAGAGGCACCTGCACCGGGAAGAGACTTGAGCAGGCCACCGGCGGAAGGAAAACGCCCATAAGGGCCAATGAGGATGGCGAGGTGATCGAGGCATTCGACACCACGCGCAAATATGTCAGCATGGCCGGTGCGATCGTGCGGGACAAGGTCCCAATGCTTTGGCCAGATTGGGAATCTGTGCCTATCTACGTGAAGATGCAAGTGCATAATGCACTCAGTGTGAGTAAAATCGTATTTTCATTACGTAAATTTTACATTTATTAATTAAGTCCACTTAAATATATAATTTTACCTTTTATATATTCATATTGCAGGTGTGGTTTGACGTGGATGAAGTTCTTATTCACACGTGGGTAGAGCGTCAACTACATAATCGGTGATGTGCTTCGACTTATTTGAATATATATCGAGTTAGATTTTTGTTTATCAACTGTTTTAATATCTCTAACTTTTTTTCCTTGTTTTAATATAGGTATAAAGAGTGGAAGAACGAGCTTTCTTCCCATTACACTGTATACAAGGAGCTAGGCCGAGGTTCTACCCCTAGCGAATTCCGGTTTAGGGAGTACGAGTGGCTGTGGCTGATAGCCCACTTCGAGCACCCCAAAGCTCAGGTATGCATCCTTAATATATCTTACAAGCCTAATGTATCGTATCAGATTGAAATAGTGTGAGATCTAATTTTTTTCCATATGTTTATCAAACAAGGCGATTTCGAAGACGAACCGGGCGAATAGATTGAAAAACACCAGGGCCCATCATGCAGGTTCACTCAACTACATGGGTTGGTCGACTAAGGCGCAGCAACAACAAGAAGTGAACCCCTTGGTGTATATTCATCAGAAGTTCTATCCGCAGTGCCCTGACGAAGCGGTAAGTCTTTCGCCTCTCCATGTGTTAATAAAACTATTGTCTCGATATTAATAGATGTTGTTAGTTAATACGTTGTTCATTTTCGCTTTTCAATTAGGCGAGAGTGGAGGAGGTGACCGCAGAAGTGACCATGAGTATAGCTCGGACTAACCATCCTGACTGCTCCGAGGAAGAAGTCACCCAGTATGCCTCTCAGATCGATCCGCTTGATCCCCCGATAGCGGCTCAGATCATGGCAAAAGCGTGCGGGACTGGAAAGAATACCTACTACTGTAGGGGAATGGGCTCGGCGGGCGAAGGAGTATTGAAAACCACTTCACAATACTCTACCGGGTCAAGAAGTTCAACTTCTAGTCGTAACCTCGCGGCGGAGCTTCATAGGACGCAGAGGGAGTTGGAGGATCAAAAGAGGCAGATGGCCGAGTACCAAATGCAGCAGACACAGGTGCAGGCTCAGATGTACACATGGATGCGGACGATGTACGAGGCTCAGACTACCGGACAACCCTTCCCCACACCTCCCCCGGTCCCGGTCCCTCCGTTCCCTAGCTATCCACCACCACCACCGCACCAGTCAACGCCAGAGCAAGACCAAGGTAGCCACCGGAATTCAAATGAGTACTTTGATTACTTCGACCCTGACCCGCAAGTTCCTCGACCCTGACCTGTAGTTGTAGTTAATTTTCGTATCGTCGTTGCTATTTGTACTGTACGTTGGACATTTATGTGTACTGTTGAACTTGTATGATTGTACGGTTTATGTCTTTCAATGCAGGTTCTGGAATTGGGCCCAATCCAGAACCGCGTTTTTTTTTCAAAAATTTTTCAGACATTGCCGGCGACATGGACCTCAGTCGCCGGCAATGTCACAAATTCCGGCCATGGCGGCGGAACCATTGCCGGCCACGGCGTCGCCGGTAATGTCGGAGACATTGCCGGCGACGCCGTTTCCCGTCGCCGGCAATGTTAACACCGGCGGGAGATTTCCGGCGACGTCATTGCCGGCGATTCGTCGCCGGGAATGACATTTCCGGCGAAAAAAAAGACAAGGCCGGCGACCTCCCGTCGCCGGTAATGTCTCCTTTTCTTGTAGTGAAAGCAGAGAGACAGAAGTCTGCGGGAAAGTTACAGCCATTTGAGATTCCAGTTTGGAAGTAGGAGCACATCACCACGGATTTCGTGTATCAGTTACCGCGTACTTCGGCTGGTAATACTGGTATTTGGGTTATTGTTGACCGATTGAAAAAATCCGTTCATTTCCTTACACTTCCAGGGAAGATTTCAGTGGGTAGATTAGCGAATCTGTATTTGGCGGAGATCGTTCGTTTGCATGGTGTGCCTGTATCCATTGTTTCTGACCGAGACAGTCTGTTTACTTCAGAGTTCTGGCAGGCATTGCAACGAGCTTTGGGTACCAGATTACATTTCAGTACAGCTTTCCATCCCCAGACTGATGGGCAGTCTGAGAGGACTATTCAAACCCTCGAGGATATATTACGGTCTTGTGTTTTGCAGTTTAGAGGGAATTGGGACTAGCAATTGCATTTGATTGAGTTTGCTTACAACAACAGTTATCAGGCCAGTATTGATATGGCACCGTATGAGGCTCTATACAGGAGGTAATGCCGCACTCTATTGTGTTGGAGTGAGGTGGGCGAGTGATGGCTTATTGGTCCTGACTTGGTAAAGAGCACCACAAAGGACATTCAGATTATCCGAGACAGATTGAAGATTTCCCAAGATCGCCAAAAGAGTCATGCAGATGTAAGAAGAAAAAGTCTCGAGTTTGAGGTGGGCGATTGGGTCTTCCTAAATTTGTCTCCTTGGCGAGGAGTTGTTCGTTTCGCAAAGCGTGACAAGGTTTGACCACGGTATATTGGTCCGTACGAGATCATAGAAAAAGTTGGTGTCGTGGCTTACAGGTTGAAGTTGCCTTCTGAGATGGCTCGAGTACACGATGTTTTCCATGTCTCGATGTTGCGGAAATACATTTCAGATCCATCACATGTATTAGCTCCATATTAGCTTCCTATCCGGGAAGATTTGACATATGTGGAGGAGCCAGTACAGATTCTTGATCGGCGTGAGCAGGAGTTGAGACACAAAGCCATACCGCTTGTAAAGGTCTTATGGCAGAATCATTCAGTTGAGGAAGCCACCTGGGAGACCGAGCAGCATATGCGGGAGCAGTATCCTCATCTGTTCACTTAGCAGGTACGTAAATTTTGAGGTTGAAATTTTTCTAAGGGGGGTAGATTTGTGACGACCCGGACCTGAATTACTATAGTAATCGGCTTAATCCACGAGTTTTACGAGTAATCAAGATTTATCGTAATTAATCGAATTGGCGGTCTGGTTCACGACTTAATTATCGGGCGAGAATTTGAGATGAGTCTCTTCACGAGAATTGTAGTATGCGTGATTATGAACTCGTACGCAGTTTCGGATAATTGTTTCGATGTCCGAGGAATATGTTATGAATATTTGAAGTCGCGTGATTTAGTCGTGTTTATCCGATTAAGTTTGAGTTATCCGAAACGTGGATTAGATTCGATTTGGACCGTCGATCCTATCGAGCCGCGAGTATAAATATCGGAATAGTCGTAAAATTGTCGAAAAATCACTGTTTGGAAGTTTGACCGTCGTTTGACCGAAGGAAAACCGTTGACCCGCTTTGACCGAGAAGGAAGAGCACCGCCGGTTGACTCGCCGTGGACTTTCCGTTTCCAGCCACCTCTGGCTACAATTTTGGTATGGTTAGAATCCTCTCTTGATTTCCTAGGGTTTAGAACTTGGAATTGTGTGATTTGATGAGGTTTTGGGGGAGAACGAGTTCGAGGAAAATTAGGGATTTTGCCGGATTCGGGTGAGGTGCTCCGGAGACATTTGGGGTCGAGGTTGTGGAGGGAAAGGTTCCTCTCAACCCCTTGATGCTTTTGGGTGGAAGGAATTTTGGTTTGGATGTCGTTTGGGACTCGCTGGAATCAATGGATTCCATGAGGTTTCGGGCTCAATTCTGGCCGGTACGCTTGGAATTGGAGCTTGGTGTAGAAGAGGAAGTTGTTGGGCTTGAGAAGTACTTGTGATCTGGAAATTTTGGCCAGAATCCATCACTGTTGACGCTGCGCCGCCTCCGGCAGCGGCGGTCAACGACGGTGCTCCGGCAAAGGGTTGATTTTTTGGATTTTGACAATTTTTATGCCGTTTGCTCGTAATCGCGCCCCGATTGTTGTCTTGGGATTTTTGAATTGATTTGAGTGGTGGATTTTAAGTCGAGGGTTTATGTGGAGTGTTTGGGGTTTTCTGTTATTCGAGTTATATGTTTCCGGAAATGGTTGGTTTCCGAGGTGTGGTTCAGAGTATTGAATTGTGATTTTGATCAGTAATATTTTTAAATTATTCAGGGGATCGAGATCGTACGCTTGGCGATGGATCTTCCGCCGGATCACGAGATTAGCGCATTTATGCGCTGTGCTTGTCTGTGAGTGGACTTTTCTTTTCACTGATTGGTCGCGAGTCTTTATATTACATTTTATGAGCATAAGCATGCACATACGATTATGAGTTATTCGAGCATGTGTTTACGATTATTCATTTACGAATATACATCGACGAATATGCTTCTATAATTACGTATTACGAATATGCATTCACATTATGCTTTATACAATTCCATGAAACTATTTATGATTTGGTTTACACAGAGTACAGTCACAGTACATATTGTTGTATTGATACACTTGCATCCCGGCTGATCCCCGAGGATGTTTACCGGGGGAGGCTGTGACCCTTGATTGACCTGAGGTCTTTCTGGCTGGAATCACATGTGGGTCTGGGATCCCGTGATTCAGATTATACTAGCGCGAATGTGTCCATGAGTGACCCCGCAGAATTTTATGATGCATGCTCTGTACGCGTGAGGAGTTAGGGTCTCCCTCGTGTACCATATTACTTTCATGCATTTAGACTCGCATATGTTTTTATAACATATATTATTCGGAGAAATACATTTATTTTCGTGCACTCACTCGAACGGTTTATATGTCTTTTTCTGGGCTCTTTGTTTTCAATACCCAGTTCGCAGTTCGGATTCTGGTGTCGCACGTCGCAGTCGGAGGCTTAGTGTTCGAGCTACCTTTCTTTTTCAGTAGGTTTCTTGTTTAGCCTACTGTTATGTATTTATGTATATATATACTAGAGGTTGCTCTGAATACTCTGATGATTATATTTTTCATATGATTTTTCCACATTTCTGTAAAGTACATTTTTGCTTATTACTTTACATTATGATATGATTTTGAGAAATCCGGATGGGATTGGTGCCCACGGTTTGGCTTTTTTGGCATAGGATGAAGTGTGTTTTTCGGTGCAGGTTAATGGTAATTCCGCAATATAGTGAAAATCTGCCGAAATTTCTATGGTTTTTGCAAGTTCGTATTTTCAGAAGGGGTTTGATTCCGGTTTAGGAAACTCAATCGGGGTTGGGTCCTTTCAGAAGTCATACAACAATATAAATCTTTTGCAATTGAGTCACACCAAGTAGAGAATTCAACAAGACGTTTATGACATCAGAGCTATAGGACTAGCTAAACTAACTAAGCTAATTAAAATACTAGCTCATAGGATCAACCTGTTCCTACGGCGTAAATTGTTATACCTCGATGTGCGCGCTCGACCTCCACATAACTCTTCAAAGCTGGCATTTGAAATCAAAGGGCCCAAGGGAAAGACATATAAAACATGGAAAACGTTAGAGTGTGGACGAAAAATAAACAATTTGATGAAATTATAAAGTGTAATCTTATGCCTTTAACCAAAAATATAAAATAAAACTGAGCAATTCAGAATAAAAGTTATGCAAGCGTGTGAAGGAAAAAAATATAAATCGTCGAGTAATGGATTTCTGGACCCTCCCCTCCAGGCGAGTCATTGGGTAAGGCATTCCTAGGCCCCCTGGGGCGTACTTGGTGATCAGCCAAGTAGCCGATGCATCGATGCATAATCGTCTGCATGACGTGAATAAAAATCATAAAATACATGCATGGCCTCCATATATAGTCATAAAACATAAAACATGTCGTATCATAAAAGTATAATGTAAATAATAAACATAATTTAACAAGACTCGCTTACAAAAACGACAAACAACATCCACTCACCTGGATCGCCAGCTTAAGTAATTCGTAGATTCATAAATTTAAAAATCGTACTTGGTCTCCCTAAATTCAAACCGTAGATTAATTTATATAGTTTCAAATTCATACAGTAACGTAGAAAAGAATCCGAGACAACCAACTAAGGGAAAAATCACATTTATTTTTGGTAATCGTGAAAATATATTGTTTCTCGTACTCGACAAATAAAATATCCAGTTGCAACCTTTGCGTCGAGTCATATGAACTCAAAGAAGGTGAGCCTCAACTTGACACACGATGATCGACCATGCGGCCACGCGTTGCTATAAACGGCCACCTCTTATCACAGTAAATGATACACCAAATCAAAGCTCTCCTTATACTAATCAACTTTCCTAACTAGGGTAAAATCAAAATCAAACTGGAAGAGGTCAAAAATACCTCGAAAGGTGGCGGATTATCGCCGGAATTGGCCCGAGTCCGGCAGGCACCATATGGACATGACGTGGTTTGGGGTAAGTCCCAGTAAAGTCCTAGGGGGGGCATGGTTCGAAACCCCTATGGCATCGCCACCTAAAACCGGTCAAAATGGCGTTGCCGGCAACAAAGCCAAACTGGGAAAACCAAGAAACTTCTCGGCCTCGATTCGCTTCCGAGCATTGAGGAACAATGTTCATGAGGGCGGAGGAAGGCAAAGAATGCCAAGTGGAAACTTTTTTGACCAAAGCGACGTTTGGTGGTGGCTGAACGAAAAATATCCGACCAGGTCGGGTCGCGCCGTTGGGTCATCATTCGGGTCCTGCCAAAAGGGTTCTACCCAACCGAGTAAAAAATTTGAATTTATACTCTAGGTTAGAATTGAATTAATGGCCCAGATCGATCCATTGAGAGATCTAGCGAACCAAAATAATTCACTAATAATTGATTTTCTAATTGAATTTTCTACGTCCCAAACTTCAAAAATTCATAACTAATTGATCAGACCTCTGAAAAATAAAATAAAAATTATGCACGAACTAACAATAAAATCCTCGAAAACTTTTTTGAAGGAAATTAGCCCAAATTCATAGTTTATAAAAAGTCAATTTTTAGTCGTGATGAATCTCGATAAACATGACGTGTGATGCTGAGCTCATTAATTTGTGCTACTAGTGATGATTAATGTATTAATGAAGGTCTTGGTCGTTACACCTGGTGCACCAATAAATGGTGTAGGAGTTAATCCTGCAGGTTAGTTGCTTTTGGTCGCGTCTGAAGTTGAGACTTCACAAGACTCGACTAGGTGAGAAATCAAGCAATGATTTATTTTGAGTGAATTTAGACTTCCTCTATATGTTATTCTCTTTATGAGAATTCATTGCTTAGTTGACATTCGACTTGAGAATTTATTGGATACATGTAATAAGAGATATGCAAATTCGAATCTCATATTTTTACATTGGTGGAATTGTATATGGTATTCTTTAAAAAAAATTGAACAGAAGATTTGAGTTATTCCTGTCCTGAGATTTTGTTTATTTATGTTATTTATAAACTAAAAATCAGGGCGTGACAACATATCTGCTTGCCAAATTCTTCTTTGCAATTTCAGACTCATCAATTTCGTGGACCTTGGTCAAGTTGTGAAAACCCAACCCCGATTTAGATTCCTAAACCAGGATTAGGCTCTCAAATAACCATTTGATCTAAACATGCTAGTCCGAGAGAATAAATATAAGGGAAACTAGTAAATAGAAGATCATAAATTGACAAACTGAATTTCGAAAAACAACTCATAGAAACCAAAACTTAAATCATTTTAGACTTCTAGGCTATGTGACTCTTGAAACCCCTTATACTAGCTAAGTGGCTAACTTGTCGAATCAACTCTGGATTCAACGGCGGATACTGTTATGTCTCGATCTGCATGCGCGCCCGACCACAACAGACTCTGCAACCTGGGCATTAGAAACCAAAGGGCACAGGGGAAAGGCATATAAAGTATGAAAAATCGTTAAAGTGAGTGGACGAAAAATAAAGTCTCGTAAGAAAATTCTTAGAATATGTACGTATGCCTTTCACCGAAAACACATATTAAAAACATAGCGAGTCAACTTAAAAATCATATCATAGTCGTGTATGGAGGCCTGCATAATATAGTCATCTGGTCAAGTGTTGTCGTGTCCCACCAGAAGCGTACTCGGTGATCAGCCGAGCAGCCTATGCATCGATGCATTCATACATAAATAAGCACACGTGAGTGTAGCATGAAAGTATAACATATAGCCTCTGTGCATAAACATACTCATATCATAACATACTACGTATACGTATGAATGCATATCAAGTAGAAATCATATGCATAATCGTAAATGTATTTTAAGTCACGTGCGAGAAAAGGATTATCCGAAATAATGGAACTTAAATCATATGCATAAGCAAAAATAAAACTTCATAAACATAAAACCGAGACTCGCTAATCGACAGTGAAATATAAAAGGTCCACTCACCTGGATCGCCCGAAACGTAAGTTGATCCACTAACTCCATAAACGTACTTGATGCCCCTAATAAAAGGAAATCTAAGTTAATTAATTTATAACATTTTAATCGTGTTGCTAGAATGGATAACACATTTTGTAACATAATATCGATCGAAGAAACTACCTTCCAAAGTTCATGAATTGTTACTTTTAATTTTCCGTGCAATCGACTAGACCATACATCATCATAATCATCGTATCTTGAATTTAACGCTTGTCAGAAGAGGAGCCCTGGCTCAACACCCGACACCTAACGTGGAAGTGTCGAGTCCACCCAAATCCTGAAAATAGCCGAAGCATTAAAAAAATGTCTGAACGATTCAAATCCATGCAAAAATGGTTGCAAAAGGGTCCAAATTAAAAAAATGTCTGAACGATTCAAATCCATGCAAAAATGGTTGCAAAAGGGTCCAAAAAACTTCCCGTAGAGATTCTAGTTTTCTAGTCACCGGAGCTCCACTGCGCACGGCGACGGCCGGAACTCAACCGTCGCCGATGCCTACAATGATTACACTAAATTAAAGATCAGCTCAAGTTAAACAACTTTCAACAAGACAACATACCCAAATTCGGAGAAAGTAAGCCAAAAATGACATAAGAAAATCTGGAATACCACGGATTTCGGTGACCCTCGTATGCTGCCTGGAAGCCATGGTGGGCCATGACGTGGGTGGCGTTCGACTCCCTAGAGGCTTGGCTTCAAAAGCCCCCACGAGTTTGGGTGGTACAACGTTTGTGGTGTCGCCGGCGCCGGAGGCCGAAATTCCAAGGTTTCCCGTCGGTTTTCCAGCATCGATGAGGAGAATTGGAGGCTGTGATGTTGGGGAAAAGGAATAGGGGATTGAAGAGATCATTTTGAGACTAGCCTCGAGGGCTAGGGTGGTCGGCCGGTGGTGGGTCGCCAATGGCCGGAGGAGAGGGAGAGAGAGAGCACGGGAGGGAGGAGAGAGAAAGAGGAGGTGGAGGTTTGGGCTGGGCCAAGACAACCGGCCCAAATAAAACACTCACTCCCAAACCCAAAAACAAGCGGTCCCCAAACATAAATTCCTAGAAAATTACTCGTACCTCTAAAAATTACCAACAACGTATCAACACGCTCATTATAAAATCCTCAACAACATCCGTGAAGGAAACGATCTGAAATTTATAATTTATGAAAATGTCGAATTTCAATCGAGAAGAATCTCGATAAACCTCCGAAAATCATAACTTATTCATCTCGACACCAATTTCCACGCTTGAAGTGGCCTCGAACTCAACTTGGCGAACTCCATGACTTCGAAAAGAAAGTTGAAGCAAAAGATGTAACTAATAAAATATTAATCCTTTTAATTTACGACTAAAGAAAACCTCAATAAACGTGACGTTTGATGCTTAGCTCGTTAATTACACCACTAACGACGATTAATTCAATCATTTTGGTTCGGGTCGTTACACAGGTTGTGTCTGGACTTTTGACCACCTCAACATCTACTCGTGGGCATGTATGGTCTTAGACTATTTAGAGGCTTGAAAAAAGGAGAAAAGCAAGTTGTTGGGTTCTTTGCCTCTCATTATGGTACATCATTCCTTTTTCTTTCTTTCTTTCTGTTTTAGTAGTTTGCATGTGATACTGTGGTTAGTAGTATGTGATACTGTGGTTACTAGCACTACAAGAAAACTGCACCTAGACCACAGACAATTTCCGTCGTCTAGGTGCAGTATTCCGTCGTCTAAGTACTTGGACGACGGAGTCTCCGTCGTCCAAGGTCCATGCTCCAAGTGCTGTCGTCCAAGCACCTGGACGACGGAGAATTAGTTCTCCGTCGTCCAAGTTCACTTGGACCGCGGACATTATCCGTGGCCCATGTATGCACCTGGACGACGGAAATGCTAATTCTCCGTCGTCCAGGTGACTACATGGGCCACGAACTAATTCTCCGTCGTCCAGGTAAACACCTGGGCCACGGAGAATGGCAGGGTTTAGGGTTTAGGGTTTAGGGGTTAGGGGTTAGGGGTTATAGGTTAGGTTTAGGGTTTGTGCACTTGGACGACGGAGAACATAATCTCCGTCGTCCAAGTGACTATTTAATTTTAAAAAATAAATAAATTGAAATTAAATATTATTAATTTAATTTATTATTAATTTAATTTAAATAATGAAAAATAGTCGAAATTAATTAATTAAACTAAATTTTTAATATTAATTAATGTATTAATTAATTAAATAATTAATTAATTTGTACATACACATCCAAATTAAAAACCCATAAAAATTATATAATATTGTTCGGAACTCGGAAATAAAGAAACGCGATAATTAACTAGCTAGCTAATACACTGGAGGAGCATATGCGCCGCCGGGTCCTCCGCCTCCAGCCGGGTCGTTGTCGTCGGGGTGTGGGTTCGGAGAAGGTTGACATACTTCTCGATTTTAGTTCATGAGGGCGATGAGTTGGGCTATTTGTGCTTGTTGTTCGTCAAGTCTTCGCCGCATTGACTCATTCTCCGCTCGTGTCAGTTGATTCTCCTCTCATGCCAGTCGATTCTCCTCTCGTGCCATTCGAGCCTCTTGAATGGCTGCTTCGACGGCCGCTGCCTGACTCCTTCTCCGCTGCCCCGAACCTCCCGTAGATGATGAGCCGGAGGTCGTCGACAAATCTCGTACCACCCTAGGCCCAAAGTGCCTAACCTCCTTGCCAGCTCTACGACCGTAGACCTCATCCGCGATTGCAATTTGGCTCTCTAAGGATAGAGGAGGCAGGTCTTCCGGCGGCACATCTGGGAACGCAAGCTGAGTGTTAGCCAACTCTTCATGCGCACGCTCTATCACCCTTGCCTACAAAAGAATAATTAATTTATTATAATGAAATCATATTTAAATAATAATTACTATAATTAAAAGCACATAATTAATAAATATATCACTTACGCCGCATTGACTCGCTTCATTATCGAGCCCAGGCGTCACGTACGCGCTTACGCTTGCATCAAGATAAGGGTGTTTGGATCCCTTATCCTTGTGCTCCTTGGCTATTTGAATGAACTGCTTGGCGCCGGTAGTATGGTGTTTCTCCTTCTTCCCCCGGTTGGCTTTGTTGACACCGGAGAATTTCTGTTACACAACATAATTAAATCATTAAAAAATTAATAACTACAATTTAAATAATTCAATTATCTTAATTGAAATAAAATAAATAAATTAACACCTTAAATTGTTGATCGGCAAAGTGGTTACACAACCACTCCCACTCATCTTCTCTATCCCCTTGCAGCTCTACCGGGGGAGGCACGGGACCGACATCTTGGAAGCACTTATGGAGCTTGTACTTCCAATATTTGTAGATGGAGTTGGAGGTTTGGTTGATATGCCTCAACATAGCCGGTGTCGGATCCACCGCAAATTGTTCCTATCAAAAATAAATAGAAAATTATAATCGTATATATTATGAAATTTTAACTAATATTAACAATATTATATAATAACTAAATTGAACGTATTACGTACCGAAAGATCTTTAAAGACTTTCGCCTTCTCATGATCCGGCGCCTCCTTCCAAGTAGGGGCAATGATACAAACCCAGTTACGGATGATTGACCATATCCCATGCGCCGAGAGACTTGCTAGCTGAGCTGTGGGAGGGCCACCGGTGAATTCGTCGTAGGGCAAGTCGATCTTTTTCCCAGTCGCCTTGCAAATACGCTCCGCTTTTCCCCCTTTAACGAGACCCCAAGTCCTTTTCGGTTCCGGGTCAGTGGGGGCCCTCCTTTGCCTACGGCGGGCGCTGTACATGATTGATTCGGCGGTCGAGGACGCCTGAGTACTTCCCGTTGAACCGGTACCGGGCGTCGGAGATTGGAAGGGGTCGACGTCATCACCGCTCGAGATGAATGGGGGAGCGGGAATTTCCCCAGAGGGCGCTACGGACGGACCAGATGATCCGTCCGGATTGAGAGCGTCGTTGCCCTCCTGTTGAACCCAACCGACTTGGGCCGCCAACATTCGGAGCATGGCATCTTCTGCCTCCTGTTGCGCTTTCTTCTTGCCGGATGGAGCCATTTCAACCTAGGAGTACATTTTTAAAATACCTACTTACCATAATAATTACGAGTGCAAAATTTACGCTAATTAAGTACGGTTAAGATTTAAATCGAGTACACTAGCTTGGCTTTTTCGGTCATTCAATGGACGTGCGACCCGCGCGATAAAGTGTAAATTTTCAATTAATCAGCCTTGGTTAAATCGAAAAACATGGCCAGTTAGGGATAGAGATAACGCGAGAGGCATGACTAATTTCGACAAAAGTCTTTCTTAGTCCAAATCCTGTCACCAGTCATAATCCGTTTCTAGACACCATGTCCGACATTCGGCCAATTTTTCGAAAATTTACACTCCCTCAAGTCCTTTGCAAACTCTGCCCTCAACCTCGTGTCCATAACTTCACTTAGGTTATGGTGTGTAGTGATGAAATCCACACATCACGAGGGGTTAAGGAGATAAGCTAGGAAAAGAGGCGCCATCTATTCCAAAGAGTGCGACTTAATAAACCAAGCCTATGTACTAAATTTAAATCGAACACGTACTACTAATTAATTTACTAGAAAATACACGTAAATATTAATTAATAATTTTTAATTACATGCAATAATTTATTTTTATTTATCATGCATTTAATAAATTTAATAATAAATTCATTTAATCATGCAACTAATAATAAATAATTACAATAATAAATTTATTCATTTAATAAATTATCAAGTAATTACAATTATTCATTTAATTAGTATTAATAACAATAATTAATCATTTATTAAATATATAAAACTAATTAATTAATTAAATTCTACTAATTAATTATATTTAGGCTAGAATTTAATTAATTAATTAAATGAAAATTATTTTAATAAGGGAAAAATAGAAATTTACCGAATCGGAGTTTTCGGGAATATCGCCGGAGTTGAGTCGTCGGAGAGGAGGAACCACGCCGAAAAAAATGTCGTCGGAGCGTCGCCGGAGGAGGATCGCCGGAGTGAGAGAGAGAGAGAGGAGAGGAGATTAATGTTGTATGGGATGAGGAAAAGAAGATGAGCCTCGGCCTATATATAGAGTTTCACTTAGACGACGGAGCACTAATTTCCGTCGTCTAAGTGCACTTGGACGACAGAAACAGTGTTTTCCGTCGTCTAAGTGAAGGGTTAAATTTTTTCGAAGCGGCGCGTAATTAAAGGGCGGGACGTTTCACCCGCCATAAATTTGGACTTAGACGACGGAGAATTGATTCTCCGTCGTCTAAGTGGAAATTCAAGCGGCGCCGAAAATTGAGGCGGTAAATCGAACCACCATGATTTTCGACCTGGACGACGGAGAATGATGTTCTCCGTCGTCCAGGTGAACACCTGAACGACGGAAGACCACATATCCGTCGTCCAAGTTAAATATTCATTGAAAAAAAAAATAAAAAAAATATCGAACCGCCATGGTAAATTGAACCTGGACGATGGATCGTGTCCTTCTCCGTCGTCCAGGTGAAATTTACGTTAAAAAATTTTTTAAAATTAATTCGCTAGGAATTTAGCGATCTGTCATTCGAGTGAAATACTCGTCCAATATCGATGAACACATCGTATATATGAACAATTAAATTTGAACTGACGAATAATTTTTCGTTTTGAAAGTTGTTAAGTATCGACTAATCCTTACGACTTAAGTGTTCATGAGTAGAGGCTCATTTGCAACAGAGTATTAACGAAATTGAATTTGGACAAAACAACCGTTGGATATGTTCGTCGTAACATAATATATAATTGTCTTCAAAGGACCATAAAATAATAAGTTCGGGAAGGGTTTGATCGGCACAGTCAACTGCAAAACCGATAATTTCACAAACCGGAAACGTGGATACAAGGCATTTCGCAACTCTAATTTTCGAACCGTCGAATCTCACACACCAAGAATTGTTTACTCTAAAGTCTTGATGAAAAGCTTTTGCATTGGAAGAAGGTCTAGATGGTCGTTGTCTTAGAAAAAATTACGATATGTTCACCTGGACGACGGATATGAGTGTTTCCGTCGTCCAGGTAATAACCTGGACGACGGATATGAAGTTATCCGTCGTCCAGGTGCTAACCTGGACGACGGAGAATGACGTTCTCCGTCGTCCAGGTGTATAGACCATGAATTCAGGGGTTTAGGGTTTAGGGTTTGTGAACTTGGACGACAGTATAGACCCCGAATTCAGGGGTTAGGGCCTTAGGGTTTACGGTTTAGGTCGTCCCCGGTCATTTGTGTGTCCGTTCAATTATTCTGATTCAAAAATATAATTAAAAAATTGATCGATCGATCCGATCTGCATGATTTAGGGTACGTCCAGGATTTAGGGTTTTATATGAGATTGAGATTTGGCGGAGCGCCAAAGGTGAAAATGGCGGGGGACCTAATATAAACGTGGACGGAATATCTCATATCTCCGTTGTCCAGGATATATAATCGGATTAATTAATTACCGTAAACCTGCATCGATCATATATATATTACAATAATTACAATAATTAATTACCAATTAATCTCCCTCGTCGTATGACCGTACTCTTCGTCATAATCATCATCGTCCTCATCCCCGTTAGACGATGGCTCATCCTCGTCATCGTACTCAACATCGTCCGACGAATAACCTGAGTTCTCGTCCTCGTCCGCGTCCTCTTCCTGCTCGTCTTCTTCATCTACCTCATCGATAATCTCATCTTCAGTTAGATCTGTACAACCATCAGGCATGGGTAACCGTTCACCATCTTGAACCAGGTCCATTATATCGGAGCAGATGACAAAAATATTAGGCTCTTGATAGGCATGAATGTCTCTTTCTGGTTTAGCAGCATCTTCAGTCGTCGCCGGTGTCCCTTCAATTGTCTCTGTATTCCATATTCCTCGGTGAGAGATATGGTTCACTATTTTCCACCCTTCACCGGCATTCGGATCGTCGAGATAGAACACCTGCCGAACTAAGGTGGCGAGAGCGAAAGGCTCATCCTCATACCAGTTAGAGTTTGTATCGACTGATAATAGTCCCAGGTCTTCCTTTGTACACTTGAACCATCTGCACTTGAATAGGAAAACGTTGACATCATTCCCGTAACATAGCTGAACCACATATACAATAGCCCCGTAATATAGATCATTGTCTTTCCCAACCGCTACCCCACTGTTTTGTGTTCTTCTTCCTTCGTCTCGGGCCAATGAATGGAACTTTACACCGTTCACAAAACATCCGGGATAAATATAGTGTTTAACCGGCTTCCCTGCTAGCAAGTGCTTTGGCCATGACCACCACCCTCCGTGGTTTTCAGATTTTTGCAGATCAATCATCTGCGAAAAAGGGCAAATTAATATAAGGGTTTACTTTCTACAAACATGATCGATATGCATTTAAATAATTAATGCCGAGACGTACGTACGTACCCATTGGAAAAAATAATCGGGAAACTTCTTCTTAACCATTTTCTCAATCCACGCCGAACTCTTGTTTTGATTTAACGCCTGAAGCCTCTTCCTGTATGACATCATGTACGGCTCAACTTCGTCACAGTCTCGCAACACTACCCAATGTGCCTCAATAAGTTCTTCCTGTGTTAACGATTCCTTTAATACTCCTCTAAACGGTCGGACGACATTGGTGACGACAGAAAGATTGATGCGGGCACTGCGATCGGATGCAGTGGGAGGTGGTGGATCTTTGAGGTACCTGTTGCAGTAAGTAACACACTCATGCATTAGGTATGTCTCTGCTATGGAGCCATCGGGGGCCGACCTGTTTTTGACGAATGACTTATACTGTCCAAGCTGTCTACAAAATCAAACGTACAATAAGAATAAGTACAGGTGCTAGCTAGTATATATATAATCTTCAGTGGAACAAATTAATTAATTAGTTGTACGTACCTTTCTTGAGGATACATCCAAGTGTACTGGACCGGACCAGAAATGAGCACCTGCTCGGGCAGGTGGATCATTAGGTGAATCATGATGTCAAAGAAAGCAAGGGGAAAAATCCTCTCTAGTTTGCAAATGATGTGCACAATTTGTTGTTGCAATTCCACCACATCTGACTTCTTTAATTCTCTGGCGCATAACCTCTGCCACCACCTGCACAATGCCACTATTGGTTCTACGACGTCCCGAGGCAAGTATGGTCGAATTACCACTGGTATCAGACGTTGCAGCATAACGTGATAGTCATGTGTCTTTAAACCAACAAACTTGTGTTGCACCTCGTCCACTGCTCCAGTTATAGTAGCTGCATACGTAGCCGGATAACGAACGCCCTTAAACCAGTGAAATACAGAACGTCTAAGCGTCGGCTTCACTGTGTAAGGTGCATCTGGCATCTTGTTGTACACTCCTTTCCTATCCCTCCTCAACCACAAGGGACGACGTAGATTCATTGATTCCAAATCTTTGCGCGCTTTGGGAGTATCTTTAGTCTTGAACTTAATACCGAGAATTGTTCCCACCACGCTGTCGCACACATTCTTTTCTATGTGCATCGCGTCCAAGTTGTTCCTCAGCTTCAACTTCGACCAGTAAGGGAGTTCAAAGAATATACTCTTGTGATCCCAATAGCTCAGATCATGTGGAGGAATTGGATTGCATTTCTTTACATCCGCGTCATTGCTCAACACACCAAAGTCGAAATAGCTCAACCTCTCTAAAATCTCTTCGCCCGACCAACTACGGGGTTTAGGATTGTTCTCTACCGTACCGTCGAAATGAGCTTCATCCTGTCGCCACGGGTGGTCATGAGGAAGCCATCTAGGGTGACCTAAGTAACACACTTTCCCCGCGTGCCAACTAGAGTTCACGTCGTCCAAACATATAGGACATCCATTATATCATTTTGTCCTGCACTGCCAACATCCCATAAGCTGGAAAATCGCTGATGGTCCACATTACGGCAGCCCTCATCGTGAACATCGTGTCGATCAGTGAATTTGTCATATGTTGGGACTCCATTTTCTCACAATAGTTTCAGCTCGTCGATCAAAGGTCTGAGGTAGACATCTAAGCACTTCCCTGGAGAGTTAGGACCTGGAATTAGTACGGTAAGGAAATTAAATTCCTTGTTCATGCACATCCACGGAGGCAAGTTGTACGGCATCAGAATAACTGGCCAAGTGCTGACGGCGGAGCTATTACTTCCCCAAAGATTGAATCCGTCTGTAGATAGGCTGAGTCTAACATTTCTAACCTCTGAAGCAAAGTCTCCAAATTCTCTGTCGAAATGTTTGAAACCCTCCCCATCCGCGGCGTGTCGCAGGACATAGTCATCTATTCGCTTTTCTGCGTACCATCGCATCGCCTCTGCTGTGTGTAGAGACATGTACAGGCGCTGCAATCTGGGAATCAAGGGAAAATATCGAACAACTTTCACAGGAATTCTCTTTTTCGAACTCTTCCTATTCAACTGGAATCTGCACTGGCCACATACGGGACAATAGTCCAAATCTTTATAGTCTTTGTAAAATAGCACACAATCATTCGGACATGCGTCAATTATCCTGTACTTTAGGCCGAGGCTGCTCAAGATATTTCTAACCTTATAATGAGATTTAGGAAGATTGTGATCATCAGGAAGCAACTTACATATTTGCTCCTGAATTTCGTCAAAAGCACTCACTGACATTTTGTGCTTCACTTTTATCTTCATTTGCTCCATCACATATTGCAACACATTCTCTCGACATCCAGGGAACACCGGGGTCTGCGCTTCAAGTAGCATCCGGTTGTACTTTTCCATCTCACTGGTGTCAGTGGCCAAGCTAGCTGCGGGGAATGTGTCATCATGCTCATTAGTGGTACTGTAACCTCCGTCTTGGTGTTGGTGTCCACCATGACTACATCCCGGAAACGCATCATGGACCAAATCTACAGTTGGGTTGCAAGCTGGGGGTCCGGCACCACTTCCGCTGGATGAGGCACCATGGTAACTGTACCCTGAGCTGAAGTCTGCTGCGCTGAACTCTACTACTTCACCATGCTCGCTCCATGTAGTGTAACTCCACATCATACCATTTTCGTACAGGTGTTGCACCATAACATGAACCTCCGCATACTGACAATTAAGACATTTCTGACACGGACACCTGAAACGTTTCTTTCCCTAACCATGTTCTATCGCAAAATTCACAAATTTGCTAATTCCATCCATATACCGGACATCACATCTATTCTTCAACTTCATCCAACTCTTGTCCATACTGCTACAAAATATTATAATTAATTAATTATTACATATATATATATATATATTAGTCCATTAATTTACGCTTAATTATACGTACTCGATCTACATCAATCCATCAATTACGTACGTACGTAATTTAATCGATCTGTATATATATATAGCTAACATCCTTGCATGTATGTACGTACGTTACGTTTTCACTAAATATATATTAATTAAGCAAATTTTAACTGCGTACGTACCTGAGGCCTTCTCGATATCTGTTAATTAAGCTAGCTAGCTAGTCAGCGGAGATCCGGCCCTTATCGATCCTGATTCTTCTCGGCCTTCTCCTTCTCCCTTCTCCTTCAATTCTTCTTCAAATGGAATGAAGAGATCGAGGATCGGATGGAATGAATTCAGAGAGTTTGGCATCGGGCTTATATAATGCTTCACTTAGACGACGGAGGTGTCGGTACGTCGTCTAAGTGGAAATACGTTACGTACTCGGACGACGGCGTGTCGGTCCGTTGTCCAGGTGATCACCTGAATGACGGAGAAGACTCCGAGGTCTAGGTGGTCACCTGGACGACGGAGAATATCGTCTCCGTCGTCCAGGCGATCACCTTGAGGACGGAGAAGACTCCGAGGTCCAGGTGATCACCTGGACGACGGAGATGGTATTCTCCGTCGTCCAGGTGGTACTTGGACGACGGAGAAGTCTCCGTCGTCCAGGTGTCACTTGGACCACGGACCAATTACGTTTCCGTGGTCTAAGTGTCTCTAATAATATTTTTGGTCTTGAATTGTATTAGGTGGATGACCGGACACAACTCAGTGAAAAGGTCAAAGGAAGAGAAAATAACAAGCTGACTTTTACACATTAATGACTTATGGGTGTCCACAACAGGTTAAAGTAGCCTGCCACTAATTCTGAAGAGCTGGATAAGAAGATGCAACTCAAGGATCAGCCAAGTGCATACAAGGAATGGGTCAAGGACAACAACATCATCTACTTTAAAGAGAGTATTGAGTTCCAGTCATTCAACATTTGGGTAAGAATCTTAATGTTTGTTACTAGTGTATTTATTGAGCAACATTAGTATGTTCTTAAGTATAACTTAGTATTTTCTATTCTAAATGTGATGGACGAAATATCAAGAGAAGAATTGATGGAATGGGAGAAGAAGACACATGAGAACATGGTTAACATCATCGAGTCTCTCCGAGAGAAGGTGGCATCACAACAAAGTCCTTCCCAGAAAGAAGTAGATAATGACTAAGAGTTCTCGCAGAACAAAAGGAGAAGATAGAAGAACAATGAATCTAAAGAAGATGAAAGTGACGAGGAAGTTTAGGTAACTCTCTCTCTCTCTCTCTCTCTCTCTCTCTCTATTCTTGCTCCATCCTTTTCGCTTCAAGTGAATCCCATTGCCGAAAACGCCTCATGGATGGGAATATATAGAAGAAAGATGAGGTTAGAGGAGTTCTACAAGAGATAATGGGAGAGAACGGCGGAGATGAAGAAAGAAGAAAGAAGATGGATTGTTTCAAAAAATGAAGAGTACTCCTTGCCACATTTCAAAATTTAATAAAAATCCAACCAATATTTAACTCAAGGGATTTAGTCACTTGACCTAACTTTTGTTTCTATATCAAGAACAGTCATTAATATTTCTTTCTTTTAGATGTCTAATATACCATTTGACTTAATTTTCATCTACTTTTAGTCATTTGATTTTTCAAAATGGTAACAAATTTTTTCTCTTCCGAATTCTCATGTAACTAATCTTCGCAATGATTGATTGTACATCGATCATTTTCATATGAAACTAATTTACATTAATCTATCTACATTTCATAATATTGACAAAATTTACCTATGATACATATATATTTACCTAGCTATGATATTTACAAAATAGTTTACATATGATATTTATAATTTACCAAATTTGTAATATAATTTACATATGATACATATTAATTTACCTATGATATTTATAATTTACCTAATTTATAAAATGAATTACGTAAATTGTAATATAATTTACCTAATTTCGAACAAATAGTTTACCTATGTTATGAATATATAGCAGTCTAGGTAACTTTTCTAAAATTGACATACATAATTATTCTCTAATTCAATATTAATTATGATTTATTATTTATTTTCATTAATTATGATTGACTGATATTCATTATTGCAAAAACTCTTTGCTTACAAATGAAACCTTGGGAGACTTTTATAGCCGGTGTACAAGACTATTACAATAATGTTCATAAACATAATCATACAAATCTAAAACTTTTGAACTTTTGTCTTTAAGTTGAAAGTGACATTGTTGGAGAATCTAAACTATTTGCTTTTTGAAATTTGTAGATACGAACAAGAGACTTGACCGTAATGGAAAACCTCAACTGTTGGCTTTTGATTTTTTTGGCTGGAGCATTGATGAGTCATTTGGCACTTGTAGACTTGAATAATTACTCTTTTGAAAATCAGCTACATCTTGGGGAATCTTGGACAACTGTGTAAACTAGAAATCGTTGGCATAGGCTGCGTCTGGATCATGATTTGCCAATTGGGATGATTGGGTTTCATCAATGATGTCATCATCTTCGTCGTCATCATTTGATATTTAAGATAGGGCTTCTTGGAGTTTTCGAGTTTATTCTCAGTGAGAGGAAACATCTGTAAGCTGGCTTTGAATTTGTGACTTTTGTACTAGAAATTGGCTTTGTTCTCTTATTTGGGCGGCTGATCCTTTCTTCCAAAATTGAGGATGACCTTTCAACCAGGATAATATATGATTTTCTGAAAATATTTTAATATCAAAACTATCCCACAATTTTTGTCTGAATCTTCTTGTTAACATCATTTGGTTGTCTTGAGATGGTGGAGACACCGTACTGTTCCATGAAATTATCCAGACAATATTGAGAAAAACATAAAACATAAAATTTGCATCAAAGGTTTTGCTAGATTTGTTTCACAATTTTGTTCAAAAAATTTGAATAAATTTTGCATTTGTTGGGGTAGAATGGCTTTGGTAGCACCAAAGTATCGCCACCATTTTTTGAAGGAAAAATGTAATCCACAGTACTTCAACTTGTGTGGTTAGGTTAGTTTGATACCTGCATTTTTTTCTCGTACAGGAAACATGTTTGAACTAACATTTACGTACCATCGTGTTACCTAAATCACATTTTCCGTCCACCTCCATTAATTTTAATGACGTGGCAAGCAAAATTTTCAAATTTAAAGGGTAAAAATGTAATTTTATATATGATTTATTTATAATTATTTATGTTTATTAATATACTTCCCTATAATTATTTATAATTATTTTTCTTTCAAATTCTCGTGGGTCATGCCGCTGCCGGAGAAGGTACAAATCGCGGCAGATCCCGCTTTCGAAGCCCCGCCGCCGCAACCCAACCACGACCAAGCTCCCACACTTGCGAATAACGTAGAAGTCATAGTGAATGACCATGGGAACATGACTACTCTGTCATGTGTTGCCTTCACCGACATTGAGATTCTAGTAGGAGAAGCAGCTATATGTCATGTGACGACCCGGACCAGAATCAGAAGTATAATCAGCTTGATTCGTGAGTTACAGCGCAGTCGCGGATTTTCGACAGATATTGGAATCGCCGAACTTGTTAACGATTTAATTTTTGGCCGAGAATTGGAGCTGGGTCTCTTCTCGAGAGTCGTTGTATGTGTGATTATGAGTTCGTGGGCGGTTCCGGATCGTTATTTGGACGACCGAGGAATTAATTATGAATATTTGAAGTTCAGATTTAAATGGTGGGCTACTTAACGACTAAATTACCGGACGAGAATTTGGTTTCGGCTTCTTCACGGAAGTTGTTCAGAATTTAATTTCGAGTTCGTGGGAACTTCCGGAGCATGATTTGGAGTTACGAGGAATTAGTTGCGAATTTTGCCGTTTGTTGATTATTTAGTCGATTTAATGTGTGTTGCTTTGAAGGGTTGACTTTTTATTCGGTTGGCTGATGTGTTTGACTTTGAGTGATTATTGAAGAATATGTCGAGACGAGTTTGTGACCGCGAGAATTATCGGAATCGGAATTACGACGAGAAAGTTACGCGCGTTTGAAATTCGTTGAAATGGATAAACATGAAGTTTCCGTTTTGGGAAAGGCTATATATAGTAACCTGCTATTTTGGGCAAGGGGAAGACTTTCCAGATTGGGTGTTGACCGAGTTGACTCGGTCAACTCGGTGGAGAGAGGGAGAGTTCGACGGAGCCACGGTGCTCCACGGTGGCGCGACGTTTCCGGCCACCTCCGGCCTTGAGTCCGGTCTTGTTCGAAGCGTCTCGGTCTCCCGAGTCTAACCATGGTCACCGTTGACGGCGAGGCTCGCCGGAAATGGAGGAGGAATCCGGCCAAAAGTGGAAGGAAACTTGATGTTTCGGGTTGCATGAATTAGACCGAATTGAGCTGCAATTTTTACTGGGCTTTGTTGCTCTCATCACTAGCAAGCAACCATGTAAGTTTGGGATCCTAATTTTGTTTGTGGAAAGAGAATTTTGGATTTGAAATTTGTGTGTTCATTCGGTTTTTCATGAAATTGACCATGTTAGAGTGAGAATTGGACTTCGGTGCAGTTGACAAAGTTGCTCAGTGGGTGATTTTGAGTGGAACAAGGGTAGCTCCGCCGTGAAATTTTCCGGTCAACAGTGGCGCCGCCGTGGGCGGCGGTCAACGGCGGCGGTCAACGGTCAAGGTTGACTTTTTGACTTTCGACAAGTCGCATGTCATTTGACTCGAAATCGCGTTCCGATCGCAGTGGGGAGGTTCGTTTTTTCGAGTTGAGCGTCCGAACGTAAAGCGAGGTATTGAGGTGTTATATACGGATTTTCGACGATTCGTCGACTTTGAATCACGTGTTTCCGAGAACGGCTGTTTCTCGTGATTTGATTTGTATTGTCGAGTTATGACTTTGAGAAATGGATTTTGTGATTATTCAGGAGTTCGTGATCATTGTTTTGGCGATGGACTTTCCGCCGGATCACGGGTTAACGCGATACGCGTTACGCCAGTCTGTGAGTGGACATTTCTTTTCACGGATTATTTGCGAGTCTTGATATACGATTTATGAACTTGAGCATGCATATGAGATTTCGGATTACATGAGCATGTGTTTTAGGATTATACGATTATACTTATACGGATATACGTATACGAGTATACATATACTTATATGTTGTTCATGCATTTACATCGAAATATTTGTGATTTAGTTTACACAGAGTACAGTCGTTATATGTTGTTGTATCGATACACTCGCATCCCGGCTGATCCCCGAGGATGTGTACCGGGGGAGGCTGTGACTCCTGACCCGTGACCTGTACCGGGGGGAGGCAGACCTCTGACCTGAGGCATTTCTGGCTAGAATCGCGTGGAAGTCTGGGACTCCGTGATTCTGACTGTACTAGCACGGTGTGTGTCCATGAGTGACCCCGTGGGATTTTTTTTTACTTGCATGCTCAGTACACTGGAGGAGTGTGAGTTTTACCTCGTGTACTATGTTGTTTTTATTTACCTGGACTCGCATATGTTTTTATAACATATATATTAACTGGTGAAAGACATTTATTTTCGTCCACTCACTCTAACGTGTTTATTGTCTTTCCCCTGGGCTTTTCGGTTTCCGTGCCCAGTTTGCAGTTCAGGCTCTGGTGTCGCACGTCGTGGTCGGAGGCATAGTGCTCGAGCTACTTTGTTTCATCCAGTAGGTTTATTGTTCTACCTACTGTGGTATGCGTATATGGTTATGTATTAGATGTCGCTCTGAGCTTTCTGTGGAATATGTTATACGATTTTAAACCCGGATTTCGGTAAAGTACTATTATATGTATTGTTTACTTTACTGTTGAGATATTGAGAAATCCGGATGGGATTGGTGCCCACGGTTTGCTTTTTGTGGCATAGGATGAAGTGTATTTTCCGCGTGCAGGTAATGGTAATTCCACGCTAGTAACGAAACTCTGCCCAAATTTCGAAAAGTTTTTGTTGGTTCGTGTTTTCGAAGGGGTTTGATTCCGATTTAGGAAGCTAAATCGGGGTTGGGTCCTTTCAGCTTGGTATCAGAGCATTAGGTTATAGGTTCTGTAGACTTCTGTAGTCGTGTTTACTAAGGATATTTGAGAATGTACAGCATGTCTGGAATGGGGACCCGACCGGCCGGCGGATAATCATCAAATTTCGGGTGTTGTATGCTTTCAAATATTTGAAGTTCCATGATTACGTTCCACTTGTTGTGAATGATATTGTATTCATTAGGATGCCTCCTGACGTGCTTTCCGTGTCATTTCGGTTGTGGATCCTATTGAGGATCAATCGACGCGCGATTTGCCAGTGAACTGCGGATTTGGATGAGTATTAAGAGTTCAGAGAATTATGTGGCACGGTTTGCCTGGGGATGTGTATATGAGCGTCTATATGTTGCCTCAGAGCTGAGATTTGTGGTAGTGATGTGTGCCTGAGTCGGTTTGTTGTGTTTGGTGGGCTGATATTGTGTGAGTTCCGGTTGCGACTCCATGGCCTACATTCAGGGTGTTGTATAGACGGTAATGGTTTAATCAGACTATCCAGCAATCATATGTGAAGTGTTTACCTACCTGAGGCAGAGATGCATTGTCAACATGTTTGTTTCCGTTTTGCACGTGTATTGTGACTTCAGAGGGAGCTATGCACGTGGTTCGAGATGAGTTTGAACCTGAGTATCAGAGAGAGAGTCTGATTGATGTGCCTCGAGACAACCATGAGGAGCTTAGTGTGCTGCACTCAGTGGCGAGGCTATTGCGAAGGAATGTTGTATGTGGTTTTCGATGCGATGGTTTGAGGAAAGTGGACTTAGTCGAGATGTTGTGATGAGGTTGAGTTCCGACACCTTGGGATCAGTGACTTCATCAGGTTATGGTCTCTTCGATATTGTTGAGGGCCTTCAGATCAGGATCCGTTTGACGATGGCGGAGATCACAGTGTAGCGGACTTGCTCCTGTGGCATGAGTTTGGGCGATCATTGGTGATCCTTTCACGCAGCAGGTGTTGCGGTGATATGTGTTCGAGGAGCACTTTTAGTTGCTGTTTCGGTGGCCAGGAGGGTCACGTTGCGAGGGAGCGCCTCAGCCAGCTGTTGTAGCGGTTTGACGGCTCAGAGTTTACAGGGAGATCCTTATGTTGTTCCTGCAATCTGATCGGTGTATCCTTTTGACGAGCCATTCTGAAGTCGCAATTGACGTGGGCGACTAGTTGGGCATGTTGGAGTTCGTGCCATGACCTTGTTTGAGGACAGACTTTTCTCCGAGGTTACTGTTGCTTGATGTCCATGGCGATTGTACCTGCATCTCCACTTCCGAGGTCTTGGAGAGTGTTGTATCCATCCGGAGGTTGCGAGATCCTTGTTTGAGGTTATGGGTTAGCCGTGGATCTGTTATAGCTGGACATTATGGTTTTAGTGTGCTTGTGAGTATAGACTTACTGATGATGCATTTGGCTGTGTTTGAGTACCTCGAGAAGGAGGTTGTGTTTCGACGACTAGATTTCCCCGAGATACTGTTTCGTGGTGATGGTCAAGCGGATGGTGGAGACAAGTTGTGTGGTTTGTTTAGCTTATGATGCGGATACTACGGTTGCTGTGTCCGATATTGGCGACATTGAGGTGGTTCCTGAGTTTCCTGGCGTGTTCCGGAGGAGTTATCAGATGTTCCTCCAGTTCGGGAAACTGACTACACTATTGAGCTTGTACTAGGTGCTGGACTCATTTTACCGACGTCTAGTCGTTCGGAGCCAGCGGAGCTGATGGAGCTATAGTTTCGACTCCAGAAGTTGTTGGAGGAGGTTTCAGGAGACTTCGTGCGACCCCGCGTATTTGCATGGTGTGCTTTTGCATTGTGTGTACGGACGTTGGGTGGTTCGACGAGATGGTGCATTGACTACCGAAGCTCGATTTGCTTCAGAGGAGAGCGAGTATCCTTCGTTTCGGACTGACGATTGGTTTGATCAGCTCGTGAGAGCTACAGTCTTGTTGAGGATTGATTTCGGGATTGGAGATTATCAGTTGATGACCGATGAGTCAGATGTGGCTATGTTAGCTTTCGGATCTCGGTGCGGACTTCATGAGTTCTTGGTCACGCTGTTGGGTTGACCAATGCTCCGTAAATCGTGTGGACTTGGTGGACCAGGTGTTCAGACGATTTCTGGATGAGTTGCGGTCATGTTCGTTGGTGACATCCTGATGTACTCAAGGAGTGAGGACCAGTACCTAAAATAGTTGCAAGCGGTGTTGCGGACTTCGCGACATGATCAGCTGTTTGCGAGATTCAGCCAGTGTGAGTTTTGGCCGATTAGCGTGAAGATGTTGGGCTGTGTGATGCTAGCCGAGGGAGTCGGCGTGGATCCTGACCGGTTCGAAGCCGTGTGGATTTGGAGTTGCCCTACTATTGTACCAGAGATCAGGGGTCTCTTGGGTTTGGCAAGCTTTTACCGACGGCTTGTGCAGGATTTTCCTGGATTGCCACTCTACTTTCCGGATTGACGAAGAAGGCGTCAAGTTCGAGTGGTTCGATGCACGCGAGGAGAGTTACTTACTCTTGCGGGATGGTTGACCGTTGTTTCGGTTTTGACCTTACCTGACGATCGTGATGAGTTCGTGGGTTATGGCGATGCATCGAGGATTGGATGTGGTTATGTTTTGTTGCTGTGTAGCAGAGCGATGGCTCTTGGTTCCAGGCGGTGGAAACCTTATGTGGCTACGTATCTTATTTATGATTTGGGTGTAGCTGCCTTATGTTGCATTAGAAAGTTTGAGATATTACTGTTGGCGTGCAGCACAGTGTAGGACGTACACTAATCACATGAGTTTCATCCACTTGCATTTTCGGCCAGATTTGGGCTTGAGGCAGTGTCGATGGATGGAGTCGACTGACGACTATGGCTGCACATTAGAGTTTGTTCGAGAAGGTTAGAGGTTGTATTTTGACCATCCGTTTGGGATGATGCTGTTGTTGATGCATTCAGTCGAGAGTTAGGAGTTTCAGTGTTTCGTGTGTACGTGTGGCTTGAGTTTTCGTGTTAGCCGAGTTATGGGCTACGAGAGCTGAGTTTGAGTATGATGGTGTTGAGGCTCGTGGTTTTGCGCGCATTTGACGCTAATGGTACAGAGATGTGTCTGATATTTCGAGTTACTACTCGTGACACAACATGAAGAACGATATAGCAGCTTGTGCGAGCGCAGCTTGTGTGTGCTGATGCCACATTCGTCGACTGGCGATGGCTAGGAGGCAGAGACTTGCCGAGATTCATTAGCCATTTGAGATTTCCGGTTAGACGTGACGATTGTTGCTGTGTTTGTGTATGTTGTTTGCACTTTGGTTGGTGATACCAGTTGTTGGGCCTTTGTGGATCATTTGACGAACTCAGTACAGTTCCTTGTACTTTCGGAGATGATTCTAGTGGTTGGCTGGTATAGCTGTGTTTGATGGAGGTTGTCCATCTACGTGGTGTACCTGTGTTCCAGTTCGTCGATCGAGGTAATAAGCTACGACTAAGTGTTGGTGAGCTTTGCAGCGAGCATTGGAGACCAGATTACGAGCTAGTACCGGTTCTTATCCTCAGATTGGCGAGCGATCTTCGAGGATTATTCAGGCTTTGGAGGGCATGTTGTGGACCTCGGTATTGCAGTTCTGGAGGATTCGGGACCAGCAGTTTCAGCTGTTCGAGGTTGTTTGCAGTACCAAGTTGTTGTCCACTGTGATTTTGATATTGTTTGACGTCGTTTTGAGGAACGATGTTGTACTTCATTGTGTTGGAGTGAGTTTGGTTTGAATTTGAGTTGATGTTTGTTTTCGATTTTGTGGAGTGTGTTACCACAGACTGTCAGATTAGCGGAAATGAGTTGATAATTGTTTGAGTTCGATGCTTGAGTTTCGTTGGTATGAGCAGGTCGTGTTGTGATTTGCCTTGATGTTTTGATCCATATGTGGCCATAGGCGAGTTTGTGTTATGTCGTATGGTTCGGCATCGCCTATAGTGTTGGCTTTGTGTGTTGTGTTCCGCGTGGCGGAACTGTGTTTCAGGTTTGCTACGTGTTGTGTACCCTATCTGTTCCTTATGCAGGAACACTTGGCGATTGTGTGAGCCAGTTCGGATTTGAGATGCGAGGGTATAGGGATTCCAGCACGGAATTATCTCCTATTGTGGAGTTTATGATCAGAGTTGTTCAGTTGAGATTGCAGTTGGTGAGTTGAGCAGTATGCAGAGGCAGTGCTTCTACCTTGTAGTCGGCAGACTCAGAAATTTCGAGGTCGAAATTTTTCTAAGGGGGGTGGATTTGTGACGACCCGGACCAGAATCAGAAGTATAATCAGCTTGATTCGTGAGTTACAGCGCAGTCGCGGATTTTCGACAGATATTGGAATCGCCGAACTTGTTAACGACTTAATTTTTGGCCGAGAATTGGAGCTGGGTCTCTTCTCGAGAGTCGTTGTATGTGTGATTATGAGTTCGTGGGCGGTTCCGGATCGTTATTTGGACGACCGAGGAATTAATTATGAATATTTGAAGTTCAGATTTAAATGGTGGGCTACTTAACGACTAAATTACCGGACGAGAATTTGGTTTCGGCTTCTTCACGGAAGTTGTTCAGAATTTAATTTCGAGTTCGTGGGAACTTCCGGAGCATGATTTGGAGTTACGAGGAATTAGTTGCGAATTTTGCCGTTTGTTGATTATTTAGTCGATTTAATGTGTGTTGCTTTGAAGGGTTGACTTTTTATTCGGTTGGCTGATGTGTTTGACTTTGAGTGATTATTGAAGAATATGTCGAGACGAGTTTGTGACCGCGAGAATTATCGGAATCGGAATTACGACGAGAAAGTTACGCGCGTTTGAAGTTCGTTGAAATGGATAAACATGAAGTTTCCGTTTTGGGAAAGGCTATATATAGTAACCTGCTATTTTGGGCAAGGGGAAGACTTTCCAGATTGGGTGTTGACCGAGTTGACTCGGTCAACTCGGTGGAGAGAGGGAGAGTTCGACGGAGCCACGGTGCTCCACGGTGGCGCGACGTTTCCGGCCACCTCCGGCCTTGAGTCCGGTCTTGTTCGAAGCGTCTCGGTCTCCCGAGTCTAACCATGGTCACCGTTGACGGCGAGGCTCGCCGGAAATGGAGGAGGAATCCGGCCAAAAGTGGAAGGAAACTTGATGTTTCGGGTTGCATGAATTAGACCGAATTGAGCTGCAATTTTTACTGGGCTTTGTTGCTCTCATCACTAGCAAGCTACCATGTAAGTTTGGGATCCTAATTTTGTTTGTGGAAAGAGAATTTTGGATTTGAAATTTGTGTGTTCATTCGGTTTTTCATGAAATTGACCATGTTAGAGTGAGAATTGGACTTCGGTGCAGTTGACAAAGTTGCTCAGTGGGTGATTTTGAGTGGAACAAGGGTAGCTCCGCCGTGAAATTTTCCGGTCAACAGTGGCGCCGCCGTGGGCGGCGGTCAACGGCGGCGGTCAACGGTCAAGGTTGACTTTTTGACTTTCGACAAGTCGCATGTCATTTGACTCGAAATCGCGTTCCGATCGCAGTGGGGAGGTTCGTTTTTTCGAGTTGAGCGTCCGAACGTAAAGCGAGGTATTGAGGTGTTATATACGGATTTTCGACGATTCGTCGACTTTGAATCACGTGTTTCCGAGAACGGCTGTTTCTCGTGATTTGATTTGTATTGTCGAGTTATGACTTTGAGAAATGGATTTTGTGATTATTCAGGAGTTCGTGATCATTGTTTTGGCGATGGACTTTCCGCCGGATCACGGGTTAACGCGATACGCGTTACGCCAGTCTGTGAGTGGACATTTCTTTTCACGGATTATTTGCGAGTCTTGATATACGATTTATGAACTTGAGCATGCATATGAGATTTCGGATTACATGAGCATGTGTTTTACGATTATACGATTATACTTATACGGATATACGTATACGAGTATACATATACTTATATGTTGTTCATGCATTTACATCGAAATATTTGTGATTTAGTTTACACAGAGTACAGTCGTTATATGTTGTTGTATCGATACACTCGCATCCCTGCTGATCCCCGAGGATGTGTACCGGGGGAGGCTGTGACTCCTGACCCGTGACCTGTACCGGGGGGAGGCAGACCTCTGACCTGAGGCATTTCTGGCTAGAATCGCGTGGAAGTCTGGGACTCCGTGATTCTGACTGTACTAGCACGGTGTGTGTCCATGAGTGACCCCGTGGGATTTTTTTTTACTTGCATGCTCAGTACACTGGAGGAGTGTGAGTTTTACCTCGTGTACTATGTTGTTTTTATTTACCTGGACTCGCATATGTTTTTATAACATATATATTAACTGGTGAAAGACATTTATTTTCGTCCACTCACTCTAACGTGTTTATTGTCTTTCCCCTGGGCTTTTCGGTTTCCGTGCCCAGTTTGCAGTTCAGGCTCTGGTGTCGCACGTCGTGGTCGGAGGCATAGTGCTCGAGCTACTTTGTTTCATTCAGTAGGTTTATTGTTCTACCTACTGTGGTATGCGTATATGGTTATGTATTAGATGTCGCTCTGAGCTTTCTGTGGAATATGTTATACGATTTTAAACCCGGATTTCGGTAAAGTACTATTATATGTATTGTTTACTTTACTGTTGAGATATTGAGAAATCCGGATGGGATTGGTGCCCACGGTTTGCTTTTTGTGGCATAGGATGAAGTGTATTTTCCGCGTGCAGGTAATGGTAATTCCACGCTAGTAACGAAACTCTGCCCAAATTTCGAAAAGTTTTTGTTGGTTCGTGTTTTCGAAGGGGTTTGATTCCGATTTAGGAAGCTAAATCGGGGTTGGGTCCTTTCATGTCAGCTCCTGAGAAACCCAAAAAACTCCATCTTCGGTATGCTTAATCATATGCACTTCATTTTAATATTTCTAATTTTACTCCTTCATGATACAATACTAGTAAAGTCTACACTATAGTGAATACATGGTTTCTTTCTCTAGCTATTGGCCTATTGCTTTTATGCCTATGATTTAATTTGGTTGTATTTTGCTTCCCTTTTAGTATTACTTTTGGTATGTATTCGTATGCATATGTCAAAAACGATTATCACAGCTTACTTGTAACATATTCAAGAAATGAGTAGATTAATCAGCTTTAATTTTCTGTAAAAGAGTAAACTAATAGGCCTACCAATCTACAGATGCATAGCGGTTAATTCAAAGTGATCCTTTGCTCAAAATGATAAAAAGCTATGGCCATTCAAAGTGGTTAAAGGTTCTGATGATAAGCCAATGATTGCGGTTAGACAGAATGGCAAAGAGAAATTGTATGCTGTTGAAGACATATCATCCCTGGTTCTTGGAAAGATGTGGCAGATTGCTGAAACATTTGGGATCAACCATGAAAAATGCAGTGATCACTGTTCCTTCTTACTTCAACTCACAGTGCGAGGCTACAAAGAGAGCAGGTGTTAATGCCGTCCTGAATGTGATACGCATTATCAATGAACCAACTGAGCAGCCATTGCTTATGGTTTATAAAAAAGTGCCGGTTGGTATGCAAAAAGAAACGTCTTGATATTTAATTTGGGAGACGGTACTATGGATGTGTCACTCCTTGCCATAAGTGATGGTGTTTGAAGTGAAAGCCACTACTGGCAATACTCACCTTGGAGGTGAGGACTTCAATAACAATATGGTGAATCACTGCATTGAGGAATTTAAGAGGAAACATAATTTGTATGTGAGTGGAAACATGAAATCCCTTAGGATGTTAAGAAATGCATATGAAAAAGCAAAAAGGTTTCTTTCAATTACAACTACAACGGATATCGATATCGACTGTTTGTACATGGGTATTAATTTTTATATGACTTTCAACCATGCCATATTTGATCAACTCAACCAAGAGTTCTTCATCAAGTGTATAGAGTCTTGAAGGATGCCAAAATGGATGCAGGTGGTGTGCATGATGTTGTTTTGGTTAGTGGATCCTCAAGATCTTTTAAGGTGCAACAACTACTACAGAACATGTTCAAGGGAAAAAAATTGTGTCAGACTATCCACCCGGATGAGGCTATTGCATATGGAGCTGCAGTTCAAGCTGCTGTCTGGAGTGGTAAAAAGAAAGGGATTACAATCAACTGTGACCAAAGAACTCTTGAAGGAATAGAGATTGCTATGTAGGGAATGCTGTAATACTCAGGTCATATGAATCCTAAGACTAATTAAGTTGTGTGCTCAATCAAGAATGATGGATATTCCTTCAGCTTTTAGTTTTTTTTTTCTTATATCAAACATAGCCTGTTGACATACCAAGCAAATAATAATGTTTGTGTAACATCTCTTATCTTTATTTGTTTTATAAATTCTATTTTTGTTTATTTGCTTCAGGGGAAACTCTCCTCCGTGACTTCAGGGGACACAAGGACTACGTCCAGTGCAACGATTGGTCCCTCGCCAATGACAACTCACCACTTTATTCCGTTCACAGTGACTTCAAGCACTTTGGCCAGCGTCCCGGTCCCATCCCGAACGTGCACAAGTCTCGAACGCTTCTCCTTGCATGCTTCGGCCACCACCAAGCAAGCCGCCACCAATATCAAGCTTTGTTTCTCTCCCGGCCATGCAAGCCCGAAAACGGATTCCTACATCAAGTTTTTTGGCGACAAAAAAGAAATTCAAAAATGTATTCAAGCAGCTAATCTGATGGTGCCACATGGCACACCATCCACCATGGAACACCACAATCGTTTCCCATGGCTTGAAGGGTAAATTGGTATTTTCATCTTATTTTTGAATTTTCCTATTGCCACGTCATCAAACATAATGGAAAAAGTGTGCTAGGTATTACGATGGTACGAAAAATTTAGTTTGGATATGTTTTTGGTACGAAAAATTGTTCAAGTATCAAACTGACCTGACCACGTAAGTTGAAGTAATGTACTGACTTGACCACGTAAGTTGAATTTTTTCCTTTTTTGGTACGAAAAATCTGTTTGGATGCAATATTTTATCCTTCTTTTTCTAAAACTAATTTTGCTGCTTTGCAGTCGATCTTGAGTAAAACCTTTTTGTTTTAGAGATCATCTTATAAATAAAATTTCTCTTTTGATGATGTTGTTACTTTGCTGAGCTGGGCTCCATATCCCGGAGGTGAATATCACAATATTCGATATCTGAAGCATCAGTCTCGACTATCTTAAGGGCTTCAGGTTCTGGTAGTCCTAGACATTGTAAGGTTTTAACATAAGTTTTGACATCTCTAACTACTTTGGTATGCTCTCCTGTCCATGCTGGAGGGTTTTTCCTAATTTTTTTATATAGAGGTTTGCATATGACTGTTATATCTTTGTAAAATTCAGAGATGTACTTGAGACAACCTAAGAACCTTTGGAGTTGAGTTTTGTCTTTGATCTCATTTGGAAACTTATCTGCAAATTCTATTGATCTAGAAATTGGTATAATTGTTCCTTGTTTGATATTGTGTCCTAAGAATCTAATTTTCATTTGGAATAATTTTATATTTGGCACAGAAAAGACTAATCTGTTAGCTTTAATGATTTGAAAAAACCTATAAAGGTGTTTTCAGTGTTGTTCAATATTTTCAGAGAAAATTAGAATGTCATCTATGTAGACTATTGAGAAATTGGTGTAGGGATTGAAAATATCATTCATTATATTTTGGAATTCTTAAGGGACATTTTTGAGACCAAAGGGTATAACATTACATTAATAGTGTCCAAAGGGAACATTAAATGCCGTTTTGTATTTGTCTATTTCAGTAATCTGGATTTGCCAAAAGTCAGATTTATATCGAATTTTGAGAAGACATTTGCTCTAACAAGTCTTTTTAGGAGGTCTCGCTTATTTGAAATTGGATAACAGATCCATTGAAGAACTTTAATTAAGGGCTTATAATTGATTACTAGTCTTGGTGCTCCTCCTTCGAGTTCTGAAGCCTTTTGGAGTTAGAAGGCAGAGCAACTCCATGAAGATTTATTTGGCCTTACCAATATTTTATCTAAAAGATCTTTAATTTTCTTTTTACAATATTTTAATAATTCATTATTCATTTGAATGGGTCTTGCCTTGGTTGGAATTCTTCGCTCATCAAAATCCTTTTTATATGGCAACTCTACCATATGCGTTTTCATATCCCAAAAGGCATTTGGAATGTTTGAGCTTACCTCATTTTCTAACTTTTTTTTGAATTCTTTAATTCGAGTTTGTAGGTAAGGTTGTTGAAGCTGTTGTTCAATTCTCTTTATATGTAGATCCTATTTTAATTAATTTATATGTTTTTTTTATTCTGTACAAGATTGATTATTTTTGAAATGACATTTGATCTTATTAGTCTTAACTCCTTTTCTCTTGGTTTTTCCATAAAAGAAAAATGAACTGTTTGTCCTAAAAGTTTAAATTCTAGTCCTTCATCGGTAGTTAAGAAAGGATGAATTAGGGTTATAAAAGGTGTTCCTAGTATAAATTTTGAATTTAAATTGTCGACGAAAATTATAGATGTTTGTATGCAGATGTTATCTATACATTTATGAGCCTTGATTATTTTATGTCTTCCTCATAATTTTGAGCCTTCTGCTCTGGTAATTTTCTCTTTTGATATTCCACAGTATTTGGTAGAGATTATGCCTTGTTGGATGCAGTTCATATCTGCTCATGTATCTATTAGAGCAGTGATCTGGATTGGATAAGAGTTTACTACGAGAGTTACTCGAGTTTTCCATTTTTGGTATGTCACTCTTGTGATTAAACCGAGAAAAGGTATTTTGTTTGGGTCCTCCTCTTCTCGTCTTTCTTCTTGTTTTAAATCTAAATAGAAGTCTGAAGTATTTGGAGGTTCATTTGTAATTTTACTTTTGACTTTTGTGAGTTCTAGTTTGAGGAGTGAAACTTCTTGTTTTACTTGATTTATTTTCTGTTGTAGGTCTTGTATTGTGATTTCAAGCTTTTATTTTTTGTCAAATCATTTAAAAATATCTTCTATACTATAATTTATGTTTTTGAGGTTTCTCTCTCGATATTTTCTTTTAATAAGACCTTGAAAGTTGTGAGAAATTGAACTTGGAGTTTAGTGTTCTCGATTCTTTAAGCTAATACTAAGAAATTATTTTTTTGTCTTTTGTGAGGTAATTTGTATTTTTAGTTTATTTTTACAATTACAAATTTTTGCACCATTTCGAGAGAGTTTGCACTCTTCTTCGTCTGATTCTTCAGAACAAGAAGTTCCAGAGAAAACGAGTTTGTCTATTTGTAGAATTTATGCGTCTGATTTAGAATTACTGTAATCAGAGCTTTCTGAATTTAGCATTAGTTTTAATAGTTGAATTTTTATATCATCATTGAGGTTTAAAGAGTTAATTTTTTATTTGACTTGACAGTCTCCTTTGTAATGCCCTATATTTCCACTTTTGTAACAACTAGAAATTTTCGTGTTTTGCCTTGACTCTCTTTTGCAGGATCGCCTCTTATAATTTTTGTATGGTTTGGTTGAAGGTTTCTTTTTCTGGATTATTCTTATAAGATCTTTTCTTCTTATAATAATCTCTAAGTTTCTTTTGATAATCTGATTTTATTTTAGAAGGAGATTTAAATGATTTTCTTATTTGTTGTTATTTGATTTTTCTTTATTTTGGATTTTAATATTAAGTCATTGCAAAAATCTAGACCAGTGGTATTAATCAAACTAATCAAATGACCATAGGTTAAGTTTTCGTAAGGTATATTACCATCATATATCTGTTTTAATTTTTATCTAACCTTTTCGGCGAAAAGATTTGGTAATCATGAAACAAATTTTTCTTTTCGGACAGCTTGATGTGAATCTATTCTTAGCATCACTTTTGAAAGGAATACATCCTTATACCATCTAAAATCTTGTAGTTTTTTGCATTTAAGATTTGTAAGAGTTTTGGACATTCTATCCATGACTCCTTTGTGGTCTCTTATTAAATGTTGTACTATTGAGTAGCATAAAGTGGCGATGACATCTGTAACTGGTTAGTAATTTTGATATTCCAGTTTGTTCTCTTTTGACATTGGTTAATATGGTCTGTCTTTCATTTTCAGAGAGGTATTTGTCCCACCAACCTTTGAGTTGTCTAGTGAACCTTGCTATCAGGATGTCACCTATTTGTTTATCTGTCTTTGTACTTTTATGAATATTGCTTATCATAAGCATTTCATTAATGTGTTGTATTACTTGGTATTCACTCATTCCATCCATATTCCACTCATACAAAGTACCAGTCGAAATTTTGGAATGTTTTTCTAGTTTCTTCTCCTCAAATTGGACATCAATTGGAGTAGGTCTTGGGTAGTAATTTCTTATTGTAGGAAATTTGAGTTTTTCAAGTTTAAAGTTTTTCTCGATCTCACTTACTTCAGATTCGTTGTCTGAGTTCTGTTTGAGATTTGAAAGCGTATTTATTTGTTGAGCATTTGAGACATCATTTGGTAGAGTATTTGAGCTTGACGCCTCTCTAAGATTTAATATTTTTAATTGTCTGTCAATTTCCTCTAACATTTGTGCATCGCTTCTAAGTGAGAATTTCACCAGAGATTGAAAACGTTTGAAAATTGGTTCATTTGAATCCTTTCCATTTGATTAACTTTAATTGGTTCACCTTTGCCTAAGGCTTCTATTCGGTATGATTAGGATCCTATTGTTTCTAGATATTGATTTGGAAAATTATTTTGTTTCATTAATTTTTGTGCATCCTCTTTTATTGCAGATTTTTGTTTGTCTAAGGAAGATTGCATTTTAAATGGGAAAGCTATAATGTTTTCTTTTCTAACTTTAATTTGAATTTCTTCCATTGGAGGTCTTTTGGCTTTTAAAGTTTTTTTATCTGCTAGTCCTTGTTTTGGTGACTTTATTAGTTACATTTATTTTCCTGGGATTTTGATCAAAGTACCAATCAACGAAGAATATGCTAACCTTATTTTTGTTTAAAAATGCATAATATTTTTCTTGAATTTCATCTCTTTCTTCATTATTAAAAATTTAAGAAAAGTTGTACGTTTGAACTTATTCTTTTATGAATAAAAATCTTCTCTTAAACAATCTTTTTCAATTTCAAATGGTCTAGAGATTGTGAAATTTTGAGGGTCTCTTATTTCTTCTATAGCCAAAGAAGATTGAGTAGGAGATGATTGTCTTGTAGTATCCGGAAGTTTCAACTAATTCTTGAAGTTTGAAATTTCTAAGGATTCTTTCCGCTTCTAAAATAGTTGGAACTGAAGATGTTGACCTTCTAGAGCTTGAAAATTGTCTTTGTAAATTGTTTATATTTTCATTTGTAAATCGTTTACCTACACTCCCATCTGAGTGCTAAGATATATAATCAATTTGTTGATTTTGAATTTGTTGTGGGAGAATAGCTTCATCAAGCTTCCATTATGAGGGAAGTTTTGTATCAGTCCAGTTAATCATTTTTGGGATTACTACGTTTGCACTTGTCACATCTGTCTCAAGCAAATGGGTTTGTCCTTTGTTGTCTAATTTTTTTGCTTTTGGACTTATCAAAGTCATCATGACTTTGTAGTAAACTCTATAAATGACTGGTAGAGGTTGTTCACCTAGAGACATGTCATAACCATGAGTTTTGACATTTAAAGTTAAAGGCTTTTTGGATTCCAGTATTAGTGAGTGATATAGAAAAGTTTGGAAAATATTCAAAATGAATTGGACCATTACAAAGACTAGACTCAACTGTCAAAGAATGGAGTCTTCAAAGTTTTTATGTCTATAACCTCAAAGTGCGACAAAGATAGAAGTCTGAAGATTATTTCTAGTTAAAGGCTGGATTTCTATTTGGACTAATCCTATATGTAAATATCTGTATTTTTTTTCATATGTACACTTATTATGTTTAGAGTAAATAATTGAATATTTTGTGCATTTGAACTGATTGCTATATATAGTTTGTTATTGGGTTTTGAATTCAAAGGTTCCTACTTTATATATTTCATTATAATTTTTCTTTGGGAGTTACCAACTTCCTATGTTTTCTGTTAAACTTCGTGAAGACCATTGTTCACAGTTTAACATAAATTCTGGAACACTAGCTACCGAAGAAATCAGAACTTCAAAGGTTTTTAGGAAACAAACTTACTTTTCAAGTTGGAGATCTAGATGGGGCACTCCTGCTGACCAACGGGGTCATTGCGCCTCTTTGCGTCTTACTCCCGGGACCACAAGCTGTTACTTCCTCTTGATCTTCTTCTTAAGGTTTGGGGTTATCTCACTAATTCCCTCTCTCGGCCTTTTGGCTCTGATACTAGAGATATATCCCAGGTATAGTTTGAAAAAGTTTGGAGTTCGTAATGAAAATAGAATTTGGATAAAAAAATATGATTCAGATTTTGTAAAGAAATATGAAAGAAGTACCTTTGCAATATTGATATCTTTATTGAAGTTTTTGAAACGGATACAACATTTTTTTCTAAGAAATCTTCTAAAATCAACATACATAATTATTCTCTAATTCAATATTAATTATGATTTATTCTCATTAATTTTGATTGACTGATAACAAATTTTTTAAATAAAAAAAGTACTTCAGGAGTTTAAATTAAATGCCATTTTTGTATTCATTTTTTTCTTCTAATTATGGCATGAGATGTAAATAGTTTGAAATCAAATGGTACTAAAATATTTTGTTTATCAATGTAATTAATGCTTTTCCTAAATCTTGTAATGAAAATATCAAAGGATTAAATTCTACAAAAAAGAAGTGGCAAGGGTGTTGATCTAATTCTCCCACGGAAAATAGAGAGATAAAAGAGGAAACATGAGGAGGAAAGATGACCTAAAAAATAAGTAATGGGGGTGTGAATAAAATCTCCCTATATGATATACAAGCCTCTGCATTTAAAAATAATATACAAGAATGAAATTAAAATAATTTAGAGGTTATTAATGATATAATAATCTAGGTTTGAAGCAAAAGGATGCGATGATACTCAAGTGGTGATTGTGTTACTGTCGGTTGAGGAAGAGGTTTGGGCCGGACGTAGCTAGGCCTCATCTCTTTATGTTATGTTGTTGGGTGTTTATTTTCCTTGGTTTTTAGGTTATATATCTAATTACGATTTTAGTCCTCTTGTTTAGGATTTTAGAGTTAGTACTGTTGGTACCAGGGTATATTTTCATCTTTATGGGATTGCGTAATTCATGAGAATGATATACGTACAACAAATGAGTGCTTTGAACATCTCTAGCGGTTATGCAAAAAACTAGTTTGAGCTCAACTAGGAAAAACAGGCAGCAAAATGTCCCTTTTCAACCCCTCTAACAGATTTGTCAAAGCCATCGTGGAAGGTAAATGAGTAGCTATTGGTTTCAAATGTGATTACAGGCATGAGGATGATAAGAATTATTTTACACTCAGGTAAAATATGGAAAACAGACTTTGATAGCATGTTTTGCTACCTATAAAAGTATTTTTGGAACATGACACACATATCACTTACACAAGTTTTGTACTAGATTACGTCACCTTCTATTTTTATCCTAACTAAGGTAACATTACATTATTCTCACTCACAGCAGCCTGCACAAAACTTTCTCTTTTCTCTCATTTCAGTTTATTTGCTTTATTTTCACTAACCAATTCAAACCCTCGTGGACAGTTTTCTCTCCTCTCTGACTGTCACGCCCTCTTCCACGCTTAGCCTCGCCTCCTCCATGTTCAGCCTCGCCTCCCCTATGCTCGGACATGCCACTCTCCTCTCCTCCCTTAATCGCTCGCCACTGTCGCGTCTCTTGCACCTTCGGCCTCGCCTCCCGCCGCACCTCTCTTCTCTCCTCGATCGCACCTCCGGTCCTCTGCCGCAACTTTCTCCCACACTAATCTCCTCCACGCATCTCTTTGAACTGCCGCAAAATGCCGCCTTAAGGTATTTCTCCACCTCATTCCACTGCCTCTCTAGTTTATGTAGGTAGGGTTTAGTAGTGTGGTTTTGACTAGGATGTTGTAGTATTTTTGATAAGGATGATGTAATTTCATTAAGAATATGTGATAATACTTTACGTTGTGATGATGTTAATTGAATCAGTAGTGTGATTAAGATTTGGATGCCGGTAGTATGTTTGATGATTTGTTGCAGTATTTTCATAGCCCTGATGTGGTATTTGTAGATTTAATGATCTCAGTAGTATGTTCAATGGTCGGTGATAGAATTTTTACAAGCATGAGGTAATACTTATAAATATGATGATAGTTGTAATGTGTTTGATGGTCTCTTGTAGTATTTTAGTAGGGTTGGTGTAGTATTTTAAAATGTGAAGATGGTAGTAGTGTATTGAAAAGTGTACGTTGTAGTGCTTTTGTTATTCAGTAGTAGTATGTTTGCTAATCTATGCTAATATCTTTGTTGTGATGGTATATTGATGGAAATTCTTTTATTTATGAACAATTTTTTTGTTTTGCAGAAATGGGAAAACAAATAAGAATTACTTTGCAAACCTTCTTTACTAAGATTGAGGAAACAAAACTGAAAATATCACCAAAGACATATGACATCTCTTAAAGACAAAATTTTGTAATATAATGTCACTGTTTGCAAGTGACATCTTTAAACTCAAAGATTATAACAGGGCAGGCGATGATATCTCGACAATAGTTTTGTTTAGGGACACTATTAGTGTTCACAAGATCAAAGATGAGGAGGTTGAGAAGTTGTTTGGTCTTTTAATGAAAAGTAGTTTTATTTCTGACCTATTTCTGTTTGGGAAGTTTATGTTGAGATTCTGATAGTATAATTAGCTTTCTATGGTAGTATTTTTATTGTGTTGTGGTAATATTTTTATGGTGTTTTAATAGTAAGTTTAGTAATGACATGTTAAATGATGTGCCATTATTCTTTAGGAATAGCGAAATCTCTAGAAAGCAAGAAATCAAGACATAATTTAAGATTGCTTGACCGGTAGAATTTCGGAACTGAGCAACCTTTAACGGCAAAGCTGGATGAGGTGTTGCACAATACAATATCGGAGAAACAACACATAGATGTGGCAATTCTACTAGTGATATACTTGTTATCCACATTGTTCTTTGCAACTTTAGGCTCATCCATTTCGTTGACCTTAAACATGTTGTGTCTGGACTTAAACCACCTACACAACTACTAATTGGCGTGTATGGTCTTGGACTATTTGGAGGCTAGTCTGAAAAAGGAGAAAACTCAGTTGTCGTGTTGTTTGCCTCATAGTATGGTACATCATTCCTCTCATTATGGTACATCATTCTTATATTTCTTTCTATTTTAGTATGTTTTCCTTTGTTAGTGTGGTTAGTAGTCTGTGATATAGTATTCTTACTAGTCTCTTTTAGAATTTTTTTCTTTTGGACAATATTGGGTGGTTGACAGAGGACACATCTCTGTAAAAAGGTCAAAGGGACATAAAAAAACAACATGACCTTTACTCATTGGAAACTGATGGATGTCTACTGCAAGTTCAAGGAGCTCGCCTCTAATCCTGAAGAGCAGGATAAGAAGATGCAACACAAGGATCAACTGAGTGCATCCAAGCAATGGGTGAAAGACAACAACTTCATCTACTTTGAACAGAGCATTGAGTTCCCTTCATTCAACACTAGGGTTAGAATCTTTACTGTATATTACTAGTATATTTATTGAGCACCAATAGTATGTTCTTTTTTTCTAACTTAGTGTTTTCTATTCTAAATGTGAAGGACGGAATATCCAGGGAAGAATTGATGGAAATGGAGAAGACACTAGTACAAAAACAACATCATACGACGCCCCTCATATGATATAATTGAAAAATCCGTCATCTGACTGATTTTATAAGAGAGAGAGAGAGACGACATTCCCAAAATGTATGTCGTGTCATGAAGCTTGAAACAATGATAATTTTTAGTGTTTAGTGGTGAGCATCTAAACTTTGTATATTTCAAGGGCGGGTACCTCAAATTATGTTGGTTTTGAAATATTACTCAAGTCAGACGACGGATGTCCATCGTCTAAATATTTCACACAAATGTTGTGAATCATTGAGTTACAATTTTCAGGGACGTTCATCTCAAAGTATGGATGTTTTGCTGATATACGAATTTTATGCTTATTTCTTAACGTCTTTCTCCTTGTATTTAGCTTTCTATTGGCCTTAGTATTCTTATTGCTAACTTATTTTGTTGTTTTTAGGTTTTTAACAAAGGAGATGAAGAAAGGAAGAGAAAAGAGATGAAAAACGCACTAAGAGGGAATTTTGTGTTTTGGACCATCGGAGATGGGCTGGCCCATTATGCAATTCGTGAGGCCCATTAAAGGAGATCAAAGCTGGCCTAAATAAAGCCCAATAGTGAAGCCCAAATGCATTAATTCGGCCAGAAAATATGACTTGGAGGCCAAGAAGACAAAGCAAATATGGATTTCACAAGTTACTTAGTGGACAAGGCAAAAAATCAAGATTCGACCTGGAACTTCGTTGGATCGCCCATAACGATTCCGAACTCAAGAAAATACGGATGATAGTTCATTAAAAATATCTCGAATTACTCTTCAAATTGAGATCAAGAATCACCTAATTTGGAGCTATAGAACTCTCGGAATCTCCATTTTGGTGAAACTGTGCAAGAAGCAATCAAGAACCGAGTTGGAAATCCTTATTCACATATGACAAGGTTTCAAAGCTCTATATAAGAAAGGGTTTCGTCGCTTATTCATCATCACACATTCTAATAGCCAAAGCTCTGCCCAAGTCACCTCCTTGCATCCAAAAGTCGAAGTATTCCTCTAAAAGCCGTAACACCACCAAGCACCACCTCCAAAATAACCTTCCTACACCCACAAGTATTCTTGGCTTGATTTGGCCTTGGGTATTTGAGTCCTCCATCCATCAAAGGAGTTTCTACATCAAGATTCACGGTGCGATTTCACGGAATCAAAAATGTAACATGACCCCTTTGTATTTGTTTTCGGTTTTGTGTAGTTTCCTTTACTTTTGTATGACAAGAACAAGTTTTGATAAAATGATGTTTAATTCTAGTTTTTAATAAGTTTCTTCCATGTGTTTATAGTTTAGATTCGAATGCATGTGCTAGCTTATTTTGTTCTTAATGCTTTGAAATCTGCTTTTGAAAGACTAGATGATTTAGTTTCTCACTTAGCATGTTTCACCGAATTAATCAAAGATAAAATTGGATAAGGAAGTTAACTAGATGATTTGGTTGTTTTCTTGTTCAATATAAGCATGTGTATGTGTTTTGATTGAAACTATAGATTTCGTTGACACTTAGGATTAATCGAATAAATATGCTAGGTTGTTACTATGTGATGATCACTTGTAAATATTTTAGTCTTAGATTTTATTTTCGGTCTAGAAAGCATGTTTATGATTCTATCTTCTTGTTTGTTTTGCTTGTCTATGAGTTGAAGCATGATAGAACTTAGGTTTTTTCTATGTGTTTTCTGCCATGTTTTGCAATTTAAATTTGTAGATTATAAATCAAACTTTCAAACCCCCCATACATTTAGTTTTCTATTTATAAATGTTGTCATGCATTAGTACCCTCAATCCCCGGTTAAGATCGATCCCTACTTATCAATGCTACATCTACAAAGAAGGGTTTTAAATTGCGTACGTGTGAGATATGTGTTTAGTGTCTACTTTGTGTTAATATTTGATGCATGTTTTACACATATCACTTGCAATATAGTTAAAGTTAGACGACAGTCGTCTGTCATCTAAGTATTCGGTGCAATGAGTCCCTTAATCATATGTCGGTCGACTGTCGTTTGAATTTTTGGCAAAAACTTTGTAATTTTTTTCTCCAATTCAATATAATGACGAGTTGTAGGCAAATCTCCAAGGACTCACTAGATTCAATTCATTGATGAGATGACAGATGTCAGTCGTCTAAGTTACAATACAATCAAGGCAGCAAATCTCACCTAATTTGTCTCAAGAAGCATAAAAAATTTGCAGGTTTTAATAATGGACATTTACTATATAACATATATAGTTGGGTTTTCCATTTCACTATTCATCATTACTGTTCATAGGGGATCTTTTGGTCAGAATTTTTATACCGTGCGAACGTGCGGAGACTGTTCGTTTTCTCATCACGATAACCCTAGCCTCATCGCTTTTTTTCTTCGTTGTCAACTTCTCTTCCTGTAAATCTATGTCTCACAATTCTGTGCCATCCATGATAATTTGAGCAGGGCATTGACAACGGTCTTCCGAATCGGCATCGACGCTTACCTCTATGACGACCCTGAAGACGTCAGCATTGCTCTGTCCTCAACTCCAAGTTCGAATCCAAGAAATGTGAAGCTCTAAAATGCCTACTCGCTTTTATAGACCAAGGCTTCGCTTCGACATCTCCAACTTCTTCCTTTAAGTTTTCTAAAAATTGAGTTTTCCTTAAGGCTCTGTTTGGATGATTCAAATTTTGAAGCAATCGAAGTTTTTTTTGTAGGTTATTAAAAACGTAGCAACTCAGTCCTCGCGCAGCTTCTCTTCTCATTCTTCTGCATCATCTTTCTCTATCACGGCATTGTCGTTGTTGCTCCAGTCATCTACAATGCGCATATCAAATAGTGCCTCAAGCTCAAACTGATCTTTGAAGAAGCCCAAGAAGGGTACTACCCCCATGGAAGGCGTCTCTTTCACTCCCGACACCTTCTACTCTGCTCTAAAAAAGTACGACTTCTATTTCGTGATTGGTACCAACGTCTCTCACTCACTCCCACTTTTTTGTTTGCTCTTCTATTCGATTCAAAAGTGAATGTTGCTTTGTGGATATGAAATTAGACTTAAGTGAAAGTGGTTTATGGGTATGAGCTTTAATTGAGAAAGTTATCATCTTTATATTAAAATTCACATTGAGTCTGTGTTTGTAAGGACTTGACCCCAATTTAGTTTTCTAAGCTGAGATTAGGCCCTTAATTACCATTAGAACATAAACATTCTAGTCCAAATGAAAACAGAAGGGAAATTCAATAAGCTGAAAATTTTAAATTAAAGAAACTAAATTTTAGAAACAACTTATAACAACAGAATCTAAAACCATTTATGACATCAGAGATGCTAGACTCTTTAAACTACCTATCTTGACTAAGTTACTAACTCATAGAATAAACCCTAGATTCTACGGTGGATACAGCTATGTCTCAATCTGTGTGTACGCCCAACCTCAGCTAAGACTCTGTGACCGGGGCATTGGAAAACAAAGGGGTCAGGGAAAGGAAAATAAAAGAGGAAAATCGTTACCATCGATAAAATAGCAGACTCTGTGACTCTGCTAGCGTCATCGCTTTTTTGTCTTCGTTGTGGATTTCTCTTCCTGTAAATCTCAGTCTCACAATTTAACGCCACCTGTGATAATCTAAGCTGGGCGTTGACGACGGTCTTCCAAATCAGCACCGACGCTTACCTCTATGACAACCTTAAAGACGTCAGCATTGCTCTCTCCTCGACTCCAAGTTCGAATCCTAGAAATGTAAAGCTCTCAAACGCCTTCTTGCTCTCATCGACCAAGGCTTCGTTTCGACATCTCCAACTTCTTCCCTCAAGTTCGCTAAAAATCGAGTTTTCCTTAAGGCTCAGTTTGGATGATTCAAATTTTGAAGCGATAAAAGTTTTTTTTGTAGGTTATTAAAAATGTAGCGACTCAGTCCTCGCGCGGCTTCTGTTCTCTTTCTTTTGCTTCGTCTGTCTCCATCACGGCTGAAAGGACCCAATCCCGATTCAGTTACCTAAATCGAAATCAAACCCTTCCGGAAATACAAACCAACAAAAATTTTTCAAAATTTCGGCAGAGTTTCGTTACTAACGTGGAATTACCATAACCTGCACGCGGAAATTAACACTTCGTCCTATGCCACAAAAAACAAACCGTGGGCACCAATCCCATCCGGATTTCTCAACATCAATATAATCAACAACAGTAAATAAACTGTACTATGTATATATGTATATCCGTGAAAATCCGCACAACATGTATCAGAATGTATCAGAGCGACCTCTAGAGTAAAACATATACAATATGTACATCAGTAGGCGAAACAAGAACCTACTGGAAAACACAGGTGACTCTGATCACTAGCCTCCAAACCGCGACGTGAAACACCAAACCTGAACTACAAACTGGGCACGGAAACCGAAAAACCCAGGGGAAAGACAATAAACACGTTAGAGTGAGTGGACGAAAACAAATGTCTTTCACCAGTTATTATGTATGTTATAAAAACATATGCGAGTCCAGGTAAATAGAAATAATAAAGTACACAAGGTAAAACCATAATCCTCCAGCGTACTGAGCATGCATGTATAAATCCCACGGGGTCACTCATGGACACACACCGTGCTAGTACAGTCCGAATCACGAGGTCCTTAGTCCCCATGATTCTAAGCCAGAAATGGCCTCGGTTCCGGGGAAACGCCCATCACCGGTCAGGTAGGGATAACGACGCCCCTCCTGGATGGCCTACCATCGGGGATCAGCCGAGAGGCAATGTGTATCGATACAACAACGTAACCAAGACTGTACTCTGTGAAAACCAAATCACAAACAATTCGATGCAAATGCATGAAACAATATAAAAGTGTATGCATATTCGTATACGTATATCCGTATAAACATATTCGTATAATCGTAAACACATGCTTATATAATCGTAATTTCGTATGTAATCTCATGCTCGTAAAACCATAATCATGCTGCATGCTCAAAATCATAAATCACATAAAAGACTCGCAAGATTTCCGTGAAAAGAAATTGTCCACTCACAGACTCTCGAAACGCGCACACGCGCTACACTCATGGTCCGGCGGAAGATCCCTCGCCTGAAGCACGATCACGATCCAGATCTCGATCTCGATCCCCTGAACATATTCATAAAACATAACTGATCAAAATCGTAGTCCACAACACTGTACTGATGCACGGAAACCAATCGTTCCCGGAAATACGAAATGCAGTACAAAATGTATAACGGTAATCCCGAAATCCCCACTCGAAATCTCGACTGACAATCGGCTAACCAAATCAACCCGAAAACCTCCGTACAATAACCAGGGCGTGATTACGAGAAAAATGACACTAATTACATCGAAATCTGAAAAGTTGACTTTTTCTCGTCGTTGACCGCCGGCGGCGGCGCGCCGTCAACGGTGGAGTTTTGCGGCCAAAATTTCCAGATCAGTCCATCTCATCCATGCGAATCTCTTTCCCTTCTATCACTAAGCTCAATTCACAAAGGAACCAACTCAATTTCACAAAACCCGATCGAAATCCCAAACCGAAATCCCTATTCGGGTTCACCCAAAAACTTCATCTCGTCCAAAACCAATTAACTAGGAAGCTTCAATGAGGTGTGGGGAGCAAAACCCCCAACAACCCGACCCTCAAAACTCGCCGGAACCATCGTCACCAACACCGGCGATTCCAACCCGTTCGGCCTAGCTCGGGTTACCTCAAAACCAAATCATTTCAACCCAAACCAAATTATAACACACTCGAAATCAAGAGAGGAGTCTAGCTATACCTGTCCCGTGGCCTGAGGTCGCCGGAATTAGGTCGCCGGAAATGTGAGGCCGAAAACGAAAACTTCCCCTTTCGGGCAGCAAGTCAACTTTCCAATTTTGGAAAGTCAAAGTTCAGTCAATGCAAATCTGTGTTTTTACGACTATTTCTCGACTTTTCGATATTTATACTCGTCCCTCGGGTCGATCGACGGTCCGGAATGAATATACGATGTGATTCGGATAAGCTCGAAACAATCGGATAAACTCGTCGAAACCCGAAACTTCAAATACACATAAAATATTCCTCGGTTATCGGAAAAATCTTCCGGAACCGCCCACGAGCTCAAAATCACGTACTCTACAATTTCCGTGAAGACACCTAACTCAAATTCTCGACTGAAAACATAGTCGCGAATCGAATCGACAAACCACACAATATCGTAAAACTGCGACTATAACCAAATCTCGAAAATCGTGCCAAACGCACTTCTGATTCTGGTTCGGGTCGTTACAACGGCATTGTCGCTGTTGCTCCAGTCATTTGCAATGCGCAGACCAAATAGTGCCTCAAGCTCAAAGTAATCTTCAAAGAAGCCCAAGAAGGGTACTACCCCCATAGAAGGTGTCTCTTTTAATCCCGACACCTTTTACTCTGCTCTAAAAAAGTACGACTTCTATTCTGTGATTGGTACCAAGGTTTCTCACTCACTCCCACTTTGTTTTGCTCTTCTATTCGATTCAAAAGTTTATGTAGCTTCATGAGTTTATGAAAGTGGTTTATGGGTATGAGCTTTAATCGAGAAAGTTACCATCTTTATGTTAAAATTCACATTGAGTCTGTGTTTGTAAGGACCTGACCCCGATTTAATTTCCTAAGCTGGAATTAGGCCCTTAATGACCATTAGAACCTAAACATACTAGTCCAAATGAAAACATAAGGAAAATTCAATAAGCTGAAAATCATAAATTAAAGACACTTAATTTACTTCTAAAACTCATAACAACAGAATGTAAAACCATTTATGACACCAGAGCTGCGGGACTCTCTAAACTACCTATGTTAACTAAGTTGCTAACTCGTAGGATCAACCCTGGATCCTACGACGGATACTACTATGTCTTGATATACGTGCACGTCCGACCTCAGCTGAGATTCTGTGACCTGGGCATTGGAAACCAAAGGGCCTAGGGAAAGGAATATAAAATAGGAAAATCGTTAGAGTGAGTGGACAAAAAAAACTCATATAACGTAAGAAATATCGTATGGCTTTCTTCAAAAGAAAAATAAAATGAAAACCAACGAGTCTAAATAAAAGTAATGTAGCGTGTGGAGGCATTCTCAGTGATCAACCCGGGGCATACTCTGTGATCAATGGGTAGCCTATGTATCAATGCATAATCGTGTACATGACATGCATAAAATCATAAAACATAACGTGGTGCCTCCATGCATAAACTTACTCGTATCATATCATATTTAGTTATAATCATAAAATAAATCATAAGCATAAAATATACTCGCTATACAACAGTGAAAAACAATGTCCACTCATCTGGATGACCTGAATTGTAATTAGTCGCTTGCTAAGGTCGAAAGTCTTACTCGTCGTTCCTAAGACAAACTAAGGGTCTAATAATAATTAATAACATGTTACAATCGTATGACTAAAGAGAGAAAGGAAGTCAATATAAATGACCATTGGTATCTTACATTTATATTATGGTAATCGCGAGGCGATACCCTAATTTATTGTAACGACGAACTCCGAGCTTGCTCTTAGTCATCATGTCTTGCAACAGAATTCGGTCGAAGATGAGCCTCGACTCGACATACATTGCATGATAGCATGAAAGTGTCAAGTCGGTCCGAATCCTGAAAATAGCCGAAACATCACTATAATTGTCAAATAGCACAAAACTACAAACAAAATAGTTGGAGCTCCGCAGTGTACAGCGACCGAAGTCAACCTGCACCAAAATGATTGATTCATATATCAAATGAAACATCTCTTCAAGCCCAACAATCCATTTAACTATGAAAATCCCAGAAAATGATCACAAGTCGTCAAAAAATACCTCCAAAGTCGGTGGGTTCGCCGGAAATCGCCTATGGTCGGCCAACGTCGGGCGGCCACGACGAGACCCGAAAATAGTCACGTTCAACTCCTGGAAGAAAGGGTTTCAAAATCCCCACGGATTGGCTAGCCAAATTCCATTCGAAAAAAGGTCGTCGGCGTCGGAGCCGAACAAGAGAAACTAATAGTTTCTCCGTCACGATGTGTTCCCAAACTGTGGTGCATGTTGGTTTTGAGGGTCGAGGGATGCAAAGGACGATGAGAGGAAGATTTTATGACCAGAGCGCCGTTTAAAGGTGGTCGGACGGCCAAGATCTAACGGGTGAAATATTCGGGTCGGGTTTTCAATCTGGTTAACTATTCAGCTCAATCAGGTAGAAGCATTCTTACCCAGGTAGATTCTAGGTATTTATACCCTTGGTCAAAATGAAATCAACGGCTGGAGTTAAATCCACTGTTTGATTTAATGGTTAGGAAATTTTGACCAATGGTAGCTTTCCAAAAAAAAATCACTTAAATACTCCAAACTTCTAAATTTCATAACAATTAGCTTAAACCTCAAAAAAATCCAATAAAAATACGATAAAAACACCAGCTCGCAATAATATCCTCTATAACTTCCTTGAAGAAAGTGAGCCTAAGATTATAACCTAAAAGTCAAGTTTTAGTTATGACGAATATCGATAAATGTATCATATAGTGATTATCTCAATAACTAACTCAACTAACGAAGATTATGTAGCTAATTTGGGTTTGGGTCATTACAATGTTATTGCCTTATACCCAAGAGAGCTAATTGGGAATGGTGATGTGAACTGATAATGGCAATGTGTATGTTTGCATTTGAGAAATTGGTATATAGTATTTGCTACGGGAATGTAAGCTTTCTAATAATGGTAGATTGTGTTGATGATTATTGCTCTTTATTTTTTCAAGTGAAGGGAGTGGTTCTCCATACGGATAACAAAAGAAAATTAGTTAACATCACTACAAAGTCTTTGGCACACTTGGTAAAACACAAGATAAAGGTGGGAGGTGCATGTATGCACAAGATAAAGGTGGAAGATGCATGTATGCACAAGATAAAGCATGTCGGGGAAGTAGGCATTGTACCTGATGTGAAAGAGGAGTTTGTGCTTAAAGACTATCCAATTTGAGATTGCGTGGGAGAGGTTTAGACAGCTCCAAGCTGAGGATGTTGTTGTTAAGATCCAGCTCTGTCGCGCCTTCTATCTCCACTGATCGTCACTAATCCCGACTAGATTTGATATTGTAATCTCTCAATGTTATTTTATTATCTCACAGTATTCTTTACAGCTAAGTGGTTGGTTAGCTCTCTTTTTGATTGATTGAATTCTTATTGCAGGCTGGATACTTCTGTTCGGTTTTTTTTTTATTTTGTTGTTAAAGATTCTACAAACAGGTAGGTATCTTCTTGAATCCAATAGGAAGTTAGTTAGACTTTCTAATGTAAAGAAATCTAGGAAAATATGAAAAAAGAATAAACTTTGGGCTATGGTTGTTGTCTATATAATTATGCTTGAGAAACTTTGAATTTAGGAATTGATTAATCTAGGAAAGTATAAAGAGGAAGAAACTTTGAGCTATGATTGTTGATCGATATAATTATGTTCGAGAGATTTTGAATTTAGGAATTCATTTATGTGTTTTGGTGTTCTTTTCACTGCTATTTTTTAAATAGATTTTTCTTTTTTGAGGAATGAGTGATGGTTATTTAGTTGTTAGGTAAGTGGATGTCTTATGTTGAATAGGTCATTTTTATTATTTTTGCTGATATAGATTTGGTTTTGGTTTTTTGACACTTTATGTCATCTGATTTGCATTATTTCTTGATATAGCTTTTATTTTGGCTTTTTTAACACCTTTATGTTCTACCTTTTGTTTGCAGACTTTATTGTATTTGTTGGGACTAAATTGTATGTGAAAAGTATACATATGAAAATTGCATTACTTGCTGGAAGGTTTTTATTTAAGAGGTTTGTTTAGGTGTCTTCTTCATATATTTTTCTTAAATATAATTCTTTTCAGTGTCAGTTTTCAAAAGAACATCAAGCATTGATTTTGGTATTTACATCTATACTTAATTTGAAATTCATCTCGTGTTAAGTTTTTTTCTTATATTTAAGTTATTGGAGTTCTTCTTATAGTTTTTGTCTCTAATCTTCTTAAAGTTCCATGAGCTTTTTCAGTTTCATATATCAATGATATATGTCGTTTATTTAAATTTTTGTGCAGTCCAAAAATGTCATTAAACTACACCATTTTCAGAATTCATTTGTGAATATAAAGCTCCAACTAAAGTTGGATTTTTTTTCCGCAAGCAGTGAGTCCACTATTGAATGTAAATATGACAGGAAGTGTGCAAATGGATGTGGCATTAGTATTTGTCACGAAAATCACTAGGTTGTCTTGATTCAAGACTTTAAGGCTCACAAAGTTACAATATAGATCGATATATGAAAATTGTTGTGTATAAGTTTAAGTTCAACTTCTACCCAAAAAAAAAGTTTGAGTCGCCAAATCTTGCAAAATGACATTAGAGGATAAGTTTGGATACTCTTTAAGATACCTATAGTGAACAAACATAGACATGTATTATACAAACCCATGCGCAAGGCTGGCTGGCTGGATTTATGGGTCAGAGACATCAAGCTATGTGGCATCTTATTGGTGGGTTTTGTGGTTTTGTTGTTAATCAAATAAGCTAAATCTGATCACTCTTGCTTTCTATATGGGTTTATGATTGTATGTCGGTAATTGGTTTTGTTTAGGTCTTTCACAAATTGTTCTGGAAGCTCAGAAAAATGGTAGGTTGATATCATCGCAAGACCACTAAGCACCAGGTATTTACTAATCTTTGATCAGGTTTTTAGTTGTTCCATATCTTTCTCTTTGATTTCTGATATTTTCAATCTTTATTGTAGTTTTAATTCGTTATTAGCAAGAAACGAAATTGGGTTGTGTATTTATTAGACATTGTTTTGACTATAATGTGTATTTCAGGCCAATGTGACAAGATTCATCCATCTCAAGTAGAAAAAGCGTCAAATGCGATAAGTGTATCGTTTTCATATGATGTAAGTTAAAGTTCATGTATTAGAAACAACTACTTATTTTTCCGTCCATTGAATGATTTATGCCTGCTTTCTTTTGTTGGTAAGTACAATTGAAATTTAAGTTCTTATTAGGCGTATTGTGATGTTTTCTACGTATCTATCATTTTTGGCAAGGATTTTAAGATTCTAAAGATTTATTAGAACTTCGTCTAGGATGATCACCAAACCTCTGCCAATCCTCTGATTAAGCTGATGTTTCAGTTTTAGGTAAGCATGACTTCTATCTTTCTCAAGTTTCATACAAATCTCAATTTTTGGTAGTGCAAAGTGTTGTTGCTTTCATTTGGGTTTTAGCCAAATCAAGTTTTAGTTCATCGATTCATTTACAGAGAGCCTCATTATAGTTCTTATTATAAAAAAACTTCCTCTTTTCTCATAAAGACTGAATTTTTATTGAACTAATTTGCAAACCCAATTGAAGTTAGAACAATGGGGAAGCGGAGAAGGCATAGAATTTTCATGGAATCTAATTTTGTCTACCCCAATCTTTGGTGGTGTGGAGAATCACATCTACTATCTCGCACAATGCCTACTTAAGCCCTACCTTTAGCCTCTAATCTGCTAGGTAAGTTGATATATGATAAAATGTACTCTATATTGCTGGATGATGGGTCCCTATTCACTGAATTTGATATATTTGTTGATGCATTTGATAGTATGCATGAATTGGATCTGTTATTCTTTTCGTATAAATGTATGTACTTTTATATATATGTATATATATATGAATGAAATCAATATATGCTCATCATTTTCTCTTTATTCTCCAAGGTTGTCTGATCGTTGTGCTCTCTCAAGCTAACCTCAGGAACCTGACATCGGGAGCGTATTTCATTACACCTGCAATGGTTCACATTTTTCAATGTACCTAGCAAAGAAGCAATGTTTGTATCATCGATAAGTAGTTAAAACTGGCATTTTGTTACTCTCAATGTACTTACATAGGCTTTATAATGTTCAGAAAGTTCAAGGTCTGAACTTTCACCACATGGTGCAGATAGGTAGGTGCAACATGAATATGCCATCTTTTAATTTTAATTTTTTGTCATAGGATAACAAATGGCCTCCTTTTCAGATTATGTTGCGGAATCTGTTTCAAGCATTAATTCAAATATATTATTTTTCCTACGTACTAGGTTCATTTTTGTCATTCAGGGTGTTGTGACCTTCACTAACAATTCTAGTACTAACCACAAATCAATGGTATGAAAGCTGTATGAATCCTCGGTTTGAGATTGCTAGCTTTTGTTGATTAATTAGTGTATTCTAAAACAACTATTTAAAACTATCTCATGTACAAGTGGATTCATATATTTATTTTCCTCCTCATTTTCACCATTCCATAATTGGATTTTAGTGATGCCTTCTTGCTAGCTATTATTCTTTAATTCCTTCGTTTATTGTGGTAGCCTTCACAGTTTACCAATAGTCTGATCAAGAGCTTCGATATGGTGAATATTTGTCGTGGAATTTTCTTATTAGCTTTGTGAGTTTGATTATTTACTCTGGTTTAGTCACTGAAATTGATGAAATTCAGCTTTAAAATTATTGATCAAGTGTTGTTTTTGTTTCAACTTAATGGTTCATGAATTTGTACATAGGACTGTTCATTTTTGAGCAAGTTCGTTCTCAAACTTTAGCTTTCTTTTTTGTTGATCTGAGTTACATACAAGAATTGAATTGATAAGACGCTACTCCAAACTGGAAATAATGGCATATTGATGGATTTGGGAATGTTGCTATGGTTTTGAGATACATAGGAATGTTTTTGAATGTATATTCTCTTTTTGTATTGCCATTAAGGGTCTGGGATTTTTTTATGTATAAATGATTGGGTATAAAAGATACTGAAGTTTTGTAGATTCAAGTCAAGCGTAAGATTTAGGATATCACCATTTTTTAGATATTTAGATGTAAATGGAGTAGGTATGCTTTTGTACATTTTGTATGATATAGAATGAAACACACATCAATTTGTGATTTTTCTTTGGTATGGATATTAGTATTTGTGTTAATCTTAGGGATTTGTAAGATTTTAGACTCGGCCTACAACGTTTCTATCTCTTTCTTTAGGTAGTCTTTGGGTGCCTTATATTCGATAAAATGAAAATTTCAATTTTTAAGGGTATATGCATGAGGAATTGTGCCTATATCTTATTTGCAGTCTACTATTTTTGATATATCTACAGTTTTCAGTCACAAGAATTGATGAGTCTTGGGAGACCGTCACTTATGTGAACCAATAAAACTTTGCTTCAGATATGCTGCTATTTTTGGTTCACCTAAGAAGCCCTTCATTGTTGTCAAGTTTGAATCTTTGATTTGGATCTTGATTAATGTTTTACAGGGTGGTGAAATTATTGGTCTTTCTATAATTTGATGAGGAGGGTTTAGGACTAAGTGAGTTTATGATGGATTCAGACTTCAATGACAATGGTAGGCTACTCCGGCTAAGTACCATACAAGATACTATGAATTAGAACGTTAACAATATTAAAATGAGCATAGGATGTATTATCAATTTCATTTAGGTGAGTAACAATTAAATCTAATTGGGATTGAAAACTGAAACTGAATTTTGCGTCAGTCAAGCTTGTGTTTTGTATTGCCTTTTAGGATTAGTTCTATGTGCTTAACTGATTCACATTTTTGTGATTTTCAGGATCTAAACATGTTGATGGTGATGTGTGTTGTTTCCATCTCTAATTTGGAAGTCTTATAGACTCGACTACAAGGTCGATGAAGTACCTACGTACTAAATTGAAGTTGCACAAAAAGTATATAGAGATGCACTAAGGTAGACTCTTTCATTATGAGTTTTAGCTTTCAGCTTTAATTTTGGTACTAGAATATCAGTTTCGGAAAGATTAGTTTTAGTACTAGACTCTTTCATTATGAGTTTTAGCTATAAGCTTTAGTTTTAGGTTTGGAAATGGTACCAGAGCTGCCTTTCTAATCACCCATTGAAGACTCAGGTCATTCGCTCCAGCGTTTTGTGGGTCTTTGGCGACATTGTTGTCCAGTACATCATTCACACCGCCGCAGTAAAACAATGTCTTCAAGTCTCTGTAAGTGGCCCAAAACTCTAAATGGTCGCTCTTGATTTTACTTTGGGTTTTGTCTGGACAATGATTGTAATGGATGTCTGCAAAACCTCAAGGTAGAATGCTATGTAAGGGTCACATATGTTCATATGCCCAGTAGAAGGCATCACTAACTAGGTTTGAAAACATAACATTGTGGTCCCAAATTTGAAAGGAAAAAACCATTAAACAGCAAAACAAAAACTCAAAACACTAATCTTGTTAAGCAAATAGGTTGGGTACCCAAAACATCATCTATACGACAGGTGACTGGTTATTATTCCAACTTCTTACCTTGCCAAATATTAGCATACTAAACCTAAGAAGTAGTGAGAGTGACCATTTATGCCATACCACCTAAGAGCGCTGCTACACCTCAAAAGATGTGAGAAAACCTCCTGTCCGTATAGCCTCTCCGGAGGTTTAGCAGTTCGAAACCTAGGGTAGTCTTTATGCCCCTTTCACTTTCAAGTCACAATATAAATCAAGGATTAAAATTTACAGAAAAAAAATGCATAAGTTAAAACCACTAACTAGTGAAGACCCCCTACCTGAAAGTAGAACTTTGTAAGATCTAGCAAGCATGAACGTAAATACATGCAAGACAAGAAATCAATTGACGAGCATACCTTGAAGAATTTTTTTTAATGAGAGACAAAAATGATGATTCTACCTTCTTAGGTATAAGAGATCGATGTGAGAAAAGAAGATGCAATGCAACAAGAGAACAATCATAGATATGGAGAGATTTTCTTTCTGATTTGGTAGCTTAGTTAGTGAAAGTTAAGTTAAAGGAAGATAGTTGCTTATGAAATGAAATAGGTGTAAACTTAGTTTTTAGGGTAAATATAGGACAGGTGTTTCCAAGGTAAAGTGACACCTAAATGAATGAACACTGAAATTGACCTTGGTTAAGACAAAAAAGAAGGTTATAATGACTAAATACTCAACTTAGTCAAGATTGAAGGGATATTATCTTGACAACTCCGTAAGATAACTTTTTAAAACTCTAGGGTCTTACAAAACCCTTGCCTGAATACTGGATCATTTCCAAGGTTTGGATCATCACTTGGTGATTCAAACGACTCTTCACCATTTTAAGGTTCAAGAGATACAATGATGAGATCAAATAATCCTTCATCATCAGTGAGAAAAAATTCAACATTTCTATAAGCTACATCATCAACAATAACATTAAAATATTCCATCAGTTTTTGTTATTTTGTTATAGATTCTGTAAGCACTACTATTTCTAGAGAAACCAAGAAATATGCTTATTGCGAGCATCAAACTAAGCAATCTTTTTCCTATCTCTCAAATTGTAGCAAGGGCTACCAAATATATGAAAGTGATTTACTGAGTGTTTCTTACCTTTCCATAACTCATATGGTGTGACATCACTCTTTGGTCTGAGGAACACTTTATTCATTGTGTAACAAGCAATATTAACTACTTCTACCCACAAATTTTTGTTAATTTCAAATGAATGAAGCATTATCCTAGCCATGTCAATCAGAACTCTGTTCTTTCTGAGGTGTGATTGGTGATGAGAATTCATGGAAGACACCAAACTCATGAAAATAGTCCGGGAATAAAACATTCTTCAATTCAATGCCATTGTCAGATCTTACTCAGACAATCTTTAGATCAGATGCATGTTTTTCAGTCAAAAGCTGTGTGCTCAAATTTCTAAATGGGTCAAAGGTTTCATCTATAATTTTGAGGAATTCTACCCATGTATAATGAGAGAAGTCATCAACAACTACTAAGATGTATCTTTTATTTCCAAATCTTGATTTCTGAGCTTGTCCAACCAAATCCATATGAATAGTTCAAGAGGTTTTGAAGTCATGAATGAATACAATTCACAATTAATTTACAATTTAGTGACATTTGTTGAGCTTGACTCAGACTTACTAAATTTGTCATTTGTTCTTTTCAATAGTTTCTGTAGAGATTCAACCTCAAGATTAAGAAAAATCTTTAGTATGGTATGAGCTTTTCCCTCAACCTCTGAATTTTTCCAATCAGTTTTTCTTTTTCTTCTTTCCAAGTTGGGTTTTTAGTACCTTTTGAGGCTTTCTCTTGTCTTTCAACCAACAATCCACGAATTCTTTAGTGTGCTTCAAGAAACTCATGTTTCATCTCATTCATATCTTCCTTGATAGTGATTAATTCCTCTTCAAGTTGTTTGTTCTTTTTCAACATGAGATTGGAGGCATTGTATAGTTGTTTACACCTTGAATCTGTTTCATCATATGATGAGCATGCATCTACCTTAGATTCTTCAGGGTCAAAGTGTACTGAGGACACAAAAACAACATTTGCAGCAATGTTTTCACTTGTGTTCTAATCATTTTCACTCCAAGTTGTTGAATTCAGTGCCTTTTGTCTCCTGGAAGTATACTTTGAATTTCTACAGTCAGTAAAAATGTGGCCAATGTCACCACACCAAAACATTTTGGTTTATCACCAAAACTCTTTTTTGAATTTCCAGATTTTTCAAAATGTTTTCCTCAATTGATTTTTCTTTGAAGAAGAGTCACCATTTGTTTCCTTTTTGTTTTTCAATTTTTTTTAAATTCTTTAGAAATCAAAACAGGATCATCAAAGTCAAGAGCAGGTTTACCTTTAGCCTCCTGTTCATCTTTTTAGGACCCAAATTATGTTCCATCTCATAGGTTATAAGATTTCCCACAATTACATCGCAAAAGTATTTCTTCAGATCATGAAACTCTTCAATAGCAATTTTCATAGGATGCTAAGCTTTGGTACGTAAGAGCTCTCAGAAACTTCTTAACAATCTTATCTTCTTCTATGGGTGCACCAAGACCTCTACATTGACTAGTAATTTCAATAACTCTAGAATGAAAGTCATCAATTGATTCATTCTCACTCATTTTCAAACTCTCAAACTCACTGGTGAATCTTTGCATTTTCTGAGCTTTTATCCTAGGATTTCCCGCATAGGTAATACTAAATGAAACTATGCTTCTTTGGCTGTAACAAAGTGGTTGATCCTACTTCTCTCTCTTTTAGAGAGAGCAAAAAAGAAACAACCAGTCTTAGACGAAATAACTTTCCTTCACTATCAGCCTCAGATAAGGTTTCAGTTAAAGGAACCCATCCTCTTTGAACTATTAGCCACATTTTAGGACCTTATCCCGTTATAAAGGTTTGCATCATTACCTTCCATAAGGAAAATCCTCATAGTTACCATCAAAGTAAGAAGGAAAATGTAAGGAAGTTGTAATTCGTTCTCTCTCACGATCCAATTGAAAGTACTAGAATTGATCTAATTCTTGGAAACACACACAAAACTCAGAAAGGAGAGAACAAGGACAAACAATGAATCATTTGTGCAGTAAAAACCTCACAATGAGAAAAACAACTGCAGGATTCCAACTCTGGGAACCCTAAAATCAATCAAATAAAAATCTGTTTAACACACAAGGATTCAATACAAGGGAATTGATAAAACAAATATATTCCTATGAACCTTGATTGGTAAACCAGATTAGCTTGATCAAGTTTTCTTGTGGAATACCTTTCCTAGCAGCATCAGGAAAACTTATTCTCTTTCAGTCTTGACAGCAACACCTTGTTGATGATCTCAGATCACTCTCAACATAATCAGATGCACTAATACTCAAGACTCTTAACAAGGAACAGAGTTTGATGTACTAGTGACTAATCTCGGATACCAGAGTATTATTTCTCAAGAAGCACCCTTACACAGTGTTAAAGTTTGTTTATATAGAGACACCAACAAGGTAACCCTAATAGAATCATATTTAAACACAAACTCATCAAGTAGTTTAATCACGAGGATTTCTCATTCAATCAAATCACTTTTTGATTGACTACTTAAAGTCTAATAGATAACTTAGGAAACTGTAATATTATCATTTACACAATAATATCACATTCCTAAACAACTTTGCAGACTTAATTTAGCACAGCGAAAATTTGTCTAATAACTAACTAAGCAATGTTAGTTATTTACTAATGCAGAAAATATGTGTGCAAGAAATACCTCTGAGCCATTATGATCATCAACATTGGTCCTCTTCAAGTAACTTAGCTTATCATCATCTTTATTTTGTCATGGAATGCCAAAAACACATAGTTACAATATCAAAGTTAGGGAGGGAATAAGAATGTGATCCAAGATGTATGGTTACTAAACCGATGCTCGATAAACGGTAGCTTCATAGTACACCCAAAAATCGTGATATTCATAATCAATCACTTATAATCGATTTTGCTTTTCTTTTTCAATACCGTGACCCTCCTAAGACCGTCACCAATCAAAAATTTTGAGTAAAAGGGTGATGGAATCTCCTTGTCTCGATATAGTAGAATTGCATAAAATAATTCAAAGCAGTAAACAACCTATGTCTAGGGTGCTGCAACAATGCAGTTTTAGTCTTAGATCTAGGTAGCTGCAGAAATTAAGTTTGACAACATAATCTCTAAAGTAGGATTGTAGAAAAATTTACATCGAGCGATGCACAAATAGGTAAAGATAGACGACTCAGAAAGTAACGCTCGTCTGTCTTGGGATTTGAATAATCGAGCAATTGTGTTGAAATTTGACGAGATGCTTTGTGCCTATATTGTGCAAGCTTTGCACATGGAGGATCAGTTGTGATGTAGGAGGGCGATGGCGATTGGCCACGATGGTGACAGTGTCCATGGTCGGTGACGTTGTCAGGGGGATCGACAGTGATGATAACATTATAAAACATGCTTATAATGTTAATGATAAATAAATACCAAATAATTGAAAACTCAAACTACATGTTTATTGTGATAAAGCCTTAGATATAATTTGTTATAATAATATTCACGAATAAACTCAGATATATGTTGTTAAAATTTGTGTATCTAATCTAATCTAATTAAAAGAAGAGAGTCAAGAGACACACGAGAATGTATAGAGTATATTTTTTTAAACAATTTTTATTTTATTTTTTATTATATATACCGTGCATTCTTTCCTCGCTCGTGTGGTTTACTTCCACCACTGATTTGATCAAAATCATTAAATCAAATCACAAAAATGAGAGGAATCGCAGATTGCTGTTAAGGCCCGAAAGATCAAAAGTACCCAAATCTTCACCGTTGTTTTGTTTTGTCTTCCCCTAAAACCTATAATCATTTATAGCTGCAGTTTCTTTGTTCTTGCTCCGAGCCTCTGTTGGGTTACTCGCGTTGCAAACTGTGTTCTGTTTGTACTCGTTGAAATGAGGTTTATCTGAAGTTTTTGGGTCTGTTCTTGTTCTTGTATTCGGATAGCCAATCTTGCAGGCCCTTTTCAGGTTTGTCCGAAACCAACTTATGTTCCTTGAAATGTTTGAATGCTATTGTGGTTTGTATTTGTGCGAATTGTAATATCTAAGGGATCCATTGCAGTTGATTTGGCAAGTTTAGGATAGGAGAATGTCGGCACCCGATATTGCAGGAATACTGGACAAGTCGAAAGAGCTTGATCAGTTGAGGAAAAATCAAGAAGATGTGCTCATTGAGATTAATAAGATGCATAAGAAGCTCCAAGCCAGTGAGTTCCTTATTTTATTCTAATTGGAATTGCTTGTGTTGTTCATCATTAGTTTTCTTGATTAAGACTGGAAATCGAATTAAAATGGATATAAATGATTAATTCGTCTTCCATGATTTTGACTTTGTTTTGTTTTTTTCAATTTTTCCTTCTGTGATAACAAGGCCCAGAAGTAGTTGAGAAGCCTGGAGATAATTCGTTGTCGAAGCTCAAGAATTTATATGCTCATGCGAAAGAGCTTTCCGAAAGTGAAGTCAAGTGCGTATCTTTTGTTTATTATACCTTTTGGTTTAGCTATAAAATTGCTAGTTTTTAAGTTTCTATGTTTTTCTTGTTGGGTGTACGGACCAACAAAAAACTGCATATGATTTTGAACCTCATACAGGTTACTTTAGCTCTTGCTAACCTGTATAGGTTTGTTCATTGTATTGGTGGCAGTGTTTCAAATTTGTTGTTGAGTCAACTGGATGCTCTATTACCTTCTGGACCTCAAGGCCAGCCGCGAAGAAGGATAGGTATGGATTTGGTTCCATTTCTGTTTAATTTTCTGCACTCTATCTTTCAAAATAATTAAACAAATTAAGAGTCTGCCAAATTTCATATTCACTTGGATTTTTACTTTTTTGAAAGAATATTCACTTGGATTTTGATACTTAATAAACAATAAAAAAGGCAATACCAGAGGAATTAACGCTCTATTTCTATTTTCGTTAAATGATAAGTGTTATCTAAGATTAAAGTCTCCTAATTGAGTAATATGCCACGTACAGCGACTAATAAACCTAAGTGATTGTAAAATAGCATGTGTTCTTCATTAGCTTATATACATATACTGCAGAAGGCAATGAGCAGAAAAGGAAGAGAATGAAAAATGACTCAGAGATTTCAAGAATTTCCCCTGCCGTCCGAAACCAACTTGAGGCGTGTGCTAGTTTAAAAGGTGAACAGGTATGATGTTCTTCATTGTTCTGTCAAATCTGGTTATTTCCTTACACAGCCAGTCACCCTTGGTTAAACTGTTACCTGTACCGAATTGATTCTCTTAGCTCTTCTGTTATATTGACATTTACTCTACTTTAGGTAGCTGCTAGGGTCACTGCTACTGCAGAAGATGCTGATAAGGACGAGTGGTTTGTTGTAAAAGTGATTCATTTTGACAAGGACACAAGAGAGTACGTTTAGGTTCTATATAAATGATTTACTTTAGCTTTCCTTATGAAGATGTCTACTAGTAATAGATTTTTTGCACTTACATGTGCAGATTTGAAGTACTAGACGAGGAGCCTGGTGATGATGAAGAGGGCAGTGGCCAAAGGTAGCTTTCATTTTGGATGACTGATTGACACTTTCTTTACCTCTTTTTATTAATTGCCTTTCACGTTTTAGATTTATATTAGCTGATCGCAAGTGAAATTAGAAAGTACTTATTACTTCAAATTGTTGTTGCTCCTTACTTTGGACATCCCTGATCATTTGTATGCATCGAAGGATGTTTGATTAGTGAGATGATGGGTAGCTATTTCCAAAGTACAAAATAGTTGTTTTGAGATTTTTTGAATTGCAGCTTGTCCAGCCTAGTAATAATGGAAATTAGTGGGATTTTTCTACCAGAATGTATTTATCCTTTACTCATAGTTTTTGCACTCACAGAAAGTACAAGTTGCCTATGTCAGCTATTATCCCTTTTCCCAAGCGAAATGATCCTTCTAGTGCCCAAGACTTTCCTACTGGAATACATGTGTTGGCAGTTTATCCAGGAACAACTGCACTATACAAGGCAACTGTGGTCAATGGCCACCGCAAGGTGACAATTGCATTCATCTAGTCTTATTTTTTTTTTTTCATTTCTTTGGGTACATTTGGTGATTATGATGTAAAACTAACTAATGATTGTGTTCTGATTGCTTCCATGGAATGCTCCATTATCAGAGGAAGACAGATGAGTAAGTGAATTCTCTACTTTTGCTTTATTGATATTCACAAATTTTAGTAATTGGTGCATTGCTTCGGCAGTGGTACTTGAATTCCAACTAATAGATGTAAACACGCTATTATGAAGACTCTTATCCTTATGGAGTTTTTTTAAAAGACTCGTTTTCTCCTGGGGATAGCATTGGATATAACTCACATGCTTCAATATCTGGTGCAGTTATTTGTTGGAATTTGATGATGACGAGGAAGATGGCTCCTTGCCTCAGAGGACGGTACCCTTCCATAAGGTGGTTACCCTACCAGAAGGACATCGCCAGTAATTTTGTACGAAGATTGTTGGGGCTGGTACAGTCCAGTTCTTGCTGAGTTGAATTCATTCCACAAGGTTTAGCCAATTTAGGTAGTGTCAATATTTATCATTATAGTCGAGTTCTGCTGTTGTAGCCTTGTTAATATCTCAATTTCATTTTCTTTTTGTTGCTTTCTTTTTTATCTTTTGGTTCTTGCAACTGTTTGAACCTATTGCTGTCATTACTCATTGTCAACCATCACAAAGGGGCACTCTTCTGGATTATGTACTTAAGTGATCTGTCCTTAAATCAATGTAGCGTGTTCTGACTCGAATGTTTATCATTCATATTAGTTACATCAACTGCTGAAAGCGTTTTGCAGCTTTATTTTACCTGTTACTGTATAGTCTCGGGTTCGTAAGAAGCAATGTTAGGGATCATGTGACTGTAGCTCCTTGTCTATTGTCTCCGAGTAAGAAACTCAAATAGATGTAATTATGTAAATGTGACGAATCAAAGTGAAGTCAAGTTTACAGGCACATGATAATTCCATAAAAGGATGAGTATTTGATTTGGACCAACAGAACAGAACTGTTTCTGTACTCAATTTTTTTTGGTGTTGGCTCAACACTCCCAAAGGGCAAACCTGCTTAAGCCGAGTTGGATACATTTTCGTCTATTGCAATATTGTAAATGTATACCAAGGACAAACTTGAACGATTTAATATCACTCTTCCTGGAACTTAAGCTCTATTCTCCGAATTTGACATATTCCAACACTGTCGATTTCGTTTACCAGTATCAATGCAATACAGCATATATGTGAGAATTACCTTGTTATAAACAATCTTTAACACCTTATACCGGAAGCATAGCAATGTAGTGTACTGATGAAGAATGAGGCTCAAACTGAACTTCCAAGCACATGCCCCTGATTCGAACATTCAGTCGGATATCTACTGTGAATACTGCAATGGATCTATTTTTGACTCTTGAACTAGCAGACCAGTCCAGTGTTCTACATAAAGAAGACTAAAGTAAATGCAGATTAGTTTCTCTACATTACTACACCTTGATCTCAAAAAAGAAATCCCTGTCTGATACAGCTGATCTTTTCTTATCTAAATATAGTCAGCCTAATGGAAAATTGGAAATTATTATTTGGTCTTCGAACAAGGATAGGCAGACTAGTTGCTACCCTTTTTCTTTTTTTTTTGGTCTGAAGAACATCATATTGAAAGGGCAAAAAACACCCGCAGAGAACAGGGAAACCCGAAACCCTATCTCAAGAACAACAAAAACATACAACTAATCTTCTCCAGAAATGCAAAACCTAACCAAATGAGGAGAGTATGCTAGAGGAACAAAATACAGTAGTAATAGGAGAGCTAAGCTTGGGGACAAGGGCATCTGTCATTCCGCAACACTCCAACTAAAGATGGTGGTGGTCGCGAGGCCCATCGGTTAAGATCCACTACTGCCCTTTCACCAAGTGAAGGTCCAACATGGGCACCTGTATTCGCTTCTCGAGGAATCCAGCTCCATCTCACTTCTTCAAAGCTACTGCACTTGCTTCGAACAGCACTTAAGATGGGGAAGATTCTTCAATCACTATCACTTTGAGTACTCACATCCTTTATTGCCTCAATGATTTGTTGCGAGTGAGACTCCACAACAATACACTAGAGATTCAGGTCAATAGCTAGGTCCATCCCCAGCTCAAATTTCTGCTGTAGTAACAGCAGCACAACTCACACTCATATTTATGCCAGCAACAGAGAGACCATTATGATATCGAATCACAACTCCCAGCCCTGAAGAAGAAAGACACACACAATCCCAGCTTGCATCACAACAAACTGATACAAAGCCAGCAGGAGGACGCTGCCATACCATAGCATCATGGTTTTCAATGCTGTCAATACTAGCAGACACCTTATCTCTCCACACTTCCTTCATTAGAGACATGGCCGCACAAATGACTCTAGAGGTGGCTCAATGTGCTGGAATAAAACTTGCATCTAGCCTTCCATATTTCCCAGCACAAAAAGAATAGCATAGCTAAGGCCTTTTCCATCTCTTTTTTGTTGTTAATCCCCATAATGAGCTGATTAATCCAGTTTGCCACCATAGTAACACTATGGTGAACCAAAGGTGAACCAAACCAAACATACTCCACCCACGGACATAAGAGCAAGATGTGCTCCATGGATTCATCATTTTCACCACATAGTCGACATAATGGAGACTGATTTAGTTTCCTCCGAAAAAGGTTAGCAGCACATGAAATTGAGTTTGTCACACACTTCCACATGAAACAACGGATCTTAGGCAGAGTAAAACATCCCCAAATGCCCTTCCATACTGTACTATCTATCAATACAGAATTGTTATTGTGCAAAGGCAAATTTTTACTGACCTTGTTGTATAACCAGTGAAAGCTCGATTCAACACTAGAAATCCCATTTTTATTCCAAGGCCAAACAAGCCTATCCTCCATATTCGCACCGCCTATTGGAATCCTCTTAATGCACTCTACCTCCTCCTCAGTGATTAAGTGGCATATGACATCCAAATGCCATTGTCTAGCATCAAAATCAATAATCTCATAAACAGTATTTGGAACATTACCTTGAGCCTCATCATCAACATCAAGCTTCAAGTCAGGGATCCAATTATCCCTCTAGATACTAATACTTTTTCCATTCATAACCTGCCAACATGAACCATCCAAAACAACATCCCTGGCATCCCAAGAGGCGCGATGTCCCTTCTTCGCATCATTAAAGCATCCTTTAGGAAAATATCGAGCTTTGACTACCTGAGCCCACACAGAACTGGGATCATTCATTAACCTCCAAACTTGTTTTGCAAGTAACGTATGATTAAAAGACTCAAAGTCTTTATATCCAAGTCCACTAGCTTCTTCCAATGCAATTTTTTGCCATTTGCACTACTTGCCCACCAAAAATTGCTAACAATGGAGTTCAGCTCATTGCAAAATGTACTAGGAAACTTGAAACACATCATAGGATAGCTAGAAATAGCCATAGCAATTGACTTGATCAATGTTTCTCTTCCAGCAGACGACAATAAACAATACTTTCATCCTTCAATACGTGCAGGATCTTTTCCTTTACAAACTCCAAAGCCTTCTTCTTCGATCTTCCCCAAAATGTGGGAATACCAAGGTAATTTCCAGGACCACCATTAGAAACAACTCCTAAAACATACCCCATCAATAATTCCATTTGCTTAAGAGTATTTGAAGAGAAGAAAAGACTTGATTTGCTATGATTGACTCCTTGCCTCGATGCCATACAATATTCAGCCAGAACACTCGAGAAGATAGTACAGATTTCCAATGTAGCCTTGAGAAAATAAAGTGCATTGTCCGCAAAAACCAATTGGGAGATAACAGGACATGTTCGGCTGAGCTTAATCCCATGCAATACTCCATTCTCCACTTCTCTCTGAACATGAAGAGACAATACCTCACTCACAATGAGGAATAAGTAAGGAGACAAGGGATCCCCTTGTCTAAGTCCTCGTTGAGGCTTAAAAAAACTCCAGCATTCCCATTAAGCACAACAGAATAAGAAACGAAGCAGACACAACACATTATCATCCTCATATATCTCCAATTAAAACCAAACCTCAACAGAGCCTCCTCCAAAAAATGTACCCTTGTTTCTTGAAATATAAGTAGGTTGAATTGAGATCAATATCATATGAATGTTTCTTCAAAGAACTTCCCTCTTCTGTGAACTGCGAAAAAGATCAAAAAAAAAATTCTATGATGTATGATAGGTAACACTGATAGAACTTGGCTTCCAGAATGAGTATGCATGACATAAATTACTGAAAGTCTTTCAAACTGACGGCCAACAAAAATATTAGCATGCAACCTCAAACAGTTGTCGATTTGAAATTCCAAATTCAGGACTTGGCACATATGAGATTCACAATTTTTTTGACAACCGAGTCTATCCAGAAAAGATGAAGGATCCATGTTGACTCCTCCAATCTACAAGAGGGCTAACAAAGGGGTTGTTCATCCATGTTCCTTTCCTTACTTTCATAAGAAACAACGAAATCACCTCTGATTTCTATCCCCTCCTCCAAGTATCAGTATCCGGTAAAGCTTAGATCTTCTTTATAGTATTCAAGTATGCCCCTCATATAGCCATACTGAGTTTCCTTATGAAGCAGTTTTCAAAATCACTGGAAGCAGTGAGAGGCAATGATGCTGTAACAATAAGGACAAAATTTTCCCCATTTCCCACATCTATTTCGTATAACTGACTAAAAACTTCTCAGAAAATCATGTCCTAGTGTCTTGTAAAATGATATATTTGGAGGAATGACATTTATAGCAAGGATTCCATTCTCACAGAGAATCGATCTGGCAGACAAAAGGACATCCTTTCTGGCTTTCTAACAAAGCCCAACGGCGGAGCAATTACACCATCCCAAGCATCACTTGCATCCCAATCGACCATAATCACATCAAATCTAGTATCAACATTGCCCGCGTCACAACCATCCACATTCTGTTGATTACCGCAATCAGCAAGTTTCCCTACGACTTCCAATGCATCTCCGACATAAACTTTAATATTCTCACCATTCTCTTCCAGTCCAAAATACTGCCTAGCAACCCTTAGCACCTCCTCATCGGCTTCGACACCCACAACATGAAAACCCAATCGGGCTCTCAAGAAACCAAGCAAAGCTCCACCCCCAACTCCTAAACACAAAGCTTTCGGCCTCCTCAACCCGCTCCGAACCAATCCCTCAATGTAAGGAGCAACCAGACGAAGACTTGCCACCATAGGAACTAAATAAGGGTGCACTAAAACACCACCATCTACTACTTGACCAGCCGAACCAAGAAGACGCATCTCCGTCTGAACCAAATTTGGCATTCTCTTAAACCTCAAGCGCCTCCTAAACTCCCTTCTTCTCTTGGAAACCTCAAACTCCACATCCTCCACCACCATTTCACCAACCAAAAGCCCAACACATTTTTCCAATACCAAAAGGGAAACCACATTATCTTGATAACCCAAAATGGGTATGTCAGGAATACCGTTTTTAAAGCATGACTTGGGAGACAGAGCAAGTAAGAGAGGTTTTAAGCTGCTCACCCCGAGTGGCGAGTAGTAGTGGTTCAGACGACGATGTCTCGTCGTTTGTGGGTCTGATGAGGATTAGGCGGGAAATGGGTGGTCCCGGGGTGGCGAGGAGGAGTTGGAGATGGCCGGAGTCGGTGGTGGGCGATGAGCATTACGGCGACACGTGGTGAGTTGTCGGTGAGAGGCAGCGACGCGGAGGAGAGAGGCGGAGGCGGAAGAAGCCGTTGGAAAGTACTGATATTCTAAATTCCTATTATAATTAGATTTTGTTAATTCTTTATTATACATATTATCTTCTTATCAGGAATATTTCTGGTAAAACTGTATATATTCAATTCGAGAATGAATAAAAGTATTGTATTTTATCCTAAATATTTTTACTTGTATTTTTCTACTTAGTATCAAAGTGAGTCTTTTTCAGTCACGTCCCGAGCCTAGTGGGCTTGAATTGAATTGGACATTCGAAAAATTGTTGCGTTGGCTCACGCTGACTTAATTGGGCCTTCGAAAAATTATTGCATTGACTCCAGTGAAATGTATAATTAAGATTTCGATGTGAATTTCAAACTTGGTTTCACGTGCTAACCTTGTACTGTGACAACCCGAACCAGAAATAATATGTTTATTGGCTTGATTTGTGAGTTTCGCGATTAGTCGCGATTTTGTCGTAATTGGTTGATATGGCAGGCTTGTTAATGACTAAATTATTGGACAAGAATTTGATTTGAGTTCCTTCACGAAAGTTGTAGAGAATTTAATTTCGAGTTCGTGGGAATTTCCGGAGGATTATTTCGAGTTACGAGGAATAAGTTATGAATATTTTTGGTCGTTGGATTTAGTCATGTTTATTCTTTTAGTTTCGATACGATTTGGACGATACATGTACAGTATAAATACGGGTGAATACGTGACGATTTTAGAAAGTTTCTCAAAATGGAAATTTAGCTCGTTGACCACTTTGACCCGTGGGTCAAAACTGATCCATTTTAGGATGAGCTTTGTTTGCCTTCGATGTGCCTTATTCCATCGTCTTTGAGCCGTGGTTTCTTCGTGAAAGTGGTTGGGCTTGAGCTCCTCTTTCTTTTGATAGGTTATTCACTCAATTTGGTTGTCGGATGAAGAAGTTATGGCTTGTTAAAGTTTGAGAATTTCGGTGGTATTCCGGCGAGATTCGGCGGCTATGGTGGCCGCGGAGGCAGCCGAGTTGGGGGTTGACTTGTTAGGGGTTTTGTTGCCCATGAGGAGAGGAAGCTTTTAGAAGTGGTCTTGCACCTTGCCATGGCCGGACGGAGAAGATCGGAGTTAATGAATTTCGGCGAGGATTTTCGACTTCAAGGTGAGTTTTTGAGGTTTTCCGGTCAAAATTGGGTTTAGCTTTGAACTACAAAGTTGTTGAAAATGTCGAGATCTTCAAATCCATGAGTAGGTTGCAATTTTCTGAGCCGATGACATTTTCCGGCGGCGGCGGCCCGGCACGCCGCCGTGCGCGGCGGTTTTTCGGCCAAGGTGATTTTCAACAAGTTTTATGTCGTTTTGTTCGGAATCGTGCACCGATTGCAGTGGAGATCGTGATCGTTCGTTTGGCAAGGGATTTTCGGCCGGATCATAGGATTAACGCATTTTGCGATGTGCAAGTCTGTGAGTGGACACATTTCTTTTCACTGATTGGTTGTGAGTCTTTATTATACGTTTTATGAGCATGAGCATGCGTATGTGATTATGATTTATACGAGCATGTGCTTTACGATTATGCATTTACGAATATGCATCGACGAATATACTTTTATAATTATGTATTATGAATATGCATTTACAGTATGCTTTATACACTTGCATGAAACTATTTATGATTTGGTTTACACAGAGTACAGTCTCAGTATATATGGTTGTATCGATACACTTAGCATCCCAACTGATCCTCGAGGATGTTTACCGGGGGGGGGACTGTTACCCTGTGCCGATGTATTTTCCGGGTGGGAACAGATACCCTGATCTGAGGCCTTTCTGGCTAGAATCACGTGTGGGTCTGGGATCCCGTTATTCGGACTGTACTAGCGCGGATGTGTTCATGAGTGACCCGCGGGATTTTCGATGCATGCTCTGTACGCGTGAGGAGTTAAAGTCTCCCTCGTGTACCATATTATTTTCATGCATTTAGACTCGCATATGTTTTTATAACATATATTATTCGGCAAAAGACATTTATTTTCGTCCACTCACTCTAACGGTTTATATGTCTTTCCCTGGGTTCTTCGTTTTCTATGTCCTGTTTACAGTTTGGATTCAGGTGTCGTACGTCGAGGTTGGAGGCATAGTATTCGAGCCACTCTTCATTTTTCAGTAGGTTTCTTGTTTGGCCTACTGTTGTGTATATATGTATATACTAGAGGTCGCTCTGAATACTATTATGTTTATATTTTCACATGATTTTCCCAGATTTCTGTAAAGTTACAGTTTTTTTTATTGTTTTATATTATGATATGTTTTTGACAAATCCGGATGGGATTGGTGCCCACGGTTTGGCTTTTGTGGCATAGGATGAAGTGTATTTTCGGGTGCATGTGAATGGTAACTTCGCGCTATAGTGAAACTCTGGCAAAATTTCTATGGTTTTCGAAAGTTCGTGTTTCAGAAGGGGTTTGATTTCGATTTAGTCAACTAAATCGGGGTCGAGTCCTTTCATGTACTTCGGTTGCACGTGAGGAGACATGTTAGATTAGAGATCCCACATCAAAATATAAAAATATTAAATATAACTTAAATCTAGTTAGACTATTCTTAATTGTACCGAGGCCTTTTATGGATAAAACTCAATATCTTAAAGGTGGTTAAGTTGGGACAATATCGGTATAATACAGATTCCATGTGTCACGCTTGTTGTTATTCAACTCTGTAGACCTATCGACAAAACCCCTTTTTTGTCACTCACTACACCTTAATTCTGTTGCCATGGCTGAAGGACCCGTCTCTACTGTGATGTCTTCTCCCTAATCTCAACTACGTCCACCTCCATCCATCCACTACCATGAAAAACTCTTATTTTCCTATTGGAATTTTCTTGAATGATATCAATTACTCTACCTGGGCTCCTACTATGCAGATGCACATTGGAGGTGGTAACAAGCTTGGATTCCGTACTGGCACTTCAGTTACTCCACCTGCCGGCACCCCTGACTATAATACTTGGGCTATTGACAACGAGAAGGTGACGAGTTAGCTGATTGATAATATGTCTCCTAGTATCATTTAGCGCTATCTCCATCTTAAGACTGCTGCTGAAATTTGGAAGGCCTTATATCTGACCTACTATGATGATCAAGATTTTACCCGGATCTGTGAGTTGCACCGCTTTTGCTTCATCGCCAAACAAGCTAGGTGACCACTCTCTCTGTCTACTACAACAAGTTGGTTGTTTGGTTTGAGGAACAAGATCAACGTGTGACCTCTTTTTCTGATACCGTGGCTGAGATTGTCCAAGACAATAACTACAAATCTATGCTTCGGATTCACATGTTTTTGGGAGGTTTACATCCGGAGTTTGATCAAATTCAGGAAGAGCTTCTTCGTAGAGATGAGTTGTTGAGTCTTGACAAGACCTATGCCCATGTTCGTCGAGCTCACAACAAACATCTTACTCATTCTGCTGGCCCTAGTTAGCTTGCTGTCATGACCACCACCACATCTCCACTACCACTATCGCCGGTTTCCGTTCCCAATGCTCAAGCCGCCTTGACTCAATGACGGTCCTCTTCTACCTCTTGCTCTTCTGAGTCCTCCCGCTTTGTCCATCCTTCCAACCCATATGTCAACCCTATATGCCCACTGTGCAAAGATAAAGGTCACTCCAAGGATAGCTTCTTTATTGCTATTGGATATCTGGATTGGTGGGGCAATCATCCACGCAAGACTCTTCCTCCCACAACTGCCTCTTCTAATATAGTCCAATCAGGTATGGTAAGGCCTCTCTTGCTACATCTTGTGGGAATAATGCTTGGATAATTGATACCGGTGCATCTGATCACATGACTAATACCCCTAACTTAGTTCACTCTATTCATCCCTCTCCTTTACCTAGTGTCTACTACTGATGGTTGCCCTTCTTCTGTTGTTGGTGAAGGCTATGTTACTCTCTCTCTCTCTCTCTCTCTCTCTCTCTCTCTCTCTCTCTCTCTCTCTCTCTCTCTCCATATTTAACCATTGATTCTGTCTTAGTTGTTCCGTCTCTTGCATATAATATTTTGTATGTTAGCCAAATCACTATGGCCATTTCTTGCTCCGTCACATTTTATCCCAATTTATGTGTTTTTTTCAGGACATTCTGACTCGGCAGATTCTTGGGTATGGTATTAGATGGTTGAAGTTGTACTATCTCGATTTGACATCAAGTGGAGAGAAGCAGCTGAGTTCGTTGAGTCAAGCCAACAGTGTTAGCAGTTTGAATAAGGCCAAGGAAACCATTTGGTTATGACATCGTCGTTTAGATCATCTTAATTTTGATTATTTTAGGAGGTTACAACCCCATCTATTAACGAGTCTAAGTGTGATGTTTGTGAACTGGCCAAGAGCCACCGTATTACTTATTCTCCAAGTTTGAATAAATGTTCAATTCCTTTTATGAACATTCATTCTAATGTTTGGGTCCTGCTCTGATTTCTACGCCTACTGGAGCTTGTTATTTTGTTACTTTCATTGATGACTGTATTCGAATGACAAGGGTTTGCTTGATGACTAACAAGAGTGATGTGTTCACCAGCTTTGTTGAATTTCATAAGTTGGTGATAACTCAATACCAACAACCTATCCGAGTTCTTCAATCTGACAATGGTGGTGAGTTTGTCAATAATGCCATGTCTACTTATCTGAGATCTCATGGAATCCGTCATCAAACCTCTATTGCTTACACTCCTTAACAGAATGGCTTGACAAAGCGTATGAATAGGACTTTGTTGGAGGTTGTTCGTAACTCTTTGTTTTAGCATGAATGTTCATTCTTATTGGGGTGCGGCTATTACTTATGCTGCTTATTTGATCAACCGTACTCCATCCCGTGTCATTGAGTTTCAGACTCCATACCAGAAGCTTTATGAGATGTTGAATCTCTCTTTTCTCCATAATTTGGAACCTAGAGTTTTTGGATGTACTGTGTATATTCATATCAACAAGCTATTGAGAGGTAAGCTTGATCCATGTGCCTTAAAGTGCGTCTTCATTGGCTATGTAGATTTTTAGAAAGGTTATCAGTGTTATGATCCTCTCACCAAGAAAACTCATGTTTCTCTTAATGTCTCATTTTGGGAATCTGAACCTTTTTACTTAAGGGGAGTGTCAGAGTCTTCCCTTCAGGGGAAGAGAAGCGGATGTGAAGAAAATACTCTGAATTTTTTGGAATTTGAAAAGTTCAAACATTTGGAGTTGAGATTTGGGGGTTCTGGCATGTCTCCAATGGAGGACTAGAGAGATGCCTTCAATGGATCGAAAGACCCTCTCGATCCATCGAAGGATCAGACCAGTGAAGACTCGAGGGATGGCTTCGATGGATCGAACAACTCCCTCGATCCATCAAAGACTTCGAGCAATGACAACCTGAGGGATGGCTTTGATGGATCGAACCATTCTCTGGATCCATCGAAGAGTTTGAGCAATGACGACCCAAGAGACTGCCTCGATGCATCAAATGGTATTTCTCGATGCATGAAAGACCCTATATTAGAGGACCCAAATTCCTTCTGTTAGACCAATGAGAACTTGATGATTGATTTACCTTCTAAATAACATCAAGATAGTGCTAAAGCTTCTGCTTGACTGTCTACACCACCAACAGAGATATCTGTTCAAAGTGTTCCACCTCAGGTACATAAATCTAATCGTGTTACTAAAGGAATTCCTAAGCAACAATATGAGCTTGGGATAGATGCCAAATACAAATACCCTATTGCTAACTATATCTCCCACCATAGGTTGTCTGAATCTCATACACTTGTTATTAATCAATTATCTTCAATATCTATTCCTAGTAATATACAAGATGCTTTGGCAAATCCCAAGTGGAAATAAGCTATGAACGAGGAATGAGAAGCCTTGCAGAAGAATGAAACTTGGGATATGGTCCCTATGTTACCTGGTAAGAATACTGTTGGGTGTCACTGGGTGTTTACTGTGAAACTTAAAGTTGATGGGGGCATTAATTTTATATGGCTAGGTTGGTTGTCAAAGGTTATACCCAGAAGTATGGAGTTGAATACCAGAAGACATTCACACCTGTTGCAAAAATTAATACTGTAAGAATCCTTATAGCCCTTGCAGCTCGTTATGATTAGCCTTTACGCTAGTTTGATGTGAAGAACGATTTCCTGAATGACGACTTAGAAGAAGACGTATACATGGACATTTCACCAGGAATTAATTGCAAACCAAGCAATAAGGGAAAATATGTCATTTAAAGAAGTCTCTTTATGGTTTGAAGCAATCACCTAGAGCATGGTTTGGACGTTTCTCCAAGGTAATGAAGAAGTTTGGGTTTGCTAGTGTAACTCTGATCAGACCTTGTTTGTGAAGCGCAAGGTTGGTAAGACTACAGCCTTAATTATGTATGTTGATGATATGGTGGTTACATGTGATAATCCATGCGAGATGAAAAGCCTTTAGAAACAGCTGTCACATGAGTTTACCATGAAAGATATGTGTGACTTGAAGTACTTCTAAGGAATTGAAGTCGCAAGGTCCAAGCAAGGGATTACATTGTCTCAAAGGAAGTATGTTTTGGATCTTCTTGATTAAATTGGATTTTTGGATTGTAAACCTGTTGCCACTCTTATTGAGCAGAATCACAGGTTGGATCTTCTTCTAGATCAAGTTCCAACAAATAAAGGCAGATATCAGAATTTAGTTGGGAGACTCATTTATTGATCATATATTATATTAGACCTGGTATTGCATATGCTGTTAGTATGGTGAGTCAGTTTATGCATAATACTGGAGTAAATCATATTAATGCGATATTACATATTCTCAGGTATCTGAAGGGCACACCTGGTAGGGGTTTGTTATTTGCAAGAAACAGTGAATTGTGTATTTTTGGCTATACTCGTGAGGTGTGTATTTCAGGCTATAATGATGAAGACTGGATTGGTGATCAGACTAATAGGGCATCTACTTCTGGCTATTTTTCTTTTATTAGTGGAAGTCTGCTAACTTGGCACAGTAAGAAGTAGAATGTAATTGCTCGTTACAGTGTAGAGGCTGAATATCGTGGAATGAAAAATGGGGTGTGTGAATTATTGGGGATTACGAATGTGCCGAAAAGAGTTAGGTTTCAGACTTCGAAAACCTATTTACATTGTGGTAATACAACTGCTGTTGAGATTGCTCATAACCTAGTATAGCATGATAGAACCAAACATATAGTGGTTAATAGACATTTCTTGAGGGATAACCTTGACAAGAAGATTACTCGGTTTCCTTTGTGACGTCTGAGGAATAGTTAGCTGATGTTCTTATTAAAGGATTGTCACATGAAGCCTTTAGTAAATGATTAATCAAGCTGAGCATGATTGACATCTACACTCCAACTTAAGGAGGAATGTTGGAAAGTATTGATACTGTAGATATTCTTGATTCCTATTGTAATTAGAATTGGTTTATGCTTTATTGTAGATATTTCCTTCCTATTAGGAATATGCCTTGTAAAGCTGTATATATACCCAATTCAGGAATGAATGAAGCATTGCATTCTACCCTAAACAATTTTGCTTATACTTTTCTACCGAGGGGATTAGGAAAATGAAGGAGGTGAAATGAGAGGGGCTTATCACTTGGAAACTCGAATTCTCAGTAACCATCTTCTTCTTCTGTGATTCTCTCTGAGCCAAAACTAGTTTTCGTTGTCCTACTCTACTTCACAGTATCTTGAAATGATTGGCTTTGATCAGACTCATGTAGAGTCGATGGACAAGACTACAAGCCAACAATCTGGTTAAGATTGGACTTTGAAACAAATAAAAAAGCAGCTCTCTTTGCTTCTTTGTAACCTGGAATTCAGAAACAATAAGTAAGATTTAAACTTCATGTCTCAGCTGCAACTTCTTTGGCTTATCATTATTAACAAATTACAAATTTGATAGAAATTAATAATCGAGAAAAATAAAGAAAGGGATTGAGTATTTTTGAGTTTCTAATGAACGCACGTCACGCGCGGCAATTTTTTAGATCTTACTATTGCGAAACTCAGCCATCTATTGGGTAATCTCCGATAATCTTCTACGATATTTTTGGGTGTCTTTGATGGTCTGGTGACATCTTTGTCAACATTTTTCTTCTTCGGCATTTCTAAGGGAAGTGGCAGAGGGGGATCCATAACAGTCTTTAAGCGTAAGTGTTCAAAATTTTGTGGTGATGTCTGCTCGGATCTAGAGGCTCTGAGTATTGAGGGAGGGAGTTGACTTTAGTGTCAAATCAGCTGCTGATGGTGTTTCGATGAGCTCTGCTAGCAAGTTGATTACTCCAATGAAGAAATTTCCTAAATTTATAGTGGATGAGTTAGATCTGAGTATGGAAGACTGTATTTTCACTGAAGGAGTTCATGGGAAGAACATTTCGTTCTCTGATAGGGTACATAATCGCCTGGATTTTGAATGGAGGTGAGCGATGATTGTAAAACATATGGGACAACCAAACTCTGTTAACAACTTTAAATTTATGCTTAGAGGTCTCAAACGCAAGTGGGAGATCAAATGAGGCTAAGGCTGATTGATCTTCCAAATTAATTAATTCTTCATTGTGAAGTTTAATTTGGAGGAGGATATGCAACATCTTCTTTGTGAGGGGCCTTGGATCTTAGCTGGAAAAACCCTAGTGGTTTGAGAATGGTCACCTAAATTTGATCCTCGTGTGGACATAATTTGGAAGATGGGTATGTGGGTTAGAGTTCTTGATCTGCCTATGAAATTCTATAAGCCATTTTCAATGAGAATGATTGGCTATACTTTGGGGGTGGTTGTTCATGTGGATAAGGTAACTTTGGGCCAGAAACGTGGCAAATTTGCTATGATTTGTGTTGAGATTGACTTTAGCTCACCTATGAATTAGCCTTGTGTAGAGGTAGATGACATTATGTATAAGGTGGTCTATGAGGGTATCTCCCTAATCTTCTTTGAATTTTGGAAATATGGGCATGCTAAGGATACTTGTCCCTAAATAGTTCATAAGGCTACTGAGACCCCTATGAATGGTGATACTACTAAGAGCTTTCCCATCTTTGGTGAGATTTTATGAATGGTGATACTGTTAAGAGCTTTCCCATCTTTGGTGAGATTTTTACTGATGAGGGAAATGATACGTCGATAAGCATGCAGCCAGATACGCTTGCAAAGCGAATGAAGATATGAGTGCTACATCAAAGGGCGAGGCTTTTGGTGCATGAGTGATGATGGATTATAAGACAAAAAGGAGGAATGAAGCAAGTAATATTGGTAAATTCAGTGGCTCTCAAGGCTCAAGATTCTCAGTGTTATAAGATGTGAATGATGACTCACAAGTAGTGGAAAAAGAAGTTGAGGTTGTTCAATCTAAAATTGGGAAGGAGGTTTCTAGGTTGAAGCAACTCTAAAAATTCTTTTGAGAACAAGGAAAAAGTTGTTGCCCCCGTAAGCAAGCCAAAGTTGATTGTTGGCAAGTTGGACAACTCAATCTAGTTTAAATTTAAAAAATAGTGGGAATGATGTGCCAAATGTGAATGTTAATACTAAGGCTCCAATGATGGATGGTTCTGACCAATCGCAGTAGGACTAATGTTGGGTTCAAATCAACTACTCAATATTAAAGGAAACATGGTGCTACCAACCATAACTCTAAATCAAGGGAGACATATATCATTAAGAAGCTATCTTTTGATGATCCTAGAGTGAAGGCTTGGGAGAAGGGTGCAATTTCTGGGCATATTCCTCCAGATGATGGTGGAGGTAAGTTTGGCGTTCAAAGATTGCACCATGAAAGATATGGACAAGTTTGTTGAAGAATCTTTTGCTACCAATAGTAAACTAAGTGATATAGATAGCCAACCTTCTCATGTTGAGAAGAGTTTGATTATTAGCTAACTGTTTTGGGGACTTAAATCCTTCTCTCCTTGTTATCTCCATAGATAGAATTTTAAATTGGAATGCTAGAGGTGTAGGAAGTGAGAAGTTTAAGACTGCTATTGAAGATTTGGTGCAAATGAATAAGGTGGATGTTTTAGTCATTAATGAACCTAGGGTTCCTTTTTATAGAGTGAAAGACTTTTTGTCATAGCTTGGCTTTTCTGATTATATGATTGAAGAGGCAGCTGACTTTTCTTGTGGAGTTTGTGTTTTGTGGAATGCTTCTAAAGTTAGATAAGAAGTTTATGACTCCAATTTCCAATCTATACCTCTAAAGGTCCTTTTGTACCTCTAAATTTCCAACATGTTGTGAGAGATGTTTTGATAGTTGCTCCATACTAGCTAGTCTAAATCAAACCATCATTGCTCTTATACCTAAGGTGGAGGGACTTCAAGACATGACCAATTTTAGGCCTATCAATATGTGCACAACTATATATAAGATTATTTCAAAGCTTGTTGTGGCTAAAATAAGGCCAATTATGCAGACCTCGATTAGTTCTAATCAAGTAAGCTATATCTCAGGTAGGCACATCGTAGATAACATCCTTATTGCTTAGGAAATGTTGTCTAAGTATAGGAGGTCCTATGGTAAGTTAGGGTTCTTGGTCTGAAAGGTGGACCTATCCAAATCCTATGGTAGACTCAGCTAGAATTTCACTGAAAAAGTTATTTTTGAAGTTCAGTTCCATTTTAAATTGGTTAAGTTGATTATGAAATGCATTACTTCCACCAGTTTTCAGATTTCCCTCAATAGGGAGCTAACTAACTCGAATTCCGTCTGTCAAACCGACTTCGATCTTTAATTAATTTGAAGTTAATTATGTGAAAAAGTTAAAATTAATTAATTAATAAATTAAGTACAAAATTGTAGGGTTTACTTGTACGTACGTACCTACCCCTTCGCTTTTCTGCGTACCATCGCATCGCCTCTACTGTGTATAGAGACATGTACAGACGCTACAATCTGGGAATCAATGGAACATATCGAAAAATCTTCACAAGAATTTTCTTTTTCGAACTCTTCCTATTCAGCTTATATCTGCACTGCCCACATACGGGGTAATAGTCTAAATCTTTATACTCTTTGTAAAGCAGCACACAATCATTTGGACATGCGTCAATTATCCTGTACTTTAGGCCGAGGCTACTCAAGATATTTCTAACCTTATAATGGGATTTAGGAAGATTGTGATCATCAGGAAGCAACTTACATATTTGCTCTTAAATTTCGTCAAAAGCATTGATTGACATTTTGTGATTCACTTTTATCTTCATTTGCTCCATCACATATTGCAACACATTCTCTCGACATCCAGGGTACACTGGGGTCTGCGCTTTAAGTAGTATCCTGTTGTACTTATCCATCCCACTAGTGTCAGTGGCCAAGCTAGCAGCGGGAAATGTGTCATCATGCCCATGAGTGGTATTGTAATCTCCCTTTTGGTGTTGGTGTCCACCATGCCTATATCCCGGAAACGCATCATGGACCAAATTCGTAATTGGGTTCTAAGCAGGTGGGCCGACACCACTGCCGCTGGATGAGGCACCATGGTAACTGTACCCTGAGCTCAAGTATGTTGAGCTGAAGTCTACTGCTTCACCATGCTCACTCCACGTAGTGTAACTCCACATCATACCATTTTCGTATAGGTGTTGCACCATAACATTAACCTCCACATACTGACAGTTAAGACATTTTTTGCACGGACACCTGAAACGCTTCTTTCCCTGACCATGTTTTATCTCAAAATTCACAAATTCTCTAATTACATCCATATACCAGACATCACTTCTATTCCTCAACTTCATCCAACTCTTGTCCATACTTCTATGAAATTTAATAATTAATTATCATATTAGTCAACTATTATATGTACAGATTTTCAAGTAATTAGTAAACTATTATATATACAAATTTTCAACTACCTTAATTATTAACGTATAATTAATTAAAATATTTATTAATTATTGGTGAATATACTATATATACATCAATTACTTTAATATGTCTAACATACATGCATGCACGTTTTAACTAAATATTAACCAAAATTTTAAACATCTAAGTATATATATACGTACTATTGGTCTACATTAATTAACTAATATATATATATATATCATCAATTACCTAACTTAATTATAAATGTTAGACGTACTAGAAATTAATGCAATCAATCAAACGTAGGTAGAATTAATTATATATAAAAATGTTAAGATTGTCGGAACTTAACTACGTAGGTACGTACCTAGCCTTCTCTGATATATGGCGAATCGATTGTCGGAGCCTGAGATATATATATATATATATATATATATATATGGTGCTATATCTAGTTGCATGTACGTGTGAGGAGAGTCTGATCAAGAGAGAGAATGATCGATATGAGGATGAAGTTGAGACGAGCGAGCGGAGAGGAAGAGAATTCGGCATGGACATTATATAAAGCTTCACTTAGACGACAAAGCATCAGACTGAGCTAGTTTCCATTGTCCAAGTGGCCACAGAAACGACGAACCTACACGCCATCGTCCATAGAGACGACGGACCTACACGCCGTCGTCTAAGTGGCCACACAGACGACGGCGTGTCGGTCTGCCGTCTATTTAGCCACTTGGACGACCAAAAAAATGTTTTCGTCGTCCTAGTATTCCTTAGACGACGCAATTTATTTCCGTCATCTGAGTTACAGTTAGACGATGGAACCGTAAAGGTTCCGTGGTCTAGGTGTGTTTTTCTTGTAGTGTTGAGGTTGTTTTGTACATCTGTTTTGCTTTGCCATGTCAAGCACTCTATAAGGGGTCACAATCTCTTGAAATCTTCCGGTATTAAGTATGTGTTTGCAATTTCTTGACTTCAAAGACTAATTAATTTACATTCTTTTTTAGATGCCTGAAGGCGAGATTGAGTGTTTAACAGATAGTGGTACTACCCACACTATTCTGTTGAATATGTAATTGTTTTTAGATCTTATGCCATATAGTTCATCAGTGACAACCATGATTGGTTTAACACCGGTTATACAAGGGCGTGATTCTGCACAATTCTTGTTGCCACATGTCACTCGAATTTATGTCACTGATGCCTTGTACGTGCCAAAGGACAATCGAATCTTGCGAAGTTTAAAGGACATTTGCGCCAACGTTTTCGCTTGGAAACATATTGTGATAATGAAAAATAATTTTATGTGTAACCTCTAAAGAATGTGGCAGAAAGTGCATTCTGGAGAAGTTTATGAGCATTCATCGCGGTTTATATCTTACTACAGTTCAGATTATTGAATCCAATGCAGTCATTCACACTACTATGTGTGACTCCGTCTTATATATGCTTTGGCATTGTCGTGTGGGTCACCTCAGTCAAGATATAATGATCATGATATTTCAAAATTTACATGGTCATCCATTCTTTAGAGCAGAGAAGCATGTGGGAATACCAAAAACCATTGGTTTAGATGGAAGACTCGATCTCCAAGACGAGTGCACCACAATCCCAGCCATCTAATGTTGAGCCTTCATGTGTTATCTCACCAGATTTCTTTGTGGCAACCTTTGATGCACACCACTCATTCTCGAAGCTTGTTCATTAGCAAAGTTACATACACAACCTTGTTTTGCTATAGACACAACTGAGAAGATTCCATTCTTTTATCGAATCCAAGGAAATATTTGTGGACCTATCAAACTTGAATGTAGACCATTTAAATACTTTTATATTTTTTGTAGATGCATCGATGCGTTAATCACATGTCCCTTTACTATCCACAAGGAATGAAATATTTTGCTAAACTTCTACCTTAGATCATTAAGCTCTGGGCTCACCACCCTGATTACCCAATTAAGTATATTCGATTAGAGAATGCAGGAGAGTTCACATCAAAGTCTTCTGATTATTATTGTATGTCTATTGGGATTGATATTGAACATCTTGTTCCCTATGTTCATTCAAAGAATGGTCTTGCAGAAGCACATATCAAGCGGTTATAGCTTATGAAGATTGAAGTGTGACGTATTCTCGATCTTCAGAAAGCAGCAGATTCGATGCCTGACTTCTTTACTGATATCGCAAAAATGATGAGATTTGATATACCCGCTATAAATGTTCCTACATGGTTGGAAGTCTCTAGAGCTGGCAAGTTAACGCTACACCTGAGCAGAGCACCATCCCTCTTCCTCATAGGGGGGGGGTGTGACTTCGGCCTCAGATCTTTTTCACAAGACGGGGAGACCAAAAAAATCCTTAGATGAGCCGCCGGTTCAATGGTAGGTCAACCAGGCAAAAAATGATCAATTCATCATCAACACTGTGAATCCTTCTGACAAGGCGGTTTAACACCTCTCAAAGATACCCTATTCACAACCTGGATATATCAATGTAGTAAGATAAATATGGGTTATCGAACACGAAGAATTGGTGAAACTAAATCCTAACACACTAATATGCTGACAGACTCGACCACAGAACACTAATGGTAAGCGAACCTAAGCTCGACAGACTTAAATGCAGCGAGATTTTGACACAACGAACTAGACACAGTGGCGGACTACCACACAAAATTTGAGGATATTTGGAGTTGATTTGGTTACCGAAATAAATCGGCTAAGCTACAACTAATGCAGAAAATAAATGCTGAAAGTAAATATGCTAATGAATGCAAATGAGTTTAAACTATATGATTAAAGAGTTAAGAGGAATGCAATCCACCACCGTCATTCCATCTATCTAACACATACTTAATCTAATGCTCATATCCAATGAATGAAAGTTCCCAGGAAGAGTTGATCGTTACAACCACATCCTATTACCTAATCCTTATGCCTATGCAGGTTTGTCATGGACCTCCCCTACATCTATCCCTCTATTGAACCCATGGTCATGGACCCCAAGGTTTACAAAGAAGAAAGCGTTAAGTTCTAGAAAAGGTTTGAGAAGCTACAAGGGTTCACAAGTACACTATGGGCGTGTCTCGCTAGACCTATGGATTTCAATCTCCCGACGGTAAAATCGGTGTATCACTATAGAGAATCCGGTGGAAGAAATTATCTTCAGTCGCCCGTATCTCATGAAACTAGAACCCTAGCATGCATACTAAGTTGGCCACCAAAGCAAACATACTAGAATTCATACGGTGATCATTCAGAGAAAGAAACCTCATTCATAAAATATGCAAAACTAGATTAAAGTGTATGTATTAAAAAGACTTCATGTACGGGGCTTCAAGCAGCCCCTTAACAAAGGAAAATTAGCTACTCATAGTCATAAATAAAAACATCAAAGAATTCATAAAAGATAAACAAAAGATGGAGAAAGAAGAACTCTTGTCGATGTCGAGATCGAACTAGCTTTCATGCACGCGAACTTCTTCTTCTCCAGCCGTACGTAACTTTCTCTATCACTAACTATCTATATATATATATATATATATATGCATGCAACACAGCTAGGGTAACCTAGCTAGCCCACGTGCAAAACTCCTTTTCCATGTCCAAGTCCACTTCTCTTTCCAAGTTGCAAATATAATATAAATATCCACATGCAAACCTTCTCCTCGCCAAGCCCACAAATCCTAATGCAAGTGGACTTCCTCTTTTCTTTGTTTTCTATTCAATTTCTCTCTCTTCTCTCACCAACTTTGCTCGCCAGAACGTACGTACGTAATCTCCTTAACCAGCTCGCCAGGTAGCAAAATAAATCACATGCTCGCAAGACTCACATGCTCCTCTTCTTCAATTATCTCCAAAATATATAATTTAATCTCCTTTTCTCCATTAATCTCCAAAGTACCTAAAAATAAATAAACTTAATTAATTCACTCAATTAATAACAATAAACTAAATATAGGGAACAAATTAAATACCAAATAGATGCATAAATATGCAACTATCAAAATACCCCACATTTAGACATTGCTAGTCCTCGAGCAATACACTAAACTAAGACTCTGAAAAGACTCAAAGACTCTAACTACATGACTCTAACACCCTCAACAAATTGTCTCAGCAATCTTCCACAATTGTAACACGAAGATAAGTGTGACTCCAAATTTATATACCGTAAAATTTCGAAAATTAATTTCAATGCATGACACACATGTAATATGTAGGACGAAGACATAATCATGGTGAATGTAAAGCTGTAGCATGCAACAAACTTGTCAAGATTCAACCTCACAGGTATATGCTCTCAAAAGTGTTTCTCTCAAAGTATGTCTAAGGTATTCGCTCAACTCAATTACTTGCCAAACGGACCACACCATATGCTTACACTTGTGACTAATCTCCACAGATCAAAGGCTGCAATCTTGAGGATCAAAAGGACTTCATGGGTTGTAACGGAGCTTGGCTCATAGGTTAAAGAATAAATGGATAAGGAATTCAAATATAATTCTAGAACCCAGTAGAGCACCAAATAAGAGACTTCTTCAACTTTACAACCATGAACTTTCTCACTTTTGTGGCCGAATTTCATCTTGTTGGGCCTTCACATCATTGTTTTCATCAACAATTAACTCGGGTATCAAGCTAGACATCACATTTTTTTCTTTTCTTTTCATTCATTCTATTTATTTATTTTTTCTTTTGAAAACACTAGCTTGATACCCCACACTTATTTCTTTGCATCACCTTTCGACATTGTCGCCGTCTTCACATATCTGTCTCATGTATAGCTCTACCAAGTCCTAGAACAAGGGTAAAGATATAATTATTCTAAGGTTTAAGGTCAGAGATATATGGGTGATGACATAAAGTTTAAACATGTAGGCTCAAAGTGGTTAACTAAGGAGTGCACATCTTGTGTATACAAAATTAGGACACAGGCTTATATGGCTATGGTGGTGTCCCCTAAATGCCTTTATCACTTCCTCAATCAAAACAAGTATTGACTATAAGCTTTGAAAAGCACAAGAGCAAGTTCTAGTAATATCTAGAGTCCATTAACTTAATCTGTGGCAAGCAATTGACACTCAATAAAGAAAGCATGTGTAATCACATATAGGCTCAATCACTCACAGGTTAAATGAATCTCAACAAAGTTTAAGCATGCCAAAAATCTGTACCATGTTAACTTTTTCTACATCCACTACACATTCGCATATGCATCATATATCAAGATTAACCAAAGAAACTTAAATAACATGATCATCTTTCAGTCACAATTACGGAAGATATAATCACATCATGGACTAGTTAAGGACACTTAAGACTCAAAACAAATGACTCTTTTTATGTTTTTCTTGACACTTTTTACTTTTATATTTGGTTTTTCAAATAAGTCACTAAAATACCCAAGGAAAACAAAGAAAAACTCAAAAATATCAACATCAGGCGAGCAGCTCGCCAGACACAGTGTAGCGAGCAACACTTCTCGCGTGAATTTTAAAAAATTAATCACTCATCGTAATAAACTGAAATTTTGGTACCACAAACTAGACACATATAAAAACACACCCTCAAAATTTCAGAAAATTACGATCCCTATAACTATGTCAAATAAATTATACAAAACAGAAAACTGTTTGCTCGCCAGACTCACTCATGCGAGCAACCTTCCCTCGCGAGCAACTCTCTCGCGAGCATTTTACAAAATACATCTTACATCAAAATAAGCTGAAATTTCGCGAGCACTCGATAGACTCATTTACAAACCTGCCCTCAAAATTTCAGAAAATTACGAGACCCCTAGCTATCGAAGATAAATGATACGAAACAGGTTACTGAACAGTACCGAGAACTGTTGCTCGCATGACTCAGCTCCACTCGCAAGAATTATATAGAATTAATGACAGAGTGGAATGAGCTGAAATTTAGAGAGAATAAACTCGACACATTTACATACATTCCCTAAAAATTTCAAAAATTTACGAGACTTCTAGATATGTCAAATAAATCACACAAAACATCAAACTGCACAGTACAACATGCGAAGCTCGCCAGAGACCCATTCCCCTCGCCAGAATTTTACAGAATTGATCATACATTGGAATGAGCTGAAATTTTAAGAGCACAATATAGACACATGTGAAAACATCCTTTTAAAATTTCAGAAATTTGCGAGACCTCAAACTATGTCAAAAAATTGACACGAAAAAGCATACTGTACAGTATCGAACTAAGGAAAAATTTTATACATAGACGCTAAGGATATGATATAAACCCCACCCCGCACTTGAAATTTGCATTGTCCTCAATGTAAAACAAAACTAAAACATACAATACATCAAACAAGCATGGAATGAGACACATAACACATCACAAATCACACTAAACATGGAGACAAATAAAGCAAAGGAGAAAGATAGAGAGTTAAGAATTTCAAATATGGTTTTCCACGCTTCTCCATCAACATGGGTTGCCTCCCAAGTAGCGCTAAGTTTAACGTCTTCAGCCAGACAGCAAGTCTCAACACTCCACACACAGAGATGCATCTCTAAGGGTTGCATCCTCAAAGACATGCTCCACAAATGACTCATAGAATGGCTTGAGTCGATGTCCATTCACTTTAAATGTCTTCCCTATTTTTGAACTTACAATCTGTATGGCACCATGAGGAAAAACATTAGTGATAACATAAGGTCCAGTCCATCTACTTTTTAGCTTACCTGGAAACAAGCGTAGACGACTACTGAAGAGTAAAACTTTTTGACCAACAACAAATTCTTTTCTCTTAATATTCCGGTCATGAAAAGCTTTAGTCTTTTCCTTGTAAATCCTGCTAGACTCATAGGCATTGTGCCTAATCTCATCAAGCTCGTTCAGCTGCAACTTCCTATGCAAACCTGCATCATCTATGTCAAAATTGAACTTCTTGATAGCCCAATATGCCTTGTGTTCCAACTCCACTGGAAGATGGCAAGCTTTTCCATATACCAACCTATAAGGAGACATTCCAATAGATGTCTTATATGCTGTCCTGTAAGCCCACAACGCTTCATCCAAGCGTTGGCTCCAATCCTTCCTTGTTGGTCCAACAGTCTTCTCCAGAATTTGGTTGATCTCCCTATTCGACACTTCCACTTGCCCACTGGTTTGAGGATGATAAGGTGTGGCCACCTTATGTGTTACACTGTACTTCCGGAGCAAAGCATCAAAAGTTCTATTGCAAAAATGAGATCCTCCATCGCTGATAATGCATCTAGGTGTTCCAAATCTAGCAAAAATATCTTTCAGAAAACAAAGAACAACCTTAGCATCGTTAGTGCGGGTGGCTTTAGCTTCCACCCACTTAGAAACATAATTCACAGCGAGAAGAATATACAAATAACCTTGAGAATTAGGGAATGGTCCCATGAAATCAATACCCCACACATCAAATATTTCAACAACAAGAACAGGGTGTTGAGGCATTTGATCTCTTGGGCCAATGTTACCTGTCATTTGGCATCTCTCACATGATTTGTACATGACGTGGGCATCATGAAACAAAGTTGGCCAATAAAATCCACTCTCAAGCACTTTGAGAGCAGTCTTCTTCCCTCCAAAGTGTCCACCACCTGCATGTGAGTGACAAAAAGATAGGATAGATTGAAATTTAGACTCGGGTACACACCTGCGGATGATGGCATCGGTACAATGTTTCCAGAGGTATGGCTCATCCCATACGTAATACCTTGCTTCCTTGACCAGTTTGTCTTTTTGAGCTCTGCTGAAATTGGGTGGAATGTACTTACTCACCTTGTAGTTAACAATATCAGCATACCAGGGCTCCACAGCTTGAACAACAAAGAGTTGTTCATCGGGAAAGCTATCTCTGAGAGGAAGAGTGTCTTCTTCTGCGTTGGAACCGTGGGTGAGTCTACTCAAGTGATCCGCCACCACATTTTCAGAACCCTTCTTGTCTTTGATCTCAATATCAAACTCCTGAAGTAGGAGCATCCATCGAATCAACCTGTGCTTGGCATCCTGTTTAGTCATCAAATATCTTAAAGCAGCATGGTCAGAAAATATGATAACTTTAGTTCCTAACAAGTAAGACCTAAACTTTTCAAGAGCAAAAGCCACTGCTAAGAGCTCCTTTTCTGTAGTTGAGTAATTCAACTGTGCATCATTTAAAGTACGGGAGGCATAATAGATGACATGTGGGAGTCTTTGTGGTCGTTGGCCAAGAACAGCGCCAACAGCATAGTCTGAAGCATCACACATGAGCTCAAATGGTAGACTCCAATCCGGTGCTTGAATAATGAGAGCTGTAGTGAGCAACTCCTTGAGCTTATTGAATGCTTGCAAGCACTCATCGGTGAAGTTGAAAGCTACATCTTTCTGGAGCAATGCACATAACGGTCTAGATATCTTGGAGAAATCCTTGATAAACCTGCGATAAAATCCTGCATGTCCAAGAAAAGATCTCACCTCCTTCACAGTGGAAGGAGGGGGTAAGGTACGCACAATATCAACCTTAGCTTTGTCAACCTCAATACCTCTAGCTGAAATAACATGTCCCAAAACTTTACCCTGTTCCACCATAAAGTGGCATTTTTCCCAATTAAGTACAAGGTTAGTTTCTACACAACGCTCTAAAACCATAGCTAGATTATGAAGACATGTGTCAAAAGAATCACCGAAAACAGAGAAATCATCCATAAATACCTCAATGATCTTTTCAACCATATCTGAGAAGATACTTACCATGCACCTCTGAAATGTGGTAGGTGCGTTGCATAAACCAAATGGCATCCTCCTATAAGCAAAAGTGCCATAGGGACATATGAATGTGGTCTTCTCTTGATCATCCTTATGTATGGCTATCTGGTTGTATCCTGAATAACCATCTAAGAAACAATAATATTCATGACCTGCCAATCTTTCCAACATCTGATCAATGAATGGGAGCGTAAATTGATCTTTTCTTGTGGTTGCATTGAGCTTGTGGTAGTCAATACACACTCTCCATCCCGTTTGGACTCTTTGAGGCACCAACACGTTCTTATCATTCTTTACCACTGTGATTCCTGAACGTTTGGGCACAACCTGCACAGGACTAATCCACTTGCTGTCAGAAATAACATAAATGATACCTGCGTCTCGAAGCTTGATGACTTCTTTCTTGACAACTTCCATCATGGGAGGATTGAGACGACGTTGAGCTTCCCTTGTTGGCTTAGCTCCCTCCTCCAGATGGATCCTGTGGGTACACAATGTTGGGCAGATGCCCTTGATATCGGCTACTGTCCATCCAATGGCGGCCTTGTACTCCCTAAATACATTCAGTAACTTCTCCTCTTGTAACGTTGAGAGCTTGGAAGAGATGATGACTGGAAGTGTATCATCCTCCCCTATAAAAGCATACTTCAAATGATCGGGTAGAAGTTTAAGCTCTAATGTGGGTGCTACCTGTATAGACGGAACAAGAACGTCATCTGAAATTAGAAGAGAAATGGGTTTAGGATATTTACCTTTCATAATTGGCAGGGATTCAAGTGCTTCTTCCATAGCATAATACTCCTCTTCCATTTCAAGATCCTCAGCTGAAGCTATCTCAAAAATAGGTTCAACTTTCTTTTCCTCGCCAAGCGTCAGTTCTTCCTCGCCAAGCTTCAGTCCTTCCTCGCCAAGCTTCTTGACAAGCTCGCCAAGCTTCAGGCCTGAAACATCTTCTTTTCCGGATACCTCTATGACCTTCCTCAAAGGATCCTCCTCCAATGAATAGTGAATGAATTCCTGCACAAAACTCTCAAAAGTGTCAATTGAACAACATGAATAAGCATCATCACTATTCGGATGTTTGAGAGCTTCATAAATATTGAAGTGGATTTTCTCCTCAGCTACTTCCATACTCAATGATCCATCAAAACAATCTATCTTTGTATGCGCTGTTCTCAAGAACGGTCTACCAAGAATCAATGGTATTTCTGATGGCATTGGCTCATGCTCCATCTCCAGCACAAAGAAATCTGCTGGGAAAATTAAATCTCCCACCTGCACCAAAACATCCTCAATAATACCTTGAGGGTAGCAATTAGACCGATCAGCAAGTTTAATGGTGACACTGTGGGAATAAGTTCTCCCATTTTCAACCTGTTATAAGCAGTGTATGGCATTAAATTAATGGAAGCACCTAAATCAAGTAAAGCACCCGCAAACCTGTGATCACCAATGGTACATGGGATTGTAAAACGTCCTAGATCACCTAACTTAGGTGGGAGCTTTCTTTGAAGCACAGCAGATACTCTCTCTCCCAAAGCCACAGTCTCAGTTCCATTGAATTTTCTCTTTGTTGTGCACAAATCTTTCAGGAACTTTGCATACTGTGGTATCTACTTGATCACATCCAACAATGGGATGTTTACTCCTACCTTTCTGAACACATCCAAGATCTCCTTCTCTTTTTCAACCTTCACCTGTTTCTTCAACCTGCTAGGAAAAGGTAAATTATGAATAATGGGAGGGGAGGGAGTAGAGGATACCTTACCTGATTTTTGATTTGTCAGTTCTTCTGTTTCAGGTGCATTTTCGATGGCTCGAATTAGGGTTCCTGCAGAATCTTCTGACGGCTTGTCCAACGGCTTGTAAGGGACAAGTTGTTCAAGAACGGGCTCCTCCCATTTTCTCTTTGTTAACTCGGGCAGTTCTTCCAACACCTTCCCACTCTTCAAGGTCATCGCATGAGCTTCATATTTTGTGTTGGGATTGGGAAGAGTGTTACTAGGAAGACTTCCTTCCTTGACTTGAGCCATTGTTTGCTGCATTTGGCTCATTTGTCTCTCAAGAAAGTCAATTGCTTTTCCTTGCTGTAGAGCTGTAGCTTTGAGTTCTTGAGTTGTGGCCTTGAGTTCTTGAGTTGTGGCCTTGAGTTCTTAGCGAAAGGCACTACTCTCCTCTCGTTCCTTCTTGTTGTCAAACATCATTTGTTGCATGAGGGCTGCCAAGGTAGAATTTTCTGATGATGTTTGAGCTTGAGCCTGTTGTTGCTGAGGCATACGCCTTTGGCCAAACTGCTGCCCATCTCCTGTAGGCTGTCTCTGCTGAAATCCAGGTGGAACAATAGGAGGATTGAGCACATTGTTGCTCCTATAGCTCAACAGGTCTCTATTTCCACCATATGTGTTGGGTTGTCTCTGGAAGTAATTTGCTTCTTCCTCTTGATCAACCTCTTCATCTGCTCTGAACTTGGGACAATCTTCTGCTAAATGGCTTGTAGCTGAACATAAAGTGCACACAACCTGAGCTGCCGCAACTGTTGTCTTCTTGTTCACTTTCAGACTACTCGCTATCAGAGCAATATCATTCTCCATAGAGCTTAATCTTTTTTCCATGGCTCCATCGATTGCAGCTGCATTGAGAGACCTTCTACTTGCTCCCATGGATCTATCCCTTAATTGAAATTGCCTTGAATTTTCTGCTTGATTCTCAACAACTTCCTTGGCCTCTGTTCCAGTCATATTCCACCAATTTCCCCCACAAGCTGAATCAAGCTTTGACCTGTTAAAAGAATCAAGTCCTTCATAGAAGAACTCCATTTGAGTGTTGAGGTCAAACTTATGATGAGGGCATTGTCGAAGAAGACTCTTAAACTAGCTCCAGGCTTCATGTAATTCATCACTGTCTTTCTGCCTGAATGTGCTAATTTTCTTCTTCAAGTTCTTGGTGCGTGAAGCAGAGTAGAACTTTTTCATAAATGCAGAGCACATCTTCTCCCATGTGTCCATAGATAAAGGAGCTAAAGAATTATACCATGCTTTTGCTTGCTCCTTTAAAGAGAACGAAAACAATAGGAGTTTCATAGTATCCTCTTCCACATTAGTCGATTTCTGGATTCTGCACAATGCTGTAAATTCATTGAGATGGTCCTGATGGTCTTCAGAAGGAGTTCCTCTGAAGTGTGGCAGATTCGATATAAGTGATGGGGGAATAGAATAAGATACCAAATTCTCTGGTAGTACGATCGGTGAATCTGCTGCACCTGTGCCCGGTATAAAGGATTCTCTCAGCTTGGTTGCATTTGCCATTCTTTTTGGTGATGGTGGTGGTGTTGGAATACTCTGTTCTTCCTCAAACTCAGACTCTGAACCTGAATGTATTTCTTGCTCAGGCTGACCACAACTGTTCACGTTTATGGACCGTTGTCCCTGCTGCTTCCTATTTTGCCTTGCTGAGCGTTCAATCTCTGGATCAAGTAATAATGGCTCAGTGCTTCTTGTGTGCCTAGTACGCATAAACAATGCTCTTGCACAAAGAAGAGATAGTAAGACTCAAAAGAAAAAGAAAACAAAACAAAACAAAACAAAACAAAACAAAACAAAACAAAAAATTAAGGACTCTATTAGGACTTAGAATTAAGCAATTCCCTGGCAACGGCGCCAAAATTTGACAAGGCGGTTTAACACATCTCAAAGATACCCTATTCACAACCTGGATATATCAATGTAGTAAGATAAATAGGGGTTATCGAACACGAAGAATTGGTGAAACTAAATCCTAACACACTAATATGCTGACAGACTCGACCACAGAACACTAATGGTAAGCGAACCTAAGCTCGACAGACTTAAATGCAGCGAGATTTTGACACAACGAACTAGACACAGTGGTGGACTACCACACAAAATTTGAGAGTATTTGGAGTTGATTTGGTTACCGAAATAAATCGGCTAAGCTACAACTAATGCAGAAAATAAATGCTGAAAGTAAATATGCTAATGAATGCAAATGAGTTTAAACTATATGATTAAAGAGTTAAGAGGAATGCAATCCACCACCGTCATTCCATCTATCTAACACATACTTAATCTAATGCTTATATCCAATGAATGAAAGTTCCCAGGAAGAGTTGATCGTTACAACCACATCCTATTACCTAATCCTTATGCCTATGCAGGTTTGTCATGGACCTCCCCTACATCTATCCCTCTATTGAACCCATAGTCATAGACCCCAAGGTTTACAAAGAAGAAAGCGTTAAGTTCTAGAAAAGGTTTGAGAAGCTACAAGGGTTCACAAGTACACTATGGGCGTGTCTCGCTAGACCTATGGATTTCAATCTCCCGACGGTAAAATCGGTGTATCACTATAGAGAATCCGGTGGAAGAAATTATCTTCAGTCGCCCGTATCTCATGAAACTAGAACCCTAGCATGCATACTAAGTTGGCCACCAAAGAAAACATACAAGAATTCATACAGTGATCATTCAGAGAAAGAAACCTCATTCATAAAATATGCAAAACTAGATTAAAGTGTATGTATTAAAAAGACTTCATGTACGGGGCTTCAAGCAGCCCCTTAACAAAGGAAAATTAGCTACTCATAGTCATAAATAAAAACATCAAAGAATTCATAAAAGATAAACAAAAGATGGAGAAAGAAGAACTCTTGTCGATGTCGAGATCGAACTAGCTTTCATGCACGCGAACTTCTTCTTCTCCAGCCGTACGTAACTTTCTCTATCACTAACTATATATATATATATATATATATATATATGCATGCAACACAGCTAGGGTAACCTAGCTAGCCCACGTGCAAAACTCCTTTTCCATGTCCAAGTCCACTTCTCTTTCCAAGTTGCAAATATAATATAAATATCCACATGCAAACCTTCTCCTCGCCAAGCCCACAAATCCTAATGCAAGTGGACTTCCTCTTTTCTTTGTTTTCTATTCAATTTCTCTCTCTTCTCTCACCAACTTTGCTCGCCAGAACGTACGTACGTAATCTCCTTAACCAGCTCGCCAGGCAACAAATAAATCACATGCTCGCAAGACTCACATGCTCCTCTTCTTCAATTATCTCCAAAATATATAATTTAATCTCATTTTCTCCATTAATCTCCAAAGTACCTAAAAATAAATAAACTTAATTAATTCACTCAATTAATAACAATAAACTAAATATAGGGAACAAATTAAATACCAAATAGATGCATAAATATGCAACTATCACCTTCACATGTGAGTGTTTCTGACTACAGTTATATGCTAGAATCACAATTGACATCTCTAGGGGATGCTGTAGAGTCAATGGTGATGCCAGAAACCAAAGAAATGTCACTAAGCAACATAAGTGCCCGTGTTATTATGGATAGATTTTCCATGTTAGTTTATGATGCATTTGTTTATTCCGCGCTCAGAAAATCATTAACGTTGATAAAGTGGAATCTTGCTCTATTGTAGATAGTCAACGTAGAACAGATTGATCGAAATGAAAAGATACAATCCAGGCTAAACTAGACTCTCTTACAAAAAGGCAAGTCTTCAGTTCGGTAATGCTATGCTCACTAAATGTTATGCTAATTCGACATAAATGAGTCTTTGATCAAAAACGCAATGAGAAGAATGAAGTCTTGTAGTATAACGCTAGACTAATGGCACATGGATTTTCTCAATGCCATAGAATTAATTATGAGGACATGTATTGTCCGATCCAGGACATCATTAGTTTCTGCTACCTGGTCAGTTTGGTAGTTTCCGAAAAATTGAGTCTGTAGCTTATGGATGTGGTTACAACATATCTCTATGGGGATCTTGATTTTGAGATATACATGAACGTGCTAGATGACATAGTTATACCCAAATCAAGTAACTCTAAACTATAGAGTACTCATGTGATAAAATTGAGACGTTCACTATATGATTGAGGCAATCCGATCAGTTTAGAGTTGGAACATCGAGTTTATGTAATTCTTATTCACCAGTTTTCTTATGTCCAAAAGATGCTCAGACGATTTAATATGGACAAAAGTACACCCTCTTAGCGTACCAATGGTTGTTTGTAGTTTAGAACCTAAGAAAGATCAGTTCCGTCCGAAAGATGACAATGAGGAGACTTTGGGGAGCTGAGATTCCATACCTCAATGCAATTGGAGCTTGTTGGATTTAGCTTAGTGCCCACGTCCAGACATTGCGTTCTCATTGAACTTATTAGCTCAGTGGCTACGTAACGTCATTGGAATGAAGTAAAATATATCTTCAGATATTTGAAGGGATCTATTGACTTAGGCTTATTCTTTCCCTACAAAGAAACAAGAGAGAAACTAGAAATTCTAGTGAATGGAATGCTAGAAATGTAGCATTCTGATTTTGATGTTTTTGACTCGTCGAACTAGACTTTTAGAGAGTCATTCGACCCGTCAAACAAATCTCTCGACCCGTCGAGCAGAGTTGCCAGCACTGCATCTTCTTGCAGTGTAGTCCCCTATTATGAGACACCGAATGATATGTTGGTAGGATCTGCTGATGTCGGGTATCTCTCTAACCCGCATAGAGGACATTCTAAAATTGGTTATGTTTTCATTATTGGGAATACAACGATTTCTTGGAGATCTACAAAGCAAACCATTGTTGCGACTTCCTCGAATCATTTTGAGATCGTAGCTCTGCATGAAGCTATTAAAGAGTGTGTCTGGCTTAGGTTAGTAATGCATCATATTTGAGGCTTTAGTGGATTACCATCTACTACGACTACACCAATCTGCATCTTTGAGGATAACACAACTTGCATTGAGAAGACAAGATTGAATTTCATTAAGGGTGACAATACAAAACACATTTCGCCATAGTTATTCTACAATCAACAACAACAGCAGTTCTTAAAAATCCATGTGAGTCAGATTGGTTCTGCCGATAATGCTGCAGACTTGTTCACCAAGACACTTCCAAAATATAGTTTTGAGAAACATGTGAAACGCATTGGAATGTGACGCTTATATGAACTCCTCGATTGAGTTAGCAAACATTTGTTCCATAAAACCTAAAATTAGTGTGCATGATTACAGACATCTCTCACTTACCTTGGTTGCCTTCTGCTGCGTAATACAAATTAAAGCGAGCAGGGAATTGGAAATCAACATATATAGTTGCCAATTCATGTTCTCTGCCAAAGGTATCAAAAACGATAGCATTACTATTTGGTTCAGGGCGTGCAACATCACTTTCTTTTACCACCTAGGGATGGTTAAACATAACCAACGCTTCTTTAAGAGTACTCTCCCTCTCTCCCATGTTGCCAAGTCTTCTTCTGTGAACCTTTATGGAATTTTAGACAATCTGAAACTATAACTGAGGCCAAATATGCTGTAGGTATCCTTGATAAACTCCAACACACCCCTCACTTCATCTTTGAACTGAGACTCCTTGCAATATATATGAACATCATCGTGCAGCAATATTCCAGCACAAGTTAATTCTGTGAGTCTAGAATTGGCCTCGTCCCTGTGAAGCATCTCAAAATCAACCATCTGCAGAGGAAGTGTTAGAATGGAACTTAAACTCTTGCACATTGTGATTGTGCTCAAGTAATGTAATCAATGAGTTAGAGTCACAATCGTATTGTTCATTAGGGCATTTACAAGTTGGTACATTAACAATGTAAATCCTAGTCCATATTGTACACTGATTTGGTACTCTTCATGTAGACAAAGGATTCAATGTCCAACTTGTACACTAATAATGGGTAGGCACAAGTTGGACACTATATAAGGAGAGGTGAGGTCCCTGTTCCTCTACACACATTACATTCAGCTCTTCCCATCATAGAGAGTAAGAACAGTAGAGAACAGAAGACCAAGCTTTCGTCAGCTCATCATCATGTCGATTACAATTAACGCAGCTGGTAAGCTTCTTTCATTCTGTTTCTGTTATGTTCATATTGAGTTGTCGTGTTTATATGGTTAAGGACTTCAGCAATTGTTCTTCAGGAAGCTCTTTGTAAGAACGAATTTTGTGCTGAAATATTAAACAGAGACCAGGGCAATTCATTGTTTTCAGTCTGAACTCTTGTTTCTCCATCTCGAAAGCAAACGTATTCTCCTTGTATGTCTCAGCAGCATGTCCACATTTGTCCCAAAGTTGCATGTTGAACAAAATTGGGGGGATATTATCTCCATTTGCTTCTAGTAGATTCGAGTGCCTTTGGGATGAAAGAACCAGCTCCCGGGGGCTGAGGGGATAACAAAAGAAAAGTTCTTGCTATTTACCTAACACCTCATGGTCATACCTTTTGGCTTCTTCCATCTGTTGCATATATGCTTCTTCTTGTTCATTGTCTTCACATCTGAAAAACATGCAATGAGAATCCGTCCACCATCACCGTGCAACAAAGAGTAGTAGTTATACATATATAGAGGAGGAGAGAACTCATCTCCTACTGAGAATTGGACCTTTTGTGGGAAAGTAATCCCAGCTTCGCTTCCACCGATTACTGACGTGGCATTGGCGATGTGGCAAGATGGGTCGATGCTTGCTCGCTCAAACCCACGTTCAATTTGAGATGATCAGTCGATCAATGTCGCTGATCAGATCAGTCCACAGAAATTTTTTCCAAGCTTTTTAATTTAGTCTTAATTTGTTTAATTTTTCTTTCCACATCAAGAACTTGAATAACTACATACAATCCACATCAAGATTCCCATGACATTAAACATGTATAGCTCAATCATGAATCAATCACCATTAGGGGTGGGACATGCATTGGAACCGAAAACCGAAAAAAAAAAACCGATCCAAATCGAGCCGCGACTGAAAAAAATTGCACCCGATAAAAACCAAACCGAAAAAAACTGAAATATTTGGTTCAGTTATAATTTTTAATTTATAAAAACCGAACTGAAAAATCGAAGTATGTATAAAAAGATATCGTTTTGGAAATTTTGTAATATATTATATAAATATATGCAAAACAAAAACCTTAAACTCCTAAAATCTTAACTTCCTTATGAACAATTCTTCTCAATTTCTCTAATAGAATCTAATTAAAATGTTAGACAACTCAAAAAAAGAAATTTTATAGACAATTTTTTAGTTATTTATTCAAAAGTTATTTTTAAGCATTATGTAAAAAACCGAAAAAAACCGCAAAAAAAAACCGAACTGAATAATCACTGTTTTTTTTTAAACTGAAAAACCGAACCAAACCGAACCGAAAAAAATATTTCGGTTTGGTTATGATTTTTAGCAAAAACCGAACCGAACTGCTCGAATCCTACCCCTAATCACCATAACCGAAATTTTAAAAAGTGGAAGCAATTTCAATACTGACTTTAATGAATTAAAATCGAATTAAAATCAAAAACTCTAAAAACTGGGGATATAGAAGTTGAAAAGTATTCACGTAGAGTTCAATTATTTCATTCATTCCAATTTGAGGTTAATATATATAACTTTACAAGTGGTATCCGAATAGGAAAATATATCTACCGAATCTTATCACATTTACAAAGAGATAATTCTATTTGCAAAAAGGAAAAAGTTTACCACCAGGGTCTGAAGTTTCATAAATTCATCAATGTGATGCTTACACTTTAAAAACTATCATAGTTGTGCCCAAAGTCTCAACATCGTATCAACATGATATCTTGAGCCATTTTTCGTCACAGAACTATTTATGTCACTGACATAACAATTCTTTTTTATCAAAATTGAGGAGAAAAGACATTAATACCTTTAATATTTTTATGTAAATTTTTTTTCTCAGCTGCACACGTCTGTTTTTATTCAAAGTTACGGATGATGATTGGTGGCCATTGTATCGGGTTAAATGATCCTCAATGGTTCATATTAGAAAAGGATAAAGTGGGCGAGGTTTATACCCGATCGACCCAATTGAGGAAAAAGACCTGAACCCAGTTCGGTCGTGTGCCATCTCTGTCGGGCACCGCCGCGAAGCTTAGCACTTCCTCGACATGTCATGGCAACTCAGCTCCCTGACCCAGCTGCGTCCTTGCTTCTCGATGTTCATCATCCATGCCTCCCATATATGCCTCGATATAACTACCCATCAATTTACTGGGTGGGTTTTAGTTTTTAATTAGGTTTTGATTTGGGGATTGTCGATCTAATATGCTAATCAAAATTTTAGCCCAATTTTTGTCTTCTTTTTGGCAATAGAGCTGGAAGATATGGTCCCTCATCGAAATTATGGTTTTGATTCCGGTTAAATTAATTAAATTGTTAATGTATATATTACTTGGGTAAAATTTGAAAATTTTGGAAGTCTGGTTTTATTGAAGCGAATAGTGAATCAAGCAGAGTAATTAGAGTTTAGTTTCCTTATAGAATACAATAAGAATCAAATGTTTGAAAGATAGCTAGCCGTTGGAAATCCTCCAAACTCTAATACTTACTAATCGGATAACAAATTAAGGACACCACTTAACCATCCAAAACCAACACAAATTGTTCTAATAAATTGGTTGCAAAGAGAAACAAATTATAGAGGAGAAAATTATACCATAATCGTGAGTTCTAATTAGACAAACTACCTTAAAAATCTTTCATTTAAAAAAGTATAGCCGTTGGTATTTTTCTCCAAATCTAACACAATCCATACAAATACCAAATTCTTTTCTTCATTACAAATCAAAGCACAAGAAAATCTTTCTAGGAGATTTCTTTCTCAAGAACAAAAGATATTCAGAAAAATCTTCAACTGGGATTGTAAGAATCCTCTTGTAGATTGAGAATAATGGATAATGCTCGTTGCGCAGCTTGCAAGTATTTGAGAAGGAAATGCCACCGCAAGAAACCAGATGGTAAGGAAGATCGAGAGTGCGAATTCGCCCCCTATTTTCCCTCAAACAATCCTCAAAGATTTGAACATGTTCATAGAATCTACGGTGCCAGCAATGTTGCCAAAATGCTCGAGGTACAACTATTCATTGAACACTATATACTCTATTATTGTCAAAATAATATTTTGGATTCATTTTCAGTGATTATACCAAGTTCTTTGGACAAATATAACTGAGCTATATTTGTCCTCCTTTTTCTTTTTCTTACGATTGATTAGGAAGTGCAACCTATTTATCGAGCTCAAGCTATAGAGACTTTATGCTATGAGGCTGAAAGTAGAATCCAAGATCCTGTGTATGGTTGCAGTGCGATTATCTTCCACTTGCAACAACAAATACAAAATGCAAAATGTGAGTTGGCTAAATTACACGTTGAGATTGCCCTTCTCGGTTCAATTGCAGAAAGGCAAGAGTATGAGATTCAGCTAATGAGTACCAATCAAGTTCATGATCTGGAACGATTTGGTTCTTCCTCTAATGCTTCTAATTGGTTCAATTGATACTTGCAATTACCTAAATAAATTGCACGTACCTCATTTCATTTTGAAACTACCTACAAAATGAGCTATCTATTTTTCTTCTTGTTTCATTGTGCATCTTCAAATGTAATTCAGTCTACTTCAATAAAGTATACTAAATTAAATCAAAACGTGGTCGACTAGATAATAGCTTTCAGTCTTCATCCAAGGTTCTCCAAGTCCATGTCCAAGAACAGCAGGAAAAGTATATTTCGTAATCCGATCCATTAATTGTATAATATTGATCGATATAACTTCTAACTATTGGTAATCCTGTTTCAATCTAACCTAATGTAAATTGTTTAAACTTGTGGACAACTATCAACTATGTAATGGATCCTAGATGATGTTTGTGATTTTCTAATCTGCATGATGATGTCCTCACGTACTATTTCAAAATTGTAAAATGCTCTAATTCATCACCTTTTCTTTTCGGTATAGCTCACATAAACCTGGTTCACCTTGAACCAAATCAATTTTACTCACAAAAGATTGAGCTCTCTTGAAGGAAAAAACAGAGGCCCGCTAGTGTTGTGTTGTTGTGTGTTAAAGTGACATGATTCAAGGTGAACCAAGCTCACTTGATAACCTTTGTTTTCTTTTATGTTATTGCAGGAGCCATGTTCTTTCTAGACTTTGGTCAAATTTTACTCTAGTACTACATACTTGCCATGAATCAATAGCAAACTTCTGCCGGTATAGGCATCCCTATAATGATGTGTGTGAAAGTTCGCCTTCTAAATAATTGATTTGCAAACAAAAAGTGTGCTAATGAAGTTGATCGGAAAACCTATCACCTCCCTTGGATCATTTCCAAATGTGACTGAAAATGAAATTTCTTTCCTCATTGGCAGCGAAAGAAACCATTTCCATTTGACGAATCAGCAAAGAAAAGGACATCAGGTGAACATCTTAATGAACATGTGACGAACAAGACACACTATAGGAGTTGGAGTACACCAATCTACAATCTAGGAGCAATACAAGGAGCCTCCCATTCAGTCACGATGTGCTCACGCTTGATCTCCTTCAGCTAGCAGCAACCACTTAATGCCATTGTCAGCTCAAGTTCATCTCGGAGCGTTTGAAGTACTTTCCTTACTCCAGCCTCTCCAGCAGCAGCTGATGAGAACACCACTGGTCTTCCAATCTGAAAATGAAACATAGATAACTAATTGATAAATCGATACTAGCTTACATAAGCAAACGATGAGGGGCTGTTTGAGCTACTAATTTTAGTATGTAGATCACACATGAGGTTACACGGGGAAGCTTAAATATTAAAGGGACTTTTGCAGTAAGTTCATACTCTTTCAGATACTCAAACTAACATTTCTAGTTAAGCTCATGCTGTGGAACTTTTATATTAAATCCAGTGCTTATATGTCAAATCAGAAGCACGTAATAAAATGCAGAAAAACAAGTCAACCAGCAGTTACCATATCTACATATTTTCTACAACTGACATGTAGCATATGCTTACTTACAAATACACCTGATGCTCCAAGAGCCAAAGCTTTAAAAACATCTGTTCCTCGCCTTACTCCACCATCGAGAAAAACAGGAATTCGGCCTTGTGCAGCTTTGACAACCTATATTGTAAAGCCATTTCTATTAAACGTTGATAACATTGTCACAATCTATGGTACTTCTACAAGTTAGACCAAAAAAAAATGGTACCTCTACAAGCATTCCCAACATAAGGGTAAAACATAAAATCAAGATAAGGACACAAATGGACACCTTATAATGACGAAAAACAGCAAGTGAAAACTATTGATATTCCTCTTAGCTCGTCTATGTCATTAAATAATTCAGTAAACTCATATATTACCTCTTCCAAAGCCATAATAGTTGACGAGCTCCATGGTTGGAGACAACAATTCCTGCAACTCCAGCTTGTATCCATAGTTTTGCTGCATTAATGTTAGCACAGACATCAGGAGCATGTTGTAACTCATCCACAACCACTTGAGCACAAAGTTAGTTTTTGTTTCGGCGGTTGAAGTTTTTCATATGTTTGCTTACTATCCTCAGCCGTAATTACACCCTTCACAAGAATGGTTAATGTGGTGATAGTCTGAAGCCATGTCATGTCCTGTGCACACATATGACCAAAAAAAGGTTCAGGAATTGTTACTTCAATTTTCTGCTTTATATATCTTACACTGAAGCAATCATCCTACCTTCCAGTTGAGAGACCGGTCAAACGGTCCAGCAGCATAAGATGCTAATGCAGAATCATTGGTCTACAATTTCATCATCAAAGTGCTGAGTAGACCAAATCAAATGTAAATTAAGAGCAGACATTTTTATGTGTATGATAACAGAAATAATATGAGGTCAGCCACCTCATCAATCTTTCCCAGATCCATATTCTCAAAGTTTTTCAATGTCAAATGTGGTGGCATAGCACACCTGTGAAAAATCACTAGACAGCATTAGGACTTCATTAAACAACATAAATTGAAGAAGACATGCAAAATGGCTAAAATCTTAAGAGGCTTAGTAAATTTATCGGCAGGAACAGAAACTCTAGCCATATTTTCTACTAAAACTAAAACATGATAGCAATCTGTTCATTATTTTGAAATGTTATCCGTGAATTTCTCCTCACTTGTTATTGAGATCAGCTTCCCTGTGCCTGATCCTTGGAGTGTCAGCAGTAAGAACTATTTCCTTATAGCCAGCTCTCTCAGCCCTTTTGACAAGCTGTGCAACTAGGTTCCTGTCTTTGAACACCTGAATGATAAGCACAGTAATTAATGAAACTATAAAAAGTAGAAGACATGAGAGCCTTGAAACTAAAGTTGTTCCAAGTTTTCTAGAACAGGAAAGCGTATATAGACATCTTATAAAATGAAAGTGAAAGTCATTGTAGGCACTCGATACAAAATGCCATCAAAGTACTTGGTTAATAAGTAGAGACAATACCACTCAATCCAGAAAAATGTAAATTTGAAAGTCATCATGAAATCTATTTAGTTCTTTCACGTGTATGAGATAAAAAAGATTGTAATAGGAAACTTATGTGTACATAGCTTCCAAACAAAAGGCAGCATCATAGAAGTACAAAGTATGGATCACTAAATTAGGAGAATATGGCGTAGGATGGTATCTACTCACATAGAGTTGGAAAAGGCGAATGCCGGGTCCAGTTGAGGCAACGTCTTCAATGCTGGAGGTAGCCATAGTGGGTAGTGTCCATAACAAGTTCAAGACCAAATATCATATATATATATTTAAATCTAATATGGTAGACATGTAGAGATTTATATAAGTTTGATCACAAGCTACAAAACTAGGTTACCGCTTGTTATTTGCACCTTGGAGCCACTACTTTAAATAAACTACGGAAATAGAAATAGCATTCTATTTCAGAACAAAAGTACAAGATAGGGAGGAGTTTAACCATGATTGTGCCAGCTGAAGACGCTGCTCTTGCGGTTGCACACTCTCCTGAAAGAGAATTAAAGATATAAGTGTAGCCATCACTTTTCTGTAAGGATAACTAAACAAAAATAAGCCTTGGATCAGTCTAGCATCAACTGAAACATACAGATTCTAAACATAAGCACTTTTTTTTGTATCATGCCGAAAGATTTTCATACAAGTTATTGTATAATCAAGTAGTATATTACGCGCAGAAAATACCAAGAACACAGTAGACAGCTCTACCAAAAGGGGCTTATACCATCAGGGTGAGCCATCTTGTGCATGGCGGTAGGAGCGATCAATATTGGCATTGAAACTTTGAATCCCAGGACAGTGGTACTCAAATCTATCTTGCTAACATCAATAAGAATTCGAGGTCAAAACCTATACCATTTCGAATACAAAAGCAGCATACATTATCCCTCTCGTTTGTAATAGTTTCCATCTGAACATATTCTATGACTCAACGCATGAAGAACACTACACTTAAGATACATGCCACAACAACAAAGACTAACGTGCACTTACAAAATCCTGGAAAATGCAAGTTGGTTCTCCTCAAGAGTCCACTGGTCCTCTGCACCAGATGCATAGTAGTCGTAAACCATTTTCGGCAAAATTTCCTTTGATATTGCTTCATACTCAGATACATTGGCTATGTGATCACTACAACATTTTTGGCCATTACCGGCGAGATCACCGGAGACAAGGCCGGCGACCGGAAAAGTCGCCGGTAATGTTCAACATTATCGGCGACTTAGCCCGTCGCCGGCAATGTCGCCGGAATCTCGCCGGTAATGTTGCAAAACATTACCGGCGAGTCCAACCGTCGCCGGCAATGTCTAGGGAGACATTACCGGCGATTTTCAGGTGGGAATTTCGCCGGAAATGTCTCCCTAGACATTGCCGGCGACGGTTGGACTCGCCGGTAATGTTTTGCAACATTACCGGCGAGATTCCGGCGTAAAGTCGCCGGTAATGTCTTCATTTTCGGCGACTTACTCCGTCGCCGGCAATGTGTCTTATATTAGATGCCGGATCGGGCAGCTCGATCATTCAATCATTTTGAGCGAAAAAAATCCAGAGAAATCGAAAGAAGGAAAACGTACGCTCTGAAATCGATCATTCGGTATATTGTCAAAATTAAGGCGGGCGTCGAAAACTCGATCAGTCGGGAAGCTATTTATATAGGTACGTAGGTGTATATATACGTATATGTGGTATATATATATGTGTGTGTGTGTGTGTTGATCAAATCCAATTCGTGAGATATATATATATATATGAAATGTTGTTGATGTACGGTCACCGAAACGAGAAAACAGCTTGTAGTTAATCTTGTGTCTGAATCAATGACTGGTATATATTATCGTATTGTTATCGGAGCCAGGCTTAACAGATATTAGATCGATATATCATTGAGTACTATCATCGAGTACTGAATACGTACTATCATCGAGTACTGAATCGAATTCAGAGATTAGATCGATATATATACATATGCATGCATGTGTTGATTTAATTAGAGTTGAATTGAGAGATCACGTCGATTATTAGTAGTGAATGTGTGTATATATATATAATTAATACGTAAAATTGTTAGAATTTTCAGGATGGACAAGAGTTGGATGAGCCTCGAAAGATGGGATGTCAGATATCACCAGGGAATTAGGAGTTTTGTGGATTTTGTGAAGGCTAATTGTGGAGACACTACACTTCATTATTGCCCGTGTAAAGAATGTAAGTGTTTCAGCGATCGATTTCGATTTCCCATTGATAAAGTGCAGAGGCACCTGAGTAAATACGGGTTTTGGGATAAGTACACTTGTTGGATTTATCACGGTGAAACATCGGTAGCGGGTCCGCATGATCATGGACAATTTGGTGAGAGGGCCAGTCCACGCTATGATTATGGACATTTTGCTGAGAGGGGCAGTTCATCCTATGATCCAACATCGATGTTAATCAATGATATGTTTCCTCATGAGAGCGGTGTATTTGCTGATGAAGCACCAAATGTCCCTCCCGTCGTTGAGGGTTTCCCCCATATCGAGCCAGTCGAACCATTACCTGGAGGTCATGCCAACACAAGCGGTATGGACAAGTACAACAACCTGATTGCATTGCAACAGACTCCGTTGTACGACGGTTGTAGTAAGACTGTTCTTGAAAGTGTGATGGGAGTGATGCAGCTAAAAATGGAGAACAAAATGTCTGTCAAAGCTGTTGATTCTTGGTTGAAGTGGACTGCTTCGCTACTGCCACCCGGTCATCGTCTTCCTACCACTCATCATAAGGTGCGACATATCCTGAAAGATCTTGGGCTTTCCTACATCAAAATCCATGCATGCAGATATGATTGTATTCTCTTCTGGGGAAAAGATCTCGAAGACCTTGAAGCCTGCCCGGTATGTTTTACAGAAAGGTATAAGTTGACTCCTGCAGGCAACAAGAAAGCTGTGAAGATACTTCGATATTTCCCGCTTATTGATAGGCTGGAGCGGTTGTTCATGTGTGCTTTCACGGCCGAGGCAATGAGATGGTGGGCTGAGAGGAACTTGCCTGACGATGACACCCTTATACACCCTTCCGACGGAGAGGCTTGGAAGCACATGGTCAGGGAGTTTGATCATTTTGCAGCAGAGGTCCGAAATGTTTGGCTAGGGCTCTCATCTGACGGATTCAACCCTTTTGGCAACATGAGTCTTCAATACAGTATATGGCCAGTTATTTTGGTACCGTACAACCTTCCACCATGGATGTGCATGAAGAAGGAATACAATATGCTCACTCTGTTAATTCCGGGCCCGGGTTATCCAGGAAAGTGTCTCGATGTGTATTTGAGGCCTTTGATTGAGGAGCTTAAGTACCTGAGTGAGTGTGGCCACCCCACTTACGATAGGTTCAAAAACGAGATGTTCCAGATGCATGCCATGCTTGTTGGCACCATCAGTGATTTTCCTGCCCGCGGTATGTTGTCGGGCAACGTTACCAGGGGTTACAGGGCTTGTTCAGAGTGCATGACGGTTGATTGTTGCAGTCCTCATTGCAGTAAAATTGTCTCGATGCGTCACCGTTGTTGGCTTCCATATGATCACCCATTTAGGCAGGATCCAGACGCGTTTGATGGGACTGTTGAAACTGGTGTGGCACCCAGGCGATGGACAGGGGACGAAATTTTGGAAGTGTTGAATGAATACGATTTTGGCCAGCTGAGCAATCATCCTGACATAGTGGCGTCAATTCCAGAAAAGCCCGAAAGGTATAAGTTTTGGACACACAAGAGCATATTCTGGGAACTCTCCTACTGGCCCAGGTTGCCTATCAGACATTACCTAGATGTCATGCACATAGAGAAGAATGTGTGTGAAAGTGTGGTGGGCACAGTTCTTAACTTGGAGGGGAAAACAAAAGACATCCCTAAGGCACGCATTGATCTTAAAGCAATGGGTGTGCGGAAACATTTGTGGTTAAGAGATGGTAAGAGAAAAATGCCGCAAGCTCCGTACACCGTAAAGCCGAAGCATAAGCATGAAATTTTTTGGTGGCTGAGTAATGTCAGGTATATATTCTTATGGCTATGTAGGAATTTGGCCTTGAATTTTTAGCGGAGTATATATGGTTATATGCGAGAAATATAATTGGTCCATATATATGGCTTTATCTATATATATGCAGGTATCCTTATGGCTATGCAGGAAATATAAGCAGGTGTGTTAACTTCCGGGACAATAAGATGTACGGATTAAAGAGTCATGACTGCCATGTACTGCTTCAACGCCTTTTTCCTATTTTCATTCGAGGGTACATGCCCAAAGAGGTGGTGGAGCCGTTGGTGGCCTTGTCAAGATTCTTTCAGAAGTTATGCACCAGGGAAGTTAAAAAAGCAGACCTGAGGGAGATGCAAGATGACATCATTTTTATCATGTGCAAGCTTGAGAGGATATTTCCCCCAAATTTTTTCGACATAATGCCGCACCTGATGATCCATCTTCCCGAACAATTGTTGCTTACCGGTCCCGTACACTACACTTGGATGTATCCCATGGAAAGGTACAAATGATTCATAAATTTGGTTTGCCTATGGTTTTTATATGTAATGACTTCTGGTTAAGTAAGTTAACATGTACTTGTTAACTTGTAGACAATTGGGAGCCTACAAGGACTATGTGAAGAATAAATATGCACCTGAAGGGTGTATCGCTGAAGCATATCTTGCGCACGAGTGTGTAACGTACACCAAAGTGTACCTCGAAAATGTAGAGGACCCCCAACAACATATGCCGATAGATGAACCCCAGTTCAACCTTTCTATCATCTCCAGTGACGTGGTAGTACAGGGAAGCTTGCCAAAGTCGTACAAGTTGGATGGAAATGAGGTAGCCATTGCCCACTGGTCGGTACTGATTAACTGTCAAGAAGTACAATATTGGAAAAACTATCATCTTCACTGCCCTGCTATTGCCGGAAATGTTGATTACCACAACAAGACGTTTGCAAACTACTTTGGTCAATGGGTAAGTATATGTGTATATGTCTATTTTTATATATATATCCTTACATAGCATGTATGTATGTACGTGCTTTTGTGGTTTCAAGATGACATAATTTCTTCTGTACGTATTAATATATATATGGACGTTTTCAGATGAACCATGTAGCAGATGATGGTTGCCCAGAGTGGTCAAACGAATTGAGGGTCCTGGCGATGAAACCGATTGCTTCAAAAGTGTACTCGATGTGTCAGGTCAATGGCGTGAAATTTATATGTGAAAATCGAGACGACCGACTGAAAACACAGAATTGTGGGGTGATGGTCCATGGTGGGCAGGATGGCGTTGACTATTACGGTGTCCTTCATTCAGTTGTTGAACTAATTTATGGGAACCGCATGAAAGTGCACTTGTTCAAGTGTAGATGGTTTGATACTAGCCCGGAGAACACAAGGACCGATCAGTACGGAACATTTTCGGTGAATACTGCTACTACCTGGTATGAAGATGACCCTTTCGTTCTTGCCTCATCAGTAAAACAAGTGTTTTACCTGGACGATCTTCTTAACAAAGTCCCGTGGAAGGTGGTTAACCATGTTGCTCATAGAAACATATACAGTGCTGCCACACTTGGTGATACCGCAGATGATGAGGAAGTTACTGCATACCAAGAGCCGAACGCTTTTGACATTCCGGAATCATCTACGATTCGCCTTAATAATGTGAGATCTGGGAGTGTGGTTCGAATTACTGGAGCAGAACTTCTCGATGTTAATCCATATGAAGTTGACGCTGATTCAGATGACGAGGAGCGGCACATATTGCCAGAGGTTACCTATGAAACCGAGTCAGACTCAAGTGATGAAGATGATTACGATTATCATCCTTAGTACGTTGGAAATTGTAGTCGGAAATTGTAGTCGGAAATCGTACGTAGTCGGAAAATGTAGTGAACCAATGTGAACCAATGTGAACCAATGTGAACCAATGTGAACCAATGCATCAATGTGAACCAATGTGAACCAATGTGAACCAATGTGAACCAATGCATCAGTGTGAACCAATGTGAACCAATGCATCTGTGTTCAGAAACTGATCTGAACAATGTGAACCAATGCATGTGTTCAGAAACTGATCTGAACAATGTGAACCAATGTGAACCAATGTGAACCAATGTGATCATGAACCAATGCATCAGTTCTGTTGAACTGATGTGCCTTTTGAAGTTACTGCAATATATACACAGATATAACTTTGGAGGGGAAAACATAGATTGGTCTATGACAGATCCTCATTGAATTCCTATACGGAAATTGTAGTCGTTAATCGTAGACGGAAATTGATAATCGAAATTGTAGTCGGAAAATGTGCATAGCTGGAAATGGTACGTACGTATACGGAAAATGTAGTCGTTAATCGTACGTATACGAAAATTGATATCGTAGTCGTAGTCGGAAATTGTAGTCGTTAATCGTAGACGGAAATTGATAATCGAAATTGTAGTCGGAAAATGTAGCCGGATATCGTAGACGGAAATCGTAGTCGTTAATCGTACGTATACGGAAATCGTAGTCGTTAATCGTAGTCGTTAATCGTACGTATACGGAAATCGTAGTCGTTAATCGTAGTCGTTAATCGTACGTATACGGAAATTGTAGTCGTTAATCGGACGTATACGGAAAATGTAGTCGTTAATCGTACGTATACGGAAATCATTAATCGAAAATGTAGACGGAAAATGTAGTCGTTAATCGTACGGATACGGAAATTGATAATCGAAAATGTAGACGGAAAATGTAGTCATTAATCGTACGTATACGAAAATTGATAATCGAAAATGTAGTCGGAAAATGTAGTCGTTAATCGTACGTATACGGAAATTGATAATCGAAATTGTAGTCGGAAAATGTAGCCGGATATCGTAGACGGAAATCGTAGTCGTTAATCGTACGTATACGGAAATCGTAGTCGTTAATCGTAGTCGTTAATCGTACGTATACGGAAATCGTAGTCGTTAATCGTAGTCGTTAATCGTAGTCGTTAATCGTACGTATACGGAAATTGTAGTCGTTAATCGGACGTATACGGAAAATGTAGTCGTTAATCGTACGTATACGGAAATCATTAATCGAAAATGTAGACGGAAAATGTAGTCGTTAATCGTACGGATACGGAAATTGATAATCGAAAATGTAGACGGAAAATGTAGTCATTAATCGTACGTATACGAAAATTGATAATCGAAAATGTAGTCGGAAAATGTAGTCGTTAATCGTACGTATACGGAAATTGATAATCGAAATTGTAGTCGGAAAATGTAGCCGGATATCGTAGAAGGAAATCGTAGTCGTTAATCGTACGTATACGGAAATCGTAGTCGTTAATCGTAGTCGTTAATCGTACGTATACGGAAATCGTAGTCGTTAATCGTAGTCGTTAATCGTACGTATACGGAAATTGTAGTCGTTAATCGGACGTATACGGAAAATGTAGTCGTTAATCGTACGTATACGGAAATCATTAATCGAAAATGTAGACGGAAAATGTAGTCGTTAATCGTACGGATACGGAAATTGATAATCGAAAATGTAGACGGAAAATGTAGTCATTAATCGTACGTGTACGGAAATTGATAATCGAAAATGTAGTCGGAAAATGTAGTCGTTAATCGTACGTATACGGAAATTGATAATCGAAATTGTAGTCGGAAAATGTAGCCGGATATCGTAGACGGAAATCGTAGTCGTTAATCGTACGTATACGGAAATCGTAGTCGTTAATCGTACGTATACGGAAATCGTAGTCGTTAATCGTAGTCGTTAATCGTACGTATACGGAAATTGTAGTCGTTAATCGGACGTATACGGAAAATGTAGTCGTTAATCGTACGTATACGGAAATCATTAATCGAAAATGTAGACGGAAAATGTAGTCATTAATCGTACGGATACGGAAATTGATAATCGAAAATGTAGTCGGAAAATGTAGCCGGAAATCGTAGACGGAAAATGTTGTCGGATATTCTTCGGGAAATAATGACATTACCAACGAGTTAACTCGTTGGTAATGACATTACCAACGAGTTATAAGCAACTCGTTGGTAATGACATTACCCACGAGTTAACTCGTCGTTGGTAATGTCATTACCAACGAGTTGCTTATAACTCGTTGGTAATGTCATTACCAACGAGTTAACTCGTTGGTAATGTCATTACCCACGAGTTGATGTCGTTGGTAATGACATTACCAACGAGTTATAAGCAACTCGCCGGTAATGTTTCCTGGTTTCCCCCATATTGAGCCCGAGCCTCTCCTCTCCCTCTCCTCTCCCTCTCCTCCTCCTCTCCCTCTCCTCCTCTCCACCGATCCCCTCTCCTCTCCTCCTCCGAAAATCTCCTCCTCCCCTCCTCCCCTCCTCCCCTCCTCTCCTCCCCTCACCATTGTAGGTGGAAGAAAATGGCAGGTCCGATCCTCTCTCTCTCCCTCTCTCTCTCTCTCTCTCAATTTTTAATTATTTTTTTGCATGTGTATGTGTATGTGTATGTGTATGTGTATGTGTATGTGTAAATTAATTAGGGTGCTAAGTTGGAAATTAGGGTGATAAGTTCTAAATTAGCATGTATGTATATATGTGATGTATATATATATTTAGGTATGTGAATATGAAGTCATGTATATATATATGTGAAAATTATGTATAAATGTGGTTTTGATGAATATGTGATGTATATATATACGGAAATTAAACCTAATTAAGATGCATGATATATATATGTGTGAAAAATGTGGAAAATTAATTAGGGTTTGTGATTTGGATGAATATGTGATGGATAAATTTAATTAAGATGCATGTTGTATATATATATACACATCGAATATGTATAGTCGTTAATTTAGGTGATATAGTTGTTAATTAATCGTATAAATGCATAGCTGGAAATCGGGATCGGGACGGTGTGGAACCGGAACGGTTTGGAACCGGAACTGTTTGTAACCGGAACCGTTATGTTACAAACGGTTCCGGTTACAAACAGTTCCGGTTTCAAACGGTTCCGGTTCCAAACCGTTCCGGTTCCGATTTGTTATAGAACCGAACGGTGTGGAACCGGAACGGTTTGGAACCGGAACTGTTGGTAACTGGAACCGTTATGTTACAAACGGTTCCGGTTACAAACAGTTCCGGTTTCAAACGGTTCCGGTTCCGATTTGTTATAGAACCGAACGGTGTGGAACCGGAACGGTTTGGAACCGGAACTGTTGGTAACCGGAACCGTTATGTTACAAACGGTTCCGGTTACAAACAGTTCCGGTTTCAAACGGTTCCGGTTCCACACTGTTCCGGTTCCGATTTGTTATAGAACCGGAACGGTTTGGAACCGGAACTGTTTGTAACCGGAACCGTTATGTTACAAACGGTTTCGGTTACAAACAGTTCCGGTTTCAAACGGTTCCGGTTCCACACCGTTCCGGTTCCGATTTGTTATTGAACCGAATCCATGACTATTACGATGTCCAGGAGGTTTTGCGGCTAATTGGCTTCGGAGAGGTTCCCGAAATAGTGGAGGGAACAGTAGTCAAGCTTCCTCCTCGGCCGCAGTTAGCAACACGCCCAGTGGGCCAATGATGACTGCTCGCACGAGAGCCTTGTTAGAGGCGCGAGCTGAGGAGGAAGCTGCACGATCAAGAGCCGTGGAACCGGAATTCGAGGCTCAAGCCTCAGTCTCTAGACGCTCAATCAGCAGACGTCCCTCCGGTGGCAGAGCCTCAGACGAGCGACAGTCAACGGGGGCATCAGAAACACCCTCAATCCGAATGCCCCATATTCGGATGGTGCCTACTCCCGTTTCACGGGAATCATCTGAGCCACATGGTGGTGCTGGCGCCTCATCGTCCAGGCCTCGTCTATCTCCGCCGTCCGGTCTCTTCCTACCCGACGAGATTCCTGTCATCCCTGAATTCGATGATAGGGGGATGCCTGTTTATATTGAAGGACGGCTGGATTTCCTGACCGTGGAGGAAGCGTATAACTTCCTCCCGTTCGACCCCGTGTATCTTTGGAGTGTGAGGTGCACCAACCAACAAACGGACGATGCAGGTAAATTTTATTTAACATCAGATTGATTAATTAATTATTACTTAAGACTTGCGATTGGTTCAATTAATGATATCAATTTGTTGACATTGTTTTATTAGGCAATTTCGTTAATGGGACTGGAAAACGGAAAGGGGCTAGAGGCACCTGCACCGGGAAGAGACTTGAGCAGGCCACCGGCGGAAGGAAAACGCCCATAAGGGCCAATGAGGATGGCGAGGTGATCGAGGCATTCGACACCACGCGCAAATATGTCAGCATGGCCGGTGCGATCGTGCGGGACAAGGTCCCAATGCTTTGGCCAGATTGGGAATCTGTGCCTATCTACGTGAAGATGCAAGTGCATAATGCACTCAGTGTGAGTAAAATCGTATTTTCATTACGTAAATTTTACATTTATTAATTAAGTCCACTTAAATATATAATTTTACCTTTTATATATTCATATTGCAGGTGTGGTTTGACGTGGATGAAGTTCTTATTCACACGTGGGTAGAGCGTCAACTACATAATCGGTGATGTGCTTCCACTTATTAATTTGAATATATATCGAGTTAGATTTTTGTTTATCAACTGTTTAATATCTCTAACTTTTTTTCCTTGTTTTAATATAGGTATAAAGAGTGGAAGAACGAGCTTTCTTCCCATTACACTGTATACAAGGAGCTAGGCCGAGGTTCTACTCCTAGCGAATTCCGGTTTAGGGAGTACGAGTGGCTGTGGCTGATAGCCCACTTCGAGCACCCCAAAGCTCAGGTATGCATCCTTAATATATCTTACAAGCCTAATGTATCGTATCAGATTGAAATAGTTAGTTACTAATTTTTTTCCATATGTTTATCAAACAAGGCGATTTCGAAGACGAACCGGGCGAATAGATTGAAAAACACCAGGGCCCATCATGCAGGTTCACTCAACTACATGGGTTGGTCGACTAAGGCGCAGCAACAACAAGAAGTGAACCCCTTGGTGTATATTCATCAGAAGTTCTATCCGCAATGCCCTGACGAAGCGGTAAGTCTTTCGCCTCTCCATGTGTTAATAAAACTACTTTTCGATATTAATAGATGTTGTTAGTTAATACGTTGTTCATTTTCGCTTTTCAATTAGGCGAGAGTGGAGGAGGCGACGACAGAAGTGACCATGAGTATAGCTCGGACTAACCATCCTGACTGCTCCGAGGAAGAAGTCACCCAGTATGCCTCTCAGATCGATCCGCTTGATCCCCCGATAGCGGCTCAGATCATGGCAAAAGCGTGCGGGACTGGAAAGAATACCTACTACTGTAGGGGAATGGGCTCGGCGGGCGAAGGAGTATTGAAAACCACTTCACAATACTCTACCGGGTCAAGAAGTTCAACTTCTAGTCGTAACCTCGCAGCGGAGCTTCATAGGACGCAGAGGGAGTTGGAGGAGCAAAAGAGGCAGATGGCCGAGTACCAAATGCAGCAGACATAGGTGCAGGCTCAGATGTACACATGGATGCGGACGATGTACGAGGCTCAGACTACCGGACAACCGTTCCCCACACCTCCCCCGGTCCCGGTCCCTCCGTTCCCTAGCTATCCACCACCACCACCGCACCAGTCAACGCCAGAGCAAGACCAAGGTAGCCACCGGAATTCAAATGAGTACTTTGATTACTTCGACCCTGACCCGCAAGTTCCTCGACCCTGACCTGTAGTTGTAGTTAATTTTCGTATCGTCGTTGCTATTTGTACTGTACGTTGGACATTTATGTGTACTGTTGAACTTGTATGATTGTACGGTTTATGTCTTTCAATGCAGGTTCTGGAATTGGGCCCAATCCAGAACCGCGTTTTTTTTTCAAAATTTTTTCTGACATTGCCGGCGACATGGACCTCAGTCGCCGGCAATGTCACAAATTCCGGCCACGGCGGCGGAACCATTGCCGGCGACGCCGTTTCCCGTCGCCGGCAATGTTAACACCGGCGGGAGATTTCCGGCGACGTCATTGCCGGCGACTCGTCGCCGGCAATGACATTTCCGGCGAAAAAAAAAGACAAGGCCGGCGACCTCCCATCGCCGGTAATGTCTCCTTTTCTTGTAGTGGATCCATCTCTCCAATGCGTGATACATTGATTATGTGCTTCATACTGCGATACATTGATTAGTTTTTCCAATGCTTATTGTCGATCAGGAGCCTTTCAATCTTATCTCTGCACCCAAAAGCCCTTCAAGTATTAACTATTCTTGTCAAACACAGAGGATCACATGAAGGGTAATAATTTTTCAAGACAAGCATAACTAATCACAGTACAGCATTACACAATTTTGCAACTTTAACCACAAACATGAATAAAACCCAGATAATTTCTATAAATCAAGCTAGAAGCAGTTGATTCTATAGCAAAACAGAATCTTAATAATTTAGTTTGCTGATGGGTATTGTCTAAGAGATTCCTTATGATCACACACCACCTAGGTTGCACTGAAACGGATATGGAAACGGGGATACGAAACGATACGATACGGATGGGATCTTTATCAGCCAAAAGAAGTATGCAATGGATGTGCTTAGGAGGTTTGGGATGGAAAAGAGCAATGCAGTACTGAATCCTATAGTTCCAGGGTTCAAGATTTCAAAAGATGAGAATGGGATTGAAGTTGATGGCACCTTCTATAAGCAGCTTGTTGGAAGTTTAATGTACTTAACTTTTACTCATCCAGACTTGATGTATGCAGTAAGTTTGATTGCTAGATACATGTCTCAACCAACAGAACTTCATCTTATGGCTGCGAAAAGGGTGTTAAGATATGTGAAAGGGACTGTTGGCTTTGGTATTCTGTATGAGAAGGAGGCAAGTGGTGTTTTGACAGTGTACACAGATAGTGATTATACAGGATGTTTATAGGACAGGAAGAGCACTTCGAGGTATGCATTTATGATGAGCTCCGGGGCAGTGGCTTGGTCATCTAAGAAGCAACCGATTGTAACGCTATCTACAACAGAGGCTGAGTTTGTGGCTGCTCCAGCGTGTGCTTGTCAAGCAATATGGATGAAAAGGGTACTTAAAATGCTTGGCTGTGAAGGGGATAAGTGTACAACTATTTTCTGTGACAATAGCTCAGCACTCAAATTGTCCAAAAATCCAGTAATGCATGGAAGAAGCAAGCATATTGCAGTACGTTTTCATTTCTTAAGAGATTTGTCTAAGGAAGGAGTGGTGCAGCTAGTTCATTGTGGTTCACAGGAGCAAATTGCTGATGTTCTGACAAAGCCATTAAAACTGGAGCATTTTCAAAGGCTTCAAGGTCTCCTGGGAGTGTGTGAGTCACCAAAAGTAAACTAACTTATGCAGCTTAGTTTAAGGGAGGGTGTGATAGAGTTGGATGTCCTTAAACTTAGGGGTTTTGTTTTTCTGTTAATAAGTTGCCTATTCTGTAGGATAGTTCTATTCTTTAGAGTAGAGCTGTTAGTATTTGAATTCTTCTCTAGAGTAGAACATGTTGTCAAAAGGGTTGAATCCGTCAGATGAGAGCCCTAGCCAAACATTTCGGAGAACATGTTGTCAAAAGGGTTGAATCCGTTAGATGAGAGCCCTAGCCAAACATTTCGGACCTCTGCTGCAAAATGATCAAACTCTCTGACCATGTGCTTCCAAGCCTCTCCGTCGGAAGGGTGTATAAGGGTGTCATCGTCAGGCAAATTCCTCTCAGCCCACCATCTCATAGCTTCGGCCGTGAAAGCACACATGAACAACCGCTCCAGCCTATCAATAAGCGGGAAATATCGTAGTATCTTTATAGCTTTCTTGTTGCCTGCAGGAGTCAACTTATACCTTTCTGTAAAACATACCGGGCAGGCTTCAAGGTCTTCAAGATATTTTCCCCATAAGAGAATACAATCATATCTGCATGCATGGATTTTGATGTAGGAAAGCCCAAGATCTTTCAGGATATGTCGCACCTTATGATGAGTGGTAGGAAGACGATGAGTGGCAGTAGCGAAACAGTCCACTTCAGCCAAGAATCAACAGCTTTGACAGACATTTTGTTCTCCATTTTGAGCTGCATCACTCCCATGACACTTTCAAGAACAGTCTTACTACAATTGTCGTACAACGGAGTCTGTTGCAATGCAATCAGGTTGTTGTACTTGTCCATACCGCTTGTGTTGACATGAGCTCCAGGTAATGGCTCGACTGGCTCAATATGGGGGAAACCCTGCACGACGGGAGGGACATTTGGTGCTTGATAAGCAAATATACCGCTCTCATGAGGAAACATATCATTGATTAACATCGATGTTGGATCATAGGATGGACTGCCCCTCTCAGCAAAATGTCCATGATCATAGCATGGACTGACCCTCTCACCAAATTGTCCATGATCATGCGGAACCGCTAACGATGTTTCACCATGATAAATCCAACAAGTGTACTTATCCCTAAACCCGTATTTACTCAGGTGCTTCTGGACTTTATCAATGGGAAAACGAAATCAATCGCTGCGACACTTACATTCTTTACACGGGAAATAATGAAGTGTAGTGTCTCCACAACTAGCCTTCACAAAATTCACAAAACTCCTAATTCCCTGGTGATATCTCACATCCCATCTTTCGAGGCTCATCCAACTCTTATCCATCCTGAAAATTCTAACAATATTACGTACTATAAATATATATATATACACATTCACTACTAATTAATTAATAAATCATCATTAATTACATTCGAATTCATCCGATTAATTAATACATATTTATAAATTAAAAATATATATATATATACCAACAATTCACAATTACAAATTAACATGCCTGTATATATATAGACGTATTAACAATTAATATTCACAAAATCATTTTATATCCATACATATATATATACACCACTACAAGAAAACTGCACCTAGACCACGGACCATTTCCGTCGTCTAGGTGCAATTTTCCGTCGTCTAAGTACTTAGACGACGGAATCCCCGTCGTCCAAGGTCCGTGCTGCAAGTGCTGTCGTCCAAGCACTTAGACGACGAAGAATTAGGTCTTCGTCGTCCAAGTTCACTTGGACCGCGGACAATCTCCGTGACCCATGTATGCACCTGGACGACGGAGAAATAATTCTCCGTCGTCCAGGTGCTCACCTGGGCCACGGATAATGACAGCTTCTCCGTGGCCCAGGTGAGCACCTGGACGACGGAGAATTAGTTCTCCGTCGTCCAGGTGCATACATGGGCCACGGAGAATGGCAGCTTCTCCGTGGCCCAGGTGAGCACCTGGACGATGGAGAATTAGTTATCCGTCGTCCAGGTGCATACATGGGCCACGGAGAAGCTGCCATTCTCCGTGGCCCAGGTGATCACCTGGACGACGGAGTACTAATTCTCCGTCGTCCAAGTGATAACCTGGGCCACGGAGAATGGCAGTGGGGGCCTCATTTGCCTACGTCGGGCGCTGAACATGATAGATTCGGCGGTCGAGGACGCCTGAGTACTTCCCGTTGAATAGGTATCGGGCGTCGGAGATTGGAAGGGGTCGACGTCATCACCGCTCGAGATGAATGGGGGAGCGGGAATTTTCCCAAAGGGCGCTACGGACGGACCAGATGAAGGGTCCGGATTGAAGGCGTCGTTGCCCTCCGGTAATTCCCAACCGACTTGTTCCGCCAACTGGCGGAGCATGGCATCTTCTGCCTCCTGTTGGGCTTTCTTCTTGCCGGATGGAGCCATTTAAACCTAAGAGGACGTTGTTAAAATACCTACTTACCATAATAATTACAACTAAAAAGTTTACGCTAATTAAGTACGGTTAAGATTTAAATAGAGTACACTAGCTTGGCTTTTTCAGTCGTTCAATGGACGTGCGACCCGCGCGATAAAGTGTAAATTTTCAATTAATCAGCCTTGGTTAAATCGAAAAACATGGCCAGTTAGGGATAGAGATAACGCGAGAGGCAGGACTAATAATTTCGACAAAACACCCCGAGGCTAATCAAATGAATGGTATATACTCTATTGGTGTCGTCTTTCTTAGATCCAAGACCTGTCACCAGTCATAACCCGTTTCTAGACACCATGTCCGACATTCGGCCAATTTTTCGAAAATTTACACTCCCTCAAGTCCTTTGCAAACTCCGCCCTCAACCTCGTGTCCATAACTTCACTTAGGTTATGGTGTGCGGTGATGAAATCCACACATCACGAGGGGTTAAGGAGATAAGCTAGGAAAAGATGTGCCATTTATTCCAAAAAGTGCGATTTAATAAACCAAGCCTATGTACTAAATTTAAATCGAACACATAGTACTAATTAATTTACTAGAAAATACACGTAAATATTAATTAATAATTTTTAATTACATGCAATAATAATCACAAATTATACTATTAATTAAAACAATAAATAATTAAAATAATTAATTATTATTATCATGCATTTAATAATAAATTTATTCATTTAATAAATTATCAATAATAAATTATTCATTTAATAAATTATCAAATAATAAATAATTCAAATAATAAATTATCAAACCATGCAACTAATAATAAATAATTACAATAATAAATTTATTCATTTAATAAATTATCAACTAATTACAATTATGCATTTAATTAATTATTAATAACAATAATTAACCACTAAAAATTATTATAATTACAATAATGAAATATTTAAAACTAATTAATAAATTATATTTAGAATTTAATTAATTAAATGAAAAAAAAATTAATAAGGAAAAAAATAGAAATTTACCTCACCGGAGTATTCGGGAATATAGCCGGAGTTGAGTCGTCGGAGAGGAGGAACCACGCCGGAAAAATTGTCGTCGGAGCATCGCCGGAGGAGGATCGCCGGAGTGAGAGAGAGAGAGAGAGGAGAGGATCGGAGGAAATGAGATGGGATGAGAAAATGAGAGGGTGATACCAGTCGGATGGGTAGTCATGGCTTCGAGTTTGAAAACTCTGATGGTGCAGTGGCTGAGGAAGATGACTTTGGCTTTGCAGTCATTAGGGTTGAGGTAACTGGTGGTGATTTGTATAGAGAGTGGTCGACTACCAAATGGTGGAAATATTAGACAACTGCCTTGGACATTATATCAACTACGATAAGGATTGGCTAAGGACAAGTGAAGAGGTTTGTCTCTTCATGGAGGTGGATTTGAGATATGCTATGATCACTCAACTACGTCAGGGTTTAGCCCTAGGGCATGGGTAGAGTGTGACATAAAGTATTTGACACTGAAAGGACATTGCATAGGGTGTGGTACTTATGATCACTTGATGGAAGGATGTCATATTCAGTGTGTGAAGTTGGAGGCTAGGCTTGAGGCCGAGGGAGAGGAAAAGATGGAGGAGCTTATATGAAAAATGGGTGAGGACATTGTTGTGCAAACAAGTGTCGGTAGTGGTGTGGGTAATCGAATGGTGGAGGAAGGGTATAGTTGGGATACCGTCATATTAGCACTTGCAACAGTCGGTGGACCGGAAGAGGATCCAGATGGACCAAGGAAGTGGAGAAGAACAACAAGGACATCAGTAGGGCCACAGCCCCAAAAGGGTGCGATACCGATGAAGCAACGAGTTTTTGCAAATTAGAGTCTTCCTGATATTCAAAGGAGTGAGGCCTCATTGACCGAGGCGCGAATGAAGAAAGAGAACTTATGGTCTAAAGCAGCTCTATAGAAAAGGTGTTTAGCTAACTAAGGAGTGGTATAATTTAGTTTTTGATAATTACTCATGTTACTCTGGTTTGTTAGTTTAGAGTTTTATGTATTTCCCTCTATTAGCTAACGTAAGTGTGTTTTAAGACTTCTGTTTGTTAGACAGGGTAATCCAATAGAATTTTGTATACGTATCATATTTTCTTGGTAGATTTTGATTAACTTCTTATAAAAAGAATCAAGAACTTGCGTGAGAGTTGTAGAACAGTATTTGTACCATATATATAGATTGTGTAATCCCAATCCATGATAACGTACTATAATTTCGTCATTTGTTCTAGAAGCAATTTGTTGCAAGCCCCGGGCATCAAACTTATTGAAAGACTTTTTGCGGTTATACTTCAAATTATCCGGCACTTTCTGCTTATTTCAACTTCTAGAAGCATGAGCAAATATACTGATAGAATGATAGGGGATAGTCGGGTTGCATGAACAGTGTGCAATAATTCAATGTGGATTGCCTATTTTGCTAGTGGTGCACGTCTCTGGAGATTGTAGATTGTTTATGTTTTGACCGATATGAGCATTATAGAATTAGGACAATTGTTGGCTACCCAGGCTATGCCTAGTTTGAGCTCTTAATCCATGGCTGGGTAGCCAAGCTTTATACATGAAATTAATGTTATTCGGTGGCTCTTTATGAGTTATTCAACTATAATCTCACACATAATAAAACAAACTACCTACATAGCTACCTCAAATCATAACCATTTATTCTTTCAACCTACACTACTAGAAAAAGTATTTTAGACATCGCACCTTTAACATCGATTGGAAAAATCCCTGATGTAAAAAAGTTTTTAGACATCGATCAGATTTTTAAAAACCGATGTCATTTGTATAATTTACATCGGTTTTAAGTCAGACTGATGTTAGGTATCCCATTATTGGTTTTTGAAAGCGCGAAAAAAAAACCTAAGTGTCGGGCGGGTTATGTTGGAGGGAAACAAAATTTTCATTCCCTCCCAAAACTTAGGGTTCTATTACTTAGTTTTTTTCGACCTCTCTCTCTCTCTCACAAACCACTGACTTCCTCTCTCACTCACTCTCTCATTTCCTCTCACCTCCATCTCCTCCGACGCCGCTATCCTCCTCCTCCGACGTAGCTCTCCGACCAGGACCCCGATCTCCGACCACGACGCACCTCTCTGACCTTGGAGAAGCTCTCGTCGTCGCTCTCAACTCGACGGATTTCGCTGATTTGTCCATATCTCGAAGTAAGACGTTCATTTCTCATCCAGATGGGAATTTTTGGGTTATTGCATGTGTTGAATGGACATCAAAAACAACCCAAAATCTGATGTCAAATAAAATTTACAACATCAGGTACAAAGCCAAAATCTGATGTATAAGATGAGAGCTGGAAACCAAAAATAACACAAATTCTGATGTCAAATATAGTTTTTAACATCAGGTACAAACTCAACATCTGATGTAGGGCTGGGACTTTGGCCCGAAAAACTGACCCGAAACGGCCCGAAAACCGGCCCGAAACCGAATGGCCCGAAAATAAAGGGATGGGAAATTTTTGGGCCCGAAACTGATTTGGCCCGAAACCGAAAGCAGTGATTCGGTACGGATCTGGTTCTGTCCCCAACCCAAACCGATTGGTCCCGAAACCGAAACGGATACGTGTCTCGATTTTAACCGTGTTTTATTTATGCTATTATACACCTATCCACACTCTTTCTTTCTCAAACCTATATAAGCAAACATTTTACCTAACAGTACCCTAATCAGACCATCCCCTCTCTCCCTCTCCCTTTCTCTCTCTCTCTCTCTCTCTCTCTCTCTCTCTCTCAGCCGAAATCCGAAATCGATCTCAACTCTGAAATCCCCAAACCCTAACTTCGATCTTCTCCTCCAAATCTGAACTTCTCTTGGCCTCACTCTCCCACGACCTTCAGCCTTGTGTCCCGTCGTGAAGCTCTCTACGATCGGCTCCGTGAATACGGCCTCCCCATCGGGACTTTGAGTTTTGGTCGTGTCGCCGATTTGAATGGTATCTCTGCTCAGGAGCTGTTTCTTTGGTTTCCGGTCAAGGCTATATTAGAGTCGATGTACCTAGCTCTGGTCTTATTTACTTCGACGTTGGGGTTGTTGATAAGCAGTTCTCGCTTTCTCTGTTTGAGTCCCCACCTGATTGTACTGCTCTCGATCCTTTTCATCTCATCAACAAGGTGTGTGGGTAAATCGGTAGTACAGAGAAGATGAACTACTACACTTGAGAGGAGATGGGAAAGGAGAGCGTCAAGAACATGACAGGGTCTATGACTATGCTTTGTATAATGATCTGGGGAACCCGGATAGGGATCTCAAGTATTCTCGTCCAACTCTCGGGGGGTCTAGCGAGTACCCTTACCCTCGTAGAGGAAGAACTGGCCGTGCACCAGCCAAGAAAGGTTAGCCATTTAAATTAGTACTCTTGCTTTGATACTTTTGTGATCTTTAAATTTTTTCTTATCTTTACAGATCCAAGCACTGAGGGCAGGCTTACACTTCTCCTAAGCACAGACATTTATGTTTATGTTTATTTGTGTTGGATTTCAGGACCAATTTCTACAGTCCCAATTCAAGTTTGCAGCAGACTCTCCGGCACCTCCTTCATATTCAATCATGGGTTTTCAAAGGTACTTAAGTTGTCAATGTTTTAATTTGAATTGAGTTTATTTGTTATTTGAATGCTTTAGCTCAATTCAACTTGAAGATCTGAACTATTTTTCTTAGTCATTTGGTGTAGGAACTAAAGATATTTTTTATTCTATTTTTCAGATCCTAGACTTGATACTTTGAGAGAAATCGACTTTCAGATCCAAGGTTGATTTACTTTCATCTGGATATTGCAAATTGTTTACTTGATAAAGAACAAGTAAATGAATTTACTTAGTAGGCATGCTTTGAACGTATTACTTCTTGCATATGAGCTACTGTGTAATTAAGATCACAAGGGCTAGCTGATACATTGATATCTTGATAAAATCTATTTGTGGTATTGTTGTAATTATAAAATTGTATGAATGGTTTATGCATTGGACTTGTGCTGGTTTTTTTGTTTAATTTGTGCTTCATTGTAGAGAATTTTGCTTAACTACAAGATGCACTGTTCCAATTTGAAATGCTTGAAAAAATGTATAATGGGCCCGAACCGAGCCGAGCCGAACCGAATAGGTACCGTCCCGTTTGGTTTCTATTTTTAAAAATGTCTAAACCGGCCCGAACCGAACCGATTTTTTTTTTTGGAACGGTTTCAGTTAAGGCCCAAAACCGGCCCGAACCGAACCGGTCCCAACCTTAATCTGATGTATAAGATACGAACTAGAACCAAAAAAACCCAAAATCTGATGTCAAATATAGTTTTTAACATCAGGTACAAACTCAACATCTGATGTCAAAAATGATATTTAACATCAGGTACAAAAATAAAATCTGATGTCAAAACATACATCTTACATCGGTTATAAATGGAATATCGATGTAAAGGTAATAAATTGTAATGTAGACTTCGATTTCATTGGGTCTTTCACTCTAAATATGAATGTTTGAAAGTACCTACACACATTGGAATAGTGAGATGTACATAAGCAACCGATGTCTATTGTAACCTTTGACATCGGTTAGGTAAGCAAAAGATGTCTATTGTAACCTTTGACATCGGTTCCTAACCGATGTCCCATTTTTCCGATCTTTTACATCACCCACTAAGACATCGGTCTGGTATGATTTTTTACATCGGTTCTGAACCGATGTCTGAAATACTTTTTCTAGTAGTGCTACTTCAATTCAGAACAACTTCAGTCTTCGATTCAGGACCTTTCTAGCTCAAATGTGTTAGGTGAACTTGCCACTAAGCTGTCTGCAGTTTAGTTAACAATGGGATTGTATTTGAATACTAATAGGAAGTATAGAGGAATTGCAACTCCTTGTAAACTGATAAGTGTACATTCCTTATCAGCTTAGGAATTCAATAAGCAGCTGTAAGAGCTGTTATAAGTGAATAGGAATTCTCATTCTAAGTTGGAAACAGATTCGTTTACTACTCTATGATGGACAAGAGTTACTACAGACAGTATATATATGAGAGCAAGAGTCCTTGCAATCACTACGAAATAGAACACATCAAGCCTGCCCCATCCAGGAGTGCAACAGTAGTGAATTGCAGAAGGCTTATTTGCTTCCAGCAATCAATCTTGTGATCAGAGACAATGGCACTCAGCAATGACACAATAGGTATGTTTACAGACCACAGTAGCTAGAGTTCTTAGTTGTTTATGGAGTGTTTGTTGTGTGCAGTACGTGTTTGAGTTCTTGTGCATGGTCCATTAATTGAAGACTTCAGTTTATGCTTTCAATTGGTATCAGAGCCATCATGTATCAAACCTTAAATCGATAAAGAAAATTAGTAACAACAAATAATCCATGCATGTTAGTAAAATTGTGTGATTAGCTGCTGTATGAGATTTGTTTCCGCTAATTCTCTTATGCAGCGCTGTAGCAGAACAAGGTATGTTCTGATTGATCACCTCTTGTAGTTTGATTAAATTTATAAAGCATGATTGGATGACTTCATGTTTTGATTGATGGTATTGTCTGAATCAATTATGTATAACATGACTGAATTGGTTTGATTATGAACTGCATGTGTGTTGTCCAAAGTCTGGTTGATTATACAAAAAAAAAATTGGTTTTCTCCCAAACCTCATGGTTGTACATAAAATCAACAGATGTGAAATTTTAGTTTCAAATCAAGACAGTAAAGACTTGTATAAAGGAAACATTAAGTAAAATTTCATTGTCTTGGTATGTGATGCTTTGTGATCTTAGACTGATATATTGCATAAAGCAAAATCCTTTTAAGCTTATGAAACATCAATTCAGTAACAAACCAAGAAGCTTGTGGACTGAAATTTAAATTATGCATCTTGTGTCTTCCAAAGAAGTGTTTATGCATGATTTAGTTTCGGAACAGCATCAAATGTGGACTCTGGATTCACCTACAGATATTTAGGAACTTTTCTTCTGTCACAAAGATGTTGACTGTTTCTATCTATAATGTGAATTTTAGATTTCATAGGTTGATATTTAGAACTTCAGAATGACCTGTCTACTGCCACAAAAGTGTAGCTGGACATTGATTACAGTTGGGGTTACATGTTAAATTTTGGTTTGTGTTTTCTGATATGCTTGCGTTTTAGTTCAATTCTTGTTAAGAACAGTACATAATCTACAGAAAATAGAAATAAAACCTTACGTTTAACAATCTACAGAACAAGAACTCATTATTTTCCTTTTGTTTTGCTATCTAGGTCTGCCTTGTGTGAACTTAGGAACCATTCAGCTTCTTACTGGTTCTAACTATAAGAAATGGAGAAGACAAGTAGAGTTTTATCTATCCATGACAAATGAACTAAATTTTTGTTTGACTGAGGAAGCTCCAGAAGGGTTAGATTCTGATAGTACTGAGGAAGAAAAGAAACACTATAGGAAGTGGTACCATAAGAATGCAATGGCTAAAAATGTGATTAGGACTAGCATTTCAGATACCATAGCTGGGAGCATTGAGGAACCAGATTTTGCAGTGGATTACCTAGAACAAATTTCTCACAGGTTCAAGGAGAGTGATAAATCTGAAGCTGCAAACCTGTCTCAGGCTTTTAATACATCTAAGTATAGTGGGACAGGAAACGTGAGAGAACACATTCTGAGGATCATTGATATTTCCAGAAGACTTAAGGAACTAGAGATGCCCTTAACAGATGAATATGTAGTGCATACTGCACTGCACTCACTACCTAATACCTTTAGTCAACTTAAGACCTTCTATAATGCAATGAAGGAAAGATGGACCCTGAATGAACTCATCAGCATTTGTGTAGATGAAGAAACCAGGATTAAGAAAGAGAGAGAACCCTCAAGTGCTACTGTCAACGTGGTTAACAGAGGAAATAACTGGAAGAAAAACCTGAAACCAAAGAGAACCTTAGCAAAATCATCAACAGTTTCTGCTGGAGATGCGTCTGAGGCTAAGAAGCTATTCAAATTCAAGTGCTATTTTTGTAAAAAAATGGGACACATGAAGAAGGATTGTACAGGCTTTAAGGACTGGTTGGTTAAAAAGGGTAAGAACTCTCCTCACATTTTTCCTTTAGATATTAACTTAATAAATGTTGACCCTAAAAGTTTTTGGTTAGATTCTGGCTCACCTTTGCACATTGTTAATTCAACACAGGGATTCATAAGGGAGAGGAGTCCAAGGACTAATGAGGACCACCTACGAGTAGGAAATGACATGAAGGTTTCTGTCAAGGCCATAGGTTCTCTGAAGTTAGACTTAGGTTTAGGAAATTTTTTGTTTTTGGAAAATGTCTATCTGGTTCCTGCTATGACAAGGAACTTAATTTCTGTTGCTCTTTTGATTAAAACTGGTACAAGAGTTGTTCTTGACTTTGATGAAATAAAGTTATTTTCTGGTTCATCTTATATTGGTTCTGGTGTTTATGAGAATGATTACTTAAAGTTGAATTTCTCTCTTCCTCAACAAGAGATCTGTCTTGTTGAAGATAAAAACACATCTGTGAATAACACTATAACAGGTGTTAAAAGAACCAGATTCAATGAAAACTCTGCAAGTTTGTGGCATAGAAGACTAGGCCATGTTTCAAAAGAAAGGTTACAGATTTTAGTAAACGATAAAATACTTCCAGAACTTGATTTCTCAAAACTTAACGAATGTGTTGAATGTTATAAAGGTAAAATGACCAACATGACAAAGAAAACAGCTTACAGAACACAACAGTTGTTAGAGTTGATTCATACAGATATATGTGGTCCGTTTAAGCATCAAACAATCTGTAAAAATGTTTATTTCATCACATTTATTGATGATTTTTCTAGATACTGCTACATCTATTTACTGTCAGAGAAGTCACAGTCTATTGAGGCATTCAAAATCTTTAAAACAGAAGTTGAACTTCAGTTAGGAAAAAGGATTAAGGCTGTGAGGTCTGATAGGGGAGGGGAGTTTTATGGGAAGACTACAGACTGTGGCCAAGTAAAAGGGCCATTTGCCTTGTTTCTACAGGACTGTGGAATCAAAGCACAGTACACTACTCCATATAATCCCCAACAGAATGGGGTAGCAGAAAGGAAAAATCGAACTCTTTTGAACATGGTAAGAAGCATGATGAGTGCATCTGGACTGCCTAAGTTTCTGTGGGGGGAAGCCCTTAAGACTGCAAATTATCTTTGCAACAGAACCCCCAGTAAATCAGTAGCTAAAACACCATATGAATTGTGGTGTGGCAGGCAACCTAGTCTTCACCATTGTCATGTATGGGGCTGTAAAGCTGAGGCTAGACTATACAAACCAAATCTTTCAAAATTAGACTCTAAGTCAGTCAGCTGCAATTTTATAGGCTATTGTGAAAAATCCAAGGGTTTCAAACTCTATTCAGCTGCACATTCACCTAAAATTTTTGAAACACACCAAGTCAAATTTTTAGGAGAATCACACTGCAATACAGAATTAGAAGATTTATCTACTGATTTTGAGGAAATTGCAGAAAATGTGGATTTGACAGCCATCTTACCTTCAGCTCAAGGCTTAGGTTCAATACCTGAACAAGATACAGTAGAGTTGAATGGAGAAAATTATGCTGAACTGGAACAAAATTTTGAAAATCAACATGAGGAAATACCTGAACCAAATCCTCTCCTTGATCAACCTGTTCTAAGAAGATCACAAAGAGTGAGAAAACCAAAATTTGGGGGGGAACATGATGACTACATGGTTTATCTGCAAGAGGTTGAAGACACACTTGCAGATGACACTGATCCCACAAAATTCAGTGCAGCTTTAGAATCTAAAAATTCTGCAGAATGGATTGCAGCTATGAATGCTGAGATTGACTCCATGAAGCAAAATGAAGTATGGGAATTAGTCAAACCAGATAAGCATCAGAAACCAATAGGTTGCAAGTGGATATATAAGACCAAAAGAGATGCAGAGGGCAAGATAGAAAGATTTAAAGCCAGATTAGTTGCAAAAGGTTTCACACAAAAGGAGGGGATAGATTATACTGAAACTTTCTCACCTGTATCCAGTAAGGATTCTTTTAGGATCATCATGGCTCTTGTGGCTCATTACAATATGGAATTACATCAAATGGATGTAAAAACTGCCTTCTTAAATGGAGAACTTGAGGAAATTATATATATGAGCCAACCTGAGGGTTACACTGAACCAGGAAAAGAAAGTCTAGTCTGTAGACTTAAGAAATCCATTTATGGATTGAAACAAGCTTCTAGACAATGGTATAAGAAATTTGACTCAGTAATTTCATCCTTTGGTTTCACTGAAAATATAGTAGATGAATGTGTCTACCTTAAGACAGTGAAAAATGATTTTATCTTTCTGATCCTATACGTTGATGACATCCTTTTAGCTAGTAGCAATGTTAAGTTGCTTAAAGATACTAAAATCTTTCTGTCAAAGCACTTTGACATGAAAGATTTGGGGGAAGCATCGTATGTATTAGGCATAGAGATCAGTAGGGATAGGGCACAAGGTGTTCTGGGACTATCTCAGAAAAATTATATTTCTAAAATTCTTAAAAGATTTGGAATGCAGTCTTGTGCATCTGGTGAGGCCCCTATATCTAAAGGAGACAAACTGAGCAAAAATTCAGGTCTTAAGAGTGAAACAGAAGAGGCAGACATGAAGACTAAGCCATATGCAAGGCTGATTGGTAGTCTTATGTATGCCCAAGTCTGCACTAGGCCAGACTTGGCTTTTGCAGTTGGTGTGCTTTCACGTTTCCAGTCAAATCCTACACCTGAACATTGGATTGCTGGTAAAAAGGTCTTAAGATACTTACAAAGAACCAAAAATCATATGCTTGTTTACAGAAAGTCGGACCTAGAGCTTATAAGGTATACAGACTCTGATTTTGCAGGAAACTATCCAGCTTCAGCAAAATCAACATCTGGATATGTTTTCATGCTTGCAGAAGGAGCTGTAGCCTGGAAAACCATGAAACAAACATTGGTTGCCACCTCCACAATGCAGGCTAAACTAATAGCCATTTATGAAGGTGTGTGTGAGGGCCTTTGGATTAGAAATTTTCTAAAGGAAACCAAAGTATTAAGTGATATTATCTCAAAGAAACTTAAAGTTTACTGTGATAATGAGGCAGCAGTGTTCTTTAGTAAAAATAGGAAGAGATCAATGAACTCTAAGCATATAGACCTGAAGTTCTATAGTGTAAGAAAGAGAGTTAAGAATGAGGAGGTTGAGATTGTTCACATTGACACAGGAAACCAGTTGGCAGATCCTTTCACCAAAGCTCTTCCAGTAGCGTTGTTCAAGAAACATTGTTCAAATCTGGGAGTTTTAGCAGATTTCAGTTCTTAGATTCTGTGGGAGCTAAAGTTTGTAATGAAAATTTTGAGATATGAGTTCTTGGCTTCAGTTTAGAAATTTTTTTTTGAAATTTCTCATTTTCTTGTAAGCTTGACAGTTTAAATGAAATACATTGATTATTCAGAAATTTTGAAGTACTATGTGGATGTTTTAGTTTCTGTGAATTTTTGGTTATAGTCTGTCAGTTTTCTTTTTATTCAGATGGATATTCAGTGTACAGATTTTGGTTTTGTATATGCATATTCTGAGTTACAAACACAGGTCCATCAGTGTTTAAGCATTGTGTTTGTTTTTGAGCTATTCATTGGTATAGCATTTGGTTGGACAAATGAACTTGTGTACTGCAGATATAAATGTACACTTACACATTGTTCTGATTACTTTTCACTAGTTCATGTGTTGTACTGATTCGGATATTGTGATCTATAACTGGCATGTTTTGATAAGCATGTTTAAGTTTTGGATTCTGTATCAGGAAATGTACAAAGACTGAACTGATTGGATTTTATGCTAATCTATACTTCAGTGCACACTTCAGCTATTTGTATTAAAAATACATTGTTCTATTGTTATAAACAGTAAGTGACAGTTCAGTGGGAGATTGTTAGGTGAACTTGCCACTAAGCTGTCTGCAGTTTAGTTAACAATGGGATTGCATTTGAATACTAATAGGAAGTATAGAGGAATTGCAACTCCTTGTAAACTGATAAGTGTACATTCCTTATCAGCTTAGGAATTTAATAAGCAGCTGTAAGAGCTGTTATAAGTGAATAGGAATTCTCATTCTAAGTTGGAAACAGATTCGTTTACTACTCTATGATGGACAAGAGTTACTACAGACAGTATATATATGAGAGCAAGAGTCCCTGCAATCACTACGAAATAGAACACATCAAGCATGCCCCATCCAGGAGTGCAACAGTAGTGAATTGCAGAAGGCTTATTTGCTTCCAGCAATCAATCTTGTGATCAGAGACAATGCCACTCAACAATGACACAACAGGTATGTTTACAGACCACAGTAGCTAGAGTTCTTAGTTGTTTATGGAGTGTTTGTTGTGTGCAGTACGTGTTTGAGTTCTTGTGCATGATCCATTAATTGAAGACTTCAGTTTATGCTTTCAAAATGATTCCTTCTTCCCACTTTTAATTCAGGTTTTTTCTTCTTTTTCTTGATTAAGAAAAAATTAAAGCTTACAATATATAATGGAAAATGGTTAAAACAATTACTTACAAAATCCTAATAGGAGACCCGGAATTTTCTCAGAATAAAAGTAAAGCTATCATATCAATCAAGAATTATTAGCGGTCTCACACTCTAATTCACCTGGCGCCACAGTATGTCCTGCTGTAATGCATGTTACAGTGTACAAATTTTCATGAAAGTTAATTTTCTCAGCTGTCGAGTGTCAACTATTAAAATTTGTTACAGACAATTGAAACACCAAGAGCTAGAACAACAAATTCAGTTCTCAGAAAACAAATGTTGAATCAAATCGGCATAAGGCTTGTAGTGGAGAGTAGAAGATTGGCATCGATCTGGAAAATCCCGATCAAGTCAACCACGATTTGCTGCTTGAAGGTATATCATTATTGACATATCTTATATGGCTACAAAACATGATTTAGAGGACTCTAAACAAGTGAAGAAACAAGCAAGAAGATCAAAGATACATCATAAAGAACTCATGGGCTCAAGGTAAAAACATGCATACATTCATTGTTTTTCACAGAGGATACCTACATAGGTTCCTATCCCAAAATGTCCCTGCCTTCACAAGTTCTTCTTGTTTCAGAATTATTGAATCAGCTTTTCAAGATTATTGAAACAGCTTTTTATGAATATCAAAACCTTTTCCAAAACATATCTATATATCTTTTACAATGTTGTGTTGATTAAAATGATGCTTATGTTTTATACAAAACATACTCTCACTTTACCTTGAAGATAAAATAGATATTTTGGTAAAAGTTCCTTAGCTGTCTACAGCTCATTACAAAGCTGTAAAATTCAGAACAGCTTGAATACAAGGCTGAGAGCTGTGCTCTCTTGGCTAGATCCTTTCCCAAACATTAAAGAATGTTTTGTGTGGTGATCGAGCCTCAAAATACATGGCTAGAAGCTGTTTTGTTCTTTGTTTTAAAAGCTGTCTACATCTCAAAACTTGCTGTAAATTTCAGTACAGCAAGTATACTTGGCTGTGAGCTGTTTACTTTTGGCTAGATCTTTTCCCCAACATTAAAGAATGTTTTGTGTGGTGATCAAGCCTAAAATACATGGCTAGGATCAGTTTTAACTAAAGCTCTCTCCTCCATCCGGTGGCTATATAAACAAACAACAACCCATGTTGTTTGTTGGTTGCTTTAGATGATAGTCACTCTGTTTTTACAGAACAGTTGCTAAGCTTGTGCTTATTACTTTATGTTGTGCTTTATGTTTTAAAGTCTACATAAAAACTCTTCCATCTCATCTACATACATGTTGCATTCCATGAGTTCTTTGTGGTAGATGCAAGCAACCCGGAAAGTTTCCAAGGGAGTTAGTTGTGCGATAGCTAAGCTCATTGGTTAAACTGTTGTAAAATTTCGTGTGTAAAATTCTTACTTATAAGATGGAGTATAGGTCTTACTCTAGTGCGCGAGTCTAGATAGGATAGCACCGTTTCCTTGCTATTATCGGAACTATAGTCTTGTATAAGAGTTCTTACATATTGAAAAGCTTTGGCCTTCAAGAGAAAGGGCCACGCAGTTTTCATCATATTTTGATGGAAGCGATTATTTTCAATGGAAGATTATGATGTCCGCATTCCTTATTTCTCAAGATGATGGGAAACAATGGAATATGGTTGATGATGGATATACATCTCCAATGGTTGCCTCAGCAGATAAACCAGGCGAGCTTATCCTGAAACCTAAAGAGGACTGGACTGAACCAGAAAAAATCAACTCCAGGATGAACATCAAAGCTTTAAACAGCATGTTCTCTGCTCTATCAGAAAAAGAGCGAAGAAGAATCTTTCACTGCCAAACTGCAAAAGATGCATGGGACTCTCTCATGATAACTCATGAAGGAAACTCAAAGGTAAGAGCTCAAAAACTTCAAAGTTTAACTCTTGATTTTGAACAAATATATGTGCTTGAAGAAGAATCTATTGATGATTATCATAGTCGATTACTTAGCATAACTAATCAATGTCAAGGATTAGGTAATGCTCTTGAACCTGAAAAAATTGTCTCAAAGTTTCTTAGATCAGTAAACTCCTATTTTGCACCTAAGCAACTTACCATTGAGGAATTTCATGATTTATCAACCTACTCTCTTGATGAGCTTGTTGGAAATCTGAAAACATATGAAGCTAAGAAACTAAAACCGGGAAAAAACAAAGCCATTGCATTTAGTTCGGTTAAAGAAGAATCTAAAATTGATGAACCAATGTCATACTCTGTTGAAGAATGTGCTTACCTAACTAAACAATTTGAAAAATTTATCAAGAACAGAAAACCCTTCTCTGCTTCAAAAAACTCTTCAAGAAATTTTAGTTCAAGATCTAGTTCAAAAATTAGTGATGCATCAAATGATAGATCTTTTAAATCTAGACCAAATCAAAAAGGGGATGATAAACCAAGATGTTTTGAATGCACTGGTTTTGGACACAAAGCTGCTGACTGTGCAAACAGGAAAGTTAAAACCCACAAAATGCTTAAAGCAACTTGGAGTGATAGTGAATCTGAAATTAATTCAGAAAATGATGAAGAAATTGTCACATTTATTGCTTCAACCTTTTTGGATGAGTCCCTCGAGGATGATGAGTCCGAAGACATTTTGGATAGCAAGTATACAGAAATGTGTGCTGCATCTACGTCTATGATCACTAAAATTGAAACTCTCCAACATGAGTTATCAATAAGTGAGAAGACAATAGTTGAAATTCAAGAAAAGTTTTTATCTGTAAAAGGTAAATGGAAATTAGAGAAATCTTGTCTTAAGAAAAATCTCAAATGTCTTCATGGGAACTTAGAAACTCAAACCAAACTTGCATCTTCTTTAATGGAGAACAAACTTGCTCTAGAAATTGCTCTAGAAGAATCTCAACAACAGTTTGAAAAGTTCAACTTAGGTTTTGAAAAGCTAACTAAAATTTGTGGAATTGGTAAAATTGACAAAAATAAATCTGGTTTAGGGTATGAGAACACTGAAAAATCAATACCAAAGAAACATACTGTGTTTGTCAAAAGCAAAATTTTAGAGTCTAGCATGTCTTCTAAACCTTTTGTTCCTACATGCCATCATTGTGGAATTGTTGGACATATAAGACCACTGTGTAGAAAGCTGAGAAGAGAGCAAACAAATCCTAGAAATGATCATCAAAGTACTTTGATCTCTTCCTTTCAATCTTCTTTAGAAAAGTCACTTAAAGAGCTTTCCAGGATAGCTAAGAGCCTTACTATCCCTCAAACTGTTAATCAGAAAAAGATTTCCCCTTGGGCCAAAAACAAAAAAGTTTCAAAGCCCTTTTCTGCTCAACAAAAACCTTGGGATCTTTGTGGAAACAGTTCAGATGATGAAATCCATGTAAGTAACTTCTCTCAGGCCATCTTTTCACCTAAAGATGATAGCAAAATTGTTGCAATATGCAATGTTGCCTTTACAACTCTTGCCAAAAGAAAGTCTGATTCATGGTATATGGATAGTGGATGTTCAAGACATATGACTGGAAACCAGAAATGGTTTACTACCATGAATGACTCTTATCCATCTGGAAAAGTTATTTTTGGTGATGGTGCTCAGGCCAATATCATTGGTTGTGGAAAAGTGAACACTCCTGGACTTCCTAACCTTGACAATGTGCTTCTGGTTAAAGTTTTAGAAGTAAGTCTTCTAAGTGTAAGTCAAATGGTTGATGAACACGAATCTGTTACCTTTGATCGAGTAAAATGTCTTGTTCTTAATGGAAAAGGGAGAATCCTTATGAAGGGTAAAAGAACAAAAGAGAATTGTTACTGTGTTCCTGCAAATCAAAAATGCATCCCTGAAGTATGTTTTCGATCTCTTACATCTATAAATGCACTGGAACTATGGCATAGGCGTCTTTGCCACTTAAATCATCAAGACATTGTCAAGTTATCATCCAAAGAAGCGGTAAGAGGATTGCCTAAACTTGTTGGGAAACCAGAAGGTATGTGTGGAGATTGTAAGGTCGGTAAGTTTACTCGTACTTCTCATTCTTCTTTAAATGCTAAACCAACTTCAAATGTGTTACAATTATTACATCTTGATTTAGTTGGTCCAATTGAAACTCAAAGTCTGCATGGAAAGAATTATGCACTTGTAATTGTTGATGACTTTTCAAGGTTTACCTGGGTCAAATTTCTAGCTGACAAAACTGAAACTTTTGATCAATATTTCAATCTTGCAAAAAGAATTTCAAATGAAAAACTTTCTGAAGATAAGGAAATCACTAGAATTAGATCTGATCATGGTACAGAATTTGAAAATGCCTTATTTCGTGATTATTGTGATAAATATGGTGTTTTTCATGAATTCTCTGCACCAATCACTCCTCAACAAAATGGCATTGTGGAAAGAAAGAATCGTGTTCTTGTTGAAATGGGAAGAGTTATGATTAACTCTGCTGATCTTCCTCATTCAATTTGGGAAGAAGCAATATCTAATGCTTGTTATACTCTAAATAGAGTTATTTTCAGGCCAGGAACAGATATGACTCCATATGAACTTTGGAGAGGAAGAAAACCAAACATCTCACATCTCAAAGCTTTTGGAAGCATTTGCTTTATTTATAATAACAGAGATTACCTCACCAAGTTTGATCCAAAATGTGATAAAGGAATCTTTCTTGGATATGCCACGAATAGTCGAGCATATCGAGTGTACGACAAAAGATCATGCAAAATCATGGAAACAGTAAATGTTGCTATTGATGATGGTCCTACTTGTACTCATATATCTTCTTCTGATGAACAGGTTGTCTCTGAAGCATCTCATACACCTGAGAAGGAAACTCCCATTGATGATCAGAATCCCATATCAGATGATGATGGAAATGAACGTGAACATGAATCATCTCATGAAAGCGCATGGATAGATGAGACCCTAGCCATCCAGCCTCCACACAGATCACGAAAACGTCAAGTTCAGAAAGATCATTCGACGTCTGATATTATTGGTAATGCTTTCGAACCAATGAGGACCAGAAGTACATCTCAAGGGTTTGTAAGCAATTTCTCATTTCTTCAATCCTTCCTTGCCCTTTTTCGAAAAGACATCAACCTCATATCTCACCTTGGTTTTGTTTCTACTATTGAACCAAAAAACATCAAAGAAGCATTATGTGATGTTGAATGGATTAGTGCTATGCAAGAGGAATTAAACCAATTTGAAAGAAGTGATGTATGGGAATTAGTTCCAAAGCCTAGTAACAAAAATGTCATTGGAACTAGGTGGGTCTACAAAAATAAAACTGATGAAAATGGAACTATAACTCAAAACAAAGCTAGACTAGTAGCTCAAGGATACAATCAAATTGAGGGATTAGACTTTGATGAAACCTTTGCACCAGTTGCAAGGTTAGAATTAGTAAGACTCCTATTAGCCATTTCGTGTCATTTAAAGTTCACCTTATACCAAATGGATATTAAGAGTGCTTTTCTCTATGGGGATATTCAGGAAGAAGTTTATCTTAAGCAGACTCCAGGCTTTCCTAATGTTAGTCATCCTGATCATGTCTATAAATTGAAAAAAGCAGTGTATGGACTCAAGCAATCTCCGAGAGCTTGGTATGACAAGTTATCCTCATATCTTATTAATAATGGATATGTTAGAGGTTCCATTGACAAAACTCTCTTTGTTAAAAGCACCTCTAAGCATGTTATGCTTGTTCAAATTTATGTTGATGATATCATCTTTGGTTCCACCTCAAATGTGTTAGTAAAAGATTTTACTACTACAATGAAGAAAGAATTCAAAATGAGTCACTGTGGAAAACTAAGCTATTTCTTAGGCTTGCAGGTACATCAAAAGGAAGATATTCTATATATTTCTCAAACCAAGTATGCCAATGATTTGGTAAAAAAGTTTGGAATGGAATCTTCTTCTCCGTTCGGAATCCAATGGGAACAAGTTGCAAAATCAATGCTGATCTAGCTGGAATTGATACTGATCCTACACATTATAGGAGCATGATTGGTAGCCTTTTGTATCTTACTGCAAGTAGACCTGACATCTGTTACAGCGTTGGTGTCTGTGCTCGTTACCAAGCAAATCCCAAAGAATCTCATGTTAAAGCTGTTAAACGTATCATTCGATATGTTTCTGGAACAACTGATTTTGGTATTATGTATTCAACTGACTCTAATATTGAAATTGCAGGATATTCAGACTCTGACTGGGCTGGTGATGCCACTGACAGAAAGAGTACTTCAGGAGGAAGTTTCTTTGTTGGAAATAATCTCGTGTCATGGCATAGCAAGAAGCAAAATTGTGTCTCGCTATCCACTGCCCAAGCAGAATACATCGCAGCTAGAAGTTGCTGTACTCAGATGCTATGGATGAAGCATATGCTTCATGATTATGGATTTCCACAAGGTACACTTACTCTATTTTGTGATAACACAAGTGCCATAAACATTTCAAAAAATCATGTGTTACATTCAAGAACCAAGCATATTGAAATAAGGTACCATTTTATCAGAAGCTTGGTAGAAGAAAACTTGCTTGAAATGACTTTTATCCCCACTGAAAATCAGTTAGCTGATTTGTTTACCAAGCCCCTTGACAACCTTCGTTTTGAAATTGGTGTTTGTTCTACTTTATAATAAACTCTTTATATATCTATATATATATATATATAAGAAAACAAAAACAAAAAAGGGGAGTTTTTTCTTATTTACCATATATATATCTAGATATTACAGTATTCATGAAATTGTGTCACAAATGGATATTGTTTATGGTCTCATCTTTTACAACTTGTTTGATTAAAAAAAAAAGGGGAAAAGGTTAATATGATCAATAAAGTATGTCTCAAAAAAAAAAATGTCAGTCCATCTTTGATTTGAACATAATATATAAAAGCCCCAAACATTGATAAATCGTGGGTGCCAATCAAAAGAGGATCCCTGAAATTCATTCTATTCTCAAATGAGTTCGAACTTGTTATCCTTTGAGTGTCATTGTTACACATATTGCCCTTTCGAGCATCTGCTCAGGGAGTCAATGATAACATTTCTCGTTACATGAACTTAAGAGAACGATTTTTCAGATGGACATAAAAGAATGCAAATGAAAGCATTAAAGAGACTCATAAGAAAAACAATCAAAAAAAGGGTGTGCTACATATCTTGATTCATGACAATCACTCAAAAGTTGTGTTACAAAATATTCCTTGAAAGACCATGAATTATATCCAAACAATGTGGTATATATTTTTATGAATACTCATATATTTAGTATATTTCACTTAAGTACTCATATCCATAGGGGGAGTATTCAATGTCTTGAACAAAATCACCAATCACCAATCAGCTTTATCAATTTATGTTTTCAAAGCTAAAGGTTGTCAAGCCATATTTTCAGCTAACTTGATTAATTTCTGATGTTGTACTTACTACCAACTTGGGATAAAGATCGGTTATAGTTCTCAAAAGTTTGCAACTTGGTTGATAAAAAGGTTACACTTAACCTTTGATCTAGTTTGGTTTCGTTTGCTTTAGTGAAAGCTGTCCATTAAGTGGACATTGTACTTAGTTTCGGGATGATTGCTTTAAAAATTGGACTTGGGCCAGTGTACTTTGATTTGAAAGAAAGTGTTTTATGCTTCTTCTCCCTCATTTCACGTCGTTCCCAGTTCCAATCACCAGTCACTTCTGGTATACTCCGCTGCCTCACTCTGCCTCTCCCGATTACCTGCTGTGATTACCAAACTATGTACTGCTGCTAGTATGTGTGTCCGAGACTGATGTCTTATCTTGCTCTTGATTGTTATGCTCTAGGACCATGCTATATTAAGCTCTGATACCTGAATGCTACTAGTTTTTACGAGATGCCCTTTTTGGTTGGGTTGCGTCTATCGTACCCTTTGTCATTCTGTGACAAATAGGGGGAGAAACCAGATAAGACTAAAAGAGCTTTGGTGGTTTATTGATGTCATTTCAGACTTATTTGGTGTAACTAATATGTCTATACATGTTGTTACTTCAAAGCTGCTAATTTTCTCATATGTTCCTATTTGTTGCTTCACTTATGTTTTGTCTTGAGGTTTTTGTGTAGGTACTCATCAAAAGGTACTCTTCAAGGAAAACTTCTACAAAGAGATTGATATCTCTTAAACATAAGTTTTGGTAAAAATATGTGTTTTGTCTAAGAATGTGAAAGGGGGAGATTGAAGGTATATGATTATTGACATATCTTATATGGCTACAAAACATGATTTAGAGGACTCTAAACAAGTGAAGAAACAAGCAAGACGATCAAAGATACATCATAAAGAACTCATGGGCTCAAGGTAAAAACATGCATACATTCATTGTTTTTCACAGAGGATACCTACATAGGTTCCTATCCCAAAATGTCTCTGCCTTCACAAGTTCTTCTTGTTTCAGAATTATTGAATCAGCTTTTCAGGATTATTGAAACAGCTTTTTATGAATATCAAAACCTTTTCCAAAACATATCTATATATCTTTTACAATGTTGTGTTGATTAAAATGATGTTTATGTTTTATACAAAACATACTCTCACTTTACCTTGAAGATAAAATAGATATTTTGGTAAAAGTTCCTTAGCTGTCTACAGCTCATTACAAAGCTGTAAAATTCAGAACAGCTTGAATACAAGGCTGAGAGCTGTGCTCTCTTGGCTAGATCCTTTCCCAAACATTAAAGAATGTTTTGTGTGGTGATCAAGCCTCAAAATACATGGCTAGAAGCTGTTTTGTTCTTTGTTTTAAAAGCTGTCTACATCTCAAAACTTGCTGTAAATTTCAGTACAGCAAGTATACTTGGCTGTGAGCTGTTTACTTTTGGCTAGATCTTTTCCCCAACATTAAAGAATGTTTTGTGTGGTGATCAAGCCTAAAATATATGGCTAGGATCAGTTTTAACTAAAGCTCTCTCCTCCATCCCGTGGCTATATAAACAAACAACAACCCATGTTGTTTGTTGGTTGTTTTAGATGATAGTCACTCTGTTTTTACAGAACAGTTGCTAAGCTTGTGCTTATTACTTTATGTTGTCCTTTATGTTTTAAAGTCTACATAAAAACTCTTCCATCTCATCTACATACATGTTGCATTTCATGAGTTCTTTGTGGTAGATGCAAGCAACCCGGAAAGTTTCCAAGGGAGTTAGTTGTGCGATAGCTAAGCTCATTGGTTAAACTGTTGTAAACTTTCGTGTGTAAAATTCTTACTTATAAGATGGAGTATAGGTCTTAGTCTAGTGCGCGAGTCTAGATAGGATAGCACCGTTTCCTTGCTATTATCAGAACTATAGTCTTGTATAAGAGTTCTTACATATTGAAAAGCTTTGGCCTTCAAGAGAAAGGGTCACGCAGTTTTCATCCCTGATTGCAGGGTTTCTGCGAGATAAAAAACATACTTGTGTTATTTGTCCTATGTACTTATAGCATTGTATGTTTATCAGGTTCATCTAATTGTCAGAATAGTTCCACATAACTATCTCTGATTATTAATCACCATACTTTTGAGAAAAAGTCGTTAAGGGTCTATTCACACCCCCTCTAGGACCTTCAAGCTCAAACTATATAGTTCAATGAAGAAAGGGAAAAAAAAGGCTATATATACTAGACTCTTTCTATATCTGCAAAACTATTCACAAAGGACACAGCGAACTAATTGCTGCTGCAATATTCTACTATGTCTATATGTATATTTTTTTTGCCTGAGCATATATTTTTTAATTTGAGAGATTACACACATTTAATCGATATTCTCCTCCAGCTCTTACTAGAATGACACTTGTTCAAGTTTGCCTCTTCTTAAGCAAAATAAACGACCAGCAGCCACCATTCTTACGCCTGCAATGTTGAAAAATAAAGATATTGTTTAAAATTAAACTTTTCAAAAACTAAGAACACAGCATACCAAATTACCAATTAATTTATATTAACTCAGCAATATCATCCCTGCATGTATCATTCTGTATCACAATAAAGAAAGGTTCTTCCTCTATATATTCTTCATTCTATAAACAAATATATATATATATATATATATATATATATCCGGCATTGCATAAAATTCGGATACGAGTGACGCGTATAAGCCAAATGATACATGTTATGTCGTCGGATTGTAAATCTGAAACTTAAATTCAAACACAAATTACACAATTCTACTTAGATCAACGATCCAAAGCGAACAGGGTCATTTTCATAGAACTGAGACTTTTCTCCCCCACAAAGGAAAAATATCAGGCCCTTCTCACCAATTTCCTAAATGTACGTGCCATGTTCTACAACTGTCCCCCATCCAATACCAGATGCTTTGCACCAGAATATCTTCCTACACAATCAATATAGATTCTCATGACATTTTCCAAAACCCAATTCTAAAACACGACTTGCATGCAACTTTCTCACCAGCTTTACCCCTTTCTCTGTTGATGAAAAAAATCCCCTGTTTTATGCAGTAATGATCTGCTGATTCTGCTCTAAAGTTGCAATTATTTGATTTGACGGGGATATGAATTAGAACCTAAAATCAAAGATCTATGAACTATGGACACGATTTTCTATTCGTTTGATCCCAATTGGCAAAAATCTCTCCTAAGAATACCAAGCAAAACAGAACATGATGAACATCAAACAGGGCTGAGATTATCACTTAATCAAATCTTGAAATCTACATAATGAAAATGGCATATATGTATATCTGGGGCTGCATCTGCTGCTACAACTACTGCTGCTGCTACCAGTACTACTACTCTTGATGCTCCCACTATTTAGACTCGAAACACCGCTTTCGCTGCCTCCGGATCCTCTCGAAGCCGAAACCCTCTTCTTCCACCAATCCTTATCCACACAAGGCCTGCTAGAGACCTTTTCATTATCTTCCTCCCCACATAGATCACTCTTGTTCGTCTTCATGGTCTTGTTTCTGACCACCACCTTACTCTTTTGACTCGACCCCAGCGAAATCGGAAACACCATCTTCAATAGAAACCCTCCTCCACTGTCAATACTTCCACTCCTTCTCATCACCTTCTTCTTCTTCACCTTCCCATCTTCCCTTTTCACTAATATTTCAGTGCTGAAATCCTCTTCATTGGCAACCGCCATTGCCGGCCTCCTCTCCACAAGGTCCTTGAGCGAAAGCTCGTAACACGACTCAGGCATGTTACGCACCATCTCCATTAGCTCCCTCTGTCCTCTGGCAATGGCCTGCGTCCGAGAAGCAGGGGATATATTCTGGTAGTTGTTCTTGCTGTCCTCGTTTTCGGTGGTTTTCCATAGAGGCGGCGAGTGGACGCCGGAAGGGGAGTCCGAGTATTCCTCCGCAGAAGGGTTGAGTCGGAGAGGTCCCATGCTCTTGTAGGTTCTGTAGTTTTGAGCTGTCTTTGCTGCACGGGGGTCGGGGGGAGTAGTTTATAGGTTGCCAAGTATGGTAAGCAGCGTCGTCGGTGCTTTGTTCTGGGACGCTGGTGAATAGGAAAGAGTGGTCGTTTGAGTGAGGATGAAGCATGTTTAGGTTAAATTGCGAATGGTTTGAAGGAAATGGAAGGAAGGGGAAGAGAGCTAGCTAGCAAGGCAGGTGTATGTGTCTATGGTCGTTACGTTGTAGCTGTTATTGTAGCTAGTATTGTAGTGTGATTGAAGCAGAAATGGCCAGGTGGGTAGGAGCTAGATAATTCATCAAGTCGTCAACATCACACTCGATCACATCGGCCCTTGTTTTTGTTTCTACCAGATTACGCGCGGGACGCAATCTGGCAGAAGCAAGTACGAGTAAACTTCTTTCTCCTTCATCCGAACGCTCGAGCTGTTCGGATGGTCGGGCGCTTCTTCTCTTCTCTCTTCGGGTCTTCGGGTGTTCATGTTCGGGTATGGCTGTTAGAAGAATACAATAACAAACGGGCGGTCAGGGGTCGAGACGGGGTGGCCCGCCTTCAACGCTCCGATGCCTAAGTTAGATGATGTATTGGATATAATAGTCAAGCGAACGTGCGTGTGAGTGGTGTGTTGTGGAGTTCGGATCTGGATCATCTTACCTGTAATAAATACCTTGCATATATAGGTGGTTGAGTTTGGTGTTTGATGGTGTTCTTCGATGTGGGACTGGTGTGCACTTGCTGATGTGTGATCCGCATATTCGGGTATGCACCCCACGGGCGCGTGCGCGCTCGGATGGGGCTGGTCTTGTGAGTGGAGTTGAAGCCTTCCTGGTGGTCTTTCGGGTGGTCGGGTAGGTGTTGATTACCTGCTTAAGTGGATAAGTATATTTAATCGGACAACTAATGCTATACAAACAAGTCCCCCAAGTCCCCAAGTCAAAGAGAACTTTCTTGACTGGGGAGTTGAAAAAGGGTTCATGCGATTAAACAGAATACTTATCCGATTGAGCAGTGGTGCGTGGTCCTGTAACCCCCAAGTCCCCCAACTCTCCGGTCAAGGAAGGGCTCGCATGACGGAGTGAGGACCTGTGCGTCCGATCGTGTACCTGTTTGTGCGATCCTGTACCTGTGGGCCCGACGTCCAAACGAGTCTTGCTATTTGGAGCCGCGCGCCCGTGGAGTGAGCCTGGTAAACATGAATAGGGGCAACATAGATATATAGTTATGCAAATGTGTGGATGTATGGTATGATGCGTGAATGTATGCGAATATTTTTCGTAACGCCAGCGTTGGGATGCCGCTGTGTACCGCTTACGTCAACGGGGATGCCGTCGCGTAAGGTGTAGCGTCAACGGTGGGATCAAGACAGCGGCGTACAATTAACGCGCACGGAGGGGATGGACCGCATGCCCGTGCCGTTCTTCGGTTTAGTATGCCCAGAGAGGGGACGGACCGCATGCCTCTGTCTATGACAGCCGGCTTGCTGTCGCGTCCGGGAAGGGTGTACCTTTGCCCGCGACGCTCATCGGTCTCGAAACGCGCAAGGAGAGGACAGACCCCACACCCCTGCCGGTCCGAGTCGGCGAGTCAATCGTTAACGTTACGCACACATAGGGGCAACACCCCACGCCCGTGCCGCCCATCGGCTTAGCATGCCCAGAGAGGAGTTGGCCCCATGCCTCTGCCTATGACAGCCGGCTTGCGGGTCGATCGTTAACGTTGTGCTCACGAAGAGGACGGACCCCACACCCGTGCCGCCCATCGGTCTCAGCGCGCGCAAAGAGGGGGCAGACCCCATGCCTCTGCCGCCTGATCCAGCTTGCTTTCTAACGTTTACGTGTACGGAGGGGAAGAACCCCATGCCCGTACGGCGCAAGTTCTTCATTCGGCGCGCGTCCGAAAGGGAACTCAAGCGTTCTCCCTCTTTCGGGGCACCCGAATGGTGTTGTACTAACCTGATGGTGTCTCGCGAGCGTATGGTCGTGTGGGTGCTGTGCGCGCCAGTACGAATGGCGGGAGTCGTGTCGTGTGTCGCCCTGCCTCGGGTGGGGTGATTCCGTCTGACGAGGTGTTTGAGGTGACATTCCTTTTGACTTCTCCGTGGGAAGCGTTGTGTAATAAATGCCAGCCGTCGTATTTAATGCTGGCGTGCCCCGGGCATTAAATGCTGATGACGTAATAACTGTGCGAAGCTCAGGCGTTAGGAGCGTGGGCGCGTGGGCTGTTGCATGGACGACACGTGTCGAGCCGTGGGAGACCGTGCTAGGGTTTGAAATCAAGGCGGGAATCTAAAGAGGAGCGCGGTTACTTAGGCGGGCAGGTGAACCGCCTCAGGGCCACGTGTCGTGATCCGACGGTGGACACGTGAAAATGGACAGCTGGCGTTCATTGGCGTGCACCGTGCGATCAGTATAAATAGGGCTCTGGTGTCGTCTTCCTCATCACTTTTTACAATTTACCGAAACGCTGCAGAAATTATCTCGCACACTGTTCCTCTCTGATCTTTGTGTTCCTTGCCCTTTGCCAGAATCCTTCATCGAAGTTCATCCTCTCTACCTTCAAACTCGATTTGGTGAGGCCCTTTGACTTGTTTTGCTCTTTTTCGTTTTGGTTTTTCTGGCTTCTGTTTGTTGTTGTTTCTCGACGGTTTCTGGGTTTTTGGCTTTTTTTCTGGGTTTGCATCTCAAGAACAAGGCGTGTTCTTGAGGTGTGCCAGGTTTGATCTTGTTTGGGGTAGGATTTTTGGGTTTTTGGTGTTTCTGGTAGTTTTATTTTTGCTAAGTGTGGGTGTCGCGTGCGTGCGTCTAGGAATGGAGCCAATAGAGATATCAAGCGGGCAATCGCGTGAGCGGGTATACGTACCAGGGGTGGGGTGGGTTAGTTGTGGTTCGAGTGGGTCGAGTACATCATCGTATGAGTCTGTATTGAGTGTGACGCCTCTGCGGTTCATCCCTAACGATTCTCCTGTCGTGCAGTCAATGGACCCCCAACAAGCGCTTGCTGCCGCAGGGTTAGGGGAATCGTCCGAGTCTTCGGGTGGGTCCTCATCATCCGGGCCATAGGGGGGCGAGCCGGTGCGTCCGAATCAGCCCGTGACCCAATTTCCCGAGGGCGGGCTAGTTCACTGGGTGCTCCCTGATGGAGTGCCGGTGCAGGAGCCCGAGCGGGCGCCGAGCGTCAAAGATATGGCGCGGTGGGCGGGAGACTACCATATTCCGTCATCCATCAGGCTGAAGATACCGGGGAGGGGAGAGACGTTTACCCGACCGCCCGCTGGCCACGTGTGCGTCAGCGAGTTCCACCTGAAGGCGGGGATAAAGCTGCCTCTTCACCCGTTCTTCCAATACATCCTGGCGCTCCTAAAGATCTCCCTCGGTCAGTGTAGGCCTACACTGACCCGAACGTTGGTGGCGTTCTTCAACATTTTTCGTTCAAGTGGGTTGGGTCACCCTACACGGGCGGAGTTCCTCCACTTCTTCCGTCTGAAGTACTCCTCCCGCCGGCGAGACTCCGGCACCTTCACCGTGGAGATGAGGGTGAAGTGGTGGCTCATCGATCCTCCCAGTTCCTCCACCAGCTGGCCCACGATCAACTGCCTGGTCGGAGGAGACTGGGAGTTTGGCGCGCATCCTCCTGAGTTCACTGCCAACGCCCACCTTGTCCACCGAGTCCCCCAGCGCTTCCATTGGTTGGACACGCACGAGTATCCCCTGACGTCCGAGGAGGAAAATAGGATAGCTCGTCTGAAGTATGTCTTCGACCCTATACCCAAGGCGAGGCACTTTTGGGCGGCGTGCCATTGGGACCTGATCGAGAAGAATCGCCTGGCCCGCACACCTGGTCTGTCGGGTGGTGTTTATCTGCAATGTACGTGTAGTGTAGTTTGATCAATTGTCGCTAACCTCTGTGTTCTTTCTGTTTTGCATTGAAAATGTCAAAGTCCAAGGCGAGCGATCGGGATGCTGAGTTGTTGCGCCGGATGAACCTGCTGCTGGAGGGTGCCGAGGCCGTTCGTCGTGTCGTGGTGGATCGCTCGGGTGGGATGCGTGTTGGGGATGAAGTTCAGCCCACAATGCGTGGGCCGGCGGTGGATGCGCATGCCTCCCCTGTTCGCCAGCGGTCGTCGGGCGCTGGCCCATCTGTTTCCGCTGCTGCTAACGTCGAGCAGCCAGCGTCCATTCCTCCTCCTCCTCTTCCTCTACCGACCAGTCGGAGCTCAAGCTGGGCTGAACAGGATAGTCGCGCCCGTGGGAAAGAGTAACGGCAAGTGGAGCGCGACCAGAGGCGGGTCGAGCAGGTCGAGCGCCGCGAGGCCTCCCAAGGTTCGGGGTCGCGCCGCTCGTCTCATAGTGGTGCAGATCTCTCTTCTGGTGCCCCGGCCGGTGAAGACGAGCGTGTGCAGAAGCGCGCTCGGGTCGAGGACGCTCCACCTGCCCCCTACCTTGGACGAATGCCGACATCGTCGATGCCCTGCGCCGTGCGCTGGTGGATGGTGCGGCCTCGCTGGGGCCCTTGTTGCAGCCGCTGGATAATGCCGACCCCGACGGGCTGGACTCGGCGTTCATTGCATGCGCCCGGCTGCAACACCAGTTCTTCCGTATGCGCTCGCGGGAGAACATGGAGCTTGCGCGCCTCAGGGCCTCAGAGCTGAAGTAGCGGAGGATGACGGAGAGGGTCTCGGCACAGCTCGAGAAGGCCAACGACCTGGTCCAGCGGTACTCCGCCCGCGCGGAGAAGGCAACTGCCCGGTCCATGGAGGCTGCTGCTCGGGAGGCCAAGGTGGTGGTGGAGCGTGATGAGGCGGTGGCCGAGGTGGAGCGCGTGCGTGCTGAAGCAGCCACCCGGGAGGCGCTCTGGGAGCCCCGAATGGTGGAGGTGGATCGCGTTGCTCGCACGGATGCTGTAGCGACGTTTAAGGAGTCTGACGAGCTCCGCGAACTAGTGAGAGATGAAGTGGATGAGCAGGTGGCCGCCTTCTGTGAAGCGGTGACTCCCTTTATCAAGATGGAGGAGTATAGGGCGTTCGTGCGGTCTGAAACTGAGAGGCTGACGGGCGCTCGGGCTCCTGCGCCTGAAGGGGAGGTGGTGCCTTCCGAGGGGCCGTCTGAGTCAGTGCTGGTGCAGCTGGAGGCATCCGAGCAGGTGGAGCAGGCGGAGCCAGGGTCTTCGGAGGAGGTGGAGAAGCTGGAGGTAGATACGGGGGCTTAGCTGTAGGATTTGCTCTTTTTTTTGCAGTAGAGTAGGATTTTGTACTCGGGCCTTGTGCTCTGTAAATATTAATGAAGTCTTTTCCTTCCGTACGTGTGCCTTGTCGAATATTTTTTTTTGGCATCTTTTGAATGACTCGCGCGAACGTGCGCCCCCTCTCCTTTGCTTTAGAGTGGAATTCAACCAATGTGTTACATTCGTGCGAACAGCCTATCCCCATTCCCCCGAGTACTGGGCGGGCGGGGTAAGGACAAACGAACGCAACAATAAAAATGAACATAAAAATAGATCAAGTATATCACAACAGAATTAATGAAAGTACTTCCTTAGGTGTTGGATGTTCCATGGGTGCCGTAGTCGTTGGCCCTGCATGTCTCTTAGGTAAAAGGTGCTGGCGCTTATCACCTCGACAACGACGTACGGGCCTTCCCACAACAGGCGGAGTGTTTTGACATTTTGCTGGATTGCCTTCATCACCCAGTCCCCCAGTTGGATTGGTCGAGCCCGAATGCGCTGGTTGTATAGTCGGGCGATCCTCTGCTTGTTCGCGGCGTTGTGGAGATGCACCATGTCTCTCCGTTCTTCCAGTAAGTCGTTGTTGAGTCGTAGCCCATCACTGTTCGTGTGTGGATCGTACCCCTCGATCCGTGGGCTCTGATGGGTAATCTCCAAGGGTAGCACAGCTTTCGTTCCGAACATCAGGCTGAACGGGGTTTCGCTCGTGGCTACGTTGGCGGTCGTTCGGATGGACCATAGGATCTCTGGGATGACCTCGGGCCAGCGCCCGTATCCCGCATCCCCGGGCTCGATATCCTCAATCTTCTTCTTGATACCTTCCTTGATGATTTTGTTTGCAGCTTCCACCTGCCCGTTCATCTGTGGGTGCGCCGGTGATGCGAATACGAGGTCTGTTCCTTGTCGCTTGCAGAAGGCTATGAGTCTGGGGTTGTTGAATTGTGGCCCATTGTCCGTGATGATGCTGACCGGTGTCCAATAGCGACAGAAGAGGAAACGCCAGAGGAAGCGCTCCACCTTCTCCGTGGTGATCTTCGCCATGGGTTGGGCCTCGATGAACTTCGTATGGTAGTCGATGATGACAATCAGATACCTGTACTGCCCCTTCGATTTTGGGAGCTCTCCGATACAGCGACAAGAGGATGGATAGTGGGACGGCGGGCGTGTGATGATGATGCGCGTGCAGCTGGCACTGGTGACACTTGCTCGTCATCGTCGTGGCGTCCGCATGGATGGTGGGCCACCAGAATCCACACCGAAGGGCTTTGTGTGCGATCGACCTGGCGCCCACGTGATGGCTACACGTGCCCGAGTGAATCTCCCTTAGGATCAGGTTGCCCCTTGTTGGAGTGACGCACTTGAGGCTCGCCTAAGTCCTCCCCTGTCGATACAGCGCCCTATCCCGCACGCTGAAGTTGGCTGCACGTGCGACGATGGTTCTGGCCTCTCGCTTATCCTCTGGTAGTTCTCCCCTTGTCTTGTAAGCGATAAGCACGTCCATGTAGCTGTGCTCGTGTGGTTCGATTGCCAGGACCTGCCCCGTTCCTGAGATGCTCGGTCGTCGCAGCACTTCGACGATCCGCTGTCCTGGTCCCGTATGTACTGGTGCCGTGGCCAATCAGGCCAACCTATCTGCCTTCGCATTGAACCCTCGGTGTATGTGTGTGATGTTGACGTATTTGAATCCACCGATCAGCGCATTCACGTGCCTGAGGTAGGCGATCATGGATTCCCCCTTCGCTTGGAATTCTCCCCTGACCTGGCTCACCACCAACTGTGAGTCGCTGAACACGTTGAAGTCGGGCGCCTCCGAGTTCTTGGCCAGTTGCAGGCCCGCAATGAGGGCTTCATACTCGGCTTCGTTGTTGGTTGTCTTGAATTCGAACTTGAGGGCGTACTCTGCGTTTACCCCCGGCCCGGTCAGGATAATCCCGGCGCTGCTCACCTTCTTCGTACATGACCCGTTGACGTAGAGGTTCTATCCCGACAGCGGTCCTTCTTTGACCTCCGGCTCGTCGGACGCCTCCCCCGTCGGGCCATCGGACGCTCCGACCGGCGTCACCTCCGCCTCCGTATACTCGGCGATGAAGTCCGCCGCTGCTTGTCCTTTGATCGCAGTGCGGGATTTATACTGGAGGTCGAACTCGCTGAGTTCAACAGCCCACTTCGCCAGGCGGCCGCTGTGATCGGGCGATTGGAGTATCTGGCGTAAGGGCACATTGGTGAGGATGTGGATGCTGTGCGCTTGGAAGTACGACCTCAACCTTCGGGCGGCGGTTACGAGCGGGAGCGCCATCTTCTCGATCGTCGGATACCGGGTCTCAGCATCCGTCATGCCCTTTCCTGAGAAGAAAACGGGTAGCTCCGTGCAGTCCTCCCTGCGGACGAGGGCAGAACTGACGGCTGTGAGTGAGGCGGCCAGGTAGATGTACAATACCTCCCCCCGGATGGGCCTTGAGAGGAGCGGGATGGACGCCAAGTATACCTTGATCTGGAGGAAAGACGCCTCGCACTCGGGCGTCCACGCTACCTCGCGCTTGTTCGTTGTTCGGAGGGCCTTGAAGAATGGGGCACACCTGTCCGAGTATCGGGAAATGAACCGATTCAGGGATGCGAGCTTGCCCGTGAGGCTCTGCAGGTCCACCCTCTTGACTGGCGGCTTCATGTCGATGATCGCTTTTACCTTGGCGGGCGCGGCTTCAATTCCCCGCTGACTGACAATATACCCAAGGAATTTGCTGTTGGTGACCCCTAACGTGCATTTGGCCGGGTTTAGCCTCATGCCGTTCCTGATGAGGACGTCAAGCACAGTCCCCAGGTTCTGGACGTGGTCGACCGCCTGAACGCTCTTCACCAGTATGTCATCCACGTACACGTCCACAATGTTGCCGATCAGGTCATGAAACATCGCGTTCATCAACCTCTGGTACGTGGAGTCAGCGTTCTTCAACCCGAACGGCATGACGACGTAGCAATATAGCCCCTTGTCCGTGACAAACATTGTCGCCTCCTGGTCCTCGGGGTCCATGAAGATCTGGTTGTAGCCCGAATATGTGTCAATCATGGACAGAAGCTCATGCCCCGCTGTCGCGTCCACTAGCTGATCGATCCTCGGTAGAGGGAAACTGTCCTTCGGGCACGCCTTGTTGAGGTCACTGTAATCGATGCACATTCTCCATTTCTTATTGCTCTTCAGCACCATTACAGCGTTGGAAATCCATTTTGGATAGTCCACCTTGCGGATGAACCCGATTCCCAACAATCGGTCCACCTCCTCGTGCATTGCCGCGTAATGCTCTGCTTTATACGCTCACCTCTTTTGTTTTACCGCCCGGGCGCTGGCGCTTACGCTCAGCCTATGGGATATGATGTTCGTGCTAATCCCGGGCATGTCTCTGTACGACCATGCGAACACTTCCTGCTTCTCCTTCACCAGCGCGGTCAGCCGTTCGGCTATTGCGGGAGCCAACGACGCTCCAATTTGGACCGTCCTCTCCGGGTGCTCGGAGGATAGCTGAATCGTCCTCAGCTCTTCGCGCTCAGGGACGGGCGATACGGCCATCAGCCCGTCGCGCGGGTCATCTGGTATTTCCGTTCCTGGCGTGGGTTCTAAGGCGAGGACCTCCTGCCTCTCCCGGGGTTTCGCGACTTCCTCATAGTTGTATCCCCGAACATATCTGACCCCGTGCTCGGTTGGGAATCGTCCCAAGAGCATGTGCCCCGCAATGATCATCTTCAACCTATTGATCCCCGGCCTCCCGAGTATGGCGTTGTATGGGGAAGGGGTGTCCATGACGATGAAGTCTGTCTGGATCTCGCTGTGCGGGGAGTCGGATGCACCGATACCGACTCAAATGTTGTCGCTCCCGATTGGATACGACGTTTCGCCCGTGAAACTGGCGACGCACTCATGATCTTGCGTCATCTTGTGCGCGGGTCTACCGAGCGCCGTGTACGTATCCAGGTAGATTACGTTCACGGACGCCCCATTGTCCACCAGCACCCTCTTCACGAGGAATCGGTCGATGATCGCGTCGATCACGAACGAAAGGGTGCTGTCCTTCGGGCTTCCTTCCCCATCTTCCGCCGTGAAGCAAATAGTCGGCGGTTCCTTCCTTCCTGCCTTGGGCGCCCTCCCTGCCCCGATTGTTAGCACCTCCCTGCCCAAACGATCGGGCGGCGACGTTCCCTCCTTGCGCTTTCCCCCGGATATCGTACTGATGGTCCCGCGGGTCTCGATATTTGCTTCGCGTTGTCGCTCTTCCGCCCTATGAGGGGTGAACCCATCGTCCCTCTTCATGTCCTCAAGGGTCTTTTTTAGCATGATGCAGCTGTTGGTGCGATGGGTGGCGGCGTTGTGATACTCGCACCAGACGCTCGGGATTCGGCCGACCGGGGCCATTGCTTTCGTCATGTTGTTTGGTGGCGGAATCCGGTGTCGGTGCAGGCGGATCGGAGCAGCTGCTCGTTTGACTGATGATCGACTGCATAAACCCCTTGCCCCGTCGGTCGGTATGGTGGTGCTGGTGGTAGACATGCTCCCTGTGGTGCTGGTCCCCCCGCCCGGTTGTAGCGATTATTGTGGTGGTTTCGGAAGGACGTCCTTTGGTAATGCGCGTCCCTGCCCCTCTTATAGCCCGTAGTCGGCTCCTCTCCACCGTCTGAGGGTCGTCGTGGTTGAGCGTTCCCCTCCGGTCTATTGGTGCTAGACTCGGAGGTGGACCCGTACACTCGCGTTTCTACCAGCGCCTTCTGCACGATCAGATCCATAATCTCGTCGTAGTCGAGATGTTCCTTCCTCACCAGCTTCTCTACGAATGGGGTGGCAAGCATGTTATCCATCAGGGCTACCTTGGCCACCCGCTTATCAAGGTCCCTGCACGTGCTTGCGAGCGTCCTCCATCGGTTTATATAGCTCGACAAGCTCTCGTTCATCCCCTGGCGGACCTTGAGGAGGATGCCCGTGGTGTTGTATTTGCCCTGGAGCCGGTAGCACTTCTGGAAGCTCTCCGCCAGCTCGAGGAACGAATGTATGGAGCCTGGCGGGATCTCGTAGAACCAGCTCCGTGCTTCCTCCGTCAGCGTTTCCTGGAACAGGAAACACAAGGTCGGGTCCGAATATCGGGTCCCGTCCGTGGTGGATCTAAACTCGTCGATATGTGTGTGGGGATCTCCGTTCCCGTCGAACCGGGCGATCTTCGTCCTTTTCGCATGGAGGTCCCTTCCTCTCTCCAGTACGTGCGCCGAGAACGGGCTGACCCGAGGGGCGAACGTCCCGCCCTGCCCGGCCAGTTTGTCCTTGGGCAGGCGCGAAACTTCCTCCGCCAATTCCTCCATCCTCCGAAGGATCAGGGTGTTGTTCGTCAGGGGCGCCGACTCCTCCACTGGTGAGGGCGCTCGGGCTGTCCGGGCGTTGGTCCTGTCGAACGGGTGTCGCTCATCGCTGGTGGTTTCCTGGGTCTCTTCGTGTTGTTCTTTCTGCTGATTGATGAGCGCATCCAGCCGCTCCTCCAGCCTTTGTCGGATCTGCCGCTCCTCTGCTCTCTCGAGCGCTACCTCTCTTAGTTCCTGAACTAGGCTGTTGACGTGTTCCTCACTATTGTTCCTTTCGAGTTCCAGTATCTGCCGCCCCTACGCGTCTGGCGGTGTCCCCCCGACGGGTGTGGTGCTGTCGTTAGTCTCCGGATTGAGCATGTGGGCTTTTGGTTTTAGTGGTGTTTATACGAGGTTTACAATTTGTAAGTTTCCCACAGACGGCGGCAACTGTTTCTACCGGATTACGCGCGGGACTCAATCTGGCAGAAGCAAGTACGAGTAAACTTCCTTCTCCTTCGTCCGAACGCTCGGGCTGTTCGGATGGTCGGGCGCTTCTTCTCTTCTCTCTTCGGGTCTTCGGGTGTTCGTGTTCGAGTATGGCTGTTAGAAGAATACAACAACAAACGGGCGGTCATGGGTCGAGACGGGGTGGCCCGCCTTCAACGCTCTGATGCCTAAGTTAGATGATGTATTGGATATAACAGTCAAGCGAACGTGCGTGTGAGTGGTGTGTTGTGGAGTTCGGATCTGGATCATCTTACCTGTAATAAATACCTTGCATATATAGGTGGTTGAGTTTGGTGTTTGATGGTGTTCTTCGATGTGGGACTGGTGTGCACTTGCTGATGTGTGATCCACATATTCGGGTATGCGCCCCACGGGCGCGTGCGCGCTCGGATGGGGCCGGTCTTGTGAGTGGAGTTGAAGCCTTCTTGGTGGTCTTTTGGGTGGTCGGGTAGATGTTGATTACCTGCTTAAGTGGATAAGTATATTTAATCGGACAACTAATGCTATACAAACAGTTTTCTTTTCTTTCTATACTTGTCCAAGAATGGTCCCGTTGTCATTTTCTTGGCAACGAAGTTTTAAAAGCTAGAGGTTAGGCCTGGACGTTAATATGTTTATAAAAAGTCAAGAGCTTCTAGATGATCGATGATGTTTGCTGTATGGAGATTGTCACAACTCAAACAAGTTTGTGGAATTAGTGAGTTATGTACGTGGAAAATAATCTTCTAATGAAGTAATGATCTACGCACTTCTATTGTCAATACTGTAAATTTGATGGAAATTCTCTGTAGGTGCTCTTATCTGGCACTCATTTTCCTTTCTTTATATTACTTAGCTAGACTACTGGTTATAAATCTGCACGTCCCGTTCCTGATCTCCATTTTTTTTTTATGTTACTCGACTTTCTTGAGTTGTGCTGCTATAATTACTACATATACGATATCTTGCAGCGTCTATAAACTGATAAACTCTAAAGCAAATCTAATCAGATTAGTCTAGCCTTTATTAAAGTTATTAAAGAAAACAAGGCAAAACTACCGACATAACTCTTAGATATTGTGTGAAGTTTTATTTTACACAAAATCGTTGATGTATATCATTTATTGAAATAATTCTTTTTTTATAGTACTATTCAAGCATCATGCTTGTAAAAAATCAGCTCAATTAGAGATGATTAGTCACTTAATTGCCACATCCACATTTTTGTCTATACAGTTTGTCCGATATAACTCAAATATTGATGTAGTGATCAAGTGACTAAATCACTAATAGAAAAAAGTCCATCAAACAACATAGATGAGACAACATAATGCTAATTCTCTATCATAAGGTTATCAAACGACATAATAAAATTGACTTGTTGTCTGAATGTATCTTAAAATCCGACAGTGATAGCTTGAAAAGTTTGAAGGGATCACACGTACGACAAAATATAGTTTTTGATGTTGTCTGAGGTTTAGGAAATATTAATCAGGCAACGTGATAAAAATATTCTGTCATCAGCATTTGGGAAGAAATATTCACACAACAGAAGTTTCGTATATGTCATCTAATTATTTGGGAAGAAATAGTGACACAACTGAAAAGTCGTTTATGTCATCTAATTGAATTGGGAAGAAATATTCAGATGACTACGCATTTATTATGTCATTTGAATGAATTGAAAAGAAAACTATCAGATGACACAAACTTTGTTATATCATTTGATTGAACTCGGAAGAAATCATTATAGTACTGAATATTTGTTATGTCTGTTAGTATTGTGTTAGTATTGCATAATTAGTTGTACGATTAACATACTTATCCACTTAAGCAGATTAGCAACACCTACTCAACCACATGCAAGACCACCAAGGAAGCACCAACTTCACTCACCGGACCCACCCCTTCCGAGCGCGCACGCGCCCGTGGGGGGCGCGCCCGAACATGCGGATCACACACCAGCAGGAACCATCAGTCCCACATCGAAGAAGAACACCAGGTTCCAATCTCAGACACCTATACATATCAGGTATTTATTACAGGTAAGACACACGAATTTACATCCCATTGATTCGACTCAAACCCATCACTATCAATTCATACCACACCACTCGCACGTTCGCTTGACTGTTACATCCAGTACATATTCTGACTTAGGCATCGGAGCGTTGAAGGCGGGCCACCCCGTCTTGACCCCTGACCGCCTGCTTCATTGTTGTATTCTTCTAACAGTTGCTCCCGAACGCCCGAAGGAGGCACCCGCAAGAAGAGCCCGCACGCACGAAGAGAAGGAAGAAGAGGAGAGTCCGCCCATCCGAACAGCCCCACCGTTCGGACGCACCAAGGAGGGGAGGTCCATCGCACGACCGAGGAAGGAAGAGGAAGCTTATTCTTGTTGCTTCTGCCCCATTACGCCTCCGCGCGTAATTCGGTAGAAACATCTGGCGCCGTCTGTGGGAAACTTACAAATTGCAAACCTCGTATAAACACCACCAAAACCAAAGGTCCACATGCTCAACCCGGCGACTAACGGCAGCAACACACCTGAAGGAGGGACTCCGCCAGGGTCGATGGAGCGGAACGCACAGGCAACTGACGGGGACGACAAGGACAGGCGCATCAACGGCATGGCCCAGGAGTTGCGGGAGGCAGCACTCGAGAGAACGGAGGAGCGCCAGATCCGCCGAAGGATGGAGGAACGGCTGGAGGCGCTCATCGGCCGGCAGATAGAGCAGCACGAAGAAACGCAGGAGACCGCCAGCGAGGTGCGCCCTCTGTTCGCCAGAACCAGCGCCCGAGCGCTCTCACCGGTGGAGTCATCACCCCGACAAACAACAACCTGATCCTACGGAGGATGGAGGAGCTGGCGGAGGAAGTCTAACGCTTGCGCAAGGACAAGCTGGCAGGTCAAGGCGGGACGTTCGCCCCCCGGGTCAGCCCGTTCTCGGCGCACATACTGGAAAGAGGAAGGGATCCCCACGCCAAGATAACGAAGATTGCCCGGTTTGACGGGAGCGGGGATCCACGAGCGCACGTGGACGAGTTTCGGTCCACCACGGACGGGACCCGATATTCGGACCCAACCTTGTGTTTCCTGTTCCAGGAAACACTGGCGGAGGAGGCACGGAGCTGGTTCTACGAGATCCCGCCAGGGTCCATCCACTCGTTCCTCGAATTGGCGGAAAGTTTTCAGAGGCGCTATCGGCTCCAGGGGAAGTATAACACCACGGGCATCCTCCTGAAGGTCCGCCAGGGGAGGGACGAGAGTTTGTCGAGCTACATTAATCGATGGAGGACGCTCGCAAGCACATGCAGGGACCTTGACAAGCGAGTGGCCAAGGTCGCCCTGATGGACAACCTGCTCGCCACCCCCTTCGTAGAGAAACTCGTGAGGAAGGAGCATCTCGACTACGACGAGATCATGGACATGATTGTGCAGAAGGCACTGGTGGAAACGCGGGTGTACGGAGCTGCCTCCGAACCTAGTTCCATCAGACCCGAGGCAACGGACGCTCAACCACAACAGCTGACGGACAGCGGGAGACCAACCGGGGGCTTCAAGAGGAACCGGGACACATACAGGCAGAACTACCAAAGGCCCGTCTTCCGCGGATATCAGGGCAACAATTACAACCAGGCGCAGGATGCCCGTTTTCCGCCAGCCCCACGCTATCGACCGGCGGTACAGGAGGTCTTCACAGTCGACGGGCAGTCGCCCGAGCACCTGCTCCGCCTGAACCGACACCGAATACCGCCGCCGAACAACATGGCGAAGGCGGGGGTACCGGCCGGCCAGTTACCGGATGTATGGTGCGAGTTCCACAACGCCACCACCCACCGTACCAACAGCTGCATCATGTTGAAGAAAGCCCTCGAGGACATGGAGGACGAACGGACGAATACTCCCAGGACGGAAGGACAGCAGCACCAGGCAGGCGCCAGGACCCGGGGGACCATCAACACGATATCCGGGGGCAAGCGCAAGGAGAGAGCCTCATCGCCCGATCGCCCGGGCAGGGACGTGCTAGCGATCGGGGCAAGGAGAGCGCCCGGGGCACGACGGAAGGAGGCACCCACCATCAGCTTCACAGCAGGGGACGAGGAAGAAAATCCGAGGGACAGCACCCTACCGTTCGTGATCGACGCGGTCATCGATCAATTCCTTGTGAAGAGGGTACTAGTCGACAACGGGGCGTCTGTCAACATAATCTACCTGGACGCATACGCGGCGCTCGGCCGACCCGCCAGCAAGATGACGCAGGACCATGAATGCATCTCCAGCTTCACGGGCGAGACCTCATATCCTATCGGGAGTGACAACCTGCGGGTCGAGATTGGCGCGCCCAACTCCCCGCACGGCAAGATCTGGACGGACTTTATCATCATGGACACCCCCTCCCCCTACAACGCCATACTTGGGAGGCCTGGAATCTGCAAATTAAAATTGATCATCGCAGGACACCTGCTCTTGGGAAGATTCCCAACTGAGCATGGGATCGGCCACGTCCAAGGATACAATCAGCAGGAAACCACGGAGACTCGAGGCAGGCAGGAGGTCCTTACCTTAGGACCCACGGATCTGGAGGCACGAACCACGCACGGGCGGCGCAAGGCAACACCACGAGTAATCTACTAAGGGCGAGGAAGCGGACCGCCCGATCATCCGGACGAGCGCGTCCAAACGGGGGAACGCCCCGCCCACGGAACGCCCAACATTTGGAGAAGTATTGTTGCTGTCAGTCATTATACTTGTTACTCTTTCCGTTAGCCTATATTTGCGCGTTCGTTTGCCCTTGACCCGCCCGCCCATGAACTCGGGGGACTGGGGGACTGGGGATAGGCCACCAAATGAAGGCACTGCTTTACATACTCGCACAAGTTATTTAAAGGGGCGCCAAAAAAAAAAATAAAAAAAAAAACAGAGCCGCACAGGCGAAAGGTAAAGCAGTTCCACTCAGTCCAAAAATTACAACACCTACTCTATTACAAACAAAGAAACAACTACTCCGCCCCCGTCTCCACATCCAGCTCCTCACCCTCATCCGATGTCACCGCAACCTCAGCTTCCGCCTGTTCGCCCGGCCCCACCCGCCTGACCACTGGCTCCAGCTCAGCCTCGGCACGTCCCCTGGAAGGCCCCGCCACTCTCTCGTACGAAGGAACCTCGACGCCCGACAGCCTCTCGACCTCAGACTCCAGGAACGCCACCCGGGCGGTTGCTTCAGCACGAACACGCTTCAGCTCACCTCGCAGACACTGCGCCTCGGCCACGGCCTTATCTCTGTCAATCTTGGCCAGAGTTTCACTGGCAGCAGCTTCTCCCGCCCGGATATCCGCCTCGTTCACACGAGCAACATACCGCCGCATCAGATCGACGACCTTCTCCCTGGCGGTCACCACCACGTCCATCGCCCTCTGGTGCTCCAGCGCGCCCTCCCTGAGGCGTACAAGTTCCGCAATCTCCCGAGAGCGGTAGCGGAAGACCTGCTGCATCAGACGAGCGCATGAACCAAAAACCCCATCCAGCCCATCAGCAGGAGCCTCCTCCACCGACGGCAGCGCGACCGCGAGCGCAGCAGCATCATCCTCCAGGGACTGGCGCACTCTCTCTACAACATCATCGCCCGACCCAGAAGCAGGGCCAGGAGAAGCGTCCTCCGCCCGCGCCCTCTTCCGCGCACGTTTTCCACTCTTCCCGTGCGGGGGAGACTTTGGCACCTCCAAGGCCAGAAGAGGAGGATCTGGAAAACAAGAAATCTGGGGAGGACTCGGGGACCGATCTGGGACAACCACCCGACTTGGAGACGGCCCCACAACAAGCGCACGACTCACCGGTGCCAGCGCGGGACCACCCTCCCGCCTACTCGTACCACCACTCCGCACGACCAGCTGTTGCTCACGTTCTGCCTCGACCTGCGTCTCGGCTCCAGCAACATCGCCCGCCGGCAGAAGAGGAGCATCCGCTTGTGACACTTGAACATATGGAACAGGGGCACCCACACCGCCCACCGGGGGCGCACGTTTGGCATCATCTGCCACCGCGCGGACCTTCGCCCCGGCACCCAGCAACCTAAGCATTCGACGCTTGCTCACTCCATCCATCTTCTTCGCTACAAACGCACGCACAGACAGGTTAGCAAACCAGATAACACTTTCGCAACATTTGAATTCTACTTACTGTCACGCGCCCACACTGAGCGCACGCGTGTGCACTGGGGGACTTCCGCCCATGTAGCCCCATTGGGCGACCGAGCCTAACACTTAGCAACAGAGAAAAAGCACACCAGAAACACCAAAGCCCACCAAACATCACCCAAATCAGATCTAACCCACCCCACCTCAAGAATCAACCCTGTTCTTGAGCAAAACCAACAAGAAAATCCAGAAAAACCCAAAAACAACCCAGAAGCAACACAAACTAGAGGGGGATACACAAGCAATCAGGGCTGGAGGACTCACCAGCTCGGGATGGCACGACAGAGTACAACCGACGACCACGAACTCCGGCAGCAGGGGACAAAATACGGCAAATCTCAAGGGGAGCAGACCACAGGAAAATTTTCGCAGAGCTTTTTGTGAACCATGGAAGTCTAGGAACAGACCACCCATACCCCTATTTATACTAATCGGTCGATATCAGCCAGTCGGTGCCAGCCGTCCGATCCATCATGCCCACCGTGGGATTGGGACGCATGGCACCACCCGGTTCACTTGCCCTTCTCAGTAACCGTGCCAGCCCATCATCTCCCCACCTAAAAAAACACAACCCTAGCACGACTTCCAACGGTTCGACACGTGGCACCCATGCCCCACCTCACGCGCCCACGCGCGCGACGTCTGCCCCTCAGGCAATCACAGCGAACGCGGTATTTAATGCCTGGCCCACGCCAGCATCAAATACGACGGCCAGCATTCGTCACAACGGTTCCCAAGGAAAAAGGCAATGTCATCTCAAAACCGTTTCATCACCAGCACACCACCAAAACCCAAGGCAAGACACACCACCCGCACGACCGGTAGAGACAGATCACAAAGCACACGTCCAAACAAGGTAAACGCCACTACACGCACACACCAGCTCGGCCCTGGCAGGTTGCAGGCGCCGAGGGTAAACGCGCGCCCGGGCGCGGGGTACGCCCACCCCCCCCCCCCGTACGCAAAGATACAGGTTGCCTATACGAAAAGGCCAGGGGTCCGTCCTCCCCTTGCAGTCCCTAAAACCAACGGGCGACGGGTGTGGGGCACGTCCCCTCCGTTCGCACACATCGCAGGTCGGATAAACAACAGAGGCATGAGGTCCGCCCTCTCTCTGTGTCCCAGGCAACAGATGGGCGGCAACAGGCATGGGGTCCCGTCCCCTCTCTTGCGCGCGCCAAGGGTGGCACGGGCGTGGGGTTCTTTTTCCCCGTTCACCAGTTCATTCCAAAGCAGAGGCATGGGATACGTCCCCTCTCCTGACGAAATTTGATTGGCAAAACACGGGCGTGGGGTTCTTCCCCTCCGTGCCAACTGAAGTCCTAGTAGGGACGTGAGGTCCGCCCCCCCCTATAGGCAACACAAACGACGCGAATGGAGAGTACGCTCCTCATTCGACGATCGCAACAACGAAAGCCGACTTAGCGGGGCTAAGCTCGATGGGCGGCACGGGCGCGGGGTTCTTCCCCTCCGTGTGCGTAACGATAACGATACGCAAGCCGGCTTGGGCGGCAGAGGCATGGGGTCGAGTGGTCCTCTCTCTCCGCTAAGACCGATGGGCGGCGCGGATGTGGGGTCTAGTGTTCCCCTCCGTGAGCGCACCGTTACCGAACGACAAGCCGACTCGGACATCTTGGGGGTGTCGTGTTCCCCCCCTTGATCGTACCGATGACCGATGGACGTCGCGGGAGTTGGTGTTTCCCCCCGGACGCCGACAGCAACACCGGGTTAGGCGACAAAGGCATGCGGCACGCCCCTCTTTGCGCGCGCTAAATCCGAAGAACGGCACGGGTACGGTGTTCGCTCCCTCCGTAGCGCGTTACTTATAGGTCGCGGTCTTGATCCCTCCGTCGATGCTATACCGTACGGAACGGCATCCCCGTTTACGTACGCGGTGCACCACACCATTCCAGCGCTGGCGTCACAAAAAAAAAAACACAAAAACGTTCACACACATTCATACATCATACCATACATTCATACATCATACCATACATTCATACATCATATCTTGCATACTTACATATCTGCATATCTGTGATACTTATATATTCGCAAAACCGATCCCACCTGGGCGCGCGGCTCCAGAATAGCAAGTCTCGTTCTGGAGGCCGGGCCCATGGGTACACCATCGCACGAACAGGTACACGCTCGGGTACCCCGGTCCCGCTCCGTCATGCGATCCCTTTCTTGACCGGAGAGTTGGGGGACTTGGGGGGGTCACAGGATCGTGACCGCTGCTCAACCGGATAAGTATTCTTGTTAATCGCCCACCCTTTTTCAACTCCCCAGTCAAGAAAGTTCTCTTTGACTTGGGGAATTGGGGGACTTGTTAGTATTGTGTTAGTATTGCATAATTAGTTGTACGATTAACATACTTATCCACTTAAGCAGATTAGCAACACCTACTCAACCACATGCAAGACCACCAAGGAAGCACCAACTTCACTCACCGGACCCACCCCTTCCGAGCGCGCACGCGCCCGTGGGGGGCGCGCCCGAACATGCGGATCACACACCAGCAGGAACCATCAGTCCCACATCGAAGAAGAACACCAGGTTCCAATCTCAGACACCTATACATATCAGGTATTTATTACAGGTAAGACACACGAATTTACATCCCATTGATTCGACTCAAACCCATCACTATCAATTCATACCACACCACTCGCACGTTCACTTGACTGTTACATCCAGTACATATTCTGACTTAGGAATCGGAGCGTTGAAGGCGGGCCACCCCGTCTTGACCCCTGACCGCCTGCTTCATTGTTGTATTCTTCTAACAGTTGCTCCCGAACGCCCGAAGGAGGCACCCGCAAGAAGAGCCCGCACGCACGAAGAGAAGGAAGAAGAGGAGAGTCCGCCCATCCGAACAGCCCCACCGTTCGGACGCACCAAGGAGGGGAGGTCCATCGCACGACCGAGGAAGGAAGAGGAAGCTTATTCTTGTTGCTTCTGCCCCATTACGCCTCCGCGCGTAATTCGGTAGAAACAATGTCATCTCATTGAATTGAGAAGAAATATTTAGATGACTAAAAATTTATTATGACATTTGAATGAAATGACGAGAAAACTATCAGATGACACAAAATTTGTTATGTTATTTGATTGAAATGGGAAAAAATCATTATATGACTGAATATTTGTTATGTCATCTAATTGAATTAGGAAAAAAAATTATCAAACGACAGAAGATGACTGAATATTTGTTATGTCATGTGATTTGATTAGTAACAAAATTTCAAATGATAGCTATTTGTTATGTCATCTGAGTGTTGGTAGTATGAAAAAAACAAAGTTCATAAAGTAAACTTCCTAAAATAACCATTTTCATACATTTGACCGTTGGATGGGACGATTGAAATGATGTAAAGACGCTGTTAAAAAGTTAGAATTTTCTGACTTGAATATCCTTGATCCGTACGTGACACCGTTGTGACGTTAAGCCTCTATAGAGTAAAACTCTATTTACGGCTCCGTCAACATTATATTAATTTGAGACCAAGTTCCACACACACATTATCGTGAAGTTCATATCTATCTTACTATATGAGACAAAAATGATAAAAAAAATTAATATAGGTACTCTCCCTATAGAAGAATGATCAAATCCTTGAAAATGTTATTTAGTCTTTTAATAGTATTTGACCTCATTGACCGGTCTCTAAACAAACTCTGATGTGGGTAAGTTTTTTGCAAAATCTCTTTTATTACAATGTTGACGCATGTGTATAGACACATGTCTCATTAGACCATTGTTTATTTATTTTATGTCTTTAATTCAACATATAACTACTAGTATTACTTACAAAATGTTGGTTGGTTATATGAAAAATAAACCTTTAGGCAACTAAATTTCTAACAAGTAATCATTTTACAAATGTGATCGTTGGATGAAATGATGGGCCTAATCTAAGTACGTTGTAAAAAAATTAGAACTTTTCGATTTGGATTTGACTCAATCCGTGCGTCCAACCCGTTATGACCTTATTTCCTTTAAAAATAAAACATGATTTGCCGCTTTGTCAAAAGTAATTTGAAACCAAATGCATCACACACATTATCGTGGATTTCATGTCTCTCTTGTCAAATAAAAAAGAATATATCTAAATCCCTAAACCTAGACCTAAATCTAAACCCTAAACACTGAAAAAAAAATAATAATAATAATCATAATAAAAAATCCACTTTGGTTAGATCAAACACTTAAACACCAGTGCCTCTCTCCCGTTTTACAGAACCATAACGCCTCTCTTCTATTTTTCTTTCAACCCCCAAGCAATGTTAAAAAAGAGAGGTAATCGGTCGTGAATCATTTTTGTACCGATTACCGTTTGGCCGATTACTTGATGATTAATCGGGATTAATCGGAATCGGTAGTTTTATATTTATAAAATAATATTATAATAATTAATATATTAAAATATATATGATAATATAATCTATCATTAATTAAAAGATAAAATGATTAAGTCAAAAGAAAATGTTATGAAAGTGATCAAAATTATTAAACACATAATTCAACACTCAAATAAAAATATAATTAAATGTATTTCAAACAAGAAAATCCCTCCATACTGCCAAATGTTCGGTGTCATCTTTGAAAATCAAATCATCATCATCAAAATATTTTTCTTCTCTTATTGTAAACTCTTGGACACTACATCTTCATCCCACGTAAGATCAGAATCAAGATCATCGTCACCACTTTCAACTAGCCAACCTTGTATTTGACTAGCATCACTTGCAAGTAATGAGTCTTTCATTTTTGTTCTTCTTGTTAATAATATTGGCTTTAAATTGCACATACACAAGGTTGTTCAACCTTTTTGTTCCAAGCCTATTTAATTTTTTCTTAAGCACCTAAAATGAAATGGAAGTAAAATAGTAAATATATATGATTTTGGTTTTTTAATTTTGTGTAACGACCCGAACCGTGAAATGTGCACATATTGGTCTCAGCTGTGATTATTGTGAATTAATTGTACTCGTGGGTTTGTTCACGACTAAATTATCGGGCAAGAATTTGATTTGTGTTCCTTCGTAGAAGTTGTATAGGATTTGATTTAGAACTCGTGAGAATTTTTGGGGAATTTTTCGGTTAAGCGAGCTACGTTTCTTTTCCAGTAGGTTTCTTGTTTAGCCTACTGTTGTGTATTTATGTATATATATAATAGAGGTCGCTCTGAATACTCTAATGTTATATTTTCTTATGATTTTTCCCAGATTTCTGTAAAGTTACAACTTTTGTTTATTACTTTACATTATGTTGTGATATTGAGAAATCTGGATGGGATTGGTGCCCACGGTTTGGCTTTTGTGGCATAAGATGAAGTGTGTTTTCGGGTGCAGATTAATGATAATTCCACGATATAGTGAAACTCTGTCGAAATTTCTATGGTTTTTGCAAGTTCGTGTTTTCTGAAGGGGTTTGATTCCGGTTTAGGAAACTAAATCGGGGTTGGGTCCTTTCAGCTTGGTATCAAAGCATTAGATTTTAGGTTCTGTAGACTTTTGTAGTTGTGATATTAAGGATATTTGAGTATGTACAGCATGTTTGGAGTGATGACCTGACTGGCCAGCAGTAACTCATCAATACTTCGGGTGTTGTATGTTTTCAAATGTCCGAAGTTTCATGATTACGTTCCTTGTGCTTTGTATCTAATGCTTTTCTCTTATCAATAAGATGCCTCCTAGACGTGGTTCCCGTGTCAATAGGGATGTGGATCCTAATGAGGATCGCCAGACGCATGACTTGCTTATGCGAGTATTACGTTTGGAGGAGCATTTTGACCCTGTGGTCAAAGCTCGAACTGCTGGAGCGACTATTTTCTCGGGTTCAGCTGATCCAGAAATGTGTGAGGCATGGTTGGTTCAGGTTGAACGAGTTTGTGAGCGTCTGCGTTTCACTCCTGAGCAGATGACAGTGGCAGCAGTTGGTTTACTTGAGTCTGATGCATACTTCGGGTGGGTTAGCACCGATAGCGTTCCTGTTGATACTCCATGGACATTGTTCAGGGATTTTTTTATGCAGAGGTACTTCAACCAGGCTACACAACAGCGGAAGTATGAGGAGTTCACCAACTTGAGACAGGGTAGCATGTCAGTACTTGAGTACCAGGACAGATTTACTCGCTTATCCCGATTTGCTCGTGACATGGTGGCTACAGAGGAAGCCAAGTGCCAGAGATTTGAGTTGGGCTTGAACCTGAACATCAAGGGGACACTGACTATAATGCCTTGGAACAACTTTGATGAGTTTGTGAGTGCTGCGCTTCGATGCGATTACATAGAGAAGGAAAGGCAGATGAGATTCCAGTCTCGACGATTTGAGGAGAGTGGACCGAGTCAGGGACCTTCCAAGAGGCTGAGTTCAGGCACTTCCGGATCGGCATCATCCTTTGGCAGTGGACCATATAGACCACCGAGTAGTATAGCTAGATAGAGACAGAGATGGAGGATGGGTTGACCACAGAGACCACAGTCCAGTGGGAGTTCTAGCAGATCCAGCTATCCTCGACGTACTAGTGGCATTATAGTCCTTGTCAGCGAGGCACTACCAGTTGCTATCGATGTGGCCAGGAGGGTCACTTTGCGAGGGAGTGTCTCCAGCAGGTGGGTGTTGGTGGACAGGCAGCTCAGACTTCAGGAGGAGAGCGAGGTACCACTTCTGGGGCTCGACCAGTACAGTCTTCTGGCCAGGGCGGACAGCAGAGTCACCCTCAGCATGGACGACCAGGGTTCATGCTATGTCATTGCGTGAGGGCAGAGCTTCACCAGAGGTTGTTATTGGTGTGTTACAAGTTTTTGGCTATCCAGTACTTACTTTGCTAGATCCAGGTGCTACGCATTTATTCATATCATATAGATTGTCATCTTTAGCTACTATGCCTGCATCTCCACTTCCGGGGTTGTGGAGAGTATTGTATCCATCCGGAGAGGTTGTGAGTATTGGTTGGGTGTATAGGGATTGTGAGATCTTTGTTGGAGGTTATGGTTTAGTCACAGATTTGTTATTGGTTGATATCATCGACTTCGATGTGATTTTGGGTATGGACTTCTTGGAGACACATTGGGCTATGTTCGATTGTCACAAGAAGGAGGTTGTATTTTGACGTCTAGGTTTTTCAGAGATACTGTTTCGCGGTGAGAAGAATACTTTATTGCCATGTGTGATTTCAATGATGAAGGCCGAGCGAATGATGAAGAAGGGTTGTGTTGCATATTTAGCTCATGTTGTGGATACAGAGGCTGTTGTACCAGACATTGGTGACATCGAGGTTGTTTCCGAGATTTTAGATGTGTTTCCGAAGGAGTTACCAGGTGTTCCTCTAGTTCGAGAAATCGATTTCACCATTGAGCTTTTACCAGGCATTGGACCCATATCACAGGCACCTTATCGTATGGCGTCAGCGGAGTTGAAGGAACTATATATTCAACTTCAAGAATTGCTGGAGAAAGGTTTCATACGACCCAATGTATCGCCGTGGGGTGCTCCTGTACTATTTGTGTGAAAGAATGATGCTTCCATGCGGTTGTGTATTGATTACCAGAAGCTGAATCAGGTCACTGTGAAGAACAAGTATCCGTTGTCGCAGATTGATGAATTGTTTGATCAGTTCAAGGGAGCTTCAGTCTTTTTGAAGATTGATCTCAGGTCTGGATACGATCAGTTGAGGATCAGAAAGTCTGATGTGCACCAGACAGCTTTTAGATCACGTTATGGGCATTATTAGTTCTTGGTTATGCCGTTTGGATTGACCAATGCCCTCGCAGCTTTCATGGACTTGATGAACCGGGTGTTTAGGCGATTCCTAGACAAGTTTGTGATCGTATTCATTGACGACATCCTAATTTACTCCAGGAGTGTGGGCCAGCACAAGAAGCATTTGCGAGCTGTTTTGCAGACTTTGCGAGATAATCAGTTGTTTGCAAAGTTCAGCAAGTGTGAGTTTTGGTTGAATAACGTGAAGTTTTTGGGTCACGTGATATCAGCTAAAGGAGTCAGCGTGGATCCTGACAAGATTGAAGCCGTGTTAAATTGGAGTAGACCTACCACCGTACCTGAGATCAGGAGTTTCTTGGGTTTGACAGGTTATTATCGGCACTTTGTGCAGGATTTTTCACGGATTGCAACTCCACTTACCAGATTGACGAAGAAAGGAGTCAAGTTCGAGTGGTCCGATGCATGTGAGGAGAGTTACTTGCTCTTGAAGGAGAAGTTGACTACTGCACCGGTTTTGACTCTACCTGATGGCAGTGGAGAGTTTGTGGTTTACAGCGATGCATCGACATTGGGACTTGGTTGTGTTTTGATGTAGCATGGCAGAGTGGTGACTTACGATTCCAGATAGCTGAAACCACATGAAGTCAATTATCCTACGCATGATTTGGAGGTTGCCGCCATTAATAAGCCTTGAAGAGTTGGAAACACTACTTGTACGGAGCTCAGTGCAAGATATACACAGATCACAAGAGTCTCACATATTTGCGCACGCAGCCAGACTTGAATATGAGACAGCGCAGATGGATGGAGTTGATCAATGACTATGATTGCACCTTTCAGTACCATCCAGCGAAGGCTAATATTGTTGCTGATGCACTCAGTCGGAAATCTGGAGCTTCATTGTTTCATGTGTGCATAGACAGAGTATCCATGTTAGCAGATCTATGGGCTACAGTAGCTGAATTTGAGTGGGATGATGATGGAGCCTTGTTGGCTAGCTTCCAGGTTCTACCGGTATTGGTTGATCAGGTTCGTGATGCTCAGGATGTGGATTCCTATCTGTTGGATAAGAAGACCATGATTCGGAATGTTGTGCCAACAGAGTTCTGGTTGAGTGATGATGGTACATTGCTATTCAGAGGCAGATTATGTGTACCCAGGGACGAGGGTTTGAAGAAAGAGATTTTAGACGAAGCTCATTGTTCTGCTTATGTTATGCATCCCGGCGGTACGAAGATGTTTCGTACACTTCGAGCCTATTACTGGTGGCGAAATATGAAGAGGGAGATAGCTACATATGTGAGCAGATGTGTTATTTGTCAGCAGGTTAAAGCAGAGAGACAGAAGCCTGCGGGAAAGTTACAGCCCTTGGAGATTCCGGTTTGGAAGTGAGAGCACATCACCATGGATTTCGTGTATCAGTTACCGCGTACTTCGGCTGGTAACACGGGTATTTGGGTTATTGTTGACCGATTGACAAAATCTGCTCATTTCCTTACACTTCCAAGGAAGATTTCAGTGGGCAGATTGAAAAAGCTGTATTTCGCCGAGATTGTTCGATTGCATGGTGTGCCTGTATCTATTCTTTCTGACCGAGACAGTCAGTTTACTTCAGAGTTCTGGCAGGCATTGCAGCGAGGCTTACAACGATTGCGTTTTAGTACAGCTTTCCATCCTCAGACTGATGGGCAGTCTGAAAGGACTATTCAGACCCTGTGGTCAAAGCTCGAACTGCTGGAACGACTGTTTTCTCGGGTTCAGCTGATCCAAAAATGTGTGAGGCATAGTTGGTTCAGGTTGAACGAGTTTTTGAGCATCTACATTTCACTCCTGAGCAGATGACAGTGGCAGCAGTTGGTTTACTTGAGTCTGATGCATACTTCTGGTGAGTTAGCACCGATAGAGTTCCGGTTGATATCTACTTCTGGCATGGGTTAGCACCGATAGAATTTTGTTATCCTCGTTGATATTTCGAGCGATACGTCTTTCAAGAATGCGGGGTTCTTGACGTATTAGCTCTGTGTGTTATGTTTCGTTATGTATTGATTGTATCCCTGTTATTCAGGTAATCGTGATCTAGTGTTTGGCGAGGTATCTTCCGTCGGACCTCAGATTTAGCTTCGTACTGTGAATGGACACTTTATTTTCACAGTTCATTTGCGGGTCCTGATTATGCATTTACGTTATGCATTTATGATTATACACATTACGATTATGCATTGTATTAATATGCATTTACAATTATGCACGTACAAGTATGCATTTTACGATTTTACATGTGCATGGAAAGTATTTATGATTTGGTTTACACAGAGTACAGTCTCAGATATAGAGGTAGCATCGATGTTTTAGCTTCTCGGCTGATCCCGAGATGGTCTGGGGGGGGACAGATATCCTGATCCGTGGTCTTTCAGACTTATAATCACGAGGGGGTCTGGGATCCCATGATTAGATTGTACTATGCGGAGGAGTTCGTGAGTGACCCTGCATTATTTTATGTGCATCTTTATGGATCAGGGAAAATGTACCTGGTCGGGATTTTCATGTGCATTGACTAGCATTATGCTTTTATGTGCATATATACTTATATGTTGGGAAAGGCATATTATTATTTTCGTCCACTAACTCTAACAATTTCGAAGGGGTTTGATTTCAGTTTAGGCAACTAAATCGGAGTCGGGTCCTTTTAGTTGGTATTAAAGCATTAGGTTTTAGGTTATGTAGACTCTTATAGTTGTGTTACTAAGGGTATTTGAGAATGTACAGCATATCAGAAGCGATGACCCAACTGGTCAGCGGACAATCATCAATGCTCTAGAGTGTTGCATGCTTTCAAATATTTGAAGTTTCATGATTACATTCCTTGTGTTGTGGGACTTATGTCTATTCATCTTTAGGATGCCTCCTCGACGTGGAGTCTGTGCTAACGGGGCTGGAGATCCTATTGAGGATCGACGTACGCACTACTTGCTTATGCGAGTGTTGCGTTTGGAGCAGGGTTTTAACCCTGTGGTCAACGCTAGGACAGCTGGAGCAACTATCTTTTCTGGCTCCTCTAATCCTGAAATATGTGAACCTTGGTTAGTCCCGATGGATCGTGTTTGTGAGCGCCTGCATTTTACTTTTGATTAGAAAACTGTAGCAGCAGTGGGTTTGCTTGAGTCAGATGCCTACTTTTGGTGGATTGGTACAGACAGAGTTCTTATCGATACTCCATGGCCTCTATTCAGAGATATTCATGCATCGATATTTAAATCAGACTACACAGCAGCAGAAATATGAAGAGTTTACCAACCTGAGGCAACGAAATATGTCAGTACTTGAGTATTGGGATAAGTTCATCTGTTTGTCTCGGTTTGCACGTGATATGGTGGCATTTAAGGAAGCAAAGTGTTGGAGGTTTGAGTTGGGTCTGAATCTAAATATCGAGGGACTTTGACCACTATGCCTCGAGATAACTTTGATGAGTTTGTTAGTGCTGCACTCAGAGGTGAAGACATTGAGAGGGAGTGACTGATGCGGTTTCAGACACGTCGATTTGAATAGGGTGGACCTAGCTAAGGTGCTTTAAAGAGATTAAGTTCAGGTACTTCTGGATCAGCATCATCTTCAAGTAGTGGACCTTACAGATATCCTACCAGCACTGCTAGGCAGAGTCATAGATGGAGGAGGAGATGACCGTAGAGGCAGCAGTTATCCTCGACCTATCTTCAACACACCAAGGGCTATCCCATTATGTAACACTTGTAATAAGCGGCATCATGGTTCATGTTACCGGGGTACTATGAGTTGTTACCGGTTTGGCCAGGTGGGTCACTTTGCGAGGGAGTGTCCTCAGCTTGGCACTTTTGGAGGTGTTGTGGATCAGAGTACTGGTCGAGATCAGGGTACTGCTTCTGGTGATCGTGTGACACAGTCTTCTGGACAGGGTGGTCAGTAGAACCGTAGTCAGCATGGACGACCAACAGGACAAGCTCGGGTTCATGCCATTTTTTTCTACGTGAGGGCAGAGCTTCCCCAGATGTTATCATTGGTACATTGTACATTTTTGGTCATCCAGTTCTTACTTTACTAGATCCAGGGGCTACGCATTCATTCATGTCATATAGATTAGCATCATTGGCTATTGTACGTGCATCTCCACTCCCTAGTTTGTGGCGAGTGTTGTATCCATCTGGCGAGGTAGTGTGTGTCGGGTGGGTGTTTCGGGGTTGTGAGATTTTTATTGGAGGTTATGGGTTAGCCGCGGATTTGATGTTGCTAGATATTGTGGATTTTGATGTGATTTTGGGCATGAATTTCTTGGAGAACCATTGGGCTGTTCTTGACTGTCACAAGAAGGAAGTTGTTTTCAGGAGTTCAGGCATCTCAGAAATCTTGTTTCGAGGTGAAAAGAATACTTATTTACCTTGTTTGATTTCAGCAATGAAGGCTGAGCAGATGTTGAGGAAGGGTTGTGTGGCTTACCTAGCACATGTGATTAATACAGTGGTTCGTGTACCAGACATTAAGGATATATTGGTGGTTTGTGAGTATCCAGATGTGTTTCTCGAAGACTTACCCAGTATTCCTCTAGTCAGGGAGATTGACTTCACTATTGAGTTACTTCGAGGTACTGAACCTATTTCGCATACACCCTATTGTATGGCACCAGTAGAGTTGAGGGAGTTGCATATTCAACTTCAGGAATTGATTGAGAAAGGCTTCATTTTACCTAGTGTTTCACCTTGTGGTGCTTAAGTGTTGTTTGTGATGAAAAAGGATGGTTCGATGAGGCTATGCATTGACTATCAGAAGTTGAATCAGGTCACAGTAAAGAATAAGTATCTGCTTCCACGGATTAATGATTTGTTCGATCAGCTGAAAGGAGCTTCAGTCTTCTCGAAGATTGATCTCAGGTCTGGGTACCATCAGCTACGGACTCGGGAGACTAATGTGGACAAGACGGTGTTTCGGTCACGCTTGGGCATTACGAATTCCTTGTTATGCCTTTTTGGGTTGACCAATGTGCCAGCTGCTTACATGGACCTGATGAATCAAATTTTCAGACGTTATCTGCACAAGTTCGTCATTGCGTTCATCGACGACATCCTGATTTATTCCAGGAGTGTGGGGCAACACAAGAGCCAATGTCATGCAGTTTTGCAGACTTTGTGAGACGCTCAGTTGTACTCCAAGTTTAGCAAGTGTGAGTTTTGGCTAGACAACGTAAAGTTTTTGGGTCACGTGATATCAGCTGGGGGAGTCAGCGCGGATCTAGATAAGATTGATGCCGTGTTGAATTGGAGCATACCTACCAACATGGTAGAGATATAGAGTCTCTTGGGCTTAGCAGGCTAATATCGCCAATTCGTGTAGGAATTTTCACAGATTGCGACACCGCTTACCCGTTTGACGAAGAAATGAGTCAAATTTGAATGGTCTGATGCTTGTGAGTGATGCTTCGAAGTTAGGTCTGGGTTGTGTTTTGATGCAGCATGGAAAAGTGGTGGCATATGGTTCTACACAGTTGAAACCACACAAAGTTAACTGTCCTACTCATGATCTGAAGTTAGCTGCCATTGTGCATTGAAGAGTTGGAGACACTAATTGTACGGAGCGTAGTGCAAGATTTACGCTGATCATAAAAGTCTTACCTACTTGCGTACACAGCCAAATTTGAATATGAGGCATCGGAGATGGATGAAGCTGATTAATGACAACGATTGCAGTTTTGAGGATCAACCAGGAAAGGCTAACGCGGTTGCTGATGCTCTTAGTCGGAAGCACGGTGCTTCTCTTTTCCATGTTCATGTTGCAAGAATGTCACATTTGATGGAGTTGCACGCAACAGGAGCAGAGTTGGAGTGGAATGACGATGGAGCATTGTTAGCCAGCTTCCAAGTTTGTCCAGTGTTGCTTGATCAAGTTTGTGAATCTTAAAATTCAGATGCCTATCTGCTAAGAAAGAAGAATTTGATTCAGAATAGTGTACCGACAAAGTTTCGGATGAGGAGTGATGGCACTTTGGTGTTCAGAAAGAAGTTATGTGTTAGCAGAGATGACAGATAACATGTAGATTTTCTTAACAGATTAAAGTTGTTGGATTATCAGAAAAGATTGCACATATGTCAGTCAGAGTATACTGTGGTAATTGAGTATCCTTCTAGCTATTTCCATGGAAATGAGTTATGAACAGTTGTTAGCATGGTAAGTTATGCACGTTAGTAAAGATATGAGCGTTATGGTTTATCGTTTGAAAAGTATTATCAGAGCTGGCATATGGTATGATGTATTTTATGCATCGTTGTTATGGATGTATATTCCTAATTCCATGATGTTAGCGTGCCTCAGAAATTTCCGTTGTAGACATTTTCAATTGTAGTTCAGTTCAGGTTGTGGAACCGTTGGATGTTCTTAATTGTCGAGAGTAGATTTTCTGGAATAGGAATTTTCTGTTAGTGTCAGCGTTTGTGTTGGTACAGAAATCATACAGTAAAGGTAGTCACGTAGCAGCCAAAACAGTTTGTATGAGCAGTAGCTTTGTTCTCCTAGCCGGTATGTAAATTTTGAGGATGAAATTTTTGTTAGGGGGATAGATTTGTAACGACCCGAACCGTGGAATGTGCACATATTGGTCTGAGCCGTGATTATTGTGAATGAATCGTACTCGTGGGTTTGTTCACGACTAAATTATTGGGCAAGAATTTGGTTTGTGTTCCTTCGTGAAAATTATAGAGGATTTGATTTCGAACTCATGGAAATTTTCGGGGAATTTTTCGGTTAAGCGAACAATGTTTTATCGAGTTTTGAAGTCGGTTGGTGAATATTAATTTAATCGTGACCGTCTGATCTTGATCAGATTTATTTTGAACCGTTGATTTGGGCATGTATGTGTACGGTATGTATACGGTAGAAATACGAGATATAAAGGGAAAGTTTCCATTTTCGAAAATTTGGGGGTTGACCGTGTTAAACCACGGGTCAAAACTGACCCGTTTGGGCCGTGAGCTTCTTGGCAACGGTGTTCCTGATTCCGGCCTCCTTTGGCCGTGGTTTCTTCATGGACGTTGTTGGGCTTGAGCTCCTTTTTCTTTTGATAGGTCGATCATCGAATTTGGTTGCCGGATGAAGAAGAAATGACGTGTTAAAGTTTGGGAAATTCCAGCTGAATTCGCCGGCGACGGAGACGGCGGCGATGAGGCTTGAGGTTATGGGGGTTTTGTAGCCCATAGAGAGGTGAGTTGAACCCAAGTGATTTCAGCCCTTGCCGTGCTTGGTGGTGGCTGATCGAAGAAATTGAATTCCGGCGAGGTTTTCGAACTTCACGGTGAGTTTTGGACATTTTCTGGTTAAAATTGGGCTTAGCTTTGAACTACAAAGTTATTGGAAATGTCAAGATCTTCAAACTGATGTATAGGTCAAAGATTTCTGGGTTGGTGAATTTTCCGGCGATCGGCGGCTGCGGCCCCACGCGCCGCTATGCGCTGCAGAACTCCGGCGATGTGACATTTTTGGCAAGTTTTATGTCGTTTCACTTGCTTTCACGTGCCGAATGCAATGTTGAGGTTTTTGAGTTGATTTGAGTGTTCTAATTTGGGACGAGGGTTTTTTGGGTGTATTTTTAGAATTTTGCTATCCTCGTCGATATTTCGAGTGATACGTCTTTCGAGAACGCGGGGTTCTTGACGTATTAGCTCCGTACAATATGTATTGATCGTATCCATATTATTCAAGTGATCGTGATCTAGTGTTTGGTGAGGGATCTTCCGCCGGACCTCAGAGTTAGTTTCGTACTGTGAGTAGACACTTTATTTTCACAGTTGATTTGCTAGCTAGTCCCTATTATGCATTTATGTTATGCATTTATGATTATACATTTTACGATTATGCATTGTATTAGTATGCATTTACATTTATGCACGTACAAGTATACATTTTACGATTATGAATTTTACGATTTTACATGTGCATGGAAAGTATTTATGATTTGGTTTACATAGAGTACAATCTCAGATATAGAGGTAGCATCGAAGCTTTAGCTTCTCGGCTGATCCCTGAGATGCTCCGGGGGGGGGGGGGGGGGGGCGGGGACAAATATCCTGACCCGAGGTCTTTCAGACTTATAATCACGAGGAGTCTGGGATCCCGTGATTAGACTGTACTATGCGGAGGAGTCCGTGAGTGACCTCGCATGATTTTATGTACATATTTATGGATCAGAGAAAATGTACCTAGTCGGGATTTTCATGTGCATTGACTCGCATTATGCTTTTATGTGCATATATGCTTATATGTTGGGAAAATCATATTATTATTTTCGTCCACTCACTCTAACGATTTCATTTGCCTTCTCCTGGGCTTTTCGGTTTCTTTTGCTCAATTTGCAGTTTGAATTCTGGGGTTGTACGTCGACAGTGGAGGCGTAGAGTTCTAGTCGCAATTCTATTCCAGTAGGTTCTTTGTTCGACCTACTTGTTGTATATGATATACATACGAGTCGCTCTGAATACTTATGTTATGTTTTCAGTTGAGCTTACTCCTAAATGTTTTATGAATTCTTATAAACCTTGTGGTTTATTTTTATATATGATGTTGAGAAATCCGGATGGGGAACAGAGCCCCACGGTTTGGCTTTTGTGGAATATTTGAAGTGTGATTCTCTTCGCAGGTTCTAATATTAGCTCACATATTTCAAAGTAAACTTTGGCAAAAAAGATTTTAAGGTCATGTTTTCGAAGGGGTTTAATTTCGGTTTAGACAACTAAATCGGAGTTTGGTCCTTTCATTTTGATTTCCCAAAAAAAAAATTAAGCCGTGTAATCGGTCGATTAATCGACAAATCAACCAATTAAGCAGTGACTACACAGTCTACCGTGTAGAAGGTTGTTCAGGCCCGAATCAACATATTCTTTTATCTATTGTAGATCATTCTCTCTCTCTCTCTCTCTATCTCTCTCTCTCTCTCTCTCTCTCTCTCGTCAAAACGAGGCAGTGCTCCACGAATTTCAGCCCATGCATCCCCGCAGAACAACGTTCTCTGCCTCAACCTCTTGCCACCGCCCTCGGCTAGCACCGCATCTGCTGCACCTCAAACTTGCGCTTGAACGTCTCTACCAAAAATTTACCACCAAATAGGTGCAACGAAATATCATCGCCTACCACTCTATGCCCAAATCGAGGCCACTACCGTCAACAAAGTCATCTCCAGAAGAAGCATCGCGAGGGGCTTCCGCAACAAGTATTGGAGAAGAAGGTACTGACCTAAACCTAAACCTAATGCCTAATTTTGGTTTCGATTTTAGACGTGTATACTTATTAGCTTTGATATCCATTAAATGAATAGTGGTATTGTTGTTCAGTTTAACTATTGAGTCTGATTGCTGTTTTGTGTTGATTGAGTTAACTTTATGCATACTTGTCGCCTAGGCTAGCCTTTAAAAAGGTCCAAGGTTATTGCTTCCATGAGGATGAGTTTTGGGTGAGAATTACCCAGCGAATTGCATATTACCTTGTGGATTACCTTGTAAATTGGTTCTGAAGTGTACCTAGCTAAATTTGCATATTTCTTTTGTAGGTTTTGTTTCAGGAAGAGAGTTACCTTGCAAATTGGATCCAAGTTCAGATGCTTGCATTGAAATTTATGTTTGACTAATTTTGTCTAGTGCATTTTGTATATTTATAAATGATTTTGTGTTCATGATCATTCTTTAGGAACTGTAATGCAGATTATTATCAAGATCGCCGCAGGGAATGGTGTTGGGAAACTTGACTTTTGGAAAGTAAAACATCATATTGTGGCAGGTGCACCTCTTGTTCAAGCAATCAATAACAGCTTGGTGCATGCTTTTGATTAATTGAAGCAATTTCCTTCTCCTATTATAACTATTATAGCAAAGTTCATCTCTTTTGTTTCTGGTGACTTTGGTGCTATTCTTATTATCATTTCATTTCTGAAGGATTTTCTGCTTGAGGGTCATATAAGATACGTACTGCTATGTGTACTTCCCTAATGATATGTTGGACTCTAACTGTAGAAATAGGATTTTAACTTTTTGGTATATGTTGCTATATAGTTTATGAATGGGCAGATATTTGGTCGCATTTTGTTCTGGTATGCTGCTGGAACCATGACAACTGTAATAGTGATGAGCTTCTGATCATGTTTGTAGAATTACAAAAATCACAATGAAATTTTGGAATTTATTCCAGAATTCACTATTGATGTTGAGGTGTTGGGCATGTTTCCCGGTTAGAATTTGTAGTTTATCTTAACGCTTTATTTTAGACAGTGATTAGCTGTTATGTGTGATCGAAACCTTTGATAAGATTCAAAATTTCGAGTAGTATGTTCCTTCTTGGCATTTTTAGTGTCTTAGATTTTCAAAAATATGGTAATAGAACCTAATAAAACTACGAGTCACCATTTGTAAACAAGGTTATAGAATTTAACTCTTTGCTTTCTTCAATCTGGTATAGGCTATACCAACTTGAACTAGTACATGTGTAGCTTGCAAATTAAGATCATTACATTGCAAAATCTGTTTACTACTAGTACATGACACTTTTAGTGCTATATATTGTTCCTATTACATTTCTAGACATATGATGATACATTTAGTTTAGAGGTTCCTAGCAATTTGGTACTTATAATGATGCGTCGTACTTGGCTTAATAATCACTTTGTAATTTATGCAGACATTGTTGGAAGAAATGGACCAAGCTACGAATCAAACTTGGAAGTAGATGTCAAGAATTTGTAGTGCAAAATTCACTAGCTTTGCTTGTTAGGTTTTCCTTGGAATTAATGTATAGCACTACAAGATTTTGGAATGATCGAGTATGAGTAGGAATGAAAAGTTGTTTGTTTGCAATTGAATGGGATTGTCATACTTGTGTGCTTTTTTGATAATTTCAACAACAAAAACCATAGAGTGTAATCAGACAACAATGATAGCATCAGAGGACTTAGATTTTTGACTTCTGTCATCTAAATGAATCTTTAGTTCTTTTTTTTGATGGAGAAGCTTATTCTCAGTCATTTGAATTACACTTCAGGTGACAAAATTTTGGACAAATGTCATCTAAATAAATTTCAAGTTCAAAAAAATGCCAATATTAGATGACATAGCTTATTCTCTGTCATCTAAGTTACACTTTACATAATTAATTTTTTTGACTTCTATCGTTTAAATAAATTTCAAGTTAAAAATAATGACCATTCCTCAATTAAAATATATGACAGAGCTCATTCTCTCATTATCTGTCATCTGAGTTACACTTAAGATAACTAATTTTTTTTACTTATGTCGTATAATTAAACCTTATTTTTTAAAAAGAAGGCATTTGGCATTCAACTTAGACGACATACCATTTTTCTCAGTCATCAGAGTGTCTTTCTAATGTTAGAAATCATATGTCGCCTGAGCTCATTTTAGATGATGGATTTGTAAACGATAGTTGCAAATGGTTCAAATGACGCTCCTCCGACCGTCATCTGATGGGCTTTTTGTACTAGTCTTCATTTCAGCACATGATCATCAAATGGTAATATAAAGGATTAGTGATTTCAATTATCGAAATATGTTGCTGATTTTGTGGAGAATGGAACTTCACATCGAATTATCAATGTGAATCTTCGCACTTCATATAAAAAAATATATATACATATTGAATGGTTTCAATTAGGGCTGGGCATGAGACGGGATGGGACGGGATTGAGATCATCTCACGTCTCGTCCCGGTTATTACACACGGGATGAGATCGGGACGGGCCTTGCATTTTGAGAGTAAATCCCGCTGGGCCCAATCCCGGATGGGACGGGACGGGATCGGGACGGGACGGGCCCAATCCCACCACAAAATTGGAAACAAAAAAGAAGAAAAACATGCTTACATTCATAAATCACAACATGCATCTATGATCTGATTAGAATTACACAACTTGCTTACATTCATAAGTCACAATCCATAACCTAATAATATCAAACATAACAAGAATAACATCCATAATCTGTTACACAAGTTCACATATCATAAGTTTAACAAGAAAAGAAGAAAATTAAAAACATAGCAATACAAGATTAAAAACATAGCAATACAAGATTAAAAACATAACAATACAAAATTGAAATCAGCGGTCAAGATCAATTTTAAATTATATATGGGACGGGAAATTTCAGTCCCGCGTCCCGTCCCGTTGTTTTTCTGACGGGACGGGATGGACATTTTTAGTTTCAAATCCCGCTGAGATCGGGACGGGACTGGGATTTGCGGGATTTGGGCCCAACCCTAGTTTCAATTGCCAAACAAATTTGTCAATGTTATGAAAATCAAAGATTCACTTCGTATTTTTAAAGCGGAGTTTCGCTTTGGATAGAGACTATATATATATAGGTCAAGCTATGGTAGAGTTAGTCTATGATAGATATTATTGTCATTATTATTTTATTTTAGGAAAAAAAAAATTCTATTTAAAGACATATTTTTTTTACAAAGTAAAGACCACAAATCGTCCTTTATATGTAATACTGTTCAACATTTTGTAATTGAGTCGAAAAACTTTTTTAGTACATTATCATGACTAAAATTACATCTTAATGGTCAAATTAATTATAAATGAGATGAATGCATTGTTAAACATGTATATCCTAAAATGAGACAAATTTTTACTAAATAAATTTTTTTATTACAAATAGGACATCATTTAGTCAATTATGTAGTTTACCATATTGACAACACATGTAGTCAATATCGTAAAATTCATATTAAAATAATAAATAAAGTCATAACTGATGTAATTACTGAAAGTAAATTATTACTTCTAACCTCATTTATCAAATTTTTAGTATATTTATTATATAATTTGTAGTTCTTCATAAATGAACACAATTACAAAAGATATAACCATATTACACTCTTTGAAGATATACCATCTATTTGATCTAATCGTGAATATTTACTATTACTATATATATCAAATTTGTTGACATAATATAAAATTGCCTTTAAATTTATAACTTTGTTTTAAATGTAATAATTACAAAAGTTAGAACAAAAATGCTATTTCAACATAAATTATTGCTCATTTTAGTAACATTTATCATTTAAGATATAATTGCTTAAAAATCAAGATATTTAATTACTTCATAGAGAATCGAACCGTATTACGACATTAAGGACAAATTATATAACCTAAATTTGAAGATTTATCACTATTACGTTTTATTTGTTGTTATATTGTAAAAATATTTATAAGCTTCTAAATTTGATTTCTTATTAATAATTACAAACAAAATAACAAATTAGGTTTAGTAATTTTAACACCGTTTGTCATTATAACTGTAATGCGTTGTAATTATATTCAAAAATAGAGACAAATTAATACATCAGAGAGGAACATAGTACACAAATGTGAACAAAAACTATATTTAGTCTAAATTAAAGAATTACTACAATAAAATCCAAATACTGTCATAGCTGTAAAATTAATTACAAATTTGATAATAATTTTGTTGATTACAAAATTAGACCCAAAGTAATTACAAAAACAAGGACACTTGATGTCGTAATTTGTAAATAAGAAATAAAATTGGTTAAGTATTTTTAAAATAAAATAAAGGTGGTTGATTAAGTTATTATTTGTTAAATAAAGTAATTAATTTAATTAAAAAAAATTAATTAAGAAGAGTGAATCAAATCAACAAATAATTAATTAATTAATTAATAGATCTTATTATCATAATTGTTATGATTCATTTGGAAATTAATTAGTCAATATAATAACTAAATATTCACTACCGTTAGATATATTATGAATCTAATGGCTAAGATTATTCAAAAAAAATCTATGGTGGAGTCACTCCACCTAAGAATTATCCTATTGTTGCAGGAGAAAGTAGAATTAACAAAAAAGTAGTTTTTCTTCTCATTGGTAGAATGCCTTAAATACAAGCTGATACAATCTGTTACAATAACTATCCCAACATAACAGAGATTCTCTGTATCTATCTAATTAATATCCATATCTAACTAGGACAAGACACACACCGAAATTAATGGAGAATAAATCTCCTTAAACACTCCTCCTTATATAGATTACCATAAGAATGATGCATGACTTGTTGTCTCATTAAAAACCTCATCAAGCAAAAAAAAAAACTTCATGGGTAAAACAAAAGGTTGGTCTAATTAAGAGAAAAAAAAGTACAACGCACCAACTACTAAAGCTACTACATGTAATATAAACTCTCCCTAATGTCTATAGAAATAGAACTTCCCATAACTATGAACTTAGTCTAGGAGTTCAGATAATCTTCGCATACCAATGTCTCTCACATGTTTCACAAAAGTAGATTTAGGAAGTGACTTGGTAAACAAGTCCACAACATTATCAGCATAACCAATCTGGTTCACATGAATATTCAACAACTGCTGTTGTTGCTGATTAAAGAAAAATTTCGGCGATATATGTTTTATATTGTCACCCTTAATGAAATCCAACTTCATCTATTCAATGCATGCAGCATTATCCTCAAATATGCAAGTGGGATCAGTAACAGTAGATTTCAATCCACTAGAGCCTCGAATATGACCTATGATTGACCAAAGTCAAACACATTCTCTAACTGCTTCATGTAAAACAATTATCTCAGAATGATTCGAGGAAGTAGCAACAAGAGTTTACTTTGTTGATCTCCAAGAGATTGTTGTGTTTCCCATAGTAAAAACATAACCGGTCTGTGAATGACCTTTGTGTAGGTCAGAAAGGTACCCAGCATCAGCAAATCTAACCAACACATCAACCGGTATTTTAGAATAGGGGATAGCATGAAAACTGTTCGAAGCAGGACCATTTTTCGACGGGTCGAGAGAATCCCTCGACGGGTCGAGGGAATCACTTTGGTCAATCTGAGGTGCAGATTTCGATGGGTCGAGGAAAATCCTCAATAGGTCGAAAACCCCAGAATTCGCTTCAACTTTATCTATTCCGAGAATTTCATGCTTTTCTCTGTATTCTTTAATTTGTAAGGGAAGAATAAATCCAAGTTAATAGAACCTTTCAAGTATCTTGGAGAGTTATTTCACTCCGTTCCAATGACGTTGCATAGGTGCAGAGCTAAATCTTACCAACAAGTTCACTGAAAATGAAATATCTAGACATGTGCACTGAGCTAAATATAACAAAGATCCAATGACACTAAGATATGGAATTTCATCTCCCAAGATCTCCCCATCGACATCTAATGGACGAAACAAATCTTTCTTGGGGTCCAGACTGCGTACAACCATTCGTGTGCTAACAAGGTGTGCTTTGTCCATATTGAATCGCCTGAGCATCTTTTGGACATAAACAGACTGGTGAAAAAGAATTCCACCAACTCAATGTTCTAGCTCTAATCCGAGACAAAATCGATTCATACCAAGGTCTTTCATCTCAAATTCAGATTTCAAGTAGCAAACAGTCTCGTTAATCTCTTTAAGAGTTCCGATCATATTCATATAATCAACATAGACAGTTACTATAGCAAATTCTAATCTTGTTCTTTTAATGAATACGCATGGGTATAAATCATCATTCTTATATCCCTTCCTAATCAAGAAGTCATTGAGGCGTGTATACCACATTCTACCGGATTGCTTCAATCCATATAGTGAACGTCTCATCTTTATAACATAAGCACTCTGTGGTTTAAAGTTACTTGATTTGGGTTATAGTAATGTCATATGGCACTTTCATGTATATCTCTAAATCAAGATCCCCATAGAGATATGCAGTAACCACATTCATTAGCTGTATACTAAGCTTTTCAGACACTACCAAGCTTCTCAGGTAGCGGAAGGTAATGATGTCCATAATTGGAGAATACGTCTCTTCATAATCAATTCCAGGGCGCTGAGAGAAACCCTGAGCTACAAGTTTAGCTTTATAATACAAGATCTCATTCTTCTCATTACGCTTCTGAATAAAGACCTATTTATATCCAATTGGCTTAACTTTCGGTGGGCATAGCATAACCAGACCGAAAACTTGCCTTTTATGCAGAGAATCTAGTTCAGTCTGGATTGCTTCCCTTCCATTTCGGCTAATCTGCTCTACGTTGACATTCATCAACTGAGCGGTGTTCCACTTCATTGTCGTCAATAATCTCCTGAGTGACGGAATAAGCAAACATATCATCAACTAACATGGAAGATTTATCCATAAGAACATACGCATCATTTGTTCTAAGTGAGATTTTTAGGTTCTCTGATATCACAAAAGGTTCTAGAGCGTTCCTCAAAGATGCCAATTGTGATTCAAGGATATAACCATAGTTAGAGACAATCTCATGTGAAGGATTCACAATGTTGATGATAAGTGGATCTTTTGGTGCCTTGATGGCCTCCCTTTTAACCGGCGGCTCATCTGTGAATTTTCTCGTTATCCCTCTCTTTCTGGTGGGAGCCAAGGCCGAAGAACCACCATCTTTATGAGTAGGAGGAACATCTCCTTGCCCAGTGTTGCTATTAACGAATCCCTTTGCCCAGATTTTCAACCTTGCTGGAACATTAATAGCAGGTATATCCGATCTCGTCACTTTAGCGATATCAGCAAATGAATCAGGCATAAAGTCTGCCACTTGCTGAAAATCGAGTATCCTACGCACTTCTATCTTACTCTGAGACGTGTGTGGATCATGATGAGACACAGTCGGATCAAACCACGTCAATTCCTAACATTGAACTGGAATAGAACTATTCATATCTCACCCTAATGGCAAGAAATTTGTCTCATCATATTGACAATCTGTAAATCTAGTAGTAAAGAGATCTCCTGTTAAAGGTTCAAGATAGTGGATTATCTTGGGTGATTCGAAACCAACATAAATGCCCAATCTTCTTTGAGGACCCATCTTAGTACGTTGTGGAGGCGCAAAATGGCACATATACCGTGTAACCAAAAATGCGTAAATGTGAAATATCATGCTCATATCTAGTTATCAACTGGTACGCACTTAATGGTTGACGGGCAACAGGTCTAAAATGAAGAACCATTGTTGCGTGTAACACTGCATAACCCCAAGCAGAGGTCGGTAAATTTGTATGCATTACCAAAGCTTTTGACACAAGCTGTAACCGCTTGAAATGAGCATCTACTAAACCATTCTGAGAATGAACGTGGGGAACAGGATTTTCAACATCAATCCCAAGGGAAATGTAGTAATCATCAAAATACTTTGATGTAAACTCGTATGCACTATCCAATCTAATAAACTTAATTAGATGGTTCAGATTGTAAGCCCGGAGCTTAATGATTTGAGCTAGGAGTTTTGCAAATGCAGCATTCCTTATAGACAGCAAAGCAACGTGTAACCATCGCATTGATGCATCTATCAAAACCATGAAATATTTAAATGGTTTTCATTCGGGTTTGATAGGTCCACAAATATCACCTTGGATCCTTTGTAAAAATGAAATATTTTCATTGTAATCAACAGCAAAAGAAGGAAGAGTCATCAACTTTGCTAAATAATAAGCTTTGCAGAACGAGCAATGCGCATCAGAGATGACAACATAAGAATCTGGTGGGATAATGCACAATGCCTCAATAGTATGTTGCTGGGAAGGTGCTATACTTGTCGTGGAGACCAAGTTAGGATTGAGATGGGTAGTCTCAACCTCACCATCTAAACTGATGGAAATGGGTAATCCCACATGTTTCTTGGCTCTAACGAATGGATAACCATGAGTATTTTTCAAGATTTTGATCATCATATCATGACCTGAGTGTCTCAGTCGTACATGCCAAAGCTTATATGAATTAGATTCACACGTAGTAGTATGAGTCACGACATTAGATTCAATAATCCGAACCATGGTTAAGTACAAACCACTACGAATTGTCGGAAACTTTTCTAGAATGCTCTTGCGGCCACAATCAAGAGAGGTAATACAAAAAAGTTCTTTTCTATTCTCACAATAGGTTTCCAATTCAAATCCGTTGGCACGAATATCCTTAAAACTTAGCAAGGTTTGATTGGCTTTTGGTGCATATAAGGCATCAGTGATATATAATTTTGTACCATGGGGCAGCAGAAACACTGCACTACCACGCCTCTGAATAACGGTGTTGCACCAATCATGGTTGTCATTGAGGATTGTATGGGAAAAGATCCACAAACAGTTTCATATTCCGCATAATGGTATAGTAGTACCACTATCTGCTGGACACTCAATTTTTCCTTGAGACATCTACACAATCAATGTAAATAAATAAGTCTTTGTAGCAAAGACGAGGTGCACACTTCAAGTATATACTTGAAGATTTGAGAAGGGTGTGACCCTTGTTGAGTGCTGATATGGCATGGCATAAACCGATGTAATAACAACATTATAAGCCAATGCAACAGATGAAAAACTCATCTAAAAACATCACATCCAGGTCACATTTTCGACGAGTCTAAGAAAAGCCTCAACCGGTCGAAAATAAACCCAAAATAACTTGTGATTTTCTGATACCAGAAAGGCAGAAATTCGACCTGTCGAGAAAATTTTCGACGGGTCAAATTTTGATCAATTTTGGGGCAGAAGCATGGCTTCGACGGGTCAAAAATTGTATAGTTCAACTTTTCATTAGGTTGAATTTGCTCTGTGAACTACTTTAAGTTATTTTTTAACGTTTTTTCTTTGTCAAAGTGGTATCTTGGCTTACTTTTGCCATATATATATGTAAACTTCGACCCATACATAAGAATCGTATGAAATAGAATATTCTCAAACACAAAAAATAAATCCATGCCACTTGGTTTCAGGCTTGGTGCAACCCAAGTCCATCATTCTCTTTGGTTTGCACAACCAAAAAATCGCACGGCTCCTAAGTGATAAAAGAAAGAAGAACTCATCTTCTTTCTTTTTTGATTACCTCCCTCGCGTATGTATAAGACCGAATCCATTCGATTTCTAAAAAGGATTACTAATCCTTAACTTTTCGAGGAATCCTTCAAACTACGCCTTCGGAAAGCAAGAAAGTAGAATGCCACAGCGTACATTTTCATATACCAAAAATTGAGAAATATTCATTTCTTGGCAACAAAAATTAGTCATAGATGTGTTCTTATTCATAAAACAAAGACAAGTGTCTTTAAAAATTCTTGACCGAAAATTAAGCCAAAAACGAAACTAAAACTTGAAAGATTACAGAGATAACTGCCTTTTACATATGCTTAATCAAAATCTGGGGTATCAAATTCTTTCGCCTTGTGATCTCCTAGAACTAGGTTCGTGTCAACCTTCATCTCATAATCTTCAGTGCAATTCGACTCTTGAGTCAAAAATGTTTGTGCTTCTTGTAGATATTCTAGATTTCTCTACTAGCATGACACTGTTTGAGCATATCTCTAGTAGAGCCACACTTGAAATAACCAAGCTTGCTAGATTGTTGATACCGTTGATCATCAGGAACCGAACTAGACTGGTTCTTTTAAGAATGGGCGTTCTGATCTCTATGCCAAGTCATACTTTGGATGTGGCCTTAGTCACGCCCACGCCCTCCTCTTCCCCCACGTGGAGCATGTCCACCACGATTATAAGGTTCTGAACGAGTAACCTTCTTATCTTTTCGAGCCATTCCTCCCGTATTATAACTCTTAGGCTTTTTAGTACCAACCGATCTTGAGTTATTATTCAATATGATCTCATGATGCTTTTCTTTAGTCGTAAGACTGCTAATGAGATCACTAAATTCGGTAATCCTCCCTTGCTCGTACTCAATCCGATACTGATGAGCTAGAAGACTCATTGATGCAGGGAAGGTTTCTAATTATAACGCCTTCTCAATCATGTCTTCCTCAGATTTTTTCACACCGCAAAATCTTAATTCAGACTACAGATCGAGAATAGTTTGGTTAAAAGTGTTGATCTTTGGGAAATCCACCATTCTGATGTTGTTCCATTTTGCAGTCAACTCAGGAAGTTGTGCATTATGCACATTGTTGAACCTATTTTTTAAAATATATCACAAAACCATGGGATCTATCTTGTTCAAATAAGGCTTTTTTAGAGATGGGTTAATATGACGTCTCAAAAACATGAGGGTTTGAGCTTTTGTCTCTTTATTAGGTGGGAGGAGGTTTGTTCCAGGCCCAGTGGGTTTGATGGTATTGGTAAGTCTCTTTCCGGTTAATGTATTCTCTACATCAGAGACTCAACGATGGTACTCCTTGCCTTGAAGGTCAAGGATCTCAAATTTTGGCCTTCCAGGCTCATTCAATTCGAACTCATCTACAAAACACACAGAGATGTTTTATTTGAAACGATCGAGTACTACGATCACAAAACTTTCAAGTTTAATTAAATAAAAACATGATCCATGATGCATGGTCACGAAATCGATTATAAAACGGTGGTAAAAACCACACCCAGCGACTATGACACAACAGTCATATAGAATCGATTTCCCTTTTCTTTTCTTTTCTTTTCTTTTCCAAACCGTGACTCCCCCAGGACCGTCACGTATACTCTATGGTTATTGTTAGTATTATATCATTAGTTGTACGATTAACATACTTATCCGCTTAAGCAGATTAGCAACACCTACCACACCACACGCAAGACCACCAAGGAGGCTCCAACTTCACTCACCGGACCCACTCCCTCCGGGCACGCACGCACCCGTGGGGAGCGCGCCCGAATAAGCAGAACACACACCAGCAGAGTGCAGGTTGTCCCACATCGAAGAACACCACCAGGCTCCAAACTCAACCACCTATATATATCAGGTATTTATTACAGGTAAGATCACTCATTCACACACCACTAATTCACGAACTCGCTCGTCCGCACGTTCACTTGACTGTTATATCCAATACATCATCTGACTTAGGCATCAGAGCGTTGAAGGCGGGCCACCCCGTCTTGACCCCTGACCGCCTGTTTCATTGTTGTATTCTTCTAACAGCCGCTCGCGAACCCGCCACCCGAAGCATCCGACAGAAGAGAGGAAGCGCTCGAAGGAGAGTCAACCGCCCGAAAGAAGGAGCCACACGCACGAAGGAAGAGAGAGCGCCCGTCCATCCGAACAGCCCCAGCGTTCGGACGCACCAGGAGGAGAAAGAAGTGTATTCGTGTTGCTTCTGCCCCATTACGCCCCCGCGCGTAATTCGGTAGAAACATCTGGCGCCGTCTGTGGGAAACTTACAAATTGCAAACCTCGTATAAACACCACGGAAATCAAAGGTCCACATGCTCAACCCGGTGACTAACGATAGCAGCGCGCCCGATGGGGAGACGCCGCCAGACTCGCAGGGGCGGAATGTGCTAGCGACCGACGGGACCGGTGGCGAGGGGCGCATCCGCGGCCTGGTCCAGCAATTACGGGAGGCGGCGCTCGAGAGAGCAGAGGAGCGCCAAATCCGCCAAAGGTTGGAGGATCGGCTGGACGCACTCATCAACCAGCAGATGGAGCGGCACGAGGAAACTCAGGAGACCACCAGCGAGCAGCACCCGTTCGGCAGGACCGACGCCCGAACGGCCAGAACACCGTCACCCGTGGGAGAGTCGGCGCCCCCGACGAACGATGCCCTGATCCTTCGGAGGATGGAGGAACTGGCGGAGGAAGTTTCGCGCCTACGCAAGGACAAGCTGGCCGGTCAGGGCGGGACGTTCGCCCCCCGGGTCAGCCCGTTCTCGGCACATATACTGGAGAGGGGAAGGGACCCCCACGCGAAGATAACGAAGATCGCTCGGTTCGACGGGAGCGGGGATCCACGCGCGCACGTGGACGAGTTTCGGTCCACCACGGACGGAACCCGGTATTCGGACCCAACCTTGTGTTTCCTGTTTCAGGAAACACTGGCGGAAGAAGCGCGGAGCTGGTTCTACGAGATCCCGCCAGGATCCATCCATTCGTTCCTCGAGCTGGCGGAGAGCTTTCAGAAGCGCTACAGGCTCCAAGGCAAGTACAACACCACGGGCATCCTCCTAAAGGCCCGCCAGGGGACGGACGAGAGCCAGTCGAGCTACATCAACCGATGGAGGACGCTCGCAAGCACATGCAGGGACCTTGACAAGCGAGTGGCCAAGGTAGCCCTGATGGACAATCTACTCGCCACTCCATTCGTAGAGAAGCTGGTCAGGAAGGAGCATCTCGACTACGACGAGATCATGGACCTGGTCGTACAGAAGGAGTTAGTAGAAATGCGAGTGTACGGATCCGCCTCCGAATCTAGCACCAACAGACCGGGGGAGGACGCCCAACCTCTACGGCCCTCGGGCAACGGAGATACTCCGACCGGAGGATACAAGAGGCACCGGGACGCGCCAGGGCAGAATCACCAGGAATCGTCCTCCCGCAACAGCAAGGGCAACCACTACAACCAGCCGAAGGGACCGGCGCAGCAGGGCGCCCGTCCGCCGCCAGCTTCGCACCATCAACCGACGGGACGGGAGGTCTACGCGGTCGACCTACAGTCACTCGAACAGCTTCTCCACTTGCATCAACACCGGCTCCCACCACCAAGCGACGTGACGGTGGCAATGGCCCCGGTCGGTCGAATTCCGAGCATTTGGTGCGAATACCACAACGCCGCCACCCACCACACCAATGACTGCCCCATGCTAAGGAGGGCCCTCGAGGGCATGAGGAAGAACGATCAGACCACTCCTCCCAAGGCGAGAGGACGACAGCGCCAGACGGGCGCCAGGACCCGTGGAACTATCAGTACGATATCCAGGGGCAAGCGCAAGGAAGGGACATCGTCGCCCGATCGCTCGAGCAGGGAGGTGTTGACGATCGGGGCAAGGAGAGCGCCCAAGGAAGGAAGGAAGGAAACGCCCACCATCAGCTTCACAGCGAGGGACGAAGAGGAAAACCCGAAGGACAGCACCCTGCCATTCGTGATTGACGCAATCATTGATCAATTCCTTGTGAAGAGGGTGCTGGTTGACAATGGGGCGTTCGTCAACGTAATCTATTTCGACGCGTACAAGGCGCTCGGAAGGCCAGCACGCAAGATGACGCAGGACCATGAGAGCGTGGCCAGCTTCACGGGCGAAACATCGTATCCGATCGGAAGTGACAGCCTCCGAGTCGAGATCGGCGCGCCCGACTCTCTGCACAGCGAGATCCGAACGGACTTCATCATCATAGACACCCCCTCCCCCTACAACGCCATACTCGGGAGGCCGGGGATCTGCAGGTGAAGGATGATCATCGCAGGATACATGCTCTTGGGACGCTTCCCCACCGAGCACGGAGTTGGACACATCCGGGGGTACAACAGCGAGGAGGCAGCAAAACCCCGGGACAGGAATGAGGTCCTCGCCCTGGAGCCCGCGCCAGGATCAGAAGCACCCGATGATCCACGCGACGGGCTGATGGCCGTATCACCCGTACCCGAACGCGAAGAGCTAAGGACGATCCAGCTATCCTCCGAACACCCGGAGAGAACGGTCCAAATCGGGGCATCATTGGCTCCCGCGATAGCCGAACGACTGATCGCGCTGCTGAAGGAGAAGCAGGAGGTGTTCGCCTGGTCGTACAAAGACATGCCCGGGATCAGCACGAATATCATATCCCACCGGCTGAGCGTCGGCGCCAACGCCCGGGTAGTGAAGCAGAAGAGGCGGGCGTACAAAGCGGAGCATTACGCAGCCATGCATGAGGAGGTGGACCGATTATTGGGCATCGGATTCATCCGGAAGGTGGATTATCCCAAGTGGATTTCCAACGATGTGATGGTGCAAAAGAGCAACAAGAAGTGGAGAATGTGCATCGATTACAGTAATCTCAACAAGGCATGCCCAAAGGACAGCTTCCCGATACCGAGGATCGATCAGCTGGTGGACGCAACGGCAGGGCACGAACTTCTATCGATGATGGACGCTTACTCAGGCTACAACCAGATCTTCATGGACCCCGCGGACCAGGAGGCGACGACGTTTGTCACGGACAAGGGCCTTTATTGCTACGTTGTCATGCCTTTCGAGCTGAAGAACGCCGGCTCCACATACCAGAGGCTCATGAACGCGATATTTCACGGCCTGATCGGCGATATCGTAGACGTGTACGTAGACGACATATTGGTAAAAAGCGTCCAGGCGGTCGACCACGTCCAGAACTTGGGGACTGTGCTTGACGTCCTCATCAAGAATGGCATGAGACTGAACCCCGCCAAGTGTACCTTCGGAGTCACCAACAGCAAGTTTCTGGGGTACATTGTCAGCCAGCGGGGGATCGAAGCCGCGCCCGCGAAAGTCAAAGCGATCATTGACATGAAACCGCCCGTCAAGAGGGTGGACCTACAGAGCCTCACGGGAAAACTCGCGCTACTCGGACAGGTGTGCCCCGTTCTTTAAAGCCCTAAGAACCACGAACAAGCGCGAGGTTGTGTGGACGCTCGAGTGTGAGGAGTCTTTCCTTCAGATCAAGGAGTACCTGGCGTCCATTCCGCTCCTCTCCAGACCCGTTCGAGGGGAAATTCTGTACCTCTACTTGGCTGCTTCCCTCGTCCGCAGGGAGGACTGCACGGAATTACCCGTGTTCTTCTTAGGGAAGGGCATGACAGGAGCTGAGACACGATATCCGACGATCGAGAAGATGGCGCTCGCGCTCGTTACCGCCGCCCGACGGTTAAGGCCATACTTCCAGGCGCACAGCATCCACGTCCTCACCAACGTACCCTTGCGCCAGATACTCCAATCACCCGATCATAGCGGCCGCCTGGCGAAGTGGGCCATCGAACTTAGCGAGTTCGACCTCGAGTACAAACCCCGCACGGCGATCAAGGGACAGGCCGTGGCTGACTTCATCGCCGAGTATACGGAGGCAGAAGGAGCGCCGGCCCGAGCAATCGATGGCCCGACGGTAGAGACGTCCGAAAACCCGGAGGTCAAGGAGCGACCGTTGTCAGAATGGAACCTCTACGTCGATGGATCCTGCACAAAGAAGGTAAGTGGCGCCGGTATAATCTTAACCGGGCCAGGAGGGGTAAACGCGGAGTACGCCCTCAAATTCGAATTCAAGGCAACAAACAACGAGGCCGAGTACGAGGCGCTCATCGCGGGCCTGCAGCTGGCCAAGAATTCAGAGGCGCCCGACCTCAACATATTCAGCGACTCACAACTGGTGGTGAGCCAGGTCGGAGGAGAATTCCAGGCGAAAGAGGAGTCCATGATCGCCTATTTGACACATGTGCAGACGCTGATCAAAGGATTCAAATACGTCAACATCAGCCATATACGCCGGGGATTCAACGCGAAGGCAGACAAATTGGCCTGATTGGCCACGGCACCCGTACACACGGGACCAGGGCAGCGTATCGTCGAAGTGCTGCGACGACCGAGCATTTCAGGAGCGAAGCAGGTCCTGGCAATCGAACCGCACGAGCATAGTTACATGGACGTGCTCATTGCCTATAAAACTAGAGGAGAACTGCCAGGGGATAAGAAAGAGGCCAGGACCATCGTCGCACGGGCGGCCAATTTCAGCGTGCGGGATGGGGCACTTTATCGGCAAGGGAGGACTTGGGCCAGCCTCAAGTGCGTCACTCCAACAAAGGGCAGCTCGATCTTAAAAGAGATCCATTCGGGCACGTGCGGCCATCACGCGGGTGCTAGATCAATCGCGCACAAGGCCCTCCGACACGGTTTCTGGTGGCCCACCATCCACGCAGACGCCACGACACTGACATGCAAGTTTCACCAGTGCCAGCTACACGCGCATCACCACCATGCGCCCGCCGTCCCACTGTCCATCCTCCTATCGCCCGTCCCATTTGCACAGTGGGGACTGGACCTGATCGGAGAGCTTCCGAAATCGAAAGGGCAGTATAGATATCTGATTGTCATCATCGATTACCACACAAAGTTCATCGAAGCTCAACCCATGGCGAAGATCACCACGGAGAAAGTGGAACATTTCCTCTGGCGCTTCCTTTTCTGTCGCTATGGGACGCCGCTTAGCATCATCACGGACAACGGGCCACAATTCAACAACCCCAGACTGATAGCCTTCTGCGAGCACCAGGGAACGGACCTCATCTTCGCGTCGCCAGCGCACCCCCAGACAAACGAACAGGTGGAAGCAGCAAACAAAATCATCAAGTCTGGCATCAAGAGAAAAATTGAAGATATCGAACCCGGGGACGCAGGTTACGGGCGCTAGCCCGAGGTCATCCCAGAAATTCTGTGGTCCATCCGAACGACAGCCAACGCAGCTACAGGCGAGACCCCGTTCAGCCTGACGTTCGGAACAGAAGCCGTGCTACCCCTGGTGATTACCCATCAAAGCCCACGTATCGAGGGGTACGATCCGCGCACGAACGGTGAGGGGCTGAGGCTCAACAATGATCTGCTGGAGGAAAGAAGAGACATGGCGCACCTGCACAACGCCGCGAACAAGCAGAGGATCGCCCGACTGTACAATCAGCACGTACGGGCTCGCCCAATCCAGCTGGGGGACTGGGTGATGAAAGCAATCCAATAGAAGGTGAAGGCGCTTCGCCCATTATGGGAAGGCCCGTACGTTGTTGACGAGGTGATCAGCAACAACACTTTCTACCTTAGGGACATGCAGGGTCAACGACTACGCCACCCATGGAACATCCAGCACTTGAGAAAGTACCTTCACTAGATCTCGCTATGTTACGTCCATTTGAATAAATGATGTCGCGTTTGTTTGTCCTTACCCCGCCCGCCCACACACTCGGGGGACTGGGGATAGACTACTCGCAAGGATGTAAAAAGGGGGCGCGCGCCCGCACAAGTTACTCAAGGGATGATAAAACAAACTCAACAAAGGGAGACAAGGCACACAAACAGACAGAAAAAGAAATTCCATTCATTCGCCAGGGCACGAAGGCCCGATTACAAAAAATCTACCCTATTACAAAAGGAGAAGAGGAAAAAGAAAAGCTACTCTACTACGTGCCTGCTCCACCACCACCGTCCGCCAACCCCGCCAGGAAGGCATCATACTTCTCCAAATCCACAAAAGGCGCTACCATCTCCTGGAACTGGGCGACCTGAACATCGGCCTCAGCGTCCACCAACTCCTTGAACTCCAAAGAATTCTTGAAATCAGCAACCGCCTCCGCCCGCGCCTTCTGGACTTGGGCCTGCATTTCAGCCATCAGGCGGGACTCCACCTCCGCCACCCTATTGACCGCCTGGGCCTTCTCCTCTTCCAGGGCAGCCAGAGCTGAATCGCGTTCGGCCTTGTACAGCGCCTCCCGCTCGCTCGCCTCCAGGCTTTTCGCCGTCGCCGCCCGGGCTTCTTGACGTAGACGGTCCGCCACCAGCTCATGCTCGCCCAGCTCATGCTCATACTTCTTACAGGCATCGGCGAGCTTACGCGTCTCCGCCTGCGACTCTACCACATGGCGCCTGTTGGCGAAGCGCTGGCGCGCCAGGTACATCTTGTGTTGCAGAAGGCGCGGGCGGAGGCGGTTGCTGATTTCAAGAATTCTAATATCTAATCAATATCCGTATCTAATTAGGACAAGACACACACCGGGATTAACGGAGAATAAATCTCCTTAAACAGCAACCAAGTAAACAATTTTTTTTAAGTCTTCCTAAATATATCATATTGTCGCATTAATGCCATGAAAGTGATGCCTTACTACTTGTGCAAAATTTTCCAATTATCATAAATAACGTGGAGAGATTTGCAATCAAATAGAGAAAAGACTTCTAGGTCTTCCCAAATAGATCAAAACCAATGGCAATAGCTAGTGTGATCAATGTAAATTAGTTATAAATAACTGTTTGGGATGAAATAAAATATTGGGCTTGGAAGGCTGAGTCTGGCGAGCAGCCCGGGTGGGTTGAAGTCTCGTGAGCGGCCCGAATCCGTATTGGGTTATGACTATAGGTTAGAATCCATATGGCTTGATGTTTATCTGATATTTCCTACATCGGTTAGGTTTCCTTTGAGAAAGGAATTAGGATAGCATCAAAACTATATAAAGATAAGACCGTGTGCTGGTAAAGACTCAGAGTTATATTGAGAATCAAAAAGCTAAAGACGTACAAGAGAATTGAAAGATGACTACTGTGCAGTATATAAGAAGAACAAGAGAAATGAAGTAGGGGTCCCCGACCAAATATAAAATATTTTCTATACGCAAATACATCTCATCATAGATTCTATCCTCCAACCAAACGATCAAAGTGCTTGTCACCTATCGAGTGAGAGTATTGAGATCAAAGGAAGTAACGCAGTTGGAAGATTGAAGGGTTTGTCACATATCGAGTGAGAGTTTGGATATCCAAGGAAGCAAAACCCCACTGTTCTCAACACACCATTAAAGAGATTGCTCTGCTTTGCACTCGTAAAGGGTAGTGTGAGGTATCGATTTCTGTGACTCTGCTAGAGACACGAAAACCCAAAGTCCTAGGTCACTAGGCAAGAATGACCTATTCAGGCGAGGTTGGTGCTCTCCCCGCCTTAATCGCTTAATCAAGAAGTCAGGCAACTTACCTTCATACTCTATCGTGAGACGGTGGCACGCTAGCACACGAAGCACAACTGGATAAACCGACACCTGCGGTTATACTATCCGAAATCTATAAAATAGACAGTTTGTAAGAGATTCTCTGCGTGCTCCTTGCCAGAGAGATTTTAGAGTCAAACAATAACTATCGAAAGTAGTTTTTTTTTTCGAGAGGAAAGATGCCAAGCACAGTGCTTGTAGGCTCCTTCCCACTATTATTTATTATTCCCAAAAGTAATTGCTAGAATGTTGTATATACACCTCAAAACACAAACAAACCATAATGAGAGACACTGAGACAGTCATGAAAACATCAACGTTATATTATTCTTGTATGTTCAGCTGGTTTCATCGCCAAAGAATGCTTTTGTTTTTGCTAGTGTTAGTGTAGTAGAGGCTCTTCTCAAATGGAAACAACCACATGAGCTTTTAATGCCACCACATGAGAGCATATATTAGTTGGAGTAGCTAGATTTACTCTCCAATTCATTTGTTTTTAGAGTAACGTGGCATGGAGATCAACCAGGCACTCTGAAAGGAGACAGACCTCGGCCAGCGAAGGAGACAATGACCTGGTCGATCAACAGTGATGAAGACAAACACGAAGACCGAGACCATAAGGAGAAGAGAGAGGACTACTGAAAGGGAATCGTTCGTTTTCAAAGAAACCTGCCAGAAGGGTCGAAATCTGGTTAATTAGCCAGGAAGATCTGTTGCCGTCTACATTCTTTGTTGCATTTTTTCTTTCTTTTCGTTGACCAGTAGTTATATGAAAGCATGTATCAAAACAAGGTTCACAGACATGGAAAATACGAATTAACCATTATTAACAAACTATCAAGAATTCAAGGTGAAGTTTCCTCTTTACAAGTACTGATAATGTATAAAAGGCAAAAAACCACAAGATGAACTAAAGCAAATTTTATTTTTATTTTGGTGCAAGTGTCATTGGAGCCAAATTCATCACCTCAGCGCGAAATTTTACCAATAATTCAAAAATTACAAAAATTAGAGGAAATGAAGCCAAAACCAATCAAACAGGAGCATGCCTTGAAAATGGGCTACACAATACCAAACTAAAGTGAGCTTAAATAATAGATAATCTTATGATGCCCTATTATAATTGCATATTATTTACTCAAGCTATGTACATTCCACCAAGTGCTATTTGGGAAGAGCACAAGAATCACAGGAAAATTACGAAGGGAATCAAGTAGACACAGGCTTTCTTGTCCATATCATCCCTTTCACCTTGCAACACCTCTGGCGCCATCGCCTCGACGGCCCTTGCGCTCAGTTCGATGGACTTCACCAGCGGCGGGCAGAAGGCGAACGGATTGGCAGACGGGCCAACGACTGGGTTACCCGTCCGTTGACGCTTCAAGAAGGGCTCACTGGCTCCTCCCTGCTCCGATACCCGTGGGGGGCTGGGCGGACGTCTGGCCACTTGGGGCGTGGCGGAAGCACGCGCGGACGATTGGGGCGCGGAAGAGGAATGACCCATGTCGGAAGCACGAGATGTGTCCCGCCTGTCCCGCTGCTCATCCCGGTCCTGGCGGCGCTGATCGCGGCTATCTTGACGCCTCTCCGCGCGATCGGCCTTGGCCTGTGCTTTCGAAACACCCGCCTTGCTAGGCGGCGGGGGAGGGGCATCCGCCTGGATGGCTGGGGCAAAATCAGCCTCGTCAGGAATGGGGATCCTGGGCTGAGTGGTCTCCCCCAACGTCAGACCACCTTGCCCGTCGTCCACCACCTTTCGGACCATGGCGGCGGTATCCTGAAGATAGGACAGGCGGCGCTTGACCACCTCATCCGAAGCAGCGTTCTTGCCAGCCATCTTCTTCTTAACTACAAAGACAACAAACGAAATGTCAGCAACAGAAGAACAGTTAGTCAAATCTCCTCCTACTCCCAGACAACAAACTACAAGACCCACGTACGCGGCAGCACAGCAAGGTGCGTCTGCTCGATAAGATCCCAATGACAGGCGACAAAAAACGATCTTGCCTCGGGCGCCGGGTCAAACACAAACCTCAGGCGATTCACCCGGGCCTCCTCAGTGGGCATCATCGGATACTCATTCGTATCGAGGGGATGGAAGGCTTGGGGGACTCGATCGATCTGGTCGGCATGGGCAGCATACACGGACGAGAAGGAGCTCAACTCCCAATCACCACCTACCAGGCAATTGATCGTACGCCAGGAGGTAGAAGAACTCGGCTGCTCCGTCAACCACTACTTCACGCGAGGCTCCACGGTGATGGTTCCCGAGTCCCTCTTGCGCGTGGAGTAGCGGAGACCGAAGAAGTGCAGGAACTCCGCCCGCGTAGGATGATCCATGCCGCTCACCTGGAAAATGCTGAACATGGCCACCAGGGTAAGGGTGAGCGTGGGCCCACATTGCCCAAGAGAGATCTTCAGCAGCGCCAGCATATACTAGAAGAACGGATGCAGTGGAAGCTTGATCCCCGCCTTGAGATGGAACTCGCTCAGGAAGACGTGGCCGGGCGGCGGGCGAGTGAACGTATCGTTCCCACCAGGCATTCTCAGCCTCACGGAGCCAGGGATATGGTACTCCCGCGCCCATCTGGCCATCTCGGAGACGGATGGCGCACGTTCTAGCTCCTGGACGGGCGTCCCATCAGGAAACCGCCAATGTACAGGCCCACCTTCAGCAAACTGAGGAAACGAATCTCCTCCCTCCACCCTCTCTTCACCCCAGGGATTCGACCCGTCCGAGTGCCCGCCCGACGATCCAGACGAGCTCTCCAATCCCGCATTCACGCACGCTTGCCTAGCATCCATCGACTGCACGGGAGAGGCATCAGGGAAAATACATTGCAGAGGCGTGACACTCAAAACAGACTCGTACGACGCAACTAAACCACCCCAACCCCGGAATGTGGATCCGCTCACGTGACTGATCGCTCGGTATCTCTATTGGCTCCATCCTAAAGACGAACGCACGCACACAACCAACACTTAGCAAAAAATCCCTCCCCACACAGAAACACCAAAACCCACAAAGAATCACCCACAAACAGATCAAACACACCCCACCCAAAAACACACCCCGTTCCTAAAAAGTTCAAAACCCAGACAAACCAAAACACAGAAACAAAAGCAAAGGCAGAACCAAGGACGAGAGCCTCACCAGATTCGGTTTGTAGAGGGCTGAGTTTTCACGTTGAGCACGTATTCCGGCAAACAGAGGACACAAACGAAGGCAAGCTTCAAACAGGATGCAGATCGCAGAGTGATTCCGGCAGAATTTCGATAAGTTGTGAAAGTGATGAAGAAGACGAAGGCAAGGGAAACCCTATTTATATTCCTCGGACGGGATAAGCGAACGAACGCCAGTCGTCCGTTTTTCGCGTATCCACCGTCGGATCGCAACATGTGGCCCCGGGCGGTTTACTTGCCCTCCTAAGTAACCGTGCCAACCCCTCGACTTCCCGCCTTGATTTCAAACCCTAGCACGGTCTCCAACAGTTCGACGCGTGGCGCCCATGCTCCACTCCCACGCTCCCACGCGCGTGACGTCTGCCCTTCGAAGCACTCGTGACAAAACATCAGCATTTAATGCAGGGGTACGCCAGCATTAAATACGACGGCTAGCATTTATTACGTACCGGTCCCCAAAGAAGTCAAAAGGAATGTCACCTCCAAAACGTCTCATCGGAGCACCACAAAACCCAAGGCAAGGACAACATGCCACGATACCCACCACTCCTACTGGCGCGCACACCACCTACACGACCGGACGCTCGCCAAAACACCATCAGGTTAGTACATGTGACACTCGGGCGCCCCGAAAGAGGGCTAACGCCTGAATTCCCTTTTGGCCGTGCCCCGAGTGAAGAGCTGCGCTGTACGGAATGGTGGTTCTTCCTCTACGTACGCGTATGCATTAGCAAGCTGGATCAGGCGGCAGAGGCACGGGGCCCGCCCCCTCTCTGAGCGCGCGCTGAGCCCGATGGGTGGCACGGGAATGGGGTCCGCCCCCTCCGTGAGCGCACCGTTACATGATCGAAGAGCAAGCCGGCTGTCATGACAGAGGCATGGGGCCAACTCCTCTCTGGGTGTGCTAAGTCGATGGGCGGCACGGGCGTGGGGTGTTTCCCCTCCGTGTGAGCGCAACGTTAACATTCGACCCCGACTCGGAGCGCCAAGGGCGTGCGGTCCGACCCCTCCTTGCGCGTTCCGGGATTGATGAGCGCGGGCGAACTCCCCGGTCGCGAAAAGCAAGCCGGCTGTCATAATGGAGGCATAGGGTCCGTCCCCTCTCTGAGGGTGCTAAACCGAAGAACGGCACGGGCATGCGGTCCATCCCCTCCGTAGCGCGTTACTTGTAGGCCGTGGTCTTGATCCCTCCGTTAACGCTACACCGTACGGAACGGCATCCCCGTTGATGTACGCGGTGCACCGCGCCATCCCAATGCCGGTGTCACGAAAAACATTTGCATACATTCACACATCATACCATACATTCATGCATCATACCATACATTCATACATCATACCTATATACCTGCATATCTGTTACACTTATATATGTTTACAAGCCCGACCCCATCTGGGCGCGCGGCTCCAAACATATTTAGCAAGTCTTGTTTGGGGGCCGGGCCCATAGGTACACCAACGAACGAACAGGCACACCCCACGAGCCCAGAAAACATGTACAGGTACACGATTGCACGAACAGGTACACGCTCGGACGACCAGGTCCCACTCCGTCATGCGAGCCCTTCCTTGACTGGAGAGTTAGGGGGACTTGGGGGTTACAGGATCATACACCACTGCTAAATCGGATAAGTATTCTTGTTAATCGCACACCCTTTTTCAACTCCCCAATCAAGAAAATGCTCTTTGACTTGGGGAATTGGGGGACTTGTTAGTATTGTATCATTAGTTGTACGATTAACATACTTATCCGCTTAAGCAGATTAGCAACACCTACCACACCACACGCAAGACCACCAAGGAGGCTCCAACTTCACTCACCGGACCCACTCCCTCCGGGCACGCACGCGCCCGTGGGGAGCGCGCCCGAATAAGCAGAACACACACCAGCAGAGTGCAGGTTGTCCCACATCGAAGAACACCACCAGGCTCCAAACTCAACCACCTATATATATCAGGTATTTATTACAGGTAAGATCACTCATTCACACACCACTAATTCACGAACTCGCTCGTCCGCACGTTCGCTTGACTGTTATATCCAATACATCATCTGACTTAGGCATCGGAGCGTTGAAGGCGGGCCACCCCGTCTTGACCCCTGACCGCCTGTTTCGTTGTTGTATTCTTCTAACAGCCGCTCGCGAACCCGCCACCCGAAGCATCCGACAGAAGAGAGGAAGCGCCCGAAGGAGAGTCAACCGCCCGAAAGAAGGAGCCGCACGCATGAAGGAAGAGAGAGCGCCCGTCCATCCGAACAGCCCCAGCGTTCGGACGCACCAGGAGGAGAATGAAGTGTATTCGTGTTGCTTCTGCCCCATTACGCCCCCGCGCGTAATTCGATAGAAATAGTTATATGTCCATAAGAGCTAGGGTATAAATATGTAATACAACTTATATCACAAGATCAATAGTCCTAGATCTAGGATTTTGCTGTAAGTAAGTTTGACCTGGATCTATCAATAGACGGTTTAGAAAATATTTACCTCAACAGGTATTGTGCTCAGTATGACTGGTACACTTGATGAAGAAGAAGTTCTTCTGAAATGATTCCTTGGAAGTCGTGCAATCTTGTCAACTTCTGAAATTGTGTGGGATTTGTTGAAGAAGGAAGGAGACCGACAGTGGAACTTGGCTGCCGGCGGTGATCGACGGCGGTGATGTTTTCTCCAAGTTTAGGGTTTTTCTATCAACTCTAGGAGTCGTGCTGATAACTTGTTGCAGGCGAAAGTAGAATAGACAGAAAAGTAATTTTTCTTCTCATTGATAGAATGCCTTAAATACAGGCTGGTACAATTTGTTACAATAACTATTCCAACATAACAAGAATTTTATGTATCTATCTAATTAATATCTGTATCTAACTACGACAAGACACACACCGAGATTAATGGAGAATAAATCTCTTTAAACACCTATATATGTATCTATATGGGGTGGTTAAGTTGTAGTAGAGTTAGTCTACAAAAGATATTATTGTCATTAATTATTATTTTATTTTAGGAAACAAAAAATTCCATTTAAAGACATATTTTTTACAAAGTAAATCGTCCTTTATATGTAATACTATTCAACATTTTGTAACTGAGTTGGAAATTTCTTTTACTAAAATATAAGAACTAAAATTACGTCTTAATGGTCAAATTAATTATAAATGAGATGATTATATTGTTAAACATGTAAATACTAAAATGAGACAAATCTTTTTCAAATAAATAACTTTATAACAAATATGACATCATTATTCAATTATGTAGTTTACCCACTGTTCTAAAAGGCGACCTAGGCGACCGCCTAGGCGATGCCTAGGCGCTAGACGCTAAATGAGGGAATAAGCTCTCTGGGCGGGCTAGGCACTCCTGGGCGGGCTAGGCGCTCCTAGGCGAGCCTAGGCGATGCTGGGCGTAAAAATAATAATAATTTAAAACTCAAATAATTTGAGATTTGAGATTAATACTCTATATTATATATTTTTGTATGGAGATTATGACAATTTAAACTATATTTATTGCTAATTTTATTATATAAGTGTTTTAAATATTCATTATTTCACATATATATGTATTGAATTAATATCGCCTTTAAGTCGCCTAGAAAATGTCTAATTCCGATTAATCCACGTCTAGCCGTCTAGGCGCTCGAAGGTATATATGTTCACCGTCTAGGGTCGCCTAACGTTTTTTAGAACCTTGAGTTTACCATATCAACAACACATGTAGTTAATATCGTAAAATTCATATTAAAATTGTAAATAAAATCATAACTGATGTAATTACTCAAAGTAAATTATTACTTCTTACCTCATTTTTCAAGTTTTTAGTAGATTCATTATATAATTTGTAGTTCTTCATAAATGAACACAATTAAGAAAGATATAACCATATTACACTCTTTAAAGATACACCATCTACTTCTACTTGATCTAAATGTGAATATTTACTATTGCTATATCAAATTACATATCATAAAATTGCATTTAAAGTTGTAAATTTGTTTTAAGTGTAATAATTATAAAAGTTAGAACAAAAATACTGTTTCTACGTACATCAATTATTGCTCCTTTTAGTAGCATTCATTATTTAAGATATAATTGCTTAAAAATTAAGATATTTACATCATAGGGAATCATATTACGACATTTCAAATTTGGTATATGACCTAAATTTGAAGTTTTATCACTATGACATTTCATTATTACACTATGACATTTCATCTGTTGTTATATCGTAAAACTGTCTATAAGCTCTTAAATTTGATTTCTTACTAATACTTACAAACAAAATAACAAAGTTTAGTCATTTTTACATCTTTTTTGTCATTATAATTGTAATGTGTCGTAAATATTCAAAAATAGAGACAAGTACATAAGAAAGGAACATATTACACAAATGAGAACAAAAATTACGTTTAGCTAAAATGAAAGGATTACTACGTACTATAACATCTATATACTGTAATATTTGTAAAACTAATTACAAATTTACAAATTTTATAATAATTTTGTTAATTACAAAAGTAAAACCAAAGTAATTTATTACAAAAACGAGGACACTTGATGTTGTAATTTGTAAATAAGAAAGAAAATTGGTACAGTTTTTTATAAATAAATTAAATTGGTTGATTAAGTTATTATTTGTTAAGGAAAGTAATTAAGAAGAGTGAATCAAGTCAATAAATAATTAATGAATTGATCTTATTACAATAATTGCTATGATTCATTTAGAAATTAATTAATCAATATCTAAATATTTATGATTGTCAGATATATTATGAATCTAATGGTTAAAATTATTCAAAAATAATAATTATACGATGGAGTCACTACACCTTAGAATTATCTATATATATTACGTAGCGGATTCTATAAATATATATAGTTTAATTAACCTCACTTGATAGAAACTATATACATAGTTATATCGCACTTGATAGAAAAAAAATGTATAGTCAAATCTCTATAAATAAATAGCTTCGGGACGTACTGGTAAAAATCTATTAATTAATTTAACGAGATATTAGTTAATCAATAAAATTATAACTTATTAATTTATTGGTTAATTAATAACTTATTAATTTAAAAATTATTATTGTTGTACCTTGTTCAATGTACATCATTTTTTAAATTTATTGTGTTACATTATATATTAAAGGTTCTATGAGAAGATAACACAAGAAATTCACATCATGTTAAGTCTAAGATGAGGTTCAAGAAGAGATCAATTTCAAGAAACAACAAGTCGCACTTGAGTAATTTTTCATGAATCATCATAAATGAAGAATTAATTATATGTATTAACTAAGCATTATTAATTTATATATTGCATGGGTCTATATAAATTCTCGAATTTCTATTATCTTATCAATTTAGCGAATTATTAATTTACCACATTGTCCACAAGTTAGGACCGACAAAAAAAAATTTAGCGATTTTATTAGTTAAACGAGTATTTTTTTTTTCGAGGGAAATTACCTTCTGGCAAGGAAAGCAATTTTATTACTTCATAGTAATTAATGGCATCATGGACAAATTCTGGAGTGGTGTCGAACCATTCCATTTGAATGTTCGGATCATAAGCATAATTTGATAGATTATGAACTACTCTATTACAAGTTCTTGGTACAAAAGTAATTGAAATGGCGGGATTTGACTTGAGTACCTCCTTTGCATCTTCCACTAAACCTCCAAGAGGAGTCTGATTCTTTGAATTTTGTAGAACTTGGTCTATAACAAGTAAACAATTCGACTCAACAACTGTAGTAGAGATTCCTAGACTGATTAGGAACCCAAGACCGTCACACAGGGCTTTAGTCTCTGCATGAGCTGTCGATGATACATTCTCATAATGATAGGAGAAGCTAGCTATGAACTCCCCTCCTGTGTTGCGAATGACGCCACCTCCACCCCCCCCCCCCCCACATATTCTCTTTAAAGGCAACATCTATATATGTTCAGTTTCAAACTTCCCACAGCAGGACGGTTCCACGTTTTTGCCAGTACCAGGTTTAGTCGAAGAAACAAGAGTCGTAGTATTGGCTTGTTTAAACTCATCGTACCTTGCCATTGCTTGAGCTGAAATCTGTTTAGCTTCCTTTGCAGTATTCTTCTACAATTTTTCATTACTGTATATCCAAAGACTCCAAATAACCATGAGAAGCTGCTCAAATCTTGATTTTGAAAGCAACTGTGTATGTTCCAATAACCACTCCTTGAAGTTGAAAGCAGGAGACATGCATACGCTCAGATCAAATTGACCAGTTCATTGTAGTCCCCGGCTACCAAGAAAGGTAACGAACATTGTGCCATGAGAGTGCGTAATAAATCCCAGGTTCTGATGCGCTCTCCAGTCCCAGCATATCCATAAATGTGAATAAATCTCCATGCATTCGACGAACCAACCTCTCCTAGTTCCACATCTATGTGATTCGGTGAATAATTCCTTAAACGAATTGAGTAATCCTTCCTCCAGAACATAGCTAACCCCCTAGAATCCACTGTCATCTCCTTGCAATAAACACCGCCGAACCTTGCTTCTCGTTTCACCTTCTCTACGACACCCATAGGAGCTAAGGTTTCACAGAGAAATATGAGGCTAGGTGGTCTTAATTATAAAATATCAAACCCAAATTGTATAAATGGGAGTTGTTTGGACGATGGTGTCCAAACATAGTTTGGACCCAAGTATTATTCGAGGTGGTGGCGTTATTCGTGACTCTTCAGGTACTTTGGTGGCTTTTTTGCAGTAGTTTGGCATTAGAGCATATATGTACCTATTGCTTGAGCAAAAATGGGTTGATCATCCTATTTTGAGCATGAGTAACTATTATTAACTATATAGGATGAGCAACTTCTCTTTTTCATGTAGTGGTTCAAAATAGCACCGATTTTAAATAGAGGAATTATCACAAATGTTACCTTACAAATGGACCATTCATCATTTTGGTACCTCAGTTTTGAAAACTATTTCTTCGGTACCTGACATTCAAATCCTTACTAAGGATCAATATATACTTGTTATTATTAACACCGTCAACTTATTGAATTTTTTTCATTGAAAAAATATCAAATTATAAGGGATAAATTTTCAATTCCAATGGTTTACTTTCTAGTTTTTTTCTATTTATTTTTTATTTTTTCTTCAACTTAAAAATTGACATTTTTCAATAATTTCTTAATAAGTTAACTGTATTACTAACGACAGGTACTGATCTTAGACAAAGATTTAAAAGTGAGGTACCGAAATGATAGTTTTTAAAAGTGCAGTACTGAAGTAATGTATGGTACATTAATTTGTGAGGTATCATTCATGATGAAAACTCTTTTAAATTAATATTTTGATTCCCGGTAAGATTTTCGAAAAACAGTGAAAATGTCAACACGTGTCATTTGAAGTTTTGTCGTTACACGAATAGCGATTAATAATTTTACTAATGATGAATTTGTCGTAAATACAAGTTTTAAAATCAACTATGTTCTCTTCACGAATATGATTACACTTTCTTCGTAAGAGTTGTAGCGTATTTACTGGAGCTCGTAAGAAAATTTTCATATAATTTTTTGGACACTCGAGTATTTATTATAAATTTTACGATATTTAATTTTAATTTCAGTTTTTTAAACATTACCGTTTTATAATTGAATCAAGACGTTTATCTATTTTTTAAATAAAATTCAATGACCCAGATGCATTTGACCAAAGAGCACATGTGCTCGCCACGTGGGGCAACGCAAGTAGTTTTGTTTCAAATTGTGTCATTGCATGCACCAGATAGATAAACATAAAACGTGCCTAGTGCCATTACCCACGCACAGTGGGCGCTGCCATGCTGCTCGTTCTCTCTGGTGAGAAATCCTTGATCGTCCAGCTAATCGAGCAGCCAGTCAACTTCTCGAGCAGTCTGTCCAGGTTGTTCTCCTCACTACATCTCCTCTGCGTCTTGCTCGTGCTGCTCGGCTAATCGAACGAGCAACCTTCGTTCATTGCAGATGCTCTTACATGTTAAAGTGCGCTTGTACTGCGAGATGTGTATTTCTTTGTCAAGCTTTGGAGCTAAATAATGTTGTACTTGAGTTTGATTGGTTTCTGTGTGCATGTGATATCCTAAATTTTCCGAATAATTTTTCGTATTTTTTTGACTTTATAATTTGATTTAGCGAGCGCGGTAAAAAATGTTTATCGATAGTAAGAATTGTTGAATCTATAGTTGACTATTTCATAAGTTTACTATATTGGTTGACTTCAAGTGGAAGTCGTAGAATTTGTCGAAATGAGTTTGTCGATGTGCAGAATGTCGAAAACAGAGTTACGACGAAAAAGTTATAGTCAACGAAAGTTTGACAAAACTATGGAAACATAAATAAGCGAGTATATATAGAATTTTCCCAAAATGAAAAAGGGAAAACTTTGGGGTTTGACCATGCTCTGGCGACTGAAATCAATGTTGAGCTTCCAGTTGGTAGTACAACGTCGTTAGGCCACCTCTAGCCACGATTCTAGTCGAAAACAAAAGGTCTTCACGATTCTGGTCGGAATAGAAAGGCCTGCACGATTCTTGTCGAATCGAAAGTCCTTGATGTCCTCTTCCTTTCTATGTCATTGATTTCACGGATTAAGGCCATAGGAGCCAAATCACACAGAGAGAGAAATTATGGAGTTTCGTAGTTTTCGAGTCACCATCGCCTGTGTTTTCGTTTGATTTCTGGGTAAATTTTGAAAGCTCTTCATCTCCTTATTATTATTATTATTATTATTATTATTATTATTATTATTATTATTATTATTATGTTGTTGTTGTTGTTGTTGTTGTTGTTGTTGTTGTTGTGTTGACCGAGAAAATCGAAATCGATTTTGATCGGTTTCGTTCGCCCTCTAATGTGAGCGGTGGTTACTGGTGATTCTAGGCGTCAGGGATAAGGGGTTTCGGTCCCTTTTCTCTTTTTGAGTAGATTGTGACTGGTCTTGAGGTCCGTTGGTACTCGACGACGCTTCTGCACCGTCAATTTGATTTCCGGCAATTTTGGCCGAATTTGTTTCAGGGGAGATTTCGACCTAATTAGCCAGAATCTGCTTAGGGTCCTTTGAGATAGATTATTGGGCTTGTAATGAGTTTTCCAGCGAGGTATCAATCTCCGCCAACGGCGATGGTCGCCGGTGGTGACACGTGACCGGAAAAATATTTCTGGAAATGTGTCGAGTTATATGTCATTAGGTTCGTATCAACAATATGAATATAGTGGTGAGGTTTGATCAACATTTACGCTTCGTCTATCCAATGAGTAGGTAGTGGTGACGAGTGTCTCCAGTGGCGATGGGGCCGACGGAGAAATTATGTTTAAATTTATCTTATATTGCTACAACCGTTTCGTCGTAACAAGTTTGTTGGATATGTTATTCGACTAAATTTGTCAAAAATATTTTTCGAATAGAGTATTTTCTCGATTACTTGTTTATTTATTGATTTTACAATTTTCAACTAGGATCATCACAATGTACAAAGGCACAAGAGGATCTTAATATGCTGAGTATTACCGCTGAAGCTATCAAATAGGTGCTTGGGATACTCCTTCACTACAACTAGTTTTTGCACCTTGAACTTGTATTTTTTTTGTTGCACATCGGTTAGCCAATTGTGCTTATGAGTCTTTTTTGAACATTGATTGGTTTTCATTGTTTCAAATTTTGATTATGGATGCCATGCAGTGATGGAACCCTGCACGTTGAAGGATCCAATGCCACTCGCTTCTTAGAACCATGTACACTTGAAGCAAACGGTCCTGGCTTTTCTGCACGTTGTAGCCTCTTATTCGGGTGCGAGTAAAATGAAATTGGACAGAAAATATAAAATCGAAAAACTTTTTCATTATTATAAACAAAACTTTGTACAAAAGAGGTTTACATAAGGTTACTCTTTAAAGTTTTGTTGGTACAATTCTAACCACTCTAGTACGTTTTGGTTATTCAGATATTTTCACTCATTGAGTATCTACAAGATCTACATAGAGGTGAGCTCTACCTGTCGGCTTAGTAAGAAGCGAATCCTATTCAAACAACAAAAATAACAGAACTATGATATAATTAGTATGAATGCATTTCTATCTCTGATTAATCCATACAATAAAGTATATTGACCCTATATGTCATATACCATGTATTTTAACCACAAGGGTGACCCTGAATAGTCTACAGTATGAATTACCCATCATCCCAAGTTTCATCTAACTGCCTTTTGCTAGTCATCTTGTCCATTCTCCTGTCGCTAGTCTTGAATTACCCTTTTCTATACTACTCTGCGCATTATTGGGCATACATTGCGACGTGGTACCTGCCAAGGTTTTGGACTCAACTACGCAAAAACTAGTAAATTTTGTATCTTCTTCCTTATCCCCCCACGAGTAGTATACTCAATGCAAATGATGTAATGCAAAACATATTCATAAACTCATAATAAATGCATCACTCGAATACAATCAGTCCAAATATATATGTCAATTGACGAACAAGCATGAAACCAAACAGACAGACGAACAAACAAATAGTACAACTGATTAGAGGTTCCCCGATCCCTTTACCTTTTTCAAGCAATACCGATTGATTCTACATAATAAATTAAGGGTAAATATATTTCACTCGTTGATCCTTCAAGAAAATAGAATAACTAAAACACAAGATATAGAAACACACCTAATCCTCAGCAAACAAAAACGACAGAGGACTAACTCAGAACATGAATTTAATTAATTTCCCAGGCCATTCTGAAAGTAAAAGGCATAAACAAAAGGATACAACATCATTAAGCATATTTTTTTCTGCGTAGAAGCCTAGGTAAAAACTAACTTTGTGGTGAGTATAACCACTTCATTTGAAATCTAAAAATAACAAGCTTGGTCATGTTTGAAATTTAGGAATATGTAGTACGTAAAAGCATGTGATAAACATTTATGCACTTAACCAACAAAATCTAATGAAAGAAACTTGAAAGGTAATGATAATGCTGTAAAAAAATCTAGAAAAGACTGCAACAAATCTTAACTTTGCAAAATCATAATTAACTAAATGTAGACAAATCGTATTCAAGTGAATCAAAGATTGAGATGCACTTTACTACAACTTTTTGAAGACACCTATTTTAGAAAAAGAACATAAATGTACAGTTTTAAACAAAAAGCTCATAGGGTCAGAAACTTAGAAAACTAGAATAAGATGTACAAACTTCTAACTTTGAAAAAATCATAACTTAAACTACATAACTCATTTGGCTTTAATTTCAAGTCTGACATGAGCATGAACAGCCGAACAAGTACTCTAGAGACATCAACTACTGGATATAAACATGGTTGTACAAAAATCAACCTAAAGGCTGATTAGTCATAAAATCAGGAAACCAATAATTGTAGTGCACACCTCTATTTGAGCCTAAGTTTAAGAAAGAAAACATAATAGAAATCTACCAAACCGCACACACAGCAAGCATATAGTATGCGAGAAGAAAACTGTCCCCGAAACGTGAGAAGAAAAATACTAGTTAATGGGGTTCCCCCAAGAAAAGGCAACCTTGCATGAGAGACATGTATCTTACATGCAACTTAGAGAGAGCCTACATGCCGCCTATATGGCTAGAACCGCTAGCCACAATGTGATAAACCAAACCGATAATCATCGCCTGGCCCTGCTTTAGTACCTTTGCCACCATTGGTGTTTGAGTCCCGACACCCCATGCTTGGCCATGCATGACCGCCAACAATCCTGCCATGGTAGATTGCCCGGTTGCTGGACCAAATCCTAGCAGACCACCATCCGCTACAGTAGCAGCCACACACGATGTTGTCGGTATCGCCTTAGTCGTTGCTATTGGACAACATTCCAAGCCATGTTGGAACAATCCAAACAAATCACAAAAACCCTTCACCAGTTCATCGTTGAAGGACAACACCACTGAGCAGGATAAAGTGAAACGAACCTGTTGGATGAGAACCAACCCTTGCCGAAGAGCATTGTTCACCGTCACCTTCACCTTGGTCCGCGCTGCCACTACCATCGCTGGTTCAAAAAAAACCATCAAATTCCTCCATCACAACCGTGTAGTTGTTAAAGAACCACGACCCCTTTGTTGTTGCCTGCCGTAAATCCGTTGGATGTTTAAATTTACAAAATAACTTATCTGCTCCTTGACGTTAGAGATAAATCTTACCGAGGTCGAGCGGCTGCCCATGCCATTCCCGAGCGGCTGCCCATCAATCAAACTAAAATAAATTGATAACATTAGATTAGATTAGATCGACAAAATAAATATAACTTTTTATAAAAATTATTTAAGGAGATTTATTCTTCATTAATCTCAATGTATGTCTTGTCCTAATTAGATAAGGATATTGATTAGATAGATACAGAGAATCTATGTTATATCGAGATAGTTATTGTAACAGATTGTATCAGCCTATATTTAAGGTATTCTATCAATGAGAAGATGAACTACTTTCTATCTATTCTACTTTCTCCTGCAACACGTTATCAGCACGATTCCCAGAGTTAATAGAAAAATCCTAAAACTTGGAGAAAGCATCACCACCACCGACCACCATCGATCACTGCCGGCTGCCAAGATCCACCGTCGACCTCTTTTCGTCTTCAACAAAATCCCACGAAATTTCAGAAGTTGACAAGAGTGCACGACTTCCAAGAGATCGTTTCAGAAGAACTTCTTCTTCATCAAGTGTAGCGGTCATATCGAGCACAATACCTATTGAGGTAAATATTTTCTAAACCGTCTATTGATAGATCTATGCCAAACTTACTTACCACAAAACCCTAGATCTAAGTTGATGATAATTGTGATATGAGTTGTGAATATTACATTTTTATACCCTAGCTCCTATGGACATATATCCATAAAGTATACGTGACGGTCCTGGGGGAGTCACGGTTTAGAAAAAAAGAAGGGAAATCGATTCTATGCAGTTGTTGTGTCATGGTCATTGGGTATGGTTCTTATCACCGTTTTATAATCGATTTTGTGACCATGCTTCATGAATCACGTTCTTATTCAATTAAACTTGAATTTTTTATGATCGTAGTATTCGATCGTTTCTAATAAAACATCTCTGTGTGTTTTTGTAGATGAGTTCGAATGAGCCTGTAAGGTCAAAATTCGAGATCTTTGACCTTGAAGGCAAGGAGTACCATCGTTAGGTCTCTAATGTAGATAACACATTCATCGGAAAGAGACTTACCAACACCATCAACCCCACTGAGCCTGGAACAAACCTCCTCCCACCTACTGAAGAAACAAAAGCTCAAACCCTCATGTTTTTTAGGCGTTATGTTCATCCATCTCCGAAGAAGCATTACTTGAACAAGACAGATCCCATGATTTTGTGGGATGTTCTAAAAAAGAGGTTCAATAATGTGCATATTGCACAGCTTCCTGAGTTGACTGCGAAATGGAACAACACCAGAATGGTGAATTTCCCAAAGATCAACGCATTTAACCAAGCTATGCTCGATCTGCAGTCTGAACTAAGCTTTTGTGGTATGGAAAAATCTGAGGAAGACATAATTGAGAAGGCGATACAAACCTTCCCCATATCTATGAGTCTTCTAGCTCATCAGTACTGGATTGAGTACGAGCAAGGGAAGATTACCGAATTTAGTAATTTCATTAATAGTTTTGGGACTAAAGAAAAGCATCATGAGATCATCTTGAATAATAACTCGAGATCGGCTTGTACCAAAAAGCCTGAGAGTTATAATACGGGAAGAAAGGCTCAAAAAAATAAGAATGTTGCTCATTCAAAACCTTATAATCGTGGTGGACATGCTCCACGTGGGGGAAGAGGAGGGCATGGGCGTGGCCAAGGCCGCAGCCAAAATATGACTTGGCATAGAGATCATAACGCCCCTTCTTAAAAGAACCAGTCTGGTTCGGTTTCTGATGGTCAACGGTATCAACAATTTGGTAAACTTGGTTATTTCAAGTGTGGCTCTACTAGACATATGCATAAAAAGTGTCATGCTAGTAGAGAAATCCAAAATATTTACAATAAGCACAAACAGTATTTGGCTCAAGAGTCGAATTACACTGGAAATTATGAGATGGAGGTTGACACCAACCTATTTTTATCAGATGACAAGGGGAAAGAACTTACTACTCCGGATTTTGATTAAGCCTATGTGAAAGGCAGTTGTCTCTGTAATTTTTCAACTTTTACTTTTGTTTTTGGCTTACTTTTCGGTGAAGATTTTTTTGAAGACATTTGCCTTTGTTTTATAAATAAAACACATCTATGATGTAATTTTTGTTGGCAAGCAATGAATATTTCTCTATTTTTGGTATATGAAAGTGTTTGAAAATATTCTATTCCATGTGATTCTTATGTATGGTTCGATATTTACACATAAATATGACAAAAGCAAGCCAAGATACCATTTTGACAAAGAAAAAAATTGTTGAAAAAAATTTGAAGCAGTCCACAGAGCAGCTTCAACCCGTCGAAAAATTGAACTAAACAATTTTCGAGCCGTCGTAGCCATGCTTCTGTCCGAAAGTGGTTCGAATTCGACCCATTGAAAAATTGAACTAAACAATTTTCGACCCGTCGAAGCCATGCTTTTGTCTGACATTGGTTCGCATTCGACCAGTCGAAAAATTGAACTAAGCAATTTTTGACCCGTCGACGCCACGCCACTGTCCCAAAATTGGTCTAATTTCGACCAGTGGAAAATTTTCTCGACCGGTCAAAATTTTGGTATCGGAAAATCACAAGTTATTTTGGGTTTTCTCGATCGGTCGAGGCCTTTCTTGGACCTGTCGAAAATCAAATCCAAATGTGATATTTTTAGATGAGTTTTTCATCTGTTTCATTGGCTTATGATGTTATTTATACATCAGTTTTATTGAAAAATATCGACCAACCTGGATTTCAGCACCAGCTGTTGTTATTACATCGATTTATGGCATGCCATATCAGCACTCAACAAGGGTCACACCCTTCTCAAATGTTCAAGTGTATACTTGAAGTGCGCGCTTCATCTTTATTACAAAGACTTATTTGTTTACATTGATTTTGTAGATATATCAAGGCGAAATTAAGCATCTAGCAGATAGTGGTACTACTCATACCATTTTGCGGATTAGGCAATTGTTTGTGGATCTTTTCCCATACAAATCCTCAGTGACAACCATGATTGGTGCAGCGCCCGTTATTCAGTAGCGTGGTAGTGTAGAGTTTCTGCTACCCCATGGTACAAAATTATATATCACTAATACCTTATATGCACCAAAGGCCAATCGAACCTTGCTAAGTTTCAAGGATATCCGTGCCAACGGATTTCACTTGGAAACTTATTGTGAGAATGGAAAAGAATTTTTTTATATAATCTCTCTTGCATATGGCCGCAAGCACATTCTAGAGAAGTTTTCGGTAATTTTGTAGTGGTTTGTACTTAACCATGGTTCGGATCATTGAATCCAATGCCGTGACTCACACTACTACGTGTGATTCTGATTCATATAAGATTTGACATGTACGACTGGGACACCCAAGTCGTGATATGATGATCAAAATCTTAAAAAATACGCATGGCCATCCGTTCTTTAAAGCTAAGAAACATGTGGGATTACCTAGTTCCATCGGTTTAGATGGTGAGGATGAAACTACCCATCTCAATCATAACTTGGTCTCCAAGATAAGTATAGCACCTTCCCAACAACATATTGTTTAGGCATCATGCCTTATCCCACTAGATTCTTATGTTGCCATCTCTGATGCGCATCGCTTGTTCTGTAAAGCTTGTTCTTTAGCAAAATTGACAGCTCATCCTTCTTTTGCTTTTGATAACAATAAAAATATTCTATTCTTACAAAAGATCCAATGTGATATTTGTGGACCTATCAAACCTGAATGTAGACCATTTAAATATTTCATGATTTTGATAGACGCATCAACGCGATGGTCACACATTACTTTGCTATCCACAAGAAATGCTGCATTTACAAAACTCCTAGATCAAATCATTAGGCTCCGGGCTCACCACCCTGACCATCCAATCAAGTCTATTCGATTGGATAATGCAGGAGAGTTTACATTAAAATCTTTTCATGATTATTGCATGTCTCTTGGGATTGATGTTGAATATCCCGTTCCCCACGTCCATTCTCAAAATGATTTAGAAGAGGCTCATATCAAGTGGTTACAGCTTGTATCTAGAGCTTTGGTAATGCATAAAAATTTAGCTGTCTCTGCTTGAGGTTATGCAGTATTACACATAGCAATGCACCTTCGTTTTAGACCTGTTGCCTGTCAACCATTCAGTGCGTACCGGTTGGTAACTGGATATGAGCCTGACATTTCACATTTAAGCATTTTTGGTTACACGGTCTATGTGCCTATTGTGCCTCCACGGCATACTAAGATGGGTCCTCAACGAAGATTAGGTATTTATGTTGGTTTTGAATCACCCAAGATAGTCCGCTATCTTGAACCTTCAACATGAGATCTCTTTACTGCTAGCTTTGCAAATTATCAATATGATGAAACATATTTCCCGCCGTTAAGGGGAGATAGAAATAGTTCTATTCCAATTCAACGTTAGGAATTGATGTGGTTTGATCACACTGTGTCTCATCATGACCCATACACATCTCCGAGTGAGATAGAAGTGCGTAGGATACTTGACCTTCAGCAAGTGGCAGATTCCATGCCTGATTCATTTGCTGATATTGCTAAAGTAACGAGATTCGATATACCTGCTGCTAATGTTCCTGTAAGGTTAGAAATCTCATTAAAGGAATTTGTTAATAGCAACACTGGGAAATGAGGAGTTCCTCCTGCTCATGTGGATGGTGTTGCTTCGGCCTCGGCTCCCACCAGAAAGAAGAGGAGACTAAGAAAATCCATAGATAAGCCGTTGATTAAAAGGCAGGTCATCAAGGCACCAAAAGATCCACTTATCATCAACGTTGTGAATCCTTCACATGAGATTGTCTTTGATTATGGTTATGTCCTTGAATGAAAATTAGCATCTCTGGGGGACGCTCCAGCACCTTTTGTAATATTAGAGAACTCATAAATCTCACTTAGAACAAATGATGCGCATGTTCTTATAGATAGATCTTCCATGTTAGGTGATGATATGTTTGCTTATTCCGTCACTCTGGAGATTATTGACGACGATAAAGTAGAACCTCGCTCAGTTGATGAATGTCAACGTAGAGCAGATTGGTCGAAATAGAAAGAAGCAATCCTTTCTGAACTAGACTCTCTGAATTTAAGCCAAATTTTTGGTCCGGTTATGCTATGCCCACCGAATGTTAAGCCAGTTGGACATAAATGAGTCTTTGTTCAAAAGTGTAATGAGAAGAATTAGATCTTGCATTATAAAGTTAGACTTGTAGCGCAAGGTTTCTCTCAGCGCCCTGGAATTGATTATGAGGACACGTATTCTCCAGTTATGGACATCATCACCTACCGCTACCTGATAAGCTTGGTAGTGTCTGAAAAGCTTAGTATGCAACTGATGGATGTGGTTACTGCATATTTCTATGGAGATCTTGATTCAGAGATATACATGAAAGTGCTAGATGACATTGCTATACTCAAATCAAGCAACTCTAGACGACAGAGTGCTCATGTTATAAAGTTAAGACGTTCACTATATGGGTTAAAGCAATCTGGTAGGATGTGGTATATAGGCATCAGTAACTACTTGATTGGGAAGGGATATAAGAATGATGATTTATGCCTTTGCGTGTTCATTAAAAGAATAAGTTCAAGATTTTCTATAGTAGTTGTCTATGTTGATGATATGAATATCATCGAAACTCTTGAAGAGATCAATGAGACTGTTTGGTACTTGAAATCTGAATTTGAGATGAAAGACCTTGGTAGGACTCGATTTTGTCTTGGATTAGAGCTAGAATATCGAGTTGGTGGAATTCTTATTCACCAGTCTGCTTATGTCCAAAAGATGCTCAGACAATTCAATATGGACAAAGCACACATTGTTAGCACACTAATGGTTGTTCGCAGTCTGGACCCCAAGAAAGATCCGTTTCGTCCGTTAAATGATGAGGAGGAGATATTGGGAGCTGAAATTCCATATATTAGTGCTATTGGAGTTTTGTTGTATTTAGCTTAGTGCACACGTCCAGATATTGCATTCTCAGTGAACTTGTTGGCAAGATTTAGCTCTGCACCAACGCAACGTCATTGGAACGGAGTGAAGCAACTCTTTAGATACTTGAAAGGTTCCATTGACATGGGTTTATTCTTCCCTTACAAAGAATACAGAGAAAAACATGAAATTCTTGGAAAAGAGAAAGTTGAAACTAATTCTAGGGATTTCGACCCGTCAAGGATTTTCCTCGACCCGTAGAAACCTGCACCCTAGATTGACCAAAGTCATTCCCTCGACCTGTCGAAAAATGGTCCTGTTTCGAATAATTTTCATGCTATCCCCTATTCCAAAATACCTGTTGATGTGCTGGTTGAATTTGTTGATGCTGGGTACCTCTCTGATCCATACAAAGGTCGTTCATAGACCAGTTATGTTTTCACTATGGGAACACGACGATCTCTTGGAGATCAACAAAGCAAACCCTTGTTGCTACTTCCTCGAATCATTCTGAGATAATTGCTTTGCATGAAGCAGTTAGAGAATGTGTTTGGCTCAGGTCAATCAGAGATCATATTTGAGGCTCTAGTGGATTAAAATCTACTGTTACTGATCCTGCTTGCATTTTTGAGGATAATGTTGCATGCATTGAACATATAAAGTTAGGTTTCATTAAGGGTGACAATACAAAACATATACCGCCGAAGTTTTTCTTTAATCAGCAACAACGGCAGCTGTTGAATATTCATGTGAGCCAGATAGGTTCTGTTGATAATGTTGTGGACTTGTTTACTAAGTCACTTCTTAAATCTACTTTTGTGAAACATAAGGGAAGTATTGATATGCGCAGGTTATCAAAAATCTTAGACTAAGTTTACAGTAAGGGGGAGTTAAATTTCTGTAGACATCAGGGGGAATCTACCTCACATGTAGTAGTTTTAGTAGTCGGTGCGTTGTACTCTTTTTCCCTTAAACCAAGCTTTTGTTTTATCCATGAGGTTTTTGTTTGCTTGGCGAGGTTTTTAATGAGACAACAAGTCATGCATCATTCTTACGGCCATCGGCACAAGGGGGAGTGTTTAAGGAGATTTATTCTCCATTAATCCCGGTGTGTGTTTTGTCCTAGTTAGATAGAGATATTAATTAGATGAATACAGAGAATCCCTGTTATATCGGGATAATTATTATAACATATTATATCATGCCTGTATTTAAGGTATTCTATCAATGAAAAGATGAATTATTTTATGTCTATTCTATTTTCTCCTGCAACAAAAATAAAATTATTTCATAAGATATGAATATCTCATGAAAATTTAGAAGGGGTCTTTTAGGCCTAAACTTTATTGGGTCTTGAGCAAGATTTGAGATTCATAACTTAATAAATGAGCGGGACTTGACCCATCCATTTTATACTTAAAATTTAAAAGGCGGAGGATCAAATTGTACATAGGCAACATCTCATAGGACAAAAGTTCGTCCAGGCCGGCCCATTTTATAGGCTGTCTAATTCTTTCGCATGCTCTCAGCAACTTGATTCGTTGATATCAAACCCTAAGCAACATTACGTATGTATATATGTACATGTTTCATTTCTATAATATGTTATTTCTCTTTACAATTGTCAGTTAAAGTGTTGTCATTAAATTCTATATGATTACGGATTTTGCAAACACTGAAAATTCACAATACCAATAATTTAAACAACGGAATTATAATTCTCATTGTATAAAAAAATATTGTAATTCCCATTCTTGGGAATTCTTTTGCTTAAACTTGTGTGTTTGGATAATTTTTTTCTAAAATATATATTTTTTTTGACGAAAAGAAAATATCATTAAACTTTCTCGACCTGAATAATAGACAGCTGACAAGCAACCATTACTATAAACAGAGTAGAAGAAACTAATCAGAGCAAATACCACTCTTTAAAACTCTAAGCTGGACATTCTCAAGCTTACTTGCATCTTTAATGGATCACAGAAGACATGTGAGAATGAAGATGGACATATACATAAGTACGCAATTGTGGTAGGTATGCCATCATCCATGAATCACGCAATTCAAAAAAGATGCAAGTAAGTGGACACCAATAGTGCTTAAATCATCTTCTCCGTGCCCGAAGATGTTCGTGTGCCTAGAGATGTTCCGCATTTTCGTTTTGAGTTTCTTCTGAAAAAGCTTCAATCTTTACTTGATAACAATCTCAGCTGCATGTTAACAATTTGACCACTTAGAGGTTTCTATATTGAATGTGAACTTTTTGCTTGATACCCTTTGAAAATCGTTGCAGAAGAATGGTACTGCTCATATGTCTAAAGGTGTTTGATAAAATGCCTCAACCAATTTTCATGGATGAAATTCAATAGTCTTGTTAAAACTGTTTATAGTAAAGATAGGGTTAACCCTAAATGTACTTATTTTTTCTTCTCAAATCTGATTGTGCAGCGTGTTGGTTCAGAGTTTCTGTGTTCCATGACATGATTGTGTAATTGGTAGCTACTGGCTGGGGTTCGAAACCTGGTAAAGATGCCAGCATTAATCTCACCGAGGTTGCTAGTATTTGGAGGGTCTCTGTCCTTCCATAGATTTTCAAATGTATCTAGGAATGCTTGGTTTTGCAGAAGTGTATGTAGCCTGAGTCTTGACAGCCTTGTGTCACGTCCCGCTTTCGGGAGTGTTTATCGTGGGCGTTGCTGGTTCTTTGTGCTTAATGCATATGTGGGATTTCTTCAAGGCCAGAGTATGTGTGGGAGTATATGTGCTGCCCTTCGGAGTTCAGGCAGGCCGACTCGGTTAAGTTCGAGGAGGTTGTCGCTAGTCGAGGACTTGACGCTGAAGAAGGGATTAGGCCATCCCTACACAAACTGGTCGGGGTCTGGAGCTGATCCCCTGATGAGCCCGAGGCAGGGCGAAACCAGTCGATTGCCCCTTTGGATAAGGCTGGCTCCTTGGTGGGGAGCGCCGCATGGACCTCGTGTGGTGGCCATTCGGTTAGGTCCGTGACAAGTGGTATCAGAGCCGCCTCAGCATATGTGTCCGTTGTTTCGCCAAGCGCTCACACACAATGTGTCCCGTGAGTGGGATCCCGTGGATGGGGTCGAGTAGGCAGGGAACCTCTGTAGGGGAGGATCAGATCATCCGTTGTTCGCCAAGCGCTCACAAACAGTGTGTCCCCCGTGGATGGGGTTGAGTAGGCAGGGAACCTCTGAGTGGAGATGCGGATTGAATCTGATGCGGAGCTATGTTGGGCGATCTTGGGGAGTCTCCCTTCGTCTCTCGGGTATTTGGGCATGGTGCCGCGGGGGTGCCGTGTACGAGGACGTACACCTTGATTGGGTGGGGGAGAGTGTCACGTCCCGCTTTCGGGAGTGTCTATCGTGGGCGTTGCTGGTTCTTTGTGCTTAATGCATATGTGGGATTGCTTCAAGGCCAGAGTATGTGTGGGAGTATATGTGCTGCCCTTCGGAGTTCAGGCAGGCCGACTCGGTTAAGTTCGAGGAGCTTGTCGCTAGTCGAGGACTTGACGCTGAAGAAGGGATTAGGCCATCCCTACACAAACTGGTCGGGGTCTGGAGCTGATCCCCTGATGAGCCCGAGGCAGGGCGAAACCAGTCGATTGCCCCTTTGGATAAGGCTGGCTCTTTGGTGGGGAGCGCCGCATGGACCTCGTGTGGTGGCCATTCGGTTAGGTCCGTGACACTTGGCTTCAAAAGTGATAACGAAACAGTGGATAAGAATGAAATCAGTGAAGCTACGCAGCTGAGTTCTCTTAAAGGGGTTCCCAAAGTTAAAGCCAAGGTGGTTAGAAGCAGTGCAATCAAGGCAGTTGGGGGACGCAGCTCCCTTGAAATTGAACCCATTATCTTTAATGCAAAATCGTTTTCTGAGCTTGGCCTCCCTCCTTTGTTGATAGAGAGGTTAGAGAGTCAAGGCTTCAGGACTCCAACCGATGTTCAATCCACTGCCGTTCCAACGATTCTACAAGATCACGATGTTGTGATTCAGTCTTACACGGGTTCGGGGAAAACACTGGCATATCTTCTTCCTATTCTCTCTGAAGTTGGGCCCCTGAAGACAGGACCATCTGATGCTGATGGAAAGAGTACAGACATCGAAGCAGTAATTGTTGCTCCTTCCAGGGAGCTGGGTATGCAGATTGTAAGAGAGTTTGAAAGATATTAGGTCCTGCAAACAAAAAAGTGGTTCAGCAGCTTGTAGGGGGTGCAAATCGATCACGACAAGAAGAAGCACTTAAGAAAAATAAGACTGCTATTGTTGTTGGGACACCTGGTAGAATTGCAGAGATTAGCGCAGCTGGGAAGCTTCATACCCATAGCTGCCGTTTCTTGGTCTTAGATGAGGTTGATCAACTGCTTTCATTTAATTTCCGGATATTGGAACACATAGGGAGGAGGTCCAGTGCCGACTCGCATGGACCAAATGGCTCAGTTGCCAAGCGAGCTGAGCGCCAGACTATTTTGGTTTCAGCGACGGTGCCATTCTCAGTGATACGTGCAGCCAGTAGCTGGGGACGTAATCCACTTCTGGTCCAAGCAAGAAATGTTGTTTCCCTTGATTCCATCTCTCCATCTGGACCCACCACATCGTTGGGAAATTCGTCTAGTAAGAATCCAACCTCAAGTGGACAGGGTCATTCTGCGATAGAAAGCCTACCTCCATCTCTTAAGCACTACCACTGTGTCACAAAGTTACAACACAAAGTCGATGCCTTGAGAAGATGTGTTCATGCTCTCGATGCCAAGTCTGTCATAGTCTTCATGAATCACACTAAGCAACTAAAAGATACAGTCTTCAAGCTGGAGGCTCGTGGAATGACAGCTGCAGAATTACATGGGGAACTTGGTAGGGCAACAACTCTGAAAAAATTCAAATAGGGGGAGGTGAGAATTCTAGTGACAAATGAACTTTCAGCTAGGGGATTGGATGTGGCAGAATGTGATCTAGTTGTCAATCTGGACTTACCCACTGACACAATTCATTATGCACATCGAGCTGGTCGGCTTGGCAGGAAGGGCACAGTGATAACAATGTGCGAAGAACCAGAAGTTTTTGTAGTGAGGAAACTGCAGAAGCAACTTGGGATCCCAATTCCAGCTTGTGACTTTACAGAAGGCAAGCTTGTTATCACCGAAGAAGAGAAGGCCCTACCTGCTCTGAGGTGATTATACTTAACCAGCTATGGATTCCTCATTTCCTCTATACTGTATGCAGTATTGCTACTTTTGGAATACAAATTAATGTCTAATAGCCGGATTGTAAGTTGCAGGGCACGTTAGCTATCCATGAGCGCTGGTCTTTTTCCGTTTGCATTTTCAGACTTCGCATGATCTATCGTTGCTTGGTATTTGTCTTTGTGGTTAGAAATATAGGATGTTACATGATAAGATTAACCTTGATGACCAAATTAGAAGTAACAACATCGATTTCTTTGGTGTGAGTTGTTCGAGATTTATCAAGCAGATATCGTTTGAAGTCTTGCAACTTTTTTGCAGTTTGGTGGGATTTGGTGCTTACTTTAGCTCCACTTTGGTCAAATTCTGCACCTTATTTTCTGTCCAACTCCCTAGCGCATGTGATTCACTTCTTGCTTTATGTTTTACAGGCCTAGGGACTTGAGCAATAATGTATAGATGGAATTCATTCTCATTGGGGAAGTTTGGCAACCGCATATGCATAGATTATTGAAGAACTCTAGAGGTTCAGTTTCCATGTGTTTCAGTTTGTAGAAAGAAATTAAACTTGTACATTACCAAAATACCAAGTACGAATACAGGATGAATAAAGTAAATAGAACCATACAGGCCCAGGTTTACTGATGCAGCAATCTGGAACCAAAGTCTACCACTTCCAGTTTCAATGCCTTATAATCCCCTCTCTTTTTTATTAAAGAAAAGTACCTTGCGGCTTTTTTTTTTATAAACAACCTTGCTATCTTACTCATCGAAAAAATAAAAATAAAAATTTTCATGTGATCAAACAAGTACATCTCAAATAACTAAAGAGCCTTGTTTGGTAACTAATGAGCTCATAACCAATGCCTAAATTCTCTTAACACGAGTCGTGTTCTGGTGGTCAGTAAATTCTGTGGTCAGTTTTAGTCAACTATCGTTAGATCTGCATTCAACGGTAAATAATTAAAAAACAGTTAGAAGATAATTCAATATTATCTGTTGGATACAGATCTAACGGTAATTGACCACGACTGACCACGAATTCATTAACTACCAGAATAAAACTACTATTAACACCTAAATCTTTAAAGCTTATCGAGCTTGAAAGATTTAGGTGGGTATATGATAGCATAACTCATGATGATAGAATAATCATGTTCGATGCAAAAATATCTCTTGCTAAGAGATCCTTCTCGCAAAGCAGTCTCTTTTATGATTTCGGATGTTTTAACCGCGTGAACCGGTTTATCCTGCTTGTGCTTCGTATGCTGGCGTGCCACCGTTCTTCAACGGAATATGGACTGATTACAGCCGCCTGACTTCTTATGTAAGCGATTAGAATGGGGAGAGCACCAACCCCACCCGAATAGGTCCTTGCTGCCTAGAAACCTAGAACTTTTGGATATGTGTCTCTTAGCTTAGTCTTCGAAATCGATACTCCCACGTCCTTATCGTGCAGAGCAGAGCAATCCCTCTGACGGAATGTATTGAGAACACTCGCTCCCTTTAAGTATTCAAGCTCTCAACTCACAAGTGACAAGCTCTTCAACTCTCTAGTTGCAATTGCTTCCTTTGATCGCAATACTCTCAACCCACAGGTGACAAGTATTTAGATCGTCTGGCTGCAATGGATAGAATCTCGAAGACGAGATGTCTAGGTTTGTTTGCGTATAGCAAGTTTGTATGTTTGATCGAGGACCTTTCTTACAAAGCTCTTACTCTCCTTATATACTCGCTTAAACAACAGTCATTCACTCTGTTTCAAATTCCTCTCTTCTCTTGTAATCACAGTCTGAATCTAACACCAGCATACGTGTCGTATCACTCATAGATCTCCTAATACCATCATAACTCTTCTAAGAGTTCTAAAACAAAACTAGTTATGACAGGACCAAAGCCGCATAGAACCAGCTAATAAAACATAGTTCTAATAGAACCCAAAGCCTGCTTCTAGCGAACTGTGACGACCCGGACCAGAATCAGCAGAATGATCAGCTTGATTGATGAGTTACTGCGTAGTCACAGCTGTCCGACAGTTATTGGAATCGCCAGAGATGTTAACGACTAAATTATTGGCCGAGAATTGGAGCTGAGTCTCTTCTCGAGAGTCGTAGTATATGTGATTTCGAGTTCGTGGACGGTTCCGGATCGTTATTTGGACAACCGATGAATTAGTTATGAATATTTCAAGTTTCGACGGAAATGGATTTAAATGGCAGGTTTGTTCGCGACTAAATTATCGGTCGAGAATTTGGTTTTGGTTTCTTCATGGAAGTTGTTCAGAATTTAATTTCGAGCTTGTGGGAACTTCCGGAGCATGATTTGGAGTTATGAGGAGTTAGTTGCGAATTTTGCCGATTGTTGATTGTTTGGTTGATTTAATTATATGTTGATCGGAACAGTTGACTTTTTATCCGTTTGGCCGATGTGTTTGACTTTGGATGATTATTGAAGAGAACGTTGAGACGAGTTCGTGACCGCGAGAATTATCGGAATCGGAATTACGACGAGGAAATTACGCGTATTTGAAGTTCGTCGAAATGGATAATTACGAAGTTTCCTAAAATAGCAGGTATAAATAGTGGGTTGCTAAAAGAGGAAAGTCAAAATCTGGAATTAATGAAGTCTTGACCGGTCAGCTGGGTTTGACCGAGCTGTGGGTTGGAGGTGCGATGCCGTACGGCCTCGCCGGCGGCGAGCTCCGTCCGGCCACTCCTCAGCTTGACTCATGCCCTATTCTACTCGCCTCGACGCTCCGAGCTCATCTCCAACCACCACGCACGGCGTGGCTTGCCGGAAAGGGAAGAATTCCGATCAAAAGTTTGAGAGAAAATGAGGTAATTCGGGTTTGTTGATTTTGGATGAATTGAGGTATGAATTGGATTGGGCTTTGTAGATCTTCCCTCCACGAATCTAACTAGGTTGGTTTGGAGTTTCAATTTGATGTGTGTAAGGAGAATTCTTGATTTGAAATTTGTGGAACAATTCGGTTTTTCGTGAAATTGGGTGAGTTAGAGTTTGAATTGGACTTTGTTGCAGTTATGAAAGTTGCTCAGTGCAGGATTTTGAGTGGAATAGAGGTTACCCCGCCGTGAAACTCTCCGGTCAACAGCGGCGCCGCCGTGGACGGCGGTCAACGGCGGCGGTCAACGGTCAGGGTTGACTTTTTGACTTTCGACAAGTCGCATGTCATTTGACTCGAAATCGCGCTCCGATCGCAGTGAGGAGGTTCGTTTTTCGAGTTGAGCGTCCGAACGTAAAGCGAGGTATTGTGGTATACATATACGGATTTTCGACGATTCGTCGACTTTGGATTTCGTGTTTCCGAGAACGGTGGTTTCTCGTGGTTTGATTTGTATTGTCGGATTATGATTTTGAATATTGGACATTGTGAATATTCAGGGGTTCGTGATCGTTGTTTTGGCGATGGACTTTCCGCCGAATCACGGGTTAACGCGTATCGCGTTACGCCAGTCAGTGAGTGGACAGTTTATTTTCACGGAAATCTTGCGAGTCTTTTATATATGATTTACGTACTTGAGCATGCAGCATGATTATGGTTTTACGAGCATGAGATTTCATACGGGATTATATTTGTTATGAGCATGTGTTTTACGATTATACGATTTATTTATACGGACATACGTATACGAATATGCATACATTTATATGTTGTTTCATGCATTTGCGTCGATTTGCTTGTGATTTGGTTTTCACAGAGTACAGTCTCAGTTACGTTGTTGTATCGATACACCTTGCCTCGTCGGCTGATCCCCGACGGAGGGCCGCCTGGAGGGGCGTTTCCCCAACCAGACCGGTGAGGGGCGTATTCCCCGGAACCGAGGCCATTTCTGGCTTAGAATCACGTGGTAGTCAGGGACTCCGTGGTTCAGACTGTACTAACACGGTGGAGTCCATGAGTGACCCCATGGGATTTTTACTTGCATGCTCTGTACACTGGAGGAGTGTGAGTTTTACCTCGTGTACTATGTTGTTTATATTTACCTGGACTCGCATATGTTTTTATAACATATATATTATCTGGCGAAAGACATTTATTTTCGTCCACTCACTCTAACGTGTTTATTGTCTTTCCCCTGGGCTTTTCGGTTTCCGTGCCCAGTTTGCAGTTCAGGCTCTGGTGTCGCACGTCGTGGTCGGAGGCATAGTGCTCGAGCTACTTTGTTTCATCCAGTAGGTTTATTGTTCTACCTACTGTGGTATGCGTATATGATTATGTATTAGATGTCGCTCTGAGCTTCCTATTGTATATGTTATACGATTTTACTCCGGATTTTCCGTAAAGTACATATATATTTACTACTTTACTTTGCTGTTAATATATTGAGAAATCCGGATGGGATTGGTGCCCACGGTTTTCTCTTTGTGGCATAGGATGAAGTGTATTTTCCGCGTGCAGGTAATGGTAATTCCACGCTAGTAACGAAACTCTGCCCAAATTTCGAAAAGTTTTTGTTGGTTCGTATTTTCGAAGGGGTTCGATTCCGGTTTAAGGAGCTAAATCGGGATTGGGTCCTTTCAGTTTGGTATCAGAGCATTAGGTTATAGGTTCTGTAGACATCTGTAGTCCTGTTTACTAAGGGTATTTGAGAATGTACAGCATGTCTGGAACGGTGACCCGACCGGCCGGCGGATAATCATCAAATTCCGGGTGTTGTATGCTTTCAAATATTTGAAGTTCCATGATTACGTTCCACTTGTTGTGAACGATATTGTATTCATTAGGATGCCTCCTGACGTGCTTTCCGTGTCGTTTCGGTTGTGGATCCTATTGAGGATCATTCGACGCGTGAATTGCCAGAGAACAGTTGATTTGGGTGAGTATTCTGGGTTCAGAGATTTGTGTGGCACGGTTTGCCCGGGGATGTGTATTTGAGCATCTATATGTGGCCTCAGAGCGGAGAGTTGTGGCAGAGATGTTTGCTTGAGTCAGATTGTTGTATTTTTTGGGCTGGTATTGTATGAGTTCCGGTTGCGACTCCATGGCCTACATTCAGAGTGTTGTGTAAACGGTGATGGTGTTATCAGGCTACCCAGCATTCGAATGTGGAGTGTTTACCCACCTGAGGCAGAGATGCATTGTCCACGTGTTTGTTCTTGTTTGCACGTGTTATGTGGCTTCAGAGGGAGCTATGCACGAGGTTCGAGATGAGTTTGAACCTGAGTATCAGAGAGAGTCTGATTGATGTGCCTCGAGATTTCCGTGAGGAGCTTAGTGTGTTGCACTCAGCGCCTAGGTTATTGTGAAGAAAAGATGTACATGGTTTTCGATGTGACGGTTTGAGGAAAGTGAATTCAGCAGTGAGATTTTTGATGAGATTGAGTTCCGACACTTCGGGATCAGTGACTTCATCGGGCTGTGGCCTTTTCGATTATGTTGAGGATTCTCTGCTTATCTGTTTGACGATGGCGGAGATCACTGAGTAGCGGACTTGTTCCTGTGACATGAGTTTGAGTGATCGTTGGTGATCCTTTTACGCAGCAGGTGCTGCGGTGACTTGTGTTCGTGGAACACTCTCAGTTGCCATTGTGGTGGCCAGGAGGATCACGTTACGAGGGAGAACCCCCAGCCAGCTGTTGTAGCGGTTCGGCAGCTCAGAATTCACGAGGAGATCATGATGCTGTTCCTGCAGTCTGATCAATGTACCCTTTTGACGAGTTAATCAGCTATGTTGCCATTGACGATGGCGGCTAGTTGGGCATGTTGGAGTTCGTGCCATGACCATGTTTGAGGACAGATTCTCCTCCGAGGTTACTGTTGTTTGATATCCATGGCTATTGTACCTGCATCTCCACTTCCGAGGTTTTGGAGAGTGTTGTATCCATCCGGAGGTTGTGAGATCCTTGTTGGAGGTTATGACTTAGCCGCGGATCTGTTATAGCTGGATATTGTGGTTTCGGTATGTTTGTGAGTCTGACGATGCATTTGGTTGTGTTCGAGTGCCTCGATGAGGAGGTTGTGTTTCGACGACCAGATTTCTCCGAGATACTGTTTCGCGGTGATGGTCGAGCGGATGATGGAGACGGATTGTGTTGCTCGCTTAGCACATGTTGTGGATACTATGGTTGCTGTACCTGACATTGGTGACATTGAGGTGGTTCTCGAGTTTCCAGGTGTGTTTTGGAGGAGTTACCAGGTGTTCCTCTAGTTCGGGAGATCGACTACATTATTGAGCTTGTACCGGATGCTGGACTCATTTTACCGACATCTTGTCGTTCGGAGCCAGCGGAGTTGATGGAGCTACAGTTTCGACTCCAGGAGTTGCTGGAGGAGATTTCAGGAGATTTCATGCGACCCCGTGTATTTGCGTGGTGTATTCTTGCATCGTGTGTACGGATGATGGATGGTTCGATGTGGTGGTACATTGACTACCGGAAGCTTGATTTGCTTCAGAGGAGAGTGAGTATCCTTCGCTTTGGACTGGCGAGTGGTTCGTTCAGCTCGCGAGAATTTCAGTCCTGTCGGAGGTTGATTTTGGTACCGGATACCATCAGTTGAGGTTTGATGAGTCAGATGTGGTTATGTTAGTTTTCAGATCATGGTGCAAGCATTACGAGTTTTTGGTCACGTTGTTTGGTTGACCAATGCCCCCGTAGATCATGTGGACTTGATGGACCATGTGTTCAGACGGTTTCTGGACGAGTTGTGGTCATGTTCGTTGGCAGTGTCCTGATGTACTCCGAGAGTGTGGACCAATACCTGAAGCAATTGTGAACAGTTTTGCGGACTTCGCGAAACGATTAGCTGTTTGTGAAGTTCAGCCAGTGTGAGTTTTGGCTGATTAGCGTAACGATTTTGAGCTGTGTGATGCTAGCCGAGGGAGTTGGCGTAGATCCTGACCAGTTCGAAGCCGTGTTGATTTGGAGTTTGCCCTATTACTGTGCCAGAGGTCGGGGGTCTCTTGGGTTTGGCAGGCTACTACCGACGGCTTGTGCAGGATTTTCCCGGATTGCCACTTCATTTTCCGAATTGTGGTTCGATGCACGCGAGGAGAGTTACTTACTCCTGCAGGATTGTTGACCGTTGTTTCAGTTTTGACCTTACCTGACGATCGTGATGAGTTCGTGGGTTATGGCGATGCATCGAGGTATAGGTTTGGTTATGTTTTGATGCTGTATAGCAGAGCGGTGGCTCATGGTTACAGACAGTGGAAACCTTATGTACCTACATATCCTGTGTATGATTTGGGTGTAGCTGTCCTTTTGTTAGCATCAGAGAGTTCGAGATTCTACAGCTACAGCGTGCAGCGTGGTGTAGGATGTACACCGACCATTGAGTTTCATCCACTTGCATTTTCGGCCAGATTTGGGCTTGAGGCAGTGTCGATGGATGGAGTCGACTGACGACTATGGCTGCACATTAGAGTTTGTTCGAGAAGGTTAGAGGTTGTACTTTGACCATCCGTTTAGGATGATGCTGTTGTTGATGCATTCAGTCGAGAGTTAGGAGTTTCAGTGTTTCATGTGTGGGTGTGGCTCGAGTTTCCGTGTTAGCCGAGTTATGGGCTACGAGAGCTGAGTTCGAGTATGATGGTGTTGAGGCTCGTGGTTTTGCGTGCATTTGGCGCTAGTGATGCAGAGATGTGTCAGATACTCCGAGTTTACTACTCGAGACGCAATATGAGGAGCAATGTAGCAGCTTGTGTGTGTGCAGATGCCACATTCGTCGACTGGCGATGGCTAGGAGGTAGAGACTTGCCGAGATGTGTTAGCCATTTGAGATTTCCGGTTAGACGTGACGGTTGCTGCTGTGATTGTGTGTGTATGTGTACACTTTGGTTGTGATACCAGTTGTCGGGCCTTTGTGGATCATTTGACGAACTCAGTACAGTTTCTTGTACTTTTGGTGATGATTCCAGTGGTTGGCTGGTATAGCTGTGATTGACGGAGGTTGTCCGTCTACGTGGTTTACCTGTGTCCCAGTTTGCTGGTCGAGGTAATCGGCTATGACAAGTGTCAACAAGCTTTGCAGTGAGCATTGGGGACTAGATTACGAGTTAGTACCGGTTCTTATCCTCAGATTGGATGGTGATCTTTGAGGACTATTCAGACCTTGGAGGGCATGTTGTGGACCTCGGTGTTGCAGTTCCGGAGGATTCGGGACCAGCAGTTTCAGCTATTCGAGGTTGCTTGCAGTACCAGGTTGTTGTCCACTGTGATTTTGATATTGTTTAACGTCGTTTGAGGAACGATGTTGTACTTCATTGTGTTGGAGTGAGTTTGGTTTGAGTTTGAGTTGATGTTTGTTTCCGATTTTGTGGAATGTGTTACCACAGACTGTCAGATTAGCGAAAATGGGTTGGTTATTGCTCGAGTTCGATGTTTGAACTATGCTGATATGAGTGTCTGAGTTATGTTGATGTGTGAACTGAGTTGTGATTTGCCTTGATGTTTTGATCCATATGTGGTCATAGGCGAGTTTGTGTTATGCCGTATGGTTCGGCATCGCCTATAGTGTTGGCTTTTGTGTGTGAGATGTGTATTGTGTTCCGTGTGTCGGAATTGTGTTTCAGGGTTGCTACATGTTGTGTACCCTACATGTTCCTTAGGCGGGAACACTTGGCTATTGTGTGGAGCCAGTCCAGATATGTCATTTGAGGGTACAGAGATTTCAGCACGGAGCTATCTCCTATTGTGGAGTCAGTTGCCAGAGTTGTTCAGTTGATGTAGCTATTGGGTAGTTGAGCAGTATGCAGAGGCAGTGCTCCTACTTTTAGCCAGCAGACTTGGAAATTTCGAGGTCGAAATTTTTCTAAGGGGGGTGGATTTGTGACGACCCGGACCAGAATCAGCAGAATGATCAGCTTGATTGATGAGTTACTGCGTAGTCACAGCTGTCCGACAGTTATTGGAATCGCCAGAGATGTTAACGACTAAATTATTGGCCGAGAATTGGAGCTGAGTCTCTTCTCGAGAGTCGTAGTATATGTGATTTCGAGTTCGTGGACGGTTCCGGATCGTTATTTGGACAACCGATGAATTAGTTATGAATATTTGAAGTTTCGACGGAAATGGATTTAAATGGCAGGTTTGTTCGCGACTAAATTATCGGTCGAGAATTTGGTTTCGGTTTCTTCATGGAAGTTGTTCAGAATTTAATTTCGAGCTTGTGGGAACTTCCGGAGCATGATTTGGAGTTATGAGGAATTAGTTGCGAATTTTGCCGATTGTTGATTGTTTGGTTAATTTAATTATATGTTGATCGGAACAGTTGACTTTTTATCCGTTTGGCCGATGTGTTTGACTTTGGATGATTATTGAAGAGAACGTTGAGACGAGTTCGTGACCGCGAGAATTATCGGAATCGGAATTACGACGAGGAAATTACGCGTATTTGAAGTTCGTCGAAATGGATAATTACGAAGTTTCCTAAAATAGCAGGTATAAATAGTGGGTTGCTAAAAGAGGAAAGTCAAAATCTGGAATTAATGAAGTCTTGACCGGTCAGCTGGGTTTGACCGAGCTGTGGGTTGGAGGTGCGATGCCGTACGGCCTCGCCGGCGGCGAGCTCCGTCCGGCCACTCCTCAGCTTGACTCATGCCCTATTCTACTCGCCTCGACGCTCCGAGCTCATCTCCAACCACCACGCACGGCGTGGCTTGCCGGAAAGGGAAGAATTCCGATCAAAAGTTTGAGAGAAAATGAGGTAATTCGGGTTTGTTGATTTTGGATGAATTGAGGTATGAATTGGATTGGGCTTTGTAGATCTTCCCTCCACGAATCTAACTAGGTTGGTTTGGAGTTTCAATTTGATGTGTGTAAGGAGAATTCTTGATTTGAAATTTGTGGAACAATTCGGTTTTTCGTGAAATTGGGTGAGTTAGAGTTTGAATTGGACTTTGTTGCAGTTATGAAAGTTGCTCAGTGCAGGATTTTCAGTGGAATAGAGGTTACCCCGCCGTGAAACTCTCCGGTCAACAGCGGCGCCGCCGTGGACGGCGGTCAACGGCGGCGGTCAACGGTCAGGGTTGACTTTTTGACTTTCGACAAGTCGCATGTCATTTGACTCGAAATCGCGCTCCGATCGCAGTGAGGAGGTTCGTTTTTCGAGTTGAGCGTCCGAACGTAAAGCGAGGTATTGTGGTATACATATACGGATTTTCGACGATTCGTCGACTTTGGATTTCGTGTTTCCGAGAACGGTGGTTTCTCGTGGTTTGATTTGTATTGTCGGATTATGATTTTGAATATTGGACATTGTGAATATTCAGGAGTTCGTGATCGTTGTTTTGGCGATGGACTTTCCGCCGAATCACGGGTTAACGCGTATCGCGTTACGCCAGTCAGTGAGTGGACAGTTTATTTTCACGGAAATCTTGTGAGTCTTTTATATATGATTTACGTACTTGAGCATGCAGCATGATTATGGTTTTACGAGCATGAGATTTCATACGGGATTATATTTGTTATGAGCATGTGTTTTACGATTATACGATTTATTTATACGGACATACGTATACGAATATGCATACATTTATATGTTGTTTCATGCATTTGCGTCGATTTGCTTGTGATTTGGTTTTCACAGAGTACAGTCTCAGTTACGTTGTTGTATCGATACACCTTGCCTCGTCGGCTGATCCCCGACGGAGGGCCGCCTGGAGGGGCGTTTCCCCAACCAGACCGGTGAGGGGCGTATTCCCCGGAACCGAGGCCATTTCTGGCTTAGAATCACGTGGTAGTCAGGGACTCCGTGGTTCAGACTGTACTAACACGGTGGAGTCCATGAGTGACCCCGTGGGATTTTTACTTGCATGCTCTGTACACTGGAGGAGTGTGAGTTTTACCTCGTGTACTATGTTGTTTATATTTACCTGGACTCGCATATGTTTTTATAACATATATATTATCTGGCGAAAGACATTTATTTTCGTCCACTCACTCTAACGTGTTTATTGTCTTTCCCCTGGGCTTTTCGGTTTCCGTGCCCAGTTTGCAGTTCAGGCTCTGGTGTCGCACGTCGTGGTCGGAGGCATAGTGCTCGAGCTACTTTGTTTCATCCAGTAGGTTTATTGTTCTACCTACTGTGGTATGCGTATATGATTATGTATTAGAAGTCGCTCTGAGCTTCCTATTGTATATGTTATACGATTTTACTTCGGATTTTCCGTAAAGTACATATATATTTACTACTTTACTTTGCTGTTAATATATTGAGAAATCCGGATGGGATTGGTGCCCACAGTTTGCTCTTTGTGGCATAGGATGAAATGTATTTTCCGTGTGCAGGTAATGGTAATTCCACGCTAATAACGAAACTCTGCCCAAATTTCGAAAAGTTTTTGTTGGTTCGTATTTTCGAAGGGGTTCGATTCCGGTTTAAGGAGCTAAATCGGGATTGGGTCCTTTCACGAACGCTCGCCAGACGTTATTCCTCTTGACCCTTCGCCAAGAACTTATAAAATAGTGGGCCGCTCGCATAACCCTCGGCCATCCAAGCCCTAAATGAAATACTTTATTTTAGGCCCAAACATTGCCCCTCAAGCCTTGAACTTGGAAACTCCTGAACAAGCGAAAAGACTTGAATATCTCGACTGATGTGCTATGACTTTTCTAGAACGGTATCCCATCATCCAAACGCCACGTCACCCAACCTTTCACAAAAGGTATAACGCTCGTCTGACACAATATAAAAGCACTAGTCCATATCCACAAACTTCATCTTTCAACGAAAGTCTTTCACCTACTCAGATTTTATACTTTCTAACCCTCTCAGTCAAAAATTTCAAAGCTTTCCTTCTCACCGCCGTCAAACCTTACAACCCAGAAAAATGCCTCCTCACAAAGACATTCCCAGCCTCTATGAATCCCATGACGCCAAGAAGTTCTCTAAACAACTCAAGGCCGTCGCCAAACGACACAACTCAGATGCTGTTTGCACCCTCTTTATAGACCCTGCTGAAAACACAGGCATGCTTGGTCCATTTCTGGACACCCCATTCAACCCAAAGCTTTTCACCTATCTTCGCCAGCCCATCTGCAATTCATCCCTTATACTCCAAGCAAATCCCAGGGCAGACCCAAAGGAATGGACCCAAAAGACACTCTCTGTCTTATTGGAAAATGGCCTCACTCGAGCACAGAAGATCTTGCTTGGTACCGGCACTGCCGTGGGCAAGACATCAAACGTTGGGAGACAGCCGGAATAGCCCAACTGATCGACTTATGCTTCTCTATCCCAGCTGGAGGCAACAGAGCCCCATTTGACACAGCCATGTGCTTTTGGGACTGCACAGCAAACTGTTTCCGTCTTCCTTGTGGTGATGTGAGCATCACAATGCTCGACTTATATACTATATTTGGAGTTCCTGCCTTTGGAAACACCTGGGCTCCTCAACATTTCCACCAAACGCCTAATCAAGCCTCCCCAGAATGCCCTTCATCCTACTCCTCCTGGGTGAAACAATTTGCTCGCGAGGAGAGAGACACACCACAGGGAGGAATAGCCTTTCTAGAGTATTGGCTAGCAAAGTACCTCTTCTGTTCAACCTCCGCCAAGGTCACCAAATGCTGGACCAACCTCGCCGAACGCCTCTTCAACGGTGAACAACTAGGCTTGGTTGAGCCCGTCCTCGCCTACATCTATTATGGCCTTAGGCGAGTAACACTGTCAAAGATGGACCTGAACCAGCCAGGACCACTCTGGATGGTAGAACTCTGGCTGCAGATCTACTTCCTCTTCTTCTGCCCCTCAACACCCCCTATCCATGAAGAACACAAGCTGCTGGGCCAGACGCTGGTCTCTACAAAACCTAGAACCAAGTAATGGTCCTATCTCCACTGCTTCGAGCACCTTTGCTCACATAAAGATTTTCCAACTGCAGCAGTTGAGAAGATTCTGAACCGCCACCACCCTGGCCTCCTTGCAAGTGGATTCATGCCTTCGCCAGAGCAAAATACTCAAGCGAGGAACCTCTTCATTCATTTCAACACTTGCCAGGACCTGCCGGTTAGGTATGAGCTCTATGCTCCCAACCATTTCTGCAGACAATTTGGGCTTAGCCAGGACGTTCCCATGCCCCTCGCTTGTTCTGTTAACAAGTATACTCTTTGGTGAGGAAACAAACATCCCCTTGAAGCAGAAATACGAGATGAACAATTTGGCTTCCAAATGGCAATGCTTCCAACAATCACAAAGCCACTAGTGATCTCACAGTTGGTCACCCCATCGTATCTCGCATGGTGTTCCCAATTCTGGGAAGAGAAACGACACCAGGGACCGCTTCTATGTTTTGCTGCCATCTTTCATGACTTCAGCCATAGATTCTCGAATAAAGAAGACTTGGCTGCATTAGACGGACTACACCAAAGTACCAGCTCTACCCCATGGCCACATGTATCTCCAATCATTCCAAAAATTTCCATATGTATTAGCAACTCTTCATATCATGACTTACCCTTCTTTAATCTCGCTTTGCACAGCACACCCCTGAACCAGATGTAACTATGGCAATTCAGTCTTTCAGGAAGAAACGATCAAACCCTTATGGAGCCTCTGTAAGTACTTGTGAAGAAGGCAACAAACGTCAAGGCAAGGGTAAAGGGTCTTTTGATCTGATGCACCTTCTACCTTGGCGTTTTCAAATCCTTTCCATCCCCTCACCGAGGTCGATCTCCATGTGTAGATATTTGATACAACGACCCCAGGGAATGGCTATCTACTAAGAGGATTTGTGAAAAAACAAACTTTATTTATCTTTTTTTCTCTGTTGTTGATTCAGAGTTTTTTTTTCCAAATGGTATCAGAGCTTGAGGCCGCAAAGCCTTTGTATTCTTCCATTTGTTGAATGTAATATTTTATTTGAAGAACAAAAGTTCCTTATATTGATAAACTCAGATATAATTTGTTCTAAACTCAGGCCACAGTAACTGGCTAACATGAACTTTTTATTTAAAAGAATAAACATAAATATTTAAAAAAAAATGTGGCCTCGGGTACAGGCAAAAATGTGGCCTCGGGTACAGGCTCTAGCTATTTAACCCCATAAATAGGTTGTTATACTATACAAGATCCTCGGTATGTGTTGCCCCTGTAGTTTACTTATGCGAAAGCATAAATAAACTAGTTTAAGCTGTAGTTGGATGATCTTCATATTCCCAAACGGGTTGTATATATTTCTTTAGGAAACGACCATTTATTGGATTCGCGTGTAGTGTACCATCTCGATCTCGCAAACGAACTGCTCCTTTTCCCAACAAGCGATCGATAATGTATGGTCCTTCCCATTTCTCTGACCATTTTCCTCGTCCTTCAGTTTTCTCGCCAACAGGCAAAATAACTCGCCAGACAAGTTCTCCTTCTGCAAAACTCATGCCCCTGGTACGTTGGTCATAGGCACGAGCCACCTTTTGTTTCTTAGCACGTAGACTATCATAAGCTTGTATACGTCTGTCATCTAAGTCCTCATGCTCCTGCCACATCGCTTGGACATAGTCTTCACCGATCAATTTGTGTTGCTCCATCACATGTAAAGACTGAACATTGAGTTCTAAAGGCAAGACTGCATCGTGCCCAAACATTACTGCATAAGGAGTTGTACCTGTGGGTGTCCTTTTACTAGTCCTATAAGCCCACAAGGTGTTAAAAAGTTCTTCATGCCACAGTCTGGCATTGCTCGCAAGCATCCGTGTAAGGATATGAATAATGATTTTATTGCTTGCTTCGGCTTGACCATTGGATTGGGCATAGTATGGAGAAGAATGAATAAAGTGAATCCCAAGATCCTTCATTAAAGTGTCCACTTCTCCAGACATGAATACTGCCCCTCTGTCTGAAACAAAACTCTCAGGAATGCCAAACCGACAAATAATATCTTCAAATAGGAACTGGCGGATGGCCTTTGCAGACGAGACCCTGAGAGGTCGAGCTTCAACCCATTTTGTGAAGAAATCAGTAGCCACTATTATAAACTTGTGCCCTTCAGATGAATGAGGATGAATCATTCCTATTAAGTCCAAAGCCCATCCTCGAGTTGGCCAAGGCTTGATTATTGGCTGTAATGGTATTCTGGGCATGTGGTTGACTGGACCATGTTTCTGGCATTCTTCACAACCTTTCGCAAACGTGATGCAATCTTTGAGCATTCCTGGCCAGTAAAAGCCATGTCTCCTTAGTAACCATCTCATCTTGGGACCAGCCTGGTGTGCTCCTACTATCCCAAGACGGACTTCTCTCATTAACCGCTTAGCGTCACGTCCAAAAACGCACCGTAACAGTATGCCTTCTTCTCCCCTTCTATATAACTCAGCATCCTGGAGCACATAATTGGGAGCTAAAAATCGAATCCGCTTGTCTACCGGATTATTAGGATGTTGGAGATAAGAGATGATTTCCTGTCTCCAATCCACATCAATGTGATTAAGTGTGGCAACGTACCATTCATTTTTATCTTCCTAACATGTAAGGAAAGATGGAAGGGTTCTTCTTTCAACCTTTAATATTCGTTCACGTACTCCATCTTGAAAACTTACACCCGTTGCCAGTTGAGCCAGCTCATTGGCTGCATAGTTCTTTTCGCGTGGAACATGGCTCAACTCCACTTCTGTGAACAACTTGAGCAGGTCACAGGCCCTCTTCACATAAGGCTCTAATACGGGGCCTGCTTTATACTTTGTTTCAAGTTGCCTGATCACTAGTTGGGAATCTCCAAAAATATGCACATCTGTGATCTCCATATCCAACAAAAGTTCTAATCCAATGATTAGAGGTTCGTATTCTGCTTGATTATTTGTGCATCTGAAGTCCAACCTGAAAGAATAAGAATAAGTTTGGCTGCGTGGGGAAATTAAAGCTACCCCTGCCCCAGCCATAGTGCTCGTACTGGATCCATCAAAGTATAAACACCAGGGAGCCAAATCAATACGAGCCAGGTCCAGTTCTGGCCCTTCAACAACCTCTTCCATGGGATGATGAGCCAAAAAATCAGCCACTGCTTGGCCTTTTACCGCCTTCTGAGGAACATATTGTAAAGAAAACTCTGACAAAGCCAGAATCCACTTCCCAATGCGTCCCCGGAGAATCGGTCTGGACAACATGTACTTCACTAAATCTGTTTGTGCAATGACACACGTAGTGAAGGAAAGCATATAATGCCTCAACTTACACCCTGAAAAGTATAAGGCCAAGCAGAGTCTTTCCATTGGAGAGTATCTTGTTTCACAATCGTTCAAGGTACGACTCAGATAAAAAAATAGCACGTTCAGCTCCTGCTGTGTCGTCCTGAGCTAATAGACTTCCAATGGAGAGTTCAGTAGCTGATATATACAGTTTAAGAGGAACCCCAGGTCTTGGGGGTACCAAGACAGGTGGGTTCGTTAAGTAGGTTTTGATGGTATCGAAAGCCTCTTGGTGTATAGGCTCCCAAACAAAGTCCTTTTGATTTTGAAGCTTGAGCAAAGTTGAGAATGGTTGTGTCTTCCCAGCCGCATTGGCAATAAACCTTCGTAAGAATTTGATCTTTCCTAATAACCGATGTAGTTCTTTCTTACTCTTTGGTGGGACTGCATTGAGAACTGCTTGTTTCTTGTCATCTGGTATCTCAATCCCACGCTGATGAACCAAAAAACCCCTGGACGCCAAACACACATTTAGCTGGATTCATCTTCAGTTGATGTTGCCTCATTCTGAGAAACACCTGCCTTAAGTCTTCAAAATGATCACCCCTGCATTTCGTTTTGACTACCACATCATCAATATATACTTCCATGGTCTTACCAATAAGATCATGGAAGATCAAATTCATTGCTCGTTGGTAAGTTGCCCCTGCATTCTTAAGTCCAAATGGCATATCCACGTACTAAAAAACATCTGCAAATCCTGGGCATCGAAACGCAGTCTTATATCGATCTTCTTCAGCCACTGGAATTTGATGGTAACCAGCAGTACCATCCATAAACGTCAACATTTCATGGCGGGCAACTGAGTCAACCAACAAATCAGCTACTGGCATAGGATATACATCCTTTGGGGTTGCATTGTTCAAGTCTATGTAGTCAACGCACACTCGCATCTTTCCATTCTTTTTCTTGACTGGGACTATATTAGAAAGCCACTCATTATACTTGGCTACACGTATAATCCCTGACTTGAGCATTTTCTCAACCTCCTCCTTGACTAGAATTGCTGTTTCTGTATTCATACGACGCATCTCTTGTTTCACAGGCTTTTTCCATTCTATGATCGGCAAGTTGTGACAAACCAATTCTGGTGACAGGCCGGGCATGTCATCGTATTTTTCTGCAAAACAGTCTGCATACTCATGTAGCAATTTAATAAGTTTGAGCCTCTCTTCAGGCTTGAGGAAAGTAATAATGGCCACAGAAATTGGCTCTTTATCTGTCCCAAGATTGATGTATTCAATGGGGTCCTTGACTTTAGGAGGTAAATCATCTAAAGCTGCTGGAGCTAACTTAATCTCGTCCTCCTCCTCGAAGTCATGCAAAACGTCTTCATCCACGTATTCCAAGGTTGCAACCATTGGAACCTTCTCAAAGGCTTGGCTCTCTAGCAGAAAATTATGAAAACGCTCGTGTAGAGAGTAACAAGCCTCGGCCTCTATACTTGATAGAGACCCTGTCATTGAGAATTTTGGAGGGTAGCTCAATGGTGTAGGGTCTTCTACTATCTTGATTTGCTTGAATCATACCCCACTGAGCTAGTTCAGAGGCCGTAACACCAACTGGGCGGCCCTTGTTATCGACGCCACACACCTCCAATGGCCTAAGGTCACTGTGGTAATATCTGGCTTCTAATGAGTTAGCAGAAACGGAATATGGTCGAGGGTCAGCACTAATGAGTTCTGCTTCACCTGACTCCATATTCCAGATTAACATCTGCTGATGGAGAGAAGATGGTACACAATAGCTTCGATGTATCCAGTCACGTCCCAGAATTGCACTATATGGAGATGTACATTCTGCTATAAAAAATGTGTAAGTACCTGAGGCTAGACCGATGTGTACCTGTAAGAAAACAATGCCCAACGTCTTGGTGATGCTACCCTGAAAATTTCTGACACTCACTACAAGAAAACAGCACTTAGACCACGGAAACGTAATTTTTCCGTGGTCCAAGTGACACTTGGACGATGGAGTCTTATCCGTCGTCCAAGTACCACCTGGACGATGGAGAATACCATCTCCGTCGTCTAGGTGATCACCTGGACAACGGAGAAGTCTCCGAGGTCCAGGTGATCACCTGGACGACGGAGATGGTATTATCCGTCGTCCAGGTGATCACCTGGACCTCGGAGACTTCTCTATTGTCCATGTGAACACCTGGACCTCGGAGTCTTCTCCGTCGTCCAGGTGATCACCTGGACAACTGACCGACACGCCATGGTCCGAGTAACTTCCACTTAGATGACGAACCCACACCTCTGTCGTCTAAGTGAAGCATTATATAAGCCCGATGCCAAACTCTCTTAGCTTCATTCCATCCTCTGTCCCGCGGGAAATTTTAAAGATCGAAGAAGAAGGAGAAGGAGGAGGAGAAGGAGAAGGATCAGGCCAGGATTAGGATCTCCGCTGACGTACTAGCTAGCTAGCTTAATTAACTGATATCGAGAAGGCCAGCAAGTACATACGCAGTTAAAATTTGCTTAATATATATTTAGTGAAAACGTACATACAGGCATGGATGTTAGCTATATATACAGATTAAATTACGTACGTAATTGATGGATCGATGTAGATCGAGTACGTATAATTAAGCGCAAATTAATGGACTAATATATATATATGTAATAATTAATTAATTATAATATTTTGTAGCAGTATGGATAAGAGTTGGATGAAGTTGAAGAATAGATGTGATGTCCGGTATATGGATGGAATTAGCAAATTTGTGAATTTTGCGATAGAACATGGTCAGGGAAAGAAGCGTTTCAGGTGTCCGTGCCATAAATGTCTTAATTGTCAGTATGTGAAGGTTAATGTTATGGTGCAACACCTGTACGAAAATGGTATGATGTGGAGTTACACTGCATGGAGCGAGCATGGTGAAGCAGTAGAGTTCAACACAGCAGACTTCAGCTCAGGGTACAGTTACCATGGTGCCTCATCCAGCGGCAGTGGTGCCGGACCCCCAGCTTGCAACCCAACTGCAGATTTGGTCCATGATGCTTTTCCGGGATGTAGTCATGGTGGACACCAACACCAAGACGGAGGTTACAGTACCACTAATCAGCATGATGACACATTCCCTGCTGCTAGCTTGGCCACTGACACCAGTGAGATGGATAAGTACAACCGGATGCTACTTGAAGCGCAGACCCCGGTGTTCCCTGGATGTCGAGAGAATGTGTTGCAATATGTGATGGAGCAAATGAAGATACAAGTGAAGCACAAAATGTCAGTGAGTGCTTTTGACGAAATTCAGGAGCAAATATGTAAGTTGCTTCCTGATGATCACAATCTTCCTAAATCTCATTATAAGGTTAGAAATATCTTGAGCAGCCTCGACCTAAAGTACAGGATAATTGACGCATGTCCGAATGATTGTGTGTTATTTTACAAAGAGTATAAAGATTTGGACTATTGTCCCGTATGTGGCCAGTGCAGATTCTAGGTGAATAAGAAGAGTTCGAAAAAGAGAATTCCTATGAAAGTTGTTCGATATTTTCCCTTGATTCCCAGATTGCAGCGCCTGTACATGTCTCTACACACAGCAGAGGCGATGCGATGGTACGCAGAAAAGCGAATAGATGACGATGTCTTGCGACACGCCGCGGGTTGGGAGGGTTTCAAACATTTCGACAGAGAATTTGGAGACTTTGCTGCAGAGGTTAGAAATGTTAGACTCGGCCTATCTACAGACGGATTCAATCCTTGGGGAAGTAATAGCTCCGCCGTCAGCACTTGGCCAATTATTCTGATGCCGTACAACTTGCCTCCGTGGATGTGCATGAACAAGGAATTTAATTTCCTTACTGTACTAATTTCAGGTCCTAAATCTCCAGGGAAGTGCTTAGATGTCTACCTCAGACCTTTGATCGACGAGCTGAAACTGTTGTGGAAAAATGGAGTCCCAACTTATGACAAATTCACTGACACGATGTTCACGATGAGGGCTGCCGTAATGTGGACGATCAGCGATTTTCCAGCGTATGGGATGTTGGCAGCCTGTAGGACAAAAGGACATAATGGATGTCCTATATGTTTGGACGACGTGAACTCTAGTTGGCACGTGGGGAAGGTGTGTTACTTGGGTCACTGTAGATGGCTTCCTCACAACCACCCGTGGCGACAGGATGAAGCTCATTTCGACGGGACGGTAGAGAACAATTCTAAACCCCGTAGTTGGTCGGGCGAAGAGATTTTAGAGAGGTTGAGCTATTTCTACTTTGGTGTGTTGACCAATGACGCGGATGTAAAGAAATACAATCCAATTCCTCCACATGATCTGAGCTATTGGGATCACAAGAGTATATTCTTTGAACTCCCTTACTGGTCGAAGTTGAAGCTGAGGAACAACTTGGACGCGATGCACATAGAAAAGAATGTGTGCGACAGCGTGGTGGGAACAATTCTCGGTATTAAGTTCAAGACTAAAGATACTCCCAAAGCGCTCAAAGATTTGGAATCAATGAATCTACGTCGTCTCTTGTGGTTGAGGAGGGATAGGAAAGAAGTGTACAACAAGATGCCAGCTGCACCTTACACAGTGAAGCCGACACTTAGACGCTCTGTATTTCACTGGTTTAAGGGTGTTCGTTATCCGGCTACGTATGCAGCTACTATAACTAGAGCAGTGGACGAGGTGCAACACAAGTTTGTTGGTCTAAAGACACATGACTATCACGTTATGCTGCAACGTCTGATTCCAGTGGTAATTCGACCATACTTGCATCGTGACGTCGTAGAACCAATAGTGGCATTGTGCAAATGGTGGCAGAGGTTATGCGCCAGAGAATTAAAGAAGTCATATGTGGTGGAATTGCAACAACAAATTGTGCACATCATTTGCAAACTAGAGATGATTTTTCCCCCTGCTTTCTTTGACATCATGATTCACCTAATGATCCACCTGCCCGAGCAGGTGCTCATTTCTGGTCCGGTCCAGTACACTTGGATGTATCCTCAAGAAAGGTACGTACAACTAATTAATTATACAGGTTTTTCGATTCATAATTTGTTCCACTGGACAACACAAGGTAGCTATATGTACTTATTCTTATTGTACGTTTGATTTTGTAGACAGCTTGGACAGTATAAGTCATTCGTCAAAAACAAGTCGGCTCCGGATGGCTCCATAGCAGAGACATTCATAATGCATGAGTATGTTACTTACTGCAACAGGTACCTCAAAGATCCACCACCTCCCACTGCCTCCGATCGCAGGGCCCGCATCAATCTTTCTGTCGTCACCAATGTTGTCCGACCGTTTAGAGGAGTATTAAAGGAATCGTTAACACGGGAAGAACTTATTGAGGCACATTGGGTAGTGTTGCGAGACTGTGACGAAGTTGAGCCGTACATGATGTCATACAGGGAGAGGCTTCATGCGTTAAATCAAAACAAGAGTTCGGCGTGGATTGAGAAAATGGTTAAAAAAAAGTTTCCCGATTATTTCTTCCAATGGGTACGTACGTACGTCTCGGTATTTAATTAGTAATTTATATACATATCGATCATGTTTGTAGAAAGTAAACCCTTATATTAATTTGCCCTTTTTCGCAGATGATTGATCTGCAAAAATCTGAAAACCACGGGGGGTGGTGGTCATGGCCAAAGCACTTGCTAGCAGGGAAGCCGATTAAACACTATATTTATCCAGGATGTTTTGTGAACGGTGTAAAGTTCCATTCATTGGCCCGAGATGAAGGAAGAAGAACACAAAACAGTGGGGTAGCGGTTGGGAAAGACAATGATCTATATTACGGGGCTATTGTAAATGTGGTTCAGCTATGTTACGGGAATGATGTCAATGTTTTCCTATTCAAGTGCAGATGGTTCAAGCGTACAAAGGAAAACCTGGGACTATGATGATGACTACTTAACTAAGACGAGAAAAATTAATTGGTAATTAATTTATGTAATTATTGTAATATATGATCAATGCATCATTGATCAATAATTAATATAAATATTATAAATAATTATTGTAAAATATTATTGTAATATCTTCGACTTTTTGTACTTAATTAATTAATTACACGCGTCCATGCTCGATCAGATCGGATCGACCGACGTACGTAAACTAAATTAAATTAATTAATTAATCCGAATTATATATCCTGGACAACGGAGAAATTAATTGCAGACTAGCTGTCGCCTTTTGGGTATTTTGGCTATCTCCATAAATCATCGACCCTAAATCTAGCAAATCGGATCGATCGATCATTTTTTTAATTATATTCTTGAATCAGAATAATTGAACGGACACACAAATGACCGCGGACGTCCTAAACCTTAAACCATAAGGCCCTAACCCCTGAATTCAGGGTTTGTACACTTGGACGACGGAGATGGTCATTCTCCGTCATCCAGGTACTCACTCGGACGACGTAGAAGGGAATTTGCGTCGTCCAAGTTTAAAACCGTAAACCCTAAGGCCCCCTAACCCTTGAATTTAGGGTCTCTGCACCTGGATGACGGAGATTGGATTCTCCGTCGTCCAGGTTACCCTAAACCCTAAACAGTAAGGCCCCTAACCCCTGAATTCAGGGTCTCTGAACCTGGACGACGCAGATTGGATTCTCCGTCGTCCAGGTATTAACCTGGACGATGGAGAAGCTCATCTCCGTCGTCCAGGTGCAGATTTCGTAATTTTTTCTAAGACAACGACCATCTAGACCTTCTTCCAATGCATATTCTTTTTGTCAAGACTTTAGAGTAAACAATTCTTGGTGTGTGAGCTTCGACGGTTCGAAAATCGGAGTTGCGAAATGTCTTGTATCCACGTTTCCGGTTTGTGGAATTCTCTGTTTTGCGGTTGACTGTGCCGATGAAACCCTTCCGGAACTTATTATTTTCTGGTCCTTTATTGTAATTATATAGTATGTTACGACGAACATATCCAACGGTTGTTTTGTCCAAATTCAATTTCATTAATACTCTGCTGCAAATGAGCCTATACTCATGAACACTTAAGTCGTAAAGATTAGTCGATACTTGGACGTAAAATTATTCGTCGGTTCAAATTTAACTGTTCATATATACGATGCGTTCATCGATATTGTACGACTATTTCACTCGAATGACAGATCGCTAAATTACTAGCGAATTAATTTTTAAATTTTTTTTTACGTAATTTTCACCTGAACGACGGAGATGGTCATTCTCCGTCGTCCAGGTGAAAATTACCATGGCGGTTCAATTTATTTTTTATTTATTTTTTCAATGAAAATTGCACTTGGATGACGGAGATGGTCATTCTCCGTCGTCCAAGTTGAAAATTATGGCGGTTCAATGTGCCGCCTAAATTTTCGGCACCGCTTGAATTTTCACTTAGACGACGGAGAATCAATTCTCCGTCGTCTAAGTCCAAAATCGTGGCGGGTGAAACGTCCCGCCCATTAATTGCACGCCGCTTCGAAAAAATTTAACGCTTCACCTAGACGACGGAAAATAGGGCTCCGTCGTCTAAGTGAAACTCTATAAATAGAACAGCACCCCCTCCTTTTCTCATTTCATCTCCTCTCCTCTCCTCCTCTCCTCTCCTCTCCTCTCCTCCGGCAATTTTCCTCCTCCGGCGACGCTCCGATGACAAATTTTCCGGCGTGGTTCCTCCTCTCCGACGACTCAACTTCGGCGATATTCCCGCGAGGTAAATTTCTATTTTTTACCTTATTAACATTATTTTTATTTAATTAATTAATTTCTAAATATAATTAAATAATTAGTTTTATTAATATTTAGTAATCATTTAGTTATTATAATTATTATAATAATCATTTAGTTGTTATCATTTAATTATTTAGTTATTATAATAGTTATTTGGTAAATAATAATTATTGTAATTAAATAATAGTAATAATATTTATTGTTAATAATAATTAATTATATTGGTAAATGAATAATTATTATTAAATGCATGCATGATAAATAATAATTCATTATTGTCATTATTTATTGTTTTAATTAATTGATAATTACGTGAATCTTCTAGTAAATTGCATGGTAGTACGTCTTTGATTTAAATTTAGTACATAAGCTTGGTTTATTAAGTCGCACTCTTTGGAATAGATGGCGCCTCTTTTCCTAGCTTATCTCCTTAATCCCACGTGATGTGTGGATTTCATCACTGCACACCATAACCTAAGTGAAGTTATGGACACGAGGTTGAGGGCGGAGTTTGCAAAGGACTTGAGGGAGTGTAAATTTTCGAAAAATTGGCCGAATGTCGGACATGGTGTCTAGAAACGGGTTATGACTGGTGACAGGTTTTGGATCTAAGAAAGACGACACCAATAGAGTATATACCATTCATTTGGTTAGCCTCGGGGTGTTTTGTCGAAATTAGTCTTGCCTCTCACGTTATCTCTATCCCTAACTGGCCATGTTTTTTGATTGAACCAAGGCTGATTAATTGAAAATTTACACTTTATCGCGCGGGTCGCACGTCCATTGAACGACCGAAAAAGCCAAGCTAGTATACTCTATTTAAATCTTAACCGTACTTAATTAGAGTAAATTTTTTAGTTGTAATTATTATGGTAAGTAGGTATTTTAACAACGTACTCCTAGGTTTAAATGGCTCCATCCGGCAAGAAAAAATCCCAACAGGAGGCAGAAGATGTCATGCTCCGCCGCTTGGCGGACCAAGTCGGTTGGGTTCAACAGGAGGGCAACCGTCGCTTGGCGGACCTTTCATCTGGTCCGGAGGCAGCGCCTTCTGGGGAAATTCCCGCTGCCCCATTTATCTCCAACGGTGATGACGTCGACCCCTATTCAACTTCGACGTCCGGTACCGGTTCAACGGCAAGTACTCAGGCATCCTCGACCGCTGAATCTATCATGTACAGCACCCGGCGTAAGCAAAGGAGGGCCCCCACTGACCCGGAACCGAAAAGGACTCGGGGTCTCGTTAAAGGGCGCAAAGCGGAGAAAATTTGCAAGGCGACCGGGAAAAAGATCGACTTGCCCTACGACGAATTCACCAGTGGTCCTCCCACAGCTCAGCTAGCAAGTCACTCGGCGCATAGCATAGGGTCAATCGTTCGTAGCCGGGTTCATCTCACTGCCCCTACTTGGAGGGAGGTGCCGGATGATGAGAAGGCGAAAGTCTTTAAAGAACTTTCGGTACATAATACGTACAATTTTAGTTATTATATAATATTGTTAATATTAGTTATAATTTCATAATATATACGATTATAATTTTCTATTTATTTCTGATAGGAACAATTTGCGGTGGATCCGACGCCGGCGATGTTGAGGCATATCAACCAAACCGCCAACTCCATCTACAAAGATTGGAAGTACAGGCTCCATCAGTACTTCGAAAATATCGGTCTCGTGCCTGCCCCCGTAGAGCTGCGTGGGAATAGAGAAGATGAGTGGCAGTGGTTGTGTAACCACTTTCAGGAGGACGGATTTAAGGTGTTTACTTTTTTTATTTCAATTAAGATAATTGAATTATTTAAATTTTAGTTACTTATTAATTTTTTAATGATTTAATTATGTTGTCTAACAGAAATTCTCTGAAGTCAACAAAACCAACCAGGGGAAGAAGGACAAACACCATACTTCCAGTGCCAAGCAACTCATTCAAATAGCCAAGGAGCACAGGGATAAGGGCTCCAAACACCCTTATCTCGCACTACCACATTTTAACCCATTGCCGGCGATTTTTAAATCGCCGGCAATGTTTTTAAACATTACCGGCGATTTTTGGGGAAAAATCGCCGGCAATGTCTTCTTTTTTTTTAACATTACCGGCGACTTAAATGTAAGTCGCCGGCAATGTTCCGTCGGTAATTTAAAAAAAAGGACATTACCGGCGACTTATATTTAAGTCGCCGGTAATGTAAAAGAAAAAAAAAGACATTGCCGGCGACTTAAATGTAAGTCGCCGGCAATGTCTTTTTTTTTTTTTAATTACCGGCGGGACATTGCCTTCGATTTGCCGGAAAAATTTCCGGCAATGTTAAAAAAAAAACACATTACCGGCGATTTTTGGGGAAAAAATCGCCGGTAATGATAAAAAACATTGCCGGAGATTTAAAAATCGCCGGCAATGATTAAAGTTGTGGTAGTGTCGATGCAAGCATAAAGGCGTACGTGACGCCTGGACTCGATAATGAAGCGAGTCAATACGGCGTAAGTGATATATATATGTGCTTTTAATTGTAGTAATTATTATTTAAATATTATTTCATTATAATTTTTTAATTATTCTTTTGTAGGCAAGGGTGATAGAGCATGCGCAGGAAGAATTGGTTAACACTCAGCTTACGTTCCCAGATTTGCCGCCGGAAGACCTGCCTCCTCTATCCATGGAGAGCCAAATTCCAATCGCGGATGAGGTCTACGGTCGTAGAGCTAGCAAGGAGGTTAGGCACTTCGGACCTAAGGTGGTTCGAGATTTGTCGACGACCTCCGACTCATCATCTACGGGAGGTTCGGGCCGGCGGAGAAGTACTCAGGCTGCGGCCGTCGAAGCAACCATTCAAGAGGCTCGACTGGCACGAGAGGAGAATCAATCCATGCGTCAAAGACTTGATGAGCAACAAGCACAAATAACCCAACTCATCGCCCTCATGCAACAATCTCGAGGAGAATGTCAACCTCCTCCGAACCCACACCCCGACGACAACGACCCGGCTGAAGGCGAAGGACTCGGCGGCGCATCTGCTCCTCCAGTGTATTAGTTAGCTAGTAGTTTATTATCTCGTTTCTTTCCGCATTCCGAACAATATTTTAATTTTTATGGGTTTTTTCGATTATGTATGTACAAATTAATTTTAATTATATATTTAATTAAGTAATATTACAAATTTAGTTTATTTAATTCATTTTAACATTTTTTATTATTTAAATTCAATTAATAATGAATTAAATTATTAATAATTAATTACAATTTAATTTAATTTTTTTAAAAAAATTAAATAAGCACCTGGACGACGGAGATTAAGTTCTCCGTCGTCCAGGTGCTTACCTGGGCCACGGAGAATGTCCGTGGTCCAAGTGCACTTGGACGACGGAGAATAAATTCTCCGTCGTCTAAGTGCTTGGACGACAGCACTTGGAGCACAGAACTTGGACGACGGAAAAACGCACTTAGACGACGGAAACGCTCCGTCGTCTAAGTGCGTTTTTCTTGTAGTGACTCAATGATAGTGACTCAATGAGGTTTCTTGGATAGCAGACTTGGGGATGCCTAATAAGGCCATTGCTTTGACTGTGATGATGTTTACTGCTGCCCCTGAGTCCACTAGGAGTTTGTTCAACTGAATCACTTGGACTTGTCCTGTGACATATAACGGCCTCATGTGCATGGCCATGTCTATAGTGGGTTTGGAGAACATCATCTGTCCTGTTGTGTGTGATCAACCCGTCTCTGGTATCTCGATTGATGTTAAACCACTTGGTAACTCTGGCTCTTCATCTGGTAATACCACATTGTTGATGTTCTTGGATTCATTCGTTGATGCTGATGGAGATAAAGCGTATTTGGAGGATAAGACATACACCATGTTAATGATGGAATTGTCTTCTTCAATACAGTCGAGTGTTTCTTCAACTTCATCCTCACCGTAATCCACCAACTGCTCATCATCGTCGTAGTTATCATCTCCAGCCCGGTGACCCTCCTCGTTCGAAGTTGTGGCAACCTCGAGGTGAGCTACCTGTTGTGACTGACCCTCAGGAATAGGATCAATGGCTGCTGGCAGTAGCAGTGGTGGAGTTTTCCCTTTGGGATCAGGAAACAGTTGTCGGGCCTTTTCTTGTTCTTCCACAATTAAAAGCCTAGGTTTCCATCGCAAGACTGGGGGCTTGCTTGGAGTGTCATGTTTCTGCGTGTCCCTTTTATCCTTAGGGGAAGTCTGGAGCCCTACTGATTTCATCGTGTCTTCTTAAAAGGTGAGGCGTCTCCTCACTGGTTTCCGTTGCATAGGCTCACGATGAACCTCAGGAGTACATTCAGGCTCTTTGCCTTTGAGTCCTAATTCAGGGTTTCGGTCAAAGACTCTTGGTCGTTGGGTTCTCACTTTAGGCTCGTGAGACTTCTTCCCAAAAACCACCAGTGGGTTTGCTGCAAGGGTGTTCAGTCGCCTTTGCAACACTTCTGGAGGAAACTCCAGGTCTTCTTCTCTGATCAAGCCTACTGCATAGGCCTCTAATGCTCTCTAGGCTCTTCCGAAGCGTCATTGGAGATTTCTTCTCCTGCTTGGAGTCACCTCAATGGTTTTTCCTTTCTCCCTTACGTACCAGACATCCTCTTTTGTAATATTTCTTGAAGCCGGAGGTATATATGGCTTCGCGTGCGTACTCGCAACCTGTGACTCAGGTGTTTTAGCCAAACTGGCTTGGTCTGTTGCTCGCGAACGCTTGGGAGCTGGAGTATCCCTTTGTTTTGTTGGCTGGGGTTGATGATCTATGTTCGAGAATAACTCTGGGAAAGACTTGGCTGCTTGAGCCAGTTCTTCATATGAAATCTTCAGCCCACTTCTTAATTTGCAATGTGCACAAAGGGCTACTGGCGACTCCGCCTTGGGGTCCACCTTTTCTTTTCCTTTATTTCGTGGTGTGTAGGATGGACTTTCGCCAGCAATTGGATGGTCGTTGGATTGTTTTCGTTTGTTTGACTTGTCACGTGTCAGTTCCAACATTCCAACCATCATTTGCATGGGGGTCGTCAAGCCTTGCGAGAGTTCTTGTTGTATCATTATTCCCCCCTTGTTAATCCACTGCTGTATCTTAAACATTAAATCTTGACAAGCGCCTGTGGAATGACATCTCTATTTATGATGGTACCGATAATAAGGCAAACCCCTGATATCCTCTGGATGTGGGTCCGGTGTTCCCGAGTTGTCAGGCACCACAGCTATTCCAACTTGGAGCAGCTCATTAAATATCTCCTCTCGTCTAGACGCATCATATGTGATTGGAGTCCGCTTAGGTCGAACAAATGCCATATTTTGCCTAGGCCTCCGTCTTGATCTCTTCCTCGTATGGGTTGTCTTAGTGTGACTACCCCCTAAAGAAGTGCCAATGGTAAGAGAGGTCATGACTGGAGTAGGTGATGTCCTGTGAAGATATTGTGGGTGAAAATCCACCTCGCTCTTGTCGTTGATTACAATCACTTCCCAATTGATCAAACCTTGGATTTCGTCTCTCAAGGTGGAACACATAGCTGTTCGATGACCAAAGTGATTGTGAAATCTGCAAAAGTGTTGGGCTGGCTCCTTATACCGTAATTGTCGAAGCTCAGTAATTGGGTAAAAAGAGATCAGCCCCATGTCCCTTAACCTATCGAAGAATTCTTCCATCATATCGACTCTGAATGAATAGGCTAAGAAAAGTGGTTGATTCCAAGCCTCGGCACCTTCGAGATGTCTATTAGGTGATATCCATTCCACCTCAACCATGTTGACCAGTGCGGCAGGGAAAGGCTCGGAATCCACTAGTGCAGCTGTTTTGGACGATCCATCCAGCTCCAATCTTCCTTCGTTAATCCATCTCTGGATTTGGTCTTTGAGCTTGATGCAGTCCTTTGTGGTGTGGTTCCATGCTCCATGGAACTTGCAGTATTTTTTACCCTTTAACTGCTCAGCTGTAGGAAGTGCTCCAAAGTCTGCCTTGACAGCGCGCAGACTATACAGCTCGTCCAAAATTTCATGAGCCATATTGGCGTCATAGGTGTATGTCTCAAATTCTGGCTTAGTGAAAGCCACCGTTGAGAGTTTGATTGGACCCTTACTCTTCTGGAGCTTGCGGGGTTTTAAGATTTTGTTTGTTGATAAATCAACGGCACCCACTTGCTCGCCATCAGAGTCTGACTCTTGATCTTCTACACCTTCAATATAAGCCACTGTCTATGGCTTCAACCTATCATATGTTCTGTTACTGTACGTCCCCTTGGAAGCATTCCTCCTATTGTCTCTTTCCTGCATGTTACTATGAGCCTTAGTAATAGCCGTGATGAACTCATTCAAGGAGAAGTACTTGGTGTATAAGAATATATAGCTGGTGGAACGTGTCCTCCAAACCATTCTTGGCCATCTCGACCACTTCCTCCTTACTCAGAGGGGTCTTGCACAGATTATATTCTGACCGGAAACGGTGTAGGAAAGTAACTGGACTTTCTGTCACCGATTGACTCAAAGAGGCCAACTTTCCCACGCGGGTTTCTGGTCTTGCAGTTCCGAAGTGATCTATGAATAAGGCTTCCATGTCCTTCCATTCACTGATCGAGCCCTTCTTTATCCCTGTGTACCAAACAAGGGCTGATCCTGACAACGATGATCCGAAAACTCTTAACTTGAGCCCCTCGTCTTCGGCATATTGTCCTAATTGCAGGGTGAAGTAAGCCAAATGTGTTGCCGCGTTTGCATCATCGTTGCCAGAGAAAGTTTGGAAGCTCTGGTGTTTGTAGAATTTTGGCCAACGCCAAGCATCAGGATCGTCTTTCGACATTGGAAGAAACAGTGTCTCATATGTTTCATGCATCTTAGATAAGTGTATATTACAATCGTCCAGGAACCTATTTAACCTTTGCTCCCAAGCAAGAGGAAAGGACTCCGTTTGTCTAGTTTTCCTGGTCAAGTCCGATACGGATTTGGTTAGAGACGCTATGTCTCTGTCTACCCTTTGTGATAGAGTCGCCGCATATCGGCTGTATTCCACAAATCCTTTGTCCATTTGACGAAGGATATCTATCCGTAGTCTATCTTGACCTTCCACCAAACTAGCTACCTGGGCTCCCATGGCCTCTCTCTCCTCTCGATCCTGATTTAAGTCCACCCGTATTGCTTGGATACCAGCTGTCGCTGCATCTATTAAGTGGGCCTGGGTGGTGAGAAGAGTTGCATGTTGCTCGATTCTTTCTTCGAGCGCCAGATGGTAATTAGCCTGGTGGCTGTCTCGCCTGGCCGCGTAAGCCAGGTACTGTTCGAACGTAAGTCCGGCTATTTCCGCTTCGCTTAAAGACTTGAACGCCATGGTAGCGAAGTTGTTAGCAAAAATAACTTCAACCGCTTGATTACTTAATGAACGACACTGACTAGATGTGTGTTCACGGTAAACCGGTTGTGGATGTTTGCGACACTGAGGATAGATCCTTCGATAAGGATCTTCAATTGTCGCTTAGAGATGCTAAGAGATATAATTAATAAATCCCAATGGGTCCCACCGGGCGTGCCAAAATGTTCGATGCAAAAATATCTCTTGCGAAGAGATCTTTCTCGCGAAGCAATCTCTTTTATGATTTTGGATGTTTTAACCGCGTGAACCGGTTTATCCTGCTTGTGCTTTGTATGCTGGCGTGCCACCGTTCTTCAACGGAATATGGACTGATTACAGCCGCCTGACTTCTTATGTAAGCAATTAGAATGGGGAGAGCACCAACCCCACCCGAATAGGTCCTTGCTGCCTAGAAACTTAGGACTTTTGGATATGTGTCTCTTAGCTTAGTCTTCGAAATCGATACTCCCACATCCTTATCGTGCAGAGCAGAGCAATCCCTCTGACGGAGTGTATTGAGAACACTCGCTCCCTTTAAGTATTCAAGCTCTCAACTCACAAGTGACAAGCTCTTCAACTCTCTGGTTGCAATTGCTTCCTTTGATCGCAATACTCCCAACCCACAGGTGACAAGTATTTAGATCGTCTGGCTGCAATGGATAGAATCTCGAAGACGAGATGTCTAGGTTTGTTTGCGTATAGCAAGTTTGTATGTTTGATCGAGGACCTTTCTTACAAAGCTCGTACTCTCCTTATATACTCTCTTAAACAACAGTCATTCACTCTGTTTCAAATTCCTCTCTGCTCTTGTAATCACAGTCTGAATCTAACACCAGCATACGTGTCATATCACTCATAGATCTCCTAATACCATCATAACTCTTCTAAGAGTTCTAAAACAAAACTAGTTATGACAGGACCAAAGCCGCATAGAACCAACTAATAAAACATAGTTCTAATAGAACCCAAAGCCTGCTTCCAATGAACGCTCGCCAGACGTTATTCCTCTTGACCCTTCGCCAAGCACTTATAAAATAGTGGGCCGCTCGCATAACCCTCAACCATCCAAGGCCAAAATGAAATACTTTAGTTTAGGCCCAAACAAATCCCTCTCAGGTGGGAATATTACAACATTGACGAAAGGAGATCGAAGATCCAAAAAGATTCTGGTACTACAGACCATCTATACTAGGTTATTGTTACAGTGAATTGCTACTACGGACCATCTAGAGGAAAATAAATAAATGTGTGTTTTTTGCGGGAATTACAACAAAAATTCCAAAAATAATTAGAAATATAAAAAAGTATTATAATAGGTGAAATTAAATATTACTTTTGTGTGCGGTTGATATAACATATTGTTTGACGTTACAAAAGCTTGCACGTTGGAGCACATAGGACAATTGGTAAGAGAGTAATTCTTCCATGTATTAACGCATCGCTACAATAAAGTTATATGGTTTACTAAAAATATGTAGTCAACTTCACAAAATAAGTAGATTAACCTCATGAAACAAGTAAACTAAAATTAAATTGTTTACTAACACAATATAGTTTGCTTTATAAAATAAGTGGACTGACATTATAAAATAAAACAACTGATTTTTACAATTTTAGTTTACTTGTTTCCCGAGGTCAGTTTACTTATTTTGTGAAACTGACTACGTATTTTTAGTAAACTATCTAATTTTAATTTACTTGTTTCATGATATTAATTAGTCTACTTATTTTACGAAGCCAACTACATATTTCTAGTAAACCATTTAACTTTATTGTATCGGTGCGGTAATGCACCGAAGGGGAGCCCTTGATAAAATATAAAAACTCACCAGGTGAAATAAAAAAGTAAATAAAAAATAGATGAAAAATCAACTACTGAACCAAACTACTTGGATAAAAGGCAATATCATCATTTCATCCCTCTCATTATTAAGTCATCTTGGACTTCTCAATACATTGTTGTTTGTTGAAGGAGAAAATAGATACGCAATTAATGTAGGTTGAAACTGTACTTTATTCATTAATAAATGACCTTAAATATAGACATTATTGTGACGACCCGAACCAGAATCAGGTGTGTGTTTGGCACGATTCTCGAGATTTGAGTTTAGTCGCGATTTTACGATATTGTGTAGTTTGCCGATTCGATTCGCGACTATGTTTTCAGTCGAGAATTTGAGTTGAGTGTCTTCACGGAAATGGTAGAGTACGTGATTTCGAGCGCGTGGGTGGTTTCGGAAGATTTTTCCGATAGCCGAGGAATATTTTATGATTATTTGAAGTTTCGGGTTCCGACGAGTTTATCCGATTATTTCGAGCTTATCCGAATCATTTCGTATTTTCGTTTCGGACCGTCGATCGACTCGAGGGACGAGTATAAATATCGAAAATAGTCGTAAAATTGTCGAAAGTTGATTTTGGGCCGAGTTGACCGAAACAGGACCGTTGACCGCGTTGACTTGCGTTGACCGAGAGGGAGAAACGGACCGTTTGGATTCTCTTGCCGGACCGGCCAATTCCGGCCACTTTAGGCCTCGACCTTTGAAGGTAAAGTGTTCCTCTTGTGATTCTATGCTGTTTTGCCTTTGGAATTGTGTGAATTGGTTGGGTTTGGAGGAAGAAATCACGGTTTGAAGATGGGGAGTTTTCCGGCCGGTTTGGGTTTCGGTGACGGTGGTGCTCCGGCCACGGTGGTGGCCGGAGGGTTAGGGGGTTTTGATCAGGGAGGTAAGGCGATCCTTTAGGGACAGGTTTGGGAGTCAACCGTGCGCCGTGGACGGAGGATTGGAGGCGAACAGTTCGCCGGAGGAGATTTGACCACCGTGGCTTTCGAGCTAGATTCCGGCCACGGTGGTGGTTGGATGATGATGACTCCTTCATTAATGTTGCTCGCCTGGTTGAGGAGAGTATTGTGGTAGCTCGGTCGCCGGAAAAACTCTCCGGTTGACGGCGCGCCGCCGCCGGCGGCGGCGGTCAACGCCGGAGCTCCGGCGATCCGTTGACTTTTTGGATTTTGGTGTTTTTAATGTCGTTTTTCTCGTAATCGCGCCCTGATTATCGTCCAGAGGTTTTCGGGTTGATTTGGTTAGCTGATTTTCAGTCGAGATTTCGAGTGGGGATTTCGGGATTTCCGTAATTCGTTTGCACTGCATTCTGTATTTCCGGGAACGGTTGGTTTCCGTGCATCCGTACAGTGTTGTGGATTACGATATTGATCAATTGTATTTTATGAATATATTCAGGAGATCGAGATCGAGATCTGGATCGTGATCGTGCTTCGGGCGAGGGGACTTCCGCCGGACCACGAGTTTAGCGCGAGTTCGCGCTAGCTGATCTGTGAGTGGACAAGTTTTTATTTTCACTGTTGAATTGCGAGTTCGTAGATTTTATGATTTCCGTATTTAATTATACGATGTTGAGATATATGTTGTTTTCGGAGGTATTATTATTATATGTGTTGTTTGTGATGGCATTTATTACATCGATGTACCAGAGTTGAGAAATTCCTCTGGGCAGGGTTGAGTGGTCCCCTGCATGCCGCCAGGGTTGAGTGGTCCCTTGGCCTATCACTGTCAGGTTTGAGCGATTCACCTGACGTCGGGCTTGAGTGGTCGCCCGACAACCTCCGTGTATATATTTATATGTGTGTTGTTTTCCGAACTCGCACTGTTTATATTGAGTATGTATATTAACTGGTGAAAGGCATATGTATATTTTCGTCCACTCACTCTAACGTTTTTATTTGCCTTTCCCCTGGGCTTTTCGGTTTCCGTGCCCAGTTTGCAGTTCGGATTCCGCTGTTTCACGTCGCGGTTTGGAGGCTAGTGATCAGAGTCACTTGTGTTTTCCAGTAGGTTCTTGTTTCGCCTACTGATGTACATATTGTATATGTTTTACTTTAGAGGTCGCTCTGAAACATTCTGATACATGTTGTGCGGATTTTCACAGATATACATATATACATAGTACAGTTTATTTACTGTTGTTGATTATATTGATGTTGAGAAATCCGGATGGGATTGGTGCCCACGGTTTGCTTTTTGTGGCATAGGACGAAGTGTTATTTTCCGCGTGCAGGTTATGATAATTCAACGTTAGTAACGAAACTCTGCCCAAATTTCGAAAATTTTTTGTTGGTTCGTATTTTTGAAGGGGTTTGATTCCGATTTAGGAAGCTAAATCGGGGTTGGGTCCTTTCAATTATAATCTGTTACAAACAGTATTCCCATAAATCAGGGATTAGAGAATATATATTTCTACTCTAATTATGACAAGACATGCACCCATATATCAGAAATATTTCTCCTGAAACACTCATTCTTATGTCGCGATCCTAATGTATAATACATGATTTGTTACCTCACTGTAAACTTTGCAAAACAAACAAATGTTTGTTGTAATTTATGATCAGAACTAACAAAATTTAACGTGGTTTTCAACAAACTTTGCTTTAACCTCAACTAATGTGCTTTGTCCAAACTGGACCTCAAACCGTGGAAGACAATAATAATAATGCAACTCTGTAGTCACTAAAATTAGACAGCAACATCTTAATCGACAAAAGACAAATATGCATTTTATGGGTCGACAAATATATAAAACAAGTGTAAGAATCAAAAATAGAGTTACCTGGTATACCCCCTGTGCGGGAGATTGATTTTACCATTGAGTTATTGCCGGGTACTGGACCGATTTCCCAGACACCATACCGGATGGCGCCTGCAGAGTTGAGGGAGTTGCAGATTCAGCTTCAGGAGTTGTTAGAGAAGGGATTCATTCGACCTAGTGTTTCTCCGTGGGGTGCTCCAGTGTTGTTTGTGCGGAAGAAGGATGGGTCCATGCGGTTGTGCATCGACTATCGGAAGCTGAATCAGATTACAGTGAGGAACAAGTATCCGTTGCCTCGGATTGACGACTTGTTCGATCAGCTGAAGGGAGCAGCAGTCTTTTCGAAGATTGATCTTCGATCCGGATATCACCAGTTGAGGATCCGGGATTCAGATGTTGCCAGGACAGCTTTCAGGACGCGGTATGGGCACTATGAGTTTTTGGTTATGCCGTTTGGGTTGACCAATGCCCCCGCAGCTTTCATGGACTTGATGAATCGGGTGTTTCGACGATTCTTGGACAAGTTCGTGATAGTGTTCATTGATGATATTTTGATATACTCGAGGAGTACAGGCCAGCACAAGAAGCACTTGCGAGTGGTGTTGCGGACTTTGCGGGACCATCAGTTGTTCGCGAAGTTTAGCAAGTGTGAGTTCTGGTTGGATAATGTGAAGTTTTTGGGCCACGTGATTTCGGCCGAGGGAGTTAGTGTTGATCCTGACAAGATCGAGGCCGTGCTGAATTGGAGTCGACCCACTACTGTGCCAGAGATTCGGAGTTTCTTGGGTTTAGCGGGCTACTACCGACGATTTGTGCAGGATTTCTCCCGGATAGCTACACCACTGACCAGATTGACGAAGAAGGGCGTCAAGTTTGAGTGGTCTGATGCGTGCGAGGAGAGTTACTTGCTCCTGAAGGAGAGATTGACTACCGCACCGGTTCTGACATTGCCAGACGACAGTGGTGAGTATGTTGTGTACAGCGATGCGTCGAAGTTGGGCCTTGGCTGTGTGTTGATGCAGCATGGTAGAGTCGTGGCATATGGTTCCAGACAGCTGAAACCGCACGAGGTCAACTATCCGACGCATGATTTGGAGTTAGCCGCTATTGTGTTAGCGTTGAAGAGTTGGAGACATTACCTGTATGGTGCTCAGTGTAAGATTTTCACTGACCACAAGAGTCTCACCTACTTGCGGACACAACCGGATCTGAACATGAGGCAGCGCCGATGGATGGAGTTGATCAACGATTACGAGTGCACTTTCGAGTACCATCCAGGGAAGGCCAATGTTGTGGCAGATGCACTTAGCCGGAAATCGGGAGCCTCATTGTTTCACATGTGTGTGGCCAGAGTATCGATGTTAGCCGAGCTACGGGCTACGGGTGCTGTGTTTGGTTATGATGATGATGGAGCCTTGTTGGCTAGTTTTCAGGTACGACCCGTATTGGTTGATCAGGTACGGGAGGCACAGGATTCAGATCCTTACTTGCTGAGCAAGAAGACCGTGATTCGGAATGGTGTGCCTACAGAGTTCCGATTGAGCGACGACGGTACGTTGTTGTTCAGAGGCAGATTATGTGTACCCAGAGACGAGGACTTAAAGAAGGAGATTCTGGACGAGGCCCACAGTTCAGCGTATGCGATGCATCCCGGAGGTACGAAGATGTTTCGTACACTTCGAGCGTACTATTGGTGGCGCAACATGAAGCGGGAGATTGCCGCGTACGTGAGTCGGTGTTTGATTTGTCAGCAGGTGAAGGCGGAGAGGCAGAAACCTGCAGGGAAATTACAGCCACTTGAGATTCCAGTTTGGAAGTGGGAGCATATCACGATGGATTTCGTCTATCAGTTGCCGCGTACTTCGGCGGGCAACACTGGCATTTGGGTTATCGTTGATCGATTGACGAAATCTGCACACTTTCTTGCACTTCCAGGGAAGGTATCAGTGGGCAGATTGGCTAAGTTGTACTTATCCGAGATTGTTCGCTTGCATGGTGTGCCTGTGTCCATTGTTTCTGACCGTGATAGTCAGTTCACTTCTGAGTTTTGGCAGGCTTTACAGCGAGCGTTGGGTACGAGATTACGGTTTAGTACAGCTTTTCATCCTCAGACTGACGGGCAGTCCGAGCGGACCATTCAGACTCTTGAGGATATGCTGAGATCGTGTGTATTGCAGTTTCGTGGAAATTGGGATCAGCAGTTGCACTTGATCGAGTTCGCCTACAACAACAGCTATCAGGCCAGTATTGAGATGGCACCGTACGAGGCCCTGTACGGGAAGCAGTGTCGCACTCCGTTGTGTTGGAGTGAGGTGGGCGAGCGTTGGCTTATTGGTCCGGATTTGGTGAAAACCACGATGGAGGACATTCAGGTTATTCGGGATCGACTGAAGATTGCCCAGGATCGGCAGAAGAGTTACGCGGATGTGAGGAGAAAGAGTTTAGAGTTCGAGGTTGGTGATTGGGTCTTCCTGAAACTATCTCCGTGGAGGGGAGTTGTGCGTTTCGGGAAGCGTGGCAAGCTTCGACCGCGGTACATTGGTCCGTATGAGATTACGGAGAGGGTTGGAGCTGTTGCTTACAGACTTGAGTTACCGGCTGAGATGGCTCGTGTGCATGATGTCTTCCATGTTTCGATGTTGCGGAAGTACATCTCAGACCCTTCACATGTGATAGCCCCACAGCAGTTGCCGATCAGAGAGGATTTATCGTATGTTGAGGAGCCAGTGCAGATTCTTGATCGTCGTGAGCAGGAGTTGAGGCACCGCGTGATTCCGCTGGTGAAGGTTTTGTGGCAGAATCACTCTGTGGAGGAGGCCACCTGGGAGACCGAGCAGCGTATGCGGGAGCAGTATCCTCATCTGTTCACATGACAGGTACGTAAATTTCGAGGTCGAAATTTCTTTAAGGGGGGTAGATTTGTGACGACCCGAACCAGAATCAGGTGTGTGTTTGGCACGATTCTCGAGATTTGAGTTTAGTCGCGATTTTACGATATTGTGTAGTTTGCCGATTCGATTCGCGACTATGTTTTCAGTCGAGAATTTGAGTTGAGTGTCTTCACGGAAATGGTAGAGTACGTGATTTCGAGCGCGTGGGTGGTTTCGGAAGATTTTTCCGATAGCCGAGGAATATTTTATGATTATTTGAAGTTTCGGGTTCCGACGAGTTTATCCGATTATTTCGAGCTTATCCGAATCATTTCGTATTTTCGTTTCGGACCGTCGATCGACTCGAGGGACGAGTATAAATATCGAAAATAGTCGTAAAATTGTCGAAAGTTGATTTTGGGCCGAGTTGACCGAAACAGGACCGTTGACCGCGTTGACTTGCGTTGACCGAGAGGGAGAAACGGACCGTTTGGATTCTCTTGCCGGACCGGCCAATTCCGGCCACTTTAGGCCTCGACCTTTGAAGGTAAAGTGTTCCTCTTGTGATTCTATGCTGTTTTGCCTTTGGAATTGTGTGAATTGGTTGGGTTTGGAGGAAGAAATCACGGTTTGAAGATGGGGAGTTTTCCGGCCGGTTTGGGTTTCGGTGACGGTGGTGCTCCGGCCACGGTGGTGGCCGGAGGGTTAGGGGGTTTTGATCAGGGAGGTAAGGCGATCCTTTAGGGACAGGTTTGGGAGTCAACCGTGCGCCGTGGACGGAGGATTGGAGGCGAACAGTTCGCCGGAGGAGATTTGACCACCGTGGCTTTCGAGCTAGATTCCGGCCACGGTGGTGGTTGGATGATGATGACTCCTTCATTAATGTTGCTCGCCTGGTTGAGGAGAGTATTGTGGTAGCTCGGTCGCCGGAAAAACTCTCCGGTTGACGGCGCGCCGCCGCCGGCGGCGGCGGTCAACGCCGGAGCTCCGGCGATCCGTTGACTTTTTGGATTTTGGTGTTTTTAATGTCGTTTTTCTCGTAATCGCGCCCTGATTATCGTCCAGAGGTTTTCGGGTTGATTTGGTTAGCCGATTTTCAGTCGAGATTTCGAGTGGGGATTTCGGGATTTCCGTAATTCGTTTGCACTGCATTCTGTATTTCCGGGAACGGTTGGTTTCCGTGCATCCGTACAGTGTTGTGGATTACGATATTGATCAGTTGTATTTTATGAATATATTCAGGAGATCGAGATCGAGATCTGGATCGTGATCGTGCTTCGGGCGAGGGGACTTCCGCCGGACCACGAGTTTAGCGCGAGTTCGCGCTAGCTGATCTGTGAGTGGACAAGTTTTTATTTTCACTGTTGAATTGCGAGTTCGTAGATTTTATGATTTCCGTATTTAATTATACGATGTTGAGATATATGTTGTTTTCGGAGGTATTATTATTATATGTGTTGTTTGTGATGGCATTTATTACATCGATGTACCAGAGTTGAGAAATTCCTCTGGGCAGGGTTGAGTGGTCCCCTGCATGCCGCCAGGGTTGAGTGGTCCCTTGGCCTATCACTGTCAGGTTTGAGCGATTCACCTGACGTCGGGCTTGAGTGGTCGCCCGACAACCTCCGTGTATATATTTATATGTGTGTTGTTTTCCGAACTCGCACTGTTTATATTGAGTATGTATATTAACTGGTGAAAGGCATATGTATATTTTCGTCCACTCACTCTAACGTTTTTATTTGCCTTTCCCCTGGGCTTTTCGGTTTCCGTGCCCAGTTTGCAGTTCGGATTCCGCTGTTTCACGTCGCGGTTTGGAGGCTAGTGATCAGAGTCACTTGTGTTTTCCAGTAGGTTCTTGTTTCGCCTACTGATGTACATATTGTATATGTTTTACTTTAGAGGTCGCTCTGAAACATTCTGATACATGTTGTGCGGATTTTCACAGATATACATATATACATAGTACAGTTTATTTACTGTTGTTGATTATATTGATGTTGAGAAATCCGGATGGGATTGGTGCCCACGGTTTGCTTTTTGTGGCATAGGACGAAGTGTTATTTTCCGCGTGCAGGTTATGATAATTCAACGTTAGTAACGAAACTCTGCCCAAATTTCGAAAATTTTTTGTTGGTTCGTATTTTTGAAGGGGTTTGATTCCGATTTAGGAAGCTAAATCGGGGTTGGGTCCTTTCAATTATAATCTGTTACAAACAGTATTCCCATAAATCAGGGATTAGAGAATATATATTTCTACTCTAATTATGACAAGACATGCACCCATATATCAGAAATATTTCTCCTGAAACACTCATTCTTATGTCGCGATCCTAATGTATAATACATGATTTGTTACCTCACTGTAAACTTTGCAAAACAAACAAATGTTTGTTGTAATTTATGATCAGAACTAACAAAATTTAACGTGGTTTTCAACAAACTTTGCTTTAACCTCAACTAATGTGCTTTGTCCAAACTGGACCTCAAACCGTGGAAGACAATAATAATAATGCAACTCTGTAGTCACTAAAATTAGACATCAACATCTTAATCGACAAAAGACAAATATGCATTTTATGGGTCGACAAATATATAAAACAAGTGTAAGAATCAAAAATAGAGTCGATAAAGAAGTGTGTATTCTTGTAGGGTGTGGATCTGTGTACACTCTGTTTTACACATATTTTGACACCTATCCGCCACAACAAGCCGTTTATGCTTGGCCTGGATACATTGCGCCTTAGAATGTCAAAACATTATACCGTGCCTCTACCCCAAGGTTACCCCTCGGTAACTGAAGACCATCAAAACGGATGTCTAGTGAGAGAAACTCTACCTTCTCTCGAACTTTTTCTGAACTTTCTTATTTCTCAAAACTATCTTCTCCGGTCACAATTTTGACTATCTGAGTTCTCCAATTCCGAATTCGATTTGTTCATTGACTTATACTCAATAATCCTTAGTCTTTCTTGGTTATCGAGGTGATCCCAGGAAACTGTTTGTTGTCTGCCTTCTGCATTTAGTTCACTTCTTTGAAGTTCGAACTTCCAAATAGAACGTGACGCTTACTTCTAATTGAGATTCTACCATAGTGAGGGTCTTGGGTTGGTAAATGTACTTGGTTTTGTGCTGCTAGTTTGTGGGGGGACTTTTCTGGGAGCTATTTCACTGGTTTTTTGGTTTTTTAAGCTTCTCCCCTCCTTCTTTCTTTTTGACTTTTGGGGAATATTGGTGGGGAGTTTTTGGAGCTTAGTAAGTTACTCACTTTCAGTGACCGCTATTATCTCTACCAATCTGATAGTTTTGTCCCAGAGCCTCTTTGTCTCTGCCCTTGCTCTACCGTTGTGTGGTAGTTTGGTCTTTTGGTTCTTTCGCCATGAAGTCGCATTATCATCTTGTGGACTTTTTGGAGGATTCGTTATGCATTGATGATGTTGAACAACCCATGATGCTGATGGGTGCCATAATTGCAGATGTTATCCCAAATCTGGGTGGTATAAAATGATTGATTAGGAGAGCTTGACAGAAGTTTGGCCAGTTCGAGATAGCCCATGTCCATAAGAACATCTTCTGTATCTGCATGCATCAAAAGGTCGCCTTAGAAGTTCTGGATGGGAGCCCTTGGCACGTTGATAATCTCCATTTTACTTTGATGCCTTGGGCATCTGATTGGTCGATCCATAATGCTCCGTTTTATAATGTTACGTCCTGAGTTCAGATCCACGGCTTGGCTCGAGGGAAGCTGAATGCTACCAATGTAAAGATGATTGGGTCTGAGATAGGAGAAGTAATGGAGATGGAGGAGATTTCTGATTTCGACATTGCTCTGCGGGGTTTTCTCCAAGTTGGGATTGGTTTTGAATCCAGGAATCCTTTCCCTATGGGTTTTTGGGTTCTGGCAGCGAGGAATACTACTACTCGGGTTCAATATCGGTATGAGGGCTTGTGTCACTTCCGCTGGAATTGTGGAAGATTGGGGCATATTGCGGCTATATGTAAGCGAGTTATTTGTACTCTCCCAGGTCAATCTGGGGTGGATAACGTATGGTACGGGCCATGTCTTTAAGGGAAGACTCCATTCAAGTCTTTACTGGTGGTGGACAACAATCCATTTCTCATATTGCAAGCGGTCGAACCTCCGGAGGAATCTGCCTATTGCATCTATCGGTGGTGGTGCTCAGGGGATCCCGGTGCTTCATGGTGGTTCTGTGGCTAGTTCTCTAGTACTGAAGGGTTATTACCTTGGTAACCCTAAAGGAAAAGAGCCCATCTTGAGTTGTGTGCCGAGGTTGGGAGCTACTGGTACGGAAAGGGATGGTGAAGTTTATAGTGTGGGGTGGGTCTACTACAACTACTCATGAGGTGGGAGTAGCCTCCAGTTCCATCTTTCAAAAGTCAATGGAGTTTGTTGTTAAGACTAACCTATCAGCATGAACCCTTTTCCTAGCCTAGCTAAAAGGTATTGTCGCTTCTGCACGTGCTTCGAAGGAGTGGGATGAGAGGGGATGCGTGATGTGGCTAAAATTAAGTATTAAAATAAATATTTAACAATAATATAATCTATGGAGGAGATTTAAAAATTCTATAGATATAGTATTTTAAGCAAGTAGAGATTGTTCTAATTGGGATTGAATCGTGCATACAATAATTGTGTGAAGAAATAGGGATATAAAAAGTTGATTTTAATTACCTAATTACTACCTAAAAACATCACAAACATAATAAGAAATTTTAGGACCTTAACATGCATTGACTTATAGACAAGCAAACACATAAATGACCCTTAAAACTCTAACCATGTTTTAGACAAAAAAATAAAGTTCTAATTAATTATCTACAAGTGATCATCCCATCCTACACACCTTGCAATTACACATATAATTTCATTCAATTACCAACGAAATCTACAAGTTTTAATTTCGGATTACATGCCATGACTTTGAATTAAAGTGTAACTAAGCGTCTAAACACCATAATCTCGACTTCATTGATTTAAGGTAAAAAACGATTGACTAAGCATTTCATCTTAAGACCTAAATCAAAGTATTGAGCATGATACACAACATGCAATCAAGACTCAAAAACTCATAAACACATTGAAGATATATTGAACTCAAAAATAGTATAAAACCAAAACAAATATGTATTCTTCACAAACAAAGAAAAAAAATATAAGGAGAGTTACGAAGTAAAAGTTTCAAGTTTACACTTTTTGATTCCCGGTAAGACCTGAAAGATCTTGAGTGGATGGAGCCTTAGGTGGGAGCTACACACATTCTAAAGGGACTAAGCGTATTTAAAAAGAATGTGATGAAAATTTGAGAGGTGGTGGTAGTGTAATTCGGCCTTGCACTTGAAGAACTTTGATGTGGAGCTTCTATGACTACTTTGGTAGCAAGGGAGCTTAGAATAGGTAATGATCTTAATGAGGGTCGAGCCTTATGCTTATATAGACATTTACAAATGGTTCTCCTCATGAATCTAGGTTTTCCTACTCTACCCGGGTCAATCTAACAGTCTGCAAATAATCGCACTTTCTCATAGTTGGAAAGAAGATTTGATTCAAATATATTTCCAACCATTGGTCGATCACCATCTAACTTTTTCCGAGTTATTCTCAGTCGTCATTTGAAGTTGGTTGACCTGTACATGCAGATTCTTCTTTCCTTATTTTGCATGATTTCCTTCTTGTTTTTGACTTGAGAATCATTTTCTTCCCAAAATTTGTGCTCCACGAAAGTGGCTGACTTGGTCTTCATTTTTGGGTCATTCAAATGGTCTTTTAACTAATTTGACTCATCTTGCATTTGTTCTTCTTCCCTTCCAAAGTTCTTCTGGAAGCGCTTCTTTTCCCTAGTCAACATAAGACTTCTTTTTCTTCACATCTTCCTTTGCCAAATTCTTGGCCGAATTCTTCTCCATCTTCTTTTTCATTTTTTTCTAGTGATTTGCATGCTTGTAGACTCCTTTACTCCGTCTCTTTTGGTAAAAACCTAAAAATAACAAAATAAATCAAAACTAATAATACTAAGCAATTATCATAGTCAAATATAGAGAATAATACATTAATGAATATGCCTAAAAATGTATAGATCAAATTTCCCCACACTTAGACTTTGCTAGTCCCTTAGTAAATTCTAAATTAAACTAAGACTCTCTATGAAATAAAATATTATTAGAAGAATTGTTGCGATATTTTCACTAGGTGTCCTCAACGTTGGAAACTTAAAAACACACTAAAATAATTACTAAGCCCTTAACCGATATATCTTAGAAAATCTTCAATTATCATGGCAATCACAAAGTTTAAGCATAAGAAATTAAGATTTAATAAAAACATTGTCATGTATGAACAAGTAAGACTTAGATGAAAATAATGGTTATTTAAAAGTTATGCATGCACTAGAAAAGTTCAAAATCACCTCTCATGGATGCACTCATCATCTTTTCACTCATAAAAAAAAGTTTCACTCAAGATATATATATATCAGAATCAATAAAACTACATGAATGGAACAAATTAATTGCACAAGTGAACCCAAACCATATGCTTACTCATGTGATTAACTCCACAGATGAAAGACTACCCATCTTAAGGATCATAAAGGACTTGAAAAGATTATAATGGGGCTAAGGCTAAGGTATTCAAAAATTTGGATAAATGGTGTTTAAGAATGTTCCAAAGACTTAGTCTAAGCTCCAAAAACTCATCAATTTCGTGCACATCTTTCCCTTCCAATTTGGAAAATAACTCAAGAAATAAAACACATATAACTCAAAAACTCATATAGGTTCATATGATTCAAACTTATTGTAGTATGTGAATTCTATACCAAGTTTTACTATCTATATCAACTACATATTAATGCAATAAAAATATCTCTATTAACAAAACAATTCCATTAATTAGTGATTTAAATGACATGTATGTTATTCGTTTCGGTCCAAAATCATCATAGACTAGTTAAGGACATCCGAAGACTCTTTAAAACACTTAAATAGACTCAAAAGACTCCTAAAATATTCAAAATAATAAAACCCATGAAAATAAACAAATTTTTTTTTTAGGGCATCATCCGCCGGAAATCCATTGTCCTCCCATTTTTTTAAAATTTTATGACTCGAAACAAAACAAAGTTGTAAACCTCTCCCCCACACTTAAATTCTACATTGTCCCCAATGTACTCAAGTAAAAGAGTAGAATCAAGCATGAAGATATGGTTTTACGAAAAGAACTAACTAATTAACACACCAAAAAACTAATTAATAAATAGAAAATGAAAAGAATTCGAAAGCAAATCTATTGTGGATCCTCCATTTGGTTGCCTCCCAACAAGCACTTATTTTTTTATATCTTACAGCCTAGACATGATGCACTTCTAAGCACTGGGAATGGTTGGCTCTGCAAAGGGCATCTCCTCCATCGTTTGTTCCTTCTGAAGCTCATAATAGAGCTTTAAACGATGGTCATTCACTTTGAATTCTTTTCTTGATGTGTCTGAACGAATTTGGATGACACCATGGTTGAAAATCTGCGTGTTAATGAAAGGTCCAACTCATCTAGATCTTAGCTTGCCAAGAAAGAGCTTAAGTCGAGAATGGAAGAGTAGTACTTTCTGTCCGACTTCAAACGACTTGTTCTTGATAATCCTATCATGGAATGCCTTAGTGCTTTCTTTGTAGATCCAAGAACTCTCATTAGCTTCATTCTTGATTTCTTCAAGTTCATCCAGCTATTTTTCGATAGAGGCCTGCCTCATCATAGGCAATGTTGAACTTCTTCACTGCCCAATATGCTCTATGCTCCAACTCTATCGGAAGATTGCATGCTTTTCCATAAACCAATATGTAGGGTGACATTCCGATATGCATCTTGTAAGAAGTTCTATAGGTCCATAAAGCATCAACTTAACGTTGACTCTAATCTTTTTTGTTAGGTGCTACAATTCCAGAATCTTCTTGATCTCTCAGTTAGAAACTTTCGCTAAGCCATTAGTTTGTGGATGATATGGCGTTGACACTTTATGAGTTAGTCCATATTTCTTTATCAATGCATCAATGTCTTGTTGGAAAAGTGACTCCATCCATCACTAATTAATACACGAGGAATGCCAAACCTGGAAAAGATGTTAGAACGAAGGAAATTTGCAACAAACTTTGAATCATTAGTGCGTGTAGCTTTAGCTTCAACCCATTTCGAGACATAGTCCATTGCAAGCAAGATGTAGATGAAACCGTTGGAGGTAGGAAAAGGTATCATGAAGACAATTCCCCAAACATCAAAGATTTTGACATTGAGTACATAGTTCATCGGCATCTGATCTCTTAGTTCCAAATTTCTACCATGTTGGCATCTATCACACGAAGCACAAAACTCTGCAGCATCCTTGAACAATGTCGGCCAAAAGAAACCTAGTTCCAGCACCTTCAAAGCTGTTTTCTTCGAACCAAAGTGGCCTCCACAAACTTCATTGTGACAGAACTCAAGAATCGATTTATGCTCGCTATCTAGAACACACCTTCTAATCAATGCATCAACATAATGTTTTCACAAGTAAGGCTCATCCTACACATATTTTTCTCCCACATATTTCAAGTGATCACGTTTTGCCTTGGGCATATTGGCCTGAAATTCCCTTGTAACATGATAGTTGACAATGTCTGCATACCAAGGTAATTCTTGTAAACCGGCTTGAATTCTGAAAAGCTTTTCATCTGGAAAGTTCTCTTTGATGTCCACGAGTTCCCTTTGATCATGTACAATTCCTGAGAGATGATCTGCCACAACATTCTCTACTTTTTTCTTGTCTCAAACCTCAATATCAAACTCTTGTAGAAGTAGAACCCATCAAATAAGCCTTAGCTTTGCATATTTCTTTGCCATCAAATACTTCAATGTTTCATGATCCGTGTAAACAATTACCTTAGTCTGAAAAAGATATGATCAAAATTTGTCTAAGGCAAATACCACAGCAAGTAACTTCTTCTCGGTTGTGTTATAGTTCATATGAGCTTTATCCAAAGTCTGAGAGACATAATATATGGTGTATGGCTTCTTGTCTTTGCGTTGCCCTAAAACAGCCCCAACTGCATAGTCTAAGGCGTCACACATAACCTCAAAGGGCAAGGACCATCCGGGGCACACAGAATGGGAGCTGAAGTCAAAAACTCCTTCAACTTGTCAAAGGCACATTGACATTCCTCATCAAAGGAGAATGGTTTCTTTTTCTGTAATAGGCAGCACATGGGTCTGACAATGTGAGAAAAGTCTCTTATGAAATGTATGTAGAATTCTGCATGTCCAAGAAAAGAACGACCCTCACACTTGTTAGAGATGGTAAATGTCGAACAAGATCTTCTTTAGCTTTGTCAACTTCGATCCCTCTGGCAGAAATAATATGTCCTAGGACAATGCCTTGCGTTACCATGAAGTGACACTTCTCCCAATTCAGCACCAACTTAGTTTCCATGCATCGTTGTAAAATCAGCTCCAAGTTATTAAGGCATGCGTAAACAATATCTCCAAAGACACTGAAGTCATCCATAAAAACCTCAATAATTTTCTTAATGTAATCTAAAAAAATGGCTAACATACATCTCCGAAAGGTGCCTGGTGCGTTGCATAAACCAAAGGGAATTCTCCTATAAGCAAAAGTACCAAATAGACATGTAAACGCAGTCTTTTTTTTATCTTCTTCAACTATGTTGATCTTATTATACGTACCTGAAATAACCATCTAGGAAGAAGTAATAAGCATGGCCAGCCCACCGTTCAAGCATCCGATCAATGAATGGAAAAGGAAAGTGATACTTCCTAGTGGTGGCATTTAACTTCCTGTAGTCAATGCAAACTCGATGTCCAGTGACAGTTCTCTGAGGCACTAACTCATTGTCTTCATTATTTACAACTATAATTCCAAGCTTATTCGGAACGACTTGTACTGGAGATACCCAATGACTATCTGAGATAGGGTAAATCACGCCACAATAATAGAGCTTGATTAGCTCCTTTTTAACAACTTCCGTCATATGAGGATGGATTCTACGTTGAGCCTCCCTATTAGGCTTGGTGCCATCTTCAAGCAATATTCGGTGAACACAGGTTGCCGGTTTGATTCTTTTGATATCAGCAAGCGTCCAACCTATAGCTATCTTGTGTGTCTTCAACATTTCAACAAGTCTGCGTTCCTGATCAGCTTCCAACATTGCAGATATTATCACTGGCAACATTTCCTCTTCCCCTAAATAAGCATACTTCAAATCTTCAAGTAAGATTTTCAGCTCAAATTATAGTGCTTGAACAATTGAAGGTAGCATCTTGTTTTCTCCAAAGGTGATCGACATAGGAGGAGAGTTTCTGAGATCAAGCTGAGCTGCATCTAATAGGGCAGAAACCTCACGAGCTACTGGCTCCATTTCGAGCCATAGTTCATCAAAATGGGCATCATCCTCGAGTCGAGTTTGCCCCGCTCCTTCCTAGAGTACTAAGTCCAACGTGTCCTCTTTCCTTGTATCCAAGTGTGCTTACGCTAAAGAGTCAAAAATATCCACAGAAAAGTACGAGCTGACACTAGCTGAAGGGTGTCTCATGACATCAAAAATATTGAACTCAATGACTTCACCATCGAATTCCATGCTAAATGTACCACTGAACAAATCAATTTTTATTCTTGTAGTCTGTATGAAAGGACGTCCTAGTAACATGGGCATGGTGTTAACCACACTATCTTCAATATCCACAACATAGAAATCAGCTGGGAAGATAAGGTGATTGACCTATACAAAAACATCTTCTACATATCCTCTTGGATAAGTCTAAGAACGATCAGCTAACTGGATGATCACATCATTTTTCTTCAACGCAAGAAGACATAGATCTTGATACAAAGTGTAGGGCATGACGTTAATGGAAGCTCCTATATCCAGCATCAAATTGTTGAAAGATCTAGCACCAATCACGCAGGGAACAAAGAAACTCCCTGGATCCTTCAATTTTAGGGGTAGCTGTCATTGAATGATAGCTGAAACAGTCTCATTCACCTTCACAATTCTTCTCTCTCGTTTGTCTCCTTGTGGTGCACAACTCTTTGAGAAACTTAGCATATTTCGGCACTATGCTTGAGGCACTCGATAATGGGTAAATTTACTTACACCTTTTTGAAGATTTCCAAAATCTCTTCAGCTGTTTCTTGCTTCTTCTTATTAACTAAAAGGCTTGGAAATGGTTCTGTGACAAACAGGGAATTAACAGGAGTCTAACTTGAAGGAATTGAGCTCTTGCCTTGTGTCTTCAGATTGACTTGTGAAGATGAAGGTGCCGAGGTGACATGAGGAGGCGTCACCTTTACTCTCTCGGCCTCAAGGGTGGCTAGATCATGCTTAATTCCATCCAGATGAATTTTATGTGACGTTGGCTTCTTCTGATGATACTCATTCAGCTGCTTCCCACTCTGAGTAGCTACTATGTTTGATGGTCTGAAATCACCTTTTGGATTTGGAATAAACTGAGTTGGCAATTTTCCAGATCCTCCCTTAATCTGGCCCATGAATTTAACAACCTGACCCATCGACTTCTTTAATTCAGTAATGTCATTCCCCTGTTGAGCTTGTGTATTCAGCAGAATCTGTGTTGATGAGGAAAGCTGTGATAACATCTTGTCATAATATGGATTTGTGAGAACAGGCTGTGCTGGACCATTTTTGGCATTGGGAACCCTTTGCTGATTTGATTGTTGTTGTTGAAATGGCTGAGGAGCTAGAGGGTTAAGCAACCATCATTGTTCCTCCATTGAAAGCCAGGATGGTTATTTTTGAACCCGTGATTGTAGTTTCCATAGTTATTGAACTGAGGGGCACCTTGGTTATTCTGAAATCCTCCTAAGGCGTTGGCTTCTTCTACTACTGGAGCTAGTACATTTTGAGGACACCGATCATTGTGATGTCCATCAAGTAAGCAAATTTCACAGACAGGCGTGACATGTGGCATTGGTTGTGGCGATTTGGTTTCCAAAATCTTGGTAATCAATGAAGTGAGCTTGTCAAGTTCTACAATGGTGCTTGAAGAAGACACTTCATGGAATTTTCTGCTTTGCTGCAATGCCATACCTTGATATTGTTGTATGTTGAAAGCACGCTGGTTAAATAAAGCATGACTTATAGTTGCAGGCTTCTCCAGGAACGATCCTCCAACTGCTGTGTCTAAGAGCTCTCTTTCCAGAGCATTGAGTCCTTCATAGAAGTATGTCAAGAAGTTGCTTTATGATATTCCATGTGATGGACAAGATTCACACAACTCCTTTTATCTCTTATAATAAGTTGAGAAAGACTCATCATAATCTTGCAGAATGTCAGTTATCTTCTTTCTTAAGTTAGTGATCTTTGACGCTGAAAAGTACTTGGTGAGAAACTCCTTCACACACTTGTCCCACGTTGTGATTGATCCAGCAGGGGACTAAACAACCAACGTTTTGCCTTCTCTTCAAGTAAGAATGGAAATACTCTAAGTCTGAAGCCCTCTTTTGATGTTCCGGATGGACATATCGAGTCACACATAAATAGAAATGTAGTCAAGTGTGTGTTTGCATCTTCAGTTGAGTTGCCATGAAAGTGTCGAAGATGGTGTATGATGCCACTCTTCAATTCTAGGGTGGTCTGGCATGCTGCCAGTGAAGGATAAACAATGCAAGTTGGGCCAAAGCTACCCAAATTCAAGCAAATTTGCTCTCTGATGGACTATTTTGAGTTGCCATCTACACCTGCCATTGATTATGCATCTGAAATGTGTACTAATGATGTAGATGATGTAGGTGGACTTTCCTCAAAAATAGGCAGATCATGTTCAACCCCTGTTGCGTTGACCTGATCTGTATTCTGAATAAGCACTATTCGGCCTCTGAGTTCAAGTTGACGCAAGACTGGCATGGACATTCATTAGTTGCCTGAGTTATCAATAGATCAAGTGTTAGTATCATCGGAAGACAAAGGAAATGCAAAAGTGTACAATGTACATGAAAAATGTACTTTAAATAAAACATACAAAATGCAGAAACACACTTAAACGTGAATACAAGATGATATATAAAAAAAATGCAATGCAGAGTGATGCAATAAAAATCAACGAGATGCAAGATATATTTATGTCAAAATTGATCCACACGTTGGAAATTTGAAACTTAGAACATGTTAATTGAGGTACTTTTCATACAATGTCACACTTTGATTCATCATGGATCACTCATTTACTTAATCATAAATTTAACTAAATGCATCAAATAAGATCAACCTAAATGATAACATGGTTTGAATGCATAAGAGAAAATTTGTTAGAACTTGCAAAAAAAACAACCAAGTCATATGAACAGTTATAAATGGAATGACTCTTCCTTTGGTTTCATGTCCCTAACTTCACTTAGGTTAGGGTACCCGGTTGTGAAATCGGAGCATCACAAAACCACAGGGGAGTTATGCAAGTAAGAATGCAACATTGGATTATCTTCATTACAAGTTCAAAATTTTTGAGCTTAGCTCTTCACAAACATGTCCAAATTTGAGTTCGCCAAAGATTTATAGAGTACATAGCTTGGTCTTTAGGTCTTTCAACAGACATGCAACCCGCACGTTAACGTATGTTTTCTCCATCAATCGACCTTAGTTTTATCGAAAAACATGGCCAGTAGGGATAGAGATAACGCGAGAGCCATGACTAATTTCAAGAAATATCCCGAGGCTAACCGAGACAATGGTATATACTCTATTGGTGTTTCTCTTTCTTAGATCCAGAACCTGTCATCAGTCATAACCCATCTAGACACCATGTTCGACATTCAGCCAAAATCGCAAGAAAACACACCATCTCAAGTCCTTTGTAAACTCTGTCATCAACCTCATGTCCATAACTTCACTTAGGTTATGGTGTGCGGTGATGAAATCCACACATCATGACGGGTTAAGGCGATAAACAAGAAAAATAGGCACCATCTATTCCAGAAGAATGAGACTTAATCAACTAAGCATCTGTACTCAGTGTAAATCTAAGACTTTCCTTTAACGTGCCTAACAAATATTAGCTATATATATATATATACAAACACAGGTTAGTATTTACAAAAATTAAAATCTAACTAACACGTACGTATTCACAAAAAGTAGAGAAAATTATGGCACATATTGACAAGTATTGAAAATTCTATGTAATATTAACATGTATAAGCAACGAAATTGGCAAGAAAATTTCCTGCAAAAATCGTTAGTAATAATTACAAGTATAAGATAAAATATAAACAAATAATTCACATATATACACACAAAAATTACAAATAATTCTCATTCCCCGGCAACGGTGTAAAAAATTGGTATCGTTTAAACTAAGTATTAAATTAAATACTTAACAATAACGCATACAATTTAAAAATCTTATAGATGTAGTATTTTAAGCAAGTAGGGATCACTATAACCGGGGATTGAATCGTGCTTACAATAATTGTGTGAAGAAATAGGGATATAAAAAGTTGATTTTAATTACCTAATTACTACCTAAAAACATCACAAACATAATAAGAAATTTTAGGACCTTAACATGCATTGACTTATAGACAAGCAAACACATAAATGACCCTTAAAACTCTAACCATGTTTTAGACAAAAAAATAAAGTCATAATTAATTATCTACAAGTGATCATCCCATCCTACACACCTTGCAATTACACATATAGTTTCATTCAATTACAAACGAAATCTACAAGTTTTAATTTCGAATTACATGCCATGACTTTGAATTAAAGTGCAACTAAGCGTCTAAACACCATAATCTCGACTTCATTTATTTAAGGTAAAAAGCGATTGACTAAGCATTTCATCTTAAGACCTAAATCAAAATATTGAGCACGATACACAACATGCAATCAAGACTCAAAAATTCATAAACACATTGAAGATATGTTGAACTCAAAAATAGTATAAAACCAAAATAAATACGTATTCTTCACAAACAAAGAAAAACAAATATAAGGAGAGTTACGAAGGAAAGGTTTCAAGTTTACACTTTTTGATTCCCGGTAAGACCTGAAAAATCTTGAGTGGATGGAGCCTTAGGTGGGAGCTACACACCTTCTAAAGGGACTAAGTGTATTTAGAAGGAATGTGATGAAAATTTGAGAGGTGGCGGTGGTGTAATTCGGCCTTGTAATTGAAGAACCTTGATGTGGAAGTTCTATGACTAATTTGGTGGCAAGAGAGCTTAGAATAAGTGATGATCCTAATTAGGGTCGAGCATTATGCTTATATAGACATTTACAAGTGGTTCTCCTCATGAATCTAGGTTTTCCTACTCTACCCAAATAAATGTTACAGCCTGCAAATAATTGCACTTTCTCGGAGTTGTAGACCTCTGAAAATTATGACTTTTGGCTTGTTAGAAAGAAGGTTCAAAAATATTTCCAACCATAGGTTGATCGCTGTCTAAATCATCTTGAGATATTCCATGTTGTCATTTGAAGTTGACTGACCTATATAGGCCGATTATTCTTTCCTTATTTTGCATGATTTCCTTCTTCTTTTTAACTTGGGAATCATTTTTTTGCCAAAATTGTGCTCCACGAAATTGGCTGATTTGGTCTTCATTTTTGGGTCATTCAAATGGTCTTTTTCTTAATTTGCATCTTTCATTTGTTCTTCTTCCAAGGTTCTTCCGGAAGCTTCTTTTCCCTAGTCAACATAACAAATATTTTCCTAGTCAACATATAACTTATTTTTCTTCACATCTTCCTTTGCCAAATTTCTTGGCTGAATTCTTCTCTATCTTCTTTTCCTTTTTTTTCTTGTGATTTGCATGCTTGTAGACTCCTTTATTCCGTTTCTTTTTGTAAAAACTTAAAAATAACAAAATAAGTCAAAACTAATAATACTAAGCAATTATCATAGTCAAATATAGAGAATAATACATTAATTAATACGCCTAAAATGTGTAGATCAATGTGGTGGAAATGCTAAGTCTCCTAAGTGCCCAAGTAAGTTCAGGCCCATAACTATTTATGCAAAAAGTGCTTGTTTCTATGTTTTTAAAACCCATAATTCTGATGTCCCATCTTGTGAGTGGGGGTTGAATGGTGTTAGTCTCGTGGAATTCACTACTCCTCTCCCAAATATTTCCACTAAACTCGTTCTTTCCTGTGGAAGCCCAAAACCATGACCAAGCCCTTTTGTAGGATAGGTTCAGCCCTTGTTTGATGGATTGATTTGTGATAAGCCTAAACCAGAAGCTCTTTACTCATTCACCCCCAAATTGTCTTTGGATGAAGCAAATCAGCTCATTCTTGCTAGGAATTCTTCCCAACGATTTCCTTTCCTGTGTAAATCTAGCTTTTTGAAGAGACTATCTTCCGAGCTTGAGGTGGGCTTGAGCTCTCCGACTTCAACGATTCATACTATTCATATAGAGAATGTTCTTGATGCCTGTTGTGGGGAGAATGAGTGGGGGATGTAGGTGTGGAGGCCATCTCGGATTGGGTGTCACAATTTGGTGATGAGTCTTCGTCTAGTGGGACTCCTAAGAAGAAGAGGTTTCTTATGAAGCTTAAGGGGAATTCAGGAGGGCCTTCTGCCCTATCCGAGCATATCGTTGTTAATGTTTTGCTTATAGATCTCAAAAAGAAGGATTGTAAGGAAGTTAATAAGAAGAAATGACGTACCAACTTAGTTCCTGTGGAGGTGGAAGATGAAGTGTAAATTGATGTGGAAAGGCAGAACCCACTCCTGGGTTGTGGTGGTTGGCCTAATGCAGCCACAGAGTCACAATGATACATCTGGCAGCTGAGAATTGTCAGGGGCTAGGACAAGCTCTGATAATCCAGAAATTGGGTTGTATCACCCGGAAGTATTGTCTATCGATTGTGTTTTTAAGTGAAACAAAACAGTGTGGTTTCCGAGTGAATCGTATCAGGCGTCAACTCAGTTTTTCTAAGGGGATTTGTGTTGATCCGATTGTTGGGGCAGGGGGTTTAACATTATGGTGGAATCCTTATGTCAATATTGATATCATTTTCAAGTCTCGATCTCTGATTGATACGGTGGTTACTCCTACTGATGGCTTCAAGTGTTTTCGAGTTTCTTGGTTTTATGCTACTCCTTATCGTGAGGAGAAGGGTGATTTTTGGAGGTCGGTAATGTAACTTGCAAAGAAGGATAATATGGCTTGAGTGTGTGTTGGAGATTTTAGCGAGTTTTAATCGAATTTTGAGAAGTTTGGGGGATACCGAGGTCCTGGAATCATCCCAATTATCTTAGGGATTTTATGAATGCCAATAAGCTGCTGAATTTAGGCTTTTCTGGGCCGAGCTTTACATGGGACAATAGAAGGGATGGTGAAGAGTTGGTTAGAGAACAGATTGATAAAGCTTTGGCAAATTGTCACTGGGTTCAAGATTTCCCAAACACTCTTGGTATTCATGAAGCTCGTATTCTTTCGGATCACTACCCTCTTATTATTCAATCCAGTATAACCACTACTAAGTCTTCTAGTGTTTTTCGCCTTGAATCTTCCTGGATGGAGGATCCATAATTTGTAGATATTATCGAGGTTAATTGGCTTGGCAGTCCTTTGGATGTGTCTGCAACCCCGTTTTATGATTGGCTTTCCAACCTGGATAGATGCAAGAAGGCTATACTAAATTGGAGTAAGGAGTGTTCCTCTAATAATAGGCTGGTTATTGAGGCTCTAAACCTTGAGCTCAAGATTGTTCAATCTAATGCAGCGCTTGATCGTGATAGAGAGCATGCCATCTGTATGAATTTTGAAAAGGTATGGGGCTAGGACAATGAGTATTGGAGGCAGATGGCTCATACTAACTGGCTGCTTCTTGGTGAAAGGAATACTAGATTCTTTCATTGGGCTACCATTCAGTGCCGTGTTGCTAACCGCATTTCCAAGCTATCTTTGGGGAATGAGCTGTTTATCTCTAAAGAGGTGGATATTAGACTGAATTTTGAGCATTGCTATTCTCAACTAATCACTTCAGTTGGTGATAAAGACAGGAGTACTTCTCTTGAAGCCATTAATCCTACAATTACGGCTTCTCAGAATGTTGAGTTTGTTGCTTCTTTTTCTCCTATCGAGATTAGAAATGTCTTTGCTTAGTTGGGATGTTAAAGGCCCGTGGGCTAGATGAGTTCCCAGGGTTGTTTTACGATAAGCTTTAGGATGTGACCTCTCCTTCGATCATCAATGTGGCTGAGTTCTTTCAATCAAGATCAAAATCTCTCCACCAGCTGAACAAGACTTCTATTTCTTTGATTCCTAAAGGTCCTAATCCAGATTCTGTCACTAGCTTTCAACCGATTAGCCTGTGTAATAGCTCTTACAAGATCCTTTCCAAGGTTCTTGAAAATCATTTAAAGGGTCTTCTCCCCTCCCTTATTATTGAGCAACAAAATTCTTTTGTTCCTGGTCGCCAAATACAAGATAGTATTCTCCTTGCGCATGAGTCCTTTCATGAGATTCGACTTAGAAAATCAACCAAGAGGTGTGACATGGGGCTCAAGGTTGACATGAGCAAAGCCTACGACTGCATTGAGTGGGATTTCTTGGAGGCCACTATGCTCAAGATGGGATTTTTTGTTTCTTGGGTAAATCTGATAATGCATTGTGTCAAATCAATGTCTTTTGCTATTTTGATAAATGGGAAGCAAAGCAAGGTTTTCAGGCCTACGAGGCGGATTACACAAGGTGATCCTTTGTCACCATATCTCTTTCTTTTGGTGAGTGATGTTCTCTCTATCAATATTTATCGTGTTCTGGAGGAAAAGAGGCTGCAGGGAATTAAGCTAAGCAGGAGCTTTCCGGGCATTTCTCATATTTTCTTTGCGGATGATTCTATCTTTTTTATTACTGCCTCTATTTCAAATTGTGCCATACTTCTTGGTATTGCTGATGATTATTCCAGAGCTTCGGGGCAAGTTGTTAATAAAGAGAAGTCTTCTCTTTTTATCCATCTGAATACACTTGAGGATGTGAAGACCCAGATGGTCGATTCTCTTAGCATGGTAGCTTCTTACTCTCCTGGTTTGTATCTGGGGCTTCCAACTCATTGGGGGAAGTTGAAAAGTGAGACCCTGGCTTATGTTAGAGATATGGTGAGATCAAAGTTTGAGGGTTGGAGTGCCGAGTACCACTCACAGGCTGGAAAGGAAGTTTTAAACGAAGCGGTTTCCACTGCGAAGCCTGCTTATCCAATGTCATTTTTTAGGATCCTTAACTCTTTATGTAAAGCCATTAGCTCTGACCTGGCGGCATTTTGGTGGGGCTATAATCAAGGGAAAAATATAACTTACTGGATTTCTGGGCCTCAGCTGTGTAAGAATAAGGCTGATGGTGGGTTGGGTTTTCGGGATTTAGAACGCTTTAGTTCTGCCCTCTTGGGGAAACAATGTTGGCGTATACTGAAATCTTCTGCTGCTCTTTGGGTCAGAGTCATCAAGGTAAAATAATTTCTCCATTGCTCTTTTTTTTCAGGCTGTCAAGGATTCCTGTTCTTCATGGGGTTGGAGTAGTATTCTCTCAGGAAGGAATGTGGTAGAAAATGGTACTAGGCGCTAGGTGAATGATGGGAGGACTGTTGATGTGTGGAGGGATAGGTGGTTGCGCAACAATACGGATGGGAAGGTGCATCCTATCAGTTTATCTAATCAATTTACTCCTCATCTTGCCACTGGTTTGTTTGGGGAAGATTCTGCTTCTTGGAACACGTCTCATATTGATTATTTCATCCCTGCAAATGAGTCTCTTTGAAGAGGGGATATAGTGCTAGAGTAGATATGACTATATGGCCAAAGGAAAAGTGGGAAACTTTACTGTTAAGTTGGGTTATAAAGAGATCTTTGAAATTCAGTCTGTGGCTTTTATGGCCTCGAGTTCTCACACTTTGGAGGGGAAGATTTGGAAGGATGTGTGGAAGTCTTCTACGATTCCTAAGGTGAATTTTTTTGCTTGGAGAGCTTTGAGTAGATCACTACCTACTTTTGATAACCTATGGAAGAAGAAAGTGATGAAGTCTCTTCTATGCCCCATTTATGGTTTACATGTGGAGATGATTGAGCATTGTTTGCTTCTTTGTGACTGGTCTTAGTGTGTGTGGCTTGAAAGTTCTTTGGGTATCCGAGTAGACAAGCAGAATGTTTCTACTCTTGATTGCTAGTTTTTGGAGTAGGTGAGAAAAATCCCAAATGATGTGGACACTGATATAGTGGTGGCTAAGGTCCTTATCATACTTTGGGGCATTTGGAAATCTAGGTGTGCATTTGTATACCAAGACTCTAAGATTGATCATATGCAAGTTATTTTTCATGCTCAACGATTATTCATTGAGTTCAGCGAGGCTAGTACCAATGCTTCAATTGAGGCCCTTGATTGTGTTAGAAGATCTGAGGTTTGGGTTCCCCCTACTGATTCTTATGTTAAGTTAAATATTGATGGAGCTTGGGATAGGGGGACTGGCCTTAGTGGTATTGGAGCAATTATTAGAGATAGTAATGGTTCTTTCGTGGCTGGTTTTACAAAATCAACAATATCGGCCTCAACTTTAAAGACGGAAGCGGTGACTCTTGTTGGAGGTCTTAGATTGATTTTGAACACAAGCCATAGAAAGGTGATCATTGAAAGTGACTCGAGGGAGCTGTTAATGATTTGAGCAAGTGTGTGGAGAGGGCGGACAAGGTCAGAGTGTCGAAGATACTCTGGGGAACTCTCCCGCGACAAAGTCATTATGCGGAATTAGGAGGTCAATTTGATGATGGCGTCTACGACGTGGAAGGCTCGCATTAAAATGGCTTGGAACAATGTGCGTCAAGCCAAGCTAGAGGATCTAGAAGTGGTAGATCTCCTCCCCAGTAGAGCCTTTCACTAAGCTTCTCCGACGATTAAGTTATTACGCAGGCAAGGGTGACGCGCTTCTAATTATTTCTTCTGAAGGTACCTTTCTTTCTCCTACTCCCCTGCCTATATGGAGACTTGAAAATTAATCTACCTAGGCACTCGAAGCTTGTAGTACCGTCTAAAATGCAGCTCAATGACAACCAAAGTAACACCACTTCTTGTACATGCATTCCTCCACATCGATCTCATGCCTGAAGTGGGTCTCATGGGTCGTGTGTTAGGACCTCTCTTATGTGCCTAAACATTCCCAGTATTTATATTCTACTTTATCTTAATTAGTTTTGTGTTTGTATTTGAAGTGGTCCAAGGCCAGTTGGCTATTTTGTTGTGACCTCCTCTTGGCTTTAAACTCTGTATTCCAAGACTAGTTTTTGGGGATTATTGAAATATACAAGTTTCAATTCTTCTTCTCTTATCTTAGTTTAGTTTAGCTGTAGTAGTCTCTATCATTTGGTACTCAGAGCTCAGGTTCATAGTAAGGCCACACAATTTCCCAACCCATGTCTTCCGCCTAAGTTCCCCCCTTACGCGCCTCTACTACATATGCTTCTACTATGAGATCCAATCAAAATCTTCCACCATTACCGTTTATTTCATTTGGTTTGCTCCACATTTTTTCATCTTCAGCAGTTTCTCCCTCCCCCATTCCCCCACCACTTTACACTCATAGCCCCATGACGCTCTTGCGTTTTTGAATTCTCAAATTGAGACGCTCACACATTCAGTGGAAGCAATGAGCCTCCAACATGAGTCTATACGTCAACTCCATGAGGAATTTCAAACGCGGGTTCTTCTCAGTTGCAACTAGTTAACTGCCACATTTTTCTAATTTCAAGCGGTAGTCCTCAAATCACTAACCAAACCACTTCACTCCCCTTCCTAGCCACAATGCTGACTACTTAACCATTTACACTACTGCAGGTATTAACTTGCTCCCATTACAAAACCATCCACTCTTCCAGAACAATGACACTCAGTGCCCATAAACACTCACACCTCCACCACCACCCATACTTTCACTCAAAAATCTACCACACCCATTTCAACCCCAATTGAACCTTCACCACCCAAACTTACAACACCAGATTCCGCCGCAAGATTTTAACAATCCCGAACTCATTTGCTATAACCAAGTTCCTGAACAAAACACTTACCAACCTCCAAAAATTGATCTCCCTAGGTTAATTGGAGACGACGCCATGTGTTGGTTAGCCATGGTGAAGTGTTACCTCCGGGTGCAAAATGTGTCAGTTCATGAAGCAGTGAGGACAGTGGCAGAAAATTTTGGGCCCGATGCTGTGATATGGGTGAACCCTTTTGAGAAGAGATACCTATTCATCCATTGGGATGACTTTGTTGCCTCATTCTTGGACCGCTTCGGGTTAGGTTAATCCTCTGATGCTAAATCTACACTCTCACCTGCAACTTACATCCTCTGTGGCTAACTACATCTCCACCTTTACCAAGCTCTCTTGCCGCGCTGTGGATTGGTCTGAAGAAGATCTTCTTATTTTCATCGAAGATCTAAAGGTGGAGATATGACATGACATCCAAGTCATGGAACCGCCGACGCTAGCCTGTCTTTTGAAGAAAAAAAAAACAAAAACACAGAAATTAGAGCCACGCTGGTACAGTTCAAGTCCTTCTCATCGTCCCACAACACAGCTCCAATTAGTCAAAGTGGCTCTATTGTACCCTCGGTCAGTGCTACAAGACAACATTCAATGGCTCCAAGAGAAAACACAGGACCACGCCAACGTGGAGAGTTTCCAATGCACATCCTTTTGTTGGAGGAGCAGAGAGAGAGGCAAGCAGAAGGTTTATGCATGCACTGTCTTAAAAGCTAGTCCCCAACCCATGTCTGCAAGAAGCCAGTCATGGCCATCCTAGAGTGTTTGACTCTAGTAGAAGACGAAACTCACACAGATGACACCGTATCGAATCCAATTTACCCACTCAAACCTACCCAACCCATTTACTCAATTACCCATTCCCGCTTAGGAAAGCTCAAGAAATTGGAGGGGATTATCAAGGACCCACCAATTCGCGTCTTTGTTAATTGTGACTCGGCGACTAACTTTCTAAAACCTGCGACTTGGCAATCTGTTTGGGCCTCCGCACTACAAAGAAGCCCTCCTTGCTGTTCCGATAAGCTTCTGGACACCCTGTCACTCTGGTAGGTTATGCACACAACATCTCGGTGCGGATTCAAGATTATACCCTTACCGATTCATTCATGTGGTATGGGATGCCTGATTGTGATCTTCTATTAGAGGCTGAATGGTTGGATACCCTATGCTTCATCGGATGACATTTCCTTGAGAAAGTGATGGTGTTTATTGTCGATCAACGATGTTATGTACTATAGGATATTACTGAGAGGGCTCCGATCAAATATACTCAGTCAATATTGGCATTGTTGGCTTAAGAAAAGTTGGACCCCTCAAGCTTGGAGGCACTGGACGAGGGCCTAAATATTATAGAGCTCAACCCCTAGGCCTAGATTTTGTTGGCCCAATTTGTTGATCTATTTGAACCTCTCAAGGACTGCCACCACAACGTGACATAATTCATCATTTCATTCCAACCTAATGCAGGCCCAATTAACACCCGCTCAGCTCGGTATGCTCCTTCTAAAAGAACTGAGCTTAAGTCCTATGTTGCATAAATGCTTGCCGAAATGAAAATCCGTTTGAGTAAGAGTCCATTCTCTTCATCGATCTTACTAGTGCAAAAAAAGAATGGGACATGACGATTTTGTGTAGATTAATGGGCTCTCAATGTCGTCACCATCAAAGACCGATTTTCAATCCCAATTGTCGATGAGCTCCTCGATAAGTTACATGGTGCTAGATACTTCACTAAATTGGACTTGGGTACGGGGTACGACAAAACTTTTGAATGCATAAGGATGACAATGCTAAAACCGTCTTCTGCACCTATAACAGCCACTACGAGTTTGTGGTAATGTCATTTGGTTTTTCTAATGCTCCCTCTACATTTCAAGCTTTGATGAATGTTGTATTTAAACTGTTCTTACGGAAATTTGTGTTAATTTTTTTTCGACAACATCTTAATTTATAGTCCGGATTTGGCTTCACACTTACAACATATTCACCTAGTGTTTGAGATGTTGCGGGATCATCAACTCAAGTTCAAAAGAACTAAGTGCGATTCTTGCAAAGAATAAATACAAGACTTGGGCCATAAAATTTCAAGAGATGGTGTAGCTTTGGACCTTAACAAGGTAAAAGCATTCAAAATTGGTCTCGGCTCACACTGTGAAAGACTTGAGAGGCTTCTTGGGCCTCGTTGGGTACTATTATTGTTTTATCAAGGGGTTTCATCTTGCATAAGGATGACATCACTAAAACCGTCTTCCACACCCATGACGGCCATTACTAGTTTGTGGTAATGTCATTTGGTCTTTCTAATGCTCCCTTTGTATTTCAAGATTTGATGAATATTGTGTTTAAACCGTTCTTACGCAAATTTGTGTTAGTTTTTTCAGATGACATCTTGATTTATGGTCCGGATTTGGCTGCACACTTACAACATATTCACCAGAGCTGCTGCAGGCTCATCAACTCAAGTTCAAAAGAACTAAGTGTGATTCTTGCAAAGAATAAATACAAGACCTAGGCCATTATATTTTAAGAGATGGTGTAGTTGTGGACCATAACAAGGTCAAAAACATTCAAAATTGGCCTCAACCCAACACTGTGAAAAGCTTGAGAGGATTCTTGGGCCTCGTCGGGTACTATCGTCGTTTTATCAAGAGATTTGGTCTGGTAGCTTAACCCTTAACTAAAATGTTGAAAGAGGGGCAATTTGCTTGGTCGGCTGAGTCCGTCAATGCTTTCGAGCAATTGAAACTCGCACTTACCACGGCCCCAGTTTTAGCCCTTCACGATTTCTCCAAACCATTTCATATCGTAACGGATGCCAGTGGGCTCGAGGCTGTTCTCAATCAAGAAAAGCACATCATCTCCTTCATGAGAAAAGCTCTCTCCTCCACTCACAGAGATAAATCAGTTTATGAGAAGGAGATGATTCACGTTTGCAACATGGGAAATCCACAATGGAAAGGGTTTACGTTTACTAGTGGCCGATTGTATTATAAGGGCATGGTGTTCGTTCAGGTTTCTGACTTAGAAAGTGGAAGGCTAGGATTAGTTTGCTCATTAAATATGTGGTTATATTAAATTAATGGAAAGAGAAAGTCTCAATTTTTGGTAAAACACCCACTACAGATATTTTTGTCATTTAAAGACCTCGTGAAATTTGAATAAAAAGTCTCCAACCATTAACCATGGATCATAGATACGACATATATATATGTTCTTCCAATTTGAACACAATTTATAAATGAAAACCTCTCTATAGCATTGTCTTTACTAAGATAGATATATGTCGTTTTAATAATGCCTTATTTTCATATGAAACACTCTCAGGCATAGAATTACTAAGATGACATATTTGTGTCATGGTTAGCAGACGTTGTATTAAAGGTTAAAATTTATCTATAATACACCCCATCAGACGACATATGTTATCCTAATTGTGGTGATTAAATGTTGTAAAATCACAACAACAAATATATATGCATCTGTCGTCGATTTCATGTCGTCTGAAGCACTTTTTCATGTAGAGAGAGAGAGAGAGAGAGAGAGAGAGAGTCTATGTGTGTGTGTGTGTAAATTTTTTATTTTATGCCTGAACTTGGGTCGGGTTAGTACCTAAAAACCCAGAACCGAAACCGAACTGAGCTCCAATTATTCAGATCAGTTTTAGTGGCAGATATACAAGAACCGAATCTGAACCAAACCGACAATATTCAGGTTGGTTTTATCGGTTTGTAGCCTTACATAATCCATTATTAAGCACTAAGTTTTGCAGATCACCTTATATTCATGATATACTATTGTTTAAGGCTAGGAAAGTCATGTTGTTTCTCCACTTTTACCCTTTCATCCAAAAAAGCCATTTTTATGTTAGACAACTTTAATAGATAAAGACTATTGTAGTAATTAGCAAAACAAAAACAAAATTGCAAAAAAGATTTTTTTTCTCCTTGTGTCTCTCTCAATAACTATCAATCCTTATCTAGCTAGATTCTTCTTTGCAGTAACCTCCGAAAATCTGATTAATTTCCTCCAAATAAAAAGAAAATTGATCTCACATGCGTACTGTGTACATTTTCTAGTATATATAATAACCACCAAATCAAATTAAAGCAACAAAATTATGCAATACTAGAAAATTACAACCAACACACGAACTCAAGAAAACCAGAAAACTTCCAGAAAGCAATGCAACAACAATAACTCATTGGCATTGCAATTCAGCAAAATCGGTTCCTCCTACTCTTAAATCAAAGAAAATAAATCAGGTATAATTCCTTATGTGAAAAAAGAGAACTAATTAAGTAGACAACTATGAACAAGGTTCAAAAAGGCGCTGGGCGGAATTAGGTGGTGGAATTACTGTGTAGCGTCAATTGCCTAGTAGCCTAGGCAGAGATTAATCAGATTTTAGGCGGTAATTAGGCGGATTAATATTTATATATTTTTAATTAGTTGTGTATTTATTTAGTGTATTATAACAGGAATAATAAAGAAAAATTATAAAGAAATGTCATCAAAACACATTGTCTCTAAAATAATGTTATGAAACAATAGCTCAAAAGTTCAAATCCAAAAAAAAACATAACAAAAATATTTTTGAAGTGAAATGATCATTCCAAATTGCACAAATGTGTCATAATTTCTTTCATCTTGGGTATCATCTTTGGAGATAAAAGCATCATCATCAAGTTCTCTAACTTATCATCTTCATCCGTAGTAAGATCGGACTCAAGATCATCATCACCATTTTCAACTAGTCATCCTTGTGCCTTGCTAGCATCATTAGCAAGAAGTGGATCTCTAACTTTTTTCTTCTTTTTAATTATTTTAGCATTAAATTGCACATAAACAAGATTGTTCAATCTTGTTGTACCAAGCCTATTTATTTTTTTAATAAGCACCTAAAATAAAAAGAAAATAATTATATGAGTTAGTTTTATTCATTATACCCTCTAAACAAAAATACAAAAATTACTTACTCCTTCAAAAGTGCTCCAATTTCTCTCGCAACCGAATGAACTTTTAGTGAAAGAGAGAATCTTTATAGCCATCACTTGTAATTTAGGTGCACCACCTCCATAATTGCACCACCATATAACTAAAGAGGCAAAAACACAAAAATAAAATTAATGAAAGTCCATTATCTTACAAATAAGCAACAAATATAATCATTATTTCACACTAACTCAATAAGTGATCGAACAAAAAAAGAACGATTAACATACCCGGATCTTGAGTTTCACCAATCATTTTTCATATCCTCTCTGCATAAACTTTTTCAAAAGTTCCTTATTTCAATTTATGCTCGATTAACTCTACATTTAACACTGCATCTTGTCCTTTGGCATCATCGGAAAAGAACTTCTCTACATACTCAAAAAGAGTTTCCATAATATGAACCGGAACAACTCTACTAGTGGTTACATCCGTATAGAAATAGTAAGGGTTCAAGAGATAATTCACCAAATACAACGGACAATCAATTCTTCCGCTACCTTTCCTTACAATTGCAATTAGGATATGATCAACCGATTTCGCTTGACCGTTGAACACAAATTTGATTTCTTCCTTTCCTTGTTGTAATTCTCCATGCACAAATACCATTGAGTGTGTGTCCCCATCGACAAAGAGAAGCACTTTAACTAAAAGAGGAAACACTCTCATGCAAGTTGAAACACCACCCAAATTTTTTGGCTCACCACGGTACTATAAGCGGCTTTCCCTTTTTCCATTTTTGAGTGTTTGCATTTATCTCAATCATCACTAGTAACCCTAGTCTTCAACTCAACTTTTTTATCATACAAGTTTTGCAAAGTTAGAAAAGATATGAATCTATTGGCTCCCGGTCTCAATTGTGATGTCCATACACAGAGATAGTGAAGGTTTTTGCCTTCTTAATGATGCTTTTGAACCTTATTTGGTTGCCAGTATTTTTTTAGCATAAGGTTAATAATGTGAGTGGCACATAAAGTCCAAAATATATTTGTTCTCGTCACCTTCAACATTTTCGCTGTTGCCATGTTGTTAGTAGTATTGTCCGTCACAACTTGAACCACATGTTGAGGCCCAGGTTTTTCTATACACTCATCAACATACTCAAAAATATATTTTTCAGTGTGTGCATCTTCCGGAACTTCCCTAGAAGAATCATGATACACCTTCTTTGCTATGGACATATAGCTTCATGATACTTCTTCTTTTCTAATCACTTCATGCATCATTCATGACAGAACAATCATTATTAGTCCACGTACTCTTCTTCATGCTTCTTGAGTAACTCTTATGTTCTTTCAACCTCTTCCTTTAACAATGGCTCTTTTAGTTGATATTGGCTTGGAGGTTTTTATCCCGGGCCAAATTTACCAACCGCTTCTATAAATCTCAAGAAGCTATCACAATCAATAGCACTAAAAGCTACACCGGCTCCATACATTCATCTAGCCAAAACTCGATGCACCTCTTGTGTTCTTTCCTTGAAAAGTGTTTCATTGATATTTGGTTGACGCATCTTTGTTTGTTGACCTTTCGGTATCAAGGAATCCGGATTGATTGGGTTTGCAAACATCTTGTCTCACTTCTTTTTCATGCACTTATTTTTGTTTCTTCATATTCTTCGCTCGTTCAAGTGCCGCTAAACATTTGGCTTTGTCACCATCTAAAGCTTTTGGACACTTAGACACATTTGCACCGACGTGAGCAATGTGTTGCTTCAATGTATATGCATGTGTTAGAAACATGTCTACACAACAAGCACTTGACTCTATCCTTGTGATTAGGATTGACCAACTCCATATAATTCCATCCAACATCATTTGAATTACGCTTCAAATGTTGGGAAGTTTTCGACATTACAACAGATGAGAAAGAAGAAGACGACATTGGATTACTTGCCATTTCACCTAATTCACAATCACATTGAAAATCTCTAACATATTTCATAAGTTCACAATTCAAAATTCACAATTCACAATTCACAGCCAACACAATACACTGGAAAGTTCAAAAATGGCAACCACATCAATAACTAAAACAAAGCTTCAATCGACACAAGTTTACTTCCCATGGATTAACTGGTTTTATATTGCAAAGCAACAATGAATGACATTTCCTAATCGAAACAATTCTTGCAAAGTTATTCAGTGACTGCAATTCTTAGGAGCCCATCTAAAATTCTAAGTATATCTTCTTAGCCTATTAATTCAGCATGATGAGACATGGTCGATCATATCAAACTTTTCAATTGAACAGATGATTAAATGATTAATCAAAGAGAGAGGAAGAGACGAGAGAGAAGAGAAACTGACCGAGCAACGAGTAGAGGGAGGCCGAGCGGCGGGTGACGAGGCGACTAGTGAGGGAGACGTCAACAAGAAAACGACTTAGGGTTTTCAAATTTGGGGATTTTGGCCCTTCTATCCATTTTGAAGTTTAAAAAACAATAGAAAAAATGAAAAAGAAAAACAACGCCTAGGCAATTATTAAACGCGGGGGGGGGGGGGGGGGCACATTTTTTTTTTTCTGATTAGGCGGGTCTCTGCTGATTCAGGGTGCCATCCCTATATTTGGGCGTTTTCACTGATTTTTTTAAGCCTAGGTGGTTGTTTTTTTGAATAGTGAGTATGGATATAAATTGAGTAATAAACTATAAAAAACGAAAGATTACATCAATTCATACTTCATATCTATTAAGCAAAATCAACTATAGTACGTAAACTAATGAAGCAAAATAGAGTTTATTAAGTAAAACTATTATTATCGTCATTGTAAGGGCTTGAGTTGTGTAAACCCAACACAATCTAATCAGCACTACGAACATGTCAGTAATAGATCGGGCCATAATTCAATTTAATCAACCATAGCATATACACAAACTTATAAACGAAGAAGTGCCAACTTAACAACCACACAAATCCATAAGCAAACTTTACTAATACTAAAACTCAATTTTTTGATCGTTGATTCCTACAACATTCAAATTCTTTTCAGTCGTCCCATCAAACCTAGATCTAACAAACGAGAGGGCGACAAGAGAGAAAGAAATGGTTAGCTTGAAATCGAGGCCCGAGAGGTAGAGAGTGAGAGCTTGACGGTCTAAAGCGGCGTGGCGGCAGATGTGTGAGACCAGAGAGTGAGAGGTCATAGAGGTTGAGAGGAGTACAAGTTTGGATTTTTGAGGTGACCAAGCCGAGAGAGAGGTGCCGAATAAGGCTTAGCTGCTCTAGGGTTAGAAAATTTTCTTATATATACATGGTATTCCCTGCATCAAGATTTATAATAATTACGTAGGCTCATTGATATAAACCAATGGAGTAAGAACATGTAACACTTTCGGTTTGCTAGGTTCAACTGTAATAATTTTACATAAAATCAAACTCGAATCGAACAGGTCTGATTTCAGTACAGTTAAATTAAAATCTTATGTTTAAATAAAAAAAACCGTCCTCAACCGGCCGGTTTCAGTTTGGTTCACCGGTTTTCCGGTTTTCATGCCCAAGACTATTTTATTTCACCCGATGAGTATGTTATATTTACCAATTGCACTATATGCACCGGCCCCTAATTTTTTTTAACGTCAAACGATATATTATATCTACCGCACAAAAATATAATATTCAGATCTCTATTAATTAAGGCAACCATGCTTACGGCGATTATCATGGTAGAACATTCTAAATGCCTGAAAATGTCCTTATCTTTTTATAACTCCACGAAAAACGGAAAATACCAAGGAGGGATGAATGTGTAAATCGGCACAATTGCGAGCAATGTATGCGGAAGGAGACTGGTCGTTTACCCCGAAGAAGAGAAACTGATGATTTGCAGTTATCCTTCTTCCACACCTTTATATTTGTAAAAACCGACCGGTCTCCCATTATCAATCACCAAATGGCTCCATCAAACCTACCTCTGGGCTCTTTCGCTAGAAAGGTACTTGACGATATCCCTATTTTTTGTTTTTTGTTTTTGTTATTTGGGTCGTGGCGGAGAAGATGGGGCTGGAGATGTAGGGATTTTTATCAAAGGAAAACGGTTTCCCACCTGAAACTGAGTTTTGAAGCTTCTGGGATCTCACCGTTAATCACTTTGGAGGTAATTTTACTCTGTTTCATAGCCGATGTGTTACTGGGTCATGTTTAGTTTCTTTTGAAGTGTTCGAAATGCTTTTGTGTATTGCTCACCAAGTATTTGACAAACTGCCCGATACAATTTTGGTATCACAGAATGTGGGTGTGAGTCCTCGCCTGTGCTTAGTATTATTCGTTTTTCGAATGTAAGCCTTAAAGGTTTTTAATTGATTGAGAAATAGTTGGGTAGTGACTGTTGTTTAGTATTGATGAACTACTGAAGTTATAACCTTTCACATTATATACGGAGAAGATTGAAAAGGAAGAATTTTTATATATGTTTGCTATGAGTGTGTTATCTTTATGAACTATAACAAGTGGGTACACGTTGTGTGATTGGTTGTGTTAATTTTTCAGGTGATGTGATGAAGAAGCATCTTTGTTCTGGTTCTTCGAATTGAAGCATCACTTTCGGATGGCTAACCAAATAAATCCCTGTTCTTCAGTTATTGCTTCAAATCTTGGCACAGCATTACATGCTTTACAGGTGCCGTAAACTATATCAGTTTAAGTTGACCTCATCAGGAAATTTACGTTTTATATATACTAACTAATAAATTATGTTGCTGCAATTGTGTTTGTATATGTCAGAGAAGTGACGAAGCTTTAGCAATAATGGAGAAGGCTATTAAAGCAGATGAGAAGAATCCTGTTCCCATGTATCAAAAGGCTAATATACTAATGAGCTTAGAAAAGTTTGATGAAGCTTTAGCAGTCTTGGAGGAGCTTAATGAATATTCTCCCTGTGAAAGTAGTGTACATGCTTTGATGGGCAGGATCTATAAGCGGCGAAACATGCACGACAAGGCAATGCTTCATTTTGGTATTGCATTGGATTTGAAACCGTCTACAACCGATGTCACTGCCATTAAGGTGATTAGCTTTTTCAGCTGCTTTACTGCATTTACAGTTATAGATGGTTATATGTTACCTGCAATATTCAAAGTTTTGGCCGTACTGCCATCGATTCTCATCAGTTGATGTTCAACAGGCTGCCATTGAAGTGTTCGAAATGCTTTTGTGTATTGCTCACCAAGTGTTTGACAAAATGCCCAATACAATTTTGGTATCACAGAATGTGGGTGTGAGTCCTCGCCTGTGCTTAGTATTATTTGTTTTTCGAATGTAAGCCTTAAAGGTTTTAAATTGATTGAGAAATAGTTGGGTAGTGACTATTGTTTAGTATTGATGAACTACTGAAGTTATAACCTTTCACATTATATACGGAGAAGATTGAAAAGGAAGGATTTTTATATATGTTTGCTATGAGTGTGTTATCTTTATGAACTATAACAAGTGGGTACACGTTGTGTGATTGGTTGTGTTAATTTTTCAGGTGATGTGATGAAGAAGCATCTTTGTTCTGGTTCTTCGAATTGTAGGAGAATCTTGACATCACTAGAAGGGGATCCTCGGAAAAGACACCATATGTAAGAAATAGTAATATGGTCTTTGTGTATTTGCGATGCATCTGGTTTTCATACTAAGCTCATCTTTGAACTTTTAGTTTTGTCATGTATTTGTGATTAGTACGTAGTCTGAGAAAAAAAGAAAATAGGATACTCACCATGTATTTCCTATATGGCAGGAAGGTGCAGCTCTGGCTCTCATACAACTATTCGATAAGCAGAGCAATCTTAATAGGGATGTGTTATGTGCAGGCGAAGATTTAGTATGTCATGTAGTTGCATTTCATTGGAGGGGTGTGTTCTGTGTTTAATCATACTGATGTGGTATAATCTGTATTTTTTTAAAGGAGTGTGTCTGGGGAAATTGGATATAATCTGGGGACTTACCAATATCTGCATATGAATTTTATGACAGAAATGTACCACTTTTCGTGTTTAACCTTTCTTTTCTCGGTATAAATTTAATTGTCATGTACTTCAACATGTGTGAGTTGTTGCGCTTAGAAACTTCAATTCATTGTAGACAGGTTCTAATTCAAATATGATGATGCAAACGACCGAAGGTATATGAATACCTTTATACTTTTAAACAAGTTATGGATTAGTATACCTGGGGCCCTGGGCTCCTTGAATTAGTACGGGCTCCTTTATAGGATTTGAGCAGCAGCAACAGTAGGATGTGAGCAGCAGCAGGCCTTTACTTGGGTTTGGGAGCAAGACTGCATGCATATAGGATTTGGGAAGAAGTAAGCTACATGTAAATCACATGAAGGTTCCAAATAAAAAGTACATAAAGAATCAAACGAGCATTGTGCTTTAAATAAGTGACAGGCAACAATTATGTAGATTGCCATCATGTGCACGTTGCTTCCATGCATTTTTTGAGACCCTTTCAAGCTATCTTGATCATTATAAGTTTACCGAAAATGTCATTCATTTATAAGAAAAGTTATGATTCTTTGTTTTCTCTTATGAATTTAGTTTTATAGATCTTCATGAAAACTACCAAAAGAATTGATTGTGACATGAAGTCCAAATTAGAGAAGAAATTTCTTTGGTTCAACAAGTGAAAGAAAATGGAAAGGTACGATGGAAGAGGAATCATAAAAATCTTTATTATGTAGTCCGTATAATTAATAGAGATTTCAATAAATACATCTACAATTTACACACGTGAGCGCGTCGCCTTCCGCACGCGATAGAAAACATATTATGTTGTTCACCTTCATATTAAGTCGTCAAATACTGCATTTCTGTTGTACTTCATTTTCCTTGGATGTGCTGAAATGAGTGATTTTTCTGAATTCTTTGCTGCTGTAAGCAAGGTTGATATTAGGATTCAAGCTGTATTCACGTCAAGGAAAGCAAAACCAAGTATTAGAACTTACCACAGCTAACAAACAGTCCTACTATGTGTTAGGTAAATTCGATGTTCAAGAGGTAAAATAATGTTGCATCATATGTACGGGTAGTAATCAAAAATGCTATGTCCCAACAATGAATATGTGGAGCTTCTTTTAAATCTGATGTGTCATGTGGAAGAGGCCTGTATCTTATAAGATATCTCGATTACTTTGGACATTTAAATTTGTCTTTTTCTTTGGGTGATTCTTTCTATAGTTATTTTATAGAAAATTTATTCAAACAAAAAAATTTGGAAAACGAAAAAAAAATACTAATTGTAGAGTTACATATGATTCACTCTCAATAATTCACCGATAATTTGCACGCGCAACGCAACACTATTCTGTGCGCGTGCAAATTATCAATGATTGATTATTTTTTTACATAGTGTTGACTTAATATGAAGTAGGCTAATATTATTTTGTTAAATTTATCATCAATCATTGGTAATTCTTCTCACATCTCAATTAGATCTGTGTTCGAATAATAGAGATCTCGATTAGATCAGTATTCGAATAATAGAGATAGGCCTGAAAGTGCACGATAGTCTCTGTCATGAGCAATGGACTTAAGCAATTAAGTGAAAACGATATAATTGCACACTTTTAAGTATGACACCGATAAATCGCACGAGCGAGCGCGACGCCTTTCGCACGCGCATATGCGCGTGCAGGAAGGCTAGTTTACATATTATATTATTTTGCATTTCAAAACAAAAAAAGATAATAGTAAAAAAAAAGTGAAATTTGTGTTGCGATTCTCGCGAAAAACACACAAGTTATGCGCGTGCAGGAAGGCTAGTTTACATATTATATTATTTTGCATTTCAAAACAAAAAAAGATAATAGTAAAAAAAAAAGTGAAATTTGTGTTGCGATTCTCGCGAAAAACACACAAGTTTTTTTTATTGCTTTTCTTTGGAGTTGGTCCATAGTAGCAGAGGGAAAGAAAAAAAAATTACCAAAAATGTCCTACATACACTATGTATATCCGCCAACCTGACTTGGAAAAAAAGTTGAAGGGCACCTGAGAAAACAAATCCAATTAGACTACCTTTATGGAAAAGTTGTGCTATATTGCTACTCGTCTTCTTCGTCACCTTTACCTTCAATGTCGAATCAACGTGGTATTCCCATGCCAGGTTTACCTCTCGGTAACCCTTGTCCATCAAAGAGTGAGTAGAATGATATGCTACAGATGTACAGGTAATTGGCCTCACTGTTAATTTCTTGGTTAATTATTATTTGGTTTTTTGGGCTTACCGTTTCATATTTTCTTTAGCATTTGTTAGGTTGTATGGAAACGGATACGAATGCACGGAAGCAAAGCTGTTGAAAACGCATAATTTTTTTTTTTTAAAAAAATCTTTGGAAACGGATACGTTTAAGAAGCATTGATTAAAATATTAATTTAATATATATAAATATCATAGTAAATTTAATTAAAAAACGTCTTCAAAAAAGAAGGATCCGAGTTAGTTTAACATTTTAACAAGGTGTTTATAACCATTGATTTCCTATCTATGGCTAGGATAGACTTGAACTATACTTCCTTTTCTATAACATCCCACATGTGATTCTCTTTCATCCTCTCTTTCTTATCGTTTCTTCTCTCTCTTTCTAGGTTTGATTTCGGTGGATCTGTAAGGATGTAATGACAGAGGTGACTCCAACATCTTTTTGTCTCTTTCAAAGACACATGCATCCAATTTCGATGTTGCATGCACCTAATTTCGATTTTTTTTCTTTTGTTATGAACTTATGATCATTTATTTGAAGAATTTGGTCTTCTTCGTTTCAAAACCAAATTCGATCAGTTTGAGATAGAATTAGACTTTTTATATTTATGAAAGTTGTTGGGTTAATTTTACACAGGTTGATATTCGGGTCGCCGAAAAAAGTCCATGACGGCACTCCGGCGAAGGGGCTTTCGGCATAATTTTTGTTGTTGTTTTACTCATAATTGCGTATCGAATGTAATGAAGAGATTAATGAATTGATTTGGACATTAATGATTAAGACGTCTGGTTAATCAAATATTAATTAAATGATATTATAAAAGAATTGAATCGATTTTTGATTCGACTTCGAGTCGCGTAACGTCTGAGGAATATGTTGTGACTTTAAAAATGATTCAGGATTTAGAATTTGAAATGAGATTAAAACACGTCATTAGTTCAAAAAGCACGTTATTTGAGAATGTGAGGTTCTCGACGATAATGCTGGTCGGTGAATAAGCTAAGCTATTTGTTTTGATTTTCGATGATTAGTTATTAAGTAATAATCATTTTTTCATGATGACATGTTGACGGCTAGTGACAGATGCATAGTAGCGTCAACAGATGTGCTTTGGCTTGATGGAAATCACGATACAATACTGTGAGTCGACTTTTATTTTCACAGTCGATAATAAGTTCATATTTTTATGCAATATTATTTGCGTTATATTTTAGAGCATTTAAACTTGGAGGTTTATTTTGTGAAGGTTTTATTTAGTTATATCGATGCCTTAGTTATTCGGCTGTTCACTGGATAGCCGGTCATATCGGGTTAGGACAAACTCCCTGCCTGGCTTAGATTGTCTCGAGTTAGAACAAACACCCTAGAAGATCCCATCACATGTACTTTTCATACATATAGTCATTTCGGGTTAGGGCAAACACCCTGAATGATCACCTAAATTTTTATTACAGTTCTACGATATTTGGGCTCGCATTAGTTTTAGTAAAAACTATGGAAAGGCATATAGTTTTACTTCTTCAGTTTTACGCATATCATACAATTATGATTTTTGTCCAGTCACTCTAACATTTTATGTTTTCTATGCCTTTCTTTGGGTCCTTGGTTTTAAGTTACCCAAATTACAGATTAGTCTGTTGAAGTCGTGATCGTCCAGAGTGTAAGGCATGACAGTCCACAGCTTCTGTTTTCTCAATGTACGTTTTCAGTTAAAGTTTAGGACTACTCGTACTAAGGTAGTTGGTACTGAATAAGCAGTGCTAGGTACTCTAATACGGGTCTCTCAAGACTTATCCTTGATTACTAGGGTCATTTAGGTTGGGTCTTGTCAATACAGCTCTCGTTCGATCTAACTCGGATTCAAAATTCACCACAAAACGATCATCTGCTATATGAGTAAAACAAATCTTTCCTGAATCTCACACGTCGCTCCATATATTCGACATACGGGCCTTCAATGGTTGGACTCGATTCAGACTAAGAGGGTCCACCGCAAAAATCCTTGCCACAGGAAAGAACCAATCAATGTCATGCTTGTTCTCCATATAAGAGGTTTGCCAGATCGATTGCCTCTAGACTCGTCGCTAGGCATTATAGATCCATATCAGGATCGGGAAGATCCTCCTCGATCAGAGGATTTGGGACTAACGCCATAAGTATGAAATAGGGACACAAGATAGAGATTGAGGGAATGAAGATGCAGATCTACAACTAGAATTGGAGAAGGAGAAGATTGGAAGGGAATCAGTGAACTTGAGTTCAAGGCTTGTACGAGGTATGGCGCACGCGAGAGAAAACGTCCAAGTGTCTAGAATTTTTGTCATAATTGTATTTGTCTCTACATTTTTTTATAAACGCGTTTCATGCATTATTCTTTAAAGAAATGACTAAATATGTCTAGCTAATTGAACCGAACATATTAAAATATTTGGACGAGAGATACTAATTAAAATGCAAAAAAACTACTACGTACAAAGTGCTTAGCATATTCATTAATTAATAATTTACAATGTTTAGATATAAATTACGACAGTAATCTTTTCACAATAAAAATTAACATAGGCATGCCAAATAGGTACTTAAAAATGTGCTGATCGTGGCATCTATTTTTTTTTTTTTTGAGGTAACGATAAATATATTAAATAAGAATATCAAGTACAATCGTACACAAGCATCTCACTCATAAAGGAGGGTGCCGACTGGAATACACACTACTGGAGGAGGGCATCGGGGCGACGTAGTTATATTTCTACGTCGCTCCGATTTTAGATGAGGCGACGTATTTTGGCTTTGATAAAAAGTACGTCGCTTCAAAAAATTTAGGTGACGTAGATTGAAGTACGTCGCTTGAACAAGCTGAGGCGACAAGTTTTTCATTCGAAGCGACTAAACCAATATACGTCGCTTCGAATAAAATCTAGGCGACGTAGATTGAGCAATCTACGTCGCCTAGATTTTATTCGAAGCGACGTAGATTAGTTTGGTCGCTTCGAATAAAATCTAGGCGACGTAGATTGCTCAATCTACGTCGCCTCGTTTTTTTTAAATCTGGATCTACTCTTCTTCTTAAAGTCAACCCGTTCATAAAGTGAGAAGTTTAGAAAAACAGTTTCATTTCGTTCTGCAGCTGTTTTGGGCGATTTTGGGGAGAAATTAGAGGAAATTGAGAAAGAAGGTTGTTCTTGCCATTGATTTGATTCTTGAGTAAGGTTAGTTTGATTTGTATCTCTTTAACCCTCTTTATGACCATAATATGTTAAATTAGAAGTGAAATTGAAGTTTTGGTGAAATGTTTGAAGTTGAATTGAATTTGGTGTTATGTTGTAGTTTTAGTGTGTTAAGCATTGAATTGTGATAAATCATGTTATGGGTTCATGATTAATGTTTGAAATTTGGTTAAATTTAGTGAAATTAATTGATGATTAGTGTAGATTATGTGTATTCGAGCCTTAATTAGTAGTGTTATTAGTATTATGACTATATATAATTGTGGTGTTTATCAACTTAGAACTCCCGTTTGAGAATCAACAACTCATCTAGTTGATCGAGTTGAGTTGTTGATTCTCGAATTGTCCCATTTTTGGACACTTTAGGTGAACATGACTTTGTTGATCCTTTTGCTATTCGTGTGATTTCAGTTTCAGTTTTGGGATATGGTTTCGACAGTGTCTCCTTTAAATGTTCCCCAAGTGCAAATTAGGTTGTTTAGATATGTGTGCACTCGGGGAACTGTAGGGAGATGCTGCCGAAATTTTCCTAAACTGGAGCTGAAACGCATGGGTGCAAAAGCGTTGACAAATGTCGTGTTCCCCTGAAGGGGATAGGACCCAACCCGGAGGCATAAGGCGAAGAAGTGTGGGGTTTTGGTTGAATCGCAACTGTGGCGTGGTAACTTTGTTCATATTGATTGTTTATGTTGACAGGAAACATGGACGGACTCCCAGACAAAACTTGGATGACATATCATCGTGCTGATCCAAGGTACATCAACGGCATATTCGAGTTCATGAATTTTGCCCGGCTACATAGTAACGGAGCCGATTATTACTTCTGCCCGTGCAAACGTTGTAAGAACGGTCCGTTCAAGGTTACTATGGATGTCATGTATCATCACTTATCACACAGTGGTATGAGTCCTACTTATACAGTCTGGCACCTTCACGGGGAAGTTTCTGGTGAACCGGCAATGCTCAGTCAACGAAGACAGTGGCTTCAAGACAGAGTCGATCCTTCTAGTGGTGCTGGTCCTTCAGTGAACCCGCAGTTGGAGATTCTACATGATGCATATCCCTATTATCCTGGATACCATGCAGATGCACCCCAACAATTTGTGGAAGATAATTCGGGCATGAACTTCAATGACATGGTAGACGATGATTATGAAAAGTACGATAGATTATTGAAGGAGTCACAGACCCCATTATATGAAGGCAGTAAGGAAACTATTTTGAGTGCCATATTAGATGCAATGGAAATGAAAAATGAAAATGGATGGTCGGACACAAGTGTTGACTCTTTATGTATTTACATTAATAAACTTCTTCCTAAAGGGCACACATTCCCCTGTTCATACTCGAGAATAAAAAAAATCTTGAGTGATCTTTCACTGGGTTACGAAAGAATTGATGCGTGTGAGTTTAACTGTGTGTTGTTCAGGGGGGCGCTTGTAAACGAGAGGATTTTTCCAGTGTGTTATTCAGAAAGATATAAGCCAAATACGAATGATATTCCCAAAAAAATAATTCGTAACTTCCCTCTAACACCAAGGTTGAAGCGCTTGTTTATGTCCCCACACACTGCCAAGCATATGCGATGGCTGGGGGAGCGGATATGCGTGGCTGGTAGCCTCAGCCACCCAGCTGACGGAGAAGCGTTTCAACATTTTGACAGAACTTTTCCAGGTTTTGCACGGGACTGCAGGAATGTGCGCCTTGGAGTAGCAACAGACGGTTTCAATCCATTCGGAACAATGGGAACTTTGCATAGTACATGGCCCGTTGTTGTGATGTCGTACAATCTACCACCATCAATGTGCATGAAGAAGGAATATAACATGTTATCAGTGTTGATTCCAGGCCCTAAATCTCCCGGAAAGTGCCTTAGTGTACTCATTGAGCCGATGATCGAGGAGCTAATACATTTATGGGTCGTTGGAGTCCATACTTTTGATCGAGTAGACAATGAGGTATTCTTGATGAAGGCAGCGGTAATGTGGACTATTAGCGACTTTCCAGGTTTAGGGATGCTTGCGGGGTCAACTGTGAAAGGGTACAAGGCATGTCCAATCTGTCTAGATGAGCTAACTTCAGAGCATATTTGTGGGAGGATAGTTTATGAAGGTCATCGAAAATGGCTCCACCAGGATCACCCTTGGAGATTGAGCAAGGCATTTAACGGGAAGGAGGAGTTTGGCGGAAGACCATATCGTAAGAGTGGAGATGAAATTTTGGAGGACGTTAGGTCAAACGTTTACCCTATTCTTAGCCAACATGAAGACTTGAAGGTGCCGTACAATCCGAATAACAAACAGTGTTGGACTCACGAAAGCATATTTTGGAAGCTGCCGTATTGGTCATCATTGAAGATCAGACATTGCCTAGATGTCATGCACATTGAAAAAAATGTGTGTGACAACATCCTTGGAACCATTTTTTCGATTGAATCGAAGTCTAAGGATGGTCCAAAAGCTCGCGCTGCTTTGAAGAAGAGGAATGTGCGAAAAAACCAGTGGCAAAGAGCGGGTGACTTGGCTACGGGGAAAGTTCCTCATGCACCTTTTTTAGTTAAAAAGGATGATCTAGAAGATGTGTTCCAGTGGTTCAGGGATGTTAAGTATCCTCTTGGTTATGCAGGTAGTTTGAGAAGTAAGGTGAAAATAAGTTCCCAGTCACAGTTTTATGGATTGAAGACGCATGATTGCCATGTCTTGCTTCAACGTCTTCTGCCTGTGGTTATAAGAGGGTTCCTGCCAGAAAACGTTGTCAAGCCATTGATAGCACTGTCAAATTGGTTTCGTCAACTATGCAGTAGGGAGCTTAAGAAGGAGGTTGTGCGTGACATGGAAACTGAGATAGTGATGATTCTCTGCAATTTGGAGCTCATATTTCCTCCACATTTTTTTACATCTATGGTTCATCTCATGGTTCATCTGCCCGAACAAGTATTCCTTACAGGTCCAGTACACTATACATGGATGTATCCAATTGAAAGGTAAAATTTTTTGTTATTGCTAATATTAGGAAAATATGTTTGTACTAATATTGATTCCTACTAATCTTGTGTAATATGTCGGCAATTAGGAAAATATTGTACTAATCTTGAGTGGTGTTTTTGCAGGCAATTAGGAAAATATAAAAAGTCAATGAGGAATACACGTTACCCGGAAGGTAGTATTGCTGAACAGTACCTCGTACATGAGTCGGTGACGTATTGTAAGGCTTATCTCAGACGGATGGACAACGAAGATATCGACTCCTGCTCCATATCTGGGTGGAATGTCAGCTGTGTTTCACTCTTAGTAAGACCAGATATTATCGAGACTCGTCGCCAGTTCAGGTTGACTGAGTCAGAGACTGCTGAGGCTCACTGGCAAGTCTTGGTGGAAACAGACGAAGTCAAACCTTACCTAGAAGAACATCTCAGAAGGTTCGAGGCTAAAAATGGTGAAGATTTCGACGAGCGGCAGCGGAGGAGGAGTTTTCTTCGATGGTTCTTAACATGGGTACATATGCCTATTAATTCTTGTAAGGTTCTTTGAGGGTTTATAACACTTATCTTTAACTCCTCTTAACACTTATCTCTCAGGTGTCCCTTAAAGAAAAAAACTCGGACCCGAGCTTGGTTGCAGGAATAAAGTCATTAGCTCTAGGACCTCAGCAATGTCGGGTTTATAAGTCGTGTTATGTGAACGGTGTCAAGTTCACATCGTTTGATAGAGATCAAAGAACCGTGACTCAAAACAGCGGTGTCATGATAGACATGGGTTCATCCAAGTTCTACGGCCATGTTAACTACGTGGTCGAAGTATTATATGCAGGCCGTATGCCAGTGGTGTTGTTTAAGTGCACATGGCACAACTCCGAGGACCCTGAAGATCTTGACACCCTTATAAAAGATCATGGACTGATATCAGTGAATACAAACAACAGTTACTATGAGGATTCACCCTTCATAATTGCAACCAAAGCAAAACAGGTATTCTACATAGACGATCCAAAGGCTGGTGGTACTTGGAAGGTAGTACAAGAAATGTCGCACCGCAATGTCTACAGCGCCGAAGTTCTGGCCATAGATGAAAACATATCGCGTACAGGAGATCATATCTTCGAGTCTTACCAAGAGGACACTCCCACGGTGATACAATTTTACCCAGATTTTCAACTACTTTTGGACGAAGAAGGAGACGAGGACGAGGACGAGGACGAGGAGGAGGACGAGGACGAGGACGAAGAGGAGGAGGAGGAGGACGAGGACGAGGACGAGGACGAGGACGAAGACGAGGACGAGGAGGAGGAGGACGAGGAGGAGGAGGAGGACGAAGAGGAGGACTAAACTAATATTATTATCTATTTGAAACCTAAATTCGTATTTTCTTTAAAGCATAATTTATGTATACGATCAAATATTACTAACTTTATAATTATAAACTTCATTTATTAAAAAAAAAACAAAATCAAAAATTAAATAGAAGGAAGCGACGTAGATTGATCAATCTACGTCGCCTGAACATTTATTCAAAAAAACAAAATTCTAAATTAAATAGAATGAGGCGACGTAGATTGATCAATCTACGTCGCCTCATTTATTCCAAAAAAAAACAAAATAAACAATTAAATAGAAGGAAGCGACGTAGATTGAGCAATATACGTCGCCTCATTAATTCAAAAAAACAAAATTAAAAAACTAATCCAAGCGACGTATATTGATTCTTACGTCGCCTAGTTTATTAAAAAAATTAAAAATTACAAATTATGAAGCGACGTAGATTGCAATATACGTCGCGTAGATTAATTAAATGAAACCAAGCGACGTATAATGCAATCTACGTCGCCTCGTTTCCTTTATATTTCCAGAATCACAGATTGCTTTCTTCTTCTCACTTCTTCTTCTTCCTCGCGCCGTCGCCCCCAAATCCCTAACCCCCAAACAGCCCTAAACTTCTTCTTCTTAACCTAATCGCCCACAAACTAACCCGAACTTCTTCTTCTTCCTAACCGAAACTGCCCTAACCCGAACTTCTTCTTCTTCCTAACCCGAATTTCATCTTCTTCCTAACCCGAACTTCATCTTCTTCCTAACCCGAACTTCTTCTTCTTCTTTCTCTCCCAATTTATTATCTGTTGTTCTCACTCTCTTGTAACATTTCAGACCCTCAATCAATCTCCTCTTGTTATTCTTCTTCAATCTTCATATATGTAAGTGTTTTGTTTTCATCTTCTTCAATCTTCATATAGGCTTGTAATATTTGATTATGTAGAACTTATCTGTTTTTGAATTTGTTTATGTAGAATGTGAGGCTTTTGTGGTAGACTCCGTCGAGAAGGGCTGTCCTCAAATCCCAGTGAGAAAGGTAAGTAGTAGGCTTTTGTGGTTTTCATTGAAATCTGTTTTGGTAATTTGTTTTGAATGTGTTTCCAATCTGTGAGGGTTTAGTTTGATTTATGTGTTTCCAATCTGTGAGGGGCTTGAGGGTATGGATTGATTTATGCAGAGGATTGAGTTGGTTTATGTTTGATGAATTAGTGTCAAATTGACCATGTTCCAATCTGTTTTGATCACAATGTTTGGTTCATTTTCGAAGATGGTTTGAGTTGAGTATGAATTAGTGTCAAACATTGAGTTGCCGGTTATGTATTGGAGATGGTTTGAATGGTTATGTAATGTTGGTATGAAATGTTGGATGGTTATGTATTTTGCATATGTTGAATGGTTATGTATTTTGCATATGTTGGATGGTTAGGGATGGTTAGGTATGAAGCGTTTCCAATCTGTTTTGAATGTGTTTCCAAAGCTTAGTATGAAAAGATCAAAAGCTTTTCCTTTTGACAGCGAAATTTGGACAAATTCTGAAATCGTGTTGCATTGAAATTTGATTTGTTTAGTGGGTCTGTTTGATTCGATGGGAAACTGATGTTGTTAGATTTGAAGGGAATCTATCATAAGGGAATGTAAGATCAGATACAGTGCTTATGGAGCTTTGCTTGGTTTAGTTTTATGGTAAACCGATTAAAGTTACATGCTTTCTCTAGTATTTTCTTGGCAATCTCACTGAATTGAGCGTGATATTTTTTTGCTTCATGTGACATTAAGCTAGCATGTGTGATTAAGGGTTTGGTTAAATGAAAACATATGCGTAATGATTGTAGTATTCTCGGGATTAAGGATTAAGGGTTTGGTTTCCCGAAAACATATGAATGTGATTCTTCCTGTGCGAATGCGATAAGCTATATGTGTTTTGTGATGATAAGTTATATGTGATGATAATATGCGTAACCTAGGTAACTATAGCATTATACTGCTACAAACGAGTAAATCTTCAATCTAATTAAAAATAACAGTTTAGTAATAAAAGAATGGCTCCCGGAGATACTGCATACAAGAGGAGGAAAGCGTTGATGCAGCGTCGTGAAGCGGAAGCGGCGGCCGCGGCGGCAGCTGCGGAGGCGGCGGAGGCGGGGTGGCGAGCATTCAGCCGAGATGGGGCTTCCGGGTCTGGTTGCCCCACGGGACAATCGGCGACCCCGTCGATTGCAGAAGCTCCGCAGTTAACGCCCGCCCCTCCACTTGAGGATGCGATTCCGCAAGGACCGGATGACAGCAGCGACGCCACTACGGCGTCACAGCACCCTCCCGCCCTCAGCATCCGGTGCAAGAAGACCAAACTCCCCGACATGGTCGACATGGCAACCGGAGACCCGACGACGGAACAGCGCGGAGTCGTTGTCGGGACGAAGACGGAGTACCTCGTCTGGATGAACAACAATAGGCGACTACAAGTCGCTTACTCTACGAGGCATGCGGGGCCGGCGACGAGGGAAATGCGGAGTCTGATGTGCCGAGACATCGGTAGCATCATCCGCGGAAAAGTTCCAATGCTTGCATCTAGCTTCTTGGGACTTAGCGATTTGCATCGCGATATCGTCGGCCGGAGTCTTGAGGTATACTTGCTGGACTCCGAGTTTACTTACATACTTGTAGTAAATGTAAATATAACTTTTACATAACGGAATTTAAATGTGTTGTGCTAGACGAACTACGACATCCCGGCGACTGATGTGGAGATGTGGAACTTCATTGATAGGACGGCGCAAACAATTTATAAGGATTGGAAGTACGATTGCCATCAACATTATCTCCACGTCAGCCAGGAGACTCCGGCCGAGTTTCTCGGGAGGGCAGACCAATGGGCGTGGTTAAAAGCCCACTTCGAAGACCCTGCTTACTTGGTGAGTTTCATAAACGAACCTACAGTTTTGGTAGCCAACATTCGAACAATATGCATGTTTATCTGTTCTTATTTTAAAATGATTTTTGTGTGTGTGTGACAGCGATTGTGCGAACGGAACCGAGGGAACCGAAACAAGAACAAGGAGCAGCAGCTCAACCACCATTCGGGATCCCTCGCCCTCTTGTACCGAAGCGAGGTGTTGGAGAAGGAGGGTCATAGAGCGCCTGTCGTCCAGACGTGGATTAACGTATACCAGCCGGAGAGGAATGCGGCTGAGAAAGTGGTAAGCTCAAATAGGTTCACGTTACATTATTTCAATTATTTTTGTCTACTAAATTGTACTATTATTTATTTTTTCTATTTTAATTGAGCAGGCGGCAGTGAAGCGTCGACTCGATGAAGTCTTGTCGCAACAAGATAGTGTTGCGGGCCCAGTTGACGGCGAAGAGGTTTCCCAACCCCAGCCTCTTCCTCTTGATACACAAATAAATATCATAGAGGAAGAGGTGGGTTCAAGGCACGGGACCTCTATAAGAGGTAATAAATCTCCAAAACGATTACGTCGATGCATATCTCGATTTACGTTTTGCTTTATTTTGGTTTACGATATAGTTTACTAATATTTGTTCTTGTTCGACGTTACAGGGGTGGGGCGCGCTCTCACACGCGACCCCAAACCGAGAGGAGGGTCCCGGGTAAACCAGGAACGCCAAATTCAAATGCAAAAGGAGATCGATGAAGCCAAAGAGGCGGCGCGCAGATCGAGCGAGGTGGCGCAGAAGGCCATAGCGGAAGCGAGTGCGCTCGCCCAAAGGATGCAAGAAATGGAGGCCATGATGCGATCATTCCAGGCTGCGAGTCAACAACCGCAAGCTCCTCCACCACCTCCCGGCTCGTAAACTGTATATAGGATTTGTATAAACTTGATTTGTGTAAACTTGATTTGTATAAACTTTTAACGTTTTGATTTGTGATTGAATGCGTTTTTTTGGTTGAATGCGTATCTGCAATTTGAATGCGTTTTTGTGTTTGTAAATTGCGATAGGTCGTGACTTGGTACAATAATATTTAATTTTTATTTTTTTTTATTTTTTAATAAATGAGGCGACGTAGATTGTTCTATATACGTCGCCTCATTTATTACAAAAATAAAAAAAATTAAAATTTTTAATAAATGAGGAGACGTACATTGATCAATGTACGTCGCCTCATGTATTAAAAAATAAAATAAAATAAATTATTAAATAAATTGAGGCGACGTACATTGATCAATGTACGTCCCCTCATTTATTAAAAAATAAAATAAAATAAATATTAGATAAATTGAGGCGACGTAGATTGATCAATGTACGTCGCCTCAATGGATTAAAAAAAGAAAAATAAATTAAAAATAAATAAAATGAAGCGACGTAGATTGATCAATCTACGTCGCCTCAGTTCAAGCGACGTGATCAATCTACGTCGCTTCAATTGAAGCGACGTAGAATTATTTACGTCACGTGAAATGAAACTAAGCGACGTAGATTGTATCTACGTCGCCCCAATGGTGGCGTGATAAATCTGAAGCGACAAGACGAGGCGACGTCGTTTCGGTCACAAGAAATCGAGGCGACGTAAAATTCATACGAGGCGACCACCTTTCTACGTCGCCCCGATTTCCTCCTCCAGTAGTGACAATGGGATCCCATTTGGCAAGAACATGGACTGCTCTATTTCCTTTCCATCGAAGGTGAACAAAAGAAGACAGGCATCTGCTGGAACAAGACCTGAATGTCCAAACACAACCACTATCGTGCATCTAGCTACTATATATGTTATTATTAAGTAAAACAAAGCTCATAGGTGAATCTAGTAGGCGTTGAGGGTCTTAATTTATCCATGTCTCTTTTTGCTGTGTTATGGTTACTGTTTTGAGCTAGAAGATGTCATTAATAATAACAATTTGTTATTCGGAGTTTTATGTCTTAATATAGCAATAAATTCTATCTGCTCTTCGTCACGCCATTATAAACTGTTATTCATTGCTCCATATTTAATAGTGACACACCATATTTGCTATAAAAAAAAGTAATTAACTAAATATATATATTGATATAGATATGCTTACTATGATATACAACCTGCAGCTGGTGATATCCAATTTGCAGCCGGTTATCGATATATATTTGCTTTCTACTGCATTGATCAAATTAAAGCGTCGTCTGTACTATACATAATACAGCTAGAAAATAAACTAGCGAGCTAGCTAGTACGGTGGAGGATGACGGTGAGGGGGAGGTGGTCTGAAGTGTGGTGGGGGATCTCTATGTCCTGGAGGACCTGGTTGAAAAGGTCGCGGATGTGGCGGTCCAGGTGGATGGTGATGATGATCATGAGGAGGAGGAGGAGGAGGTGGTGGTGCACGTGCGTGATAAAACTCAGGTCGTGAAGGCGGCGGGGGGCCACGATGATGATCATGATATAGAGGAGGTGGCGGCAGTACAAACGGGTCTGGGCGCGGCGGAGGAGGTGGCGGCAGTACAAACGGGTCTGGGCGCGGCGGTGGAGGTGGCGGCAGTACAAACTGAGAACACAATGCTGAAGATCAATCAAGTCATGTAAACACAATGAACATGGACTGTAGAAGATCAGAAACTAACCAGCTGCGTTGAATGACACTACCATCTTGTTACCGAGCTTATGTCTTCTGTTCTTCTGTACTTTAGCCTCTCGTATGGGATTAGAGCTGTATGCTTATCGTAGAGGGAACAGGGACAAGTCTCACACATATATATAGAGATGCAACAAGGTCTTGCCCATAGAAGAAACCTTGTTGCACTCAAACACAGTTTTCCTTAATGTGTGTCCATATCTTATAATGCTTAGGATTCATTATACAATGTAATCAGTATATGTTAATAACATGTATACTATAATTACTTATACGATTATGACTCTCATTACACTGTCCAAGGTCCTACTCAATGCTAATACCATATACATATAGTTTGTACAAAGTTCATCCTTTCAATCTCCCACTAAACTGTACAACCTTATATGCAGCAAATGAACCATTTCAGAACAAGTAATGAAGACTGAAGGCATGCTTGAATCACAACAACAAGTTAAAATCCATTACTGAAATCCACAGCCACAGTTCTGTCATTTTACAACCACTTCTGCAGAACCTAGAACTAAGAACAGATTCTTATGAAATCTGTAAGTTAAAAGCCACTGCAAACAGCAGCTGTACAATACACGAACTCAGATATGACTAGAGTGAAGTGTTTAATGACAACATATACTCCAAACAAACTGCATTTTGTCAAAAACTTCAAGTCCACCAAATGGTTTTACACAAAAACCTCCAAAAGTACAAACACACTGAAAAACACAGATGGAATTGTGTTTGTTAACTGAAAATTGAAAAGGCAACCAATGTATAGAACAACTCCATACATCACTATCCATCTGATATACAATCCTTGATGCAAGTAAACTGTAACAGAAACGAAAACTTATACACAATATGCTGCAGCAAATGCACAAGTCACAACAGAAAACAAAACTCAGCTTATCATTAATAGAATCAAGGTTACATAATTCTGAGCTGTACTCAGAACAAAATAAAATTACAAGAACTAGAACTATGGACTAAACCGTAACCAGAAAATTAAGAACTCCCACTAAACACCAGAAACTAACTCACTAAGTACACCCAGATTCTCACAGTGCTTCTTGAAAATACCAACTGCTAAAGCCTTTGTAAAGGGATCAACAAGCTGATCATCAGTTCCAATATTTAAAACTTGAATTTCACCATCCTTAACTCTCTTCTTCATACTGTAGTACTTTAGATCAAGGTGTTTAGAATGAATAGATCTCTTGCTGTTTTTAACATAAAACACAGCAGCTTCATTATCACAATAGATGGTTAGTTTTCCAGAAATTATATCTTTAAGCACTTTAGTCTCTACCAGAAAGTTCCTTATCCAGAGACCCTCACATACCCCTTCATACAGTGCAATCACTTCTGCTTGCATAGTAGAAGTTGCTGTCAGGGATTGTTTCTGAGTTTTCCATGCTATAGCTCCACCAGCAAGCATGAAAACATAGCCACATTTAGATTTCTTTGAGTGTGGATAGTTACCAGCAAAATCTGAATCAGTATACCCCTCTAAGGTTAAGGTTTTAACTCTTCTATAAACAAGCAAGTGGTTCTTAGTCCTTTGCAGATACCTAAGAACTTTCTTCCCTGCATTCCAATGTTGGATTTCAGGGTCACTTTGAAACCTAGAAAGCATGCCTACTGAAAATGCTAAGTCTGGCCTTGTGCACACTTGTGCATACATTAAACTGCCTACCAACCTAGCATAAGGCTTTGAATCCATATCTGCTTTCTGAGCTTCAGATTTAGGAAGTTTGTTTTTATTTAGTTTATCTCCTTTGGACATTGGAACCTCTCCTGCAGCACAAGTTTCCATTCCAAAACGTTTCAGAATTTTTGCAATGTAACCTGCTTGTGACAAACCCAAAAGGCCACATTTTCTGTTCTTTTTAATCTCAATTCCTAAGACAAATGATGCTTCCCCCAAATCTTTCATGTCAAACTGTTTTGACAGAAAGATTTTAGTGTCTTACTAGACTTTGAGTCATTCAAGTCAGATATCCATCTTGCAATCGTTGTATCGTTTTAGGATAGTTAGATATCTCGTTTAGTGCAGCCCACTGGTACAAGTAAGTACTTGAGTACTCTTGCAATTGTTTGTCAATGAATTCATAATGGATTACTCGTGTACTTGTTAATTAGCATGTTCTCAACATAAGCTAAATCTTGTCATGCACAACTTGTTAATTAAGTACATTAGGCTTCCGATGACTCTAGAGTATTCTAATTGAAAAAACACTATCTCTTATCTTTGGAAGATAAAGAGTCATGTCTATTGGAGTTCTGGCTCCTCCAAAATTCTCCTTGTCACATTTCCAAGGATATTCTCCACGTAATGTGTCTGATTTGATATCATTCATTTTAACATTCTTGTGATGGTTTCCAAAGATTGAAAACTTTTTGTAATGTGATTCCCCAACCTTGCAATAGCAACCTTGCAATAGCAAGTACCATTCTGATGGAAGTAATTTTCATCACTAGAGATTAAGTGTCAAAATAATCAAGGCCTTCTTTTTGTCTATAGCCTTTCAATTACAAGTTTTTCCTTGTGGTTTGTCTATCGTTACATCCGACTTCATTTTTCTCTTGAAAATCCACTTGAAACTTAAAGTTTCACAACCAAGTGGAAGATCCACCAGTTCCTAAGTATGATTCATAGAGTCAAATTCATATTTTAGTGGCTTCTTCCTAACAAGACAGTATACAAGGTAACTATCCCTTAAGGATTCAAGTTTTACTCTTAACCATATATGTTAAGAGTGAGAACCTAAGAATTTTCCAATCCTTATCTCAATTCTTTGATTCTGAAAGGTCACCATCTATTTTGCTTTATGGGAAAGCACAACACTAATTACCACAAAATTATTGTGTGTTGATGACTTTTAACTCATCCGTTACACGCATTCATTTGACGGTTTATAAGTCATTTGCTCTATAACTAACCATTAGATGGTTGTTCCAAACGTTTTGCATTGATAGCTATTTAACTAATTGTTGCAAGCTACTAATTTAACTGTTACAGTCCATCACCACTAATAAGTTGGATAATTACTCGAAAATACATCTTCAAATAACAATGCAATTTTCACAGTTCCTTATCATGTCTTGTGTTTATTTAACTTGCATACAAGAGATCGATAATTCGTACAATTATGTGCATATCAAATGCAATTAACTGTTTCTACATAATTTTTTATTTTAGGTGGAAATTCTCCATCTTGACAAGACATCTCCACATTCATAAGTAATTGTAAGATGACTTTCTTCATTTTCATAATTCATATGGAGTCGTTTGCTCAACAAACTTCAAAGATAACTTACTTAAAAGATAATTAACCGATAGAATGGCATTTCTCCAAGTGCTTGGTGGCAAAGCAAAGCTAAACAACATTGCATTCATCATATCCTTTAAAGTATGACTCTTCTGTTCACCCAGACCATTTGATTGTGGTGAATAAGGTGATATTGTTTCATGTATGACTCATGCTGAGCACAATCAGCAAATTGTGATTCATACTCACCTCCTCGGTCACTCCTGTGACCTTAATTGTCATGTTGAGTTGATTCTCAACCTCGTTTTCATAGGGAATAAATATCTCTATAGTCTCATCTTAATTCTTCCTGAGGTACACATAAAAATATTTTGTGCTATCATCAATGAAGGTTATAAAATACTTATTACCACATTTTGTTTGTATATATTAATTTTAAATCACATATATCACTTGGATAATTCAAAGGATTCATTGTTTCTTTCAATGCTTTTGAAAAATGATTTCGTTTGGTTTGTGTCAACATAAGTTTCACACTTATGCTTGAAATATTAGTAAACTTTCAATTTAATTAACATCCGCAGAGTATCATAATTAACTTGTCATGGCTTACTATACCATACATTAATAGACACAAATGTGAAAGAGCTAGCTTTATTCATATCATTGACCATGGTCATTATATTTCAATTTGAAATTTTTACCACTTGTGGCTCTAATACCAATATACATTCTATAAAAAGAATTCATTTTCTTTAATCAACAAACATAAATCAACTTGACAGAAGCCTCGACTTAGTCCATAGGAACGTACTATATGTTGTTCAGTTCATTTTTAAAGATCATCATTCATACCTCCTTTCTTGACCCTTAATTGTTCATCCAACTTGGCTTGGTCACACCGCAGTTATAGGTCTTCCATCCTACAGTCATAATATTTGACTGTTTCCATGCCATGTTCGTCGTTTATGACATCATCAGGTGCAAGACATTCATAGCTTCCATTTTCTTCATTCTGGAAGTTTAGTTTTACTCCAGCCTTTTGATTGACTTCAACCTTATCATCATTGATAATGATGACTTCATGATTTGGCTCAGACTGCAATGTCATTTCATTATGACGCTCTGAACAAGACATCCAATAACATGTATACATAGACAATGCATTCTAAAATTGGGTATATCTTGCACTATAGTTAACAAATGGTGCAAACATTAACCCACTATTGAGATTTTCATATATCGAAGTCTGTAACTCGAATGGATGATCCCACAAACCTTCTCCCCAATAAGCAACAACTTTATGCGTTGCTACAATTTTTACGTCTTCCACGGTGAAGTATTGAATGTTAATTTAGAATTTCAGCTCTATCTCTATTTCCAAGATATTGTCATCTTTCAGTAGTACTTCCGAGATTTTGGTCCCACCTTTCTGAATTGGGTAGACGTCAATAGTCAAATCAATATTAGTGACACTCATTTTCACATCCTCTCAACCAAAAGACCCAATGTGACTTCTTTCTCATTTGGTGCCTTTACACCTTGAACTGTCATTTCTGAAAATACACCTAACAACATGTTATTTTCAAAATCAACAAATAATACTCAACGAATAATATTCAATATTATTTCTCTATTGATTATTTGGTCAAATTCGCAAGGAAATTCTTATTGATATCTCAATATTTAATCACTTGATTTGGTATATAATCAAATCATAGTGCTTCCTTATTCCAAGGAAAAAATTTCATTATCCTTCAAAAACTCTCATTAGCATAGGTAGCTAATTGGTTATTCCTTTGGAATCTAATTCTCTTAGACAACGTCTCGTGTTTCGCAATACAACTCCAAAAGCAACCATTTTTCGAAGGCAACATAATTTTGGTGTAGTAACCAATTTCTTAAGGCAACACTCTTCCGTTAAGCATCCACTTTTTTTAAGAACACGTTAGTCAATATCACATATAAACGTTCTTAAGAATGTAGGAAATATTAAGTAATATTGACAAAATCTGAAAATACTAATTAATTTAATTAATTAGATTAAATAAAATTTCAAGAAAATATGAACTTGTTACCGAATGGTTGATGATGATAATTTGAGTAAGAAGGAAAGTCAAGTCACTTGTACCATACGTTTTCCTTAAGAATGTTTACACTGCCTACTCCCTTACACTAGGCTTGCTTGTCGTACGTCTCCCAGGATACAATGATTACTTGAGTTTTGTGTTTTCACTACACAACAACTCCTAGACGAACTGGAGAACAACTTTCTCTATCACCGAAAGTAGAACTCAACATAACTCTTTGAAAGGGGACTGTGAGAGGAGGAGATGTCTTTTGAAATGAGTGAGTGAAGAATGAAGAGGAAAATGTTGTTATTTATAGATGAAAAAATTTTAAGGTTGGCTACCAAAAGGTTTTCCGTTATAAAAATTAATGGATTCATCCTTAATTCAATCATAACCGAAGTATATGAAAGGCCAAAGATTTTTCCATTTAATTTAGTAACTTATTCCAAGAATATAAAATGCCAAATGTCTTTCTACTTAATTAAGAAAATATTCCCGGAATACGAAAAACTATTTTTCTTACTTTTAAGTTGTCATCTAACTGTCTTTGAGTGATAATTTCTCATTTACCTCTTTAATCATTAGAGAAAATAAATATATATATTAATTTAATTGTCTCAAAATAGTTATTTAAAAGGGTCATTGACCACCAAGTCAATATATATATATACACAATTTCTCATCTAGACATTAGTATACTTATGCAACTGTGATAGTATGCTTATTTTGGAAGTTTGGTATACTTATTTTGGAAGTTTAGTATACTTATGCAAGTGTGATGGTACACTTATTTTGGAAACATATTATCACAACATTCTAAGTATACCATCAGTGTTGTAAGTGTATTATCACAGTGTCCTAAGTACTATCACAGTGTCCTAAGTATACCATCACAGCATTCTAAGTATACCATCACAGTGTTGTAAGTGTACTATCACAATGTCCTAAACCCTAAACCTTTATACTCTATACCTTATACCCTAAACCCTATACTCTAACCCTTATACCTTATACCCTGACATTATACCCTACACCCGACACCCTAAACCATATACGTACGTACCATTCTCTATCTCTCTCTCTAATATCATGTTGATTGAGTTTGTGTTGAGTCGTGAAGAAAGAAAACAAAAAATAATGCATGGTATTTTTATGAACTACAGTTTGCCGGTATCATTTATATTATGCATTGGAGTTGGTATCTTTGTTTTTTGAGTTTGTTCTGAGTTGTGAAGCACAAAATAAAAACAAAATTTTTTAGAAAAAAAATGGACAAAAAAAAGAGTTTTTTTTTCTGAAGAAAAAAAAAATTCCGGAAAAAAGGTTTTTTGTTTGGAAATAAAAAATTGGACAAAAAACAGGAAGGGTAAAATGATTCATGCAAAAAGTAGCTTTTATTTCAATTTTAGGCTAAAAAGTAACTTTTGGTCACTAAAATCATAGTTTTATGACTTATGGATATTTTCTAAAAATTAAGGGGACTTTTTGGTCACATAAATGCTAAAAAATGACTTTTAAGTAATTAGTCTTATTTAAAATTGTGTTAAACACCTTTTTTTTTTCAACAAAAATCATGAGAACCAATAATAGAAAAAACGTAAACAGAAGGCCTGCAATATATAAAACTGCATCTATCTCGCACATCATGTATGAAAGTAGAGAAATACCTCCTGCCAAGACATTAGGTCACATACAATCATAGATTAGCCATCGACAACTTAACAACATAATATAACATGCTGCCACTAGAGGACTTCGCGTTGGTCTCGTTGAGAGGGAGGACTTCTCCTCTGGAACTTCGTCTAGGTCCACTAAGCTACTTCATGGAGGTAACTAATTCCTAACACAGTATTCATATACTTGTATATATGTATTTCTCTACGTATCCGTACATTGAAAGCTCAATGCATATGTTTATGTTATTGCTCTGGTAAATACTGTTAAAAGTGGCTATAATCTATTAGAGAGCTACGGTGTTTATTTCTGCGGTCTACATTTGGTTTTTGCTTTCGATATAAAATTTTGGCTTGTGGTGGATCTAATAGGTGTACGTTATTTGGAGAAAGCTGTTTTTAATCTTGACTATGGGTAGCTAAAGTTGGTGTTTCATGCGCTTGAGGAGCGTAAACAGGTTATCGACAATGCACCGCACCTGTGCCACGCTCTGCCGTGCATGACACCATGTTTTGACTGGTTTGACGTTGTGTACTACTAGATGGGGTTGAAAATGTACGATTTGGTGGCAGGACTACGCTTGCTACATGTGTCCAGATATTATTCCGCGCAAGAGTCTGTCGAGCTCTTCCCTACTCTTGCGAGGAATGGTAAAGATAAAAGCTTGAAGGGGACTGTGGTGTACTCCGATGGGCAGATGAATGATTCACGACTTAATGTTGGATTGGCTTGCACTGCTGCCATAGCTGGTGCAGCTGTGCTTAACCATGCCGAAGTAATTTCTTTTCTAAAGGATGAGGATGGCAAACGGACAATCGGTGCGAGAATCCGAGACAACTTATCAGGTATAGCTTTAGAACACAAAATTGGTTATGGTACTGATGTTGAGAGCTTATTATGCGACAACTTAACATGTCGCATTTTCTGCATGGTTTAGTATAATTTGTTCTGTGTTGATAGAGCTTTCCTTTATAAAAGAAAATAAAAACTTCATGGAACATTTAATTGTTAACAATGGAGACAGCTATAATTTTTTGTAATTTTTTTATTCAAAAACTTTGTTTTCAATATTGTGATATTTCCTATCTAACAATTCTGAAACATCCCTTTACTGTTACTTTTACTGTTCAAAGGGGGCATATCCGTCCATCCGCCATTTCCAGAACATATATCCTCTCCCTCTGCCTCACTCCAATCGCTTCGATCAACTATTGTCCATCGTATGTTGTTTTTGAGTTGCCCATCTCTCTGATCTTGCGTTCTTGATTCACGTCTCTCTCTCTCTCTCTCACACACACACACACAATCTCCACAGTCCAATCTTTCTCTCTCAGCCCACCCCTTGCGATCCGAAACCTCAATCCCTCCCCTCTCTCGATCTCCCATCATCTCTGTTGCAGTCGATCGATACCTTCCTCTGAAGGGTTCTTTCTATTTACGGTAATCGTTGGGTCCAAGGCGTCTTCCATCTTCGTCTGCGATCCTCATGTAGGTAATGCAAACTTAGCTGGGGTCTGGATTTTGTTGTGGTCTATTGAATCTTTGTTACTCCTTATTTTACTAAAACATTCCAAAATGTGACCTGGGAACAAACAGTAAGCCATCTTACTGTTTGGTCTTTGTTTTCTTCCTCTTCCTAGCAAGCTGTTTCTCAAACTCATTTGCAAGCTGTTCTATATCATTATATTACTTTAGTTTTGTGCAATTCTTGGCTTAATCTTTTATCCAGGTAAATTATGAAAAACATTTAATTGTTCCGTGTCACATCCAGGACTGAAAATCATGAATCTAAATTGGCAATGTAGAGTACTGTTATGTCAGACCAATGATCTGCTCTGTTGAATCGTGGAGCTTGATGTTTAGTCTCTCAATGATGCAATTGTACGTCCTGTAGACCAAATATGCCTTCCTGAAAAATAAAAAATGAGGAGCAACTTTGAGTATATTTAGTAGATGTAGAATATGTGTGAGTATATTTAGGCTAATCATACTGCTTTGTAGACTGTTGAAGGAGAAGTGAGTATCGATGAGTATTACTAGCTTATATATATGCACATTTTTGAACTATATATCCTTATTGTGTGTTCCCTTTTTTAAACTATGAATAGTCAGATTACTCGATCTGATATTTTTCTAATGACCTTATATTTCGATCGATGTCAGGCTGGTGGCTGGATAGATGAGTAGTGAGAACTCGATCTGTAAGCTATATATAATATTTCTGTTATGAAAACTTTTGAAATACTTTGTGTTTCCTTTTGCTGATTTGTGTTTTTGTCTCTCAAGGAGATCGAAGTGGATTCAACCAGAAAGAAATCAAAGGTATGCATATCAATATGGTCGATCTTTTAGTTTAAGATGTTGTGTTTGGTTCCTTTACTGATTTGTGTGTTTGTTTTTGAAGGAGATTGAAGTGGATTTAACAATGAGGAAATTGAAGGTATGCTACCTTCAAAAGTGTGCTGTGTATATAAATTTTAAGGTTTTGTGTATGCTAGCTTGAACTAATTTATTATTTATATTGTCTGTATTGTCTGTGGTTAATGTTTCTCTCATTTCTCTGATGTCACAATTATTGGGCAGTCTTCTCACATTCAGTATCAATAGGTTATCTACTTGGACTTCATGGACTTTTGCTTTCATGGATTGAGTTTGATTGATTTTCTTAATGCTTTGTTTTATTGAGTTTGTTTTGTCCTGGAGTATTTTCTCTGTTTTTGTTTATTTGATTTTTGTAAATATAAAAGGATTGATGCAATCTTGGTATGTTTATGGGTTAATACATTTCACATTGATAATACCTTTTGCGGATTCATGTGGCTTCATAGGAAGTTTTGGTGCCATGTCCAAGTATGGTGGTCCTCCAATAATTTTTTATATAAGTTAAAAGAGGGTTCATTGTATGTTTTTTGATTCTTTTGTTCATATTTTGGATTATGTGGCTATGTAAAATCTATGAAAAATATTGTTGCGTGCCTATGGAAGTGAATGTGGATGTTTCGTTGGTTTCTCTTTTTCTGAATAAATTTGAATGGATCTGATTAGGTTATTTATTTTTGCCAGTGAACTACGGAAGAGGAATTTCTTTGTTTATGCTGAGGGTATGTTTCTATGTTTCTTCATTTATGCTCACTAATGTGTCATTTCTGTTTGAGTAGTCGTATATATTCTAATATGGTAGCTATACTATGGAGTTCGTGCTTCTTATGTGATTAGGGGTGTGTTTATCTCACATTGTACAAGAGTTGATGTTTGTTGGTCCTACCAATTTATGATTTGATTTTGTATTGATTTGCTCCAATTTTGGTGAGTATGGCGTGTCTTTCCAGTTTTTCCAGTTTTTGATCTTCATTTATCGTCTTGCAGCAAAGTGATATTTAGAAACTGATTTTGGAAAAAATCCTCATGAAATATCATTTGTTTGCCTGTTAAATATCTGCACAGATATCCATGGATTTTCTGTTGTTTTTTTAGGTCTATTATGTGATTTTGGATTCATGGGAGCTCTTTGCTGTATCAATAGGCCTACGCATGATTGCTGAGTTTAGTTGTATACCGAGTTCTTCAACGTGCTGACTCTGTGCTTCTCTTGGACAACCTGTTTTCTGATTTAAAAGGTATGCTTTCATGAACAATCTTTATATTCTATTATTTTAGCTCCTTATTTTGTTTCTCTTGGTTAGTTTGGGATCACTGAATTGAAAACTGACATGGGTTTAATCATTGTCATGTAGGCATTCCTCCCGATATCTCATATTCGATTTGGCCAGTTTTCATCTGTGTGGTCAAAAGCCAGATAGAATTTTTTGTTGACTCATTTCTTGAAAAATAGAGGTAGAGAGCTTCTGGTGTAGTTTGTTGTCCTATTGGTTTCTGCTCCCTTATCTTCATCCACATCCCAATTCCGGATCGAGACAAAGAATCCCTCCTCTCTCTGTCTGCATCCCACGGTCTGGGTTTTTGGTCTGTGTTGCAGCCTTTTGGCAGTCGTCGGTCATTACAAGAAGGTACCCCCTGCGCCTCTCTTGCCAACTTTCTCAATTTACTCATTCGTTGATTGCAGATATATGAATACCCAAATCATAAATGAGCTCTTAATATTACTCAGTAAAAAGCTAACTATGACTGCTGTTTCTTTTCGACTATGACAGCTGATACATTATATTTTGGATTTTCCCCTGCTTAAATGGTGGAACTAAATATATATGTACTTCTTTACTCGATGTATGATGATATGTTTGCCCTGGTGGATTTGGTTATGGTGAAACCAAGTTCAGTTATGCAGAAATCGGAAGTTCTGTAGAGGTCATGTGGGTTTTTAATTGAAACAATGATGAAAATTCCAGCTTCTTACAGCAATGTGTTTAATTAGTGTTATGTGCACTCTTATTAAGGTTTCCTTATGTTCTTAACCTAGAAGAAACTGAAATGTCAACAATACCGATGGGTATTGTTAAAGAAAATTAACAGAAGAGAGAATGGTGGAGTTTAAATACGTGCCGTGTGCAATTATCTAGCTTTGTGAATTCATGGTGGAGTTTAACGGAATGCTGTTTTTATTGGTCTGCCTTTTATAGTATGTGGTTAGTGTTGAAGCAATACAAATGGATTACATGGTATATCCTCAGTATGGACTTATATATTTTTTTAATTGTTCCGATATAATGATAAGGATTTGGGGTAGCTATTTTATAGATCCAGCAACCGTATAGGTTTGGTCAGGTTTGTCTTTTATTCTCGCATTTATGAGGTTAACACTTAACACTGTGACATTTATGCTGTCACTAAATAATGTTGATTACTTCAAATTAAGGTTTCGCTGTTACCATGTAGTTTGAACGGATTCTTCATTATTGGGCAGTATTTTTTCTTGGACTTTTGGATGTTTACTGTGTTAAGATGTATAATAAATAGTAACACTTGGAATCAAGAATAGGAATCCATGGCCCGATCTGTGATGTATGTTTGAGCTTTTGATCTGAATACTCGATTTAGTTTTAGGCAATCTGGGTCACTTTCAATCATCGCTACATCGCTATACCGTGGCATCCATTCATGATGAGATGTTTTATCTTCGTGAAAGATACATAACCATTGTACTAGACTGAACTTTTTTCTTTCTAGCTTTCTTTTTGTTCATCTTAATAGATCAATTCTTAAAATTTGATTCTGCATTTGGTTTACTACGAGTGCCAGAATTGAAGCTTATAGTTTTGGTAAAGATTTAAGATCTTCCATTAGGATATCTCCCTCTACAATGATACCATTTGACTGCATAATAAATGGGAGTTTGTGTTTCCTTTGTGTATAAATAGAGCCAAAACTGATTAAAATTCTTAGTAAATGGCAAGAAAGTTTTTCCAGCCTAACATTATGGGTCATTAAATTTGACCGAGTTGAAATTATGAGATTACCTGGGTTGAGAAGAACCAGTTTGCATCTTTATCTGATTTTCTTCTTTATCATCTTCTCTCTATCTGTTTTCTGTCTTGATATTTCAGGGAGGGAGAAATGCATAACCTGCTTTGTTTTTTATTGATCTCTTCTTTTTTGTACAGCAATCTTGATTTACTCTTTGTCGTTTGGTTTAACTTGGATTGATGCATATTCTATCCAGGTCCTATTTGTGGTAAAGCTCCTCCTCAGTGCTCTGGTTTGGATTCCAACGAAGAGGAAGATCACGTATCTGGGTATGAATTGAATTTTACTTCATTTCCTCTCTTCTTCTTTTTTCAGTTAGGGGAAACTTTCGTTCTATTAGGTTATTCTTCAATTGGAGTTCCATGGGTTCGACATTCAACTGTATGCATGTTCTTCAGTTGAATGCATATAAGAGACATTGAATATTCGAGATACAACATTCCAACCCAAGCCAAGCATGTATACTCTCCAACTACCGAATAACCAGACTTAGATTTTTGTTTAATTTCTTATCAGAAAGTCTTTGGGGAATTTTAGGTTAAGATTGATGGAGTTTAAAACGTGTTGGGTGCTCACCAGCTCAACGTGGTAGTAATTGAAATCTGATATAAGATTGAAACAAATTCCATGTTTAAGTTTTTTTTATAGCTATTTTTGGGTTTCTGAAAGTTACTCTTTTGCCTTTTTCTTCTATGGTGACTCTTCATGAGTCTTTATAGCCAGTCTTTCACTCGCAAAAGAAAGCTGTAGCTTTTACAAAGGAAATTAGGTGGTGATTGTCCTTTTGTTTGAGCTGATACAATGTTTTATCTTCAGCGTTTTTCAGCTAAAAGTCGACTCACCTTCTGTGTTGTTAGCTCCAGTGAAAGTTTATATAATGACAAGAATATAATCAATCCTAAGTTTGTTCATCGCGTCAGTCTATTCTTTTGAATAATGCCTTAATGGTACTAATGTGTTCATGCCGTCTTATTCATCTCTCAAGTATATTCTATGATAGTTGGATATATGTTGTAACATAGTACAATAACAAGCTTACTCATTTCATTGGACATGTATATGAATGTAGTTTCATTTGTATCCCACGTGCCTATTATCATCTTTTACTTAGTATGTAACGTTTTGATGTTCTTACAATGCACGAAGAACTTGATAACTAACTTAGTTGAATGCATGAAAGTATGCTATATGAAATATGAAGAACTTCAAGACCTGATTTCAAAATTAACTTGCCTCTGTTGGGTTATGTTGTTTTTTATTAGATTCATAGGTATTAGAGTTGTAATTCTAAATCGATTTGGTTTTTTTTTTTGGTTATGATAGCTCCTGAGATTTTGGTGGTGAGTTTTGAACGCCTGTTCAACTCACTTAGTTTAAGATTATTGGGTTATGATTGCTCCTAAGATTGTGTAATAGGCGAATGTTTACATGTAGCACTATATACAGGATATATAGTGAATCCTTTTGTGACCAGTAAAATCTTTACAAATTTACCATCAATTTTCTAATTTTTTTCTTTTGTCAATGATTATTATTCTTCGCACGTTTGTACATTAGTGAGTTTATTTGCAAGGAGATTGAGAAATTCAGATTGTATATATACGCAAAGTAACAACAGGATATCCTACTTTCGTACAAATGGAAACCTCAAAGTGTGAAATCTTGGGTTAAGGTCTTAAGGACTCAAGCGTTCATGCATTATTGCAAATATAGGAATATATAACTGATTAGTTATTTCCATTATTACATTGACCAGGTGATTATGTATTGTTTCCTGTTCACCGTCTGGGTTTTGTTTTTTGTAGAGGATTTTGTATTGCTTTTATTCTTTCTTTTATTACTTAATCAAATTTGAGCATACAAATCGCTTTGCTGGGTAATCTTCATGTTTGACATTCTTTTGAACAAAACCCATACTGATTGTTATTGATAGAGTTGTGTTGCTATGTAATAGACGAATGTTTACATATAGCACTATATAATGTTTGTGTTTTAGGTTTGGAAAAAATAGATGAGAATTATTGGAATTCAATATCCTATTTTGCTAATGAGACATCTAAACTAAAAGTCAGAAGCCTGTATTTCCTTATATCAATCTGATCCTTGAACTGAGTTCTAATTGGTCATACTTTCTCCAGCTTTATGATCCAAATTGAATAGAATAGGAGATTCATTTTTGTCTTCACGCTCTTAATCCGATTGTTTTTAGCTCTCCGTCTCTCACCTATTTTGTTGTAGCTCCCTCACCCAGAAATCAAAAGGTCCTGGTTTGTTCCTGATTTTTATTTGTGGTTTTGGTTTGTTCCCGATTTTGATAAATTACTTTTAGTTCTCTCTATTTGTTTCCTTTTCCTTGGCTTTCGATGACAACAATAAAATTAAATTTCTATTTGGGATTCCAACACAATACATTACAAGGTAGTAGTCAATTAGGCACTAAATATACATAACGTACTATAGTGATTAAAGATAAAGTAGCTTGAGATTTGTGGTTGATAAAATAGGAAAACCTAGAGTAGCATTGATATAGCTATTGAAATGTATATCAAATAGTTTCCGAGTCGAGTAGAAGCGCTAGAAACTTTTCTTAATTTCCGAAACAAGATGCGAGTGATTTGTAGGTATCTTGATCTTCAACGATTAGTCAAAGTAATTCATAAGGGTGAGAGAACGCCCTTGGAGAATGTAGCATAATGAATTTCCAATTGTTAGATTGGGTGAATGTAGTTGTGTTAGAAAACAAACTTGGAGAACCACAAAGGGTAATCTTGACATGTCCACAGTCGGTTTACGATAATAATAGAGTTGAAGCACGAGTACGGTGTTGTTGTTGGATTCGATTGTATTGTTGTTACTTAATTTGTTATTTTAAATTTCGAAATTATTGATGTCAGTCAGTTTTTCAGATTAAGTTAGTCCGATGTACATTTTGATATGTAATGCCAAACATGCATTTACCATTGGAACAGAATGTCTATGCTCTTATTCACTTAGATGCAGTGGAATCCACACAAAAATTGGTTTGTTTGCATTTGTCTGTATTTTCATGTGTTGTATGTAGTATAATATTTTACTGGAACTGTCAATATAATATCTAGCATTTGTACGATGTGACTGCTCAAAATTCGAATTTATTCTTTACACACTCACTCAATTTCTTTAATATAGTGTTTGTGCAGGTGTAAAGTCTTTCTTTGAAGTTGATAGTTTGTTTGGGTTGAATATATAAGGAGAAAATTGATGAAGTTATTTGTGGTAAGGCTCATATTTTGTGGCAGTTCATTTTATTTGTGTTTTCTATCTCTTCCTCACTATTTTTTTTCCCTTTTGTGTTTACTGCTTTTCTAATTCCACTCTTATTTTGTAGGTGTTAGGATCTCTAAAGTATTAAGTTTCAAGCGTCAGTCACTGCATAAGTCATCTGATTTGCTCATAATTGGAATAATTCTGTTCGTATTTTCGTTTTTTTATATTTAATTCTATGGGTATCCAGTTATTTATGACCTATAATCAGTCGAGTACAGTTTAAGATGTTCATAATTCATTTGAAAACCTACAAAACTTGGAATTGAGATTTGGTTATTCGAACATCTTTGTTTATGATATGTTTTAACATTGTTATATGAGGTTCTGTTGTAGTTCTAGGTTTATGATTACGTTCAAATTAATGTAAAACTGCTTATATGGTGTCGACTACCAAGTTGTGGGTGCTTATACAGCTCATTCCCATTTTCATGTTTGTGTAAAATAGTCATTTTGATGTTATAGTTATTATGAAGTTTCGGGATTTCTTTTTTTGAGAAATTTTTTTGTGAGATAAAATGTGAGTTTTGTTATTATTAGTCATTTAAAGGGTGTTTACGTACCTAAATTGCTCAAGATAATACAAGACATAGCATAGTCAAATCATTCCCCCCCTTTTCAATTTGTTATTAGAAATAGAAATAGTCAAGATGTTGCTAGGTTGTTAGCCCTTTCTTATAGTCAAATAACTGTCAAATGTTGTATTTGTCAACTTTGTCAAATTTGTCATTAGTGTTTCAACTGATTTTTCAGCCATGCCACTCAAAAGAGATTTAAACTCTGTAATGAAGAGGAAATTACCCGATCTTGAGCCAATTTGTGAACACGCATTGGCTTCCCACAAGACAGCATCATCCTCGAATTATTTTCAAAATGAAGGACACAGTGGATCTAATTCTGGAAATTTGAGTAAGAAACATCGTATGTTTCAAAATCAGCAAATTTCCCATGTTGCAACAGACAAAGACTACGATGATTCCAGCCATAATGTAAATATATCAGGTAATTATAAACATAAGTGGCTTTTAGGGTATCAATAATAGTTTATCAAAAGTAATCAAGATAATGATTTTTTTACACATGATTGTAGCTCCCCATGCAATAATCGCAGCTGCCAGTGCAAGTATTTTGTGTCAAGCGTCGTATCAGAGAAGTCGCCAAGGTGGATTGTATACTGCATTGTCTATTTTTTATCAATAAAAATTAACATTTTGTCTAACAATATTTCTCAATTGTGATTACAGGTGTGATTGTAAATTATGAAGATTCGGGCGACGACTCCTATACGTCCAATCATTGTAATGCTTCCTTTTGGGCAGATGAGGCTTTAAAGAGGAGAATCAAAAATCAATTGATATATACAAATTGTTGTGAAAAAGGACAAATCAAACTTCCGCTATCAAATCAAACTCCTGAAATTCTTGAACAATTATTGAATCCAATCAATGGTCGTGAAAGTACAACTTTTCGTGAAAATATTCGAGTTTATAATTCCATGTTTGCTTTTACTTCTATGGGTGCAAAAATTGATTACAAGATAAACAGTGGCACATCTCCTTATGTATTCAAAATTTGTGGACAAGTACATCATTTAATGGGATCTGTGTTACCTGTTGCAAATGAATGTCCTAGGTTTGCGCAGCTATATGTTTATGACACAGCTAATGAGATTTCTAATCGTATTAGTGTCATTGATCCAAATAATGCAAATAAAAATATAGATGCTTCCATTGTTGAAAATTTAGCGAATATGCTTGATGATGTCAATGAATTGGCCAAAAAGTTTCGATCAGTCAGGGATGAATTTGAAAATGTTTCATTGGCTAATTGCAATATGACTATACTTGATCGACAACTTACTGATAGCAAGCAATACGAATTACCGAGTGCCTCTGAAATTGCTGGTTTAATTGTTGGTGACATTGGAGAATTTAACTCTAACAGAGATATCGTTATTCGATCAGCTGATGGACGTTTGAAACGAATATCTAAGATACATCCAAAGTTAATGCCATTGTAATATCCACTGCTTTTCTCGTATGGTGAGGATGGATTCAGAATAGATATGTTATTAGAGCCTACTGGACAAAAGCGTGCGAGAAAAAGAACAAAATTAACGATGATAAAATTTGTTTGTTACCAAATTCATGATAGGACTAATGATGTAGGCACTTTATTAAAAGACGGAAGATTGTTTCAGCAATATTTGGTTGATGCATATGCAACTGTTGAGGAAAATCGCTTGGAATATATAAGGAATAATCAACCAAAATTAAAGTGTGAAAAATGGAATCAGTTGTCAGCTTTTGCTTCAAATGGTGTTACTCAATGTTCTGATGTGGGAAAATCAATTTTTCTTCCAGGTACTCACACTGGTAGTCCTAGAGATATGTTAAATAATTATCAAGATGCTATGACAATTTGTAGATATTACGGCAATCCGGATTTATTTATAACTTTCACTTGCAATGTTAAATGGCCGGAAATTGTGAGATATTTTAAAAAGAAACCAGGATATAAAGCAGAAGATAGACCAGACATTGTTTCTCAGATTTTTAAAATTAAATTGGATAATATGATTGGATTCATTAAATCCGGAGAACCTTTTGGAGGGATTGATGCACATGTTTGTACAATTGAATTCCAAAAACGAGGGTTGCCTCATGCTCATTTACTATTTTGGCTTGAAAAACCATACAAATGTTATACATCGACAGATATTGATTCTATTATTTCAGCTGAATTACCGGATAGAAACAAACATTAGTCCAGAACTTTATGAAATAGTCAGCCAATTTATGATACATGGTCCATGTGGTCAATTAAATTCAAAATGTCCATGCATGAGGGATGGAAAATGTACAAAATATTTTCCAAAACCATATACTTCCAACACTGTATTTCATTCAATAAAGGCTCCTCAATATAGAAGATGTGATGATGATTCAAAGTTTGTAATTAAAAATGGAATTCAAGTAGGTAATAATTTTGTTGTTCCATACAATCCAATTTTATTGTTGAGGTATAATGCTCATATAAATGTTGAATCATGTTCTCAGTCTATGTTAATAAAATACTTATTTAAATATATAAATAAAGGTCCAGATAGAGCTCGAGTAATGGTTCGTGACAATGTAAATGATGAAATACAGAATTATTTGAACTGTCGATATTTAACTCCCCACGAATCTGTGTGGCGATTGTTTGAATTCTCCATTCATTCTAGATATCCTACGGTGCAATACTTAAAAATTCATTTGCCAAACGAACAAAGTGTTTTCTTTTATGAAGTTCAATCTCTTGAACAAGTTGTGGAAAATTCAAATACGGAACGTACCATGCTGACTGCTTGGTTTGATGCAAACACTATTTATAAGGACGCGCCTAAATTAACTTATGCTCAATTTCCTTCTAAGTTTGTTTGGGACAATGATAGCAAAATATGGTATCCAAGAAAGAAACGGTATGACGTTATTGGTAGAATTGCGCACGTACCACCGATTGCAGGTGAATTATTTTACCTACGAATGTTATTGAATATTCAAAAAGGATGTCACAATTTTAATTGCATCAAAACAGTTAATGGAGTTACTCACAGCACTTTTCAAGAAGCATGTCGGACATTAGGATTGTTAGATGATGATAAAGAATGGAACGATGCAATAGTTGAATCTGTATTTACTGCGACATCTTCTCAGATTAGACAATTATTTGTTACCATTATTCTTTTTTGTAATGTCTCAAATCCGCGAGCTCTACTTGATGCACATTGGATGAGCATGTCTGATGATATTTTGTACAAAATGCGTGCTGAATTCAAAATGCCTGATTTAACTGTGCCTGATGCTGATTTGAAAAACAGTCTATTACATGAACTTGAAACATTGTTCAATATGGCATCCACGTCACTAAAGGACCATCATTTGCCGATTCCAATTGCCGGAAAGATAAATGAATTGAAAAATAAATTGATGAGAGAGGAATTAGATTTTGATTGTGAGGCACTTAAACGTGAACATTGTGAATTGGTTACTAAATTGAATTCGTGTCAGAAAATTATATACGATGAAGTGATTGAAGCTGTGGAACAGAAAACTGAAAAATCATTTTTTGTATATGGCAGTGGCGGAACAGGAAAAACTTTTTTGTGGAATACTATAATTTCTAAATTGAGATCTGAAGGAAAAATTGTTTTAGCGGTTGCTTCGTCGGGAATTGCTTCTTTGTTACTTCCAAAAGGTAGAACGGTACATTCGCGTTTTAAAATAAGGCCAGTTGTAGATAAAGATTTGAAATGTTCGATAAATAAACAAACACATCTTGCAGAATTAATTGATAAGGCTGATCTGATAATTTGGGATGAAGCTCCTATGTGCAATAAATGTTTTATTGAATCATTGGATAAAACTCTTCGGGATATTTTGTCAGCAAACTCTGATGATCGAAAGACACAAATACCATTTGGAGGCAAATCAATTTTGTTTGGCGGAGATTTTAGACAAACTTTACCGGTTGTAGAAGGAGGAAGCAAAGAAGATATTATTGATGCTTCATTGAATAATTCATATCTGTGGCATTCGCTTAAAGTGTTCCATTTAAGTGAAAACATGAGATTATGCTCTACCGAATTAACAACTGCTGAAAAAGATGAGCTTCAAAATTTTGCAGATTGGATGCTCCAGATAGGAGATGGTCGATGACAATCAAATTTTCCAACAAATGACCCTGATACATCTTGGATTCATATTCCTGAAGATTTACTCACTGATTCAACTTTAGATCCTATCAAGTCAATTTTTACGGCTACTTATCCAAACTTTGATTTTAAATACAATGATACATGTTATTTAAGAGAGCGTGCTATCGTCACATCCAGAAATGCAACTGCTCATGAAATAAATAGATATGCAATTAACTTTTTACCTGGTGATAAAAAAATATATTTGAGTTCAGACTCAATTTCGTTTAATATAGGAATGTATAGTGATAACAGCCTTTTATATCCTACAGAATTTTTGAATAAACTTGAATTTAGCAGTTTACCGTCACACGAACTTATACTGAAGATTGGAATGCCAATCATGTTATTAAGAAATTTAAATCAAATACAAGGTTTGTGCAACGGAACACGATTAATTGTAACAAAGTTGTTTGAAAGACTAATAGAGGCCAAAATACTGACAGGAACTAATATTGGGGAAAAAGTTTACATTCCAAGAATTGTTCTGACTGCAAATGAAACTAAATGGTCATTCACATTCAGAAGACGACAGTTTCCAGTCAGAGCATGTTATGCAATGACAATTAACAAAAGTCAAGGTCAATCGTTAAACCAAGTTGGAATATATTTGACTGAACCGGTTTTTAGTCACGGACAATTATATGTTGCATTATCAAGAGTTACATCAAGAAAAGGTCTAAAATTTATGATAAATAACAATAATGATATACCAAATACTTATACAAAAAATATAGTTTATAAGGATGTTTTGCAAAATATATGATATATACGTACATCATATTGTTTCAATTAATTTTGTAAGTATTTTAAAGAGAAGAAATGTAAATAATTATACACAATTTTTTCTTCCTTATTGGAAACGGGGAAATCCCCATGTAAACACAATTCTTTGTAAAGAATACAAATACATTGTTACATGCATTTCATTGTTTACAAATAGGTGTTTTGATCTCAGGGGAGATATCATATAAATCCATGGGAATTGGTTTCCAAGGAAACTGCTCCCAAGATTTATCTTCCTCTTAACAATTTGAAAGGGTAAGCATTTTTGTATAGTTTAATTTTGGATATGTTAAATGTTGTGTTGAAAATTAATGTAAAGTTTAATTTAATTTATTTTTATTTTTTGGGATTGATTTTGTGATATTAAATAGCTAATATAGTTGTTTTTTTTATGCTGGTCTTGATGAAACTATGCAGGCGACTATGACGAAGAAGAAGTTGATCAAGGCTTATAAGAGAGACTGCTTATTTGACCTTTGATGACTCATGATGTTTGTGGCCATGATTTTTTTGGAATCTTAAACATATAATTTGATATTAAGGTATGTGATATTTGGTATTGAGATGTGTCAAATTTCTAAGTTTCATATTGATTTATTATGGGGTTTGAGTTAATAGTTAATTGTTTGTAGATCTCTTTTGGCTTCAATATCTCTGAAGGATATTTGATCTAAATTTGCTGACCCGAAGCTCGCAAGCATAGGTATGGATGAAGCTGGGCTCCAAATTTCTTCCCTTATTCTTCAATTGTTTTGACTCTGGGCGTCCGATTGAGATCTCTAGAAATCTCAGAAGCAACGACCAAGAGCTCTGGCGGCGACGACCAACTGAAGTTAGCAATTGAGCACAAATTTGATCAAAGGGACGAGGCGTCGATTGAAATCTCCAAAAGCTTAGAAGCTTCGATGGCGAAGTCAAACGCCAACATCCAAGAGCTCCGGCGACCCTGCGAGGAGCTTCAACGATAGAAATTAAAGGCACGAAGTAGATTGTGATCGTGTCTCAGAGTAAATTTCTCCATTTCTCCTCTTTTTCTTTTTCGTTTGGAATCTCTCACATCTTTTGGTCTCTCACATTTCTCCTGCTTCGATTGTATTTTTGTAGCTGCGTCAAGCTGTCTATTTGCTCCCAGTCTCTTGGTCGCCGCTACAAGGAATCTTGGATACTTCTAAGGTACCACTGTTAAACTTTCAATTCTTTACTGCTTCTCAAATTTTAGGTATGGTCTTTGCTATTGTGCTTGCTTCTGAGGGGATTTCGATTTGATTTGGATTTGCGAGTGATTAATGTTGGATTGTAGGGGTAACATATCATTGATGTTTAGGGTTCGGTTCTTATAGTCGTTATTTCCTGTTCTCTATGCCGATTTGATTCTACTCTGATACGTTTTTGATGGCCCATATTTAGCTTATTATAATTTTTTCTGGAACTACCGGGTTCAAGCAATAGGTTAATTTAGAGGAGAATTAGTTTTGAGGTATATCAGATTATGTTTCTCTGGGATGTTCATCGATCTCTATCTTCAAACCCAGGTTCATAATTTATTATGACCATTGTAAAAATGCCGCACATTCATCTTAATTACATGTAAATAAATAAACATTTTCAATCCCACGAGTAATTTGTGTTGAGTGGTGGTGGTTTCTTGAAGAAAGGAGAGTGAGTAATCTTTGGGAATGAAGGTAGAGGCTTAAACAATGGGTTTTTGAAAAACAGGTTTGTCTTAAGCTTGATTTCAGTTCATGGATGTAATCAAATTGTAATGAATATGATACATTATATGAGAGAGAGGTTTTTTTTTTCTTCTTCTTAACTAAACAAGTGTTACTTAAAAGAATTATACTTAAAGGTTCTCTCTTATGTTGCAGTGGCGGTTTTGCTTCTTTTGCAGTTAGTAGAATCTTTGTTGATCAAAAGAAAAATCTATTTTGGGGCAACAAAAGAGAATAACTGCATAAGAAGAAGTACATTGAAGCTCAAATAACCACTATAGAAGCCACAATTATGACTAGGCCTAGGGTTCTCGCTCTCTTCGGTACGCAGTAATTTTCCTCATTAATTCTTAATCGATTGCAGAAGTTGAATCCGAAAATGAAATTGTAATGGTTTTGAGGTGTAATTTAAACCGACCTTAACTTAGTTTTGATTTGTGTTGTCACAATGCGAAGAACACCATTTCGAGAACAAAAACAAGAGTATAATCCACTGCACAAAGTTATTCTATTTATAAAAAAATAAGAATTGGATAGTTACAATGAGTATTTTTTTTTCAAATAGCCTATAAAGAGGACACCGGTCTTCTGTTCTCATAGTCATATCACTTCAATGCATCTTGAATCACTTGGATTCATACTATAAATAGATCATTGTTTTTCATATATCCAAAACTCTCTCCACAACCTATTTCATCTCATCTATAGTTTTCATTCAAGATTTATTATCTGCTGAAACAATTATGGTAACACCGCCCCAAGGGGGGGCAGCAACCTAGTTTACTTTATTTCTGAACTTATCAGGGGAAGAGTTTGATACGTATGCAAAAGTTGTTGTTAATGCTGCTGGACCATTTTGTGATTCTGCAAGGAAGATGACAGACAAAGATGTAAAACCTATGATATGTCCTAGCAGCGGTGTACACATTGTACTTCCAGATTACTATTCTCCTGAGGGTATGGGATTGATTGTTCCTAAAACTAAAGATGGACGTGTTGTCTTTATGCTTCCATGGTTGGGAAGAACAGTTGCTGGTACCACAGATTCTAACACCTCTATTACTCTACTTCCTGAACCGCATGAGGATGAGATTCAATTCATACTTGATGCCATTTCTAATTACCTTAATGTCAAGGTATGTTATAAAATTATATGCACAGTGTCTTTAGTCATCTAAGCCAATTTAAAAGATTGTCTTATCCTGGTTTGATTAATTCATATTTGCCGGCCTCGAGTTGCAGTCATATGCTGTCACACGGGACTTTGTAATACATTTAAGGGGGGTCTTGTGTGGTTTTTACAAAAACCCCGGTGAGTAACAATTTATCCACTATTTAGTGATGGTATTTTACCTAGTATCTAATGTTTTTTTTTGGGAAAATATAGGTACGACGTACTGATGTTCTCTCTGCTTGGAGTGGTATACGTCCATTGGCAACAGATCCATCTGCGAAAAATACCGAGAGCATCTCTAGAGATCATGTTGTATGCGAAGATTATCCTGGACTTGTCACAATCACCGGTGGGAAGTGGACTACTTACCGTAGGTATGCTGGGTTGATTTTTTGATTATTTAATTATTAGTTAGATTATTCCTCAATAAAGTAGGATACATAGTGGTTTGGTTACATTTTAGTTCAGTCAATACTATATTTAATTAGTTGTGCGGGTTTCTTTATTTGCTCTTCCTAGACTGTTTTCTGTTTCCCACAAAGTATTATGTTGACTGAAATTTTCAGCATGGCAGAAGATGCGGTTAATGCAGCTATAAAGTCTGGAAAGCTGACCCCTGAAAATGAATGTGTGACCTCCAATATACAAATTGTTGGTGGAGATGGATGGGACCCTGCTTCTTTCACGGTTATTGCTCAACAATACAAGCGCATGAAGAAGAGTCATGGTAAAGTTGTTCCTGGGGTAATGGACACAGCTGCAGCAAAGCATCTGTCCCATGCATATGGTACTTTTGCCGAACGGGTGGCTGCCATTGCTCAGGTTAGAATTGTCTGCTCCAAGTTCACTTTTTAGTAGTAAGAAATATACCTTGTAATATATGCTTTTGCCGAATGGCTGATCTTCACTGTAGCTTTCCATTTATTTTAAGTTTTTTCTATCTAGGGGATTAATCATGTGCTTTTGAGGTTGGTGTATACTGATAGCTTTAGTTTTGCACATTTAGGACGAAAATTTGGGGAAGCGACTTGCCCATGGGTACCCTTTTCTAGAAGCGGAAGTTGCTTACAGTGCACGAAATGAGTACTGTGAATCAGCCATTGATTTCATTGCTAGGAGATCTCGGCTTGCTTTCCTGGATACTGATGCGGCAGGCAGGGCATTGCCACGCGTAATTGAAATTTTGGCAGCTGAACAGAAATGGGACAACTCAAGGCAGAAGCAAGAGTTACAGAAGGCTCGGGAATTCCTGGAAACTTTCAAATCTTCAAAGAATGCTCAGTTCCATGATGGGAAACACAATTAGTAGTAAGAACATTGACCTTTTCTTTCCCCAATAAATCTCTTTTTGTTCAGATCAACAACTTTAACCAAGTAGGGCAGTATTAGTAATTCTTACTCTCAGTTGTCTGTGCCATTTAGGTTTGTGAACTCAGTTTTTGCGGATACATCGACTGACAACAAATTCTTCAACTTAGTCTGGTGCAATGAAGTACGAAAACTACAAGTCGCCACTTTCTCCCCCTTTTGTGAATTTCCTCAAGTGACCGGAAGAACCGGTATGCCATATACAGCATGTGGTTATAGTTTACATACAGCTTTATAGATAAACTGTTGCTCAAGAATAATTTGCTCAAGAATATCAGCTCCGCCTCCAGAGTTGATGTTATCAGTCGTCGATTCAAACAGGTGTACTATCGTGCTTTTCAAATTCAGAGTATAGCGTTAGGACAAGAAGAAGAAGAAGAAGAAGAAGAACATCCCCGTAATATAAAAGGTTTTGCTGTTCTGGTTTGTAATTTGTGAACCAGAATGTCAAATAATTAAATTGGTTTGTTGGTTCACGTTGCAGTGCAAAAATAAAACAGTATACAACAGTATCCATTGTGACCTGCCTCCGCTTTTCATCTCTTGCTTGGAACCAATTAATGATGATTCTCGTTCTTTAATATGATCGTTCCCTTCTTTTTCATTCGAAGTCATCATAGTCAAAACTTAAGTAGACTCTCTTCGTAACAACTGAACTCAAGTGCTGCTCCTCCTCCTAGTTTTTCTTTGTGGTTGATCCTTGTCAAACTGTACTTTTCGCGTCCCTTCATCTCGGTGACAACTGTGCGAGTTTCCATAACCAACGAATCACGGCACATGTACAGCGCAAGCAAATATCTAAATCTAATGAGTTTAGTCCACGACTGAGACAGTCCATATTGTGTCATGACCCAGAAATCAACAAACTTGTCATAGTCATCAACCTCAACCAACTTGCTGATGACAGGAAAATGCATTACACGGAGGCATCTCGAGTAGAAACCCCAAGACAGCTCATGGTCGTCAAACCACATTGATCGTTTCCAAGGAGGAAATCCGGCAGCGACAAAGTCTGGAACTCCTCACTTGCCAAGTCGAAACAAAGGATGGCGTGATGATCCCTAAAATCGGAAATCCAATGCAGCAGCCTCTCTAACAAGACAGCCGCCGGAATCCCATTACATCTCGCAGTGTGATCGGGAGATTCAATGTTTGTCCAAGAGTTGGATCTCAATCAGAATATGTTAACCTTAATCGTCTCCATATCTAAATTTGGGTCGGGGGGTAAAGGTAATTGCATCCGGGTATCACTTAATGGGTTCCAGAAACAAAACCATTTACCATGCAGCTGTTGCTGTTGCTATTGCTATCGTCATCGTCATCGTCGTTGTTGTTATTGCTAGACTTCTTGTACACTCCTCTGAAAGTGCCGTATTTTTGTGTGTGATTTATCGGTTATTTTATTTTATGCTGTAAAATTATATAATTTCAAAAAATATATAAGTCAATTATTTTAATATCGAATACATATTAAAATAAAATCATGAACAACTTGTACGAAGAGCTAATATCCAAATCTATTGATTACAATTTGTACAATATTATTACTTAATAAACTTAGTAATGTATTCAACACTTCACATAGGTATATGCATGTTTCACGTATCCACATCCAGCTAGCTAAATATATTTCATTTCTGATCAATTTCACCACAACCATCCGTTTGCTTATACTCTTTGTTGGTGCTATACGGTGACGATTTGGACAAACAGACACATAGAACTCTCTATTTATGCTATAATTTTTGAAAACTATTTCAAAGAGGTAAGTTGTAATTGAATTTACATACCATGAAATTGTAATATTCCTCTAATGCAACAGCTTTGGTCCAACTACTTGAAGAATCCTATATCTAAAAGGAAAAAAATATATTTTTTTATTAATTGTAGCGATGTAGGGTAAAAAAAAGTTATATTTAATCACCTTGATATTATCCATCAATTCTTATACACACAGAGGTACGCTTCTTGTAAAACTATTTTGAATACAAAAATTTGTTGTAAACACTCTAATATAAACTAATTAGTTATGAGTAATACTTGCTAAAATATTGTAATACCTTGGCTAAGAAACACTCGTGTGCGTCATGAATTTTCTTTCTACTTGTATGCAAATGATTGAACTTGTTAGAGAGTACTTGACGTTCAATTGTTGAAGTTGATATATATATATATATATATATATACACGACTTGATACAATAAACTTATATCAAAATAAAAAATACCTAATACGCAAAACTTTCTTGCATGTACGTTTAATGTATAAAGAATACTCATTCTTGACTCTTCAATTGCATCTTTTTGACGCCAATTATGAAAAAAAAAAAAGATAAGTAAATAAGTTAATACACTTAAATAACATAGTAGAAAATTAAAGCTAGTTAATACATTTAAATGACATGCATGTTAAAAAAATGATATGTTGAGATTTCATACTGCTCATCCTTTTTTTGATTCTATTCTTTAAATATTAACTTGCTCAAATGAACGATGTCTGTTTTTATTGAAATTCCATTGTAGTAGCCAGATGATGACGAAACGTGTCTCCTAACATCTACATTCACCTTTTTTCTTCAATTGATAGCGATATACAATTCCTACAAAGCAAGAGAAGAAAAGTGATAGCGTTAGATTTTATATTGCACTTCAATGAGTTTGTTGTTTTAGTAAAACTAAAATTTATTTATACTAACCTGGTAAAAATAATAAAATACGTCTCCTGATATCTTGATATGAGGTATTCTCCGATTGACAAAGACGATATATATAAGACATGTGCTGTAAAAAAAGAGAGGCTAATAATCAATCAACTCTATATTCAAGTTACATAATAAAATTAGAATGACGAAAATGCAATTGGGTTGGACTGAATGAAAACTTCTACTCTTAAGCTAATCGATATAAGCCAAAATCATTGTCCAACAATTGCTAATACTCATAGGGTTAAGTCAGCATTAAAGAAACAATAAGAGGATAAGAGGAAGCTTACTTACCAACAACACTCGATAACACTTTGTTTGAAGAAGAAGAGACTACAATAAAGACAAATTTCCAATCACTTAATTATCTTGTTTGTTGCTAGATCTTGGAATTGCTTGATCTTTTCTGTTTCTAATCATTGTAGTTTGTGTAAATGAATTAAAAACTGAAAAGTTAAAGGAGTGTGGTACGTACGTATATCAGAGATAATTGACGGTTCTCATGAGTAGTTTACACATGTCACTTGAACTGTTATAGCCTATTTATTTTCATACACTCAGTTTACACAATTTATTTACCTTTCGAAATAAGTTTACATAAAATAGTAGATAGCTAGCACTATTACTACATAATAAACTACATAAACGTAAATAGGTAGACATCACTACAAGAAAATTGCACCTAGACCACGGACCATTTCAGTCGTCTAGGTGCAGTTTTCCGTCGTCTAAGTACTTAGACGACGGAATCTCCGTCGTCCAAGGTCCGTGCTCCAAGTGCTGTCGTCCAAGCACCTGGACGACGGAGATTTAGTGATCCGTCGTCCAAGTTCACTTGGACCGCGGACATTATCCGTGGCCCAGGTAGACACCTGGGCGACGGAAACTCTATGTCTCCGTCGTCCAGGTGAACACCTGAGCCACGGAGAAGCTAGCATTATCCGTGGCCCAGGTGTTCACCTGAACGACGGAGAATTAGTTATCTGTCGTCCAGGTGAACACCTGGGCCACGGATAATGCTAGCTTCTCCGTGGCCCAGGTTTTCACCTGGACGACGGAAACACTAATTCTCTGTCGTCCAGGTGAACACCTGGGCCACGGAGAACGGCAGGGTTTAGGGTTTAGGGGTTAGGGGTTTAGGGTTAGGTTTAGGGTTTGTGCACCTGGACGACGGAGAACATAATCTCCGTCGTCCAAGTGAATATTTAATTTTTTTTTAAAAATTGAAATTAAATATTATTAATTTAATTTATTATTAATTTAATTTAAATAATGAAAAATGCTAAAATTAATTAAATAAACTAAATTTTGAATATTACTTAATTATTAAATAATTAAATTAAATTAATTTGTACATACATGAATAATCGAAAAAACCCATAAATTAAAAATTAAAATATTGTTCGGAATGCGGAAAGAAACGAGATAATAAACTACTAGCTAGCTAATACACTGGAGGAGCAGATGCGCCGTCGAGTCCTCCGCCTCCAGCCGGGTCGTTGTCGTCGGGGTGTGGGTTCGGAGGAGGTTGACATACTTCTCGATTTTGTTGCATGAGGGCGATGAGTTGGGCTATTTATGCTTGTTGTTCATCAAGTATTTGCCGCATTGACTCATTCTCCTCTCGTGCCAGTCGAGCCTCTTGAATGGCTGCTTCGACGGCCGCAGCCTGACTCCTTCTCCGCTGCCCCGAACCTCCCGTAGATGATGAGCCGGAGGTCATCGACAAATCTCGTACCACCCTAGGCCCAAAGTGCCTAACCTCCTTGCCAGCTCTACGACCGTAGACCTCATCCGCGATTGCAATTTGGTTCTCTAAGGATAGAGGAGGCAGGTCTTCTGGCGGCACATCTGAGAACGCAAGCTGAGTGTTAGCCAACTCTTCATGCGCACGCTCTATCGCCCTTGCCTACAAAAGAATAATTAATTTATTATAATGAAATCATATTTAAATAATAATTACTATAATTAAAAGCACATATATATATATATCACTTACGCCGCATTGACTCGCTTCATTATCGAGCCCTGGCGTCACGTACGCACTTACGCTTGCATCAAGATAAGGGTGTTTGGAGCCCTTATCCTTGTGCTCCTTGGCTATTTGAATGAACTACTTGGCGCCGGTAGTATGGTGTTTCTCCTTCTTCCCCCGGTTGGCTTTGTTGACACCGGAGAATTTCTGTTACACAACATAATTAAATCATTAAAAAATGAATAACTACAATTTAAATAATTCAATTATCTTAATTGAAATAAAAAAAAATTAATACCTTAAATTGTTCATCGGCAAAGTGGTTACACAACCACTCCCACTCATCTTCTCTCTCCCCTTGCAGCTCTACCGGGGGAGGCACAGGACCGACATCTTGGAAGTACTTATGGAGCTTGTACTTCCAATCTTTGTAGATGGAGTTGGCGGTTTGGTTGATATGCCTCAACATACCCGGTGTCGGATCCACGTCAAATTGTTCCTATCAAAAATAAATAGAAAATTATAATCGTATATATTATGAAATTTTAGGCCGAGATTAACAATATTATATAATAACTAAATTGGACGTATTACGTACCGAAAGATCTTTGAAGACTTTCGCCTTCTCATGATCCGGCGCCTCCTTCCAAGTGGGGGCAGTGATACGAACCCGGTTACGGATGATTGACCCTATCCCATGCGCCGAGAGACTTGCTAGCTGAGCTGTGGGAGGGCCACCGGTGAATTCGTCGTACGGCAAGTCGATCTTTTTACCGGTCGCCTTGCAAATACGCTCCGCTTTGCCCCCTTTAACGAGACCCCGAGTCATTTTCGGTTCCGGGTCAGTGGGGGCCCTCTTTTGCCTACGGCGAGCGCTGTACATGATTGATTCGGCGGTCGAGGACGCCTGAGTACTTCCCGTTGAATGGGTACCGAGCGTCGGAGATTGGAAGGGGTCGACGTCACCACTGCTCGAGATTAATGGGGGAGCGGGAATTTCCCCAAAGGGCGCTACGGACGGACCAGATGAAGGGTCCGGATTGAGGGCGTCGTTGCCCTCCGGTGGTAATTCCCAACCGACTTGGTCCGCCAAACGGTGGAGCATGGCATCTTCTGCCTCTTGTTGGGCTTTCTTCTTGCCGGATGTCGTCTTTGGCGGAGCCATTTAAACCTAAGAGTACGGTATTAAAATACCTACTTACCATAATAATTACAACTTAAAAATTTACGCTAATTAATTAAGTACGTTTAAGATTTAAATAGAGTACACTAGTTTGGCATTTTCGGTCGTTCAATGGACGTGCTCGATAAAGTGTAAATTTTCAATTAATCAGCCTTGGTTAAATCGAAAAACATGGCCAGTTAGGGATAGAGATAACGCGAGAGGCAGGACTAATTTCGACAAAAGTCTTTCTTAGTCCAAATCCTGTCACCAGTCATAACCCGTTTCTAGACACCATGTCCGACATTCGGCCAATTTTTCGAAAATTTACACTCCCTCAAGTCCTTTGCAAACTCCGCCCTCAACCTCGTGTCCATAACTTCACTTAGGTTATGGTGTGCGGTGATGAAATCCACACATCACGAGGGGTTAAGGAGATAAGCTAGGAAAAGAGGCGCCATCTATTCCAAAGAGTGCGACTTAATAAACCAAGCCTATGTACTAAATTTAAATCGAACACGTACTACCATGCAATTTACTCGAAAATACACGTAATTAATTATCAATTAATTAAAACAATAAATAATTACAATAATGAATTAGTATTTATCATGCATATAATAATAATTATTCATTTACCAATATAATTAATTATTATTAACAATAATAATTATTGCTATTATTTAATTTTAACTAACAAATATAAAATTATTACCAAATAATTAACAACTAATAATAATTATCCCAATATTAATAATAACAACTCATTAATGATTATATTTATAACTATTAATTATTTTAAACTAATTAATAAATTAAAACTATTTATTAATTAAATAATTAATTAATTAACAAAAATGTAAAAGAGGTAAAAAATAGAATTATTACCTCGTCGGAATGTCGCCGGAATATCGGAAGAGTTGAGTCGTCGGAGAGGAGGAACCACGCCGAAAAAAATGTCGTCGGAGCGTCGCTGGAGGAGGATCACCGGAGGAGAGGAGAGGAGAGGAGAGGGAGAGGGAGAGGAGGAGATGGAATGATGAGAAAATGAGGGGGGGTGCAACTCTATTTATAGAGTTGCACTTAGACGACGGAGCACTATTCTCCGTCGTCTAAGTCAACCTGGACGACGGAAACAGTGTTTTCCGTCGTCTAGGTGGCGGTTCAAAAAATTTCAATCGGCTCCAATTAATCGGCGGGACGTTCTGAACCGCCATGATTTTTGACTTAGACGACGGAGAATGAATTATCCGTCGTCTAAGTGAAAATTCAAGCGGTCCCAAAAACGGAAGCGGTAAATTGAACCGCCATAAAAATTGGACTTGGACGACGGAGATGGTCAGTTTCCGTCGTCCAAGTGAAAATTACATGAAAAAAATAAACAAAAAAAAAATTGAACCGCCATGATTTTTGAACCTGGACGACGGAGATGGTCATTCTCCGTCGTTCAGGTGAACACCTGGACGACGGAAAATGATCATCTCCGTCGTCCAGGTTCAAATTACGTAAAAAAAAATTTAAAAAATAATTCGCTAGGAATTTAGCGATCTGTCATTCGAGTGAAATAGTCGTACAATATCGATGAACGCATCGTATATATGAACAGTTAAATTTGAACCGCCGATTAATTTTACGTATTGAAACATATTAAGTATCGACTAATCTTTACGACTTAAGTGTTCATGAGTAGACGCTCATTTGCAGCAGAGTATTAACGAAATTGAATTTGGATAAAACAACCGTTGGATATGTTCGTCGTAACATAATATATAATTGTCTTCAAAGGACCATAAAATAATAAGTTCGGGAAGGGTTTGATCGGCACAGTCAACCGCAAAACCGATAATTTCACAAACCGGAAACGTGGATACAAGGCATTTCGCAACTCCGATTTTCGAACCGTCGAAGCTCACACACCAAGAATTGTTTACTCTAAAGTCTTGATGAAAAGACTTTGCATTGGAAGAAGGTCTAGATGGTCGTTGTCTTAGAAAAAATTACGATATCTACACCTGGACGACGGAAATGAGAGTTTCCGCCGTCCAGGTAATCACCTGGACGACGGATATGAAGTTATCCGTCGCCCAGGTTCTAACCTGGACGACGGAGAATGACGTTCTCCGTCGTCCAGGTGTATAGACCCTGAATTCAGGGGTTAGGGCCTTACTGTTTAGGGTTTAGGGTTTGTGAACTTGGACGATGGATAATGACAATATCCGTCGTCCTAGTGTGTGCCTGGACGACGGAGAATTACCATCTCCGTCGTCCAGGTGTAAAAACCCCGATTTCAGGGGTTAGGGCCTTAGGGTTTACGGTTTAGGTCGTCCCTGGTCATTTGTGTGTCCGTTCAATTATTCTGATTCAAAAATATAATTAAAAAATTGATCGACCAATCCGAACTGCTAGATTTAGGGTCCAGGATTTAGCTAGGGTTTTATATGAGATTGAGATTTGGCGACAACCTGCAATTAATTTCTCCGTTGTCCAGGATATATAATTCGGATTAATTTCTTACCGTAAACCGGCATCGATCATATATATATTACAATAATTACAGTAATTAATTACCAATTAATCTCCCTCGTCGTATGACCGTACTCTTCGTCATAATCATCATCGTCCTCATCCCCGTTAGACGACGGCTCATCCTCGTCATCGTACTCAACATCGTCCGACGAATAACCTGAGTCCTCGTCTGCGTCCTCTTCCTGCTCGTCTTCTTCATCTACCTCATCGATAATCTCATCTTCAGTTAGATCTGTACAACCATCAGGAATGGGTAACCGTTCTCCATCTTGAACCAGGTCCATTATATCGGAGCGGACCATAGAAATATTAGGCTCTTGATAGGCAGGAATGTCTCTTTCTGGTTCAGCAGCATCTTCAGTCGTCGCCGGTGTCCCTTCAATTGTCTCTGTATTCCATATTCCTCGGTGAGAGATATAGTTCACTATTTTCCACCCTTCACCGGCTTTCGGATTTTCGAGATAGAACACCTGCCGAACTAAGGTGGCGAGAGCGAAAGGCTCATCCTCATACCAGTGCGAGTTTGTATCGACTGATAATAGTCCCAGGTCTTCCTTTGTACGCTTGAACCATCTGCACTTGAATAGGAAAACGTTGACATCATTCCCGTAACATAGCTGAACCACGTATACAATAGCCCCGTAATATAGATCATTGTCTTTCCCAACCGCTACCCCACTGTTTTGTGTTCTTCTTCCTTCGTCTCGGGCCAATGAATGGAACTTTACACCGTTCACAAAACATCCGGGATAAATATAGTGTTTAACCGGCTTTCCTGCTTGCAAGTGCTTTGGCCATGACCACCACCCTCCGTGGTTATCAGATTTTTGCAGATCAATCATCTGCGAAAAAGGGCAAATTAATATAAGGGTTTACTTTCTACAAACATGAGCGATATGTATTTAAATAATTAATACCGAGTCGTACGTACGTACCCATTGGAAGAAATAATCAGGAAATTTCTTCTTAACCATTTTCTCAATCCACGCCGAACTCTTGTTTTGATTTAACGCCTGAAGCCTCTCCCTGTATGACAACATGTACGGCTCAACTTCGTCACAGTCTCGCAACACTACCCAATGTGCCTCAATAAGTTCTTCCCGTGTTAACGATTCCTTTAATACTCCTCTGAACGGTCGGACGACATTGGTGACGACAGAAAGAATGATGCGGGCACTGCGATCGGAGGCAGTGGGAGGGGGTGGATCTTTGAGGTACCTGTTGCAGTAAGTAACACACTCATGCATTAGGTATGTCTCTGCTATGGAGCCATCCGGGGCCGACCTGTTTTTGACGAATGACTTATACTGTCCAAGCTGTCTACAAAATCAAACGTACACATTACATAAGTACATATAGCTAGCTAGCTAGTATATATATAATCTCCAGTGGAACAAATTAATTAATTAGTTGTACGTACCTTTCTTGAGGATACATCCAAGTGTACTGTACCGGACCAGAAATAAGCACCTGCTCGGGCAGGTGGATCATTAGGTGAATCATGATGTCAAAGAAAGCAAGGGGGAAAATCCTCTCTAGTTTGCAAATGATGTGCACAATTTGTTGTTGCAATTCCACCACATCTGACTTCTTTAATTCTCTGGCGCATAACCTCTGCCACCACCTGCACAATGCCACTATTGGTTCTACGACGTCCCGAGGCAAGTATGGTCGAATTACCACTGGAATCAGACGTTGCAGCATAACGTGATAGTCATGTGTCTTTAGACCAACAAACTTGTGTTGCACCTCGTCCACTGCTCCAGTTATAGTAGCTGCATACGTAGCCGGATAACGAACGCCCTTAAACCAGTGAAATACAGAACGTCTAAGCGTCGGCTTCACTGTGTAAGGTGCATCTGGCATCTTGTTGTACACTCCTTTCCTATCCCTCCTCAACCACAAGGGACGACGTAGATTCATTGATTCCAAATCTTTGCGCGCTTTGGGAGTATCTTTAGTCTTGAACTTAATACCGAGAATTGTTCCCACCACGCTGTCGCACACATTCTTTTCTATGTGCATCGCGTCCAAGTTGTTCCTCAGCTTCAACTTCGACCAGTAAGGGAGTTCAAAGAATATACTCTTGTGATCCCAATAGCTCAGATCATGTGGAGGAATTGGATTGCATTTCTTTACATCCGCGTCATTGCTCAACACACCAAAGTCGAAATAGCTCAACCTCTCTAAAATCTCTTCGCCCGACCAACTACGGGGTTTAGGATTGTTCTCTACCGTACCGTCTAAATGAGCTTCATCCTGTCGCCACGGGTGGTCGTGAAGAAGCCATCTACGGTGACCCAAGTAACACACCTTCCCCGCGTGCCAACTAGAGTTCACGTCGTCCAAACATATAGGACATCCATTATATCCTTTTGTCCTGCAGGCTGCCAAAATCCCATAAGCTGGAAAATCGCTGATCGTCCACATTACGGCAGCCATCATCGTGAACATTGTGTCAGTGAATTTGTCATAAGTTGGGACTCCATTTTCCCACAACAGTTTCAGCTCGTCGATCAAAGGTCTGAGGTAGACATCTAAGCACTTCGATGAAGATTTAGGACCTGGAATTAGTACGGTAAGGAAATTAAATTCCTTGTTCATGCACATCCACGGAGGCAAGTTGTACGGCATCAGAATAACTGGCCAAGTGCTGACGGCAGAGCTATTACTTCCCCAAGGATTGAATCCATCTGTAGATAGGCCGAGTCTAACATTTCTAACCTCTGAAGAAAAGTCTCCAAATTCTCTGTCGAAATGTTTGAAACCCTCCCCATCCGCGGCGTGTCGCAGGACATCGTCATCTATTCACTTTTCTGCGTATCATCGCATCGCCTCTGCTGTGTGTAGAGACATGTACAGGCGCTGCAATATGGGAATCAAGGGAAAATATCGAACAACTTTCACAGGAATTCTCTTTTTCGAACTCTTCCTATTCAACTGGAATCTGCACTGGCCACATACGGGACAATAGTCCAACTCTTTATACTCATTGTAAAATAGCACACAATCATTCGGACATGCGTCAATTATCCTGTACTTTAGGCCGAGGCTGCTCAGGATATTTCTAACCTTATAATGAGATTTAGGAAGATTGTGATCATCAGGAAGCAACTTACATATTTGCTCCTGAATTTCGTCAAAAGCACTCACTGACATTTTGTGCTTCACTTTTATCTTCATTTGCTCCATCACATATTGCAACACATTCTCTCGCGACATCCAGGGAACACCGGGGTCTGCGCTTCAAGTAGTATCCGGTTGTACTTTTCCATCTCACTGGTGTCAGTGGCCAAGCTAGCTGTGGGGAATGTGTCATCATGCTCATTAGTGGTATTGTAACCTCTGTCTTAGTGTTGGTGTCCACTATGACTACATCCCGGAAACGCATCATGGACCAAATCTGCAGTTGGGTTGCAAGCTGGGGGTCCGGCACCACTGCCGCTGGATGAGGCACCATGGTAACTGTACCCTGAGCTGAAGTCTGCTGCGCTGAACTCTACTGCTTCACCATGCTCGCTCCATGTAGTGTAACTCCATATCATACCATTTTCGTACAGGTGTTGCACCATAACATTAACCTCCGCATACTGACAATTAAGACATTTCTGACACGGACACCTGAAACGTTTCTTTCCCTGACCATGTTCTATCGCAAAATTCACAAATTCGCTAATTCCATCCATATACCGGACATCACATCTATTCTTCAACTTCATCCAACTCTTGTCCATACTGCTACAAAATATTATAATTAATTAATTATTACATATATATATACATATATTTGTCCATTAATTTACGCTTAATTATACGTACTCGATCTACATCGATCCATCAATTACGTACGTACGTAATTTAATCGATATGTACATATATATATATAGCTAACATCAGCTAACATCCTTGCATGTATATATGTACGTACGTTTTCACTAAATATATATTAATTAAGCAAATTTTAACTGCGTACGTACGTACCTGCTGGCCTTCTCGATATCTGTACGTTAATTAAGCTAACTAGCTAGTCAGCGGAGATCCCTTATCGATCCTGATTCTTCTCGGCCTAGCTAGCTTCTAGCTAGCTAGCTCCCTTCTCCTTCTCCCTTCTCTTTCAATTCTTCTTCAAATGGAATGAAGAGATCGAGGAATGAATTCGATCAGTTTGGCATCGGGCTTATATAATGCTTCACTTAGACGACGGAGGTATCGGTACGTCATCTAAGTGGAAGTACGTTTCGTATACTCGGACGACGACGTGTCGGTTCGTCCTCCAGGTCGTCCAGGTGGTAACCTGGACCACGGAGTATTTTCCGTGGTCTAGGTGTCACTTGGACCACGGAACAATTACGTTTCCGTGGTCTAAGTGCTGTTTTCTTGTAGTGCATATATATAGTCCTACTTATGAATCTTATTCTCCCATGACCCTGGTTCTGTCACTTTGTTGAAAGAACCTTATTCGTACAGTACCTACACATAAGAGACAAAAAATGTTAACACAATTAAATAGGGTCATGATTATTTATTCGATATCAACTACATATGTATTATCGTCATTTATATAGTACATATCAATTCTAGATATCATTTGAATCCGGAGGAAGTAAAACCTCTTTGAACACCACGTTCTTAGTAAATACCCCATCCTCACCAGTAATAGACCCTCCTTTAATGAGAACCTTCGTAGTCATCTCAAATACTCCTCCAGACAATGCTACATATAATTGGCCATGACTGAAAACATGATCGGGGAGATAAAAACCTATATGCGGGATAGTTTGACCTTAAGACTTGTTTATTGTCAAAGAAAAGCTTAATTTGATCGAAAATTACTTTCTTGTGAGTTGAAATGGTAGTCCTGCATTCTCTACAGTTTTTAAAGGAATTCGAGGTAGAAAAACTCTAGTCCCAACACAGTGTCCTGTTAAAATTTGAGCATCGATTAAGTTATGATAAAAACCACGACATAGTAATCTATTCTCATTACATAATCCCAATTTTGGATCAATATTTCTCAGTAGCATGACTGGGGCGCCAACTTTCAGAGTCAACTTGTGTGGGGGGAGTCCTCTTATAGATATTGAGTTTAAGAACTTTGGCTGGTACAAATTTCTTGTGTCATCTTCCGCATAGTCAAAAGAATACAATGTAATTCGATCACCTAGAAACATATCAATTATTTTATCATTCAGCATGTCCACATCATCATTTATAAGAGTAATAAGTGTTCACTCAACCATGTATTTGCATCATTTAAGTGATTGCTCAAATTTGGAAAAACATCGTTTATAATTTTTTGAATGGAACTGTCATTTTTCCATGGAACAACCATCAAATCAGGCAATTTGATCATTTCATCATCATAGACATTTTCTGTTCCATCACCAACACGCAGCAAAAATTCAGCAAAATTACGGTCATTTATAGATCTCATATTTTCCCTCAACCTCAATATTCTCATTTGTGCCTAAAATAATGATCTCATATTGAAGCTTGAATGAGCTCATACTTTGTTCCTTTATAATTAGGAATCACAGGAAGAACCTGACGAAAATCTCCCTCGAAGATCATTATCTTTCCACCAAAGGGTAATTTAGACGCCAATATGTCTCTAAAAGTTCGATCAAGTAGTTCAAAGTTATATCGATGTGGCATAGGAGCCTCATCCCAAATAATTACAGTCGCATTTTGTATCAATTGTGCAAGAGGTGATTGTTTACTTATGCAGTAGTCGACGAATGCATCTACATTTAGTGGGAGATTAAATCTAGAATGAGCCGTCCTCCCATCAGGTAATATGTTTGCCGCTATTCCAGATGATGTTGTGGCAATGACTATATGATTCGTGCTTCTTAAGTTTGCTAGTAATGCACGATATAAAAATATCTTCCCGGTTCCACCTGGACCATCAACAAAAAATAATGCACTTTCTTATCTCTCCACTACGACCATTATAGTATTGAAGGCACTTTTTTTATCGTTGTTAAGAAGCCCGATTGCATCAACATCTTCTTGAGGAACTTCTATTAGGAATTTGTCCTCAATACATCTAGGCATGCCTGGATTTTCGTCAACGTTACTAATTATTTCGGGGAGATCAAAATCTTTAATGCTCTTGTCAAATTGTTCAAGTATTGAGTTTAAATCTCATAATAACCGGTTTCTCTGTCTAACCTCACTACATAAAGGATAATCTTCAACCATGAAAGGATTAAAATTCGTCTCACAACATTCTAACACCGGTTGGTTCACTGAAAATCAGAATAGTGACAAATAATCTCCTTAATGTTGATGACATCCTAATTGTAGAGGCTTCTAACAAACAATTTCGGATGCTATTGTCATTCTCTAGAAATTCACGCATCTCTGCTGCTTGCTTAAATGTTGGTTATAAAACACCATCAACAGGAAGCACATCATGAAATGATGTTGGTCCTCTGATTTGATTGAGAAGGACACGAAGATAAAACTTCTCACTGTCTAACGGTGACACACTGTATATACGCCTGATCACCTTGTACCTGTTTCTTCTTTTTACCTAAAACTTCCAGCGACTATCCCACCTGTAGTGTTCAGGTTTTTCTCGATACAAATACTCTTTTGCATCCTCGTCTACTCGGTTAAGGGTGAAAAGTTCAGTTAACATTATTTTTTGTGCTTGCTCATCTGCTAAAATATCCTCTAAAACTTTATCTTCTCTGAATGTAATTTGCTGCATGTTTAAAAGGTGTATCTGGAATCGTTCTATAGTTGGATATATACGATTCATTCCAAATTTAAAGATTCTCCATAAGGCATCTGGTGCACAAACCCACCTTGCATCCACATACTGCTTTATTTCATCAAAGTCGGGGTTCGATTGCAGCTGAAGTGCTACTATGTTTAGACTTTGTAGACATACTTATATAAGTACTTTACACTTTTTATGCTCCCACATATTTCAACATTGATATGACAGTTGTAACGTAGTAATAACCATGGATTGTAAGGAACTACCCAACTATTATCCACCATTACGTCCCCTCGTCTTCCGGTATGTACGGGCAAACGACTTTCTCATCTTCGATATACAATATAAGTAGCATTACCTTGCATTGTGAAATTTGAAAATGATTTGGGATATCCTTTATTGCAACTCCCGTTTTTCATACACGCAAGCCTCAAATTTAATATTCCACACACCCATGAATCATATGCGTGCACACTGCCTCGTACAGTTGAGGCTCATCATCCTCATTTGGGATTTCAGCTCTAACAATGCAGTCATACTCATCTGGGTTATTAAGCTTATCACCTTCAGCCAACATAACCAACATGTGAACGTGTGGTAGACCCCTTTTTTGAAATTCAATTACAAAAGCATGAGCAACAACTTTTTTTAGTACACCCTTGTCTACAATGTCTTCTTTAAAATGCTCAAGTTTTGCATGGAAAACCCTAGTGACTATATCTGGACAATCTTGAGGCGTTTGTACAGGGAGCAGTTGAGTTTTAATTTCTTCCCAGTTTGAATTACATGTCATGGTGATAAAAAGATCGGGCCTACCAAATTTTTGAACTAAAGTCATTGCATCCTGATATCGTTGGTGCATGTCACGCGAGATTCCAATAAATGATGATAGAAGAATGATTCTACGTTCAATATTTTTTGAGAATGCATTAATTTTAGATTAATATACGGATACTTATAACAATCTTACATATACATAAGAATTTACTTTTACAAAAATAGCAAGTACCTGCATTGTGCTCCCCTGCATGAAAAGAGTCTTATAGTCCTTGACGAAATTATTTTCGAATTTTTTCTTGTTCAAGTCTTAGATATCTAAGTCGCTATGATTCAATCTTCACATAATTATCCACTACATATTGTTGTAAAAGTTGTCCACCTTGATTTAGCAGATTTTCGTGACCTTGATGCACCTACAAAAGTTTGTCTTTTAAGAACGTGCTTTACAATAACATAGGAAAACTAAAATAATGAAAAGGAAAAAAGAAATCAACCTGTAGCATATAAAAGTCACAACATGACATATCCTTCCCTATATTATCTCGAGTCTTAATATCTCATCTATATGATCCGTACGGTAATAATAATGGATATTGCATAGGGTCATAATATCCGATGAAGTCTTTTATATTCCAAAATTGTCCATCAACCATTTGAACAATAAAATCTCTTCCGTCTGGATTTATATTGTCTTCCCCTCCAACTATAATAGTAGCAACTTGTGATGCAGACGACATATTATATTGACTACGATTAGATGGTTGCTCTCTTATGATGAGTCTACAGTTGGGTAAATCTTGACGTTGGCCAAGACTTCGAAGAACTTCTACAAATGGATTGTATTGATGCAAGATTTGTTGAATTTTTTCAACCATTGCCCAATCCAAAACTTCGCTTTCAGACAATCTATTTTGAAGTTCATGCTCAGTGCCATATATGTAAGTTTGCAAATATCACGGTCTTCTTCTATCAACTGGTAATAAACTACCAATTTTATGATAAATTAAACCTTGAGCACGAAAGGTATAATGAGATCGAACATTAATTGACTCATCAACATGTACACCCATCGAAGTGAACACAAAGACATTGTTGTAAGATCTGATGCTTTGTCTGAACTTTTTTTCTTCACTTGTTTGGTCAGAAAATAGCTGAACCATTTCAGGAGGAGATTGTATTAAAGGCAGAACAATATTTCCTTTACAATAGCATAAACTTTAAGATCTCTTGATGAAATAACATTGCTTGGCAATACGGACATGTTCTAACTAGGGGTAATTGGTAATAAGGGATGCCCATATCCTTATTGAAATCTTTAGCCGAATTATGAATTATTTGCGTTCTTCTGATACATATATGTTGTTGATCACTGTGTGTACGCTCCACTGAAATAAACACATTCTCTCGGTTGTGGTCGTCCTTATTTACATTCATGGTCACATCTTTGATGGTCATATCCTCTCCAACATTAAGACCCACATTGGAGTTTCTACTTTGTCCATGATTTAGCATAAGAAGACCATGCACACTTGATGTGTAAAACAATATTTTTGTGTCATCATAAGTTGGTAGTTATGTGGATATAAACCTTAACACATATATAATAGGTTTAATACCATGTATACACTCACCATGTAGTGGAGAATTATGAACAACATCTTCGCTTATATGTGACCTATCCAAGCATGCAAGTTGTCTCACGTGAGTCAGTCAACGTCTTGAATATTGTCGATCATCATTACCAACATTTAACAATCTTGAAAAGTGCAAGTTTTCATATTGATCTTGCAACACCAATAAAGTGAAAGAAATTAGAATAGTTGAGGTTGTATTAACTGGAATTAAATCTTTATCATCGTCATAAAAAGAGGTTTAGACAGCTTCATCAAATATTAGGAGCAACATACATGGAGCAGATTGACTTGTACCACTTGGTCCTGATTCTTCACGTTGCTGGACATTTTCACCTTCTAACACTATTGTGGGTATAAGTTTAGAAATATTTATATGAATTGGATCAGTTTAAGAAATGAAGAAACATTTTCAATAATGATTACCTTGATCAACTTGGGATTGATAATCATGATCAATTTCAACTAGTGGCCGCTTTCCTCGAGCTTGTTCACGTCGTCTTGCCAAATATTCTTGATGCTGAGAATAAGTCATTGACTCTCGCTATTGTCGATGGCGAGCACATGCACTGCTCGTTTGATCCATTTTGTTGCAGTAAATGCATGTTATACAAAGACGTTGATGATAACCTACAGCAAAAGGTTTGCCAAAAGTATATAAGGATAAACAGTTCAAACAATTACCAAAAGCATAATAAGAAGATACAATGGAAACAACTGCGGCTGTCATGAGAGTTTATTAGACAGAACAGCAACACAATAACGTACACATTGATTTTGTACTAACAAAATCAGCAACACCATAACAACATGAATTCATATATGTACGAAAAGCTACATAATTAAACCTTCTGTACATATACAAAATATTGAAAGCTACATAAGTAAGAACATACCTTGAAATTCCACAGCGAAGTTGAAAGAGGAATAATTTGTCTACATAGGTGCAGCCATATGGTCTTTACTTGTAGTGCAAATATCTAATTCACAAATGATATGTGTAAAACTATTAAGATTGGAATTAAAAAAAAATAGTCCGCAACGAAATTGAACTGCCAAAACGAAAAAACACCCGGAACTACTTGATATATGATATGTTGATGAAGATAGTCATAACAGTGTTTGAATATAATATTTAAAACTATTTTGAGCTATTCATATATGATACTTTAGCTGTTTGTATATGTTATAAGGCAAAATAACTTAAATGGTCATTAATCTTTGCCCAAAACGACAGTTTGGTAACTATCGTATGACATATGTCAAAATGGTCACTCCCGCTAAGGTTTCATTTTCAAATTAGTCATTCGAGCTCAAATGTCCGTTAAAAAAAGAATATTCCATTCATTTTCAGGGGTATTTTTGTCTTTTTATCCTCATTTGGCAAAAAAATTATTTATTAATTACACTTTTTAGATTGAGTTAATCAGTCGCGGCAACTGAATTAGCCAGTCGCGGAAACTGAGTTTGTCACTCGCGTATTTACAACCCAATCTGAAAATTACTTTGGGAATTTACAACCCAATCTCCGGCCGAAACAGAAGCGAACCACGGCCATAATTTTCCGGCGCTTGTCAAGCAAACCCTGCAAGAACTTGCCCATCCTCACCATCAAGCTCACAATCTTCTTCTCCAATCCCGTTACATCCATCCACTGCAAACAACTCCACACCTTCCTTAATCACATCCTGCAAATTTCGAGCCTCCGCTTGGTTCACCACATCTTCGCCGTAGAACCTCTTCCCCACAATCAACATCGTCATCACATTGAACGCCTACTCTATTGCACTAAATTTGAAATTAAAATCAAAACCCCTAAATTTAACCCATATTCTAATGTCTAGGGTTCTAACCTACTCGGGTGAGATGGAGGAAGGGGCGTTGGCGGCGATAGAGGGTGAGTGGGAAGGAGGAGTCGGCGAAAGAGGAGTCACGATAGTTGAGGCAGAGTTAGGGTTGGCTCCGGTGAGGTCAAGCGAGGCGAGATCCTTGTTGCAGCGCGGCGACGATTTGGTGCGGCGACGATTCACGGCTAGAATGGAGCAAGGAGATATTCATAAGGCGACAAGCACCAAAGACAGCGAGGATGAGGCGTCGACAGCGAGGACAGTGGGATGCTAAGGGGTCGCGGTAGAGGTGCATGCCGGAGTCAGGATACCACTGTCGAGATTTTGTTCTTTGAGAGAGAGAGAGAGAGAGAGAGAGAGAGAGAGAGAGAGAGAGAGAGTAATAATGGTATTATTATAAATAAAAGAATTTGACAAATAGAAAGACAAATTTATCCCTTATAAGACATATATTTTAACGTCTCAGTTAACGGAGTGACCATTTTGATATACTTTGAGAAAAGACGAGTGACTATTGACATATGTCATTCGATAGTGACCAAACTGTCGTTTTGGGCAAAGATTAGTGACCATTTAAGCTATTTTGCCATGTTATAAACTAAAGTAAACAACAGTTATGCTATTCTTATATGATACTTTAGTTGTTCGTATATGTTAGTATAACCACAATTTAGCATATTATATCATATGATAGCATATTTAAAACCCATAACTTTGCCATCATAGTATTTGAGTGTCTTCATCATATGAGTTCTATATTTTTTCGTTCGGAGAAAAATCTGATGGCAAAGTTTTAAAACGGTACTCAAACTCATATGACATGCTAAAGTATCATAGTTAGAGCTAAAGTATTTATATAACATGTTATAAACCTTTATCATATTCATATACGCGTGTAAACAATAGTTCTGCTATCATATTCAAAACCTGAATAGCAAAACCTAAATATGCGATCAAAACTTTGTCAAACGCTACTTTGAAAAAATGAAACCATACTTTAGTATTTTTCTCCGCTCAAACACTCAAAAAAAATTTCATCATTTTTTTTCTGTTCTAAACTTGATGATGAAGACGCTCAAATACTACTTGAAAGCATACATGTAAATTATCACAGTCAGCCAAACCTGAACAGCAAAACCTGAATATGCTAAAGCTTCGAGCATAACATTTATATTACTCTACAACTTTAATGGGATTTAAAAAACTGCTACATAGCTATTCCAAGTGTGGGTTCAAAGGAATTTAAGATCATACCTACGAAACTTCAAACATGAATAATGGTCTACATAGCTGCATCCATATGGTTTCTATTTTTATGCAAACTTCAATTGCTTCTATTCTACATATTTCTGCTTCTATTCCACATATCTTTCCTCTAATTTTTCTTCTATTACTCTTTTCATAACAAAAATATGAAACAAAATTCAGCAGTGCTGTCGAACTAGGAAAACGAAAAAGGCCCAGATAGAGATACCCAGATCGAGTCACTACTAGAGATGTAGGGGAAAAAAGAAAAACAAAGCTTGAAATGCCTCAGAAGCAACACTTGATTTCAAATTAAAGAGACCAAGAAGCTAACCTTATATTGAAACACAATTTACTCCATCATCGTCTATCATGAACTCGAATTGACGACCTAATCGAACTCGAGCTTGAAAATGATGAGTCGTGATCCACCGCAGTTTGCACACCGAGGGTGGAGTTATGGATTAGATGTCAGCACTGGTTAACTTCTATTGCTCATCTCCACTACAACAAGACCAACTTCTAGGAGAGAAGTGCACATCGCTAAGCGTTTGTAACTGATGCAGTTGTTGGAAGTAAATGAAACTGCAAGGCGGGTGATTACTTTTATGGGTTTTAGTTTAATTTTAGTCCTTTAGAAATTAGAGGGCAATTTTCGGTGTTTCAAAATTTTAACTTTAAGGACTATTCGCTTAATTAATAGAGATTATTATACCGTATGTGTATACTCTCTACAGACAAATACATACCGTATAATATATAGAGAGTTTCTTTTCCCAGCAAAATCATATCCAGAGTTGATCTTAAAACCTCAACTGGAAACCCCCCAATGGCTGCTTCAGTGGCGTCCTTAGCTTCACTACCATCTTCACTCCTCATCAAATGCTCTCTCTCTCTCTCTCTCTCTCTCTCTCTCTCTCTCTCTCTCTCTCTCTCTCTCTCTCTCTCTCTCTCTCTCTTATTGGAGTATGCCTCACTCCATGAATAGTTAGGAGATATATATTCTGTAATTAAGTAGGATTCAATAGTTAATTTAGTTTCCTTTTAGGAATGTAAGTACTTGTGTATATATACCCCAATTTAGGATTGATCAATATATCAGAAAATTCCCATAAACTTTGACTTAGTATCAGAGCCTAAGTCGCTCCTGAAAATATGAGCTGACTTGATTTCTGCTACTTGACCTGAATCTGATCTGATCTGACCTGACTTGATCTTGGCTATTTGACCTGACCTGAATCTGATCAATTGCCTGAATTTGTTTGAAAAACTGCTCTTGTTCACTTCTGAAGAATTTAACATGACTATGGATATTTCACTGTTTGAAGAACCTGTCTTCTGTCATATGAAGAGTCAAGACCACTTGATGGGCAATATTTCTCTTACTGAGAAACATCAAGGTAAAATTGGTATTACTTTGAAAGTTTCTAACTTTACCGGTGGTGATACATGGATAATTGATTCTGATGCGTTTGATTATATGACCTTTGATAGGACCTTGTTTTTGAGTCTGCCACATTCACCGATACATGATGTATCTAATGCAAATGGTGTGTCTTTTCCAGTTTTAGGTATTGGCTCAATCCAAGTTACTCCATCTCTTGTGTTACATAACGTTCTTTATGTTCCCTCTTTATCTCATCATCTGTTGTCAGTATCTGAGTTGAATTGCCAAAACAAATGCCCTGTTACTTTTTACCTTATGTATGTAGTATTTCAGGATCTGTGTACTCAAGCAATAATTATCAAGGGAGATCGGAGGGGGAGACTGTTTCACTTGGATTGCATGTATAGCGGGGAGACACGAGAACCATCTAGACCTGTTGCTTTAACATTGAATTCTGATCGAGTTAAGGAAATTTGGTTATGGCATCGTCGGTTGGGTCATCCGTCATTTGGTGTCATGAAGAAGTCTATGCCATCCTTGTTCATGGGAATAAAAGAATCTAGTCTCCATTGTGAAACCTGTGTGTTCGCCAAGAGTCACAAGTCTAGTTACACTCCTAGTTCTTCTTCCAGTTCAGCACCATTTGAATTAATTCACTCTGATGTATGGGGACCTTCCAAGAATACAACATTGTCAAGCATGAGATACTTTGTTTTATTTATTGACGACTTTACAAGATTGACATGGGTTGTGTTACTCAAGACGAAGGATGTTGTGTTTCCTGCCTTCACTGTTTTCCATAATCTTATCCGGAATCAGTATGATGCTCGTGTGAAAATATTTTGATCTGATAATGGCGGAGAGTTTGTCAACCACTCTTTCCAAGACTATTTTCGACAATATGGAATAATCCATCAGACTACTTGTCCTCAGACACTTGAACAAAATGGTGTCTCTGAATGAAAGGACCCAACCCCGATTCAGTTGCCTAAACCGGAATCGAACCCCTTCTGAAAACGAGAACCAACAAAAACCATTCAAAATTTCGGCAGAGTTTCGTTACTAACGTGGAATTGCATAAACCTGCACCCTAAAAATAACACTTCATCATATGCCACAAAAACCAAACCGTGGGCACCAATCCCATCCGGATTTCTCAACATCATCATATAAACAATAAACAGTAAACATACTGTACTATATATAGTATATCCGAGAAAATTCGTATAAACAAGTATCAGAATGTATCAGAGCGACCTCTAGTGTAAATATATACAATATACACATCAGTAGGCGAAACAAGAACCTACTGGAAAACACAGGTAGCTCAGATCACTAGCCTCCAACCGTGACGTGAAACACCAAACCCTGAACTGCAAATTGGGCACAGAAACCGAAAAGTCCAGGGGAAAGACATAAAACTCGTTAGAGTGAGTGGACGAAAATAAATGTCTTTCACCGCTGTTAGTGTGGTAAGTCAGTATATGCATAATCCTAGTGAAGATCATATGAATGTGGTGGTGAAAATCCTAAGGTACTTGAAATCTGCTCCTGGTAAAGGTCTTGTGTTTCGAAAGAATATAGATTTGGGACCCTGTGGCTACACCGATGATGATTGGGCAGGTAACATCACTGACAGACGTTCTACTTCTGGTTATTTCACATTTGTTGGTGGGAATCTGGTTACTTGGAGGAGCAAGAAGCAGAATGTTGTGGCTAGATCTAGTGTAGAAGCTGTATACAGAGGAATGGCTCAAGGAGTATGTGAGTTATTATGGATAAAGTACTTGCCGGGAGATTTGGGTTTTAAGCAGGAACATCCTATGCCTCTTTATTGTGACAACACTGCTGTAGTTGAGATTGCACATAATCCTGTTCAAAATGATCGAACAAAGCATGTGGAGATTGATAGACATTTTATTAAAAAGAAGTTGGATACTCGGATCATTTCATTCCCTTTTGTTCGATCGGAGGAATAATTGGCTGATATTCTCACTAAGGCGATTTCATGTAAGACGTTCAATGATTCTCTTGACAAGTTGGGCATTCAAGACTTGTATGCTCCAACTTGAGGAGGAGTATTGGAGTATGCATCACTCCATGTATAGTTATGAGATGTATATTCTGTAATTAAGTAGGATTCAATAGTTGATTTAGTTTCCTTTTAGGAATGTAAGTACTTGTGTATATATACCCCAATTTGGGATTGATCAATATATCAGAAAATTTTCATAAACTTTGACTTCTCTCACGCGTTTTCGCTCCCTCCCTCACATCTAGGGCTAGGCATGGGACGGGATGGGACGTGATTGAGGTCATCCCACGTCCCGTCCCGGTTGTTACATGCAGGACGGGATCAGGACGGGCCTTGCATTTTGAGAGTAAATCCCGCCGGGCCCAATCCCACATGGGACGGGACGGGATCGGGACGGGACGGGCCCAATCCCACCACAAAATTGGAAACAAAAAAGAAGAAAAATTTGCTTACATTCATAAATCACAACATGTATCTATGATCTAAGTACAATTACACAACTTGCTTACATTCATAAGTCACAATCTATAACCTAATAATATCAAACATAACAAGAATAACATCCATAATCTGTTACACAAGTTCACATATCATAAGTTGAACAAGAAAAGAAGAAAATTAAAACATAGCAATACAAGATTAAAAAAATAGCAATACAAGATTAAAAACATAGCAATACAAAATTAAAATCAACGGTCAAGATCAATTTAAATTTATATATGGGACGGGACGGGTCTAACGGGATGAGAAATTTCAGTCCCGCGTCCCGTCCCGTTGTTTTTCTGATGGGACGGGACGGGACGGGATGAACATTTTTAGTTTCAAATCCCGCCGGAATCGGGACGGGACCGAGATTTGCGGGATTTGTGCCCAGCCCTACTCACATCACTTGTTCCTTCTCTTCTTCATCTCAAGAGTTCAACATCACCCAAGCCCAAGCCCAAACCCAAGCCCAAACCCAAACCCGACCCGGACGACCCTGGTGCTTCAGGCCAGCAACAGCTCTTCATCCCCTGGATCGTCCGCGGTGACGATGGCAAGCTCAAGCTTCAGTCGCACCCGCCCGCGCATCTCCTCCACGAGATGTCTAGGACCAAAACCAAGAAGAAAGCCGAGAATAAGAACAAGAACAAGGTTGCCGAGTCGCCGCCAAAGCACTCCAAGGTGGCGCGTAGGTTTTACAACGAGAACATCTGAGAGTCGCAGCGCCTCAGCAAGGTCCTCGCCGCCGCCGGAGGTATATAAATATAAATTATCTCATTTTTTTTGTTTTTTATACACGAATTCTGTTGAAAGAAACTAGTTCAGTTTCCTAGTTCAGTTTGTCTAACTTTACTAGTTCAGTTAGGAATGCTGAAACCAAGACAAGTTGACTTTTACAAACTGCTTTCGGCCTCTGTTGTACCCTACTGGTGTACTGCTTCTGCTTTCTGCCACCTCTCTTTTTTGTACTGCTTTAGCAGCCTTAGGTTGTTTTATAACCGTTAGGCTCTCCTCTCTCATTGTACAATATATACTCCTCTGTATCAATAAATAATATATAACTTTCATCTTCATCTCTCTGTGTTTCTTGCTATGAATTTCATCAAATTCTTCGTCGTTGTTGCATTTGTGGAATTCAGTTTTTGATTTGACGTGTCACACGTGTAGTGGAGTCAAGGTGGAGCAGCGAGCAGTTCACTTTCGATGGGAAGGTGACTCTGAATGGTGTTGTGTGCAACACTCCTCAAGTAAGCTTCTTGATACTAGTCATACTACTCAAGTTTTACTCAAGTTTTGTTAGTACTTTAAAGTACAGTTTTTACTATAGTGGTCAAATTTTGATTTATGTGTAGACTTCGGTTGATCCTGGGAGGGATAGTATATATGTTAACGGGAATAGGCTTCTGAGGAGACTGCCTCCCAAGGTTTATCTTGCTCTTAACAAGCCGAAAGGGTAAGCATTTTGTTATATTTGTTTTTTGATTCGTGAAATGTTGTATCGGAAATAATGTGTTGGGTATTATATAAGGTACATTTGCGCTGCCGGGGAGAAGAAATCTGTCTTGGGTTTATTTGATGATTACTTAAGGACTTGGGTATGTTGAGACTTGCAACTTCATATGTATATTGCATTATAGTTTTGTTATGTGTGCATTCTGATGCATAGAGCATGTACGGAATATTACAGATAAATATTTATGTGTTGTAGCATATACATACTTTGCTTTGTCAAGTGATTAACCTGTAGTTAGCATTTTCAGGACAAGAGAAATCCAGGAACTGCCAGACCACGACTGTTTACTATGGGCCGTCTTGATGTTGCCACAACTGGGTTGATCATTGTGACCAATGACGGTAGCATACTGTAACCAGATATGGGAGCTATATTATATGATTCCGTTATATAAAATGTAGTATTCTATTGTCTTAATGTTGTATCTTTTGTAATATGTGTTTGAGGAGATTTTGCTCAAACTATATCACATCCTTCATCGAACTTGACTAAGGAGTAAGTCCACATCTTTTAGTTATCTCTTAGTATTTTAGGTGTGTCGTGTTTAAATATCTGACAACTAAGACGATATCAAATGATATTCCTTTTTTGTGAGTTCATGTCAAAAGTGTTATGTTATCTTGTGCAACTGAGAGCTGGTTAACAATGAGCATGTACATCTGGAAGTCTATGATTTATTTGGCCTCTGTCTTCCCTTTTAATTCATTCAAGACTAATTCTTCGTTGACATTAGTCCCGATGACTTTTCCATCTAAACTACTTGTAGATACATTGCAGTAATAGAAGGTTCTATTAGTAACTAGGAAGCACAGAAACGGGAAAGAGGCTCCGTATCGCGTATCTGATATCGATATGGGTACGATACTCGTCGGATACGGATGGATACGTATGGATACGGTATCTAAATTTCGATACGGATTGGATACGTACGTATCTTAAAATAGATACGTACCCCTGTAATTTGTAAAGATACGTGGGGTACCACTGTAAATTTGCAACACAAAAAATCAATAACCCAAAAAAACCACAGACTGGAAAACAAAGAATTGAAGATACCTAATTGCTTCGCATCCGCCTCGCCTCCTCCGCCTCGCCTCGCTCTCCTCCGCCTTGGTCCGCTCCGGCTCGCCTCGGTCGCCTTGCCTCCGTCTCCTCCGGCTCTCCTCCGCCTCGGTCCGCTCCGGCTCGCCTCGGTCGCCTTGCCTCCGTCTCCTCCGGCTCGCCTCGATCTTCTCCGGCTCGCCTCGATCTTCTCCGCCTCGCCTCGCCTCGCCTCGCCTCGGTCTCACAGCAACAGTCAACTTCTTAGCCTCTCCACAGTCTCTCGGTCTTTTGACTTTTTGTCTTTCGTATGTTTACGATGCTGTAGGAGAGAGGGAACAACTATAATAGTTATAGGTTGTAGCCTTGTAAATTCACGGTACAACTCTCACAGATCAATGGGTTAATTGGGTTTAGTCAAGTTGGGTTAATTGGGTTGAAACAGAATTGGGTTAATTTGGGCTTGGGTTAATTTGGGCTTAATTGGGTTGAAACAGAATTGGGTTAATTGGGTTGAAAGTCTTGAAACAGAATTAGGTTAATTGGGTTGAAACATAATACCAAAAATTCAAAAAGTTTTGGTCTTAGTCTTAGTTTTGTATGATCTTCAATTTCTTGTGACCAAAACATGCTTATTATTATTACTTTAACTATATTTGAATTTGTAATGGATAATTTGATTTTCGTATCCTATACGTATCGTATCCTTGAATTTTTTGATTTTGCCGTTTCGACGTATCGTATCGTTTCGTATCCCCGTTTCCGTATCCGTTTCAGTGCAACCTATGTTAGTAAGCAGCAGTTGATAACCATCAGTGAGGGATCGGTCGTTGATGGTGTTCATTGCACGGCAGATTCTGTTGAGTTACTACCACAACAGCCAGATATGTCAAGATCCCGTTTGCGTATTGTGGTAATGAGATCATCAGAAGTACTATAAATATTGCGGCATGAGTAAATTGTTGAATTGTAGATGCGAGTAGTTAGTAGATACACTGAACACACAATAGCATGTAATGTTAACTGTGCAATGGCCCTTAAATCCTTAATTATGTCGAACTTGATTCATGCAGGTTAATGAAGGGAGGAACCACGAGGTACGAGAGTTGGTGAAAAAAGCTGGACTTGAGGTTAGATTTGATTATTGATAATTGATAGGAGCATTTTAGTTCATTGGAAAATTCTGGTTTTATTTGTTTCTACCATGTATCCGTCCACAATCACTCAAAACTTGAGAAGAAATACGAAGTTCGTTTTGAAGTCAGACTTGTTATAAATCTATATCAATATTCAGGAATCTGTTACTCGCTGTACGACTGTAATTTAACTAAAATCATGTGGGTCTAGAAACATATATGCTTCTGTGATGATATGTATTTCATATGTTTTACATATTCGGTTGTCAAACTTTCATGTTCAAGACTGATGGAGAGTTACAATTGTTTGTGTATCTTATGATTTAGAGACGAATAATATTCGTTGATGCTATAAATTCGGTGGTGCATGTAGCCTTTCTGAAATTTTGGAATTTAATCATTTTCTGGAAACAGGGGCTCACTATTCATACATTTACTGCAATTTGTATTCAATGTTTCTTGGTCGTGGAATTTTGAATTATGGTTGTGTTTCTGAATTCATTTTTTCCCTTCCAGATACACTCCTTAAAACGTGTCCGAATTGGTGGTTTCGGACTTCCAACAACTCTTGGGTAATTGTCTATATTCTCATTAATTTTGTAATCTATGTTTTAGGAAATAAAAATGTAGAGAGAATAGTTTGAAGCAATGAATTCTGTGTCTTTATTAATGAAGGAGCAACTCCTATATATAGGAGAGTACAAGAGGTACTATCAGGAAAGTAATCCTATTACAATACTGGATAAGTTATACTTGACATATCCTGTAATCTCCACCATAACTATGAACATCAAATATCATACAACACTCCTCCTTGTGCCGGTGTATGGTGGTGATGCCTCATCAAAAACCTTTGCAGGAGAAAAATCTGTCTCGCCAAGTAAAAAGAGTGCAGATCGTCGTAGACAATGATATGACACATAGCTATGTTGCCTCATTAAAACCTTGTTAAGTAATAAAAATTCAGTGAGATAAAAACAACCTTAGTCAAGGGAAAAGAGTGCAACGTGTCATTCACATTCAGAAACGCTCATGTGTATGCTAGACTCCCCATAATGTCTGCATCTATCATTGATACCAATAATCAAGGTAGCTTAGACAAGCTGAGCAACCCTATGCTCTTCACATGCTTCTGGAATGTAGATTTGGGCAATGACTTAGTAAATAAATCTGCCACATTGTTCTCAGATCGAACTTGGTTAATCTGGATCTTGAGAACCTCTTATTGTTGCTGATTGTAAAAATACGTAGGCGATATGTGCTTGGTTTTGTCGCCTTTGATGTAACATTGCTTCATCTGCTCAATGCACGTAGCATTATCCTCATAAATGCATGTAGGTTCATCAGTAGTGGATCTCAATCCACAGTCTCACGAATATGTGTAATAATGGACCTCAGTCATATACACTCCTTAATTGCCTCATGAAAAGCAATAATCTCATAATGATTCGTGGATGTAGCGACTAGGGTCTGCTTTGTAGACCTCCAAGATGTCGCGGTGTTTCCCATAGTAAAGACATATTCTGTTTGGGAACGACCTTTATGTGGATCAGAGAGAAATCCAGCATCAGCAAAACTCGTCAACACATCACAAAGATTGTTGGTATAGGGGGTAAAGGGAATGGCGTCACCATCTTCAATGGCACGTCCTTTCGATACAGTGGCTTTCAGTCTTTTCTCTCTGTAAGAATAAAACAAACCCATATCTATCGTACCCTTCAAGTACCTGAAGATATTCTTAATGCCTGTCCAACGACGTTGCGTGGGCGCTGAGCTAAATCTAGCTAACAAGTTCACAGCAAATGAGATGTCTGGTCTTGTGCATTGAGCTAAGTACAGTAATGCACATACTGCACTTAGATAAGGCACTTCAGCCCCTAATAGTTCCTCGTCCTCATCCCTTGGACGGAATGGATCCTTTTCTGGATCCAGGTTGCGGACTACCATGGGGGTGCTAGCAGGATGTGCCTTGTCCATATTGAACCTTCTCAACATCTTACGGACATAAGCAGCCTGGTGGACTAATATTCCACTACAACGGTGTTCTAGCTCAAGGCCTAGACAAAACCGTGTCTTCCCAAGGTCCTTCATCTCAAACTCGGATTTCAAGTACTTCGCAGTATCCCTTAATTCATCAAGGGTTCCGATGAGATTCATATCATCGACATAGACTGCTACTATTGCAAATCCGGAACTTGTTCTTTTAATGAATACGCAAGGGCATAGCTCGTTATTCACATATCCCTTCCCAATCAAGTATTCACTTAGGCGGTTGTACCACATACACCCGGATTGCTTCAATCCATACAGTGACCTTCTCAATCTTATAGAGAATGCGCTCCGTGGTTTAGAGCTACTTGACTTGGGTAATTCGAATCCATCAGGGACTCTCATGTATATCTCTGAATCTAGATCCCCATAGAGATATGCAGTAACCACATCCATTAGCTGCATATCCAGTTTTTTGGAAACTACCAAACTGACAAGGTACCGGAATGTTATGACATCCATTACAGGAGAATACATCTCCTCGTAGTCAATACCAGGGTGTTATGAGAAACCTTGCGCCACAAGGCGAGCTTTGTATCTTACAACCTCATTATTCTCATTACGCTTTCTAACAAAGACCCATTTATGTCCTACAGGTTTTACACTTGGCGGGTTAGCACTACCGGACCAAACACCTGTCTCTTTGTTAGTGAATCTATTTCAACATGGAATGCATCTTTCCATTTGGGCCATCTGATCTCTGTTGACACTCTTCAACAGATCAAGGTTCGATGTCATCATGTTCTATGAGTTCATGTGCAACTAAGAATACAAATGCATCGTCAATGATCATAGATTCTCTCTCCAAAATCTCATGTATGCTAGCATAATTCATCGAAATTTCTTTATTCACTGAACTAAGATCAACCGTTGGAACTCCCTCCAAATTGGTTGTCTCAAGGACATAACTGTAGTCAGGAATAATTTCATGAGATGAATTCTGAGAGTTGATGAACAATGGATCTTGTTGTGCCGATCTCCCCCTCTTCCTAGGGTGAGTATCTATCAAACCTATAGGTCTCCTCCTCTTCCTTTGGGGAACCGTGGCCTCAGCCACCACACGTCCACCATGTGTGGCGGCGCTGCTCTCTCCCATCATAGGGGTAGCGGCATGACATCCTCCATGTGGGATGTCAATCATTGCAGGTACATTTGTAGCAGGTATATGTGATCTTGTCACTTTAGCAAGGTCAGCAAACGTATCAGGCATCGAATCTGCTACGTTACCAAGCTCTATAATTCTCCTTACTTCACTATCTGTTAGTGAGGAGCGGGGATCAAGATAAGACAAGTTAGGGACTAACCATGACAATTCCTGTCGTTCATGTGTCCTTCCTCCCCCTAACGATGGGAAGTTTGTCTCATCAAAGTGATAATCCTCAAATCTTGTGGTAAATAGATCGCCTGTCAAGGGTTCTAAGTAGCAGAATATAGTTGGTGAAACAAAACCAACATATATTCCCATTCGTCTCTGAGGACCCATTTTATCACGTAAAGGTGGTGTGATTGGCACATAGACTGCACAACCAAATATGCGTAGGTGCGAAATATTCGGCTCATATCCAGTAACCAACTAGTACGCAGAAAATGGTTGTCTAGCAACGGGTCTAAAATGAATAAGTATTGCTGCATGTAATATTGCATAAGCCCAAGCAGAAGTGGTTAGGTTGGTACGCATGACCAAAGCCCGTCCAACCATTTGAAGTCTTTTAATGGTGACTTCTGCAAGACCATTTTGGGTGTGTACATGGGGAACTGAATGCTCGACATCAATCCCGATAGACATGCAATAATCATCTAATTTTTGCGATGTAAACTCCCCAGCATTGTGGAGACAGATTGACTTTATAGGATGATCGAGGTAGTGAGCCCTCAAACAAATAATCTGGGTAAGGAATTTAGCATATGCAACATTTCTTGTGGACAATAATGTGACATGTGACCAGCGTGTCGAAGCATCCACCAATACCATAAAGTATCTAAAGGGTCCGCATGATGGGTGGATGGGTCCACAAATATCACCTTGGATACGTTGTAAGAATGTAATATTTTCTTTGGTGTCTTTAGCGTAAGAGGGTCTCGCTCCTTCCTTGGCTAAATAGCATGCTTTGCAGAACGAGTGATAAGCACTAGACATCACCAGTGAGGATGCTGGCGTTTTCTCAAGGTCTCCATGGACCTGGAAAGTATCATAGGGGACGAGAGCACCATTCTTGGTGTCAAGTCGTCTCCTCTTGGGTGAGGAATGTCGGTATGAGGCCGACCATGGATGGTGGTGCCACCCCTCTTGGTGCCCACCTCTATGTTTGTGTGAACCGCTCTTTCATTCTTGCTTCCTTTCGCTCGAAAGAATGGATGTCCGTTTGAATTCTTCAAAATTCGGATCATCATATCACGACCTGGGTGTCCCAGCCTGTCATGCCAAAGAATATATGTGTCTGAGTCCCATAGGTCATCTCTTATGACATGGTGTGACTCTACAACTCTCATAGTTGTAATACATAGCCTATTTGGCTGACACATAAGCTTCTTTAGTATTCGGTTTCTGCCAGAATCACTAGAGGTAATGCATATATATTCCATTCTATTCTCACAATGAGTATTGATATGAAATCCATTGGCTCAGATGTCTCGACAACTCGGTAGGGTCCTGGGAGCCCTAGGAGCATAGAGAGCATCATCAATGATGAGTTTTGTTCCATTTGGCAACAAAAGTTGGGTTGTCCCTCGCCCTTGGATCAAATCCGAAGACCCACCCATCATTGTGGTTAGAGATGTTTGGCATAAAGTTGATGAAGAGTTGTCTGTGACGAAGAATGGTATGTGTGGTTCCACTATCAATGAGGCATTCAAGCTCTCCAGGAAACATACCCATCGAAGCACCCCCTCGGGTTTTCCTCAGGTTTTGGCCTTCCTCGGGCAAATTGACCTCCGAGTACTTAAATAGGCATAACTTTGTCTAGAAAATAGATTTCGATGTTCTGGATGAAGTTCTAGAAACTAGATATCCGTAGCTTTCCGAGCATATAATACTTATATGCTGAATCGTTCTGAATCAATTCCATATTCATGTCAAAGCTAAGCAATCTGCACAGCCAAATACGTTATGTCGGTTTCAGACCTCTGTCTAGTAAAACGGGCATAACCTTTTCTAGAAAATAGATATTGACGAGATAGACATAGTTATAAAAACTAGAAGTCCGTATATTTTCAGCCATATGCCATCCATATGTTGGTTAATTTATTCTGGACAAATTCCAGTTTGTCGTCGAAGTCAACTGATCTGCAGAGCAGATTCTGGTATGCCCTGTTTCTGACCTTTGTTCAGTAAAACAGGTATAACTTTTTAGAAATTAGCTATCGACAATCCGGAGGTAGTTCTGAAAACTAGACATCTGTACCTTTTCAGACATATTCCACTTATATGCTGAATATTTCTGGAAAATTCCCAGTTCGTTATTGAAGCTGGCTGATAGTGCAGCAGATTATATTTTCTGCGTTTTTGGGGATTTATAGCACTCTTAGCTATCCCAATAGATACATGGACGAATTTGCAAGTTTGCTAGGACATCTAAAGTCGTTTGAGTAGCTCTTTTCACTTATGACCAGATGAAGAGAGATCAATGTAGGTGAGACATAAAGTCCGCTCAAACACCTTTATCGAAATCTCTTGTCCTAAACATCACAAGTTACTAAGGTGAGCCCTAGTAGACAATAGGTTTGTAGCAACCACAAAACATGTATATTACATAGAAAATGTAGACAAGCCTGTTATTAATAAGACAAAATAATGCCTTTATTAATAATGTCAACATCATACATCAAAGTTTGTTAATCCAAAGTAATTGACCAACATTATCAAACATAATACTTAAGCACACACGTCTTTTTATATGGAAAACATAAAGCTCTAATCAAAATCCGGTATCTCAGCAATTGAGTCTCTGCCAATTTTGAAGTTTGCCTTAATGAGATTAGCCTCTGCTCCATCTCTATCTTCTGCTTCGTTGTTTCTTTGATCCTTAAAATTCGCAAAATCTGAGCACACTTAGTTGTTGATTTTCTGTCGAATTTTTGGTGTGTTGTAATGCAACGAAATTTTACATACCCAAACTAGACACGTACACTAACACTTATGCAAATTTTCATAATTTTTCTAGACCTGTAGCTAGGTTGAATAATTTATACAATAGTATACAGAAAACAGTTCTGAAAACTGATGTGTTCAAAGATCAAGTAAATTCGGATTGGGTGGTTTCAATATAACGATGATGATCTTGGAAATTCATAGATCCCTCACATTTATTGCTTATCAATGGTAATCAATACCTATTGACCCAAAACTTCCGCAATCTATCTTCTCAAACATTTTGAGAATAAACAACTCGTTTGATTCGAGAAAACATCATGCGTCTTATCTTGGCCTCTCTTAGCATTGGTACCTCAGCCTCCATGGCTTCTTTGGTCACCATGGCCTCTATGGCCGACGCTTCCTCTATCATGGTCATCGATCATGACCTTCATGTGCTAACTTATGACGTCATTCCTTGTGTGGGCGGTAGTAGAGACCAAAAACTGTCTCATCAAAATTCCCTTAACTTAAGGGTTCCGCTCCTTGCGCCATTCTCTTGCTGCGCTTTCATAATTCTCATTGTGAACACCCTTAGTTCCAATTTGCCTTGAATTATGATTATATTGAGGATTTTCTCAATCAAATTTGCTCTTCAATTGCTTTCCACATAATTGGAGCATGGATCTAAGCTTAAGCATATCATAGTTGATTGATGCAATTTGCTCGAAGTCGGAAAACTACATGTTATTCCACTTCTCTTTTAGATCAGGGAGCATGGTGTCAATGCACTTTTGCATATCAAACACCATGAGAAAATAGAAGATGTATTAGTTTCGCACTCGTAAGAGATTTCCTCGACAACTAATTTGTTTTCTAATATAATACTTTGATTAGACCTTTACTTTGATGTATATGGTCTTACGAACTCTCTTTGTTCGTTTTAATCGATGCTCTTATGAGCACTCTTTGTTCAATCAATTTTGTGAACGCTCTTGGTTCACTCATGAACGCTCTTAGTTCACGTGGGAACGCTCTTAGTTCCAAGAATGCCCACCTTCAAGAAATGTACGGTGTAGAAAAGAGGGATAGGATGTTATCCCGAAATCCCTACCGAAAAAATCAAATTTCCCAAAAGAGTAGGTTATCTTAAAAAAAGACAAAGCTTAGTACATAAAACTTACTTGTTCTTTTATTACAGAACAATTCTTTTTCTTCCTCTTTTCTCTTCGGGATCACAGCAGCTATTGCAGTCGGCGGCGGTGCTCAATTTTAGAGCTTCGTGCTGATAACGTGTTTTAGGAAATAAGAATGTAGAGAGAATAGTTTGAAGCAATGAATTCTGTGTCTTTATTAATGGAGGAGCAACTCCTATATATAGGAGAGTACAAGAGATACCATCAGAAAAGTAATCATATTACAATACTAGATAAGTTATACTTGCCATATCCTATAATCTCCACCATAACTAGGAACAACAAATATCCTACAACAATCTAGTACTAGGGTAAACAATGAATATAAAGAATTATATGTTGACAGTCACACTATTTCAGTCCAGAAGTGTAATATAACTTGCCTATCTGATGCTGCTTTTAATTGTACAAAGAGACTGCATGTGCAGCTATTACTATCACCCTTTGAATGTCTTGCAACTTGTCTTTTTATTTTCAGGCTTGGAACTCACATGGAACTAAGACAAGGTGAACTTTCTGTGAACTTTCTGCCTTGGGTTGGAAAACTAAGAAGGTTGCTGTGACTGCTGGGAGGTAGCATTCAATTTAGCTTTCCCACTAGTCAAATACATCTTTGTGTCGTTGTCTAGTCTCTTGGAGGTCGGAGCTCTTGAATGTTGGTTCCCCGTCCCCTTTGTGGGGATTGTATTGGATATGTTGCAAGTTGGAACTCATCGTGTCTACAATGGATCATGGCCAACGATTGAATACAAGCCCTGTTTATAGGAAGTGCTAGAAATGATTTTAGGGCTGTAGATTATCAATATGCTGCATATAAATGTACTACCCACAATGCTGGTTCGCTGTTAATATTCCAAATACCAGAGATCTGAAACTGTAATGATTTCACTGTAAATCGAAGGAAACAATTTTGTGCTCTCACTAGTCAGTCTTTTGAATCCTATTTTTGTTTTAATAAACTGAAAGTATTGTTTCAGATAATTTTCTATTATCTTCAAGCATAGATTTGGTCTTTGTCAGGTCATTTATTTACTATATAACAATTTTGAAGTAAAGTGTAACTGTTTTAAACCATGTTCATACTGTTCTGCGCGTGCCATGCGTGCGACGACCCTTTAAGCCAAAGCTAATCTCATCTCAGCCTCACTCATCTCATCCCGCCTACTCTCGCTTACATTCAGCCTTTACTCTCATCGCAGCATCACTCACTCATCTCTCCAACACAGTCGCAATCACACACTACAATGTCACTTCATCATTCGATTGATTTGTCAGCGTCACTCTCACTTTTCGATTTGAAATTTAGGATTCCATCATCGTTGCCCATCTTCTGGGTTCCTAAGGTTTGGATATGGATTTCCTTTCTCTCCTTGATTTGAAGTTCTTTTCCTTACTGTGTTTCTATTTGTGGATTCGGATTTCATAGGTTTGCAATAGGCCTCTACCTGTTTGGGTTTCATTCGAGTGTCTTGATCACGTTGACAATCGCGACTTTGATATCGAACTTCGTAGCGGTGACCCATCCTCCCCGATCCCGACTAGGTATAGTTGGGTCTGCTCAGCTGTCATCTCTGCTCTGAAATCAAGTATTGATTTCATTTTAGTGAAAAGCTAGCTTCAGTGTGTCCACTTATCGGGGGATAGTATGTTGTTAACCTTTTGGGCTTCTCTGTCGACCTACATTGAAACTTAGATCAGTCTCCACTCTCCATTGTAGTCTATCAGTGCGGCTGCGATCGAATCTCAACCAAAGGCTTCTTGGTCTATTCTCTGCTATGAGGGTTCAGAGATAGGGTAGAGTCAACATACTCATCATACAAATTTGATCTGTGTATTCTAGGTAAAATCTTGATTTGAAACCCAGTTGGTAAATTCTTGATTTGAAGATATTTGCATCTCACTGTGCAATATATATATATATATAGTTAGTTAGTTAGCTTCCTTTTTGGGGTTCATGGTTATCTTCTTTTTTATTACTTATATATATAGGAAGAGAGAAGGGGCAAGGAGAATGCATACGCGATCTTCAATGGTTTCATGGTCTAGCATCCACTCCCTGAGTTGGTATTGATTGTTGTAGCTCACAGTGAGTTGAGTTGGTTTGACTTTACAAGAATCATGTATGTTTATGAAGCAGAACGATCCTTTTTTCTTTTCTTCTTCTAATGTTACAGTATATAATGTGAATACCAAATTGTTAATAAACGCAGATATCCTTGATATATATTGGTGTGGGTTAAGTTAATTTAGAATTCCCCATATGTATCTTTATCATATATCTACTATTTTCCAGGTAAGCACTTCTGCTTTCAAGATGCCCTGATAATACAAGTTTCTACTGCTTATGAGGACTCAAGATGGGAAGGAAGGTTGCTGGAAACATATGGCACTCAAAATGTCTACAACGACAATCTCTTTACAATGTACCTCTGCTTTAGAAAGGTATTGAACCTTTCTGAGTTTATGTTCTCAGTTAGGCTATCATATGGAGCTATATTATTGTTTCCTGAAATTGTGATCAATTTTCGTGATTCAATTTTGTTTTCCTGATTCATCATTGATTTTAATTGATTACAGTGGGTTCATGATTGAAAATCTGTTTCTGAAACACTAGGTTCATCATTGAAATTCTATTCCGGGTGTAGCAATCTTTATACTGTAATTCATATGCAAATCCGGCAATCCCTTTGAATCAGTAAAGCCATCTTTTTAGATTTCGCCTTTCTACTGCTGAATAAACCTCTCTACGGGTTGGCTCATTCAAATTCATTGGGTTCACTTGAGGCTGTAGATAGCCTGACAAAGTCTTTTGGATTTTGGTTTGTTGTGTATGTCTGCGTTTTGGATGTATGCAGTGGCTTTCTTTGGTTTTTATGCATTTTTGTAATTATGTGTGTGGGTGGTGTTATCCTGATTTTGTGAGCTGGCAGAATAGAATATACATATGAGTGATTACATATAGACATGATTACTGATTATATGTGTAAGTGATTATACTGATTATTATGTATAAGTGGAACACATTTCGTTATACAATTTTGTTTTCATGATTACCAATTTTCCATGGCATTTAGATTCTCATTTCGCAACTAGACTTTTTGCCTAGGTGGAAGGTAGAAACCCACTCTTTAGAGCAAGTTGATTGCCGATTTGATTTTTTAACGGTGATATATTTGTTAATCGGTTTAACGGTGATGGGTAGAAACCCAATCTATCAGTTGCAGTGATAGGTTTGTTTAATTGGTGTATATATAAATTTTCTTATATAAGAAATATATTCAACGGAAAATTGAATATATAAACCCAAAATATATATGTTAATAAGTGCGAAAGGTATCTGATGGTGTTGTTTTGTGGGCTAGATTGAAACTATCAGTTATATTATAGTTTCAAGTATCTCTATACAAATTAGCAAGCATCACAGATTTCTGGGTAGTATATATAATATAATATGATATGCATTAGTATATATAATATACTGATAGCTGAAATGGATCAGTATATATAATATGATCAGTAGTTGTGGTCATACGTGGGTTCTTCCTAGTTTCATCAAATTTAGTTAAATTTGTGTGTATCTTTGCTTCTTTGTGTATCTTTGTTTCATCGGAAAAAGCTTTAGCGTTTGTTCTCGACGATTTTCGATCTTTGCAGTCAAGCTCTATTCTCACTTCATCTATTCTGTCTCCCTCCATTTACAAAAGTAAGCTTTTTCGATCTCTTAAAATTGATCTCGAGTTGATGTTTGCTTTTTCAATCTCTCAGTGTTGATTTTGGTAGTTGATTGTTGCTGAAACTCATTTTGGGTTTTCTAGAATGCAAGTTTCAGTGTGCATTTTTAGCTGTGCTCATTCCCTGTCACCATAAAAGTCTCTTAGCTTCCATGATTTTAAAGTTATACATCTAGATAATCACCAATTGCTGTATCCAGAATGCTTGCATATCCCTGTGGTGGAGTATAATGGCTTGGTTGGTTGAATTAATGGTTATTGATAGTATTGTAACTGTAGAAAAAATTATCCTATTATGAATTGAATTGATGCTTTGTGTATCATCTTAGATGATACAAATAATAATTGTGTCTATTTCAAGTAACAATCAACTCAGTGGTCTTCCTCGTCGTTGTTTTCTAGCCTCGCTATTTGAAGTTGGAGCGCTTTTGCAGTGAGGTACGTAATGGAACTCTTTCCTTCTCCCTATTGATTCATGCGCTGGTATTGATCTGGGTCAAGGATCCTGATTCATCGGTCTCTTCCCTTTGCTTTCTCATTTTCGCAGCCTCTCTCTCTCGCCTCGCTTGCTCGCTCTCTCTCCGACCAGTTCTTCGTCTGCCCTCATTCCACAGAGGCTACTCTCTATCTCACTTACTCCATGTTCTTTCTGTTTTCAATTTTTCCTCTCACATACTGCGGGATTTCAAAGATTTGGGTGCCCATTCCTATAATCGACGGTCGGTAGCTGTAGTGTCAGCATTGCAGAATAACCTGTTTGGAGCTCATGGACGGTACTTTCATTGATGCCCTTTTGATTTGTTTTAGCTTTTGTTATATAGGGATTACTGATTTTGATTTGGATTTCGTGTAAAAATCCGATCTTTGATAAGTTAACTAAAGAATTATGATTTGTGTTGTTCAGGCTGGGGAGTAAGAGATTGAGAATGTGTATTTGACTATTAGGTGATTTAGCAAAATGGGTATTATAAATAATAGTTATGCAATGTGCATGATAAATTTGAAAAATATGCATGTTGATTCTTCTTGATGCTGAATTTTGCTTTTACAAAATGAAAAACAATTGCATTATTAAAGGGTCGACTTATCGTAAGGTTGAGTGCGTGCTGAAGCTACAATATATAGTGTATTTTTCTTCAAGTTTATGAAGATTGAGGAGATACTTATGTTACTCATATAAAAAATTATCACTTCAAGGGATTTATTTAGGATGAAATTTTTTGGAATATTGGAGGAAATATGTATAGGATAACCTCTGGGAGGGTGCCAATGCCAAACATATATTGAATGATTACAATCATTACGTGCACTGATGCTTATGTAGTGGATTTACAAAATGAGTTTTGAATTAGGATTGCTTCCATTATTGACTTTCTGGGTTTGAATGAATCAAGTTCTAGAGTGTTGTTAAATTGGTCTCTTCTGATCTCTTTGAAACAACGTTTCATATTGTTTAATAGCAAGCAAGATAACTAAGAATTATTGGGATGGGAGTGGAGTGGATGTGTAAGTAGCAGGCTTGAACTATAAGGTCTCGGTGCTTTTCAGTTTTAAAATGTGTATGAGATTATGAGCAGTCAACACTGCCTCTGAACTTTTCAGACTAGGCTTAATATCATTTAGCAAGCAAGAGTTATATCTTAATTTATTTCTAAAGATCATTTCCTGATTAAAGTTAGTGTGTCTTTCAGAAATTTTGTGAACAGTTCCACTGCTGAATAAGAGACTCTACACAACTAAACAAATGTTGCAACTGAAGATCTAAGACAAAATTGGACTAAAAGTATTACTTTTAGGATCAGAGCCAATTTTTGCAGTGAGCTTGTGAGTGAATTGGTGATTAGAAATGTGATTGCAAGTCCAAATTCTTTGAAGGCAGCAACAATTGAGGAGATGCACGCTGTCACGCTAGAGCATTGTCATTGTGAAAGGAAATGAGGAATAGAAAATGTGCAAGGACAATCTTCATGTCATAATCTGAGAAAAGAACAAGGAGGTAGATCCAATACTATCTATTTTATAGTCCCTATTATTAATTATGTTGTGCTAAAACTATGAGAAATCCATTCTATGCTCATGAATGAAAATATGAAATTGAAGAGAATTGACTTATGCTTTTATTGTAGTAATTTTTTTTAAAAATCCTGAATCTGTTTTGTATGAGTTTATAGTTATCATATTTGTTTTATTATATGGCACTTGGTATTGCAATGCCCTTTGTCCCTTCCTCTGTACTTGCAAGTTTTGTGGGTTTATGCCTAATGCTTTTTGGGTAAATCAAAGCAAGTTGGGATGATTTTTGTGCTGTTTGTCTTTGCCAAATGGTATAAATACCATATATTTATAGTTCACGATAACCATATTTAAAAGTTTTAATCTCTGGGTTTTGAGTCAAATCGTTAAAGGTTTTGCATAACACTGCATTGGCTTTGTCTACAATAAAGAATATGATGCATAATCTTCATTTTGTGCATCATCTTCATATGGCCTATGTTCTTTTTTTGCAAATTCTGATGAGCTAACATATTAGATGAAGGTGCAACTAATTTAACTGAAATTTTCTTTTAATGAAATGGACCACTTTCACATACATGATCCAATTTAGATGTATCATCAAACTTCTTTCTGTATATCATTATATAATTCCATGTTCTGTATAATGTTTGGTATGCAATGTTTTGTAATCTACAATTACTTACAACTCTTATTGATTCATTTTCTTTTCCTTTTGAGTTTATACGATTTATCACATGCGCGCGAGTGGTTTCTCTAGCTTCTACTCTAGGGGTTTGTGGGAGATTGTTAGTTTATGGAGGAGTCATGGGAATATATATATATATATATATGGTTCTATTAAAATCTAAATCCTACATATGCTTCTGTTAAGCTTTATGAATATTTTGTATTGTACGAACTTTGCTTGGATATAAGGCAGCTATGATACCAATGATCATGATGATGTACCTATGTGGTTTGATGATATAAGTGAATTAAATTTGTCAATAGCATCCACTTAGATCTCTGTGAACTTTAGATAGAGTATTAGTAGCATTGGTCTTAGTTTTATTTTAGTCCTTAAGCTGTGGTACGATTTTAGACTTTGATCATTTTGGTTTGTAGTATTTGATGTGGATGATCATTGAGCTTTGTTTGTTAGTGTTTTTACTCTTTTCAAATTCTACTAATCTTAGTTTTTAGAATATCAAAATATGGATATTTCATATTGCAAATGCTTGGCATTAGAATTTACCGTCTGTTTTGCAAGTTCATCTGTTAAAGTTTCAACTAGATTATAAAGTATGATGTGTTGTAGAACCTATTGACATGTGATTGTTCGATAATATGTATTGGAGTTGAAATATATCCTGATGACCTATACTGCAAATCGATTGATTATCGTAATACAGTGTTCACATGTGATTATATCCTGATGTATTTTTTATGCTACTAATAAAGAGCTGAAATATAACCTAGGTTTTTTTGTTATAGAGTTATTGGATTCCATACATGCTCTTCAAATTTCAGTTCTCTCACATTGTCTTCCATCATATCTAGAAGACTGAGTTTCGTTTATAGCCTGTTCAAATGAAGTGTTGTGATTCTGTTGTGGTATGATAATCTGTCACACTTGACCCAGAGGATGTCTTACAATTGCTATCGTTCATGTGTATTTTCATTATTGTCTTTGTGACTCTGATTTGGTTGATTAAAAGTTCTTGGGTCCGATTGATTTCTTTGTCCTTCTGGGTTGTTCAAAATTTTGAAGCTTAATCCAATTGATATCACTTTGCTATTGCCTTCACTGATTATGTTAATTGTATGGTGGAACATAAACAATTGTACATGGTCGAAAAAAAAGTAAAAATATCACAGGGTTGGTCTTTTACAGATATCTGCAATTGCGTACTAGACTTTTGTAAGGTAAGTTGTTGATTGTTTTACTGTTGTTTTTGTGCCCATTTTGCAATATGTTCGTTCTATGTGAGATTGATTGATTATTGTTATTTTTGATTACTATCTATGTTTGCGGCATTTGTGAGATTTTTGTCTGAACATCATTCAAGGATTTGCAAATTGAGATATGGATTATTTTTTGTTTTTTCAGTTCCTATATTTTTTTTTCGTTCCGTATATTTTCTAATTTAATTTTTTCCATTGTTTAATTTTGGTCACTTTTTTCAATCTATATATGCATTCTATGTGCTTTTACAACTTTTGTGCTCTATGAATCATTCAGTAGATTGACGTTGATAACAAAAATTCCATGTTGACTTCTATACTACTTGATAAGTGAAAGCAACTCTATATTTTTATCTGCACTATGAGCTCTAGCATAAAGAATGCTTGATGGAGATGCTAACCTATCATAGATGCAGGCATTTATTCATTTCAGAGGAAAACTAATTTTTTCTTTTCCAGCGGATGCCAAGAAGAGGTCAATCAACCACCAGTAAAAAAGAAGGGAGGATGGCCACTAGGGAAGTCTAGGAACCCATAGAAAATGTTCGACCTATTTCATTATTGAGGTTTATTCATTTTTGAGCATTATTGATTTCTTATTTTGCAGAAAATGTCAAGAAGAGGCCAATGAACAACTAGCAAAAAAAGGGAAAGGAGGATGGCCAAAGGGAAATGCCAGGAACAAACATAAAAGATTTCACTTATTCCATGAATATTGACTTTTTCTTTTTCACAGTTGTAGAACATAATTTGAATTAGAAATAATAAGAAACCAACATTGTACCTTATTGTCTGTATAAGAGTTCGTGCTTAAATATTTTTGAATCTTTGTGGTCCTTTCATTGAAGAAAATTTGGTTTAGATATGGATGATTGTCCCTAGATCTGACTCTTTTGTTTGATTATGGTTTGATTTGTGTGTTATCTTTGCTTAAATTTGGTAACTTGTTGTTCAAGTTCCTCCAGCTTCCAAATCTTACTATCTAAAACACCTTGCCATTCTGTTTTGTTCTTATATAGCATGAGACCACGTAAAATCTTCACTACAAGTGGTGAACTCTTGCACCTTTTTGCTATATCCTGCCCCATATTACTTTCAAAATCTATACACTTATCTTTATTATGAAATGCAATCTTTCCGTCTGTCAAAGCTTTATTATACGTATGGATTGATCAACTCCATAGATACAATCTGTATTGCTTTACTTGACTAGGCCTTGCTATACCTACAATTTATGTCTCTTTCACATTGTTGATATTAATATTACATAGAACAATAAATTGATAGGCTCTATGCCTTTTTCATAAGAAATTTGGGTTCTACCTTTGATCATTGTTACATAGTCTGATTTTGGTTGCATCATTGATCATCAATTATTTAATATAGATGATTCCTAACAGAGGTACCACTACTTTTTTTGTTGTTGCAGAAAATTGCAAGAGATCCATGAAGAATCGGCAAACAAGAAGAAAAGAGGCTGGCCAAAGGGGAAGAAAAGGAAACCATTGATAGCTAACTCAATTGGCATCATTTGGTTGGAGAGACCTCGGCTCTAATGGGAGGAGAGGCAGCAGCGGAGGCAACACCAACGGTTTCAGAGCACCAACAAAGTCACCACATTGCTGGTCTTAGGGAATTGTTGATGCAAGTAAACAAGCTCAAACAAGATAGAGCAGCTCTCGATTGCTGCATAAGGTAGCTACAAAAAAATGTATCCCTTTTCTTCCAACTAACCCAAATAATGAAAGGTCTCTTGGTCTTGGTCTTGGTCTTGATCAATTAACTAACTTTTCTTCATCTTTTGTTTTGTTTGTAGGGACTATTTATGTATATAGCGGCTTACGGATTTTGTACATACAAGATGAGAAAGAAGAGTTTTTTTTTTCAATTTTCAATCCACTCCATCTCATTTTCTTTTATTGATGTAAAATATAACATCTTAGAATGTCTAATTTAGCCAGAAAACTGTAGCCTTTTGGTATGATATGTCTTAATGTCCGTACTTTATGCCTGACTACAACAATATTTTTAGGCAAAGTGGTAATGAAAGTACTTAGGATGTGGTTGTTCCCTCAAGTCTGTTATTAGAAGTACTAATATTTGCCGAAACATAATGATATTTGCTGAAACAATTGCAAACAATTATGATAGCACCGCCCCAACGAGGCGAGTAGCCACCTAGTTCATCTAGAACATGCAAGCAGAGAGAGAGAGAGAGAGAGAGAGAGAGAGAGAGAGAGAGAGAGAGAGAGAGAGAGAGAGAGAGAGAGAGAGAGAGAGAGAGAGAGAGAGAGAGAGAGAGAGAGAGAGAGAGAGAGAGAGAGAAGGTAAGAAGGTACATACTTGGTGATGTAAAAACTTGCCGGCTAAATAAACACAACCAAACAAATGGCCAACATGAAACACCATTTATCTCAAAGGGTGACCGGTCAACGGTCAAACCGCCGGAATGAAGTCAATAGTCAATAGAGAGATTATGATAGATTAATAGTATTGAGTGATTCATTAATTAAAATGAGGGTAAGCTAGTCCTTTTACCTAGTTAGTTGGGTAGTGAGAATTCTAAATTTTTTACTTGGCTAGTGAGAATTAAATTTTTTTTCCGTAAGCTCTGGAGAAAAACTCCATTTTATTTATGTATGGCTGATTTTAAATTATATTGAACTTATTCGGCTAATTCGATAGATGAACTTTTAAAAATATGAATGATGTACCTCACTTCTAAAACTGTATCTTGGTGATATCATAAATGTCCGTTTATTATGATGATGATGCGGCTAACGCAAAACTCAAATACAAGGATAAAATACTAATTTTTCCCTTCTATGACTATTTTACTTTATTTTTTTGCATGATTTTTTTTTTCTAAAATTGACGATTTCTCCCTCTATTGCATTATTTTTTTCTTTCTAAAATTAATTTCTTTTCACGGCTTCTCTTTGTATGCCGGAAAAAATTTCATATTTTACATGTGTCCTCATATTATTGGTTTAAAAAGTTTATGGTCCATATATAAGCTTAGTATAGGATGATCGGGGCAGTATCCAACTACCTTGGCCCATAATTTCAGCTTCTCTCTATCGTCGGAAACTCTCGCCGCCAATGGGTCAGCCCACCCAGACCCAAAGAAGGAACAAAGGACTAATATATAAAAAATATATAAAAATTGAGATTGATAATCATTCAAGAAAAATCAGTTATGGTATATTTATGAACTACGGTATATTTATGAAAAATAAATTATGATATCTTTATGATCTTAAGATGATATATTTATGAACTACGGTTAGTATACTTATTTACTAGAGTTGGTATATTTGTTTTTTGAGTTCGTGTTGAGTCCTAACACACAAAATAGAAAACAATTTTTTTTTGAAGTTTTTTTTCAGAGAAAAAAGATTTTATTTTAAAATGTGAACTTTAAAGTAAATTTTTAGTCGGTGACTTATGGTATATTGAGTAATCAGGACCTAATAAATTTTCATATAAATATAGTCACTCGCTCGCTCGCTGAGTCGCTGGAGCAGAGAGAGCAGCCAGCAACAAAAGCAGAAGCCTAATTTCATACCCAAACCAAATTGATCTCATCTCGTGCGTGCGTGTCGACTCACTCAGGTATGTTGTTTTGAATGATTCGATTGCGAAATTTAACTGATTATTGTTATGCTTCTGAGTACAATAGAATCAGTTGAGAGTATAGAAAATTCTGGGTTGCTTTCTCAACGAATGTAATCATTAGATTCATAGTTTGTTGGTTTTTACAGTAAAAATACTCACTCACTCACGCCTATCTATCTGTGTTGGTTCAGCAGCTATAATGAGAAAGCAGTCCGTTTTTGTTATGTTGGCTAATAGTAGATCCCACATTTTTGGTTCCTTGTTTGAAGTCAAATCGGAGGATGTTGGAAACTCCAGTCCTCGTCCACTACATGAACCTTTAGCAAAGTTCTTCCAAGAGCACATGAACCATTCGGTAAACTGGTCTTGTTGTTCCTTGGGTAGTCAGCTATGCCTACTTCCACATATTACTTCTCAACACCCTTCCAAGTCGGAAGCCTTGAGTGGATACCACTTCAATGTCAACACCTTGGAATGGAATGTAATCAAGCCGCCCAATCCCAAATGCAATGCCACAGTTGTATCTGCATATGGGAAAATTTATTCTATTGTTCATCCCTACTACTCCGTTGATGCTAAAGAACCGTCTTTTGAGCGATATGATCTCCAAAATTGTTCTTGGGAACCTCTGAAAGCTTTTCCTTATGCTCCGGGTCATCCAGAAATAAACATAAAGGGTTATGCTGTTGCTTGTGGACTCATTTTGTATAATATCTGTTACCTTCACGCTACAAACAGCCACCCACCTAGATCAGGGAAAGGTAAGGCACTTGTTCTACCTAGAAATCTCACATATATGTTTTAGTTTATATATCTCTAACATATGATTATATTGTTCATCAATGAAAACTTGCCCTACCATGGTAATCCATACTCTCTCAATTGATCAATTAATCTAAAAGATAATTATAACTTTCTTTTGATAAATTTTTCTCTTCAAGAGTTATATTTTGAAGCTTTTCTTATTCTTAATTACAAGTTTTTATCGAATAACATGCAGATCACCATAAATAATTTACTCTTCTCCTGGCATTTATAGTTCAAGCTACTTCAGTTTTTCATTTGAAAGAAAACTAGCAAAAGAAAAAGCACATTACTATGATCTAATTAGTATTATCGACTTTTAACTGGCTGACATCTACTATGACTGATCGATCGAGGTCTTTATAATTTAGAATAAAATTATATTTGACAGGATAGGTTTTGCAGCTTTTCTCATTTATTTGATTCTATTTGTGACGGAAAGAAATTTAAATTCCCCCCCCCCCCCCCCCCCCCAAACTAACTAATCTGCCTCTACCCTTGTCTACAGATGTTGAGTATCAACTATGGGCTTATGATGTAAACAAAGATGTATGGCTTCAAGTCAAAGTTGAGGACCCAGATTGCTATAGTTTTATAGGATCGGCCATATATGCAAACGACACTGTCTACGGCTTATCACACAGGGTGGAAATTATGGAACTCTCTTTTACAAGGCACCAAACCGCTGATGAAGGTCATTCTGTGACCTGTTCTCTGAAGTCATGTGCCATTTTACCGGACTCTCTGGTCCTTGAACGTGTCAGTCCAAACGCTATACGACTTCTCTCACTGAATATGGTTCATCTGGGTGATCTGAACTTTTCTATTATCCAGTTTGGCTCTCTCCGAGGAGATGCTTGGTTTCTTAAACTCACCAGAATTCAGCTTGTGGGACAAGCGACAATGGAAATCAAGATTGGATGTTCAAATATATATGAGGTGCCTTATGAGTATGGTCCATATTTCGAGCATTGCTTCACACTGTAAGCCCCTTCCCTTTTAGTTTTTCATCTCAATGTATATCTGAACATATCTCAGGATTGTTTGTTGTTTCATTGTCTTATGACTCAGTGATTGTGAAGATATTGACAAAGAGGAAGAGATTACCGGCCCAATTGACCACAAAAAGTCTGTTGACTGCCACTTCAAGCCGTATGTTCCATCATTATTTTTTATGTTTAAAAAAATATATATATAATTTCCAATGGGGATAAGTTCCTATCCCCTTTATTTTGCACGCCACTCTATATAATTTTACTTTTTGAATCAGAGAGTATGATTATATCGAGACTGACGGGAGAGAGAAAGAAAGAAAAAAGGCCAATGATAGTTCCGTCCATGTCCAGTAAGTTCCATTCTGGTTGATATGTTGCTTGCATTCATATATCTAGTCTTCGCTCACTTCATCTTAATTTTTTGCAGAGACGAAGTTGGGATTGCTTCTGCTTCAGCTCTAGTTGAGGCCATTGACTTGAAGATAGCATTGAAAATTGTGCTCAGAAATTCATTGGTTCATGAAGTCCTCATAAGAGGACTGGCGGATATTTCCAGGGCCATTGACGATAGTGATGTAGAGTTTTGTGTTTTAGCTGATGACTGTGACACGGATAATTATGATTATATAACAGCACTGTGCAAGAGGTTTAAGGTTAAATTACTGACAGTTCCCAGTGCTAAAACTCTTGGAGACTGGTGTGTGGTAAGTAAAGATAATTCCCCTTGGTTTTTTATTACATTTTACAGTAATCTTTGTTTGTCATGTCCTAGTTTCTCCTCTTTATCATCATCAATAGTTCCATCCCACTCTTTTAATCCTCATCAATAGCTCCACGATTAATAGTCTTTCAATTAAGAACAAGTTTATCTTTATTTCCAGGAATTATTTGCCTATAATTAGTGTTTTTCTTTCTTTGGTTGCCCTATGATGAGTTATGATGTGGTGTGATACATGTGGAGCGCCTGAAATGTTTTTTTTTGGTTGGGCTTATTAATTACTTTTCTAGCTTCCGGTTAATTTTGTAATATCTTATTTCTCAGCGTTATGAGATTGATTACGAAGGAGAGGCAAAAAAGGTCGTTTGTGCTGCTGTTAAGGTATTGTTACAATTCAATTGAATGTATTGATTTTGTACGGTTCCATGTTTACCTCTTGAAGCTATCTCTTGTGAATTCAGTGTCAGATCTATCCAAAGTTTGGTAATCTATTATATTATTGTTTTCATTTTGACGTTTATGTTTGGCAGGCTTTTGGACAAGAAGAACCAAATGCTGTTAGTGTTGTCCAGGAACACTTGAAGCATGTTGAACCTGGAAAACCTCACAGCGTCACCTGTGATTAGGGGAAGAAAGAGAACCTAGGATCACTTAAAAGTCCATTCATCCCGGAAAACTTTGCACATCGTCTCTTGTGATTAAGGGGTTGTGTCAGTCAGGTTCTCATGTACCTTGTTTAATTTTCTGTATGTCTCAAGTCTTGATGTATAACAGTGTTTATTTTGGAGCATATTTTTTTGGGATATTATCAAACATGACATGGATGCTCTTGTTAGTATTTTTTTTTCAATATGGGATCATCCTTCCATTGCCAATTCAATAATAGGCTACATTACTCTTATGCCCAAATTTGTTGAACTGATTCTTCAATTTTACTTCTGAGTTCAGATCTTCAATCTTTTGGTACTACTACCGTCTTCTTCCTCCTTTTTTCTGCAGGGTTTTCTATTTTCACTTATCAATATAAATTAAGGAAATTCAAGATGTATTGGCCTAGTTGTGTAGTGGTTCTGTTAAGGCTTACATTCATAGTTGGACATAGGGCTGCCTAGTTGTGTAGTGGTTCTGGACATAGGGCTGGGCACAAATCCTGGTCCCGTTCTGATCCCGGCGGGATTTGAAACTAAAAATGTCTATCTTGTCCCGTTAGAAAAACAACGGGATGGGACGCGGAACTGAAATTTCTTGTCCCGTTAGGTCCGTCCCGTCCTATATATAAATTAAAATTGATCTTGACTGTTGATTTCAATTTTGTATTATTATGTTTTTAATTTTGTATTGCTATGTTTTAATTTTCTTCTTTTCTTGTTAAACTTATGAGATGTGAACTTGTGTAATAGATTATGAATGTTATTCTTGTTATGTTTGATATTATTAGGTTATGGATTGTGACTTATGAATGTAAGCAAGTTGTGTAATTGTAATAAGATCATAGATGCATGTTGTGATTTATGAATGTAAGCAGGTTTTTCTTCTTTTTTGTTTCCAATTTTGTGGCGGGATTGGGTCCGTCCCGTTCCGATCCGTCCCGTCCCATCCGGGATTGGGCTTGGCATGATTTACTCTCAAAATGCAAGGCTCGTCCTGATCCTGTCCCGTGTGTAACAACGGGGACGGGACGTGGGATAACCTCAATCCCGTCTCATGCCCAGCCCTAGTTGGACAATCAGAAGACTTAATATCAAGATGGTAGGTAGGTGTGGGGGCGTAAAAAATCATCTAGGACTTGATATTTCCACAAGAACAAATCATCGAACACTAATTGGACGAAGCCCTCAGGGAGCAGAAATTTGGTGCTGAAAAATGTGAATGAATGAAATAAATGTCGCGAACTAGTATTTATAGGCGTGAATCTCCCTCCAAAGTAGGGAAAACGGCGTGGGCATCAAGGATCTGAAGTTTTGAACCCTCAGGCCCAAATTACTCATCCATTTTTGCATGTCCGTTGGGCATAACTGGAGGTTCGCCGACTTCTCGCTGTCATTTCGTCAACCTACTCTGACCTGGTCTCACTCGCCCAAGTACCTCCTTTTAACCTCACGGTCCGGCCCCATCTCTCCACTCATCGACTTAGACTTTTACGAACTTCATTTTGGGCCTTATTAATTCTTACGGTTCATCACATTTGGAGTATTTTTGACAGAAAATTATACCCCACAGTAGGCAAATGTTTTTTTTTACAGGCAATTTGAATAGGCTTTATTTCAAAAACAAACTAGATTCTACAAACACAGGATATTTGTTCCAATCTATGCAAGATGAATAATAACATAACCCAAGATTGCACGCTGTGAAGACTGCGCAATGTGAATGAGCATCACCAAACAGTAGGCAAATGTGATCAGTAGCACCAGTAGTCATTTCGGATCTCATCATCAAAGTACGTAGTCATGGTGCTAACCTTTTTCTGTTTGCAAAAATAAAAACTGTGAGAAATTATATTTGTGTTTACTGGCCACGTGAGCAAATGGTAAAGATCCCTAGCTAACAAAAAAACTAGATGATGGGTTCAAATTGAGGGAAGAGGGAAGGGAGAAGACTCAGAAGAGAAAATAGAGAGAGAAGGCTAAAAGATATAATTCATTCGTCCCCATTACAAAGTATACTTTGTTATAAGTTATAAGGCAAACAAAATTTCAATGGTACTTGAACTTTAGTGGATCTATAATTGTGCTCCTTGAACTTTCAAATTATTTATGTGATATCTGTACTTTTAAAACACATCTCTGGTGGTACTTGAACTTAATTTTCCGGCCAACTTTGTAAAATATGATGACGTGGACATCGCAAAATTGTTAAAATACATTTTTGCCCCTCTGTTATTATTCCCGCCCCTTAAATCCCCACGCTTCCACTACACGTGTTATCTCATCCAACCACTTTAGTTTCCACCCTCTTCTCAATCTCATAAATAGTGAACATCAAAAATTAGGCCTGGCACTTTGACCCAAGAATTGGATAAGCGAACAATTTGGACTCAATCTAAGTTACATCTCTACCTAAGTTACCTTATTACCTTTATGGTGTAGGTAGATATATATATATATATATATATATATATATTTAAGTGAAACGATATAATACATTAAAAACTAAATTCGCTGACAAAAGAAAAATTGAAATTGAAAAGACAAAATGAAAATGAAAATGCAAGTGTATTGTATTTTTGCATTCGTTAGGGTTGGTCCTGGTACTCTGCTCAGTGATCAGTGGTTGAACAAATTTGTTGTACTTCGATACGTTGATTTTTTTTTTAATATATACCTGCATTTACCGCCACTGAGCCCCAAAAATGAGTACGAAGCGTACCACCATCGCTGCCATATCCTCGCTTTGGGCCGATATGAAATGCAATAAATGAGGGAGCCAACTTTGAACGTGTTGCATCATCCAACCCCAAGAGACAATAAGAAATTCTCCGGGGTCCCAAATTCGGTACCCAAAAAAACCATAAATCCATTCCAGGCCTAGTCCATAAACCCAAAGACCCAAGTCAAACCCTAACCGAGTATTGACCGTGTAGATCTCATCCTCATGCATTAGCCGTCGTCCAGGGTCGACACCGCCATTGGTTAAACTCATGCAGGCCCTCCGCCCTTCTGGCGAAAAAATAACCAGCCATGTCCTCAAAGTCCCTTGTAGCTAGGTTAAAAATTATTTTTTGATATTTCCACATACCTTGTGTAAGCTCCTCCGCCCAAGTTGCCTACAACCAACTCCAAACCAGGTCGTCATCCCCACCTAAACCCCAACCGACCACCAGAGCCATGTCCTCACCTCAACTCACTAAAACACCTCTCAACAAAACGAAGGATGCCGAAGTCGCCGTTCACACTCAACCCCTAGTGTCGTGAGGTTTCCTAGTTTTCCGGGAAACTCGGAGCTAGGTGTATTGTATAACAACTAAAAATGACAATATATTTTGCCTTGTTTTTCTTATCGTGTACTGTATCACTAGAGAGAGAGAGAGAGTCTATTAGCTATATATATAGGTGTAATATCTTCCATTTTGAAGGCAATGAAGAAAATGAATGCCTTTTCATTTCTCTCTCTGTTTTCCCTTTTTTTTCTTGGTTACAGAGGAGGGCCAAAGGCCTAAGATTTTACTATCTCAATGTCTTCTTTGCTAAATTGCGGATATCTTCCCTACATAATGGATTTAGCCGACATTCGATCTTCTTTGTTAAATTGCTAAATTCCAAACTTATGGATTACAATCTTTAGCTAAAGCACCCAAAAGAAAGCTATGAGCAACATGGAATACATTTTCTACACTAACCTGTCGAATGGCCCAATTGGCCATTGTATGCGCCACATTGTTTGCTTCCTTACGAAGGTGAATAAAAGAAGTATTAGGAATAAGTTGGTAAGCATCCCTGATATTTGCACACAATGATCTATAAGTAGCATTCACTATAGTCAAGTCTCGAATAGCATTAACCAAAATCAACACATTAGAGCACAATCTAACATGTGCCAAGTCCTTTTCCTGAACCAATTAGCATGCCCTTAAAGTTGCCGCTATCTCCATAGCCAATGTCGAAAAGACTCTGTCAATCTTACCAGCCCATGCCAAAATGAAGTTGTCATACCAATCCCTGGCAATAATACCAATACTACCTATAGAGCGTTCTGAACCAAAAACACCATTTATACACACACAATATTGACCAATATTGGGTCTTTTCCAAACTTGGATCTCCCAACTAGGACGGTCCAGTGACCGGTTAACCAAATTAAAGTGGTCAAACCTTGCACCTGCCTGCACCCTCAGGGAGTTGCCATCAAATTGCTTCTGATTGAACACCTTATCATTTCGACCTTTCCAAATAAACCATAAAAACACCATAAGCCGAGCAAATAAGTCAGAGGAAAGAGCTAGAGAACATGCCTGTAACCAATCTCGCATAGAATCAGTGGCCTGTCCAACACCAGAGGTAATGGCAGCAGTAGTGTTCTGAATGAAAGGGCAGTCTCTAAATAAATGCAGATCAATCTCACGCTCCAATTCACATAAAGGACAAACATCATCCACATTCACCCTAAGGATGCCCCTCAGAATTGTCCGCTCTAAGAAGAGTGATTAAGACTGAAGAATCAGATTCAATTTCAATCTTAGTAAATCCATGATGAACAGAAAATCTCAATCCATGAATTAAACCCAAGGTTTCAACCTCCAACACACTTCCAACACCAATATTGGCTTGAAAACCATGAAGCCATTCTTCAGCATCCCCTCTAATTCTTTTGTTCATGTTATAATAACATCACATATAGCTCTCTGATAATGACTTTGAATTCTTTTTTTTTCAAAAGGACTTAATTTTTTTTAACTAGTCTCAATTTGAGAGAAAAGGTTTTAGCCACACACTCAAAGAAGCATATGAGTAACACTCTCACTTTATCGACAATCACAATTCCATCGTTTATACAGAGGACCCGACAACATTTGCTAGACTGGCCGGTTGGCTGGTTGCATGTCTTGAGCAGCAAGCAAGAGTGGTGTAGAGATCTTGCCTTCATTCCAGATAGGGAATAACATGGGGCGGTTCCAAATTGCACCTAGTAAACACGGGAAATCTACATGTGCATCCAATGAAACGAGACAGCCGAACATCGGACCTCACACACCCGGAGCAGGCAGTGTAATCTAAGAGAATAGCTTAATGGCTCCTAAAGAATACAATGACTGACTTAAAAGAAGAGATTTAAACTGCCGATTGATGGAGTGCATGCATATGTAATCTGGTTTTGGTCTTTTTGATCCAACTGCCACTTCTCTTAAGAATCGATACAACTGATTTACAACCATTAACCACCATGAGAATTTACATTGGCTTCCAGTTCTATATAATAACTGAATTTTGAGTTCTTGCACATTGAGAAACATAGATACACAACAAAAAGAACATTGCTACACATTAACAAGATTGCCGAAGCAGAAAGATCAATGTCCCCCGTCAGTGACGGTAGCACAAAAATTTGCCACAACATGGTACCCCCATATGGCAACTTCCACCAAGTTTGCTCTCGCTGCTCTGCTGTTTTGAGTAATAACGGCCAACACTTCACATCTTGTCGGCACTTTTTTCCAGAATCAATCTTGCCGAACAAACAATTGATCCAAAATCCTAAACAGGAAATATTAATGGGGAAGTATATCTGAAACATGATCCTTTGCATCCACTGGAATCTCCCTTCCGGGTACTTGGACATTTAGAAGATTTGCATACCTGTCAGAAATCAAACACGTTATTCAGCAGCTACTCGAACTATTCTAGGGGGAAATATATAGGCATTCGAGTTGCATTGACTAACTCTGCAGCCGTAAACATGTGCTCATGCTCCGTGATGAAAGCAAGCAAGGCCTGTGAGAAGGTAGAGAGCAATATTATGACTGTGTGGGGTATACGGGATTTACACACGATGAAAAGCAAAATATAATTGCAAATGACTTGCCTCAAATGGCATATTTAAAAGCTCATAGTAAGTTCGGACATGATCTAGTCTCTGCTGCACACTTTCACTGTTAATTGCTGGGATAGCAGCCAGTGCCTACAATGCCAATAGTCACGATAAAAAAGTGTAACCGTTGTTTACAAGATCAAATTCAAATAACCTCATCTCAAACTCTCAACAATATGGGTTAGGGACTTGGGTTTATGGGTTGAGTTACAAACTAACGAGATTACAAGTTGGTCTAGCGGCATAAGTCTAGATTTAAGTGGGAGGTGCTGAGTTAAGGACAAAATATTGTTTTTAAACAAAAAGAATTAAATAAACTAGGCTAAAAATTAAGTGACAGCCAACTCTTGCTCAGGGACAGGACTTGTTAATAAGTGCCGGTTTTTTCACTAAACATGTTTTGGCTTAATATTGAGAACCCTTACAGTGGATAAGCCCAATTCTATTCGGCACTGTCAACTTAAGAGAAACAAATATAGCATAGCCTTCTGTTCATCAAGATAGAAAATAAACTAATGTACCTGTTCCAGTGCAATCGAATTCCGGCATATCTGCTGAACCCCAAAAAGATTAATGCACTTCATATCAGCCAAAGCCTGTCAACATTGCATCACATATTATCAGAAGTGGACAAGAGACAGGATATGTTACACATCTATATATAATTCCTATAACAGTTCTTTATATATATGGCCCAGTAAGGAACACCAGTACAGGGATAACAATATATATATATACACACACACTAGAACTCTTGAACTAGAAGAAGGATCGAAGAGCTTAGTGTGAAACGTGTGTGTATATATATAGTACAGACCTTGATGGACATGTTTGCTGCAACACTACATATCCCACCAAATATGTAATTTCGCTTCATTGCTGAAACAAAAGGTGCCATCTCTTCATCCCTTCGTGTTATCTAAAAATTGAGAATCAGGACAGTGTGTAAGGACTAACGAGAGCATGTGGCACTTACATCAACCAGTGACATTATATTTTACAAGCAACATATGTAATAGTTACTGAGTGGATGGGAGGTTGCTTTGATATTGTAAAGTATTTATTGAAATGACATCACATCAATATGATAATCTGCACACTTGGTTGCAATAAATAAACCATTTCCCTATTTTGTTCTGAGTCTCTTTCGATCACCGTACATCGAAATGCTATACATATCAGAACTACTGATGGACTTCTGATCCACTGATGATATGCCCATGACAAGTTCCACACTCTAGGAAAATCACCTTGCCAGCACTTAAATTCTAGATGCAACAATTTAATTCTCTTGAAGACAGAACTTGGCCATTAGGTTATATGTACACAACTTCCAGAATACATACAAAACTAAATTCATTAAGAATCCAACAGGACTACTACAATTTATCAGAGGTGATAATACAGTGGGACCATAAAATCATGTGCAGTGTCACCAATCTTCCAACAGCTCAAAATGTGTACTAACCTGCGCAGTTAGTGAAATGATGAAGTCATCTGGCTCTTCAGCATCCTGGTCTTCCATATATTCCCTATTTGTCATTTCCTGTTTGAACCACGATTTTCAGGCAGAATGAATATACATCTCATAGACAGGCACTTCCAACAGTATCAATTTCAAACTAGAATGAATATACATCTCACGGACCTGCATATGGAAAATCGTCTCCAATTGCATCTCAACACGTAAAACTTTTAGGCAGTCAATTGCCAGTTTTCTATACTCATCTGCAAATGATGCCAGGTCCCTAGCAGGAGCACTACTTGTTCGTTTGTGACGGTTACTGCTACTATCGTCTATCTGATGTGGAGCATTAAACATGGTCTCTCCAACCCTATTGCACAACAAGTATATACACAATTGAAGCTGACATAAATTGCAACCAAAACGATATAAAAGATATGTGAGTAACTAATGCACATGATATTCATTTCCACAGCAAAAAGCAAACACAGCAAAATAAACGGGCATCTGAAAATGTAATCTACAGAGAACAATTGTAAAACCTGATGGTCACTACTAAAACCTCCCTTACTTGCTAATCTTTGTCTTGACACAATTAAATGCCACACGAATAATAACATAGAGCCCAGAAATAGGATCTGGAAACTTGCTTAAACTAACAGGTTTCGTGCTTTCAAGTAGGCTATCAGTGCATACCCCATTGAGACTCATAAATCACAAATCTAAAATTATTTCTGGAGAAAAATCAGATGAGGAACTTGCCTTTCAATTGACTCTGCTACATACTCCAATGAATCACTGAGGGAAGCCAACAATATAAGCTTGTTGTCATCTCGAATTAAATTATCCTGTGAGAGTGTCAAAAAGATGTTAGTTACGAATCCTAAAATTTGAAGAACTTACTAAATGCTTCATGAGCAACTTCTCCACCAACAATACATGATGACAAGATAAGTTACGTCTTATATTTGAAACTAAGAAAGAGTAAGAAAGAGGAAAAGATGTGATTTTATAAGAAAGACACCTGCTTAATAGGTGGCAAATTCAATAATAACTCGCTCAGTTCTAGTTCAACCTCATAACTTTCGGTATCAGAAGCATGGGTCTCTATGTTTGACTGTCCAATTGCATTTGGCAAATATGCACTCGCTGGATCAAGTCGCATCAATTGCTCAATATCATGTCTGCCAATGAGCATGTAACTCTGCTTCTCCAGAACCGCCTGAGGAAATATCAAAAATTGAATAAAGTATACAGGAAATAAACTTATGGTGCGCCATTGTCTAATTAACCATCCTAAAAGAAAACTGGATACTAACGCAACAGCATAAAAAGAGAACTATAACGTAGCTCATGTATGATGTCTTAAGTCATAAGTCAACAGAACGATATTGGTGTCGTAAGTCAACAGAAAGAAACTGGTGTCTTAAGTCAAAAGAGAAGTGAAGAGTAAACAGCATTACCTCCATGTATGAGGTCCGACATCTTTCATAGGTTCGTTCAAGAAAAGTTTGAACATACTTCACAAGGTCACCAGCAAATTTAGGCATTGCTTGTGCCCAACCAAGAACCTGGTGTAAGTAATTATTTGGAAAATTAATGATTATTTCAAAATAACTCGAGCGTAGGGAAACAAAGTTTAATCCCCCAAAACCTGATCGGTACAGCACTATCAGACCCATAGCTAAAACTTGCCTCTTTTGCTAGGAAGTCTATCGCAAGAAGTCCCTGTAAAACAGGACGACCCTTCTCAATAGAATGAGTATAGGAAGCAGCAGCATGTGCTCTGGGCCGGAATGCAGCAGGACCTATAAAAATTCCTCAAAAATCAGAAATTTTCTATAAAAGATGTTCCAAGAGGTTGGTATCCAAGAGGTTGGTATCCGTATGGACATCACATTCTCATCACAATTTTTTTTGACATTTGGACCAGATTGCAGAATGCAGGGATTATTTTCCTATTTTTCAAGAGTAAGAGTAAATGAAATTCTTATGTTTAGAGAAATAAACAAGGTCATTTATTGTTTTTGTGGGTGAATGACTGTATACTGTTGTTAGATTAAATCAGAGGGATTGAGACTGTTTTATCAAATTGTATTACTTAATGGAAGAAATAAGTCATTTAAAGTAATAAGTTGTGAACTTGCTTGATATAGCTTGCTGGACGCCTTTTCTGTAGTCTACAAACATCGTTGGTAGAAAATGTTCCTTCACAAAGTTCTCCACAAAAGCCAGCAACCCATCATTACTGCAAGTCCAGAAGTAAGCATTACAATTTTTGTCAAAGCAAATATAATGGAAAGGTAGAATTTTAACATTCATATCTATGGTGATGAAAACTGAATAAAATCATCAAGAAGGTACACAATTCACCTGTGGTAAACACCAAATTAAACAGATAATAAAACCACAAGTTCTCTAAACTTAAAGGATTGCAAGATTTGAGACATAGACTGCTCCAAACTTATATTTCTCTCAGAAAATCCCTGAATATACAACACCTAGCATTCTCACCGAGAAGGAAAGGACTTCATGGCACGTCTCTTATTTTGTCTATCTAATCATCTATATTAGAAACTTAGGAAACCGAAGCATAAAACTTCTCTTTCTCTCTGTAAGTGAATTTCCACCAAAAATCAATAAATAGACAGACACTACAGGGTACTGATTTGTTATTGATGGATACAGACAGATATTAAAGGTTACTGATTGTTATAGATGGATACAGGCAGATGTAGGTATACTTCCATACGATATGGCGATCCACGGAAACAGAACAAGAACAGTATTATACTGAAACAGGCCCCGAGATAAAATAATAGATAACTTCTCATTTAAGGCGAACTAATTTTTCTATCTCCATATTCAACTTGTCATGGCAAGCATTAATATCTGATCAGAAAGAGAAGAAAAAAAAACATGATTTTGAAAGCAAATAAGGCCCACATTATTTGCATCAATTCCATGTTAAGCTTGATATTACATGCATAAGCACTAAATACTGAGTAGTTTGGTTTGGGGCCTGACCTTCGCTGGGAGGACTTCTTTGGAAGCATAGAAGTGACTTTATCTGTAAACTGTTGAGCAGAGCACATAAATCAGAACAGGACTGGTAGTCTCACATTTATAACATGACTAAGCAGATTTTCAACTAGGACCACAAAGAAAGGAACAAGTCTAAAACCTGAATAACAGGCCGGTAAATAGATGCTGCTAGATATATGCCTTGCTCAGGCAAGACAGCTGCAGACCCATAACCTTCTTGTGATACATTTGGGCCCTTTCTACTCCAGCCTTGACGAATGAGATCAGTTCCTGGAGAATGAAAGATGCAGAGAACCATAAAAATATAACTGACCAATAACTATGCAAACCCCATCCTACACAAGTACAACAGGCTGTCAGTGATAGGTCCTTGCGAAGTTGTGAAATAAAACCCACTCTCATACTAAAACCATGCAGTTAAATATACATAAATGCTGAGAAAAAGGTTGTGGAAGCCACAACGTCAATCTGGTTTTAAGGATGGGTAATATCAACCTGTCAACCTTTTAAAGGGAATAGATATGGTATATTAAGGGACTGCTAGGATGGTGTCTGCAAGTCTATTTGCATAAAGTTACCACAGGATCAAAATCAAAGACCTTGGTTGGGAATAGAAGTAGTTGCATCTGTGAAGCGAAATACAAAGGTAAGACCCTCTTCTGCACCCTCCCTGCAATCCATCATGAATAAAAAAATTGGCATGAGTGCAAACAAACAAACAAAAAACAGATAAATGCTTGAGAAATTGAGATCAAATTGAAGGCACTAAATGTGGAAATTGCATATCAGCATAGAAAAATAAATAAAGTCGTATGGATATTTGGTATCTGTAGTGACTAAATTTTATAGTCACATTCATGATGATTGGCTATAAAATGAGGAAAATGCATAGTTAAAACTTGAAAAGGGTTTCTACAGCTAAACTGTCGAGCGACTTCAAAAAGTTACAGAAAAGTAGTCAATAGAATCCATTTCAAAGCTTTGACCACAGTGGATTACCACAACTACCAAATTACCAATGAACACATCATAGCAGATTGACAGCTCTACCATTAGAGGGCAATCAACTCATCACTCCGACACCACACATCCTCACGGGCAATCCCACTTCAACCAAAGACTTCCTAAACCCACCAGATGCTACAGGACTCCCTAAGAATAATTCAAGGAAAAAGTAATTCCCAGCCCTGCTCCTCCCCTCCCCTCATAGCCCTAGTTCCACATCATCAAAAACTAACCATGTCATTGCTGGCTTTAATGGTTACGCTTCGACGGCGGGTATAAATTTGAGTGGGTACATACACCACTTCAGGTTCATAGAACCATACATATCGTCATATCCACACATCTACCACGTCCCACCCAAAAAACTCAACACAGATAAGAAAATTACAAAATTAAAATTTGAAGAAAAGAATAGATCAGACAAAATGAATACTGGCATATTATAAGATTAAATGTAAGTACATCAAATTACTTGCCTCTTATCTTTGGAAGGGGTCTTACTCGCAAGTCTAGCTGTTTGTACAGCCGCATCCGCAGATACAGCTTCAGGAGTTGCCCGCAGAATCTCACAAATAAGTTGCTGGCATTCACTCTTAGCACATATGAAGAAAAGGGAAAAATATGGTTCAGACCTTTGGACCAATATGACATGGGCATCCTTTTACAGGATTCACAAGATTAATCCATCAGGTAATTTTATCAAATGACACTAGAGCAAATTTATTACCTGTAATACTGTCAAGGAAAAACTAATGCTGTAGCCTCCAGTATTTTTGGATGACCCAGAATCTATATTATAATTAACATCTGTCGGCATTGATTTTGGTGTGTCCATGTCTGCTTGATGGGACGATTTTGTTTCCAAAAGCTCCCCGACAACCACATGGTTCTCTGAATTATAGTACAAATGAATTCAGCCTTAATATCATATTAACAAATGGAAGCTTAGAAATAGTAATAAAAATCCATTGAAAATTAAAAAGCATCTCACCAAATATCTGAACAACAGCATCGAAAATTGAATTAAGAAGGTCTTTTGCGGCAGCCTGTGCTTTCCCCGCAGGTGCCATCACAAGTGAGACGGGACTTGTTGCCAATAGAGATCCAGCAGGTGATAGCCCATTCTGACGCTTCGCTTTCGGAAACTGATAATTTTCTTTCTGTCCCTTCACGAAATGTAGACCAGCTGTTGGAGTTCTGGAAGCCTGCTCAATGCTAGACCTTAAAGAATTAACTAGTTCGGCATGAGTTTTAATCTTTTCTGTGATAATATCGTGAAGTGTAGGTCGCAATCTTTGGCTGTCATGCAAAAACAAATTAAAATAAAAACAATTAACCAGGGGACTCGAAAAAGTATAGATCACACAAAGAATCTCCTTAATATAGTATGTGAGAAGAGTAACTCAGCCGGACACAAACCATATTATAGCCCCAGCCGCGGCAACTTTTCTAAGCATGCAAAGGCACTCAACCATGGTCTGCAAATACTTGACATGAGGTGGAGCATCACTTTTCTTGATTGCTTCCTGAATCCATAAACCAAAAGCTGTCAGAACAGAAGAAAAGAAAATTATCAAAAGCAAACATGATATATATTTTTCAACACTCATACAAGAAATTCATCTGGAGTGGAGTATTGAAGCCAGGGTGGCATGTGACGAGGAGCAATTTTGACATCACCATTTGCCTTAGCCGAGGTTGTAAGCCCATCTAAAGTAGCTTCATCATGCAGTTCCAGACTGCCCTCCTCGTCAGGGCCATCGAAAGAAGAACTGAAATGATAAAGACTTCAGATCTTTAGAGAAACTTATCATATAGAAACTCAAATAATAACACTGAGAACTCGAATTTTTCCGTAAATGAGTGCAACTCAAGCATGTGGTGTCTAAAGTTTCATATTTACAACCAAATGGACACAAAGAAGAGAAAATGGATATAGAATATCATATACATTTCCAGAAAGAACTATCTAATTAGTAGATTTCAGAAAGCCCACTTACCAAATTTTTAATGAAGTAAAACCTCATTCTAAATTTCAAGCACCAGTTTACACAGAAATGAAGTAGCTACTTCATCATAAGTATTCTTTTCTCGTATATTAACCATGTGGTCACCACATAAGTTATAACTTAATGTTTCCTCATATTAGAACACACACTTCCTGATGAACATAGGAATTCTTTCATACACACCCAAGAGGGTTTTACATTTTTATGAAAGAGATTTAACTGCACGAGGAAAATGGAAATTTCTGCTGCAAAAGATAACATGTACATAATGTGAGACATTTGAAAGTATAATAAAAGATACTTTGATTGAAGAGGAATGTTAGACAAACAATGATACAAAGCTTAAGAAAAATATATTAGTTTCAAATGGTGATGAATTAATGAATAAAATGGTGGTTGAAAATAGTCCCAGCAGGCAACAACAAACATAATTACAGCTAGAACGGTTAAAGTTAGAAATCTTACCCTTCATCAACAGAACCGGCCCTATATGATCCATCTCCTTGAAAACTGAGATGATTTTCACCTTTTAATAGCCTGGTTCTTCGAGACAGGGATTGTGAATGACTCATCGAGTATACAACGGCTGTGGTGGTTGGTACCTCATCTTCCCTTTCATGCAATCTCAATGCAGCAGAGCTACAGAGAAATATCAGAATAAGGGCGAGAAATAGGATTTTAAGAATATAATGCTTGGTGACTGGAAAGATAAAAATAACAAATTACCACCAAGTTCCCACAGAAAGAGGAAAAAGATGTCCACGAAATATCAGATTCAGTTAATAAACATTTTAGAGTCAACTAGATAGATATACCCTCCTCGATTAATAGGCATGAAAAAGAATAGAAAATATTAGTATTATCCTTGCATTTGGATTAGGATCTAGTATTTTGATTTTCGGAAAGGAGGGCTTCTACTTGGGACCTTGTTCAGTATTATGGAAGCATACATCACTAGGATAGCTAGCTGAGGTCTCAATGATTCCACCAAAATTCGGAGGAGAAAAAAGATAGAAAAATATAAACTGGAATATATGGCTTGAATGACAAGAATGGGATCTGATTGTGCTCAACTATCTGTTGACAAGCACATAGGTTAAAAGTCGAATCCACGACAGATATGTGTGTGTGAGTCTTCCATAAGATAGCTCAATTCTCATCGTGATAAGCTCATAAAACAAACTGACAGACACTAAGATCATATCTCCAGCAACCCACCCATCTCGTTTTATCCAACTGATGATTCATCAACAGAAACATTTAATTAAGACCTGATAAGAATGAGACGTAAACCACTCAGCTTATTGGGACTATTCAAATTCACTTACAATTCTTTCCAATTGGATTCTAACAAAAGTGGTATTATGAGAACTGCCTACATGATACAAGCTACTAGTACAGGTACAAGTACCGAAATTTGTGAAAAGGTTAAAATAGGTGTACCTCCAATTGAAATACACGGTAACGAGTTCCCGGTCCACCATAATTGGGGGCAAAGTAACGATCTGCATTGTGACACCTCCACAGTCAAAATAAATCCACCAGTAGAAATCTTACTCTTAAACTCATGAACAATAGAAACTACCCCATTGTTCTCCATGTCCCTGCTTATCCTTAGAAGTCACAGAATTAAGAGGATCCATCCCTGTTTTTCCAGAAGGAGCATTTTTTCCACATCTGGGATTCTATAAAACACAAATGCGGCCCTAAATTCAGAAAATCAGGGAAATAGAACCAACGGAATAGTAAAACTAGATATAATCATACAAAACAAAGGTGCTGCCTTTTCATAATTATGCCCATTAATTTTGTTGTGAAACTTAATGTTCTGCATAACTAAACAATATACAGGAACAGAATGGCCAGAGACAAAAATTGTGAAATCATGACAATATATCTCCCTGAGGACAAGTCAATTTAAAAAATACAACTACGAATACCTCTTTGAGTTTCTGTAGTTCCTTGAATAGATCTTCTTGTACATTGAACAAATTTTCTTGCATATTAATCAATCCAGCTCTCTACAAGTGATATTCAAAGGCATAAAAGAATTCTCATTGATGCAAAATGAGTGAGGGAAAAAATAATGTAAAATAATGAAACCAAACTTGTGAAGTTACTCAAATTAAAGTAGGGAGCAAGCTCATCTGATTTATTGTGTTCTTACTTCAGTTTTGAGATAGTTGACTTCAGCCTCGAGTGATTTAACTTTCTGCACCATAATAGATTTTTCTTTCAAAGAACTGTCCATAATTGGTGTTTGGAACTTGTTAACATAAGAGAACAAATGATCATCACCTTTTGCAGAATTTCATCAAGCACAACTACTGGTGACGCATATAGTTTTAATACATCCTTCAACCTGCAATTTACATTACATTGCGGACACTAGAAGAAAAGAATGATGGGTGAATGAATGTAAAATTAATCATATCTCTCAAAAAATAAATAGAAAGAATAATACCTTGGCAGAATCTCCACCATTTTGTCGAATCCATTTACTAATGCAAGACAAGCCATATACATGACCACAAGGTGGACAGCTGCAAACATCAAAAATGGTCATTAGCTAATTTCCCAAATCACACCTATGCATAGAGCTTGAACGCAAGATCCACAATACAGTAGCTATTTCTGCAATTTCCTTCCGAATCACCTCCAATGATTCTAAAGTTTTTTATACTATCATTTCTACTTGCATCAATAGCTGCAGGAACAGTAACTAGTTCAATACAACAGAACAAACACTAGAACACAATTGCTACAATCAATCACAAAGCCGATTCTCTCAATACAATCAACAACTCATATTCTATCATCTGCAACTAATCTAATTATTGTAGTATAAGTAGCCCTTTCAAGTTTCAGCACCACAGAATCACTATAATACAATCTCTACAACTTCATACCCAAGTCATCAATTCTCTCAGTAACATCAACAATCCATATCTGCCCAACTCATGATGAACAAGAAACCACCTCAAAGTAACTAAATGTACCCACAAACACAAACCAAGTAAACTAAAAATTTCATGTCTTTAACCAATCAAAATCTTCTCTAACCAAATTTGATGGGTCCCTTGCGACTCCCACGGCTCAATACAAATAGAGCAATTCAACCCCTCCGCATTGCCCACAGTAAAAGCCGTCCTCTTTCTCGAACTTTCCTCTCCGCCGCCGCCGTCGATGATCATCGCCACTACACTATCATCTTCACCACTACTCATTTTTCAGAAATCTTGAATCAAATAAACCATGGGCATGGATGTAAACTGAGAGCTATTTCTCCCCCAGGGCTTTACCGATTACGGCGAGAGCAGTTTTCCCCTCCCTGTTTTGCTTCCCGTTCGTCTGGTATGTGCCTCGCTGGTCCTGTTCATGTTCTTCTGTTCATCGATATTATAAGGTTTCTCCTTCACTGGGTTCGGTCAAGGACTCAAGGCTACTGCCTTGAAGTTATCTATGATTTGAATGTATTTATGCTTTGCTCATTGATTATGATATATGATTTGTATTTTTTTTATGTCTAAACCCAACCCAGTTCGTCGAGTTCGTATTTGAAGATTAAGTGTGCTAAGCACAAAAAAGAGAGTAGGTGTGCTATGGCAAATTTCAATTTTGGTGCTAGATCTCTATTGTTGTTTTCATATTATTTTAGACATGATTTTGGATGTGACCAGATTAATAAGATAAATTATATTGGATTGCAGGGTGTTTAAGTATGTATATGCACCATTTTCTCGCCTAATCTTGCTTACTTTTTTCTTTTGGTATAACAGGCCAACAGGGTATGAGGTGAAGTTAGCAGACAAATTAAAGTTTCTTTGGAGAATTAGGATCCAGGGATCGGAATGAAAGAGAAATTACTTTTTTGAAGAACTGAGTACTTAAACCATCAAACGCGAAATAGATGCTGGTATACTGCATCAGATGCTGTGTGGGTTCCTTACCAAATTATTGTTTGGAATTCACCACCTATTGGTTCCTGCTTTAATTGTTGTTTTGTTGTTGTTATTTCTCCTAACAACTTTACTTTACTAAACGCGTGTGCTATCACAAAGACTGATATTGTAGTTGTTGTCAGACTCAAACACCTCTCTTTATTGCTTAGGACTAAACTATTTCAATGTTATTATCCGATGTCAGTGATTGAAATTGAGAACCATTAATTAATTGATTGTGTGTATTTAGTAGAAGCCATGTATCATGTTATTCATCTATGCTTCCAGCGATCATATGTATGATACTGCAGGGTGTTTACTTTTTAGCCTTATGCCATTTAGGTATAATCAAGTGGTCAACTTCCAAAGGGTATTTCTTCTTCCTTCTAAATTTATTTAACCTGCTTAAATGGGTACTGATGATTTTATCTCTACTTTAGTCCAATGCAGGTGAAAATTTCTTGAAGGCATAAGCATGAATATATATTCTGCCTCTTTGATTGATTAAACTTTGTCTTTTTTATGTCAGTTTGTGCACATATTGTACTGTATTACTATCAGTCGCGTATTAAGTTGATAGAGCTTGAGAAGTAGAAGTTTTGACTCATTCCCTTCCATTGTATAGCACAAGAAATATTTTTCAAGTCCAAATTTGGTGATGGTATTGCTTCCACTTTTTAGTCAAATAAGGTGGTATCACAAATATGAACCCTTTTCAAGAACTTCAAAACACCCATAACATGAAGGACAAATAGTGTCATTGATGCATGTATACTTCGACATTTGGTACCAACAATATACTTACAATGCTGTTTGAAGTATGGTGATCATCAAAAAAATAAATGTTCACGAAGATGGAGTGAAAACTCTGGGACCAATTTGTTAGAATCAATAGATCTTTCAATAACAAGTGAAAGCAATTCTTCTTGGGAGACTTTTGTAGCATCAATCAAAGTGGGTTGTTTCTCAACTATAGAACATTCCTAGCAAAAAACCATTTTTAAATTGTACTCTCTAAAAAAATTATATTAGTGGGTAATCAAAAAATAAATGGCATAAAAGAGTAACGTTGCAAGTGTAATTAATTGGCCCAAAATTCATCATTAAGCGATACTGCTAGAAGATAATAAAAATTAAAAAAGAAGTAAGAAAATTAGGCTACCCATACCATGTGTGAGATGCTTAAAATGTAAATTTCAGTTATAAGTCTGTGTTTTTTTTTTTTATCTTTCAGCTATTTCTAAAGTGAATTTCGTTAGATATCTTGATTTAATTTGATATGTCGGATTTCTCACACAACGACAATATAATTGCACACATTCATTAAACGTTGACATAACTACAATTCATACGAGCAAGCACGACACCCTTCTGCACGCGCCTATGTAAATAGTTGTTCGATCATGATCAGAACCGAAAAGTTGAAGTCGGGCTGGAGTGTTGCTTCTTCTTTCTGGTCAGGACCAAGACCCCCATCGATTCGATTGAGTGCTCCATGACTTGAAAGTTGAAACTTTCCCTTAAGTGATAGTGTGATTTTTTATGTCTAATACTTTCTATTAATTTTGTTAGGTGGAGTACGATTTAATTGATTGAGTTATGTTTGGCTCTCAGAGATCAATTAGGTGTCTATCAATCTCAAACACTGTCTTGATAAGAAATTTCTGTTTAAATGGATTAAGACATAGATTATGCATTCTTATAAGGAAATGGTACAATGCAGGTAAAGGTAGGTGTAGCAAAACTAAAACCGCAAAGAAAAGAACCAGAATATGGAAACTTTAAATCTTCATTTGATTCCACAATTTAATATTACATCGTTTACTTTCTCTGAGATGTAAAAACCTCGCTCAATCTAAACCCTTCTGAATAATATGTACACTGCACACAAAACCCAGTAAATATAAACCCTAAAGCTGAAAACTTTTCAAAGACCGAAAACCCACAAGTCGTTCTACATGATAATTAATGTGGTTGGACTTCGTTGGAGATATCAGCATCATCATAGTTAATACTTTTACATATTTTTTGATAGTTTCTCTTCGTGTGTTTTCGTTCTATTTTCATATGCCAATGAGAGTTATGATTTGGTTCGCCAAAATTAGTGGTGGTTGAATTATATATTTCATAAAATAGTATAATTGCACAACCTCTATAAATGCACCGACACTCGGTCGTCTTATCAATTATTGATTATTTTTTAGACTGTTGACTTAATATGAAGTAGGCTAATACTATTTTGCTAAATTTATCATCAATCACTGGTAATTCTTCGCACATACTCAATTAGATCAGTGCTCGAATAATAGAGATAGGTCTGAAAGTGCACGATAATATATGACAGCTGCAATGAGATTGGACAATGATACACTGACGATATAATTGCATACTCTTAAGTATTACATCGATAAGTCGCACGCGCATAGTTGTAAAAATTAATGAAAAAGTTTCTCCTCTTATAAGAGAAGTTATATCAAACACAACCTTAAACTAGTAAGAAAAAATTCTCTAAAATTAGGGCAAACGAGAATAACCTCTGTAAAAGTCACCAGGGCTTATACCCTGTTATTAAGCCGCCAGTGTAAAGATCCACCCTTGTTCCGCCCGCTGTTGTTGTTTGTTTATTTCCTCTTTCGAAAGAAAAAAAAGGAACGTAACAGTTAATCCTTGCCGCCTCCTAAAACCCTGTCCGGTGCGTCGTGGCAGTGAACGGCGAGGTGACCCCATCGAGCTCGCTTTACAGGTGCGCGCATTGGAATCTCCTTTTTCTAATTATGTTCAAAGTCTTCGGTGTTTCCTCATTGGCTCATACTTTGCGTTTTTCTAGTATCAGCCATGATTTTCAAGTTGCAAATTTTGTTTTATGGATACTAAATTGTGATCTGCTTTCTATTGAATTTGCAAATGTAATTATGAGTGACAGTGTTATCATGATGAAGGCAAATATTGAGAATTTTTAGTGTTAGAATTGGTTTTTGCTATGTGGGTTTTCTGTGTTGTGGTTTGTGGTGGAGAAGATCAGCTTGAAAGTGACTTCCCCGTACTCATTGAAGGGTGTTCATGAATGGAAATTTAATCGAATCTTCTTTCTTTCAGGCCCCAAGGCAGCCCCTTTCACCGCGGTACTCAAATTTTCCGACATATTTATACCCTGCCATCATCACCTGGTATATTAGTATGCTTTATTTTTATAGTCATGTGATGATTTTCAAGTTGATAATCTGTCTATGCTTGGATATATGTGATTGATTGCTCTTCGGAATCAGAGGGTTTCCATCAAATTAGGGTCATTAGTTTCTCAGAACTGAGTTTGCAATATTGTAATGATTGAACTGGATTGCATTTCGCCCTGTGGATTCGGAAAGCTTTAGTCTTTGATTGGGAGCTGTGTCCTCATATCCATGTAGAGGGTTAAGTAATATGAGCAATAAATAATATAAGGAAGAGTGATAATAGGAAAGATAAGTCAGTAGCTTATAGGAAGAGAATGTAGATTTATGGGCTTATGTTTTGTGATCATGTATCAATATGTGTAGTGGTCAATTATTGTTGCTTATCCTGGAATGTATTTGCTGCAAGTTTATGTCACTAATAGACATTTCAGCATCATTGATGTCGCTTTAATGCATACTTTTTCACTCTCTTATCCTTAGAAATGTTATTTTTGGCCTATGAAATATTAGGCCAACGGATCAAGTTTGCATTTCTCAGAATAAGCATGCATATATTGGCTTTGGCAAAATTTTGTGTGTCTATGTCTATACACTTTGCTCAGTTGCTCGTATCTTTCTAACCATTTGTACTTGATTTGATGAAACTGTTATGAATGCTGGAAGTTGTGTATGTTTGCGACATTGCCAAATAGAACAATGATTTTGGTCTTTTGGGTATTTGAAACTGTGCTGGTTGTTTAGAAAGAAGATAGTTTCAAGGAAAGTCAAGATATTAATATTGGTTAACCTTCCGTGGATGTAAAGATATGCATGAGTACTATACCTAGATATGGTTCCTGTTTGCTCAGAATTTGTCTCGTCATAGTTATAAACTAGTTTATGGAGCCAGTTGAATTTCAAGTATGCTAGAGTACTATACCTAGATATGGTTCCTGTTTGCTCAGAATCTGTCTTGTCATAGTTATAAACTAGTTTATGAAGCCAGTTGAATTTCAAGTATGTATTTGGGTTGTCACAGCTAAATTGTTATATGCATCAGGCTGCTACATGTAATTGCTCTGGTGTAAGTGCATCTTCTCAGGTGGGGAGGCGTTTAACAAGTGCTTTTGCTCATAAGGTGAGACCTAGTCCTGTATAGTCCAAGTTATTGGTGTTAGTCCTCATGTTTGATGGTTACTTCTTTGTTTGTTCCATTTAATCATACGTGCCCATATGCGTGAATTGATAGTTCTTCTTTGTTTGTTTTATTGAATCATACTTGCCTATATACGATACTCATTACTTGAATTCAGTCTACCTTACACAAAAAGGGATTATCATGGACAAGCCATGAGTTCGATTTTCAAAGGAATATAGCGATGTAGCTAAAGCATTTGTTGATAGAGCTCGTTTGAGCGGAGGGAATGATGGTATCTAAACACTTTGATTTAGTTTATGTTCACTTGGTTATGAAAGAGATGAATCCTGCTTATGAAACATGGGTATTACACCGGAGAAAGTCCAAGTGTCAGAAAGTATATGTATCCTGCTCATGTGTTTTTGTAATGCTGGTCTTTGGGTATAAGCATATTAGAAAGGATGACCATAGGCAGGAAGTATTTTTTGCAAGTTGATGTTGTTTGTTAGATTAGTGGATGAACTTTTTGAACAAAAAAAAAAGTATTAGCAGTAGAATGATAATTGGAATAACTTGCTCTCATCCTCATTGTGCAATATGACTTTGCAGACCTAATCGCCCCCAAGGACTGCCGACTCTTTTCAATGGCAGTCGATGAACACGCCGGGCCGATGTTCGAGCTTATAGATTATTTTATTCAGAATTTTGAACAGAAACGATCAACTGAGTATGAAGAAATGGCCGTGTTGTTTATCGTCGCTCGGTATACGGAGGTGAAAGCTGGGCTGGTAGAGGCCATTATTAAGTCTGTCGAACTCTTCCGGTTTCAGGACAGTTTGGTTGATGTCAGTCCAGTGCATGAATTCTTGGACAATCACCTCAGCATATATAAGATGCAATCAGAGAGGATTTCAGAGTTAGAGAAGATGCGGGCTGAAGGAATTACTGAGGCTGAAAGAACTTTGATTAACGACAAGGATTATATCAAGATCTACCTAGAACATTTTAGCCTTTTCCGAACTATCTTGTTGAGAAACGACTCATATCAAATTCAACAACAAGTCAAGGAAACACGGATTTTGTGGGATGAGGCGGAGGCAAAGAGAAAGCAGGATGAGGAGGAGGCAAAGAGAAAGCAGGATGAGGATGCAAAGAAGGAGAAGAACAAGGCGAAAAATGCAAGGAAGAAAAAGAATAAGCAGATGAAGAATAACATTGAGCAGGAGGAGGCGAAGGCGGAGGCAAAGCGGGGGGAGGAGGATGCATTGGAAAAAGAGGAAAAGAAGGAGAAGCTGGATGATGAATCAGTAGCTCGGGATCTCATACTTACAGGTAAATGAATCTTGTTACTTAAATCAATCAAGTAACATATCTCTGTGTAATATAGGGTAAATCAATTTATTGCTATACATACATGCATTCTAACATGTTATTTAATGCTTTTGTGAAGATGTTGTTGAGACTGAAGACGGACATGTTACGGTCATGTTCACTTTTCAGTTTAAGAGAGTGGAGATCATCAGTAATACCACTTTCTTCAATGGAGAGATTTGGTATCCTAATTCAACAGTGGCTAAGCAAGTCTCATTTGTTCCTGTCACGGATGATGAAGAGGCGAAGCTGATTTTACATGAGACTATGGCTGTCATCGATGACAGACTATTGCGTCCTCACTTCTCTATCTACTGCGAGAAGCTCCAGAGACATTTAGTATGCTATGACCATTTTGATGGTTTCCTCTCGGAGTGGACTCTATCTGAGGAGCAGAAGCAGATAGACGAGTATGGTGCTCCTTCTTCATGGTGTCGGAGACAAATCAGGTGACTAATTTCAGTTTTCCTATTCTCCAAGTCGTTTGATTTGTGCATACTATATAGATTTCTGTCTGATCTTTTCATTTTATAATGTCTTATTATTTAACCAAAAGTTGCTCATTTTTTATATAGGGAGCTCGATTATAGTGTTGACCATATGTTCAGATGTATGGTCACACACAATTCTTTTGGAGATTCGTCTAGTTTCGTCATATGTGGAGATAAAGTGAAGATTATCAGAGTAAGTGGGAGTTTCTATGGACGTGATGGTTGGGAGTTCAAAGGAGACATAAAGACGAGACAACTTCATGATTATAGGACATTTATACAGACAATTACCGATGCATTACTGCCAGAAGAGTCATCTCAAAAGGATTCTTACCTCGCCACTGCTTTGGGTGCTAATGTGAAGCGGTAAGTTTCTTTTTTTCTTAAAACTTTAATTGACTGTATTAATTATTTCATGTTAGCCTTATTGTCTTAAGACTTGTAAAGTTTTATAGATTTTGACTTATATGATTGAATTTTTCAGTTATATTCCACATACTCTGAAGAACCATCCATTTCTTATGGATGAGATTTACGATAAGATGCAGATACTATCACGGGGTTGGCACCTGCATAAGATTTATTGGGGGGAAGCTTTTTTGTATAAGTTGCAGATCACGAAAGATTATTTTGGTGCAGAAGAATCGGTGGGATGGGTTAATGATCACATGAGTGCTGAGTTACGGAAAATTTACTCCCATGAGGAGACTAAAGAAGGCAAGAGCAAATACGACTGTTATAGTATCCAAGACCTCCTTCGATTTCTTAGGAATGTTTATGAACATTATATGGATCATGGGATGAACATAGCTACAATCTATATTGAGATCGAACAGCTGTGGCCATTTTTCATTGATAAAGTGTATGGGAGGGTCATAACGGCATGTAGATAGATTTTTATTTTAGGCTATGTTTAGCCATAGATTTTAGGCTATGTGACCAGCAAACATTTTGTATGAAGCAGGATATTTGATAGTTATATATATGTACTTGTTTCATGCACGTTGGTTGTGCTTAATTCTTTGGCTTCACTATCTGTTTATTATGGCCAAATCATTGGCATGGCTTGGCTTGCTCGTTCTGTCACTGTTGTACTATTTCTTTCAAAAATCGATTGCCATTCCCATTCCAATCGTTCTGGTACTCTTCTGAGTCTTGGATGCAAATACAGGCCTGATTTATGGTTAGTTAATATTTCCAATTTTGAAGTCACTGTTTGGGCCTGAAACCAATTATGTATAGAATTGAAGCGAAGGCTCTGTCCATAGTTGAATTTGCAGGTCATCTGAATGTTTGGAGTTGTATTTGACATCAAAGGAGTTTTTCTATGCCGCTGTGTTCTGATTGGCAGCTCTCCTCGAGCTCTAACGGAGCTTCAGGTACCAAAAAGTTATTTTTATTTCACTCATTGATTCTAGAGGTTTCGTTTGTTGACTTTGTTTTAATGTACTGGTTTGGATGATGAAATTCCTTTATGCTTGAAATGTGTATAGTTTTATCAAATACTGCTTCTTTGGCTGCATTTGGCTGATGGGGAATTCGGCATAGCTGTCTTGTTTGTGTTGTCCTGATACAAGTAGTACAGGGTCACACGCCTTTTGAAACCTTTTTGAGGAGGAATATATGCCAGTCTCGGTTGCATCTTTTTGTTTTTTCCAGCATATATCTTTAACTATCATTCTGATTATGGATCTTCTTATTTCTGGACAAACTGTAGAAGTTCTTTTTTCTCCCTGGTGGATTCAAAGACTGAATTTTGAAGTGTAATATGGCTGATTTGCGAGGTGACATTCCAGAGTCGAGATGTGCTGCTGAGCTGAGTGAAGTTTTGGGAGTCAATGTACTGTCTTCTCGGGTATTAGTCTCCAATTTTTATATTTGTTTGTTTTGTTTCTGGTTGCTGTTTGGTAGGATCATAAAATTGTGGTTCCATTGTCTCAAACTTACTTACAGTTGGCTGATGGGGTTTTGGCATAGCTCTCTTCCTCTGTCCTATAGAAGGTAGTACTGGGTCACAAGCCTTCTATAAACCTTACCGAGGAGGTATATACCAGTTTCGGTTGCATATTTTTGTTTTTCCTGCATCAATCTTTAACTAGGTTTCTGATTTTGGGTCTTCTTATTTCTGTAGTCTTTGAGATTAAACGTTTTACCATAGGAAACTTAAAACTTAAGCTGTCAATGAAACATTATGCAAACAAGGTAACGAGAAGTTAACAATTGGATGGTTATGGTTGAGTGTTGAATTAAATGACTAAAAAATAACTAAAATGACTTGAAAAGAAACGTAATACTGGACCAATTGCATGTTGGACTGGATTTGGGACTGACACCAACACGAGAACTGTAGTATCATTTCCAAGGAGGTTGCTGCATCTTTTGTGAGGAATACAGCTGCCATTATGTCGACCAAACAAGTGCAAATTGAGATTTCAGCATATCTAAGATATGAGAACTTAGAAGATCTAACTGTGTCACTAAGGCGATGATGATTTTTGATTCGAATGTATGCAGTGCAGTGCCTGTTTTTATTGTATTAGGTTATGGTCATTGTATATGTTTGAGATATGAGAATGAATGCAATGTTTGAATATGATTTCAAGTAAGTTTTACCTCAAAGTCTCAAGTATTCTTAGTTTATGTTTAATAAATTATGTTGCTAGATTTTGTACAAGTATGCTAACATTGTCTTTGGTATCAGAAAAGTTATCCTTAGCTGAGTATGCATCATACTTCAAGGGTAGTGACCCGGTATCCGAGTATAAGATGTGGAGAAGAAGCAGGCATTGGATTGCTGTAGCCACTTGAACAATTCAGTGCCAAGATATGATATGTAGTCTGATAGGATTAATGCTTCTTTTGCTGTTAGCAGTCCTGTAGATTGGGCCAGGACATTCAGGTATGTTTTTCAGTTTTTCTGCTTGTACTGCAGCATTACAGAATTAGAGAAGCACACAAACCACTGCATCTTTTATTACCCACTTGTAGATTCTCTTGCCCATATAGTTTCAACTTTCAAATCCCATATGAATTGCTATCAAATATGAATCTTTGAGCTTATTCATGAATTGAATCAGGTTCTCTGCAACATTTTAAGATCTGGAGGGATTCCTGGACAGGAGAATGGCCATCAGCCATTTATGTTGCCTGAGAAGTTCTGTCGTGATTTGAAGCCTTTGGCTGCTCAGAATGAGGTCCCTAAGTGTAGTACAAATGAAAAGAGTTCAGCAGATGATTGTGGTCATGGAAAGTTTGAAATGGTGAAGAACTGCTGGAAGAATCCCATGATGATGAGAAGAAAGAGGAGGAAGGTTACTTTGTCTCTAAGATGATAAAGAATCACATTTGTGAGAAGAGCTGAATGTTCTGAAGAAAAAAATTCTTTGGCATAAGGCCAATTTGTCAAGCAGGAAAGAAGATGACATATATGTGAGAAAAAGGATGCAAGAAGTTATTTTGAGGGTGGAGAAACTGAGAGATTGGGATGTTAAGCTGCAAGCGACTTTTGGTAACTTCAATAAGTTTGTTCATGGGAAAGAAATTCCTGTGGAGAAGAGGTCTCCGAAATCTGATGCAAAATTTTCAGAACATGATTCCATGTCAGAAGTATGGGAGAAGATGGATAAAGTACCTTATGGAGTAAACAGTGAACTACAAAATGAGGCGAGGTTGCTGATGCAAGAACATGAAGAATCAAACTTGGAAAATATGATAATGGAAGAGATCTATGTTACTGTTTTGGAAGTTCTAGTGGAAGAAAAATGCATTGAACTATATGATAATGAGTTGGAGAACCTGCTCTGGAGAAATATAAGCCAGCTTCTATACACTGAAGAGATCAGTCAGTGGAATGAGAAGAATGAGAGTATTAATTAGCCTTGATTCTCAAATCAGGGAAGACTTCTACAGCACTATATACTACACAGTCCTTACTGAGACACTTAAGGATTATGGCTCTAGTATGAACCTTGCATTAGCTGAATCTTTTAGTTTGAGGGCTGAAAATAACTTTGAAGCCTCAGTGAAAGAGGATATAAGTTTGATTCTTTGGCATGAAACGATCAAGAAATGGAATATATGGAAAGAAGGGTATGAAACTGCATGTCTTTTTCAACAGGACATAGACTGGTTTGTTTTCCATGAGACCATTTAAGATCTTGTCAGTGGTGCGAGTTATCATGCGTCTCAACGTGATGATATTGTTGTGGGGGACATGCTTCATAACACAGAAAGTTTTGTTAGGGAGGATATCTATATGAGTTTCTTCAGAGAAACTATTAAGGAATGGAATATGGAGTTGAGTGCTTTATATATGGAGAGTCTCATTAGGGAAGAAATATATCAATTTTTCATTGCTGAGGCAGCAAAAGATGCATTTTTCCTTCTTGAAGAAGACGCTGATTCTGGGAATGGAGAAAAATTATCTGAAGGCATCGTATTCGCGAACAATTACACGATGGTAGACAGGCCAGTAGTGCAGATGAGAATATCAATGAAAAGATTGAGCCTCTACTGAACTGTTTAGAAGCCAAGGATGATATGGTACGGAGTGACATATCTGATCTGAAAGAACCCAGAGTAGAACTTGACCTTGGAAGCATGGAATATGAAGAAGCAGGCACAAAAATTGATGATCATGCAAAAGGTTATAATGAAGTGACTCCTGCATTAGGGTCTGTACATTATGAAGAACCCTTTCAACGCCAGCCAAAAGCACACAAAGACGTGCTTTTGAGAAGAGTGGATGAATTTTCAGAAGACTTGATAACTTTTGACCACACTACAAAAGAGAAGTTGCAAACAAACTTCTTGAGGTATCATTCTATAAACAAGTACTTCCTAATGTTTCCGTGCAGGTTGACATTTGCTACTGCAGGATAGATTCAATAACCGTCCTGGAGCTCATTCGTGTTTGACTAAGCAGATTGCTCTGATACTCTTTGACAGATTAGACAAGATGAAGCATCATTTAGATAATCTTGTCGAACCCATTTCTACCTTGATAAAAAAGGAATTGCTTTATAGGGATGCTTTTAGTAGAAGATGTCGAAATCTCTCAAAGGCTGTAACCGAGGTTCTGTGCTGCAGTCAAAATGTGATTTTGTTCCGGCTTGATCATACTCAGACTTATTGTTGGTCTGACTTTTGATGCGTGTAATATCTAGGTGGATCTTTGAGCTGATCTAGTCGATGTTTTAGTAGGCCTTCTTGAGAAAATATGCACTACACTATATCATCATTCACCAGTTCTCAACCAGTATTTTGAGGTAAGCTGAGTGGCTTCGTTTTTATCATTTATCGTTTCAGTATGAATTTTCTAGTTATATTTACTATCTAACAAAGCTGAGTCTGCTGTTCACAAGCGGGCTCCTGTTCATAGCTACGGTTCATGCTTCCCTACACGCGTGCCGCATGTGCGAGCAACCCTATGCTTATGCTGAGTCAACTTCTCTTTTCTGCTTTCCTCTCTCTCGCCGTTTCTCGATCGAAACCTGGTCCATCCGGAGCCCCTCATTTCTTTACTCTCTCACTCATCTCTCTTCGCTCTCTCCTGATTCCTTCTCTGTCGCTCTTTCTCGATGGTCTCTCTCTCGGAGTCGCTCATCCAAATCAATCCATCTCTCGGTCATCTGTCTTGAGTTGATTCTGTACTGTCTCGCTCATCTCTCTTGATTTAAAGGTCGTACGCTTCCGATTTGAAGGTAGTTTTTTGTGGGTTTTATTTCTTCCCCTCTCACCATTTTTCCCAATGTAAACAAGTTGATATTTATTGTATGCTGTTAATTTCTTTTTGATGGATCTGACTATAATGTGTATCTCACTGCAAGGTTTGATTCTTCTGTTCTACGTTTGTTCTCTCGCTCTCCTTTTCTTCTTTTTTCTTTTGTTTTGCTTTGAGGTTTAGGGTCCAGGATCGAGTTGCAGTTCTCTGATACCATTGTTTATTCTTTTGTATAGGCAATCAGATAGCCTGGGCATCTTACTCATTGCAGTCGACCATTTGCGGTGTGTGTTGCAGGTTTGTAGTCTTCATTGTTCTTTTGTGATTGCTGAAACTTTTGGTATCGTTCAATTATTTTCCAGGACAAAAAATTTGATGGAACATGGTCTCTTGGAATTTTGTTTAGCATGTGAGATTTAGTTTTTGTGATTTTCATATTGAGATTGCTATTGCTATGATGATAGAGTGATGCATGCATGAGTGTGGTGAGGGCTTCTGATTCCACAAGAATTTTTAGGTTTCCACAGGATGGATTGTCTGGATTCCTGTTGGATCAGAAGTCCCCATCGCAGTGTGTGTTCCACTTTTCCTGAGCTTAATTTAATTGGTTTGGTTTTTCAGTTTTTTGTTTAGATGGGCTCATATCTCCGAATCTTGGCCTTGGATTTTTTGCCATTCAAAATTGTTTTGGGCTCTGATAGAGTTGTTGATCACGGTTTTGATAGACTTATTTTTGCCGTGGAATGGGTTGTCATGTCTCTGAGAATGTAGTTCAGTTTCAGCTATTTTCTTTTATGTGTGATTCTTCCATTTTCTTTTTTATATGGTCATATGATTTATAAGCCAAGTTCTTTTTTTCCCTTCTCATGCAGGAGTACTCACACATGATTATCTTTGTGATCGGATTTGGCTCCTGTATATCATCAGGGGATTGATCTTTTTTGGTTACAGGTCTGCGTGCACTTCTGACTTATAAAAGCTTATCTAGGTAAATTTGTATTCGGGTTTCTATTGCCTTTCTCTATAATTTATATATCAAAGCTTTACTTTAATGCGGTTTGTCTGGTGTGATCGGTGAGAATATTTACATATTAGTTTTGCATAACTTTTGCGCAGATTTTGTGGTTTATTTGTCAAGAGTTGAACATTCGTGGCTGCCCTCGAGTGTAAGCTGTTTTCATCTTTTCAGATTATGTTCATGGCAGTTTATTTTTTAGTCCATTGTAATGCTAAGATGTGTTTAACTATACAGTGTTGGTATTTTTTAGTACAAAATTGTTCATGTATCTTGACTGGTGTTTCTTGCTTATTTTCCTTGATAGGGACCTAAGCGTAATGATGGAGAAGACAACTGCAGTCGATCTCTGTGATGAGACATGTGTGGACTCTTTGGCATGTCATGAGACAAAAAGGCCTTGGAATTATCTTCAGTTTGTGGAGTCTTCTGGATCCACTTCAGGTTCCTTGGTGAAGGGCTCAGAGTTGAGAAGGAATGGCTGCGATGTGAATGATGCAGATCTTTTGGTTGGTCAAGCTGTTGTCGTTTGTTCAGGTAAGAACAAACAATGTTTAAATTCTGGACCTTCTGTTCTTTTTGTTTGTGAATATGTTTGATTTGATTTTCTTATCTCATTGTGTTTCAGTTTGTGCGTTACAGAGTTCAATTGTGCAAATTTTATAAGTTACATGGTAGACCTTTTGATGATCTATGCACTACAAGAAAAAGTGACTTAGACGACGGAGAATTTCCGTCGTCTAAGTTCCTATCTCCGTCGTCTAAGTACTTGGACGACGGAAAATCCGTCGTCCAAGGTACGTGCTCCAAGTGCTGTCGTCTAAGTACTTAGACGACGGAGAATTTAATCTCCGTCGTCCAAGTTCACTTGGACCACGGAGAACGTCCGTGGCCCATGTAGTGACTTAGACGACGGAGATTAATGTCTCCGTCGTCTAAGTCCCTACATGGGCCACGGAGAAGCTAACAATCTCCGTGGCCCAGGTGGTGACTTAGACGACGGAGATTAATGTCTCCGTCGTCTAAGTCACCACCTGGGCCACGGAGAAGCTAACAATCTCCGTGGCCCAGGTGGTGACTTAGACGACGGAGATTAATGTCTCCGTCGTCTAAGTCACCACCTGGGCCACGGAGATTGTTAGCTTCTCCGTGGCCCAGGTGGTGACTTAGACGACGGAGACATTAATATCCGTCGTCTAAGTGAAAAATTAATTTAAAAAAAAATTAAATTCAAAAATATTATTAATATTAATTGAAAAAAAATTAATTAAATTAATTAAATACACTAAATTAATAAAATAATTAAAATTAATTTGTACATACATAATCGAAAAAACCCATAATTAAAAATGAAAATATTGTTCGTAATGCGGAAATTAAGAAACGAAATAATGAACTACTAGCTAGCTAAAACACTGGAGGAGCAGATGCGCCGCCTCGTCCTCCGCCTCCAGCCGGGTCGTCGTCGTCGGGGAATGGGTTCGGAGGAGGTTGACATTGTCTTTGAGCTTGTTGCATAAGGGCGATGAGTTGGGCTATTCGCTCGTCTTGCTGGTCCATTCTTTGGCGCATGGCAATATTCTCCTCCCGTGCGATTCGAGCCTCTTCATAGGCTGCCGCAGCTTGAGAACTTCTCCGCCGCCCCGAACCTCCCGTAGATGATGACTCAGAGGTCGACAAATCTCGAACCACCTTAGGCCCGAAGTGCCTAACCTCCTTGCCAGCTCTACGACCGTAGACCTCATCCGCAATTGCTATTTGGCTCTCCACAGATAGAGGAGGCAGGTCTTCTAGCGGCACATCTGGGAACGCAAGCTGAGTGTTAGCCAATTCTTCCTGCGCACGCTCTATCACTCTTGCCTACAAAAGAATAATAAATTTATTATAATGAAATAATATTTAAATAATAATTACTATAATTATTAGCGCACACAGATATATATATATATATGACTTACGCCGCGTTGACTCGCTTCATTATCGAGCCCAGGCGTCACGTACGCGCTTACGCTTGCATCGAGATAAGGGTGTTTGGAGCCCTTATCCCTGTGCTCCTTGGCAATTTGAATGAGTTGCTTGGCGCCGGAAGTATGGTGCTTGTCCTTCTTCCCCCGGTTGGCTTTGTTGACACCGGAGAATTTCTGTTAGACAACATAATGAAATCATTAAAAAATTTATAAGTAACTAAAATTTAGAGTATTCAATTATCTTAATTGAAATAAAAAAAGTAAATTAACACCTGAAATTGCTCATCGGCAAAGTGGTTACACAACCACTCCCACTCATCTTCTCTATCCCCACGCAGCTCTTCGGGGGGAGGCACGGGACCGTTAGTTCGGAAGTACTGATGGAGCCTGTACTTCCAATCTTTGAAGATGTTGTTGGCGGTTTGGTTGATATGCCTCAACATCGCCGGATCCGGATCCACCGCAAATTGTTCCTATCAGAAATAAATTGAAAATTATAATCGTATATATTATAAAATTATATATAACTAATATTAAAAATAGTATATAATAACTAAAATTGTACGTATTACGTACCGAAAGATCCTTAAAGACTTTCGCCTTCTCCGAATCCGGCACCTCCCTCCAAGTAGGGGCAGTGATACGAACCCGGTTACGAACAATCGACCCAATGCTATGAGCCGAGAGACTTGCTAGCTGAGGTGTGGGAGGGCCACCGGTGAATTCGTCGTAAGGCAAGGCGATCTTGCTCCCGGTCGCCTTGCAAATTTTCTCCGCCTTTCCACCTTTAACGAGACCCCGAGTCTTTTTCGGTTGGGGGTCAGTGGGGGCCCTCCTTTGCTTACGGCGGGCGCTGTACATGATAGACTCGGCCGTCGAAGACGCCTGAGTACTTCCCGTTGAAGCGGTACCGGGCGTCGGAGTTGAAAAGGGGTCGACGTCATCACCGCTTGAGAGAATTGGGGCAGAGGGAATTTCCTCAGAAGGCCCCGGATTGAGGGCGTCTACCTGCGGTTGAACCCAACCGACTTGGGCCGCCAACATTTGGAGCATCTCATCTTCTGACTCCTGTTGGGCTTTCTTCTTCCCGGATGTGATCTTTGGCGGAGCCATTTAAACCTAAGAGTACGTACGGTGTTAAAATACCTACTTACCATAATAATTACAACGACGGAGAATTTACGCTAATTAATTAAGTACGTTTAAGATTTAAATAGAGTACACTAGCTTGGCATTTTCGGTCGTTCAATGGACGTGCGACCCGCGCGATAAAGTGTAAATTTTCAATTAATCAGCCTTGGTTAAATCGAAAAACATGGCCAGTTAGGGATAGAGATAACGCGAGAGGCAGGACTAATTTCGACAAAAGTCTTTCTTAGTCCAAATCCTGTCACCAGTCATAACCCGTTTCTAGACACCATGTCCGACATTCGGCCAATTTTTCGAAAATTTACACTCCCTCAAGTCCTTTGCAAACTCCGCCCTCAACCTCGTGTCCATAACTTCACTTAGGTTATGGTGTGCGGTGATGAAATCCACACATCACGAGGGGTTAAGGAGATAAGCAAGGAAAAGAGGCGCCATCTATTCCAAAGAGTGCGACTTAATTACACCAAGCCTATGTACTAAATTTAAATCGAACACGTACTACCATGCAATTTACTAGAAAATACATATAATTATCAATTAATTATTATTTATCATGCATTTAATAATAATTATTCATTTACCAATATAATCAATTATTATTATTACTATTATTTAATTTTAACTAATAATTATTCATTACCAAATAATTAACAACTAATAATGATTACTAAATAATAATAATAACAAGAAAATAATTATTATAATTACAACTATTTATTATTTAAAACTAATAAATTAAAAGTATTTAGAATTTAAATAATTAAACAAATAAAAAAATTGTTAAAGAGTTAAAATTTCGAATTATTACCTCGTCGGAATTTCGCCGGAATATTGGAAGAGTAGAGTCGTCCGAGAGGGGGAACCACGCCGGAAAATTGGTCGTCGGAGCGTCGCCGGAGGAGGATCGCCGGAGTGAGAGAGAGAGGAGAGGAGAGTATAGAGGAGGAGATGGAATGATGAGAAAATGAGGGGGGGTGCTGTTCCTTATATAGAGTTTCACTTAGACGACGGAGCACTATTCTCCGTCGTCTAAGTGCACTTAGACGACGGAAACAGTGTTTTCCGTCGTCTAAGTGAAGGGTCAAATTTTTTCGAACCGGCGCCAAATAAATGGGCGGGCCGTTTCACCGCCATAAATGTTGACTTAGACGACGGAGACAGTGTTTTCCGTCGTCTAAGTGGAATTTCAAGCGGCGCCGAAAATTGAGGCGGCAAATCGAACCGCCATGTTATTTCGACTTGGACGACGGATATGTAGTTGTCCGTCGTCCAAGTGAACACTTGGACGACGGAAAACGACATATCCGTCGTCCAAGTCAATATTTACATCGAAAAAATAATAAAAAATTTATTCGAACCGCCATGGTAATTTGAACCTAGACGACGGATACGGTCATTGTCCGTCGTCCAGGTGAACACTTGGACGACGGAAAATGACCGTATCCGTCGTCTAGGTTCAAATTATGCAAAAAAAATATTTAAATTAATTCGCTAGGAATTTAGCGATCTGTCATTCGAGTGAAATAGTCGTACAATATCGATGAACGCATCGTATATATAAACAGATAAATTTGAACCGCCGAATAATTTTACGTTTTGAAAGTTGTTAAGTATCGACTAATCTTTAAGACTTTAGTGTTCATGAGTAGTTGCTGATTTGCAGCAGAGTACTAACGAAATTGAATTTGGACAAAACAACCGTTGGATATGTTCGTCGTAACATAATATATAATTACTATAAAGGACCAGGAAATAATAAGTTCGGGAAGGGTTTCATCGGCACAGTCAACCGCAAAACCGAGAATTTCACAAACCGGAAACGTGGATACAGGACATTTCGCAACTCCGATTTTCGAACCGTCGAAGCTCACACACCAAGAATATACTACTCTAAAGTCTTGACGAAAAGAATACGCATTCGAAGATGGTCTAGATGGTCGTTGTCTTAGAAAAAATTACGAAATTTTCACCTGGACGACGGATACGACATTCTCCGTCGTCCAAGTACACACCTGGACGACGGATACGCTAATATCCGTCGTCCAGGTGTGTACTTGGACGACGGAGAATGTCGTATCCGTCGTCCAGGTGAATATACCCTGAATTCAGGGGTTAGGGGTCCTTAGGGTTTAGGTTATAGGGTTTGTCACTTGGACGACGGATAATGACTGTCTCCGTCGTCCAAGTGTGTACCTAGACGACGGATAATGCCTGTCTCCGTCGTCCAAGTGTAAAAACCCCGAATTCAGGGGTTAGGGCCTTAGGGTTTACGGTTTAGGTCGTCCCCGGTCATTTGTGTGTGCGTTCAATTATTCTGATTCAAAAATATAATTAAAAAATTGATCGATCGATCCGAACTGCTAGATTTAGGGTCCAAGATTTAGCTAGGGTTTTATATGAGATTGAGATTTGGCGCCAAAGGTGAATCTGCAATTAATTTCTCCGTTCTCGGTTAGGGGTCCTTAGGTTTAGGGTCTAGGCTAGGATTTAGGGTTTGAAGGGCTGCGTGAGCGAAATGTAGAGCAGCTTCAGCTTACTTTTAATAAGATCAGAGAATACACCGATGAAGTTGAAAGCAAAGAGAGGGGCCGGGACTAGAAAAACAGTCCAAAGACATTCAATTGAAACAGAGAGAAGTCGACTTAAAATCTGAGGAAGTTAAGCTGGCGGAGATCGATGTTAGTCCAGGTACAAACAACTTTTATATATATATATACTACAATATTTGTGCTCTCAATAATACTATCACAAGTCAATATATATAATCATATATAGGGACCCATAATTAATCCAATTTATACATAAATAGTATTTAAAAACAATAAAACCAACCAAAGCTGGACGAGGAATCTTAAAGTCTCGACATAATAGAAATCTTTCACCTTTTTACGATGCATCGATCGATCATATATATATTACAATAATAAATTAGGGTTTACCAAGTAATGATCCTCGTCGTGTGACCGTACTCTTCGTCATAATCGTCATCATCATCATCACCGTTATCCGATTGCTCATCCTCCTCATCGTACTCAACATCGTCCGAGGAATAACCAGAGTCGTCGTCATCGTCCTCATCCTGCACGTCTTCTTCATCTACCTCAATGATCTCTTCTTCAGTTAGATCTGTACAACCATCAGGCATGGGTAACCGTTCACCGTCTTGAACCAGGTCCATTATGTCGGAGCGGATGACAGAAATATTAGGCTCTTGATAGGCAGGAATGTCTCTGTCTGGTTCAGCAGCATCTTCAGTCGTCGCCGGTGTCCCTTCAATTGTCTCTGTATTCCAAACTCCTCGATGAGAGATCTGGTTCACTATTTTCCACCCGTCACCAGCTTTCGGATCGTCGAGATAGAACACCTGCCTAACTAAGGTGGCGAGAGCGAAAGGCTCATCCTCATACCAGCTTGAGTTTGTATCGACTGATAAAAGTCCCAGGTCTTCCTTTGTACGCTTGAACCATCTGCACTTGAATAGGAAAACGTTGACATCATTCCCGTAACATAGCTGAACCACATATACGATCATTCCGTAATATAGATCAGGGTCTTTCCCAACCGCTATCCCACTGTTTTGTGTTCTTCTTCCTTCATCTCGCGCCAATGAATGGAACTTCACACCGTTCACAAAACATCCCGGATAAATATAGTGTTTAATCGGCTTCCCTGCTAGCAAGTGCTTTGGCCAAGACCACCACCCCCCGTGGTTTTCGGATTTTTGCAGATCAATCATCTGCGAAAATGGAAAAATGTAAGGGTTTACTTTCTACAAATTAAACATGCATGATCTCAATATGTATATAAATCACTAAATACGTACCCATTGGAAGAAATAATCGGGGAACTTTTTCTTAACCATTTTCTCAATCCACGCCGAACTCTTGTCTGGATATAACGCCTGAAGCCTCTCCCTGTATGACATCATGTACGGCTCAACTTCGTCACAGTCTCGTAACACTACCCAATGTGCCTCAATAAGTTCTTCCTGTGTTAACGTTTCCTTTAATACTCCTCTAAACGGTCGGACGACATTGGTGACGACAGAAAGATTGATGCGGGCAATGGGATCGGAGGCAGTTGGAGGTGGTGGATCTTTGAGGTACCTGTTGCAGTAAGTAACGCACTCATGCATTAGGTATGTCTCTGCTATGGAGCCATCCGGAGCCGACCTGTTTTTGACGAATGACTTATACTGTCCAAGCTGTCTACAAAATTAATCAAACGTACAATAAAAATAAGTACATGCATATAGCTAGCTAGTAATCTCCAGTGGAACAAATTATGAATCGAAAAACCTGTATAATTAATTAGTTGTACGTACCTTTCTTGAGGATACATCCAAGTGTACTGGACCGGACCAGAAATGAGAACCTGCTCGGGCAGGTGGATCATTAGGTGAATCATTATGTCGAAGAAAGCAGGAGGAAAAATCCTCTCTAGTTTGCAAATGATGTGCACAATTTGTTGTTGCAATTCCACGACATCTGACTTCTTTAATTCTCTGGCGCATAACCTCTGCCACCATCTGCACAATGCCACTATTGGTTCTACGACGTCGCGAGGCAAATATGGTCGAATTACCACTGGAATCAGACGTTGCAGCATAACGTGATAGTCATGTGTCTTTAGACCAACAAACTTGTGTTGCACCTCGTCCACTGCTCCAGTTATAGTAGCTGCATACGTGGCCGGATAACGAACGCCCTTAAACCAGTGAAATACAGAACGTCTAAGTGTCGGCTTCACTGTGTACGGTGCAGCTGGCATCTTGTTGTACACTCCTTTCCTATCCCTCCTCAACCACAAGGGACGACGTAGATTCATTGATTCCAAATCTTTGCGCGCTTTGGGAGTATCTTTAGTCTTGAACTTAATACCGAGAATTGTTCCCACCACGCTGTCGCACACATTCTTTTCTATGTGCATCGCGTCCAAGTTGTTCCTCAGCTTCAACTTCGACCAGTAAGGGAGTTCAAAGAATATACTCTTGTGATCCCAATAGCTCAGATCATGTGGAGGAATTGGATTGCATTTCTTTACATCCGCGTCGTTAGTCAACACACCAAAGTCGAAATAGCTCAACCTCTCTAAAATCTCTTCGCCCGACCAACTACGGGGTTTAGGATTGTTCTCTACCGTCCCGTCGAAATGAGCTTCATCCTGTCGCCAAGGGTGGTCGTGAGGTAGCCATCTACGGTGACCCAAGTAACACACCTTCCCTGCGTGCCAACTAGAGTTCACGTCGTCCAAACATATAGGACATCCATTATATCCTTTTGTCCTGCACGCTGCCAACATCCCATACGCTGGAAAATCGCTGATCGTCCACATTACGGCAGCCCTCATCGTGAACATCGTGTCAGTGAATTTGTCATAAGTTGGGACTCCATTTTCCCACAACAGTTTCAGCTCGTCGATCAAAGGTCTGAGGTAGACATCTAAGCACTTCCCTGGAGATTTAGGACCTGGAATTAGTACAGTAAGGAAATTAAATTCCTTGTTCATGCACATCCACGGAGGCAGGTTGTACGGCATCAGAATTACTGGCCAAGTGCTTACGGCGGAGCTATTACTTCCCCAAGGATTGAATCCGTCTGTAGATAGGCCGAGTCTAACATTTCTAACCTCTGCAGCAAAGTTTCCGAATTCTCTGTCGAAATGTTTGAAACCCTCCCCATCCGCGGCGTGTCGCAGGACATCGTCATCTATTCGCTTTTCTGCGTACCATCGCATCGCCTCTGCTGTGTGTAGAGACATGTACAGGCGCTGCAATCTGGGAATCAAGGGAAAATATCGAACAACTTTCACAGGAATTCTCTTTTTCGAACTCTTCCTATTCACCTGGAATCTACACTGGCCACATACGGGACAATAGTCCAAATCTTTATACTCTTTGTAAAATAGCACACAATCATTCGGACATGCGTCAATTATCCTGTACTTTAGGCCGAGGCTGCTCAAGATATTTCTAACCTTATAATGAGATTTAGGAAGATTGTGATCATCAGGAAGCAACTTACATATTTGCTCCTGAATTTCGTCAAAAGCACTGACTGACATTTTGTGCTTCACTTTTATCTTCATTTGCTCCATCACATATTGCAACACATTCTCTCGACATCCAGGGAACACCGGGGTCTGCGCTTCAAGTAGCATCCGGTTGTACTTATCCATCTCACTGGTGTCAGTGGCCAAGCTAGCAGCGGGGAATGTGTCATCATGCTCATGAGTGGTACTGTAACCTCCGTCTTGGTGTTGGTGTCCACTATGACTAAATCCCGGAAACGCATCATGGACCAAATCTACAGTTGGATTGCAAGCTGGGGGTCCGGCACCACTGCCGCTGGATGAGGCACCATGGTAACTGTACCCTGAGCTGAAGTCTGCTGCGCTGAACTCTACTGCTTCACCATGCTCGCTCCATGTAGTGTAACTCCACATCATACCATTTTCGTACAGGTGTTGCACCATAACATTAACCTCCGCATACTGACAATTAAGACATTTCTGGCACGGACACCTGAAACGCTTCTTTCCATGACCATGTTCTATCGCAAAATTCACAAATTCGCTAATTCCATCCATATACCGGACATCACATCTATTCTTTAACTTCATCCAACTCTTGTCCATACTGCTACAAAATATTATAATTAAATAATTATTACATATATATATATTAGTCCATTAATTTACCATTAATTATACGTACTCGATCTACATCGATCCATCAAATTACGTACGTAATTTAATCTGTATATATAGCTAATTAACATTCATGCATGTATGTACGCACGTACGGTTTCCCTAAATATATATATATTTAATCATGCAAATTTTAACTGCCTACGTACGTACCTGCTGGCCTTCTCGATATCTGCAGTTAATTAAGCTAGCTAGTGATCGAACACCGGAGATCCGATCCTTTAATTAATTTCTAGCCCCGGCCTAGCCTAATCCGGCCTTCTCCTTCTCCTTCGATCTCAAAAATTCCCCACGGGAGAAAATATAATGGAATGATCGAAGCTAAGAGAGTTTGGCATGGCCTATATATATAATGCTTCACTTAGACGACGGAGGTGTCGGTACGTCGTTTAAGTGGAACTTACACCACGACGTGTCGGTCCGTTGTCCAGGTGATCACTTCTCCGTGGTCCAAGTCACACTTAGACGACGGAGATGTAATTCTCCGTCGTCCAGGTGATAACCTGGACCACGGAGAAGTCTCCGAGGTCCAAGTAACACTTAGACGACGGAGATGTAATTCTCCGTCGTCCAGGTGATAACCTGGACCACGGAGAAGTCTCCGAGGTCCAGGTTCTTACCTAGACGACGGAGAAACTTCACATCCGTCGTCTAAGTGTTACTTGGACCTCGGAGATTTCTCCGTGGTCCAAGTAACACTTAGACGACGGAGAATTACATCTCCGTCGTCTAAGTGTGACTTGGACCACGGAGAAATCTCCGAGGTCCAAGTGTAACTTAGACGACGGAACTAATACTGTTCCGTCGTCTAAGTCCTCTTTTCTTGTAGTGATGGTTAAGTTTTGTGTTTCCAATACTTTTTCTTCACATGAACTAAAGATTTTACTTCGCTTGGAGAAAAGTTTTGGAAATACTGAACTTTTGGCGGAACGTGGTGTCCTTCGTTTCTATACGTTGACTTCATTTGGTTATTTATTATATTTCTCATGATTGATGACCTTTGTAGGGACACTGGCAGATCAAAATTCATCGGAGAGGAGCAAATTTGTAGGTGACTCTGATGACTATTTTTTGTCTCCTTCTGATCAGGAAAGACCAGTGAAAAGCTCTTCGTGCGATGGAGGTATTATGATACTTGGTGTTTCCACATGTAATTTGATATAGTTATAGGCAATCATTGTTAAGAGGATGTATTTTTATGTTCTTTTTTCTTTTTTTTTCTGATGATTGATAAGTTTTGTAGGAATGCTGCCATGTTTGCGATCATCGAAGAGATTTAATTTTTTTGGGAATCCTGGTGGCTATAGTTCGTCACATCCTGATCAGGAAAGACCGGTGGGAGCTGGTTTTTACGATGGAGGTATTATAGTACCTGATGCTCGACAGTGTGTAGATTTAATTAATTTTTTGTTTTTACTTTACTGTGTTTGTGTTTGAGTGTCTTTGGTATGTATATATATATGTTGGTTTGGTTTTCCGTTCTTTTTTTGGTGGTAGTGGTTTGATGTTGATATGATCAATTTTTGAAGGTGTGACAGTGTGTTCATAGTTCAGTTTACTGTTCGTGTTTTCTGTGTCATGGTGCATCAGTTTTCATATCATCCATTTCTGAACATTTGGGTGTTTCTTTAAAATTTATTAACAATTTGTTTTTGGTTTTTGGTTCTTAATTCACACAAAATTTGTGGGCTACTAAATATTATTTTTTGAATACAGCCATATCTTTGCAGTCACGATGATGTAAGGACTGAGTCGTGTGTGTGCCCATTTAAGGGCTTATTCGACAGGAGATCTGTAATCTTGGGTGAAGAAATTTACATAAATCCCGTGCGATCTGTTGTCCCTTTAGTGTATATTGGAACTCATTCTTTCTGGGTGTCTAGATTTAATTAATTTTTTGTTTTTATTTTGTTGTATTTGTGTTTGAGTGTCTTTGGTATATATATACATATATATCTATACACACACACACACACCTTGGTTTGATTTTTCGTTCTTTTTGTTTGTGGTGGTGGTTTAATGTTGATGTCATCCATTTCTGAAGAAGTGACAGTGTGTTTAGAATTTATCAACAGTTTATTTTGGATTTTTTGTTGTTGATTCACGGGAAATTGGTAGGCCACTGTATTTTTTTTTAAATACAGCGATATCTTTGCAGTCACAGTGATGAAAGGATTGAGTCGTGTGTGTGCCCACGCAAGGGATAGCTGATTTGACGGGAAATCTGTAATTTTGGGTGAAGAAATTTATATAATTCCCGTGGAATCCGCTGTCCTTTCAGTGTATATTGGAACTCATTCTTCCTGAGTGTCGAGATCTGATTAATTTTCTCTTTTTACTTTATTGTATTCGTGTTTGGGTGTCTTTGGTGTGTGTGTGTGTGTGTGTGTTGATTTGGTTTTTCGTTTTTTTTTTTTTGGATGTGGTTTAGTTCTCTGCACCTTTGATTGTTCTTGCCAGTTAGTGCTTGAATGAGTTTGCTGCCAATGTGATAACAATGCTATGTTTGCAAGATTTGTTGGGGACTTCTCATTCCACAGGAATTTAATTTAACATTTGGTTATGTGATTCATCAAGAGAGATCAAATTTTGAGTGTTTAAGTAAATAATTTTGTGTCATCAACTGTTTGGTGGATTCTGGATTTGATTCTGATTGAGTGGTCATGGTTCATTTATTCCTTTGTGTTTTCCGTCTATTCTGGTATTGGGATGGTGGGTTAATTGCAAATTTTTTTGTGGTTTCTTTTTGTCTGCTTCATGTCGACACGATACATCTGTTGCTCTTTGTTTTTTTTGTCTTTTCTATTGTTTGGAGTGTGCGTGCAGTAAAAAATCTTTGCATATTTTAATTTTGTGGCTATTAATTTGTTTTCTAGAATTGGGGACAATACGGCATCCGTCGATGAAATCCAGCCCTTACGGAAATGCTCAAGATTTTCAAGTGGTGCCGCCCCATGATGGAGAGAAATATATCCTGCCGGATTTACTGGATGTGGGCACAGGTGTTTCCCGTGCTGTTGTGGATGCAATGCAAGTTCAACAGAAAGATCACTCTGCTGCTGTTCCGGATCATGTCCCCGTGGATAATGATGATATGAATGCTTTGGGTATTAGTTGTCATGTTGCTTCTCCTGTAATTTAGATATCGAACATCAAAGTTCAGGTTTTTGCTTCGATAGATATATTTTTGTGTATTGGATAGTATATGTTGTTATATGGTTTAGGTGCTTAGGCTCATGTTTTTGTGATTCAAATGTGCCACTGATATCCTGCAATAAATAGTAGGCCTTTGTGTCAAACTTTTTCGGTGGTGTTAGGGATAACGTGATAGGAAAATTCAAAATGATACATGTGGGGTTTAGGTGCTTTTCTTAAGATTTGTATGTTTGATCATTCTTTGTGTTGATAGTCATTTGTACTGTGCTAGGGCAATGTATGTGTGAAACAAATTTGCTGTTTATTGGAGATATACTGCTTTTAATTTGAATTTGTGTGACATGATTTATCAAATTTCAGGATCATGATTTCTGAGTGAAATTTTTGTTCTTATTACATTTCTGATGCATTGTTGTCATTTTGGTGTACATGACAATGGCTTATTGATGTGTATTTGTGGTTGCTTTGCTATTTCTGTTGTTAACATTTGGTATGTTATGGTGATTCAATTACAAAATTTCTATTCACAGGCGACAAAGTTGCATTTCCTTCTCATGGTCAGGCATTGTACCAAATGAGTCGCCAAGGTGAATCACCATTGGATACCATTGTAATTACTTGATTTGATTTGGCATTTAGAGATTATTAATCTGGTACATGTGTTGTGCAGATCTGATTGTGACGTATGAGGATACTGGCGATGATTCTCATGTCTGTAATTATTGCAATGCTTCGTTTTGGGCGAACGAGTCCCTGAAGATGAAGATTAGGGGTCAACTGGTTTACACGAAGTGTTGTCATGAAGGTAAAGTTACACTTCCGCCGTGTAATCCAACTCCATCAATTCTTGAAGTATTGTTGAATCCAATGAATGGTCCTGAGAGTAGAGTTTTTCGTGAAAATATTCGAGTTTACAATTCCATGTTTGCTTTTAGCTCTATGGGTGCAAAGGTTGATCACAAGATAAATAGTGGAATTGGTCCATATGTATTTAAAATGTGGACATATTTGTCATTTGATGGGATCAGTGTTACCATCTGAGACTAAATCTCCAATGTATGCACAATTGTATGTTTATGACACAAAGAATGAGATTATGAATCGTGTTAGAGCTATTGATCCGAATAATGTGAATAGGAAAGTTGATGCCAATATTGTAGGAAAATTGATTTGTATGCTTGATGAGATTAATGTTTTGACAAAAGTGTTTAGATCAGTTAGAGATGAATACGAAAGAGATGGATTGCCCAATTTAAATCTAACTTTGCTTGATCGTCAACCGATGGATGGGAAACAGTATGAATTACCAATCTCTGATGAAATTGCTGGATTGATAGTCGGTGATATTGGACAATTTAATCCTAACAGAGATATCATTGTTCGATCTATGGAGGATAAATTCAAGAGGATTTCTAGGATACATCCAAAATTAATGTCATTGAAATATCCTTTACTTTTCCCGTATGGTGAAGATGGGTTTCGGATTGATATGCTACTAGAGATAACAGGAAAAAAACGACAAAGAAAGAGAATAAAATTAACAATGATCAAATATATTTGTTATCAAATTCATGATAGATCGATTGACTCATCGACTCTGTTAAAAGGTGGTAGATTATTTCAGCAATATTTGGTTGATGCGTATGCGACTGTTGAAGAAAATCGCTTAGAGTACATAAGGAATAATCAGCTGTTACTAAAATGTGAAAAGTGGAATAATTTATCTAATTTTGCCTCAAATGGAGTTACGCAGTGTTCTGATGTAGGCAAAAAAATTTTCCTTCCAGGTACTCACACTGGGAGTCCTAGAGATATGTTAAATAATTATCAAGACGCTATGGCCATCTGTAGAACTTATGGCAATCCAGATTTGTTTATAACATTCACTTGCAATGTTAAATGGCCAGAGATTGTTAGGTATTTTGAAAAAAAACCAGGATATAAGGCTGAGGATAGACCAGATATTGTTTGTCGAATTTTTAAAATTAAAGTAAATGATATGATTGAATTTATTAAGTCTGGAGAACCTTTTGGAGTTGTTGAGGCATATGTATGTACAATTGAATTTCAAAAACGTGGGTTACCTCATGCTCATTTACTTTTTTGGCTTAAAAAAAGACACAAGTGTTATACTTCCAGAGACATAGATTCTATTATTTCTGCTGAATTGCCAGATAAAGTTCTTCATCCAAAATTATTTGAAATAGTTAGTCAATTCATGATACATGGTCCTTGCGGTCAATTGAACTCAAATTCTCCGTGTATGAGAGATGGTAAGTGTACGAAATCGTTTCCTAAGCCATATATTCCTGATACAATATTTCATGCAATTAAGTCCCCACATTATAGAAGACGTGATGATGATTCCAAGTTTATAGTAAAGAACGGTATTCACATTGGTAATAGTTTTGTTGTTCCATACAATTCTATTTTGTTGTTTCGGTATAATGCTCATATAAATGTTGAATCATGCTCACAATCTATGTTAATAAAATATTTATTCAATATATAAATAAAGGACCAGACAGAGCTCGAGTCATGGTACGAGACAATGTAAATGATGAAATAAATAATTATTTGAACTGTCGATATTTAACACCCCATGAATCAATTTGGCGATTGTTTGAATTCTCTATTCATTCTAGGTATCCTGCAGTGCAGTACTTGAAAATACATCTACCTGACCAACAAAATGTATTTTTTTATGAAGGTCAATGTATTGATCAAGTGGTTGAAAATCCGGATAAAGAACGTACTATGCTGCTTGCTTGGTTTCATGCAAACACTATCTATAAAGAAGCACGAGAATTAACTTATACTGAATTTCCTGTCAAATTTGTCTGGGACAGTGATTCCAAGTGTTGGTATCGAAGAAAACAATACGATGTCATTGGAAGAATTGTGCATGTGCCACCAAATGCAGGTGAATTATTTTATTTACGTATGTTGTTAAATATTCAAAAAGGATGTTGCAATTTTGAGTCAATTAGAACAGTTAATGGAATTACTTTCTCTACTTTTCGAGATGCATGTCGTGTGTTAGGTTTGTTGGATGATGATAAAGAATGGAATGATGCATTGGTTGAATCTGTGTTTACTGCGACCGCGTCACAAATTAGACAATTATTCGTTACCATCATTCTTTTTTGTGAGGTATCGAATGCGAGTTCTTTATTGGACTCACATTGGAAAAGTATGTCAGATGATCTTTTATACAAGGTTCAATTGGAATTTAATATGCCTAATATGAATGTACCAAATATTGAATTGAAAAATGCAGTTTTATATGAGCTTGAAAAACTGTTCAACATGGCATCCAGTTCATTGGAGAATCATCAATTGCCCATGCCAAAAAAAGATCAATTCACACAATTCAATAATAGATTACTGAGAGAGGAGCTAGATTACGATCAAGAAGAACTCAAAAGAGAACATTGTGTTCTAATTGCAAAATTAAATTCGTGTCAAAAAAATATATATGATGAAGTGATTGAAGCCGTCGAAAAGAAAAACGAGAAATCATTTTTCATTTATGGTAGTGGAGGAACTGGAAAAACTTTTTTGTGGAATACTATAATTTCAAAGTTACGATCTAAAGGTAAAATTGTCTTAGCTGTTGCTTCATCAGGAATTGCTTCTTTATTGCTTCCAAAAGGTAGGACAGCACATTCGCGTTTTAAAATAAAACCAGTTTTAGACAGAGATTTAGCATGTTCCATAAATAAAAGAACACATCTTGCAGAATTAATTGAGAAGGCAGAATTGATCATTTGGGATGAAGCTCCAATGTGTAATAAATGTTGTATTGCGTCTTTGGATAAAACTCTTCGTGATATTTTATCGACAAATTCTGACGATCGAAGGAATCTAATCCCGTTTGGAGGTAAATCATTTATATTTGGAGGAGATTTCAGGCAAACACTACCAGTGATTGAAGGAGGGAGCAAAGAAGATATCATCCAAGCTTCGATAAATAATTCATATTTGTGGCCATCACTAAAAGTTTTTTATCTAAGCGAAAATATGAGATTAATGTCTGTTGGATTATCGGATGCTGAGAGAGAAGAAATGAAAGAATTTGCTGCATGGATGCTGATGATAGGTGAAGGGCAATTACAATCAAATTTTTTTATCAATGACCCAGATACATCATGGATTCATATTCCTGAAAATTTGCTCGCCGATTCTTCTTTAGATCCCATCCAAGCAATCTTTGAAGCCACTTATCCAAATTTCCATTCTAAACACAATTGTTTAGCTTATTTGAGAGAACGTGCAATTGTTACACCAAAAAATGCAACTGTGCATGAAATAAATAGTTATGCCATCAATTTATTACCTGGTGAATTCAGTACGTATTATAGCTCTGATTCAATTTCGTTCAATACAGGAACTTATAGTGATAATAGCCTTTTATATCCTACAGAATTTTTAAATAAACTTGAATTTAGCGGTTTACCGTCTCATGAGCTTAAATTGAAAATTGGAATGCCAATAATGTTATTGAGAAATTTGAACCAAATTCAAGGATTATGTAATGGAACACGTTTAATGGTAACAAAATTATTAGATAAGACAATAGAGGCAAAAATACTTACTGGTACTAATATTGGTAATAAAGTATATATTCCAAGGATTGTACTTATTCCCAATGAAAATAAGTGGCCATTTACGTTTAAAAGACGACAATATCCAGTCAGAGCATGTTATGCCATGACAATCAATAAAAGTCAAGGTCAATCGTTAAAACAAGTGGGAATTTATTTGACTGAACCAGTTTTTAGTCACGGACAATTATATGTAGCATTATCCAGAGTTACGTCTAAAAAAGGATTAAAAATTATAATAAAAAATTACGATAATATACCAAATAATTATACGAAAAATATTGTTTATAAAGATGTGTTACAAAATATATTATGATCAAATCTATGTTTACAATAGCTCCTGCTTATCACCAAATGACATTGTATAGTTGAGTTCTACAATCACATATGCCTTCGTTGTTTGCCTTTAAGTTCATGTGTATGTTATACCATCAGGGGTGATGAGATCAAAAAATTATTTATTTAGTGATTCTAATATTCATACATATCTTATTGTCTTTTTTTGAAGCTGTTATTTAAAGTGTGGCCGACCACTGCATGTTGTATATCTGATTGATGGTGATTTCACTCTGACCGTCAAATTTCTAATAAGTATATCCGCCGTCATTCATAACCGGATGACTCCCCTCTCCTTCTCATACTCAGTCACGTTTTGTGACAGTTTAGTTCCTTTTCGACGATATGTACTCATGCATGGCAATTTTTTCGTTCGGTGTTGGGAACATCAAGATCGTTGTAATTGATACAATTGAACGAAATCGTGGCCAAATAGGTCGACGTGGATCTATGGTTTGGCAGTCCCCAGACCTCGATGAGATTGTGTGCCCGTTGGAGAGCCCTAGGGGTCAAATTGAAACACAGCTTTCGGGTTATGGAGCAGGCTATAAAAAGAGGATTGCTGTGCCCATTCTTTTTTTAGTCGAGCAACTACTGCACTGTAGCATTAGGTGAATATGCCCTTTCTCTTACTCTCTTTTTCGATGTTAGTCTCAGTGGTATTTCATGTTTTGGCCATCTGTTTTCTCTGTGATACTATGATGGAACCTTCTCAGTTTATAGAATATGTTTTGAATGTGATTCTGTCATGAGATCGTGTTGTGTCACGTACTATGAGCGTTGCGTGTTACTTCGGTTGCTAAATTATAATTGGTGTATTGAATGCATGATATCATGCTGCTAAGTGTGAGTGAATCATGTGATCATGTGTAGTATCTGCTATCGAAAGTTAGCAAACAAAATCTTTTTGTTGCTGTTGCGAGTAAGAAAGAGATCAACCAGAGCATTATATGCTATTCACTTCATTTTCATTGTGCTGGGCTTTACATGTTTATGGTAGTGTTTGAGTGATCTAAGATTTTGATGCCTTATTTTCACTCTCTTATGTATATTGCAGAGAAATTGAGCCATCGTTTTGAGTATTTCAACATCGCTGTCAGGTGTGAGTTTATATCTTCATCTCAGGTCTATGTTTATAGAATTTTCTTTTAGGCTTATGTGTGTGGAGATATATGGTATTTTCTCTTTCCCAAGATTACTTATGCGACTAACTCTCATTTTTCTTTCTGTGTACAGGATCAACCATGAGTTGTATAACAAAATTCCAAGAGATTAGGCCATTCAGAAATGGTTATACCATCAGGTTTCGTGTTGCGTTGTCGTGGAGGCCTCAGAAGTTTGATAGCCATGAGTTTGATGGACTGCATTATCGTCTGGTTGATGAAACAGTGAGTAGTTTATGTACTTTTTTTGTGCCCAACTATACGTCTGAAATTCTAATAAGTATCTGTTATCATATGTGGATCTATAATACTGTTATTTTATTGTAGGGGACACCAATTCATGCTATTGTTGATGAATGCCACTGTGACCATATGCCTGCAATCATGGAAAATGGCAGAGTTTATGATGTCTCCTGCTTTGGAACAAAGAAAGATTGGTCTAAGATGAAATATACTGCTCATGAGGCAATCTTGGCATTTACAGAGAAGACTAAGTTCGACTTAGTGTTATAAGATATGCCAGAGATTCCACAGTATGCATTTCGGCTTCTTGAATTCGAACAGCTGGCTGAGGTGGCTGACTGCCAGACCATTCTTGCAGGTAAGTCATTTATATGTCTTAATATGCCATGTAAACATTGAGATATCTAGACACTAAAACATTTATTTATGATTTTAAAACTTGAACAGATTTGTATGGGTGTGTAAAGACTGTAAAATCACCACAAGAAATCGTTGTGAGGAACAAGAAAGAAAGAGAAACTCGGACTGATCTCACAATTGAATTCATTGGGTACTCCCTTTGTTGAACTATGGTCTTAAGATAAGATAGGTAGGCATTCAGTTAATTGTTTCACTTATATTCTTACTTTAATTTTCAGGAGGGAAGAGTTGAAAGTCTCATTGTGGGGTGATTGTGCAAAAGATTTTCCACTGAAGGAGATCATGGATTTTCATGCACCTGTGTTTGCAGTCTTTACTAGCATAAGGCTCACAAAATATCAAGGTATTTGTTCAACTATTCTATTGATAGTTTAGATGTTTGATTTGTTATAGTGTTGTTTTTGTAATATCTAATAGCTGACAACTATGTTTGCTGAATGGTCAGATCGAATCACAGCAAATAGCACAAGGCACACTTGCACTGTCCTCAATCCTAAAATATGGAAATAAGATGACTACAGTAATGAGTGAGTTAACTATAAGGCTGTACTGTAGACCATGAGGCTGTTAATTTATTTATTTATTTACATACTGTTATGTCTCAGGTTTTCAAAAACTGGAGACAAGGTTAGGATATTTGGTCCATTCTCAGCCTCCAAATCGTTCGATAAAGTGAAGCAAACAGAGATCAAGTCTGTATCTGAATTGAAGAGATTGGACCCTGCCCCCTTTATGGTATGGGAATTGTCTTCTTTTAAGCATTTAAGTCTGATCATGATAATTTAAATTTTTCTTTGAAATCATTCTTTTGTCATTGCATTTGCAGCCTATGGAAGCTTTGTGGATGTCATTCATGATTATTGATTGATATATTATTACACAGTGTTTTTTATGTCTGATAGTTAATATGTGGTTCAAATTTATGTCTTAGTATAAGTCAGTATTCTGCATTGCTGTTGTTCTGAGGATTGTTAGTCATAAGGGATGGTGGTATAGATGTTGTTCTGCTGAAAGGTGCTACAGGCAGGTAACTAAGAAGGAGGAGCATAATGATAAGTACTTCTGTCAGCTCCATGGTCAACAAGAACCAAAAGAAAGGTGATCAGTTTTTTATATTGACAAGTGAAATTTATCCTCTACAATTATATGGTTGGAAGCATTATGATGTTACAATGATTGTCATTCTTATTGAAGCAGTAACCTGACTCTAATTTTCTTTTTTTCTTATCCTGCTATACAGCTACAGAGTCTACGTTGTCATTGATGATGATGATGATCAAACAACTCTGTGTATCATGGATAGAGCTGCTGAAGAGCTGTTTGGTCTTCCATGTGAGGAGCTTATAAAGCAGACTTTGTTTCCAACAGAGCCAATTGTGCCAGGAGTCATTGCTGCAATAGCTGGTAAAAGTTACCTTCTCGATATAACTATCAATCAATCTGGTGATCTCATGTTGAGGAATGCAACGACACATGGAGAGTTATCAAAGACAGTCGAGGAAGTCAGTTTGGGGCTGGAGACACCTGAGAAACCTGGGCATAGAAAAATTAAGGAGATGCACAGTGTGAGAATGGAATTATTCCCTGCAGATGCAAAGAAGAAAATGAAGAGGTATAGTTGCAGTTAGCACATTGTTATAAGTTATAAGACCACAGCGAATTTGCTATATGATACTAATCATGTTTATATCTTTCCTCAGTGATAATGATGAACAAGCTATGTCCTCAGCCACAGATGCTAAAGTGGAGGAGCAGGAAAATATAGGCATGGTTTGATGTTATTGAGCAGGTAATATATGAATACTATTCTGCTTAGATCTGATGGTGTGAATGATGAAAATTCATTTTTTCATTTTTGTGAAGGATATGTAATAATTAGAACTTACATAGTTTGGTTATCTATGTTTTTGATGCTATAAACTTATGAAGTTATTATACAGTTGAATCATCCTAATAACTTTTCTTTTTTTAATACAGTGGAAGCAATGCCAGAAGATTATCGTGACAAGATGAAGTTGGATTTTGCATATCATCATAGGATCATCTTTTTGCTTTTAATCCATCTTTGCTTCCCGCCTATCACTCCTTACCTAAGTATTTTTGTGTAGCTACTCTAGAACTTTATCGATGTGTAAGTTCATAGCTTAGGTTCAGCTAATGATGGGATCAAGAATTTATTCTTGATCATGCAATTAGCTGTTTTGCTTATCTAGCTATGTAAGTATCCTATGGTATGTAGAAACATATGTAGTATGAACGTAAATCCTATCTATATCTAAAGTTAGTTTCATGTGTGAGATGATTTTGGCATGGTGGCCTTATTATTGTTGCAGCACCAGTATGGAGGACTCATATTTGCATATGTACTAGCTGCTCTTAATGTCCTGGTATGTCACTAATATATGGCTATTGGAAGTTAGAGACAATAAAAGAAGTTAGAGACAATAAAATGTGGATTGCCATCCTCTGAAAAAGCTACATCAGTCGAATATTAGCTGATAGATTAGCATTAGTTCCAGTACTTCAGTACTCACCACCATTCACAATGATTTGGTTTAGGGAAAAATTAAAGGGTATCTAGTTTGGGTTGATGCAGACCGAGTGGAACCATTCCTCAACGAAAACAGTCCACCACCAGCTGCCAGTCCTGGCATTGTTAACGCCAAAGCCTTAGGTGATTTGGGAAAGTTTTTCTGCGTTGCTCATGCAGTGTAGACTTTTTTTTTTTTTTTTTTTTTTGCTGAGAACAACATCCCACTGCAGGTTTACCAGTTTCAAGGCTTTGAGCATCGGTGAAAATGCCCACATTGCGAGTTGTCCTGGTGCAGATAGAGAGATTGTTAAGCACTAGGTTGAAAGCCCGCGCGCGAGGTGCGGTTATGTAATTACTAAAACAATATATATTCTGTATGAACTGAAAATCAAAATCAAAACTCATGCAAATATCAAATCATAAGAGTAACATAACATCAACCATAGTACAAACCGATTGAAACATCAAAGCTTTCAAAGAACATAAATTGATACAAAGTCTCATCTGAAATTTAAGTTACATAAGTTACATAAATTGATAAGATCAAATAGAAGACCTCTAATTTGAAGCTAATTTGGAGCCTAGGTAATACAGATGCTAATGTTCCGGTCTAACATTGCCCAAATATGAGAAATGTGTACAGTAATCCGATAAAAAACATTGCTTAAGCGTGAAATATAGATTCTTCAAAACATTAACCGAGTTAGTGCCTTCATATTAGCACTAAAGACAGATAAACAGTTGTAATTAGTAGTTTCATTTATAATCCAAGTGATCAAAGAACCGAAAAACTCAATCTACAACTATTTCCTCAAATCCAAAAATGTCAAACGAAGCTTTAGCATACCTAAAAGAGACCTAAGACACAAAAGTCATGAAGTTACCTTTTCTATCTTTTGCCTCCACCCACAATCGGTTTCATGTACATACATATAATTATGTGTTGGACGATCAAAATATAGAAATTAATGACTTGGGATCTAAGTAACCAAGCTGACTAAGAGTAGGCTGGACTTTTAGGTGAATGGTACTACAAAAGGTTTTGACTCGGTTACGTACGTGGATCAATTTAAGTAACCACTTGAATTAAGAGTAAACTTTCCTAGCCAAATGAAAAGTAAAGAAACCTCTATTTTGGCAAAGAGTACATACATATGCTCTAATAATAAGAATCCACGCATGAACAACCTCCAACCTAATTCAAAACTAAACTGGAGACATGAAAAAGCATGGCCACTGGAACTACTAAAGCAACTTTATATAAATCTCAAGATAAAAACTTTGTACTTAGTAACACTTCCCATTCATAGATATGACATGCTTAAGCTAATACATATTATTATTGTACAACTCAAATTAGTGTGGCCTGCATCTACTGTCCTTATACAATCAATTCACTCCCATTGATGTTCAAAATCAGGATCGAGAATTCTGTGAGGCAGTTCTCTTACCCAGGCCTAGGGGTAAAAACCGATGCTGCATCATTCAAAGAACAACAAATTTATATAAACCATGCCATGACTTGACTTGACGAAAACAAAATCATCACCTCCGGAACCCAAACGATGCAACACTAATCAAAAGAACATCAAATAAAAAACACAAAGACACAGACTTGTAAGCAGTTGGGGCGAGCAAATGACTGAAACAAAGAAAATCATAAGGGCATGCTAGCAAAAGGTTCTTGGTCAAAAACGATAGATTGACAGGTCACACAGTCTTGCTGGGCTCTCAGCACCCGCTGGCACATACACTTGGCAACCATATACCGAAATCGAAATCACAAAAACAATCCATACCAAAAACAATCACAAAAACCAATCATATATAACAACCATACACCGAAATGGAAATCAAGGCGGAGACGAATCAAAACCTTACAATCGTGCCGTTTGAAGGAGGAGAGAGGAGAGGACAAAAAATTGGTACCTTGAAGGAGCAAAAGTCCAAACTCAACCAACAAAACTTATACGCTGAAATTGGGAGATCCAACCCTGTAGAGCAAACAACTTTTGTTAATTATGTAATAGCTTTACGATACCCATATCCAACCCCTCCCTCCATTCATAGAAAGCTTAATGACAAAAAAACACAGAATTTTGTGTTCTGTTTTGAGTTTGAATAGGTACCAATTATATCATCTTTGCTTTTTCGTTGGGGTTTTTGGGTATAGTTTTAAAATTTGGATTAAAATTTGAAGTACGGAGGTGAATGAAGGCATTAAAGACAGTTGAGGGATGTAAACAGATGTTCATATCAAAACACTATTATTATTGGAATATGAACAAACACATTTTCTCCTTAACAAACGAACAAACACATTATTATTGGAATATGAACAAACACATCAAACCAAAACGTTATCTAATTGGAGATGGCGACGTTATCTAATTGAAGATCTTCAACATCAGTCCAATGCTAAAGAAATGGCCATTTTATCCCTAAATCTTATCAATGGTTTGCATTACAATTGTGCCCCCCTCACTCTCACTTCAACCAGCATAGGAATCATGGTAAACTATTGGTACACAAAACTGTATTAGGCATTCACTTCTAAAATCATTATGTTTGTATTACTGATGTTAGATGCTCTCATGATTTTGGGCCTTTTACTTTCGTTATTGTGTTCACAAAGACAAACTAAAACTAAAAGACTCCACAGTTAGACCATCACAATTTAATTTTTCTGTCTCAATCATACTACGGCTTTCCTATTCCTCTCTATTGCAACAAAACAAACCTCGATAGATTTTCCTACAAATAAATGCATTCATAACAACCATTTAATATATGTATTGATCACCAGCACATATAACAGGATGGTTACCATCTAGTCCATATACCCCAACACTAAACTTGCTAGCATAGGCATTTCTTATCAGAGGGACTTATTCATATACTCAACACAGAGTCTTTTCTGGGTAGTTCTGGGTTTAGGGAACATCTAGATATACACCAAGATTGAGCCAAAGTTATGAGATTTTTCCAAGTGGGTAGTCAAATATATGTCAAGAAACACAAAACCCAATGCAAATCGAAATGGGATTTCTTATGTTTCTAGAGTTATGGGTTTTTCCAAATGGCTCGCGCGAACCTACTGTGTTCTTATTATTAGGTGTGATTGCTTATGTTTCAAGTTGGGACTTGCGTGTGCATAATATTGTTGGGTCGGATTCAAAAACCAAATCGAAATGGGTATCTGAAATTCACCAATGCAAATCAAACAGAGATTACCTAGAGAGAGAGAGAGACCTTGGTTATTTGATAAACCCTTGAAGTATCTGAAAGCTCTACTTAGTACAGTAGGTGGCTGCCCGCTCTGCTGTGGCGGTTTTTCGACAAAGAGTTGTAATCTTTTCGGAAGTGTTATAAAGAAAAATTTGTTAATATAAGAAATATACTATTCTAGACAGTAAATGAGAAACATAACACATTTTCTTTTGTAGTTCGACAATAAAGAACAACATCATCAAAATGAATTTGGTAACATATGTAACTCAATGTTGATAATTTAGATTTATAAACTATAGAAAATATCTCTCGGAGAACTATGTAATAAAGAAAAAAGTACTAAAATAGATTGAAGATGAAAGTTTAGGTTACAAACAACAATCTTATTACACACTTACACAAATATCTAGACTTCTTTGAACTAATGTAACAACCTTCGAATTTCTTCTTGTAAGCCTTTGTGCACTACAAGAAAACAACACTTAGACCACGGAAAAACTAAGTCTCCGTCGTCCAAGTGACACCTAGACGACGGAAAAGACTCCGTGGTCCAAGTACCACCTGGACGACGGAGAATACCATATCCGTCGTCCAGGTGGTCACCTGGACCACGGAGTCTTTTCCGAGGTCCAGGTGATCACCTGGACGACGGAGATGGTATTATCCGTCGTCCAGGTGATCACCTGGACCTCGGAGTCTTCTCCGTCGTCCAGGTGAAAACCTGGACGACGGATATGGTATTCTCCGTCGTCCAGGTGATTACCTGGAGGACGGACCGACACGCCGTCGTCTGAGTTCACAAAACGTACTTCCACTTAGACGACGTACCGACACCTCCGTCGTCTAAGTGAAGCATTATATAAGCCCACTGCCAAACTGATCGAATTCATTCCTAGCTAGCCTCGATCTCTTCATGATCAAGAATTGAAGGAGAAGGGAGAAGGAGAAGCTAGGGAGCTCGAGCTAGGTAGCTAGAAGCTAGCTAGGCCGAGAAGAATCAGGATCGATAAGGGATCTCCGCTGACTAGCTAGTTAGCTTAATTAACGTAAAGATATCGAGAAGGCCAGCAGGTACGTACGTACGCAGTTAAAATTTGCTTAATTAATATGTATTTAGTGAAAACGTACGTACATATATATATACATGCAAGGATGTTAGCTGATGTTAGCTATATATATATGTACAGATCGATTAAATTACGTACATACGTACGTAATTGATGGATCGATATGTAGATCGAGTACGTATAATTAAGCGTAAATTAATGGACAAATATATATATATATATATATATGTAATAATTAATTAAGAATAATATTTTGTAGCAGTATGGACAAGAGTTGGAGGAAGTTGAAGAATAGATGTGATGTCCGGTATATGGATGGAATTAGCGAATTTGTGAATTTTGCGATAGAACATGGTCAGGGAAAGAAACGTTTCAGGTGTCCGTGTCAGAAATGTCTTAATTGTCAGTATGCGGAGGTTAATGTTATGGTGCAACACTTGTACGAAAATGGTATGATGTGGAGTTACACTACATGGAGCGAGCATGGTGAAGCAGTAGAGTTCAGCGCAGCAGACTTCAGCTCAGGGTACAGTTACCATGGTGCCTCATCCAGCGGCAGTGGTGCCGGACCCCCAGCTTGCAACCCAACTGCAGATTTGGTCCATGATGCGTTTCCGGGATGTAGTCATGGCAGACACCAACACCAAGACAGAGGTTACAGTACCACCAATGAGCATGATGACACATTCCCCGCAGCTAGCTTGGCCACTGACACCAGTGAGATGGAAAAGTACAACCGGATGCTACTTGAAGCGCAGATCCCGGTGTTCCCTGGATGTCGAGAGAATGTGTTGCAATATGTGATGGAGCAAATGAAGATAAAAGTGAAGCACAAAATGTCAGTGAGTGCTTTTGACGAAATTCAGGAGCAAATATGTAAGTTGCTTCCTGATGATCACAATCTTCCTAAATCTCATTATAAGGTTAGAAATATCCTGAGCAGCCTCGGCCTAAAGTACAGGATAATTGACGCATGTCCGAATGATTGTGTGCTATTTTACAAAGAGTATAAAGAGTTGGACTATTGTCCCGTATGTGGCCAGTGCAGATTCCAGTTGAATAGGAAGAGTTCGAAAAAGAGAATTCCTGTGAAAGTTGTTCGATATTTTCCCTTGATTCCCAGATTGCAGCGCCTGTACATGTCTCTACACACAGCAGAGGCGATGCGATGGTACGCAGAAAAGCGAATAGATGACGATGTCCTGCGACACGCCGCGGATGGGGAGGGTTTCAAACATTTCGACAGAGAATTTGGAGACTTTGCTTCAGAGGTTAGAAATGTTAGACTCGGCCTATCTACAGACGGATTCAATCCTTGGGGAAGTAATAGCTCCGCCGTCAGCACTTGGCCAGTTATTCTGATGCCGTACAACTTGCCTCCGTGGATGTGCATGAACAAGGAATTTAATTTCCTTACCGTATTAATTCCAGGTCCTAAATCTCCATCGAAGTGCTTAGATGTCTACCTCAGACCTTTGATCGACGAGCTGAAACTGTTGTGGGAAAATGGAGTCCCAACTTATGACAAATTCACTGACACGATGTTCACGATGAGGGCTGCCGTAATGTGGACGATCAGCGATTTTCCAGCTTATGGGATGTTGGCAGCCTGCAGGACAAAAGGATATAATGGATGTCCTATATGTTTGGACGACGTGAACTCTAGTTGGCACGCGGGGAAGGTGTGTTACTTGGGTCACCGTAGATGGCTTCCTCACGACCACCCGTGGCGACAGGATGAAGCTCATTTCGACGGTACGGTAGAGAACAATCCTAAACCCCGTAGTTGGTCTGGCGAAGAGATTTTAGAGAGGTTGAGCTATTTCGACTTTGGTGTGTTGAGCAATGACGCGGATGTAAAGAAATGCAATCCAATTCCTCCACATGATCTGAGCTATTGGGATCACAAGAGTATATTCTTTGAACTCCCTTACTGGTCGAAGTTGAAGCTGAGGAACAACTTGGACGCGATGCACATAGAAAAGAATGTGTGCGACAGCGTGGTGGGAACAATTCTCGGTATTAAGTTCAAGACTAAAGATACTCCCAAAGCGCGCAAAGATTTGGAATCAATGAATCTACGTCGTCCTTTGTGGTTGAGGAGGGATAGGAAAGGAGTGTACAACAAGATGCCAGATGCACCTTACACAGTGAAGCCGACGCTTAGACGTTCTGTATTTCACTGGTTTAAGGGCGTTCGTTATCCGGCTACGTATGCAGCTACTATAACTGGAGCAGTGGACGAGGTGCAACACAAGTTTGTTGGTCTAAAGACACATGACTATCACGTTATGCTGCAACGCACTACAAGAAAATGACCCATTGCCGGCGACTTTTATGTCGCCGGCAATGTTTTTGGACATTACCGGCGATTTTTGCCGGAAAAATCGCCGGTAATGTCTTTTTTTTTTTTTACATTACCGGCGACTTTTGTCGCCGGTAATGTTCGTCGCCGGCAATCTCTCGATGGTAATGTAAAAAAAAAAAAAAAAAAGACATTACTGGCGACTTCATTTATGTCGCCGGTAATGTCTTTTTTTTTTTTTTTTTAACATTACCGGCGACATAAATGTATGTCGCCGGCAATGTCTTTTCCGGCAAGACATTACCGGCGACTTACATTTATGTCGCCGGTAATGTTTAAAAAAAAAAAAAGACATTACCGGCGATTTTTCCGGCAAAAATCGCCGGTAATGTCCAAAAACATTGCCGGCGACATAAAAGTCGCCGGCAATGGGTCATTTTCTTGTAGTGACGTCTGATTCCAGTGGTAATTCGACCATACTTGCCTCGAGACGTCGTAGAACCAATAGTGGCATTGTGCAGGTGGTGGCAGAGGTTATGCGCCAGAGAATTAAAGAAGTCAGATGTGGTGGAATTGCAACAACAAATTGTGCACATCATTTGCAAACTAGAGAGGATTTTCCCCCCTGCTTTCTTTGACATCATGATTCACCTAATGATCCACCTGCCCGAGCAGGTGCTCATTTCTGGTCCGGTCCAGTACACTTGGATGTATCCTCAAGAAAGGTACGTACAACTAATTAATTAATTTGTTCCACTGGAGAATATATATATATACTAGCTAGCTAGCTATATGTACTTATGTAATGTGTACGTTTGATTTTGTAGACAACTTGGACAGTATAAGTCATTCGTCAAAAATAGGTCGGCCCCGGATGGCTCCATCGCAGAGACATACCTAATGCATGAGTGTGTTACTTACTGCAACAGGTACCTCAAAGATCCACCCCCTCCCACTGCCTTCGATCGCAGTGCCCGCATCAATCTTTCAGTCGTCACCAATGTCGTCCGACCGTTTAGAGGAGTATTAAAGGAATTGTTAACACGGGAAGAACTTATTGAGGCACATTGGGTAGTGTTGCGAGACTGTGACGAAGTTGAGCCGTACATGTTGTCATACAGGGAGAGGCTTCAGGCGTTAAATCAAAACAAGAGTTCGGCGTGGATTGAGAAAATGGTTAAGAAGAAGTTTCCTGATTATTTCTTCCAATGGGTACGTACGTACGACTCGGTATTAATTATTTAAATACATATCGCTCATGTCTGTAGAAAGTAAACCCTTATATTAATTTGCCCATTTTCGCAGATGATTGATCTGCAAAAATCTGATAACCACGGAGGGTGGTGGTCATGGCCAAAGCACTTGCTAGCAGGGAAGCCGGTTAAACACTATATTTATCCCGGATGTTTTGTGAATGGTGTAAAGTTCCATTCATTGGCCCGAGACGAAGGAAGAAGAACACAAAACAGTGGGGTAGCCGTTGGGAAAGACAATGATCTATATTACGGGGCTATTGTATACGTGGTTCAGCTATGTTACGGGAATGATGTCAACGTTTTCCTATTCAAGTGCAGATGGTTCAAGCGTACAAAGGAAGACCTGGGACTATTATCAGTCGATACAAACTCGCACTGGTATGAGGATGAGCCTTTCGCTCTCGCCACCTTAGTTCGGCAGGTGTTCTATCTCGACGATCCGAAAGCCGGTGAAGGGTGGAAAATAGTGAACCATATCTCTCACCGAGGAATATGGAATACAGAGACAATTGAAGGGACACCGGCGACGACTGAAGATGCTGCTGAACCAGAAAGAGACATTCCTGCCTATCAAGAGCCTAATATTTCTATGGTCCGCTCCGATATAATGGACCTGGTTCAAGATGGTGAACGGTTACCCATGCCTGATGGTTGTACAGATCTAACTGAAGATGAGATTATCGATGAGGTAGATGAAGAAGACGAGCAGGAAGAGGACGCGGACGAGGACTCAGGTTATTCGTCGGACGATGTTGAGTACGATGACGAGGATGAGCCGTCGACTAACGGGGATGAGGACGATGATGATTATGACGAAGAGTACGGTCATACGACGAGGGAGATTAATTGGTAATTAATTACTGTAATTATTGTAATATATATATATATATATATATGATCGATGCCGGTTTACAGTAAGAAATTAATCTGAATTATATATCCTGGCCAACGGAGAAATTAATAAATCTTGGCGCCAAATCTCAATCTCATATAAAACGTACCCTAGCTAAATCCTTGACCCTAGATCTAGCAGTTCGATCGGATCGATCGATCAATTTTTTAATTATATTTTTGAATCAGAATAATTGAACGGACACGTACACAAATGACCGGGGACGACCTAAACCGTAATCCCTAAGGCCCTAACCCCTGAAATCGGGGTCTATGCACCTGGACGACGGAAAATGGTCATTTATTTAATTAATCCTTTGAAATCCGATTTGCTAAATCCTCGACCCTAAATCTAGCAAATCGGATCGATCGATCGTTTATTTAATTTTTTTATGGTCATTCAAAATAATTGAACGGACACCTGAATTCCGTCCACGTTTATATTAGGTCCCCCGCCATATTCACCTTTGGCGCCATATAAAACCCTAAATCTTGGACCCAAAATCTAGCAGATCGGATCGATCGATCATATTTTTAATTATATTTTTGAATCAGAATAATTGAACGGACACACAAATGACCGGGGACGACCTAAACCGTAAACCCTAAGGCCCGAACCCCTGAATTCGGGGTTTAGAACTTGGACGACGGAGATGGTCATTCTCCGTCGTCCAGGTACACACTAGGACGACGGATATCGTCACTATCCGTCGTCCAAGTTCACAAACCCTAAACCCTAAACAGTAAGGCCCTAACCCCTGAATTCAGGGTCTATACACCTGGACGACGGATATGGTCACTATCCGTCGTCCAAGTTCACAAACCCTTAACCCTAAACAGTAAGGCCCTAACCCCTGAATTCAGGGTCTATGAACCTGGACGACGGAGAACGTCATTATCCGTCGTCCAGGTTAGAACCTGGACGACGGATAACTTCATCTCCGTCGTCCAGGTGATTACCTGAACGACGGAAACGCTCATTTCCGTCGTCCAGGTGCAGATCTCGTAATTTTTTCTAAGACAACGACCATCTAGACCTTCTTCCAATGCAAAGTCTTTTCATCAAGACTTTAGAGTAAACAATTCTTGGTGTGTGAGCTTCGACGGTTCGAAAATCGGAGTTGCGAAATGCCTTGTATCCACGTTTCCGGTTTGTGAAATTATCGGTTTTGCGGTTGACTGTGCCGATCAAACCCTTCCCGAACTTATTATTTTATGGTCCTTTGAAGACAATTATATATTATGTTACGACGAACATATCCAACGGTTGTTATGTCCAAATTCAATTTCGTTAATACTCTGCTGCAAATGAGCGTCTACTCATGAACACTTAAGTCGTAAAGATTAGTCGATACTTAACATGTTTCAATACGTAAAATTAATCGGCGGTTCAAATTTAACTGTTCATATATACGATGCGTTCATCGATATTGTACGACTATTTCACTCGAATGACATATCGCTAAATTCCTAGTGAATTATTTTTAAATTTTTTTTTTACGTAATTTGAACCTGGACGACGGAGATGGTCATTTTCCGTCGTCCAGGTGAACACCTGAACGATGGAAAATGACCATCTCCGTCGTCCAGGTACAATTTTTATGGCGGTTCAATTTACCGCTTCCGTTTTTGGGACCGCTTGAATTTTCACTTAGACGACGGAGAATGACCATCTCCGTCGTCTAAGTCCAAAATCATGGCGGTTCAAAACGTCCCGCCGATTAATTACACGCCGATTGAAAATTTTTAAACCGCTACCTGGACGACGGAAAACACTGTTTCCGTCGTCCAGGTTCACTTAGACGACGGAGAATAGTGCTCCGTCGTCTAAGTAAAAGTCTATATATAGAACAGCACCCCCCCTCCTTTTCTCATTCCATCTCCTCTCCTCTCCTCTCCTCTCCTCCGGCGACGCTCCGACGACATTATTTCCGCCGTGGTTCCTCTTCTCCGACGACTCAACTCCGCCGATATTCCCGCAAACTCCGGTTCGGTAAATTTCTATTTTTCTCTTATTAAAATAATTTTATTTATTTAATTAATTTAATTCTAAATATAATTAATTCGTAGAATTTAATTGATTAATTAGTTTAAATATTTAATAAATGATTAATTATTGTTATTAATTAATTAAATCATAATTATTGTAATTATTGTAATTATTTATATATTATTAGTTGCATGATTAAATGAATTGACTATTACATTATTTATTATTAGTTGCATGATAAATAAATATAAATTATTGCATCTAATTAAAGGAATTATTAATTAATATTTACGTTTATTTTCTAGTAAATTAATTAGTAGTACGTGTTCGATTTAAATTTAGTACATAGGCTTGGTAATTATTAAGTCGCACTCTTTGGAATAGATGGCGCCTCTTTTCCTTGCTTATCTCCTTAACCCCTCGTGATGTGTGGATTTCATCACCGCACACCATAACCTAAGTGAAGTTATGGACACGAGGTTGAGGGCGGAGTTTGCAAAGGACTTGAGGGAGTGTAAATTTTTGAAAAATTGGCCGAATGTCGGACATGGTGTCTAGAAACGGGTTATGACTGGTGACAGGATTTGGACTAAGAAAGACTTTTGTCGAAATTAGTCCTGCCTCTCGCGTTATCTTTATCCCTAACTGGCCATGTTTTTCGATTTAACCAAGGCTGATTAATTGAAAATTTACACTTTATCGCGCGGGTCGCACGTCCATTGAACGACCGAAAATGCCAACCTAGTGTACTCTATTTAAATCTTAAACGTACTTAATTAATTAGCGTAAATTTTTAAGTTGTAATTATTATGGTAAGTAGGTATTTTAACCCCGTACTCTTAGGTTTAAATGGCTCCGCCAAAGACGACATCCGGCAAGAAGAAAGCCCAACAAGAGGCAGAAGATGCCATGCTCCGCCGCTTGGCGGAACAAGTCGGTTGGGAATTACCACCGGAGGGCAACGACGCTCTCAATCCGGACGGATCATCTGGTCCGTCCGTAGCGCCCTCTGGGGAAATTCCCGCTCCCCCATTCATCTCGAGCGGTGATGACGTCGACCCCTTCCAATCTCCGACGCCCGGTACCCATTCAACGGGAAGTACTCAGGCGTCCTCCACCGCCGAATCAATCATGTACAGCGCCCGCCGTAGGCAAAGGAGGGCCCCCACTGACCCGAAACCGAAAAGGACTCGGGGTCTCGTTAAAGGGGGAAAAGCGGAGCGTATTTGCAAGGCGACCGGTAAAAAGATCGACTTGCCGTACGACGAATTCACCGGTGGCCCTCCCACAGCTCAACTAGCAAGTCTCTCGGCGCATGGGATAGGGTCAATCATCCGTAACCGGGTTCGTATCACTGCCCCTACTTGGAAGGAGGCGCCGGATCATGAGAAGGCGAAAGTCTTCAAAGATCTTTTGGTACGTAATACGTTCAATTTAGTTATTATATAATATTGTTAATCTCGGCCTAAAATTTCATAATATATACGATTATAATTTTCTATTTATTTTTCATAGGAACAATTTGACGTGGATCCGACACCGGATATGTTGAGGCATATCAATCAAACCGCCAACTCCATCTACAAAGATTGGAAGTACAGGCTCCATAAGTACTTCAAAGATGTCGGTCCCGTGCCTCCCCCGGTAGAGCTGCAAGGGGAGAGAGAAGATGAGTGGGAGTGGTTGTGTAACCACTTTGCCGATGAACAATTTAAGGTATTAATTTAATTTTTTTATTTCAATTAAAATAATTGAATTATTTAAATTGTAGTTATTCATTTTTTAATGATTTAATTATCTTGTGTAACAGAAATTCTCCGGTGTCAACAAAGCCAACCGGGGGAAGAAGGAGAAACACCATACTACCGGCGCCAAGCAGTTCATTCAAATTGCCAAGGAGCACAAGGATAAGGGTTCCAAACACCCTTTTATTGATGCAAGCGTAAGCGCGTACGTGACGCCAGGGCTCGATAATGAAGCGAGTCAATGCGGGGTAAGTGATATGTATATATATATGTGCTTTTAATTATAGTAATTATTATTTAAATATGATTACAAAATTATAATAAATTAATTATAATTTTGTAGGCAAGGGCGATAGAGCGTGCGCATGAAGAGTTGGCCAACACTCAGCTTGTGTTCCCAGATGTGCCGCCGGAAGACCTGCCTCCTCTATCCTTAGAGAGCCAAATTGCAATCGCGGATGAGGTCTACGGTCGTAGAGCTGGCAAGGAGGTTAGGCACTTTGGGCCTAGGGTGGTACGAGATTTGTCGACGACCTCCGGCTCATCATCTACGGGAGGTTCGAGGCAGCGGAGAATGAGTCAAGCTGCGGCCGTCGAAGCAGCCATTCAAGAGGCTCGACTGGCACGAGAGGAGAATCGACTGACACAAGAGCAGAATGAGGCAATGCGGCAAAGACTTGACGAACAACAAGCACAAATAGCCCAACTCATCGCCCTCATGCAACAAAATCGAGAAGTATGTCAACCTCCTCCGAACCCACACCCCGACGACAACGACCCGGCTGGAGGCGGAGGACTCGGCCCCGCATCTGCTCCTCCAGTGTATTAGCTAGCACGTAGTATATTATCTCGTTTCTTTCCGCATTCCGAACAATATTTTAATTTTTAATTTATGGGTTTTTTCGTATGTACAAATTAATTTACTTTGATTATTTAATAATTATATAAGTTATTAATTTTAATTTTAAAAATTTAGTTTATTTATTTAATTTTAGCATTTTTCATTATTTAAATTAAAATAATAATAAATTAAAATAATAATTTTTAATTTCAATTTATTTTTTTAAAAAAATTAAATATTCACTTGGACGACGGATATTATGTTCTCCGTCGTCCAGGTGCAGAACCCTAAACCCCTAACCCCTAAACCCTAAACCCTGTCGTTCTCCGTGGCCCAGGTGTTCATCTGGACGACGGAGACTTAGTGTTTCCGTCGTCCAGGTGAACACCTGGGCCACGGATAAGCTACCATTATCCGTGGCCCATGTACACACCTGGACGACGGAAACACTAAGTCTCCGTCGTCCAGGTGAACACCTGGGCCACAGACATTGCTCGTGTGTCCGTGGCCCAGGTGTTCACCTGGACGACGGATACTTAGTGTTTCCGTCGTCCAAGTGTGTACATGGGCCACGGATAATGTCCGAGGTCCAAGTGAACTTGGACGACGGATCACTAAATATCCGTCGTCCAGGTGCTTGGACGACAGCACTTGGAGCACGGAACTTGGACGACGGAGTTTCCGTCGTCCAAGTACTTAGACGACGGAAAACTGCACTTAGACGACGGAAATGGTCCGTGGTCTAAGTGCAGTTTTCTTGTAGTGGTGGTTCAGCAACATACTTACTTTCAGGGTTCCTTTCACTCATTCACTTCCATTACAATCTTCACAATGTGAAAAAAAAATCACATTCACATGTAATTAACTTGAGCTTAGATTTCCTTCAATGCAAATCCAAATCATCAAATACCCAATTCTTCTCAGCCTACAAAGGGAATGAGTAATACTCAATTTAGAACAGCGGCATAAAATTCACTAAACTTAGAACAACTGCATAAAATTTAAATTTATAACACTTGGCCAATTCGTTTAACTTAAACGCGTATATATACATAACCAATAGAGTAAGAAACGGGGTCAATGGGATACCTACCAAATGATCAAGTAAAAAGATATCAAGGAGGCTGATCAGCTTTAATCAGGTTCATTTGTTGATCAAGCTTGAAGTCACAAAAGGAAAGCCATACTGTGGCATATTCTCTGTTGCAAAATTTGTAGTCTATTAATAAACAGCTTCAAATATAGAATCTGTTGGTAGAAGCTAAACTGACTGTGATGATTAAGCTGAGTTCACATGCAAACTTACAATAAGAAGCTTGGTTGGTAGGTAGGAGGAAGCTCCCATCCCAATTGCTGCATCATGTTCCAATAATAACATACTCACATAAACCTTGTATACCTAGTACATTAACAATTTAAACCCTTTAGCATCAACCAAAAACATTTATCTCTTTTTTGTTCTTCTTTACATTATACCAATGCCTACTGTTGTGTTGCATTAATCATGAAAGTGAAATTAGTTACTATGTACATACCAAAATGACTATGCTGGAGAGTTATCTCCAAAGGCCATTTTTGTTATTGAGAGAACCAACCTTGGAGTAGATATTTTCTTTCTTTCTTTCTTTCTTCTCTTTTAGAGCAAGAAAATTATGTCACCCAAGAATCGATACGACAGGCATGACATTCAATAATCACCTAGTTATGAAAGGGCACATAAACATGAATGTGCATATGCATCTAAAGAATAAATACCAATCAATAGATGCTCTACACTTAATAAAATACCAATCAACACGAAGTGATTGAGTTGGTTTTACTACCATCTCAAATTCCTCACTTCTACATTTAATTTAGTAAACAATTATTACATTACAACTGAGCTTAATACACATTACAAAATAACTCATCTTTAGCTAAACCACAATCTCTTACTCTCTTCCTGGTTTCTGGTCTGTCTCTCACTATTTTAAAAGCTTGTTCTTGCTAGGTGATATGTTTGTGTATATAAGTTATCTACTAAATTCTATTGCAGTAAAGCGATAAAGAAAGAAGCTTCGAGAAAATATCCTTAACCACAACAGAAGTAACACAAATGTACACAAAACCCTTCAAATATGAACTAAATTCCCAAGCTTTTCCAAACAGAAATGTATTTATCAGTAGAGGGCTTACCCTCTAAAATCTGAGCACCACCGTCGCGTTGATCATACATAAGCGGAGGCATATGCATAACCTGATGAGGAAGAGGAGGAAGCTGAGAGCCTTGAACCTCATCCCACACATTCTTCAACGGTCCATTGCCACCAACGGCGTTAAGGTTCTGAATAACTCCAAGCTCAGTCGCAAAACAATAACACACAAAATCTAAAACCTTAAGTATACACATACACAAACTCATTCATTTCATTGAAGTCAAAGAGTCAAACCTGTGTTCCGGGTTGCATATAAGACTGGTAGTCAAACTCCGCCACGCGCCTCTGGATACAACCAAGTGTTTGTATAGCATCAGAGCTTGTTGATAGAGACGAAGGTACGTAGCTCCTTTAATTCCTGATCATCAACATTTCTGAACACAAAAACTACATTGTTTTAAAGATTGAGTTTGAGAGAATTGAAAGTGAGTATTAAACTTTATAGATTTCCTCGTTATCATAACCAGTAAACCAATATTGATTTTATTCAAGCACCATCTTCAAAAATCGATAGAGAAAGAGAGAAAATAATACTACCATGTGAATGAGGCCCATCAAGCACATCCTTGCTATCTCTCTCTGTCTCTGATGATATGTTGCTGATCGTACTACCTGTTTTTGATGATGATCATTAGTAAATAAAGAAAACAGATTGAGAATATATTGAGACCCATGAAAGAAATCCCATAAACATTTAGCATATCTACAAATCCCACAAAAAAATATATTCACTATCATTTAGCAAATCTGGAATGAAACAAATAAACACATCAAAAGACCCATGAAACAATTCCCATAGACAAACCCCAAAAAAGAAAAAGAAAACATGTTAACAATATATATTTCCTATATATACTTGAATTCATTGCCTTGGATACCAACATAGCATATTTCAAATTCAGATCAATCTCTCTCTATCTCCTATGGAAAACAAAAATAAATTTTCTACATATACACCAACATAGCATATGTTAATTTTCACAATCACCCATTGATTCTCAATCAACCTCTCTCTATCTGCTATCGAAAAGAAATCATATTCATGTGTGCTATTCTGGGCAACAAAACCACAATCCCAAATTTGAAATGAAAACTTTATAGGATAGAGAGCGAAACCAGATGTAGTCGAGATTGGTGAGACCCATGGAGATGGAAGCTATTATTGGAGATCAATCGAACAACAAAGCTTATGAACCATCCAAAATTCATCTTAAATAAGAGCTTGGGTTTTCTGTAAATGAATATATATGAATTTTTTTTAATAACCCAGACTCCAGCAAATATATATGAATTTTAAGAGCTTGGGTTTTCATATATATATATTCATATATATATATATATATGAATATATATGAACTTTAAGTGACCTAGCTAGGGGAAGACTTAACAACCCAGACTCCAGCAAATCCAAATTCCTGAGTTTAATTAACCACCATATAGGCAATCCAATTAAACCAAGCAAAGCATAGATTGAAAACCATAAACCAAGTACTGAGGCTCACATGTTCGTCGAGGATAGCACATGCGTGACGAAGTGAGAGAACGAAAAGAGTTTAGGAAAGATGGACGAAGTCGGCGACCGAGCTACGGAATCTCGAAACCCAAGAGTCGGAGATCGCCGGAGATTGAAAGTAAAGGCTGAGATCGCAAATCGGGATAAAAAATTGTTACTTTGTGATAGAGAGAGAGATTTGCGAGATGGCGATAAGAGCGATTGCAGAGAGAGAGAACAGAGAGAGAGAGGAGTCTGCCTTGATGGCTCATGCCTGTAGATGGTAGAGAGAACAGAGAGAGAGAGGAGAGAGATCGAGGGTTTAACTTTGGAGAGAAAAGGGAGAGGGAGAATAGACGAAAAACTCCTCTAAACAGTGAAATGTACAGTAATATGCGAGGAACAGTACTTTGGAAGGGAGGAAGATTGTTATATAGGTAATAGAGTCTAGGCTCCAGCCATACTTGAATCATCAAGAGTTCTAAGAAAAGATTTATATGTGGGCAAATGTGTATCGAGTTACGTTGTCTCATAAATACTGGCTTCAGAATGATGTTATATATGTGTGAGGGTTATCTGCTGTAAATGTTTCGGTATATGGTTTACGTTATGGCAAAGAAGTAGCTGATATATGTGGCTGCACTGGTCATATTATTCATTGCTACAGTGCAAATGAATAGGAAAACCCACCGTTGTTATATAGGTAATGTATTTTTATTGCACAGAGATTTTCGATTTTTGAAGGTGAGAATATTTACATATTAGTTTTGCATAACTTTTGCGAAGATTTTGTGGTTTATTTCTCACGAATTGAACATTCGTGGCTGCCCTTGAGTGTAAGCTGTTTTCATCTTTTCAGATTATGTTCATGGCAGTTTATTTTTTAGTCCATTGTAGGATCGACTTGCAATTCTCTGATACCATTTGGTCAGTCAGACTTCTCACTCAGCTCAGCAATACATTGATACCAAGTTACAAACTATATGAACTCTTAGCCCACCTACATGTGTTGAATAAACTGTATGCATGTGTTGAATATGTTGAATGAACTCCTAGACCTCAGGTCAACAATACGTTGGTTTTAAACTAGGTTGAATAAACTATATACATGTGTTGCTATAGTGTCATGATATGATCAGATGGTCATCATATGAACTCCTAGCACACTGAGTTCTGTTGCATGCATAAGTCAGCTTTGTAGGCTAATGTATTAAATTTTTTTTGTTTTCCATGGTTATCACTTCTGTTTTGTTTCGGAGCCTTGGATTATCTCCAAGTATATAAGAATTGACATGCCTTAGTCTATGAGTTATCATGATACAGCGAAATGAAGATTCTGGGCGAATGTTTGGTCTGTTCAATCAGTTATCTGGTTGCATCTAATCTTATTTCGAAACTTGATTATACAAATGTAACTTTTACTCTCAATTTTGTAGCCTACAGGTATGAGCTAAATAGTTATTTAAGTAGACCAATTGTATTATAAGAAACAATACCGAGATGATTAAACAAATTGAAGTATAATATTAAAACTACATACATTATAAACTTGCATACTTCTTAAATTCTGCTGTTTTATTTCCTTCCATTCTCGTAGCCATTGTGCACAACTGCATCACCACTTTGGCCAGAAGGAGGCAACCGAGAAAGTATCGCATCTAGCTTCTTCAATTGGAAATTTTTTCCCTCAATGCTGAGGTCCACATGCTCTTTCAATTCTTCCACATCTTTCAATAAATCATGTATTCAATCAACAAATAGAACAGTACGCGGTCTTTTGTTAAAAAAAGCATTTGTTTTTCTTTGTCGCAACACAACAATAAAATATTGTTTCGTTAAAATTATCGTGCTGTGTTTGTCAAAATCGCCCCTGGGGGCGGGCTTCCACATAGTTACCTATATAACAGAGTTGGTCTTACTGTTTAAATGAATAGTCCTATTCATTTGAATAGTACTCACGTGCCTCATTCCTTCAACAAAAGCACACTGCAGTCTCACTTCCTCCAGTCTTCTACTCAGATTGGTTTTACTGTTCAAATGAATAGTACTATTCATTTGAATAGTGGCTCACCTGACTTACTCCTTTGGAGTCTTCTTTTCCTCTTTCAGTATCGCGAAGAAGTCTTCTTTCAATCAAATCTGGTTCAGTATTGAGTTCTCTAATCAAAACCCAAAACTTTTTTCCTAATTTGCGATCCTCAGCCATTTACTTTCGATCTCTGATTCTTCAGTGCAGAGGTCGACGGAGCACCAACTTTACCGGAAAAACTTACCAAGGTATCGGGTCGAGATTGGGGTGGCATGTGGAAGGAAAGATAATTGTTATTTGTATATTGGCAGTGGGTATAAAAACTTCTTCCTTATTATCAATTGTCTCTCTGTGCTTGCAATTGTGTGGGTCTTATAAAACCCAGAAATCCTATCCAACTATATACCCACTAAAAGTTTTGGGTCTTCTTCACTTTTTCGATCAACCTGCTTCGAAATTTATATAATCTATCGCTTTGTTTTGTTGACCTTCATGCATCCATGAACAAAATCAGCCATGAGTTTGCGATTACGATATGGATGCCAGTGCGTTTTATAATTTGGGTGTTTTAGCTATTTCTAATTCATTGTTTTGGATGTTTTCGGTTTTGATATCAGAAGGTGTGTACCGTTTGTGAAGTTGATCGAAGAGGCAAAACCTCCTGCTTTCGATCGACCAGCTTTTGATTCTGAACGAACTGCCTCGAAACTTAGGTAATCTTCCTCTTTCTTTTGAAACCCCAAGACATTATAAATCTGTTGAGGTATACTATGATGCCCATGTCACTCGGTCATGCAATTATGGTCTTTATCATTCTGACTCCCAATTGAATCTCCATTAAAAAGCAAAAGCTGCATCCTATTTCACAATATACATAAATTAAAAATGACACAAAGAAATCAAACGTTTCCATTACATCAACAACTTTTAAAAAGAATCAGCTTCATGGGTGCTGTGATGCATGGGCTCGATGGGTGGTGGCTTAGCAACTTGCTGCCAATATGCAAAATTGTCAAACTGTTATTTACATTAAATAGATATCAAGTGAATACAATATTTCATGTTTATGTTAGGTAAAGTAGTTAAGAAATTACATCCATGAACAAAATTAGTCATGATGTTTCTGCCTCTGTCCCATGTTTTAATTGACGGTATCGCTGTTTGATTTAAGTTTAGGAAAACTTCTCGATTCAGTCTTCTATTATTTTCTATTCCATAGGAAAACAACACCAAATTTTGGGTTTTTAGTTTCGTTGTTTATTAAATGAGTTTGTGGTATTGCTGTTTTGACCATCACTGTGTTGTGGTATAGATTTGGAGAACTTATGTGTGTGAACCGGAGCATTGAATTGGTGCTTTATTTGCTCTTGCTTTGATATATGAAACTATGATCACGATATTTGAAACTATGAATTGAGGATTCATTTGCTCCTTCCAGCTCAGTGGATAAGAAATAAAATGGCTATACTATCAAGCTACAGATAGACTATACTAAGCTAATTGATGTAAAGGTAATGATGAAACAAATGAACGAACCTATTTATTACTTGGAAAGCTCAATAGACAAATCCAAGAGCTTACATTAACCGCTAATTGGTGTATAGTAGTATTATGACTATTATCAACCATCTAATATTGCCATAGTTAATGAATTTATTCGATTGGATATTTACAGTTGCTGTAGAATCAGGAATCTTACAAAAGTAAAGCTGTTGGTGTTTGGTCAGTTTGATTTGATTCGGTTACTGTCATCTATGATGAGAACAAGATGATGAAGAAACCCTGAACATTTGTGAGTTTTGATTGGGTTTTTGAATCCAAATTGATTCATTTTCTTTCTCTTTTTTGTGTTTCAGGTGGAAAAGCTAAGCCTTTGAAGCAGCCCAAAGTTGATAAGAAGGAGTACGACGAGGTATGTAACTGCTGATTGTTTATATTGGAATTTGAACTTAGAGTTCATGGCTGTCTGGGTTACGAAATTTGAAGTTCAGATTGTAATTGTAGCAATAGATGGATTTTATTATCTGGGTCGATAATGGTTTGTGTTTTAGAGCTACCTTTAGCTTTCAGTTGGGTGACAGCTTTTCTTGATCTAAAGCTCTTAGCTGCCGAAAATGAAAATAGACTATAAAACATGCCATTAGATAATGCCCTTTTGCAATGTAAGGGTGATGGTTATATGGATGAGTGAAATTGCTGAATATCTTTTGTTATTTAGTAGCAGATGCTAATATAAGTCACATTAGACAGATAGCTTGAAATGTTGCTGTTTCTTCCCCTTGCTCCGTTATATAAGTTTACTTTTATTGTATATTCCAAGAATAGAGTTTTAAAACTACTATTCACAACTTCTGTTCATACTTTTCAGTTACTGTTCCCGCGCATGTGAACTGTGCGACTTTATCTCAGCCTCACTCATCTCATCTTACCCATTCTTGCTTAGATTCAACCCTCACTTTTATCTCAGCCTCACTCATCTCATCTTACCCATCTCATCTTACCCACTCTTGCTTAATTTTTTTTTATCTGTATGTGGGTTCTCTATGTCTGTATTGATTGATGATCATATGTGAAATTTGAGTGTTATGACTTTGTTCGCCCATTTTTTCTTTGATGGCTGTCTGATTGAATCTATGCTCAAAAGGGAGACTTGCGTATTGGGTAGTTTATTTTTTCGTGTCATTTCTATGTTGTTGGTTTGGTGAAGTTGAGAATCAAAATTTGTTTTGTTTTGGCTTGAAGATCAAGGATTTGTCTTTTCGTATGAAAGAGGTTTGTATCAGTGATTGGGTGTGTGCTTCATGTAATAGCTTATCAAGAATGATCGTGCTGATTATGATTAGCCTTGGAAAGGAATGTGGTTGAGTTTTAGTCTGTCTGTGTTTTTGGGTCATTGAATTTTCGATTAATAATTTGATTTTTTTGATCAATAAGACTCACGAAACCTATGTATCTATCATTTTTGAATCGATTTATCTATCAAATTTCTTCATTTTCAGATGTAAGAGAAAATATCTGATGACCAGATTCATGTTTCTTTGTAGAATCGATCAATATTGGTACTGAGCAGTTCGTGGAGGTTTTGACACCTGGCTCAGGTATAATTCATTCTTTTCAAATTTCTCTGGCTTCGTGTGTAGGCAGGAGACTAACATGGGTTGAATTGGACTGTGATATATTCTATATATTAAGTGATTGTGATTGAATTTTTCTTTTCTTTTATGTTTTATGGAAAGAAGAAGAAATGGTATAACAGATGATGGTTGTTGGAATAAGTATAAGATGGATTTTTGGAATAGAAAAAACCGGTGGAAGAGAAATATTGCACAAATAACAAGCTAGCAAGCAAGCACACAATTACACCAAAGATTTTGACTTCATTTGGTGTTCAATATATTAAATTTTTAAGGAGTTTCATTTACTGTAGAATATATAGCAGACCAGAAGTATTCACAATATTCACTTTGAGTCTTTGATCTTTTGGACAAATGTGATTTGCTTTCTGTGGAAAGGAACCTTTTTTTGTCAAATATACAAAAGTGGTTTGCGTTTTGGTTGAGAATTATTACGGTTTGTTAGTTTTTGCTTAATTAATATAATCCCAGGCTAGAGTTTACAATATGCTTTGTGTATATAACTTTTCAGCATTTACTAGGTTTCAACTATTCTGTTTAAGCTACTTTTGTTGAATAGTTATTCTAAAGTTTTTGATGAACATTTTGCATGTTGGTCAATATATTCAATCCTAAAGGAATGCGACCAGTGGTGGATACTGCTGGTTTAGACTTTAGACATATGATTGTGCTGCTTGAATAGTTTGGCATGAAACACGGACATTTATTGTGAAAGTTCTATATATGAGTCCCTGACACTTGCATTTTCCGATATTAGAGGACAAAAATTTGAGAAAAAGGAAGTGAATTGATAAGTAGACAGATAAAATATTGAACAGATAAAATTTGGGTTATTTTGTGTCAAACAACTTTGTGATCCAAATTATCTTTGTGAAACTATATGAGCTGTGATGTAAGTTTGGTTTGAATCTATAGTGTGGTTGATTAAATTTTTTCTCCGATTGGGTATCATGTGCTGTAATAGAGAAGATGAACTGGGTATTGTTGCCAACAACATCAAATAGGTTGCCAACGATATGATGAAAATTGGTATTGATTAGGAATAAAGATGTGTCAAATAAAGATACATTAATCATCTTTGTTAACACATCAGGTAAAAAAAAAACAATTTCGTCAGCCAATGATATGCAGTCTTGGGATCCTTTAATCTGACACAATGATCCTCGCAAAAAATTATAATTAATAACCATATACGAAATTTATTAGGTTCTTAACTGTGAATCTGATTTGGCATCTTTTCTGATTTTCTAAGGTCATTTTTTTACCAAAATCAATTACATGCTATCACATATTTGCTTAATTCTGAGGAATTAAATTTTTCATAAATTCAATCTGGTTACATCTCTTCTTTCTTTGCCTATAGAGTGTAGTAACCTTTATTTCAATTTATGGTTTGTTCTTCATTTTATTCCTTTCAAAGTTATGTTGATTATCTCATAAGGATATAGCAGAGTTATCTGTGGCATATCAAGGATTATGTATGGTTTTGTTCATTTAGTTTCAGAATTTATGTATTTTTAATATCTTCTATTTTTATGCTTATGTCAACTCTGAGTCTAAGCTGAATTCAATCTTTTTTATTGTAAATTTAATTCCTCTTTGAGATCAAATCTTTTCTGGGTCTTATTAGTACTAGATTTTTTTAGATTGAGTATATGATGTTTTATTATCTAAGCTCTTGGATCTTCTTTTAAGAATCTGATTTTAGCACTGGTTTCCTCTGGTGTGGAATGTATGAACTAATACTGTTTGTTACAGATAGAGTTGTGTTATTGTGTAATAGATGAATGTTTACATATAGCACTATATAATGTTTTCATTTTTAGTTTGGAAAAAATAGATAAGAATTATTGGAATTCAATATCCTAATTTGTCGATGAAACTTTTAAACTGAGAGTCAAAAACCTCTGTATCCTTATATCAATCTGATCCTTAAACTGAATTCTCATTGCTCTTATTTTCTCCAGCTTTATTATCCTAATTGAATAGAAGGCGAGATTCCTGTTTGTCTTCGTGCTTTCAACCCGACTGCTTTTAACTCTTCTTCTCTCACCTGTTTTACCTCACCCAGGACGATCACGCTGCTTTTAGCTCTCTGTCTCACACCTGCTTCATCTTCACGTACATGTTCTCTCTCTTTCTTGATTTTCTTTTACGTTTATTTCTACAAAATCATATTGGTGTATATTTGTGCTGATGTATAAGTTTTTAAGTGATCTGAAATCTTAATATGTTGAATGAAAGTGATATGCAGATAAAAATTAGTTCTATACACAAAATATTTTGATTTATGAAAATTCATTGTAATTTTCCATCTCTGCATTTGTTTTCAAAGATCGAATCCTAATCTTACAAGATAAGGAGTTGCCTCTCTTAAAACACAGATAAGGAGCCATATTCATTGAGTCGATTTGGTCTTCCATTAGTACGTTATCATTTTTTTATGGCATACATGTGTCATATGTATCATTTGTATGAAAAGAAATGTCATTGGGAACATTCATTATATCATGATAGCATTAAGTGAATCAATCTTTGCAGGTAGAACTAGGCAATTGGTGTCTGGACGTTTTGGTAAGTATTGTATTTAATTGCATTTGTGATATCAGAACATGTTATATTCATTTGAAGATATTTCTTTTTTGTGATGGGATGGACAATTGTAATGGGACTTATATCTATGCATAGTAAAAATTTATACTAATGAAAAGTCCGATGGACTCTAAATAAGTCTATATTGATTCATAGTAGGTTGGAATTATTGCTATAAAAATATCGTTAGTTCGGGTATGTGATTTTTTTACTTGAATCAAGGATTTTTGCCTAATTTGGGATGGTATGTGAGAGAAGTTGAGTTTATGTTATAGAGTTGTAACTGTAGATGCATTAATACATACTGCGTTTGTTATTGTTGCATTATAGGGTCAAACTTTGCATTCTGTTGTGATGCTTCTGTGTGAAATTTTACTTGATTTGAATGATTATGCAGGAGAATATGTGGTACTAAATTTCTTTTGGGCTAGCCAAAGAATATATCTTTGCTTTATGAGTATTCCCAAGTAGTTGATTAGTAGTTATTGAATTGATATCTGGGTAAACAGAAAGCAACTACAGGAATTGTATCGTCTTATATTTTATGCAATGGTTGATAATTTGGTGATAATCATATATAGAATTTGTAGTCGTGGTGGTGATAATTAGGTTCAAATTGAATTACTAATGGATGTTATTATGTTTATGATTTTAGGTATGGATGAAAAGAGAAACTTACTTTCTATGATTGAGAAAGATCAGATGGTAGAATCATTGAGGTGCTTTGAAGAGACAACAACTTCATCAACCACTTTTGATAATGTGTGTCCAAGTGTTGGAGATAAACGATTTTCAAGCAAGAGACAACGTTTCTTTCAGAGTGAGGGCACGAGTACACAATTGACGGTGTCAACAGTAAAATTATAATCAGGATCATGTTGATGAAAATGTAGCAAGAATAGTTGAATCAAATAATGAAAAGATTAGCGATGATGGAGATCTTCATCAATTTTTATCAGGTATTGTATACCAATTTTGTTTTTTCTTGAATTAGATGTTTCCTGAGTGATTTTTCATTTGAGATTGTCATTTTCAGGATTTTTTTTGGGATTTAGGTCATATAATTTAATTATATAGGATGTACTTAATAACAAAATTACGCATTTAGGGTGTTATGGTCTAAATTTTCATCAAATTTTATTAGGTGTTGTAGTTTATGGGGTGGTTAACAATGTTGTGTATACTAAGTATATTGCATTTTCTGAGTTTCTATGAGATTACTGTATGTGTTTGATAATACTGCAATAAAGTTTGCCTGATGAAAATAGTTACAGTTTTATGCTTTTTTCCTTCCTTATTTTCAGTATTTTGCACATCATCCATAATTTATTCTCATCAATATTTGTGTCTGTGTAATGTGTGATTTACACTTTTATTTCGCTGTGATATCAACAGTGCAGGGACTATTGATGAGTTATTCTTTGTTGCTTTTGATTCAATAATTGATTTTTAAAATTGTTTGTTTCAATATGTGATGTTTTTTAGGCATGGGGCAAAAGAAAAAAATATGCTGTAGAAATAAGAAAATGTTCGTGTGCCCTAACATAACAACACAATCGGAGAGAAGCGTTGGCAGAAGACGTCGTCTGTCTACAATAAATAGCATTGATGATCAAGTTGTTTGTGAAAATACCTTAGGTAGTTTCTTGCAAACTGTATATGTTTCTCTCATATTATTTTCATTTAATAGGTGAGTTTTGATGGAATAACAATGATATTTTTTTATGCAATGTCATGACATAGATATTGTTGAGCAACAACTGAGCGAGGGACAATGTCTATTTGAATATGTGGTTGGAGAATCATTGATGTCTGACCATACAGTGGCATTGACCAGTGACCTAAGAATAGGTAAACCAAATTGATGGCATGTTATCGATGCTGAAGACATGTAATCTTTTAGTAAAACACAATATTTTTTTTAACTCTTTCTTGATTATTTTTTTGTAGGGACAACAACAAACAGTTGCGACAATGATGCTGATCTTCACGAGACTATTGCAGGTGATGTAATAATTTTTTGCCGGCATATTTGCTATAACAACTTCTTTCTTCTTCTTACCTAAAGTTCATTAGTGACTGTAATATATTTTGCAGCTGTGAAATGGGTAGCAAGTTTAGGGTTTGTTTGGTGACTATGTTTTAATTTCTGCCTCTGTTCCATGTTCTGACTATGTTATGATATGTTGCTTTTTGTTTGATAATTGATTATTGAAATTTGTTTTGTTTGATTGAGTTTATTTTTTAGCTATGCAACGAAAGAAAATTATAGATTATACAAATGAAGGCACCTTAGTGTTGCTTGACACAGCACCACGACCGAAGAGAAATGTTGGCAGAAGACTACGTCTTGGAATAATTGAATCAAATAGTGAAGCCATTAGCTATGATGAAGATCGTCATCAATTTTTATCAGGTGTTGTACACCAACTTTGTTTTTCCTTCAATTAGATGTTGTTTTCTGAGTGATTTTTCATTTGAGATGTTAATATAATAGATTGGTGGGTAGTTGTTTGTTTCCAAAATTGGGATTGTCATTTTCATGCTTTTTTTGGGGGATTTAGCTCATATAATTGAAGGAGCTAATATCACGTAGTGTATATGAATAAATGTCCATGATGGATGGTGTTTTTTTAATTAATCTAATTTTTTAGATACAGAAAATAGGGTCTACATGATAACAAATGTACGCATTTAGGGTGTTATGGTCTGAATTTTCATCAAATTTTATTAGGTATTGTAGTTTATGAGCTGGTATAACAATGCTGTGTGCAGTAGGTATATTGCAATTTGTGAGTGTGTATAAGATTACTGTGTGTGTTTGATAATACTGCAATAAAGTTTGGTTAATGAAGATAATTACAGTTTTATGCGTTTTTGCTCCTTATTTTAAGTATTTCGCACATCATCCATAATTTGTTCTCATGAATATTTGCGTCTATGTAATGTGTAATTTACAATTATATTTAAATGTGATGTTAACAATGCAAGGACTATTGATAGGTTATTATCTGTTTCGTTTGTCTCAATAATGGATTATTAAAATTGTTTATTTCAATGTGTAATATTTTTTAGGCATGGGGCGAAAGAAAAAAATACGCTGTGGGAATAAGGATGCCTCCATGTGCCTTAACATAACACCACAATTGGAGAGAAGCGTCGGTAGAAGACATTGTCTGTCTACAGTAAATAGCATTGGTAATAAAGTTATTTGTGAAATTGTCTCAGGTACTTTCTTGCAAACTGTATATGTTTCTTACATATTATTTCCATTTTGATAGGCGAATTTTGATGGAATAACAATAATATTATTTTTTGGGCAATGCCATGATGTAGATATTGTTCAGCAACAATTGAGTAAGAGACAACGTCTTTTTGAAGTTATGGTTGGAGAATCGTTGATGATTGACCATACAGTTGCATCAACCAGTGACCTAGGAATAGGTAAACCAAACTGATGGCATGCTGGAGATGGTGAAGACATGGAATCTTTTAGTAAAGCACAATGTTTTTTAGTTAACTCTTTCTTGATAAATTTTTTGTAGGGACAACGACAAACAATCACGACGATGATGTTGATCTTCACAAGACTATTGCAGGTGATGGAATCATTATTTGATGGCATATTTACTATAATGAGTGTTTCAATTTTATTGTGTTTGGATTGTTTGATGCAATTGAAATTGGTTTTTTAGATATCATGAGCAAGAAGCGCCATAAGTCTATTGATAAAGGGATGGCGTCGGATGAAGCAGGAGCTTCTTCGTCTAAGAGATCATGCATATTTGCCAGCACCTCTCAACAATGCCAACCTTCTCATCGGTTGGAAATTCATGTTGACAAAAGTAGTGATGATGAAGTACAGGAGGACAGGGACAATGAAGAAATTCATGGAATTATGTCAGGTCTTACTACGTTTTCTGTGTCCTTTTCAGTGCATTGTTTTATCCTAGGCAGTAACTATAGTGAGCTATTTTTATCATTTTCTATTGTAGTTGTGAAAAATTTGTTTTCTAGATAATTGTTTTTATAAATGTTACTATGTTTTGTTTTTAGGCTGTCATTGATATAAGAGCTGTCACTACAAGAAAATAACACTTAGACGACAGAACAGTAATTGTTCCGTCGTCTAAGTGTCACCTGGACGACGGAAAATTCTCCGTTGTCCAAGTAGCACCTGGACGACGGAGAACTCCATCTCCGTCGTCCAAGTGTGACTTGAATGACAGAGAATTCTCCGTTGTCCAGGTGATAACCTGGACGACGGAGAAGTTTCCGAGGTCCAGGTGGTAACCTGGACGACGGAGAATGATCGTCTCCGTCGTCCAGGTGATCACCTGGACAACAGAGAAGTCTCCGAGGTCTAGGTAATCACCTGGACGACGGAGAATACCATCTCTGTCGTCCAGGTTACCACCTGGACCTCGGAGACTTCTCCGTTGTCCAGGTGATAACCTAGACGATGGAGAATACCATTTCCGTCGTCCAGGTGATCACCTAGACGACGGAAATGGTATTCTCCGTCGTCTAGGTTATCACCTGGACAACGGACCGACACGCCGTGGTGTAAGTTCCACTTAGACGACGTATTTGTGATGACCCGAACCAGAATCTGATGCATATTCGGCACGATTCTCGAGATTGAGTTTAGTCGCGGTTTATTGTCGTATATGTGGTTTGTCGATTCGATTCGCGACTATGTTTTCAGTCGAGAATTTGGGTTGAGTGTCTTCACGGAAATTGTAGAGTACGTGATTTCGAGCTCGTAGGCGGTTCCGGAAGATTTTTCCGATAACCGAGGAATATTTTATGATTATTTGAAGTTTCGGGTTCCGACGAGTTTATCCGATTATTTCGAGTTTATCCGAATCATTTCGTATATTCGTTTTGGACCGTCGATCGACCCGAGGAACGAGTATAAATAGTGGAATAGTCAAGAATTTGTCGTAAAACACTGTTTGAGTTTGACCAGTCGTTGACTTTCTAATTTTTGGTAAGTTGACTTGTTTGACCGAAAGGGAAAGTTTCCCGTTTGGGAATTGCCGTCCGACGACCTAGATTCCGGCCACCTCCGACTTCGGTAAGGGTACGGTTAGCTTCCTCTTTCAATTTCGAGTTGATTGGTACTTGGTTTGATTGAAATTGGTCACATTTTGGTTGGACCCGAATCGGGTCGGTTTCAAGGTTTCCGTCGAGGTTCGTTGGCCGGTTTCCGGCGAGCCACGGCGGTGATGGTTGGGGGGGTTCGACTCCCTTTGCTCCTCTGAGTCTATTGGTGTACTTGATTTGAGTTTTGGTTGAGTTTTGAGATGGGTTCGAATAGGTCACCGGAATGTGAATTTTAGATCGGATTTTGGGTAAATTGGAGGACTTCCGTTTGGATTTGGCCTTCGGGGTAGAAGGGAAAGTGGTTCGAAATGGTGTGATCTTGAAATATGGAAAGTTTCACCGAGAAATTCCACCGTTGACGGGGCGCCGCCGCCGGCCGCGGCGGTCAACGGCCGGAAAGTTGACTTTTTCAGATTTCGATGTAATTAGTGTCATTTTTCTCGAAATCACGTCCTGGTTACCGTACAGAGGTTTTCGGGTTGTTTTGGTTAGCCAATTTTCAGTCGAGGTTTCATAAGGGGATTTCGGGATTTCCGTAATTCATTTTGTACAGCATTTCATATTTCCGGGAACGATTGGTTTCCGTGCATCAGTACAGTGTTGTGGATTACGATATTGATCAGTTATGTTGTGTGAATATTCAGGAGACCGAGATCGAGATTTGGATCGTGATCGTGCTTCTGGCGAGGGATCTTCCGCCGGACCACGAGTTTAGCGCGAGTGCGCATTTCACGAGTCTGTGAGTGGACTTTTCTTTTCACGGATTGATTGCGAGTCTTTTATAAATGATTTACGAACTTGAGCATGCGGATTGATTATGATTTTACGAGCATGTGTTTTACAATTATGCTTATACAAATATACGTATACGAATATATACATATACGTACATATTATGTTTTATGCATGTGCATGGAAAGGATTTATGATTTGGTTTACACAGAGTACAGTCTCAGTATATGTTGTGGTATCGATACGCACTGGCTTCTCGGCTGATCCCCGAGTACGCTCCGGGAAGGACAGATATCCTGACTCGAGGCCTTTCTGGCTAGGAATCACGTGTGGGTCTGGGATCCCGTGGTTCAGACTGTGCTATCGCGTGGTAGTCCATGAGAGATTCCGCGATACATTTACATTGCATGCTCTGTATGTGAGTGGTAGCTGATGTCTCCTCACGTATCATTTGATTTTTCGTACATTTGACTCGCATATGATTTTATACGCATATATATTACTTGGTGAAAGACATTTATTTTCGTCCACTCACTCTAACGTGTTTATTGTCTTTCCCCTGGGCTTTTCGGTTTCCGTGCCCAATTGCAGTTCAGGTTTGGTGTTTTCACGTCGCGGTTTGGAGGCTAGTGATCAGAGTCACCTGTGTTATCCAGTAGGTTCTTGTTTCGCCTACTGATGTACATATTGTATATGTTTACTTTAGATGTCGCTCTGATACGTTCTGATACATGTTTATATGGATTTTCTCGGTTATATACATATATGTTACAGTATTATTTACTGTTTATGATTCATATTGATGTTGAGAAATCCGGATGGGATCAATGCCCACGGTTTGGCTTTTGTGGCATAGGATGAAGTGTTATTTTCAGGGTGCAGGTTTATGCAATTCTACGCTAGTAACGAAACTCTGCCGGAATTTTGAAAATTTTTTGTTGGTTCGTATTTTCGAGAGGGTTTGATACCGGTTTAGGTAACTGAATCGGGATTGGGTCCTTTCAGCTTGGTATCAGAGCATTAGGTTGTCAGATTCTGTAGACTCTTGTAGTTGTGATGCTTAGGGTATTTGAGTTGATACAGCATGACTGGAGTGATGACCCTACTGGCCAGCGGTACTCATCAATACTTCGGGTGTTGTGTGTCCTCAAATATCTGCGGTTTCATGATTACGTTCTTTCTGCTTGTACCTAATGCTTGTCTTGTATCAGTAGGATGCCTCCTCGACGTGGTCCCCGTGTTGATCGGGATGATGATCCTGATGAGGATCGCCGAACGCGCGACTTGCTGATGCGAGTGCTGCGTTTGGAAGAGCGTTTTGACCCTGTGGTCAAGGCTCGCACTGCGGGTGCTACTGTGTTTTCGGGTTCAGTTGATCCAGAGATATGCGAGGCATGGTTGGTTCAGATTGAACGTGTTTGTGAGCATCTGCAGTTTACTCCTGAGCAGATGACAGTAGCCGCAGTTGGTTTACTTGAGGGTGATGCATACTTTTGGTGGGTTAGCACCGACAGAGTTCCTGTGGATACTCCGTGGACATTGTTTCGTGATTTGTTTATGCGGAGGTATTTTAATCCGGCTACCCAGCAGCGTAAGTACGAGGAGTTCACGAACTTAAGGCAGGGCAGTTTGTCCGTACTTGAGTATCGGGATCGGTTTACCCGTTTGTATCGTTTTACGCGGGATATGGTGGCTACAGAGGAAGCCAAGTGTCACAGGTTTGAGCTGGGATTGAATCTGAACATCAAGGCGACCTTGACTACGATGCCGCGGAACAACTTTGATGAGTTTGTGAGTGCTGCACTCCGAGGCGAGGACATTGAGCAGGAGAGACAGCAGAGATACCAGCCGAGGCGATTCGAGGAAGGTGGACCAAGTCAGGGGCCTTCAAAGAGGCAGAGTTCTGATACTTCTGGTTCAGCTTCATCCTCAGGCGGTGGATCACATCGACCACCAGCTAGTGTACCTAGGTGGAGACAGAGATGGAGGAGAGATCGACCGCAGCGACCACAGGCTAGTGGGGATTCCAGCGGTTCTAGTCATCCTCGACAACTTTTTCGCACACCTGCTACACCGAGGGAGGCTCCGTTGTGCAATTTGTGCAATATGTATCATTTTGGATCGTGTCAGCGAGGCACCCTCAACTGTTATCATTGTGGCCAGGTGGGTTACTATGCGAGGGCGTGTCCTCAGTTGTATGGAGGTGATGGACAGGCAGCCCAGAGTTCCGGAGGAGAGCGAGGAGCCACTTCGGGAGTTCGACCGGCTCAGTTTGCAGGTCAGGGCAGGCAGCATGGACAACCCCAGCGAGGACGACCAGCCGGACAGGCGAGGGTTCATGCTATGACTCTACGTGAGGGCAGAGCATCACCGGAGGTCGTTATCGGTACGTTACATGTTTTTGGTGTTCCTGTACTTGCATTGTTAGATCCGGGCGCCACACATTCATTCATATCATTTAGATTGTCATCATTGGCTACGGTACCTACATCTCCACTTCCGGGGTTGTGGAGAGTGTTGTATCCGTCAGGTGAGGTTGTGAGCATCAGTTGGGTTTACAGAGACTGTGAGGTGTTTGTTGATGGCCATGGTTTAGCTGCAGATCTGTTACTACTTGATATTGTGGATTTTGATTTGATATTGGGTATGGACTTCCTGGAGTCGTATTGGGCCATGTTTGACTGCCACAGGAAGGAGGTCGCGTTTCGACGACCAGGGTTACCTGAGATACTATTCCGTGGCGAGAAGAATACTTCACTACTGTGCTTGATTTCTGCGATGAGGGCGGATCGGTTGATGAAGAAGGGTTGTGTTGCATACTTAGCCCATGTTGTGGACACTACAGCCGCAGTGCCGGATCTTGGTAGTATTGAGGTCGTGTCTGAGTTTCCGGATGTGTTTCCAGCAGAGTTACCTGGCATACCCCCTGTGCGGGAGATTGATTTTACCATTGAGTTATTGTCGGGTACCAGACCGATTTCCCAGACACCGTACCGGATGGCGCATGCAGAGTTGAGGGAGTTGCAGATTTAGCTTCAGGAGTTGTTAGAGAAGGGATTCATTCGACCGAGTGTTTCTCCGTGGGGTGCTCCAGTGTTGTTTGTGCGGAAGAAGGACGGGTCCATGAGTTTGTGCATCGACTATCGGAAGCTGAATCAGATTACAGTGAGGAACAAGTATCCGTTGCCACGGATTGATGACTTGTTCTATCAGCTCAAGGGAGCAGCAGTCTTTTCGAAGATTGACCTTCGATCCGGATATCACCAGTTGAGGATCCGGGATTCAGATGTGGCCAGGACAGCTTTCAGGACGCGGTATGGGCACTATGAGTTTTTGGTTATGCCGTTTGGGTTGACCAACGCCCCCGCAGCTTTCATGGACTTGATGAATCGAGTGTTTCGACGGTTCCTAGACAAGTTCGTGATTGTATTCATTGACGATATCCTGATCTATTCGAGGAGTGTGGGCCAGCACAAGAAGCATTTGCGGGCAGTTATGCGGACTTTGCGGGACCATCAGTTGTTCGCAAAGTTTAGCAAGTGTGAGTTCTGGTTAGATAGTGTGAAGTTTCTGGGCCATGTGATTTCGGCCGAGGGAGTTAGTGTTGATCCTGACAAGATCGAGGCCGTGCTGAACTGGAGTAGACCCACTACTGTGCCAGAGATTCGGAGTTTCTTGGGTTTAGCAGGCTATTATCGACGGTTTGTACAGGATTTCTCCCGGATTGCTACACCACTGACCAGATTGACGAAGAAGGGCGTCAAGTTTGAGTGGTCTGATGCGTGCGAGGAGAGTTATTTGCTCCTGAAGGAGAGATTGACTACCGCACCGGTTTTGACGTTGCCTGACGACATTGGTGAGTTTGTTGTGTATAGCAACGCGTCGAAGTTGGGCCTTGGCTGTGTGTTGATGCAGCATGGTAGAGTCGTGGCATATGGTTCCAGACAGCTGAAACCGCATGAGGTCAACTATCCGACGCATGATTTGGAGTTAGCCGCTATCGTTTTAGCGTTGAAGAGTTGGAGGCATTATTTGTATGGTGCTCAGTGTAAGATTTTCACTGATCACAAGAGTCTCACTACTTGCAGACACAGCCGGATCTGAACATGAGGCAGCGCCGATGGATGGAATTGATTAACGACTATGATTGCACTTTTGAGTACCATCCAGGGAAGGCCAATGTTGTAGCTGATGCACTTAGCCGGAAATCTGGAGCCTCGTTGTTTCACATGTGTGTGGCCAGAGTATCGATGTTAGCCGAGCTTCGAGCTACAGGTGCCGTGTTTGGTTATGATGATGATGGAGCTTTGTTGGCCAGTTTTCAGGTTCGACCCATACTGGTTGATCAGGTACGGGAGGCACAGAATTCAGATCCTTACTTACTGGGCAAGAAAACCTTGATTCGGAATGGTGTGCCTACAGAGTTCCGTTTGAGCGACGACGGTACGTTGTTGTTCAGGGGCAGGTTATGTGTACCCAGGGACGAGGACTTGAAGAAGGAGATTCTGGATGAGGCCCACAGTTCAGCGTATGCGATGCATCCCGGAGGTACGAAGATGTTTCGTACACTTTGAGCGTACTATTGGTGGCGCAACATGAAGCGGGAGATTGTCGCGTACGTGAGTCGATGTTTGATTTGTCAGCAGGTGAAGGCGGAGAGGCAGAAACCTGCAGGGAAACTACAGCCACTTGAGATTCCATTTTGGAAGTGGGAGCACATTACGATGGATTTCGTCTATCAGTTGCCGCGTACCTCGGCGGGCAACACTGGCATTTGGGTTATTGTTGACTGACTGAAGAAATCCGAACACTTTCTTGCACTTCCGGGGAAGATTTCAGTGGGAAGGTTGGCCAAGTTGTATTTATCAGAGATTGTTCGCTTGCATGGTGTACCTGTATCGATTGTTTCTGACCGAGATAGTCAGTTCACTTCTTAGTTTTGGCAGGCGTTGCAGCGAGCGTTGGTGTGACGACCCGGACCAGATTTAGCAGTATGTTCAGCTTGATCGATGAGTTACGGCATAGTCGCAGTTGTCCGACGGTTATTGGAATCGTCGAGTTTATTAACGACTTAATTATTGGCCGAGAATTGGAGCTGGGTCTCTTCTCGAGAGTCGTTGTATGTGTGATTACGAGTTCGTGGGCGGTTCCGGATCGTTATTTGGACGACCGAGGAATTAGTTATGAATATTTGAAGTTCAGATTTAAATGGTGGGCTACTTAACGACTAAATTACCGGACGAGAATTTGGGTTCGGCTTCTTCACGGAAGTTGTTCAGAATTTAATTTCGAGTTTGTGGGAACTTCCGGAGCATGATTTGGAGTTACGAGGTATTAGTTACGAATTTTGCCGTTTGTTGATTATTTAGTCGATTTAATGTGTGTTGCTTTGAAGGGTTGACTTTTTATTCGGTTGGCCGATGTGTTTGACTTTGAGTGATTATTGAAGAGTACGTCGAGACGAGTTTTTGGCCGCGAGAATTATCGGAATCGGATATACGACGAGAAAGTTACGCGTGTTTGAAGTTCGTCGAAATGGATAAGTTTGAGTTTCTATTTTGGGAAGCTATAAATAGTGACTTACTAAAAGGGGAAAGTCAAAACTTGCATTCATTGTGGTTGACCTTGGTCAACTCGGTTTGACCGACATGGAGGACGGGTGTTCGACGGCGTTCCACGGTGGTCGGCGGCGAGCCTAATCCGGCCACCTCCGGCCTTGGGGAAGGACCCCATCGATGCGTCTCGGTGTCCCCATCACGCCTCCGGCCACCATACACGGTGTACCTCACCGGAAAAGGAGAATTTCCGACTTGAAAATGGGGAGTTTTTGGTGAATTCGGGTTCTTGGATTCGAGCCGAGTTGAACTTCAAGAGATACTGGGCTTTGTAGCTCTCTTCAAGGTGATTCTAACCATATAAACATTGTGTTCTAATTTGATTTGTGGATTGAGAATTTTGGGATTGAAATTTATGAACCAATTCGGTTTTACATGAAATTGACCTAGTTAGAGTGAGAATTGGACTTCGGTGCAGTTATGGAAGTTGCTCAGTGGGTGATTTGGAGTGGAATAGGGGTGGCTCCGCCTTGAAATTCTCCGGTCGGCGGTGGCGCCGCCGTGGGCGGTGGTCAACGGCGGCGGTCAACGGTCAGAGTTGACTTTTTGACTTTCGGCAAGTTGCATGTCATTTGACTCGAAATCGCGCCCTGATCGCAGTGGGGAGGTTCGTTTTTCGAGTTGAGCATCCGAACGTAAAATGAGGTATTGAGGTGGTATATATGGATTTTCGTCGATTCGTCGTATTCGAATTGTGTATTTCCGAGAACGGTGGTTTCTCGTGGTTTGATTCGAATTGTCGGATTGTGACTTTGAATATTGGACATTGTGAATATTCAGGGGTTCGAGATCATTTGTTTGGTGAGGGACTTTCCGCCAGATCACGGGTTAACGCGATATGCGTTACGCCAGTCTGTGAGTGGACATTTCTTTTCACGGATTGATTGCGAGTCGTTTATATACGTTTTATGAACTTGAGCATGCAGCATGATTATGGTTTTACGAGCATGAGATTTCATACGAGGTTATGATTATACAAGCATGTGTTTACGATTATACGAATATGTTTATACGGATATACGTATACGAATATGCATACACTTTTATATTGTTTCATGCATTTGCATCGAGATATTTGTGATTTGGTTTTCACAGAGTACAGTCTTGGTTACGTTGTTGTATCGATACACTTTGCCTCTCGGTTGATCCCCGATGGTAGGCCATCCAGGAGGGACGTCGTCATCCCGACCTGACCGGTGAGGGGCGTTTCCCCGGAACCGAGGCCATTTCTGGCTTAGAATCACGGGGACCAAGGACCTCGTGATTCGGACTGTACTAGCACGGTGTGTGTCCATGAATGACCCCGTGGAATTTATACTTGCATGCTCAGTACACTGGAGGAGTATGAGTTTTACCTCGTGTACTATGTTATGTTTTTATTTACCTGGACTCGCATATGTTTTTATAACGTATATTACTTGGTGAAAGACATTTATTTTCGTCCACTCACTCTAACGTGTTTATTGTCTTTCACCTGGGCTTTTCGATTTCCGTGCCCAGTTTGCAGTTCAGGCTCTGGTGTCGCACGTCGTGGTCGGAGGCATAGTGCTCGAGCTACTTTATTTCATCCAGTAGGTTTATTGTTCTACCTACTGTGGTATGAGTATACGATTATGTATTAGATGTCGCTCTGAGCTTCCTATTGAATATGTTATACGATTTTACACTGGATTTTAGTAAAGTGTATATATATTTACTACTTTACGTTATTGTTGATATATTGAGAAATCCGGATGGGGTTGGTGCCCACGGTTTGCTTTTTGTGGCATAGGATGAAGTGTATTTTACGCGTGCAGGTAATGGTAATTCCACGCTAGTAACGAAACTCTGCCCAAATTTCGAAAAGTTTTTGTTGGTTCGTGTTTTCGAAGGGGTTTGATTCCGATTTAGGAAGCTAAATCGGGGTTGGGTCCTTTCAGTTGGGCACGAGGTTGCGATTTAGTACAACTTTTCATCCTCAGACTGATGGGCAGTCCGAGCGGACCATTCAGACTCTTGAGGATATGCTGAGATCGTGTGTGTTGCAGTTTCGCGGAAACTGGGATCAGCAGTTACATTTGATCGAGTTCGCCTACAACAACAGCTATCAGGCCAGTATTGAGATGGCACCGTACGAGGCTCTGTACGGGAAGCAGTGTCGAACTCCATTGTGTTGGAGTGAGGTGGGCGAGCGTTGGCTCATTGGTCCTGATTTGGTGAAAACCACGATGGAGGACATACAGGTTATCCGGGATCGACTGAAAGTCGCCCAGGATCGGCAAAAGAGTTACGCAGATGTGAGGAGGAAGAGTTTAGAGTTTAAGGTTGGTGGTTGGGTCTTCCTGAAACTATCTCCGTGGAGGGGAGTCGTGCGTTTCGGGAAGCGTGGCAAGCTTCGACCGCGGTACATTGGTCTGTATGAGATTATGGAGAGGGTTGGAGCTGTTGCTTATAGACTTGAGTTACCGGCTGAGATGGCTCGTGTGCATGATGTCTTCCATGTTTCGATGTTGCGGAAGTACATCTCAGATCCTTCACATGTGTTAGCCCCACAACAGTTGCCGATTAGGGAGGACTTATCGTATGTTGAGGAGCCAGTGCAGATTCTCGATCGTCGTGAGCAGGAGTTGAGGCACCGTGTGATTCCGCTGGTGAAGGTCTTGTGGCAGAACCACTCAGTTGAGGAGGCCACCTGGGAGACTGAGCAGCGTATGCGGGAGCAGTATCCTCATCTGTTCACATGACAGGTACGTAAATTTCGAGGTCGAAATTTCTTTAAGGGGGGTAGATTTGTGATGACCTGAACCAGAATCTGATGCATATTCGGCACGATTCTCGAGATTGAGTTTAGTCGCGGTTTATTGTCGTATATGTGGTTTGTCGATTCGATTCGCGACTATGTTTTCAGTCGAGAATTTGGGTTGAGTGTCTTCACGGAAATTGTAGAGTACGTGATTTCGAGCTCGTAGGCGGTTCCGGAAGATTTTTTCGATAACCGAGGAATATTTTATGATTATTTGAAGTTTCGGGTTCCGACGAGTTTATCCGATTATTTCGAGTTTATCCGATTATTTCGAGTTTATCCGAATCATTTCGTATATTCGTTTTGGACCGTCAATCGACCCGAGGCACGAGTATAAATAGTTGAATAGTCGAGAATTTTTTGTAAAACACTGTTTGAGTTTGACCAGTCGTTGACTTTCTATTTTTGGTAAGTTGACTTGTTTGACCGAAAGGGAAAGTTTCCCGTTTGGGAATTGCCGTCCGACGACCTAGATTCCGGCCACCTCCGACTTTGGTAAGGGTATGGTTAGCTTCCTCTTTCAATTTCGAGTTGATTGGTACTTGGTTTGATTGAAATTGGTCACGTTTTGGTTGGACCCGAATCGGGTCGGTTTCAAGGTTTCCGTCGAGGATCGTTGGCTGGTTTCCGGCGAGCCACGGCGGTGATGGTTGGGGGGGTTCGACTCCCCTTGCTCCTCTGAGTCTATTGGTGTACTTGATTTGAGTTTTGGTTGAGTTTTGAGATGGGTTCGAATAGGTCACCGGAATGTGTATTTTCGATCGAATTTTGGGTAAATTGGAGGACTTCCGTTTGGATTTGGCCTTCGGGGTAGAAGGGAAAGTGGTTCGAAATGGTGTGATCTTGAAATCTGGAAAGTTTCACCGAGAAATTCCACCGTTGACGGCGCGCCGGCGGCGGCGCCGGCGGTCAACGGCCGGAAAGTTGACTTTTTCAGATTTCGATGTAATTAGTGTCATTTTTCTCGAAATCGCGTCCTGGTTACCGTACAGAGGTTTTCGGGTTGTTTTGGTTAGCCAATTTTCAGTCGAGGTTTCATAAGGGGATTTCGGGATTTCCGTAATTCATTTTGTACAGCATTTCATATTTCCGGGAACGATTGGTTTCCATGCATCAGTACAGTGTTGTGGATTACGATATTGATCAGTTATGTTGTGTGAATATTCAGGAGATCGAGATCGAGATTTGGATCGTGATCGTGCTTCTGGCGAGGGATCTTCCGCCGGACCACGAGTTTAGCGCGAGTGCGCATTTCACGAGTCTGTGAGTGGACTTTTCTTTTCACGGATTGATTGCGAGTCTTTTATAAATGATTTATGAACTTGAGCATGCGGATTGATTATGATTTTACGAGCATGTGTTTTACAATTATGCTTATACAAATATACGTATACGAATATATACATATACGTACATATTATGTTTTATGCATGTGCATGGAAAGGATTTATGATTTGGTTTACACAGAGTACAGTCTCAGTATATGTTGTGGTATCGATACGCACTGGCTTCTCGGCTGATCCCCGAGTACGCTCCGGGAAGGACAGATATCCTGACCCGAGGCCTTTCTGGCTAGGAATCACGTGTGGGTCTGGGATCCCGTGGTTCAGACTGTGCTATCGCGTGGTAGTCCATGAGAGATTCCGCGATACATTTACATTGCATGCTCTGTATGTGAGTGGTAGCTGATGTCTCCTCACGTATCATTTGATTTTTCGTACATTTGACTCGCATATGATTTTATACGCATATATATTACTTGGTGAAAGACATTTATTTTCGTCCACTCACTCTAACGTGTTTATTGTCTTTCCCCTGGGCTTTTCGGTTTCCGTGCCCAGTTGCAGTTCAGGTTTGGTGTTTTCACGTCGCGGTTTGGAGGCTAGTGATCAGAGTCACCTATGTTATCCAGTAGGTTCTTGTTTCGCCTACTGATGTAGATATTGTATATGTTTACTTTAGAGGTCGCTCTGATACGTTCTGATACATGTTTATACAGATTTTCTCGGTTATATACATATATGTTACAGTATTATTTACTGTTTATGATTCATATTGATGTTGAGAAATCCGGATGGGATCGGTGCCCACGGTTTGGCTTTTGTGGCATAGGATGAAGTGTTATTTTCAGGGTGCAGGTTTATGCAATTCTACGCTAGTAACGAAACTCTGCCGGAATTTTGAAAAATTTTTGTTGGTTCGTATTTTCGAGAGGGTTTGATTCCGGTTTAGGTAACTGAATCGGGATTGGGTCCTTTCAGTATCGACACCTCCGTCGTCTAAGTGAAACATTACATAAGCCATGCCAAACTCTCTTCATTCCATTCCATCCGATCCTCTCCCATGGGAAATTTTAAAGATCGAAGAAGAAGGAGAAGGATCAGGATCTCCGCTGACTAGCTAGCTAGCTAGCTTAATTAACTGATATCGAGAAGGTACATACATGCATGAATATACTGGCACGTACGCAATTAAAATTTGCTTAATATATATTTAGTGAAAACGTACATACATGCATGAATGTTAGCTATATATACAGATTAAATTACGTACGTAATTTGATGGATCGATGTAGATCGAGTACGTATAATTAAACGTAAATTAATGGACTAATATATATATATGTGTGTAATAATTATTTAATTATAATATTTTGCAGCAGTATGGACATGGTCAGGGAAAGAAGCGTTTCAGGTGTCCGGTATATGGATGGAATTAGCGAATTTGTGAATTTTGCGATAGAACATGGTCAGGGAAAGAAGTGTTTCAGGTGTCCGTGCCAGAAATGTCTTAATTGTCAGTATGCGGAGGTTAATGTTATGGTGCAACACCTGTACGAAAATGGTATGATGTGGAGTTACACTACATGGAGCGAGCATGGTGAAGCAGTAGAGTTTAGCGCAGCAGACTTCAGCTCAGGGTACAGTTACCAGGGTGCCTCATCCAGCGGCAGTGGTGCCGGACCCCCAGCTTGCAACCCAACTGCAGATTTGGTCCATGATGCGTTTCCGGGATTTAGTCATGGTGGACACCAACACCAAGACGGAGGTTACAGTACCACTCATGAGCATGATGACACATTCTCCGCTGCTAGCTTGGCCACTGACATCAGTAAGATGGATAATTACAACCGGATGCTACTTGAAGCGCAGACCCCGGTGTTCCCTAGATGTCGAGAGAATGTGTTGCAATATGTGATGGAGCAAATGAAGATAAAAGTGAAGCACAAAATGTCAGTGAGTGCTTTTGACGAAATTCAGGAGCAAATATGTAAGTTGCTTCCTGATGATCACAATCTTCCTAAATCTCATTATAAGGTTAGAAATATCTTGAGCAGCCTCGACCTAAAGTACATGATAATTGACGCATGTCCGAATGATTGTGTACTATTTTACAAAGAGTATAATGATTTGGACTATTGTCCCGTATGTGGCCAGTGCAGATTCCAGGTGAATAGGAAGAGTTCGAAAAAGAGAATTCCTGTGAAAGTTGTTCGATATTTTCCCTTGATTCCCAGATTGTAGCACCTGTACATGTCTCTACACACAGCAGAGGTGATGCGATGGAGAACAATCCTAAACCCCGTAGTTGGTCGGGCGAAGAGATTTTAGAGAGGTTGAGCTATTTCGACTTTGGTGTGTTGACCAATGACGCGGATGTAAAGAAATGCAATCCAATTCCTCCATATGATTTGAGCTATTGGGATCACAAGAGTATATTCTTTAAACTCCCTTACTGGTCGAACTTGAAGCTGAGGAACAACTTGGACGCGATGCACATAGAAAAGAATGTGTGCGACAGCGTGGTGGGAACAATTCTCGCTATTAAGTTCAAGACTAAAGATACTCCCAAAGCGCGCAAAGACCTGGAATCAATGAATCTACGTCGTCCCTTGTGGTTGAGGAGGGATAGGAAATGAGTGTACAACAAGATGCCAGCTGCACCTTACACAGTGAAGCCGACACTTAGACGTTCTGTATTTCACTGGTTTAAGAGCGTTCGTTATCCGGCTACGTATGTAGCTACTATAACTGGAGCAGTGGACGAGGTGCAACACAAGTTTGTTGGTCTAAAGACACATGACTATCACGTTATGCTGCAACGTCTGATTCCAGTGGTAATTCGACCATATTTGCCTCGCGACGTCGTAGAACCAATAGTGGCATTGTGCAGATGGTGGCAGAGGTTATGCGCCAGAGAATTAAAGAAGTCAGATGTGGTGGAATTGCAACAACAAATTGTGCACATCATTTGCAAACTAGAGAGGATTTTTCCCCCTGCTTTCTTTGACATCATGATTCACCTAATGATCCACCTGCACGAGCAGGTGCTCATTTCTGGTCCGGTCTAGTACACTTGGATGTATCCTCAAGAAAGGTACGTACAACTAATTAATTATACAGGTTTTTCGATTCATAATTTGTTCCACTGGAGATTACTAGCTAGCTATATGTACTTATTCTTATTGTACGTTTGATTTTGTAGACAGCTTGGACGGTATAAGTCATTCGTCAAAAACAGGTCGGCCCCGGATTGCTCCATAGCAGAGACATACCTAATGCATGAGTGTGTTACTTACTGCAACAGGTACCTCAAAGATCCACCACCTCCCACTGCCGCCGATCCCACTGCCCGCATCAATCTTTCTGTCGTCACCAATGTCGTCCGACCGTTTAGAGGAGTATTAAAGGAATCGTTAACACGGGAAGAACTTATTGAGGCACATTGGGTAGTGTTGCGAGACTGTGACGAAGTTGAGCCGTACATGATGTCATACAGGGAGAGGCTTCAGGCGTTAAATCAAAACAAGAGTTCAGCGTGGATTGAGAAAATGGTTAAGAAGAAGTTTCCCGATTATTTCTTCCAATGGGTACGTACGTACGTCTCGGTATTTAATTAGTAATTTATATACATATCGATCATGTTTGTAGAAAGTAAACCCTTATATTTTCCCATTTTCGCAGATGATTGATCTGCAAAAATCCGAAAACCACGGGGGGTGGTGGTCCTGGCCAAAGCACTTGCTAGCAGGGAAACCGATTAAACACTATATTTATCCCGGATGTTTTGTGAACGGTGTAAAGTTCCATTCATTGGCCCGAGGTGAAGGAAGAAGAACACAAAACAGTGGGGTAGCGGTTGGGAAAGACAATGATCTATATTACGGGGCTATTGTATATGTGGTTCAGCTATGTTACGGGAATGATGTCAACGTTTTCCTATTCAAGTGCAGATGGTTCAAGCGTACAAAGGAAGACCTGGGACTATTATCAGTCGATACAAACTCAAGCTGGTATGAGGATGAGCCTTTCGCTCTCACCACCTTAGTTAGGCAGGTGTTCTATCTCGACGATCCGAAAGCCGGTGAAGGGTGGAAAATAGTGAACCATATCTCTCATCGAGGAATATGGAATACAGAGACAATTGAAGGGACACCGGCGACGACTGAAGATGCTGCTGAACTAGAAAGAGACATTCCTGCCTATCAAGAGCCTAATATTTCTGTCATCCGCTCCGATATAATGGACCTGGTTCAAGATGGTGAACGGTTACCCATGCCTGATGGTTGTACAGATCTAACTGAAAATGAGATTATCGATGCCATTAATGAAAAAGATGAAGAAGACGAGCAGGACGAGGACGCGGACGAGGACTCAAGTTATTCGTCGGACGATGTTGAGTACGATGAGGAGGATGAGCAATCGGATAACGGGGATGAGGATGATGAGGATTATGACGAAGAATATGGTGACACAACGAGGATTATTAATTGGTAATTTGGGCTTTGGGTAGTCTAAAAGGTGAAAGCTTTCTATTATGTCCAAGAAGCTTCCCCAAGAAGCTTTCGTTCGTTTAATTGTTTTTAAATAATATTTATGTGTAAATAGGATTATGGGTCCCTATGATTATTGCGAAAGATGAATGAATGAAATAAATGTTTCAGAAATTAATTATACTAGCTATATATATTATTCTATGATTGATTATGTCATGTGATAGTATTAATTATTGTGAGCAGATGTAGTATATGTTGTCTTAATTACGGCGTTAAATCTATATATCATGCCAGAAAGAAAGTTCATACATAAATACTTTGAGCTATCTCCCTAAACCCTAAACCCCCTAAACGTCGCAGATCGGATCGATCGATCATTTTTTTAATTATCGACTTGAATCAGAATAATTGAACGGACACACAAATGATGTTGGACGACCTAAACCCTAAACCCTAAGGCCCTAACCCCTGAATTCAGGGTTTTTACACTTGGACGACGGAGATCACCTTCTCCGTCGTCCAAGTACACACCTGGATGACGGAGAATGTCATATCCGTCGTCCAAGTGAACAAACCCTAAACCCTAAGGCCCTAACCCCTGAATTCAGGTTTTGTACACTTGGACGACGGATATGACATTCTCCGTCGTCCAGGTGTGTACTTGGACGACGGAGAATGTCATATCCGTCGTCCAAGTGAACAAACCCTAAACCCTAAGGACCCCTAACCCCTGAATTCAGGGTCTATGCACTTGGACGACAGAGAAGGTTATCTCCGTCGTCCAAGTGTAAAAACCCTGAATTCAGGGGTTAGGGCCTTAGGGTTTAGGGTTTAGGTCGTCCAACATCATTTGTATATCCGTTCAATTATTTTGATTCAAGTCGATAATTAAAAAAATGATCGATTGATCCGATCTGTGCCGTTTAGGTGCAGATTTCGTAATTTTTTTCATAATTTTATCTCATCGAAAACAACACTGAGTTAATCCCCCGCCATTTTCACCTTTGGCGCCCCAACAATGAGAGGTAAAATTAGCAGGGATTAAAAACCGCGAAATTATTTAATTTGATAACTCAAACCCCAAAAAACACTCATTTCGCGCCAAATCTTAATCTCATATAAAACCCTAAATCCTCGACCCTAAATCTAGCAGATCGGATCGATCGATCGATCATTTTTTTAATTATATTCTCGAATCAGAATAATTGAACGGACACACAAATGACCGGGGACGACCTAAACCGTAAACCCTAAGGCCCTAACCCCTGAATTCAGGGTTTGTACACTTGGACGACGGAGATGGTCATTCTCTGTCGTCCGGGTAATTACTAGGACGACGGAGGTGATCATCTCCGTCCTCAAGGTATACAAACCCTAACCCTAAACCCTAAGGACCCCTAACCCCTGAATTCAGGGTCTATGCACCTGGACGACGGGGATTAGCGCCTCCGTCGTCCAGGTGTGTACCTGGACGACGGAGAAGCTCATCTCCGTTGTCCAGGTGTAAATTTCGTAATTTTTTCTAAGACAACAACCATCTAGACCATCTTCCAATGCATATTCTTTTCGTCAAGACTTTAGAGTCAACAATTCTTGGTGTGTGAGCTTCGACGGTTCGAAAATCGGAGTTACGGAAATGTCTTGTATCCACGTTTCCGGTTTGTAAAATTCTCGGTTTTGAGGTTGACTGTGCCGATGAAACCCTTCACGAACTTATTATTTTCTGAAAATTATTGTAATTATATATTATGTTACGGCGAACGTATCCAACGGCTGTTTTGTCCAAATTCAATTTCGTTAATACTCTGGTGCAAATGAGCCTATACTTATGAACCATTAAGTCGTAAAGATTAGTAGATACTTCACAAGTTTAAATACGTAAAATTATTCATCGTTTCAAATTTAACCGTTCATATATACGATGCGTTCATCAATATTGTACGACTATTTCATTCGAATGACAGATCGCTAAATTCCTAGCAAATTAATTTTTAAATTATTTTTTCGTAATTGAACCTGGACGACGGAGAAGGTCATTCTTCGTCGTCCAGGTTCAAATTACCAAGACGGTTCATTTTTTTTTTCTTGGTATTTTCACTTGGACGATGGAGAAGGTCATTCTCCGTCGTCTAAGTTGAAAATTAGGGCGGTTCGATTTACCGCCTCAATTTTGGGCACCGCTTGAAATTCCACTTAGACGACGGAGAATCAATTCTCCGTCGTCTAAGTCCAAATTAATGACGGGTGAAATGGCCCGCTTCGAAAAAATTTGACCCTTCACTTAGACGACGGAAAAGCCCTTTTCCATCGTCTAAGTGCACTTAGACGACGGAGAATAGGGCTCCTTCGTCTAAGTGGAACACTATATAAGGGGCAGCGCCCCCCCTCATTTTCTCACTTCATCTCCTCTCCTCTCCTCCTCTCCTCTCCTCTCCTCTCCTCTCCTCCGGCGATTTTCCTCCTCCGGCGACGCTCCGGCAACTAAATTTCCGGCGTGGTTCCTCCTCTCCGACGACTCAACTCGGGTGATATTCCCGATTATTCCGGTGAAATAAATTTCTATTTTTTACCTTATTAACTTTATTTTTATTTAATTAATTAATTTCACAATATAATTAAATAATTAGTTTTAAATAATTAATAGTTGTAATTATAATAATTATTTAGTTGTTATTATTAATATTTAGTAATCATTTAGTTATTATAATTATTATAATAATCATTTAGTTGTTATCATTTAATTATTTAGTTATTATAATGGTTATTTGGTAAATAATAATTATTGTAATTAAATAATAGTAATAATAATTATTGTTAATAATAATTAATTATATAGGTAAATGAATAATTATTATTAAATGCATGATAAATAATTATTCATTATTGTCATTATTTATTATTTTAATTAATTGATAATTACGTGTATTTTCTAGTAAATTGCATGGTAGTACGTTTTTGATTTAAATTTAGTACATAAGCTTGGTTTATTAAGTCGCACTCTTTGGAATAGATGGCGCCTCTTTTTCTAGCTTATCTCCTTAACCTCTCGTGATGTGTGGATTTCATCACTGCACACCATAACCTAAGTGAAGTTATGGACACGAGGTTGAGGACGGAGTTTGCAAAGGACTTGAGGGAGTGTAAATTTTCGAAAAATTGGCCGAATGTCCGACATGGTGTCTAGAAACGGGTTATGACTGGTGACAGGTTTTGGATCTAAGAAAGACGACACCAATAAAGTATATACCATTCATTTGGTTAGCCTCGGGGTGTTTTGTCGAAATTAGTCCTGCCTCTCGCGTTATCTCTATCCCTAACTGGCCATGTTTTTCGATTTAACTAAGGCTGATTAATTGAAAATTTACACTTTATCGCGCGGGTCTCACGTCCATTGAACGACCCAAAAAACCAAGCTAGTGTACTTTATTTAAATCTTAACCGTACTTAATTAGCGTAAATTTTTAGTTGTAATTATTATGCATGGTAATTAGGTATTTAACAACGTACTCTTATGTTTCATTAAATGGCACCATCCGGCAAGAAAAAAGCCCAACAGGAGGCAGAAGATGCTATGCTCCGCTGCTTCGCGAACCAAGTCGGTTGGGTTGAACAGGAGGGCAACGACGCCCTCAATTCGGACCCTTCATCTGGTCCGTCGGCAGCGCCTTCTGGAGAAATTCCCACTGCCCCATTTATCTCTAGCGGTGATGACGTCGACCTCTTTTCAACTCCGACGCCCGGTACAGGTTTAACAGCAAGTACTCAGGCGTCCTCCACCTCTGAATATATCATGTACAGCGCCCGGCGTAAGCAAAAGAGGGCCCCGACTGACCCGGAACCGAAAAGGATTCGGGGTCTCGTTAAAGGGGGCAAAGCGGAGAAAATTTGCAAGGCGACCAGGAAAAAGATCGACTTGCCCTACGACGAATTCACCGGTGGCCCTCCCACAGCTGAGCTAACAACTCTCTCGGCGCATACACTACCAGAAATTGAGACATTACCGGCGACCTCCCGTCGCCGGCCTTGTATTTTTTTTTCGCCGAAATTGTCATTCCCGGCGACAAGTCGCCGGAAATCCCCCGCCGGTGTTAACATTGCCGGCGACGGGAAACGGAGTCGCCGGTAATGTCGGAGACATCACCGGTGACTTGTGTCGCCGGCAATGTCAAGACATTCCCGGCGACTCAAGTCGCCGGCAATGTCTCGGACATTACCGGCGACGCCGTCGCCGGCAATGGTAGCGCCGCCGTGGCCGGAATTTGTGACATTGCCGGCGACTGAGGTCCATGTCGCCGGCAATGTGTGAAAAAATTTTGAAAAAAAAACGCGGTTCTGGATTGGGCCCAATTCCAGAACCTGCATTGAAAGACATAAACCGTACAATCATACAAGTTCAACAGTACACATAAATGTCCAACGTACAGTACAAATAGCAACGACGATACGAAAATTAACTACAACTACAGGTCAGGGTCCAGGAACTTGCGGGTCAGGGTCGAAGTAATCCATGTACTCATTTGAATTCCGGTGGCTTCCTTGGTCTTGCTCTGGCGTTGACTGGTGCGGTGGTGGTGGTGGATAGCTAGGGAACGGAGGGACCGGGACCGGGGGAGGTGTGGGGAAGGGTTGTCCGGTAGTCTGAGCCTCGTACATCGTCCGCATCCATGTGTACATCTGAGCCTGCACCTGTGTCTGCTGCATTTGGTACTCGGCCATCTGCCTCTTTTGCTCCTCCAACTCCCTCTGCGTCCTATGAAGCTTCGCCGCGAGGTTACGACTAGAAGTTGAACTTCTTGACCCGGTAGAGTATTCTGAAGTGTTCTTCAATAGTCCTTCGCCCGCCGTGCCCATTCCCCTACAGTAGTAGGTATTATTTCCAGTCCCGCACGCTTTTGCCATGATCCGAGCCGCTATCGGAGGATCAAGCGGATCGATCTGAGAGGCATACTGGGTGACTTCTTCCTCGGAGCAGTCAGGATGGTTAGTCCGAGCTATACTCATGGTCACTTCTGCGGTCGCCTCCTCCACTCTCGACTAATTGAAAAGGGAAAATGAACAACGTATTAGCTAACAAAATCTATTTCCATCTTGAAAAATAGTTTTATTAACACATGGAGAGGCGAAAGACTTACCGCTTCTTCAGGGCACTGCGGGTAGAACTTCTGATGAATATACACCAACGGGTTCAGCTCTTGTTGTTGCTGCGCCTTAGTCGACCAACCCATGTAGTTGAGTGAACCTGCATGATGGGCCCTGGTGTTTTTCAATCTATTCGCCCGGTTCGTCTTCGAAATCGCCTTGTTTGATAAACATATGAAAAAAAATTAGTAACCAACTATTTCAATCTGATACGATACATTATGCTTGAAAGATATATTAAGGATGTATACCCGAGCTTTGGGGTGCTCGAAGTGGGCTATCAGCCACAACCACTCGTACTCCCTAAACCGGAATTCGCTAGGGGTGGAACCTCGGCCTAGCTCCTTGTATACAGTGTAATGGGAAGAAAGCTCGTTCTTCCACTCTTTATACCTATATTAAAACAAGGAAAAAAAGTTAGAGATATTAAAACACTTGATAAACAAAAATCTAACTCGATATATATTCAAATAAGTCGAAGCACATCACCTCATATGTAGTTGACGCTCTACCCACGTGTGAATAAGAACTTCATCCACGTCAAACCACACCTGCAATATGAATATATAAAAGGTAAAATTATATATTTATTCGGACTTAATTAATAAATGTAAAATTTACGTAATGAAAATACGATTTTACTCACACTGAGTGCATTATGCACTTGCATCTTCACGTAGATAGGCACAGATTCCCAATCTGGCCAAAGCATTGGGACCTTGTCCCGCACGATCGCACCGGCCATGCTGACATATTTGCGCGTGGTGTCGAATGCCTCGATCACCTCGCCATCCTCATTGGCCCTTATGGGCGTTTTCCTTCCGCCGGTGGCCTGCTCAAGTCTCTTCCCGGTGCAGGTGCCTCTAGCCCCTTTCCGTTTTCCAGTCCCATTAACGAAATTGCCTAATAATACAATGTCAACAAATTGATATCATTAATTGAACCTATCGCAAGTCTTAAGTAATAATTAAGTAATCAATCTGATGTTAAATAAAATTTACCTGCATCGTCCGTTTGTTGGTTGGTGCACCTCACACTCCAAAGATACACGGGGTCGAACGGGAGGAAGTTATACGCTTCCTCCACGCTCAGGAACTCCGGCCGTCCTTCAATATAAACAGGCATCCCCCTATCATCGAATTCAGGGATGACAGGAATCTCGTCGGGTAGGAAGAGACCGGACGGCGGAGATAGACGAGGCCTGGACGATGAGGCGCCAGCACCACCATGTGTCTCAGATGATTCCCGTGAAATGGGAGTAGGCACCATCCGAATATGGGGCATTCGGATTGAGGGAGTTTATGATGCCCCCGTTGACTGTCGCTCGTCTGAGGCTCTGCCACCGGAGGGACGTCTGCTGATTGAGCGTCTAGAGACTGAGGCTCGAGGCTCAACTTCCGATTGCACGGCTCTTGATCGTGCAGCTTCCTCCTCAGCTCGCGCCTCTAGCAAGGCTCTCGTGCGAGCACTCATCATTGGCCCACTGGGCGTGTTGCTAACTGCGGGCGAGGAGGAAGCTTGACTACTGTTCCCTCCACTATTTCGGGAACCTCTCCGAAGCCAATTAGCCGCAAAACCTCCTGGACATCGTAATAGTCATGGATTCGGTAATTAACCGAAACGGTTTGGAACCGGAACCGTTTGTAACATAACGGTTCCAGTTACAAACAGTTCCGGTTCCAAACCGTTCCGGTTCCAAACCGTTTCGGTTCTATAGTAAATCGGAACCGGAACGGTTTGAAACCGGAACTGTTTGGAACCGGAACCGTTTGTAACATAACGGTTCCAGTTACAAACAGTTCCGGTTCCAAACCGTTCCGGTTCCAAACCGTTTCGGTTCTATAACAAATCGGAACCGGAACGGTTTGGAACCGGAACCGTTTGAAACCGGAACTGTTTGGAACCGGAACCGTTTGTAACATAACGGTTCCAGTTACAAATAGTTCCGGTTCCAAACCGTTTCGGTTCTATACCAAATCGGAACCGGAACGGTTTGGAACCGGAACCGTTAGAAACCGGAACTGTTTATAACCGGAAACATTTGTAACATAACGGTTCCGGTTACAAACAGTTCCGGTTTCAAACGGTTCCAGTTCCAAACCGTTCCGGTTTAAAACCGTTCTGGTTCTAAACCGTTCTGATCCCGATTTCCACCTTCATTTATACGATTAATTAACAACTATATCACCTAAATTAAGAACTATACATATTTGATGTGTATATATATATACATCATGCATCTTAATTAAATTTATCCATCACATATTCATCCAAATCACAAACCCTAATTAATTTTCCACATTTATCACACATATATATATCATGCATCTTAATTAGGTTTAATTTCCACATATATATACATCACACATTCATCCAAACCACATTTATACATAATTTTCACATATATATATACATCACTTCATTTTCACATACCTAAATATATATATACATCACATATATATACATTGCATATAAATTTAGAACTTATCACCCTAATTTCCAACTTAGCACCCTAATTAATTTACACATACACATACACATACACATACACATACACATGCAAAAAAATAATTAAAAATTGAGAGAGAGAGAGAGGGAGAGAGAGAGGATCAGACCTGCCATGGATTTCCACCTACAATGCTTTGCCGATCGACTACAATGGTGAGGGGAGGAGAGGAGGGGAGGAGGGGAGGAGGAGATTTTCGGAGGAGGAGAGGAGAGGGGATCGGTGGAGAGGAGGAGAGGGAGAGGAGGAGTAGAGGATAAGGAGGAGGAGTGGGAGAGGAGGAGGAGGAGGTGAACTCACCGGACCGATTTAGGAGGAGGAGAGGGAGAGGAGAGGGAGAGGAGGAGAAATGAAAGGCTCGGGCTATCATGCATCTATCCAGAAAACATTGCCGGCGAGTTTCTTATAACTCGTTGGTAATGTCATTATTTCCCGAAGAATATCCGACAACATTTTCCGTCTACGATTTCCGGCTACATTTTCCGACTACAATTTCGATTATCGATTTCTGTATACGTACGATTAACGACTACATTTTCCGTCTACGATTTCCGGCTACATTTTCCGACTACAATTTCGATTATCAATTTCCGTATACGTACGATTAACGACTACATTTTCCGACTACAATTTAGATTAATGATTTCCGTATACGTACGATTAACGACTACGATTTCTGTATACGTACGATTAACGACTACATTTTCCGTCTACGATTTCTGTATACGTACGATTTCCGGCTACATTTTCCGACTACAATTTCGATTATCAATTTCCGTCTACGTACGATTAACGACTACAATTTCCGTCTACAATTTCGACTACATTTTCCGACTACATCATATTTCTGACAACAATTTCCGACTACATCATTAACGTACTAAGGATGATAATCGTAATCATCGTCATCACTTGAGTCTGACTCGGTTTCATAGGTAACCTCTGGCAATATGTGCCTCTCCTCGTCATCTGAATCAGCGTCAACTTCATATGGATTAACATCGAGAAGTTCTGCTCCAGTAATTCGAACCACACTCCCAGGTCTCACATTATTAAGGCGAATCGTAGATGATTCCGGAATGTCAAAAGCGTTCGGCTCTTGGTATGCAGTAACTTCCTCATCATCTGCGGTATCACCAAGTGTGGCAGCACTGTATATGTTTCTATGAGCAACATGGTTAACCACCTTCCACGGGACTTTGTTAAGAAGATCGTCCAGGTAAAACACTTGTTTTACTGATGAGGCAAGAACGAAAGGTTCATCTTCATACCAGGTAGTAGCAGTATTCACCGAAAATGTTCCGTACTGATCGGTCCTTGTGTTCTCCGGGCTAGTATCAAACCATCTACACTTGAATAAGTGCACTTTCATGCGGTTCCCATAAATTAGTTCAACAACTGAATGAAGGACACCGTAATAGTCAACGCCATCCTGCCCACCATGGACCATCACCCCACAATTCTGTGTTTTCAGTCGGTCGTCTCGATTTTCACATATAAATTTCACGCCATTGACCTGACACATCGAGTAAACTTTTGAAGCAATCGGTTTCATCGCCAGGACCCTCAATTCGTTTGACCACTCTGGGCAACCATCATCTGCTACATGGTTCATCTGAAAACGTCCATATATTAATACGTACAGAAGAAATTATGTCATCTTGAAACCACAAAAGCACGTACATACATACATGTTATATAAAGATATATATAAAAATATACATATACACATATACTTACCCATTAACCAAAGTAGTTTACAAACGTCTTGTTGTGGTAATCAACATTTCCGGCAATAGCAGGGCAGTGAAGATGATAGTTTTTCCAATATTGTACTTCTTGACAGTTAATCAGTACCGACCAGTGGGCAATGGCTACCTCATTTCCATCCAACTTGTACGACTTTGGCAAGCTTCCCTGTACTACCACGTCACTGGAGATGATAGAAAGGTTGAACTGGGGTTCATCTATCGGCATCTGTTGTTGGGGTCCTCTACATTTTCCAAGTACACTTTGGTGTACGTTACACACTCGTGCGCAACATATGCTTCAGCGATACACCCTTCAGGTGCATATTTATTCTTCACATAGTCCTTGTAGGCTCCCAATTGTCTACAAGTTAACAAGTGCATGTTAACTTACTTAACCACAAGTCATTACATATAAAAACATAGGCAAACCAAATTTATGAATCATCTGTACCTTTCCATGGGATACATCCAAGTGTAGTGTACGGGACCGGTAAGCAACAATTGTTCGGGAAGATGGATCATCAGGTGCGGCATTATGTCGAAAAAATTTGGGGGAAATATCCTCTCAAGCTTGCACATGATAAAAATGATGTCATCTTGCATCTCCCTGAGGTCTGCTTTTTTAACTTCCCTGGTGCATAACTTCTGAAAGAATCTTGACAAGGCCACCAACGGCTCCACCACCTCTTTGGGCATGTACCCTCGAATGAAAATAGGGAAAAGGCGTTGAAGCAGTACATGGCAGTCATGACTCTTTAATCCGTACATCTTATTGTCCCGGAAGTTAACACACCTGCTTATATTTCCTGCATAGCCATAAGGATACCTGCATATATATAGATAAAGCCATATATATGGACCAATTATATTTCTCGCATATAACCATATATACTCCGCTAAAAATTTAAGGACAAATTCCTACATAGCCATAAGAATATATACCTGACATTACTCAGCCACCGAAAAATTTCATGCTTATGCTTCGGCTTTACGGTGTACGGAGCTTGCGGCATTTTTCTCTTACCATCTCTTAACCACAAATGTTTCCGCACACCCATTGCTTTAAGATCAATGCGTGCCTTAGGGATGTCTTTTGTTTTCCCCTCCAAGTTAAGAACTGTGCCCACCACACTTTCACACACATTCTTCTCTATGTGCATGACATCTAGGTAATGTCTGATAGGCAACCTGGGCCAGTAGGAGAGTTCCCAGAATATGCTCTTGTGTGTCCAAAACTTATACCTTTCGGGCTTGTCTGGAATTGACGCCACTATGTCAGGATGATTGCTCAGCTGGCCAAAATCGTATTCATTCAACACTTCCAAAATTTCTTCCCATGTCCATCGCCTGGGTGCCACACCTGTTTCAACAGTCCCATCAAACGCGTCTGGATCCTGCCTAAATGGGTGATCATATGGAAGCCAACAACGGTGATGCATCGAGATAATTTTACTGCAATGAGGACTGCAACAATCAACCGTCATGCACTCTGAACAAGCCCTGTAACCCATGGTAACGTTGCCCGACAACATACAGCGGGCAGGAAAATCACTGATGATGCCAACAAGCATGGCATGCATCTGGAACATCTCCTTTTTGAACCTATCGTAAGTGGGGTGGCCACACTCACTCAGGTACTTAAGCTCCTCAATCAAAGGCCTCAAATACACATCGAGACACTTTCCTGGATAACCCGGGCCCAGAATTAACAGAGTGAGCATATTGTATTCCTTCTTCATGCACATCCATGGTGGAAGGTTGTATGGTACCAAAATAACTGGCCATATACTGTATTGAAGACTCATGTTGCCAGAAGGGTTGAATCCGTCAGATGAGAGCCCTAGCCAAACATTTCGGACCTCTGCTGCAAAATGATCAAACTCCCTGACCATGTGCTTCCAAGCCTCTCCGTCGGAAGGGTGTATAAGGGTGTATAAGGGTGTCATCGTCAGGCAAGTTCCTCTCAGCCCACCATCTCATTGCCTCGGCCGTGAAAGCACACATGAACAACCGCTCCAGCCTATCAATAAGCGGGAAATATCGAAGTATCTTCACAGCTTTCTTGTTGCCTGCAGGAGTCAACTTATACCTTTCTGTAAAACATACCGGGCAGGCTTCAAGGTCTTCGAGATCTTTTCCCCAGAAGAGAATACAATCATATCTGCATGCATGAATTTTGATGTAGGAAAGCCCAAGATCTTTCAGGATATGTCGCACCTTATGATGAGTGGTAGGAAGACGATGACCGGGTGGCAGTAGCGAAGCAGTCCACTTCAACCAAGAATCAACAGCTTTGACAGACATTTTGTTCTCCATTTTTAGCTGCATCACTCCCATCACACTTTCAAGAACAGTCTTACTACAACCGTCGTACAACGGAGTCTGTTGCAATGCAATCAGGTTGTTGTACTTGTCCATACCGCTTGTGTTTACATGACCTCCAGGTAATGGTTCGACTGGCTCGATATGGGGGAAACCCTCAACGACGGGAGGGACATTTGGTGCTTCATCAGCAAATACACCGCTCTCATGAGGAAACATATCATTGATTAACATCGATGTTGGATCATAGGATGAACTGCCCCTCTCAGCAAAATGTCCATGATCATAGCGTGGACTGGCCCTTTCACCAAATTGTCCATGATCATGCGGACCCGCTACCGATGTTTCACCGTGATAAATCCAACAAGTGTACTTTTCCCAAAACCCGTATTTACTCAGGTGCCTCTGGACTTTATCAATGGGAAATCGAAATCGATCGCTGAAACACTTACATTCTTTACACGGGCAATAATGAAGTGTAGTGTCTCCACAATTAGCCTTCACAAAATCCACAAAACTCCTAATTCCCTCGTGATATCTGACATCCCATCTTTCGAGGCTCATCCAACTCTTGTCCATCCTGAAAATTCTAACAATTTTACGTATTAATTATATATATATACACACATTCACTACTAATAATCGACGTGATCTCTCAATTCAACTCTAATTAAATCAACACATGCATGCATATGTATATATATATATATCGATCTAATCTCTGAATTCGATTCAGTACTCGATGATAGTATTCTCCTTTTTTCAATTCAAAACGTATTTGACTGGGTAGGAGGAGGCTCTGTTAAGCCTGGCTCCGATAACAATACGATAATACCAGTCATTGATTCAGACACAAGATTAACTACAAGCTGTTTTCTCGTTTCGGTGACCGTACATCAACAACATTTCATATATATATATATATATCTCACGAATTGGATTTGATCAACACACAGACATATATATATATACCACATATACGTATATATACACCTACGTACCTATATATATATATAGCTTCCCGAGTGATCGAGTTTTCGACGCGTGCCTTAATTTTGACAATATACCGAATGATCGATTTCAGAGCGTACGTTTTCCTTCTTTCGATTTCTCTGGATTTTTTTCCCTCAAAATGATTGAATGATCGAGCTGCCCCATCCGGCATCTAATATAAGACACATTGCCGGCGACGGAGTAAGTCGCCGGAAATGAAGACATTACCGGCGACTTTACGCCGGAATCTCGCCGGTAATGTTCCAAAACATTACCGGCGACTCCAACATTACCGGCGACTTACCCCGTCGCCGGTAATGTCTCCGGAATCTCGCCGGTAATGACTCCTTTTCTTGTAGTGATAGCATAGGGTCAATCGTTCGTAGCCGGGTTCGTCTCACTGCCCCTACTTGGAAGGAGGTGCCGGATGATGAGAAGGCGAAAGTCTTTAAAGAACTTTCGGTACGTAATATGTACAATTTTAGTTATTATATAATATTGTTAATATTAGTTATAATTTCATAATATATATGATTATAATTTTCTATTTATTTCTAATATGAACAATTTGAGGTGGCTCCGACACCGGAGATGTTGAGGCATATCAACCAAACCGCCAACTCCATCTACCGTGATTGGAAGTACAGGCTTCATAATTACTTCCAAGAGATCGGCCCCGTGCCTCCCCCCTAGAGCTGCGTGGGGATAAGGAAGATGCGTGGCAGTGGTTGTGTAACCACTTTCAAGACCCCGAATTTAAGGTGTTTACTTTTTTAATTTCAATTAATTAAGAGAATTGAATTATTTTAATTTTAGTTACTTAGTAATTTTTTAATGATTTATGTTGTCTAACAGAAATTCTCTAGAGTCAACAAAGCCAATCGGGGGAAGAAGGACAAACACCATACTTCCGGCGCCAAGCAACTCATTCAAATAGCCAAGGAGCACAAGAATAAGGGCTCTAAACACCCTTATCTCGATGCAAGCATAAGCGCGTACGTGACGCCTGGACTCGATAATGAAGCGAGTCAATACGGCGTAAGTGATATATATATATGTCCTTTTATTGTAGTAATTATTATTTAAATATTATTTCATTATAATTTTTTAATTATTCTTTTGTAGGCAAGGGTGACAGAGCGTGCGCAGGAAGAATTGGCTAACACTCGGCTTGCGTTCCCAGATTTGCCACTGGAAGACCCGCGTCCTCTATCCATGGAGAGCCAAATTGCAATCGCCGATGAGGTATACGGGCGTAGAGTTGGAAGGGAGGTTAGGGGGTTTGGACCTAAGGTCGTGCGAGATTTGTCGACCTCCGAGTCATCATCTACGGGAGGTTCGGGGAGAAGAACTTCTCAAGCTGCGGTCGTTAAAGCAGCCTATGAAGAGGCTCGACTCGCGCGGAAGGAAAATCAATCCATGCGTCAAAGACTTGATGAGCAGCAAACACAAATAACCCAACTCATCGCCCTCATGCAACAAGCTCGACCAGAATGTCAACCTCCTCCGAACCCATTCCCCGACGACGACGACCCGGCTGGAGGCGGAGGATTCGGCGGCGCATCTGCTCCTCCAGTATTTTAGCTAGTAGTTTATTATCTCGTTTCTTTCCGCATTCCGAACAATATTTTAATTTTTATTCATTTTTCGATTATGTATGTACAAATTAATTTTAATTAAGTAATATTACAAATTTAGTTTATTTATTAATTTAAAATTTTCATTATTTAAATTCAAATAATAATAAATTAATTATTAATATTTATTTACAATTTAATATTTTTTTAAAAATTAAATAACCACTTGGACGATGGAGAACTCCATCTCCGTCGTCCAGGTGCTTACCTGGGCCACGGAGAAGCGTCCAATCTCCGTGACCCAAGTAAGCACCTTGATGACGGAGATTAAACTCTCCGTCGTCCAGGTGCTTACCTGGGCCACGGAGAATCTCCGCGGTCCAAGTTCACTTGGACGACGGAGAAGAAATTCTCCGTCGTCTAAGTGCTTGGACGACAGCACTTGGAGCACGGAACTTAGACGACGCAATCTCCGTCGTCTAAGTACTTAGACGACGGAAAAACACACTTAGACGACGGAGACGTTTCGTCGTCTAAGTGAGTTTTTCTTGTAGTGTGTAGATTTATTTTTGGATCAATTCTTAATTATTTGCATTTTTGGTGTTGTTTTTCATCATTTGGTATAGAGGAATTGTATGGTATTTATATGCTTGGACGCCAGATAACGTCTTCCTTATTATGAATTGTTACTATTGCCTCCCTGTGCTTGCAAATTGGTGTGTCTGATAAAACACAGAAATCATATCCGATGAGATCACTTATTTATAGCATGGCATGCATTAGTATTTATTTATGTCATTTTCTTATCCTTATCAATTATGTGGCTATGTATTCACTTTTTTTGTTTTTGCTTTCTGGCTAATTATTTTGGTGAATTTACCTGATCAGATCATACATATTGTAATGACATGTTGTCTAGGATAAAATTGATAAACTGATATGATGTATGATTTGACATTTTATATCATTATGGAGTTGACAACAAACAATTCTTGTACGTAATTGTTGAGGAAATAATAAACTGATTTTGTTTTTCCTAAAACTAGATATATTGTGGTAGAAAATAGTCTGCTATATATTGTTTAGTCTCTTATCATTTGTTGGTTAATTTAATCTCAATCATTAATTATGAATCATAGGTGTTCATGTTGGGTCTTTTGGACAAGCAATCTATCAACGAAATCGAGCAGGTTAGAAGTAATTTTGATATCAATTATTGAATACAATATTCATCAACAATTATTGGTGAGCAAACATGGTGTAATTTATATTATTATGATTGAAATTGTAGATGTGGTTGTTGACTATGAAGATTGTGGTGATGATGATTATACATGCAAACATTGTGCCGCCCATTTTTGGTTAAATGAATCACTACAAAAAAAACAAAATAACCAACCAATGTATACTCATTGTTGTGAAAAAGGCCGTGTTGAACTTCCAAAATCACATTTAACATCTTCTTTTCTTGATGAATTACTTGATGCAAAGAATGGTAGAAAGAGTATTTTGTTTCGTGATAATATCAGGGTCTATAATTCTATGTTTGCTTTTACATCTATGGGAGCTAAAATTGAATATGACATAAATTATGGAGGAGCTCCTTATATTTGTAAGATATGTGGTCAAGTACATCATCTAATGGTTTCAGTTTTACCATCTGAAGGACAATCTCCTAAATATGCTCAATTATATGTATATGACACTAAACATGAAATTCGAAATCGTATTACAGCAATTGATCCAAATGATGCCAATAATAAGATTGATACTCACATTGTAAAAAGATTGATAGAATTATTAGATGAATATAATGAATTGACAAAAGAATATCGATCTGTGAGAGATGATTTTGAAAATTCTTTGTTGCCAAATTTTGATATGACTGTGCTTGATCGTGAAAAAAATGACAGCAAACAATATGAATTACCTTCTGGTTGTGAAAGTGGTGGATTAATTGTTGGTGATATAGGTGAATTTAATTCGAATAGAGATATAATTGTGCGATCTAATGAAGGATATCTAAAGTGCATCTTTAAAATTCATCCAAAACTGATGTCATTTCAATATCCCCTTCTTTTTTTACATGGAGAAGATGGCTTTAAAATCAACATCAAATTAAAATCTATGCCAAGTGATTCTAAAAATAAAGAAAAAAAATTATCTATGAGTAAATTTGTCTGTTATCAAATTCATGATAGATCAAATCAATCGAGTACTTTATTTAAAGGTGGAAGATTGTTTCAACAATACTTGGTCGATGCATATGCAACCGTCGAAGAAAATCGTTTGGAATATATAAGGCATCATCAACCAGAACTAAGGTCTGAAACTTGGAATAATTTATCTGCATATAATTCTGAAGGAATTGTTCAAGGTCATGAGGTTGGAAAAAGAAATTTTCTCCCTGGTTCTCACACAGGTAGTCCAAGAGATATGATTAATAATTATCAAGATGCAATGACAATTTGTAGAGAATATAGAAATCCTGACTTATTTATCACTTTCACGTGCAATGTCAAATGGTCAGAAATTTTGAGATATTTTGAAAAAAAACCTGGATACAAAGTTGAAGATCGTCCTGATATTATTTGTCGGATATTTAAAATAAAAGTGGATGATATGATTGCCCATATTAAAAGTGGACAACCCTTTGGAGAAGTTCATGCCCATGTATGTACAATTGAATTTGAAAAAAGAAGACTGCCTCATGCTCATTTATTATTTTGGCTTAAAAATGAATACAAATGTCGTACAGCAAATGATGTGGATTCTATAATTTCAGCAGAATTGTCTGATAAAAATAGTGATCCAAGATTATTTGAAATAGTTAGACAATTTATGATTCATGGTCCTTGCGGGCAACTCAATCCATCTGCTCCGTGTATGAGAGACAAATTATGCACAAAACATTTTCCAAAGACATTTAAAACTGACACCATTTTTCAGGCAACTAACTCTCCTCAATATATGCGTCGTGATATTGATTCACATTTTGTAATAAAAAAAGGAATTGAAATTGGAAATAATTTTGTTGTGGCATATAATGGAAATTTATTATTAAGATATAATGCTCATATAAATGTAGAATCATGTTCTCAGTCAATGTTAATAAAATATTTATTGAAATACATAAACAAAGGACCTGATCGAGCACGGATATTAATTCGTGACAATGTAAATGATGAAATTCAAAATTATCTTAATTGTCGATATTTAACTCCTCATGAATCTGTGTGGCGTCTATTTGAATTTTCCATTCATTCTAGATTTCCTGTTGTTCAATATCTAAAAATACATTTACCTGATCAACAAGCTGTTTGTTTTCATGGATCTACTTCTATTGAAAATGTCTTACAAAATCCATCCATACAATCTACAATGCTGACTGCTTGGTTCATTGTTAATAAGACTTATAAAAAAGCTAAAAAATTGACATACACTCAATTTCCTACTAAATTTGTTTGGAATAATGATGTAAGAGTATGGACTCCAAGAAAACGATATCATGTTCTTGGAAGAATAGCAGATGTGCCACCAAATGCTGGTGATTTATATTACTTAAGAATGCTTTTAAATATCCAAAAAGGATGCACTGATTTTCAAACAATTAGAAGAGTTAATGACATCACGTATTCTACTTATCAAGAAGCATGCCGAGCTTTGGAATTGTTGGGTGATGATAAAGAATGGCTTGAAGTACTGTTAGAATCTACATTTACTGCAACTTCTACTCAGATTCGTTATCTATTTGTTACAATTATTTTGTTTTGTAATGTTTCTGATCCTGGAAGTTTATTTAATACATGTTGGATTAGCATGTCTGATGATATATTGCACAAAATTAAATTAAATTTTGGTATACAAAATATTAACATACCGGATGATGATTTAAAGAATGCTGTTTTGCAGGAACTTGAAAAATTATTTAATGTTTCATCCAGTAGCCTAAAAAATCATCAATTGCCAATGCTAATAACACAAAAAAAAAATACATGAACTAGATAATATACAAATTAGAGAAGAATTAAATTTTGATTGCCAAGCATTGAAAATACAACATTCTGACTTAATCACAAAATTAAATTGTAATCAAAAAATTATATATGATCAAGTGATAAGTGCTGTGCAAGAAAAAAACCCAAGATCATTCTTTGTCTATAGCAGTGGAGGTACAGGGAAAATATTTTTATGGAATACCATAATTTCAGAATTGAGATCCGAAGGAAAAATTGTCTTGGCGGTTGCTTCATCAGGTATTGCATCGTTATTACTTCCAATGGGTAGAACAGCTCATTCACGTTTTGCAATAAAATCCATCATAGATAAAAATTCAAGTTGTAATATGAACAAAAAAACCAATCTTTCTGGTTTAATTGAAAATGTTGAATTAATAGTTTGGGATGAAGCTCCTATTTTAATAAATGGTGTATTGAATCAGTAGATCGAACATTCCGTGATATTTTGTAAAAAGAAGAAGAACTATTTGGAGGCAAAACAATTTTATTTGGAAGAGATTTTAGACAAACATTACCAGTAATACAGGGTGGCAGTAAAGAACAGGTCATTCAACAATCATTGAATAATTCATACATATGGCCTGATATTACAGTGTTCCATCTTATTGAAAATATGAGATTGCCAACAATTGGTTTAAATATTATAGAAAAGAATGAAATTAAACAATTTGCTGAATGAATATTACAAATAGGTGAAGGTCGATCGGAATCAAATTTTCATACAGGTGATCAAGATGTCAATTGGATTGATATACCAAAAGAATTACTTATTGATCCTACAATTGATCCTATAAAATCAATTTTTCAAGCAATATATCCCAACTTTTTGAAAAAATATAATGATACAAATTATTTAAAATAGCGTGCTATAGTAACTCCAAAAATGTAACTGTTCAAGAAATCAATAATTATGCAACTAAATTATTGCCCGGTCATGAAAAATCATATTTTAGTTTTGATTCAATTTCATATAATTATGGTAATAGTGATAACATTAATCTTTTATATCTTATGGAATTTTTAAACAATCTTGAATTTAATGGATTACCAACCCATCAACTTATTTTAAAAATTGGCATGCCAATTATGTTATTAAGAAATTTAGATCAGATACGTGGTTTATGTAATGGTACAAGATTGATTGTGACAAAGTTATTTGAGAGATTAATTGAAGCCAAAATACTCACAGGAAATAACATGGGACAAACAGTTCATATTCCGAGAATTGTATTTTATGCTACAGAAACAAAATGGCTATTTTTCTTTAAAAGACGTCAATTTCTTGTTCGGTCATGTTATGCAATGACAATAAATAAAAGTCAAGGTCAATCACTAAATCAAGTTGGAATATAAATAAAAGTCAAGGTCAATCACTAAATCAAGTTGGAATATATTTATCGGAACCAGTCTTTACTCATGGACAATTATATGTAGAATTATCAAGAGTTACGTCAAAAAATGGTCTCAAAATTTTTATAAATAATAACAACGAAATTCCTAATAATTTTACGAAAAATATTGTTTATAAAGATGTATTACAAGGTATATAATTATTTTATAATTATGATTTTAATGATAACGTATACATTTTTTATTATACAATTTTAGCCCATATTAAATATACATTTTATTTGATTAGAGCGAAATAATATGCAGTTAATTTCCCCCAACAACAAGGTTGAGAGAGCGTCAAGTGCAAGTTTTCTCCATGCAAATCATTCTCCTCATGTCAACCCATTCATGAGGAGTGGAGTAGAAGAATTATTTTTATCATGATTGCAAAATTGTCACTATGTCATATCATTGTCCAACCTTTTTTATATTCATTCAATGAGTACGTGGTGCATAATATAAGTTCAATTTGTAAATTCATTTTATCATCATTGAAAAATTACCACTATGTCATATCACCCACTCTCCATGTCTTCTTATCTTCATTCAATCATTTCTATTCGACCGGACTAAATTTCCAGTTTGATAGAATGTGATCTTTCTCTCCTCTCACACTCTGTTCCTTACGACTAGCCTAGTTCGATCCGAATTCATCTATCCCATTCCTCACCAGCTTTTTCCCCGAATGGATGTTAGATCGACAACCAATTTTTGGGATATCCCACAACAACGCAACAACACAACATGTCTTGATTAAAATACCCAGAAATCCTCCACGAAGGAAAGAGGAGATTGATGACGTCCACCATTGCGTATAATCGTTCACCGCCTCTGCTGTCGTCTGTCTTCGTTATAAATATTAATAATGGGTTGCATATATATTTCAAACTGTTCTTCCAAATCAAACAGAGAAATTATCTTCGCAGTGAAGGTGTAAGCTCTTTCGTTGGTTCTTATCCATGCCTATGATTTTATGTATATGTTGTGTGGTTACTAAGAATTATATATTACAAATTTAAGAGTTTTCCTACCATGGTGTGATAAGCATCATGCTCATCAGTTGTCATCGTTTCAGTGCTAATTAGTTCTTATACATTATATTCATGTGATTTTCAGGAACTAATATAAGAAGAAAAGAGTTCTTGCTATCTGAAAAAGGTGATGATCTGAATGATTTTTAAATTTGTTTCTTTATTCTTTCCATGCCATCTATAGAAAAGACATATGCTCTGATAGAGTTAAATTTGGCTAACCCAATTTGATTGGTATCTATGTATCAGAAAATTTTGAATTCATATGTTCTTATATCATAATTTTGAATTCATTGTTTAAGCAAAAATTTATGGATTCATCATGACAATGAATGAGTGCAAAAGATCAGAGTACCCATTGCACTTTCTGTGTTTCACTAGACAGAAGAGAAACTGAAAGGACCTAACCCCGATTTAGTTTCCTAAACCGGAATCAAACCCCTTCTGAAAACATGAACCAGCAAAAACCATAAAAATTTCGGCAGAGTAACACTACTAACGCGGAATTGCCATTAACCTGCACCCTGAAAACACACTTCATCCTATGCCACAAAAGCCAAACCGTGGGCACCAATCCTATCCGGATTTCTCAATATCATAACAATAACATAAAGCAGTAAACATAACTATACATTATAGAAAATCCGGGGGAAAACCACATAAAAACATATTTCAGTAACGTATCAGAGCGACCTCTAGTGTATATATACAAAATATGCAACAATAGGCAAAACAAGAAACCTACTGGAAAAGAAAGGTAGCTCGAATACTAAGCCTCCAACCGCGACGTGAGACACCAGAACCCGAACTGCAAACTGGGCACGGAAACCGAAAAACCCAGGGGAAAGACATATAAACCGTTAGAGTGAGTGGACGAAAATAAATGTCTTTCGCTGAATAATATATATTATAAAAACATATGCGAGTCTAAATGCATAAAAATCATATGGTACACGAGGGAGACTCTAACTCCTCATGTATACAGAGCATGCATCATAAATCCCGCGGGGTCACTCACGGACTCCTCCGCGCTAGTACAATCTAAATCACGGGATCCCAGACCCACACGTGATTCTAAGCCGGAAAGGCCTCGGGTCAGGATATCTGTCCCTCCCGGAGCGTACTCGGGGATCAGCCAAGAAGCAACGTATATCGATACAACCATATCTACTGAGATTGTACTCCGTGTAAACCAAATCATAAATCTTTTCCATGTACATGCATAAAGCATAACGTAAATATATGTATATTCGTAGATGCATATTCGTAAATGCATAATCGTAAAATACATGCTCATATAAATCATGATCATAACTGCATGCTCATGCTCGTAAAATGTATAATAAAGACTCGCAGTCAATCAGTGAAAAGAAATGTCCACTCACAGACAAGCACAGCGCGTAAACGCGCTAATCACGAGATCCGGCTGAAGATCCCTCGCCAAGCGTACGATCTCGATCCCCTGAATAATCATAAAATACAACTGATCAAAATCTATGTTCAACACACTGTACCACACCTTGGAAACCAACAGTTCCTGGAAACATATAACCCGGTACAAAATAATCGACGAAATTCCCAAAACTCTCCGCATAAACCCTCGACTAAAAATCTGGCTTCCAAATCAACTCGAAAACCTCAAGGCGATGATCGGGGCGTGAATACGATCAAAATGACATATAACTTGTCGAAAACCAAAAAGTCAACGCCCTCGCCGGAGCGCCGCCGTTGACCGCCGGCGGCGGCGGTGCAGCGTCAACGGTGACAGATTCCGGCCAAACTTTCCAGATCACAAGTTTTCTTCAAGCTCAATACATTTCTCTTGCACACCAAGACCCAATTCCAAGCCCACCGGCCGAAAATTGACTCGAAACTCATGGAATCCATGGATTCCGGTGAGATTCCGGCGAGCTTCAAACCTCAACCAAATCACAATTCCTTCACCCAAAAGGTTCACAAGGATGAGGGGAATCTTTCCCCCCAAACACCCGACCCTAAACGTGGCCGGAGCCGGCCACCCGAATCTGGCAAAATCCATGAACTTCACCGAGCTCGTTTTCCCTCATAACCTCATCAAATCACACAAATCCAAGTTCTAAACCATAGGAAATCAAGAGAGGATTCTAACCATACCAATTTCAAGGCCGAAGGTGGCCGGAATCGTGAGGTCCGACGGCGACAGTTCGCACCACGCGGTGGAGCTTTGGTCAACCAAAGTCAACGGTCAAACGACGGTCAAACGACGGTCAAACTTCCAAACAGTTTTTTTTGACTATTTCTGATATTTATACTCGTGGCTCGGGACGATCGACGGTCCAAAACGGATCATGATCACGTTTCGGATAAACTCAATACCAACGGATAAACTAGACGAAATTCTGTAATTTCAAATATTAATATTATATTCCTCGGTCTTCGAAATAATAATCTGAAACCGTCCACGAACTCGAAATCATGCATACAACAACTCTCGAGAAGAGACTCAACTCCAATTCTCGGCCAATAATTAAGTCGTGATCAAAACCGGCAAATGAGTCAATTTACGAAAAACTGTGATTACGCGCTAACTCGTGAATTAAGCCGATTACTCTACTGATTCTGTTCCTGGTCGTCACAAATCTACCCGCTTTAAAAAAAATTTGACCTTGAAATTTACGTACCTGTCAGGTGAACAGATGAGGATACTGCTCCCGCATACGCTGCTCAGTCTCCCAGGTGGCCTCCTCAACCGAATGATTCCGCCACAAGACCTTCACCAGCGGTATCACATGGGTGCCTCAACTCCTACTCACGCCGATCGAGAATCTGTACCGGCTCCTCCATATATGTCAAATCCTCTTAGATAGGTAACTTTTGTGGTGTTAACACATGTGATCGGTCTGAAATGTATTTCCGCAACATCGAAACATGGAAAACATCGTGTACACGAGCCATCTCAGACGACAACGTCACTACCACATTAACCACCATTGCCGGCGACTTAAAGTCGCCGGCCTTGTCTTTTTTTCTCGCTGGAAATGTCATTACCGGCGACAAGTCGCCGGCAATGGCGTCACCGGAAATTGGGCGCCGGTGAAAGCATTGCCGGCGACTTCAAAATAAGTCGCCGGTAATGTCCTTAAATATTACCGGCGACCGGCGACAATGGTGAACCACTACCGGCGACTTAAGTCGCCGAAAATGTCTAAGGACATTACCGGTGACTCAAGTCGCAGGTAATGGTTGCTCCGCCGTGGCCGGAATATGAGGGCCATTGCCGGCGAATTTGGTCCATGTCGCCGGCAATGGTTGGAGAAATTTTTAAAAAAAAACCCGGTTCTGGATTGGACCCAATTCTAGAACCTGCATTGAAAAACATAAACCGTACAAATACAAGTTCAACAGTACACACATAATTGTCCAACGTACAGTATAAATAGCAACAATACGAAAATAAACTACAACTACACGTCAGGGCCTGGTCCAGGAACTGTTGGGTTAGGGGTCGAAGTAATCCATGTATTCATTTGAACTCCGGCGGCTACCCTGTTCTTGCTGTGGCGGTGACTGCTGCAGTGGTGGATAACTAGGGAACATAGGGACCGGGGGAGGTGTGGGGAGCGGTTGTCCGGTAGTCTGAGCCGCGTACATCGTCTGCATCCATGTGAACAAGGATGTCTGCTGCTGGACCATGTGTCGGTGTTGCTCCATCATCCCCCGGTACTCAGCATCTCTGGCTGCCTGCTGCTGGGCAATCTGCCTAATCTCCTCCATCTCCCTCCTTTGCTCCTCCAACTCCCTCTGCGTCCTCTGAAGCTCCGCTTCTAGGTTTGAGTTCCTAGAAGTTGAAGTTCTTGACCCAGTAGAGTATTTCGAAGTGCTCTTCAATACTCCTTCGCCCGCCGAGCCCATTCCCTTGCAGTAGTAGGTATTCTTTCCAGTCCCGCACGCTTTTGCCATGATCTGAGCCGCTATAGGGCGATCAAGCAGATCGATCTGAGAGGCAAACTGGGTGACTTCTTCCTCCAAGCAGTCAGGATGGTTGTTCCGAGCTATATTCATGGTAACTTCTGTGGTCGTCTCCTCCACTCTCGCCTAATTGAAAAGCGAATATGAATAACGTATTATTTAACAAAATAAATTAATATCGAAAAATAGTTTTATTAACACATGCATATGTGAAGTACAAAATACAGAGGCGAAAGACTTACCGCTTCTTCAGGGCACTGCGGATAGAACTTCTGATGAATAAACACCAACGGGTTCACTTCTTGTTGTTGCTGCGCCTTACTCAACCAACCCAAATAGTTGAGTGACCCTGCATGATGGGCCTTGGTGTTTGTCAATCTATTCTCCCGGTTTGTCTTGGAAATCGCCTTGTTTGATAAACATATGTAAAAAAATTAGTAACTAACTATTTCAATGTGATACGATACATTAGGGTTGTAAGATATATTCAGGATGCATACCTTCGCTTTGGGGTGCTCGAAGTGGGCTACCAGCCACAGCCACTCGTACTCCCTAAACCGGAATTCGCTAGGGGTAGAACCTCGGCCTAGCTCCTTGTACTGTGTGTAATGTTTAGAAAGCTCGTTCTTCCACTCTTTATACCTATATTAACACCAGAAAAAAAGAGTTAACGATATTAAAACACTTGATAAACAAAAATCTAACTCGATAGATACTCAAATAACTCGAATCACATCACCTGATATGTAGTTGACGCTCTACCCACGTGTGAATAAGGCATTCATCCACGTCAAACCACACCTGCAAGATGATTATATAAACGGTAAAATTATATATTTATTCAGACTTAATTAATAAATGTAAAATTTACGTAATGAAAATAGGATTTAACTCACACTCAGTGCATTATGCACTTGCATCTTCACATAGATAGGCACAGATTCCTAATCTGGCCAAAGCATTGGGACCTTGTCCCGCACGACGGCCCCGACCATGCTTGCATACTTTCGTGTGGTGTCAAATGTCTCGATCACCTCACCATGCTCATTGGCCCTAATGAGCGTTTTCCTTCCCCCTATGGCCTGCTCAAGTCTCTTCCCGCTGCAGGTGCCTCTAGTCTTTCGTTGTCCGGTGCCATTAACGAAATTGCCTAATAATACAATGTCAACAAATTGATATCATTAATTGAACCTATCGTAAGTCTTAAGTATTAATTAAGTAATCAATCTTGTTAAATAAAATTTACCTGCATCGTCCGTTTGCTGGTTGGTGCACCTCGCACTCTAAAGATACACGGGGTCGAACGGCGTGAACACGTACTCTTCCTCCACGCTCAGGAACTCCGGCCGTCCTTCAATATAAATAGGCCTCCCCCTATCATCGAATTCAGGGATCAGAGGAATCTCGTCAGGCACGAAGAGACCAGACGACGGAGATAGACGAGGCCCGGACGATGAGGCGCCAGCACCATCTGCCTAAGATGATTCCCGTGAAACGGGAGTAGGCACCGGGCCAATAGGGGGCATTCAGATGGAGGGAGTTTATGATGCCCCCGTTGACTGTCACTCGTCTATGCGTCTGTTGACTGAGCGTCTGCTGACTGAGGCTCGAGGCTGGACTTGGGGTTGCACGGATCCGGATCGTGCAGCTTCCTCCTCTTGTCGCGCACGTAGCAAAATTTGGGTGCGAGAAGTCATAATAGGCCTGCTGGGCGTGTTGCTGATTGCAGGTGAGGATGCTTGACTACTGCTTCCTCCACTGGATCTAGTCCCTCTCCGTTTCATGCCTCCAAGCCAATTTGCCGCAAAACCTCCTGCACATCCAACAATTAGTCCTGGATTCGGTTATATGAAAATTAAGGATGGAACCGGAACCGTTCGGTTTCAAACGGTTCCAGTTCCAAACAGTTCCGATGTGACGACCCGAACCAGAATCAGATTTGTGTTTGGCACGATTCTCGAGATTTGGTTATAGTCGCAGTTTTACGATATTGTGTGGTTTGTCGATCTGATTCGCGACTATGTTTTCAGTCGAGAATTTGAGTTGGGTGTCTTCACGGAATGTGTTGAGTACGTGATTTCGAGTTCGTGGGTAACAGAAAGATTTTTCCGATAACCGAGGAATATTTTATGATTATTTGAAGTTTCGGGTTCCGACGAGTTTATCCGATTGTTTCGTGTTTATCCGAATCATTTCGTATTTTCATTTCGGACCGTCGATTGACCCGAGGCTCGAGTATAAATAGCAAATTAGTCGAGAATTAGTCGAAAAACTTCATTTTGGGCGTTGAACGACTTGGAATTTTGTTGACTTTCCAAAATTGGAAAGTGAACCATCGGACCGAAAAGGAAAGTTGCCATTTTGGGAAGTTACTGTCCGGCGACCTAATTCCGGCCACCTTGGACTTCGAGGAAGGTATGGTTAGAACCCTTGAGTAATTTCGAGTTGGTTAGTGGTTGATTTCGTGAAAATTGATTGTGATTTGGGTGAGTTCAAGTCGGGCCGAGTGGTTGGTGTTCGCCGGTGATGGACACGGTGGTTCCGGCAAGATTTGGGGGTGGGGTTGTTGGGGGTTTTGTTCCCCACGCCTCAGTGATGCTTTCTAGTTAGCCGGTTTGGGACGAGATGGTGGTTGGAGGCGAACCCGATTGGATTTTCCGGTGGGAATTCCGATTAGGTTTGTGAGAAATTGGAAGGGTTCTAATGTGAATTGGTCCTCGTGGTAGTTAAGGAAATGGTTCGTGAGAATGAGGCGGTGAAAACTGGAGCTTCCCGCCGTGAAACTCCACTGTTGACGGCGCGCCGCCGCCGGCGGCGGTCAACAGCGAGGAAAAAGTCAACTTTTCAGATTTCGATGTAATTAGTGTCGTTTTTCTCGAAATCGTGCCCTGATCGTCGTCCAGAGGTTTTTGGGTCGATTTGATTAGCCAATTTTCAGTCGAGATTTCGAGTGGGGATTTCGGGATTTTTGTAATTCATTTTGTACTGCATTTCGTATTTCCGGGAACGGTTGGTTTCCGTGCATCAGTACAGTGTTGTGGATTACGATATTGATCAGTTATGTTTTGTGAATATATTCAGGAGATCGGGATCGAGATCTGGATCGTGATTGTGCTTCAGGCGAGGGATCTTCCGCCGGACCACGAGTTTAGCGCGAGTGCGCATTTCACGAGTCTGTGAGTGGACATTTATTTTCACGGATTGATTGTGAGTCTTTTATTTATGATTTACGAACTGGAGCATGCGGATTGATTATGATTTTACGAGCATGTGTTTTACGATTATGCATATACGAATATAAGTATACGAATATATTCATACGTACATATTATGTTTTAAGCATGTGCATAGAAAAGATTTATGATTTGGTTTACAGAGAGTACAGTCTCAGTATATGTTGTGGTATCGATACACATTGGCTTCTCGGCTAATCCCCGAGTACGCTCCGGGAAGGACAGATATCCTGACCCGAGGCCTTTCTGGCTAGGAATCACGTGTGGGTCTGGGATCCCGTGGTTCAGACTGTGCTATCGCGTGGTAGTCCATGAGTGATTCCACGATATGTTTACGTTGCATGCTCTGTACGTGAGTGGTAGCTGGAGTCTCCTCACGTTTCATTTGATTTTCGTACATTTGACTCGCATATAATTTTATATGTATATATACTACTTGGTGAAAGACATTTATTTTCGTCCACTCACTCTAACGTGTTTATTGTCTTTCCCCTGGGATTTTCGATTTCCGTGCCCAGTTTGCAGTTCAGGTTTGGTGTTTCACGTCGCGGTTTGGAGGCTAGTGATCAGAGTCACCTGTGTTTTCCAGTAGGTTCTTGTTTCGCCTACTGATGTACATGTTGTATATGTTTTACTCTAGAGGTCGCTCTGATACATTCTGATACATGTTTGTGCGGATTTTCACGGATATACATATATACATAGTACAGTTTATTTACTGTTGATGATTATATTGATGTTGAGAAATCCGGATGGGATTGGTGCCCACAGTTTGCTTTTTGTGGCATATGATGAAGTGTATTTTCCGCGTGCAGGTTATGGTAATTCCACGCTAGTAACAAAACTCTGCCGAAATTTTGAAAATTTTTTGTTGGTTCGTATTTTCGAAAGGGTTTGATTCCGGTTTAGGTAATTGAATCGGGATTGGGTCCTTTCAGCTTGGTATCAGAGCATTAGGTTGTCAGATTCTGTAGACTCTTGTAGTTGTGACGCTTAGGGTATTTGAGTTGATACAGCATGACTGGGGTGATGACCCGACTGGCCAGCGGTACTCATCAATACTTCGGGTGTTGTATGTCCTCAAATATCTGCGGTTTCATGATTACGTTCTTTCTGCTTGTACCTAATGCTTGTCTTGTATCAGTAGGATGCCTCCTCGACGTGGTCCCCGTGTTGACCGGGATGATGATCCTGATGAGGATCGCCGAACGCGCGACTTGCTGATGCGAGTGCTGCGTTTGGAAGAGCGTTTTGACCCTGTGGTCAAGGCTCGCACTGCGGGTGCTACTGTGTTTTCGGGTTCAGTTGATCCAGAGATATGCGAGGCATGGTTAGTTCAGATTGAGCGTGTTTGTGAGCGTCTGCAGTTTACACCTGAGCAGATGTCAGTAGCCGCAGTTGGTTTGCTTGAGAGTGATGCATACTTTTGGTGGGTCAGCACTGACAGAGTTCCTGTGGATACTCCGTGGACATTGTTTCGTGATCTGTTTATGCGGAGATATTTCAATCAGGCTACCCAGCAGCGCAAGTATGAGGAGTTCACGAACTTGAGGCATGGCAGTTTGTCTGTACTTGAGTATCGGGATCGGTTTACCCGTTTGTCTCGTTTTGCGCAGGATATGGTTTGAACTGGGATTGAATTTGAACATTAAGGCGACATTGACTACGATGCCGAGGAACAACTTTGATGAGTTTGTTAGTGCTGCACTCCGAGGCGAGGACATTGAGCAGGAGAGACAGCAGAGATACCAGCCGAGACGATTCGAGGAAGGTGGACCAAGTCAGGGGCCTTCAAAGAGGTAGAGTTCTGATACTTCTGGTTCAGCTTCATCCTCAGGCGGTGGATCACATCGACCACCAGCTAGTGTACCTAGATGGAGACAGAGATGGAGGAGAGATCGACCGCAGCGACCACAGGCTAGTGGGGATTCCAGCGGTTCTAGTCATCCTCGACAACTTTTCCGCACACCTGCTACACCGAGGGAGTCTCCGTTGTGCAATTTGTGCAATAGGTATCATTTTGGCTCGTGTCAGCGAGGCACCCTCAACTGTTATCATTGTGGCCAGGTGGGTCACTATGCGAGGGCGTGTCCTCAGTTGGTTGGTGCCGGTGACCAGGCAGCTCAGAGTTCCGGAGGAGAGCGAGGAGCCACTTCGGGAGCACGTCCAGCACAGTTTGCAGGTCAGGGCAGACAGCAGGGACAGCCCCAGCGAGGACGACCAGCCGGACAGGCGAGGGTACATGCTATGACTCTACGTGAGGGCAGAGCATCACCGGAGGTCGTTATCGGTACGTTACATGTTTTTGGTATTCCTGTACTTGCATTGTTAGATCCGGGCGCCACACATTCATTCATATCATTTAGACTATCATCATTAGCCACGGTTCCTGCATCTCCACTTCCGGGGTTGTGGAGAGTGTTGTATCCGTCAGGTGAGGTTGTGAGCATCGGTTGGGTTTACCGAGATTGTGAGGTGTTTATTGATGGCCATGGTTTAGCCGCTGATCTGCTACTGCTTGATATTGTGGATTTCGATCTGATATTGGGTATGGACTTTTTGGAGTCGCACTGGGCCATGTTTGATTGCCACAGGAAGGAGGTCGCGTTTCGACGACCAGGGTTGCCTTAGATATTGTTTCGTGGCGAGAAGAACACTTCCCTACCGTGTTTGATTTCCGCGATGAGGGCGGATCGGTTGATGAAGAAGGGTTGTGTTGCTTACTTAGCCCATGTTGTGGACACTACAGCTGCAGTGCCGGACCTTGGTAGTATTGAGGTTGTATCTGAGTTTCCGGATGTGTTTCCAGCAGAGTTACCTGGTATACCCCCTGTGCGGGAAATTGACTTTACTATTGAGTTATTGCCGGGTACTGGACCGATTTCCCAGACACCGTACCGGATGGCGCCTGCGGAGTTGAAGGAGTTGCAGATTCAGCTCCAGGAGTTGTTAGAGAAGGGATTTACTCGACCGAGTGTTTCTCCGTGGGGTGCTCCAATGTTATTTGTGCGGAAGAAGGACGGGTCTATGCGTTTGTGCATTGACTATCGGAAGCTGAATCAGATTACAGTGAGGAACAAGTATTCGTTGCCACAGATTGAAGACTTGTTCGATCAGCTGAAGGGAGCGGCAGTCTTTTCGAAGATTGACCTTCGATCCGGATATCACCAGTTGAGGATCCGAGACTCTGATGTTACCAGGACAGATTTCAGGACGCGGTATGGGCACTATGAGTTTCTGGTTATGCCGTTTGGGTTGACCAACGCCCCCGCAGCTTTCATGGACCTGATGAATCGGGTGTTTCGACGGTTCCTGGACAAGTTCGTGATTGTATTCATTGATGATATTTTGATATATTCGAGGAGTGTGGGCCAGCACAAGAAGCACTTGCGAGCGGTGTTGCGGACTTTGCGGAACCATCAGTTGTTCGCGAAGTTTAGCAAGTGTGAGTTCTGGTTGGATAGTGTGAAATTTTTGGGCCACGTGATTTCGGCCGAGGGAGTTAGTGTTGATCCTGACAAGATTGAGGCCGTGATGAATTGGAGTCGACCCACTACTGTACCGGAGATTCGTAGTTTCTTGGGGTTAGCAGGCTATTACCGACGGTTTGTACAGGATTTCTCCCGAATAGCTACACCACTGACCAGATTGACGAAGAAGGGCGTCAAGTTTGAGTGGTCTGAGGCGTGCGAGGAGAGTTACTTGCTCTTGAAGGAGAGATTGACCACCGCACCGGTTCTGACATTGCCAGACGACAGTAGTGAGTTTGTTGTATATAGTGACGCGTCGAAGTTGGGTCTTGGCTGTGTATTGATGCAGCATGGTAGAGTCGTGGCATATGGTTCCAGACAGCTGAAACCGCATGAGGTCAACTATCCGACGCATGATTTGGAGTTAGCCGCTATTGTGTTGGCGTTGAAGAGTTGGAGACATTATCTGTATGGTGCTCAGTGTAAGATTTTCACTGACCACAAGAGTCTCACTTATTTGCAGACACAGCCGGATCTGAACATGAGGCAGCGCCGATGGATGGAGTTGATCAACGATTACGATTGCACGTTCGAGTACCATCCGGGGAAGGCCAACGTTGTGGCAGATGCACTTAGCCGAAAATCTGGAGCTTCGTTGTTTCACATGTGTGTGGCCAGAGTATCGATGTTAGCTGAGCTTCGAGCTACAGGTGCTGTATTTGGGTATGATGATGATGGAACCTTGTTGGCCAGCTTTCAGGTTCGACCGGTATTGGTTGATCAGGTACGGGAGGCACAGGATTCAGATCCTTACTTGCTGGGCAAGAAGACTATGATTCGGAATGGTGTACCTACAGAGTTCCGATTGAGCGACGACGGTACGTTGTTGTTCAGGGGCAGATTATGTGTACCCAGAGACGAGGACTTGAAGAAGGAGATTCTTGATGAGGCTCACAGTTCAGCTTATGCGATGCATCCCGGAGGTACGAAGATGTTTCGTACACTTCGAGCGTACTATTGGTGGCGCAATATGAAACGGGAGATTGCCGCATACGTGAGTCGATGTCTGATTTGTCAGCAGGTGAAGGTGGAGCGGCAGAAACCTGCAGGAAAACTACAGCCACTTGAGATTCCAGTTTGGAAGTGGGAGCATATCACGATGGATTTCGTCTATCAGTTGCCGCGTACTTCGGCGGGCAACACAGGCATTTGGGTTATTGTTGACCGACTGACGAAATCCGCACACTTTCTTGCACTTCCAGGGAAGATTTCAGTGGGCAGATTGGCTAAGTTGTACTTATCGGAGATTGTTCGCTTGCACGGAGTGCCTGTGTCCATTGTTTCTGACCGTGATAGTCAGTTCACATCCGAGTTTTGGCAGGCTTTACAGCGAGCGTTGGGCACGAAGTTGCGGTTTAGTACAGCTTTTCATCCTCAGACTGACGGGCAGTCCGAGCGGACCATTCAGACACTTGAGGATATGCTGAGATCATGTGTGTTGCAGTTTCGCGGAAACTGGGATCAGCAGTTACACTTGATCGAGTTCGCCTACAACAACAGCTATCAGGCCAGTATTGAGATGGCACCGTACGAGGCTCTGTACGGGAAGCAGTGTCGCACTCCATTGTGTTGGAGTGAGGTGGGTGAGCGTTGGCTTATTGGTCCAGATTTGGTGAAAACCACGATGGAGGACATACAGATTATCCGGGATCGACTGAAGATCGCCCAGGATCGGCAGAAAAGTTACGCGGATGTGAGGAGGAAGAGTTTAGAGTTCGAGGTTGGCGATTGGGTCTTCCTGAAACTATCTCCGTGGAGGGGAGTGGTGCGTTTCGGGAAGCGTGGCAATCTTCGACCGCGGTACATTGGTCCGTATGAGATTACGGAGAGGGTTGGAGCTGTTGCTTACAGACTTGAGTTACCGACTGGGATGGCTCGTGTGCATGATGTCTTCCATGTTTCGATGTTGCGGAAGTACATCTCATATCCTTCACATGTGTTAGCCCCACAGCAGTTGCCGATCAGGGAGGACTTATCGTATGTTGAGGAGCCAGTGCAGATTCTTGATCGTCGTGAGCAAGAGTTGAGGCACCGTGTGATTCCGCTGGTGAATGTCTTGTGGCAGAACCATTCAGTTGAGGAGGCCACCTGGGAAACCGAGCAGCGTATGCGGGAGCAGTATCCTCATCTGTTCACATGACAGGTACGTAAATTTCGAGGTCGAAATTTCTTTAAGGGGGGTAGATTTGTGACGACCCGAACCAGAATCAGATTTGTGTTTGGCACGATTCTCGAGATTTGGTTATAGTCGCAGTTTTACGATATTGTGTGGTTTGTCGATCCGATTCGTGACTATGTTTTCAGTCGAGAATTTGAGTTGGGTGTCTTCACGGAATGTGTTGAGTACGTGATTTCGAGTTCGTGGGTAACAGAAAGATTTTTCCGATAACCGAGGAATATTTTATGATTATTTGAAGTTTCGGGTTCCGACGAGTTTATCCGATTGTTTCGTGTTTATCCGAATCATTTCGTATTTTCATTTCGGACCGTCGATTAACCCGAGGCTCGAGTATAAATAGCAAATTAGTCGAGAATTAGTCGAAAAACTTCATTTTGGGCGTTGAACGACTTGGAATTTTGTTGACTTTCCAATATTGGAAAGTGAACCATCGGACCGAAAAGGAAAGTTGCCATTTTGGGAAGTTACCGTCCGGCGACCTAATTCCGGCCACCTTGGACTTCAAGAAAGGTATGGTTAGAACCCTTTGGTAATTTCGAGTTGGTTAGTGGTTGATTTCGTGAAAATTGATTGTGATTTGGGTGAGTTCAAGTCGGGCCGAGTGGTTGGTGTTCGCCGGTGATGGACACGGTGGTTCCGGCAAGATTTGGGGGTGGGGTTGTTGGGGGTTTTGTTCCCCACGCCTCAGTGATGCTTTCTAGTTAGCCGATTTGGGACGAGATGGTGGTTGGAGGCGAACCCGATTGGATTTTCCGATGGGAATTCCGATTAGGTTTGTGAGAAATTGGAAGGGTTCTAATGTGAATTGGTCCTCGTGGTAGTTAAGGAAATGGTTCGTGAGAATGAGGCTGTGAAAACTGGAGCTTCCCGCCGTGAAACTCCACAGTTGACGGCGCGCCGCCGCCGGCGGCGGTCAATGGCGAGGAAAAAGTCAACTTTTCAGATTTCGATGTAATTAGTGTCGTTTTTCTCGAAATCACGCCCTGATCGTCGTCCAGAGTTTTTTGGGTCGATTTGATTAGCCGATTTTCAGTCGAGATTTCGAGTGGGGATTTCGGGATTTCTGTAATTCATTTTGTACTGCATTTCGTATTTCCGGGAACGGTTGGTTTCCGTGCATCAGTACAGTGTTGTGGATTACGATATTGATCAGTTATGTTTTGTGAATATATTCAGGAGATCGGGATCGAGATCTGGATCGTGATTGTGCTTCAGGCGAGGGATCTTCCGCCGGACCACGAGTTTAGCGCGAGTGCGCATTTCACGAGTCTGTGAGTGGATATTTATTTTCACGGATTGATTGCGAGTCTTTTATTTATGATTTACGAACTGGAGCATGCGGATTGATTATGATTTTACGAGCATGTGTTTTACGATTATGCATATACGAATATAAGTATACGAATATATTCATACGCACATATTATGTTTTAAGCATGTGCATAGAAAAGATTTATGATTTGGTTTACATAGAGTACAGTCTCAGTATATGTTGTGGTATCGATACACATTGGCTTCTCGGCTGATCCCCGAGTACGCGGTTTGGAGGCTAGTGATCAGAGTCACCTGTGTTTTCCAGTAGGTTCTTGTTTTGCCTACTGATGTACATGTTGTATATGTTTTACTCTAGAGGTCGCTCTGATACATTCTGATACATGTTTGTGCGGATTTTCACGGATATACATATATTCATAGTACAGTTTATTTACTGTTGATGATTATATTGATGTTGAGAAATCCGGATGGGATTGGTGCCCACGGTTTGCTTTTTGTGGCATAGGATGAAGTGTATTTTCCGCGTGCAGGTTATGGTAATTCCACGCTAGTAACAAAACTCTGCCGAAATTTTGAAAATTTTTTGTTGGTTCGTATTTTCGAATGGGTTTGATTCCGGTTTAGGTAATTGAATCGGGATTGGGTCCTTTCATCCGATTCCAAACAGTTCCGGTTACAAATGGTTCCGGTTCCAAATGGTTCCGGTTTCAAACCGTTCCGGTTCCAAACGGTTCCGGTTCCAAACCGAATCCAGGAGTCATTGTTGGAACTGATAACCATTTGGAACCAGATCAGTTTGTAACCGGAACCGTTTGAAATTTGGAACCGGATCCGTTTGAAACTGGAACCGTTTGTAACCGGAATCGTTTGGAACCGGAACTGTTTGTAACCGAAACTGTTTGGAACCAGAACCGTTTGAAACCGAACGGTTTCGGTTTCAAACGGTTCCGGTTGCAAAAGGTTCCGGGTCCAAACGGTTCCGGTTACAAACGGTTCCGGTTCCAAATTTCAAACCGGTTCCAACAATGACTCCTGGATTCGGGTTGGAACCTGAGTCATTGTTGGAACAGGAACCGTTTGGTACTGGAACCGTTTGTAACCGGAACCGTTTGAAACCGAAACCGTTTGGAACCGGAACCATTTGGAACCGGAACCGTTTGAAACCGGAACCGTTGTGAACCGGAACCATTCGGTTTCAAACGGTTCCGGTTGCAAACGATTCCGGTTCCAAACAGTTCTACATGCAGTTATGATATCGTACATTAAATTAAACATTAAATTAAATTGCATCATATCATATCGATCATTACGAATATAATTATCAAAATATCAATTAATTATTACCCAAATACTTTTTTAACTAATTAATTAAGTTAACAAATATACCTTAAATTATCAACTATATCAATTAATCCAAATCACCTTAATTTTCCCAACACCCTAAATTACCTTAAATTACCTATATCAATGAATCCAAATCACCTTAATTTGCTCATATATGCAAAACCTTAAAAATACAATATAATTATGAACTATATACATCAATTAATCCACCCAAATCACCTCAAATTACCTAAATATTTTCCACATATATACATCACGTTAAATTAGCAAAAATTATCACAAATTATCACATATACATCACATATATACATCACCTTAATTACATATTCCACATATATACATCACATATATTCATCACATATATCACCTTAATTACATTTTCCAAATATTGTCCAATTATATACATCTCATTTTCCAAATATTGTCCAATTATATACATCACATTTTCTACATGGTTTTCCAATTATATACATCACATAATTATACCTTGCATATATATATATATATATACATAATTATAAAAAAGAAAAATTGAGAGAGAGAGAGAGAGGGGGGGGGGGGAGAGAGAGAGAGAGGGAGAGAGGGAGCTACGAACCTGTCATGGTCGAGCTCGAACTGGGCTTCCGGCGACGGAGGTGAGGGGAGGAGGTAGAGGAGGAGGGGAGGAGAGGTAGGGGAGATTTGAAATGGGGGTGGGTTTTTGTGGGGAGAGGGAGAGGAGAGGAGGGGAGGGGAGAGGGGAGGAGAGATTAATTTGAGGAGAGGAAATGTGGGGGGCGACGCCGGTGAGGAAGGGAGAAGAATTCGAAACTTTTAGGGTTTGGAATGAAGCAGAAATGAGTTGAGGGAGGCGCTGCTTGATCTGGTATATGTTGAACCATTGTCGGCGAGTTACAATTTAACTCGTGGGCAATGTCATTACCAACGAGTTACTTATCAACTCGTTGGTAATGATAGTGATTCCCGAAGAATATCCGACAAATTTCCAACCTATTTCCGACCTATTTCTGACAAATTTCCGACCTATTTCCGACCAATTTTCGACTATAATTTTCGACTATAGTTTTCGACTATAATTTCCGACTATATATATATAATGTACGATCGATCGCGACTAGATAATAAATACAACTATATATATATAATTTCCGACTATACAATTTCCGACTAGAATTTCCGACTACAATTTATTTCCGACTATATATAATTTCCTACTAGAATTTACGACTAGAATTTACGACTACAATTTATTTCCGACTTCAATTTCTGACTAGAATTTACGACTATATATAATTTCCAACTATAATTTCCGACTACAATTTCCGACTATATATAATTTTCGACTACAATTTCCGACTACAATTTACGACTACAATTTTCGACTACAATTTCTGACTACAATTTTCGACTACAATTTCTGACTATAATTTCCGACTACAATTTACGACTACAATTTCCGACTACAATTTACGAGTATATACAATTTCCGACTACAATTTCCGACTACAATTTTTGACTATAATTTCCGACTACAATTTTTGACTATAATTTCTGACTACAATTTACGACTACAATTTCCGACTAGAATTTACGACTATATATAATTTCCGACTATAATTTACGACTAGAATTTACGACTACAATTTATTTCCGACTATATAAAATTTCCGACTAGAATTTACGACTATATAGAATTTCCGACTATAATTTTCGACTACAATTTCCGACTACTAAGGATGATAATCGTAATCATCTTCATCACTTGAGTCTGACTCAGTTTCATAGGTAACCTCTGGCAATATGTGCCGCTCCTCGTCATCTGAATCAGCGTCAACTTCATATGGATTAACATCGAGAAGTTCTGCTCCAGGAATTCGAACCATACTCCCAGATCTCACATTATTAAGGCGAATCGTAGATGATTCCGGAATGTCAAAAGCGTTCGGCTCTTGGTATGCAGTAACTTCCTCATCATCTGCGGTCTCACCAAGTGTGGCAGCATTGTATATGTTTCTATGAGCAACATGGTTAACCACCTTCCACGGGACTTTGTTGAGAAGATCATCAAGGTAAAACACTTGTTTTACTGATGTGGTAAGAATGAAAGGGTCTTCTTTATACCAGCTTGTAGCAGTATTCACCGAAAATGTTCCGTACTGATTGGTCATTGTGTTCTCCGGACTAGTATCAAACCATCTACACTTGAACAAGTGCACTTTCATGCAGTTCCCATAAATTAGTTCAACAACTGAATGAAGGACACTGTAATAGTCAACGCCATCCTGCCCACTAGGGACCATCACCCCACAATTCTGTGTTTTCAGTCGGTCGTCTCGATTTTCACATATAAATTTCACGCCATTGACCTGACACATCGAGTAAACTTTTGAAGATATCGGTTTCATCGCCAGGACCCTCAATTTGTTTGACCACTCTGGGCAACCATCATTTGCTACATGGTTAATCTGAAAACGATAAGAAACCACACAAGAAATTATGAACATAGAAAAACAAAACCACGTACGTACACACATGCTATGTAAGGATATAAAAAATAGATATATACACATATACCCTTACCCATTGACCAAAGTAGTTTGCAAACGTCCTGTTGTGGTAATCAACATTTCTGGCAATAGCAGGGCAGTGAAGATGATAGTTTTTCCGATATTGTACTTCTGGACAGTTAATCAGTACCGACCAGTGGGCAATGGCTACCTCATTTCCATCCAACTTGTACGACTTTGGCAAGCTTCCCTGTACTACTACGTCCATGGAGATGATAGAAAGGTTGAACTGGGGTTCATCTATCGGCATCTGTTGTTGGGGGTCCTCAAGCGCTCGCAAATACACGTTGGTGTACGTTACACACTCGTGCGCAATATATGCTTTAGCGATACACCCTTCAGGTGCAGATTTATTCTTCACATAGTCCTTGTAGGCTCCCAATTGTCTACAAGTTAACAAGTGCATGTTATGATACTTAAAAATTAAGAATTTACATATAAAAATAGAGGCAAACCAAATGTATGAATCATTTGTACCTTTCCATGGGATACATCCAAGTGTAGTGTACGGGACCGGTAAGCAACAATTGTTCGGGAAGATGGATCATCAGGTGAGGCATGATGTCGAAAAAATTTGGGGGAACTATCCTCTCAAGCTTGCACATGATAAAAATGATGTCATCTTGCATCTCCCTGAGATCTGATTTTTTAACTTCCCTGGTGCATAACTTCTGAAAGAATCTTGACAAGGCCACCAACGGCTTCACCACCTCTTTGAGCAGGTACCCTCGAATGAAAATAGGGAAAATGCGTTGAAGCAGTACATGGCAGTCATGACTTTTTAATCCGTACATCTTATTGTCCCGGAAGTTAACACACCTGCTTATATTTCCTGCATAGCCATAAGGATACCTGCATATATAGCCATAAACAACAATTATATTTCTTGCATATAACCATATATAAGTAAAAATTATAATAATTTCCTGCATAGCCATAAGAATATATACCTGACATTACTCAGCCACCCAAAAATTTCATGCTTATGCTTCGGCTTGACGGTGTAAGGAGCTTGCAGCATTTTTTTCTTACCATCTCTTAACCACAAATGTTTCCGCAGTCCCATAGCTTTTAGATCAATGCGTGCCTTAGGGATGTCTTTTGTTTTCCCCTCCAAATTAAGAACTGTGCCCACCACACTTTCACACACATTCTTCTCTATGTGCATGACATCTAGGTAGTGTCTGATAGGCAACCTGGGCCAGTAGGGGAGTTCCCAGAATATGCTCTTGTGTGTCCAAAACTTATACCTTTCGGGCTTGTCTGGAATTGACGCCACTATCTCAGGATGATTGCTCAGCTGGCCAAAATCATATTCATTCAACACTTCCAAAATTTAATTTCATCCCCTGTCCATCGCTTGGGTGCCACACCTGTTTCCATAGTCCCATCAAAAGCGTCTAGATCCTGCCTAAATGGGTGATCACATAGAAGCCAACAATGGTGACGCATCTGAACAATTTTACGGCAATGAGGACTGCAACAATCAACCGTCATGCACTCTGAACAAGCCCTATAACCCTTGGTTACGTTGCCTGACAACATACCGCGGGCAGGAAAATCACTGATGGTGCCAACAAGCATGGCATGCATCTGGAACATCTCATTTTTGAACCTATCGTAAGTGGGGTGGCCACACTCACTCAGGTACTTAAGCTCCGCAATCAAAGGCCTCAAATACACATCGAGACACTTTCCTGGATAACCCTGGCCCGGAATTAACAGAGTCAACATATTGTATTCCTTCTTCATGCACATCCATGGTGGAAGATTGTACGGTACCAAAATAACTGGCCATATACTGTATTGAAGACTCATGTTGCCAAAAGGGTTGAATCCGTAAGATGAGAGCCCTAGCCAAACATTTCGGACCTCTGCTGCAAAATGATCAAACTCCCTGACCATGTGCTTCCAAGCCTCTCCGTCGGAAGGGTGTATAAGGTTGTCATCGTCAGGCAAATTCCTCTAAGCCCACCATCTCATAGCTTCGGCCGTGAAAGCACACATGAACAACCGCTTCAGCCTATCAATAAGCGAGAAATATCGAAGTATCTTCACAGCCTTCTTATTGCCTACAGGAGTCAACTTATACCTTTTTGTAAAACATACCGGGCAGGCTTCAAGGTCTTCAAGATCTTTTCCCCAGAAGAGAATACAATCATATCTGCATGCATGGATTTTGATGTAGGAAAGCCCAAGATCTTTCAGGATATGTCGCACCTTATGATGAGTGGTAGGAAGACGATGACCGGGTGGCAGTAGCGAAGCAGTCCACTTCAGCCAAGAATCAACAGCTTTGACAAACATTTTGTTCTCCATTTTGAGCTGCATCACTCCCATGACACTTTCAAGAACAGTCTTACTACAACCGTCGTACAACGGAGTCTGTTGCAATGCAATCAGGTTGTTGTACTTGTCCATACCGCTTGTGTTGGCATGAGCTCCAGGTAATGGCTCGACTGGCTCAATATGGGGGAAACCCTGCACGACGGGAGGGACATTCAGTGCTTCATCAGCAAATACATTGCTCTCATGAGGAAACATATCATTGATTAACATCGATGTTGGATCATAGGATGGACTGCCCCTCTCAGCAAAATGTCCATGATCATAGGATGGACTGGCCCTCTCACCAAATTGTCCATGATCATGCGGACCCGCTAACGATTCTTCACCGTGATAAATCCAACAAGTGTACTTATCCCAAAACCCGTATTTACTCAGGTGCTGCTGGACTTTATCAATGGGAAAAAGAAATCGATCGCTGCGACACTTACATTCTTTACACGGGCAATAATGAAGTGTAGTGTCTCCACAATTAGCCTTCGCAAAATTCACAAAACTCCTAATTCCCTGGTGATATCTCACATCCCATCTTTCGAGGCTCATCCAACTCTTATCCATCCTGAAAATTCTAACAATATTACGTACTGTAAATATATATATATACACACATTCACTACTAATTAATTAATAAATCATCATTAATTACATTCGAATTCATCCGATTAATTAATATATATATAAATTAAAAAAATAATATATATACCAACAATTCACAATTACAAATTAACATGCCTATATATATATAGACATATTAACAATTAATATTCACAAAATAATTTTACATCCATACATATATATATATATACACAAATTAATTAACATATTTTCATCGAAATAATCTCAAATCCACTCAAAATCAACAATCAATCACTCGAAATCAACAATATATACACTCTATTTGCGTATCAAACCAATAATCAATATCTCAATGATACACGCTTTTACTAAGTACTAAATAAACACTTAACACTTAACAAAAACGCATACCATTAAAACCCTTGGTGTAGATGTAGCATTGGTAAATAGGGTATCGTTCTTAACCGGGGATTGAGGGTGCATGCATATTTACGCTATGGTTAAAGGGGGGAGTTTATAATTTGGTTGTTTTGTTTAACGAAAATAAAAGATAAAAACGTGGCATAGTAAACACCTCGTTGGCTTCTAAGTTCTAACATGCTTAAACTCATAGACAAGCAAAACAAACAAGAACATAGAATCCTAAACATGCTTACTAAACCGAAAATAAAGTCTAATTACATATATACATGTGATCGACTCATTCCTTCATCCTTTGCCGTTTTATACCTAGACTCCCTAAGTGTCAACGAAATTCCTAACTCTAATCAAAACACACACACATGCTTATAATTGAACAAGACAGCACAACCAAATCGAGCTAACTCTCTAATCCAATTTTATCTTTGTTATTAGTTCGTGAAACATGCTTAAAAGAGAACCAAATCGAGTATCTACTTAAAAACAGTTTCAAGCATTAAGAACATATAAGCACACACATGCATTCGAATCAAAGTTAAAAACACATGGAAGAAACTTAGAAGAATTTAGAAATAAAAAACCTCTTATCAAAACTTGTTCTCAAAATACAAACAAAGGAAATCCAAACAAAAACCGAAACAAAATAAAAAGGGGTCATGTTACACTTTTAGACTCCGTGAAATCGCACCGCAAATATTCAAGTGTAGCTACTCCTTAGTTGATGACGAGCCCAAGAATTCCCAGCCAAATCGAGCAAAGTCCTTCTTGAGGTGGAGGAAAGTGTTTACGGGATGAAGTTTGGTGGTGTTTCGAGTTTTGAAGGGATGGCCGAGTGTTTGGAAGTTGAGGAGCTGATCTTTGGCAAGCTTAGAAGTCTAGAATGAGTGATGCCTGAGAATGAGGCCGAGCTCCCCTTTATATAGGAGAAGAGGAGGGTTTTTCCTACCAAAACAAGACTTTCCTTATGTACCCGGGCAAATCTGACAGTATAACTTCAAAAGCGTTTTCCCGGAGCTGTAGAGATCAGAAAATTATGATTCTTGATTCGTTGGAAAGAAGACTTCAAGGGCTATAGAATATCATATATGATCATTAAATTCGGAGTTGATTTGAATATTCGGTGATCCTTTGAAGTTGGGTGACCTGGCAGCCCAGATTTTCTTCTTTTTCAAGGAAAAGGAAATCTTCATATCTTCAAATCTTGCATTCCTTATTCCCTAATAATTCTTGGCCGAATATACCATATTCTTGTACATATTTTGGCCCTCAAATAAGGTATTTATCTTCATGGAATATCCTCCAAAATTAATTATGAGGTATTTCGATGCAATACATATACATTTTGAGTGAACCTCTTTTCATGAGTGAAAATATGATGAGAGCATCCATGTGAGATTGATTTAGACTTTTTCGAAACATGCACAGCTTTAACTTCACCATTGTTTACTCCAAGTCCTACTTGTTCATTACATGATCATATTTCTCTTATCTCTCGAAAATTTTTGAACTTTTCACTATGAAATCTTGTGACTCCATCGCCATATACTTAAGAAAATTTCTGAGACAAATTTAGTTAAGGGCTTAGAAGTTGTTTTTATTTATTTGAGTCCATGGAATTTGTTCAACGTGGAGGCTAGCTCTAACGTTGGTTTTATATTTTTAGTCTTTCTTTTATTTAGTTTTTGCTAGGGACTAGCAAAGTCTAAGTGTGGGGGAATTTGATCTACGCATTTTATGCTTGATTCTTAACGTCTTTCTCTTTACATTTAGCTTTGTTTTGACCTTAGTACTATCATTTCTTACTTACTTTATGCTTTTAGGTAGAAATAAAGGAGAAAATAATAAAGGAGGCGTTTTGGAGCTAAAAGCGTACTAAGGAGGAAGTTCCTAATTTCGGAGAAGAAATAATGGTCCGAGGAATGGTCTTCAAATGGTTACTAAAATCCATATGGTGTCAAGAATTGAAGACCAAATGCCAAAAGAAATGGATACCAAAATGGTGGACAAAAAAGATGAAGACATTTCTCCTGCGCGACCCAGGAAAGAGCAAATTCGTCCATTATATGCTCCATATATTCCGCCATATTTGCTCTTTCCTGGGTCGCGCAGGAGAAATGTCTTCATCTTTTTTGTCCACCATTTTGGTATCCATTTCTTTTGGCATTTGGTCTTCAATTCTTGACACCATATGGATTTTAGTAACCATTTGAAGACCATTCCTCGGACCATTATTTCTTCTCCGAAATTAGGAACTTCCTCCTTAGTACGCTTTTAGCTCCAAAACGCCTCCTTTATTATTTTCTCCTTTATTTCTACCTAAAAGCATAAAGTAAGTAAGAAATGATAGTACTAAGGTCAAAACAAAGCTAAATGTAAAGAGAAAGACGTTAAGAATCAAGCATAAAATGCGTAGATCAAATTCCCCCACACTTAGACTTTGCTAGTCCCTAGAAAAAACTAAATAAAAGAAAGATTAAAAATATAAAACCAACGTTAGAGCTAGCCTCCACGTTGAACAAATTCCATGGACTCAAATAAATAAAAACAACTTCTAAGCCCTTAACTAAATTTGTCTCAGAAATTTTCTTAAGTATATGGCGATGGAGTCACAAGATTTCATAGTGAAAAGTTCAAAAAATTTCGAGAGATAAGAGAAATATGATCATGTCATGAACAAGTAGGACTTGGAGTAAACAATGGTGAAGTTAAAGCTGTGCATGTTTCGAAAAAGTCTAAATCAATCTCATATGGATGCGCGCTCTCATCATATTTTCACTCATGAAAAGAGGTTCACTCAAAATGTATATGTATTGCATCGAAATACCTCATAATTACTTGCACAAATGAACCACACCATATGCTCACTCATGTAACTTACTCAACCAATCGAAGGCTACTCATCTTAAGGATCATAAAGGACTTTAGAAAGGTTATAATGAGGCTAAGGCTAAGGCATTCGAAATTTAGATAAGTGGTGGTGTAAAAACGTTCCAAAGACTTAGTCTAGCACTTAAATCTTCTCAAATTCGTGGCTCATCCTTTCTACACTTCTTCTTGTGTCAAACTTCAAGATCGGGGCCAATTTTCATCTTTTTGGGCCCTAACTTCATTCTCAACTTCCTTTGAGCTTTATGAACAGGACAAAGGCCATATTTCTTCACTTTTGGGCCTTTAATTCGTAGTAATCTCCAAATTCATAAGTATAGGGGACATTAATCCAAACTTATACAATCTAAACACAATGCCTCGAGATCTTTATACATTTTTCTTCTTTTTCTTTTTTTTATCTCTTCTTTTTTTTATCTCGAAAATTTTGGCATTCAAATACAAAATTTGTTGGACAAGTCTATCCCTATACACACATCTTTTCATCATCTTCACGCCACTTTTATTGTGCTAGCTTCGAAATCCTTCACCAAGTCTTTAGAACAAGGGTAGGAACTCTACACTAGGCTAAGTGTTTAGATATGTATGTGGTAAATGAAAGAAAATGCTTAACATAGGCACAAAGGGGTAATCTAAGGGTGTCGCAACTTGTGCGCACAAAAGGACACAAGGCCATTTGGTTTAAGTGGTGGTACCCTAATTTGCCTTTAATCATATCCAAAATCAGAGCATTGATCTACGCATTTTATGCTTGATTATTAATGTCTTTCTCTCTGCATTTTGCTTTGTTATGAGCTTAGTAAATATGTTTCTAACTTATTTTATGTTTTTAGGTAGAAAATAAAGGTGGAACAATAAATGAGGCGTTTCGGAGCTAAAAGCGGGATAAGGACAAAGTTCCTAAATCCGGAGAAGAAATGGTTCGAAAAATGGTCTTCAAATGGTTTCTAAAACGTATTCTCAAATTCCATCAAGAATTGGAAACCATGTGACAAATGAAAATGGTGCAAATAAAGATGAAGACATTTCTCCTGCGCGATCATGGAAAACATGTTCTTGCCGAATTCATGGAGGATACTTGGGCCACATTTGTGGAGAATATTCCAAGATAATTTGGATATTATTTAAAGCCCAAAATATGTGCAATTACATGGTATTTTCGGCCAATGAAGAATTGGAGAGAAAGAAGCCCAAAAGAAGAAGATGGACCGAAAGTTAGAAATCCAGAAATCTGTCGATGCAGATCAGCCCAATTCAACAGGCCACCAAAATCAATTGAAAACGAATTTGGACACATGTGAGGCATGCTTAGAAAGATATGGAAGTCTAGTTTCTAACCCCACTGGAATCATGCCGTTACAATGTGTAGATATTCAGAAATCCCGGATTTAGTGGGTACAGGTCATTCTGCCTAACAGCCAACTTTAAATGGGCGTTGAAGGCGCGTCAGGAGGAATTATGGCACAAATAATGCATAGCTGGAAAGCCCTGGAAGTCTAGTTTCTGGTACCGAAAGAATCACGCCGTTTGAAGTTGTAAAACGTCCGAAACGTAGCTTTTAATACAGAAGGGTTAGATTTGACAGCTTTCAGAAGGTGGGAAGTTTCCTAATCTTCTTCTATATAAAGGGAAGCTCGACTCTTTCAAAGGGGATCACACACTCACCGAGCCGAAGCCTTGTCTAAACACTAACCCCTCTCATACTTAGCCAAAATCAGCCTCTCTTAGTCGAAATACCATCTCCACCACCTCATAGACACCCTTCCTCCATCCGTGAGTGTTCTCTCGCTAGATTTGGCTTTGAACACTTGCGTAGCCATCATCCACCAAAGGGACGTGCACTCGGAGCTTGCAGAGAGACGAATTCCTCGGAGCAAAAAGTGTAACATGGCCTCTTTGTATTTATTTCGACTTTGTATTGTTTTTTTAAGGCTTTGTATAGAAAGACTAATGTTTTGGTGTAAAGATGATTATTTCTAATTTGTTTTGAATTCTTCCATGTGTTTATAGGTTGATTGGAACGTGTATGTATGCTTGCCATGTTCTTAATGCTCTGGAATTTGCTTAGGATGACACTAGATGATTTGGTTCACCCTATGCATGTTCCACCGATCTAATCAAGATAAAATTGGGTTAGGGAGTTTGCTAGATGATTTGGCTGCCCTCTAATTCGATGCAAGTGTATGTTTATGTTCTAATTAACATGTGAATTTCGTAGGATTCAACCAAGGAGGGAGTAATCGGCCTAAGCAACATGATGTGATGATCACTTGTAAATAATAGACTTAGGAACTTATTTTCGGCTAGATGCATGTTAGGATTATATGTTCTTGATTGTTTGCTTGTCTATGAGTTTAAACATGTTAGAACTTGTGATTTCTTGATATGTATCTACCCATCTTCTTGTTTTATTTCGTAGGAACTTAGAACAAACAATCTTGCACCCCCCATAAACAACCTTAGCATAGTTATGCATGCACCCTCAATCCCCGGTTAAGAACGATCCCTACTTACCAATGCTACATCTACAAAGAAGGGTTTTAATTGCTTTCGTGTTTGGTTGAGTGTTTAAATTAAGTACTTGAAAAGATGCGAATCAAGCATATATCAACTTAAAAGCGTTGTAAATCTACATGAGTAAGTTCTAGTAATCTCTAGTTCATTAAAATCTATGGCAAGTAATTAGATGAAGCATGTTTTGTTTTTGAAAACCATATGCACGAAATTCACTCTCAAATGAAGTAATGTAGGCTCAAAAACTCACTTTTAGGTTTGTATGATTTAAAACTTATTCTAACATGCGAAATCTATACCATGTTTAAGCATACCATATCCACTACATGTTATGACAAAAATATCTCACTTATCACAAGAAAACAGTTTAGTGCTTATTCACCGCCATATGTATTCTTTTCGGTCCATTTTCATCATAGACTAACTAAGGGCATCCTAAAAATGAAAAAGACTCTTTAAAAACAAAAGTTTTTTTTTTTTTAGGGCATCATCCGCCGGAAAGTTCCATTGTCCGCCCGGTTTTATGATTTTAAGACTCAAATAAAGTTGTAAACCCCTCCCCCACACTTAAACTCTACATTGTCCTCAATGTACTTAAAGAAAACATAGAACTAAGTATGAAGAGAGAGACCCACGAAAATTTTAGCTAAGGAACGTAAATAAGCAATGAAATTAAAAAGATAAGGGAGGAGAGAACAAATCCTTGACGATTCCTCCATTGGGTTACCTCCCAACAAGCGCTTGTTTTTTAACGTCTTACAGCCTAGACGTGATAGTTCTTCATGTGTGTGAGATGGCATGTACACTTGGCGTGGGAACCTTCATGGCATCTAATATGTTGAATTCGATCTTTTCTCCATCAATCTCCATGAAAAACGCTCCCTCAAACACATCTATCTTCGTTCTTGCAGTCCTCATGAAAGGTCATCCAAGAAGCAATGGCGTGGTATTCAAAGGACTCTCCTCCATGTCAACAATGTAAAAATCCGCTGGAAAAATCAGGTTGTTGACTTGCACAAGAACATCTTCAACGTATCCCCTAGGATACTTATGCGAACGGTCGGCTAGCTGAATGATGACGTTGTCTTGTTTGAGCTCGCCTAAATCCATGGATGCAAATAAGTAAGAAGGCATTACGTTAATGGATGCACCAAGGTCTAGCATAACATCTTCGAATTTGTTGTCACCAATCACACAAGGAACAGAAAAGCTCCCCGGGCCCTTCAATTTGGGGGGTAACCGACGCTGTAAAACTGCTGAAACGGTTGCATTCACCTTCACAACCTCCTTCGATCTCGTTTGCCTCCTTTGGGTGCATAACTCTTTGAGAAATTTTGCATAGATATGCACTTGCTTTATGCACTCGATCAAGGGCAGATTTACTTGCACCTTCTGAAAGATGTCCAAAATGTCTTCGTATTGATCATCTTTCTTAGATTTCGTCAACCTATGTGGGAATGGTGCACGAGCAAACGAAGCATTAGTATTAACCAAACTTGAAGGGATAGAGTTAATACCTTTGTTTGGGGCAGATTGTGATGATGAGGGTTGTGCCTTAGTGGCGTGAGGAGCCACATTCTTCTCGGCTTCTTTAGTAGCTGGATCTTCTTCTAAGTCTTCCTCCTCAAAATAGTGTTAGTATCAAAAGAATATACAAGTAATGCAAGACACTAACCAAAAACGTTGAAAAGTAAAAGAAAGCAATAAAAACACACAAAATCACACGAAAACAAATCACACGAAGAAAAACAAACCAAAAACACACCAAAAACAAACGAAAGCTGTAAAACACTAAGTTAAGACACTTCAAGAATTGTAAACGTGAATGCAAGGCTTTAGACTCCCTAGAATGAATGCAAAGTTGATAGAATAAGTTAAGACTCAATTTACACGTTTTCTGCAAAATTAGGCATATTTACAATGCAAAGACTTAGAAACACATATATACAAGTAAGGTAATGCAAGCATACCACGTTTCATTCAAATTCATGCTCAAAACACTTAAATCGTCATTCAAATGCATCAAACAAGAATCTAAGTGAAAAATGACGTGAATGCATAAGAGAAAAATGTTAGAACCTGCAGAAAACACACAAAGTTACATGCTAAATACATTATGCAACGTGACCATACGTTTGGCCTCATGTCCCTAACTTCACTTAGGTTAGGGTACCCGGTGATGAAATCCGAGCATCACAAAGCCGCCGGCAGGTTATGCAAGCTATATGCAACGTGGTTAATTCTTTACAAGTTAAAATGCACACGAAATTTACAAGTAATATGCACAAGTATTTTGTTCATTGAGTTTCGCCCTCAATTTAAAGAGAATACGTTCATTTAGCCTTTAGGTCTTTCATTGGACGTGCGACCCGCGCGATAAAATGTACATTCTCAATCAATCGGCCTTGGTTCAATCGAAAAACATGGCCAGTTGGGGATAGAGATAACGCGAGAGGCAGGACTAATTTCGACGATGCATCCCGAGGCTTACCGATCATGGAAAGTAGATTTAGTCCTTGTCTTCTTTGGGCAACTCTAATAAGCTTGGCCAGTTGGCAAGAGAGACCACGAGAGGTAGGACCGATTTGAGATCTCGGATCCAAAACCCGTCATAGAAACCGTCACCTTCTAGACACCAAGTTACCAAAGATTTCTTACTCAAAGACAAGTATTCATCCACTCACCGGATCATTGGTATATACTCCATTGATTCAAGTCTTTCTTAGATCCAGAACCTGTCACCAGTCATAACCCGTTTCTAGACACCATGTCCGACATTCAGCCAAAATTTTGAGAAAGACATTCCCTCAAGTTCTTTGCAAACTCCGCCCTCGACCTTATGTCCATAACTTCACTTAGGTTATGGTGTGCAGTGATGAAATCCACACATCACAAGGGGTTAAGGAGATAAACAAGAAAAAGAGGCGCCATCTATTCCAATGAGTGAGACTTAATCGCCCAAACTTGCGTACTCAATGTAAATCGAAGACTTCCTTTAATATGTACCTATTTACATGGCTGTAGAAACAAAAAAGTTAGAATGGAACGTATTATGAACATGTATAAAAATTTTCGACACTTTACATATACATATACACACTTATTTACACATATTCACATATTTACAAGCATAAACACACAATTCTTTACAATCCCCGGCAACGGCGCCAAAATTGATACACGCTAAAACTAACTCCTAAATAAATACTTAGAAATCACTCAAAACGTGCATACAATTAAAACCCTTGGTGTAGATGTAGCATTGGTAAATAGGGTATCGTTCTTAACCGGGGATTGAGGGTGCATGCATATTTACGCTATGGTTAAAGGGGGGAGTTTATAATTTGGTTGTTTTGTTTAACGAAAATAAAAGATAAAAACGTGGCATAGTAAACACCTCGTTGGCTTCTAAGTTCCAACATGCTTAAACTCATAGACAAGCAAAACAAACAAGAACATAGAATCCTAAACATGCTTACTAAACCGAAAATAAAGTCTAATTACATATATACATGTGATCGACTCATTCCTTCATCCTTTGCCGTTTTATACCTAGACTCCCTAAGTGTCAACGAAATTCCTAACTCTAATCAAAACACACACACATGCTTATAATTGAACAAGACAGCAACCAAATCGAGCTAACTCTCTAATCCAATTTTATCTTTGTTATTAGTTCGTGAAACATGCTTAAAAGAGAACCAAATCGAGTATCTACTTAAAAACAGTTTCAAGCATTAAGAACATATAAGCACACACATGCATTCGAATCAAAGTTAAAAACACATGGAAGAAACTTAGAAGAATTTAGAAATAAAAAACCTCTTATCAAAACTTGTTCTCAAAATACAAACAAAGGAAATCCAAACAAAAACCGAAACAAAATAAAAAGGGGTCATGTTACACTTTTAGACTTCGTGAAATCGCACCGCAAATCTTCAAGTGTAGCTACTCCTTAGTTGATGACGAGCCCAAGAATTCCCAGCCAAATCGAGCAAAGTCCTTCTTGAGGTGGAGGAAAGTGTTTACGGGATGAAGTTTGGTGGTGTTTCGAGTTTTGAAGGGATGGCCGAGTGTTTGGAAGTTGAGGAGCTGATCTTTGGCAAGCTTAGAAGTCTAGAATGAGTGATGCCTGAGAATGAGGCCGAGCTCCCCTTTATATAGGAGAAGAGGAGGGTTTTTCCTACCAAAACAAGACTTTCCTTATGTACCCGGGCAAATCTGAAAATATAACTTCAAACGCGTTTTCCCGGAGCTGTAGAGATCAGAAAATTATGATTCTTGATTCGTTGGAAAGAAAACTTCAAGGGCTATAGAATATCATATCTGATCATTAAATTCGGAGTTGATTTGAATATTCGGTGATCCTTTGATGTTGGGTGACCTGGCAGGCCAGATTTTCTTCTTCTTCAAGGAAAAGGAAATCTTCATATCTTCAAATCTTGCATTCCTTATTCCCTAATAATTCTTGGCCGAATATACTATATTCTTGCACATATTTTGGCCCTCAAATAAGGTATTTATCTTCATGGAATATCCTCCAAAATTCATCCATTATATGCTCCATATATTCCGCCATATTTGCTCTTTCCTGGGTCGCGCAGGAGAAATGTCTTCATCTTTTTTGTCCACCATTTTGGTATCCATTTCTTTTGGCATTTGGTCTTCAATTCTTGACACCATATGGGAATGCATTTTAGTAACCATTTGAAGACCATTCCTCGGACCATTTCTTCTCTGAAATTAGGAACTTCCTCCTTAGCACGCTTTTAGCTCCAAAACGCCTCATTTATTATTTTCTCCTTTATTTCTACCTAAAAGCATAAAGTAAGTAAGAAATGATAGTACTAAGGTCAAAACAAAGATAAATGTAAAGAGAAAGACGTTAAGAATCAAGCATAAAATGCGTAGATCACTCAACTCTAAATCAACACATGCATATATATATATATATATATCGATATAATTAAATCAACACACATATATATACATACATATATACGTACCTATATATAGCTTCCCGAGCGAGTTTTCGACGCATACTCAAGGATTTCAGAGCGTTTTCCTTCTTTCTCCTTCGCCGGATTTTTTTCAATCCAAATGAATGAGCTGCTGCGATCTGCATATGATATAAGGGGTATTGCCGGCGATTCAATAAATCGCCGGCAATGGAGACATTACCGGCGATTCATTAAATCGCCGGCAATGGAGACATTACCGGCGAAATTCCGGCCAAAAGTCGCCGGTAATGTCAAAAACATTACCGGCGACTTCATCCGTCGCCGGCAATGTTTTTTGACATTACCGGCGACTTATGGGACTATTGCCGGCGACGGAGCAAGTCGCCGATAATAGTGAGCATTGCCGGCGACTTTCCCGGTCGCCGGCCTTGTTTTTTCAAAAATCGCCGGCAATGCTCAATAATGTGGTAGTGAACTCAAGTCTGTAAGCCACGGCACCAACCCTCTCGGTAATCTCATACAGACCAATGTACCATGGTCGAAGCTTGCCACGCTACCCGAAACGCACAACTCCCCTCCACAGAGATAGTTTCAGGAAGACCCAATCGCCCACCTCGAACTCGAGTCTTTTTCTTCCTACGTTCGCATAACTCTTCTGGAGATCCTGGCCAATCTTCAATCTATCCCGGATAATCTGAATGTCCTCCATGGTGCTCTTCACCAGATCAGGGCCAATAAGCCATCGCTCGCCTACCTCACTCCAACACAATGGAGTGCGGCACTGCGTTCTGTACAGAGCCTCGTACGGTGCCATCTCGATACTGGTCTGATAGCTATTGTTGTAGGCAAACTCAATCAAATGCAGTTGCTGGTCCCAATTTCCACGAAACTGTAAAACACAAGACCGCAACATATCCTCGAGAGTCTGAATAGTCCGCTCAGACTGCTCGTCAGTCTGAGGATGAAAAGCTGTACTGAAATGCAATCTAGTACCCATGGCTCGCTGCAAAGCTTGCCAAAACTCTGAGGTAAACTAACAATTTCGGTCAGAAACAATAGATACAGGTACACCATGTAGTCGAACGATCTCCGACAAATACAGCTTTGCCAATCTGCCCACTGAAATCTTCCCCGGAAGTACAAGAAAATGAGCGAATTTCGTCAAACGGTCTACGATAACCCAAATACTAGTATTACCAGCCGAAGTACGCGGTAACTAATACACGAAATCCATGGTAATGTGCTCCCACTTCCAAACCGGAATCTCCAGGGGCTGCAATTTTCCCGCTGGCTTCTGCCTCTCCGCTTTAACCTGCTGACAAATCAAACATCTGCTCACATATGCGGCAATCTCCTGTTTCATATTGCGCCACTAGTAATAAGCTCGAAGTGTATGAAACATCTTCGTACCACCGGAATGTATCGCATACGCCGAACAATGAGCTTCGTCTAAAATCTCTTTCTTCAAGCTCTCGTCTCTGGGCACACATAATCTTCCTCTGAAAAGCAACGTACCATCATCACTCAACCGAAACTCTGTTGGCACCATTCCGTATCATGGTCTTCTTGTCCAACATGTAGGAATCTGCATCCTAAGCTTCCCGAACCTGATCAACTAACACTGGTTGAACCTGAAAACTGGCCAACAAAACTCAATCGTCGTCCCACTCGAACTCGGCTCCCGTAGCCCGAAGCTCGGCTAACATAGAAACTTTGGCCACACACACATGAAACAATGAAGCTCCGGATTTCTGACTAAGTGCATCAGCAATGACATTAGCCTTCCCTGGATAATACTTAAAGGTGCAATCATAGTCATTGATCAACTCCATCCATCTGCGCTGCCTCATATTCAAGTCTGGCTGAGTGCGTAAATAAGTGAGACTCTTGTGATCGGTGTATATCTTGCACTGAGCTCCGTACAAGTAATGTCTCCAACTCTTCAACACTAACACAATAGTGGCCAACTCCAAATTATGCGTTAGATATTTGACTTCATGTGGTTTCAGCTGCCTGGAACCGTAGGCCACAACTCTGCCATGCTGTATCAGAACACAACCAAGTCCCAACTTCGATGCATCGCTGTAAACCACGAACTCTCCACTATCGTCAGGTAAAGTCAGAACCGGTGCAGTCAACTTTTCCTTCAGGAGTAAGTAACTCTCCTCACATGCATCGGACCATTCGAACTTGACGCCTTTCTTCGTCAATCTGGTAAGTGGCATGGCAATCCGAGAAAAATCCTGCACAAAGCGCCGATAGTAGCCTGCCAAACCCAAGAAACTCCTGATCTCTGGTACGGTGGTAGGTCTACTCCAATTCAACACAGCCTCGATCTTGTCAGGATTCACGCTGACTCCTTCAGTGGATATCACGTGACCCAAAAACTTCACACTATCCAACCAAAACTCACACTTGCTGAACTTTGCAAACAACTGATTATCCCGCAAAGTCCGCAAAACAGCTTGTAAATGCTTCTTGTGTTGGCCACACTCCTGGAATAAATCAGGATGTCGTCGATGAACACGATTACAAACTTGTCCAGAAACCACCTGAACACCCGGTTCATCAAGTCCATAAAAGCTGCGGGGGCGTTGGTCAACCCAAACGGCATATCCAAGAACTCGTAATGCTTATACCGCGATCTGAAAGCTGTCCTGGCCACATTTGACTCTCGGATCCTCAAATGATGGTATCCGAACCTGAGATCAATCTTCGAAAAGACTGAAGCTCCCTTGAGCTGATCAAACAAGTCGTCAATCTGCGGCAACAGATACTTGTTCTTCACAGTGACCTGATTTAGCTTCCGGTAATCGATGCACAACCGCATGGAACCATCCTTCTTCCGCACAAACAATACCGGAGCACCCCACGGTGATACACTTGGTAGTATGAAACCATTCTCCAGCAACTCTTGAAGTTAAATCTATAGCTCTTTCAACCCCGCTGGCGCCATACGATAAGGTGCCTGTGATATGGGTCCAGTGCCCGATAATAACTCAATGGTGAAATCGATCTCCCGAACTGGAGGTATACCCGGTAACTCCTCCGGAAACACATATGGAAACTTGGAAACAACCTCAATGTCACCAATGTCTGGTACAGCAGCCGTAGTATCCATAACATGAGCTAAATAGGCAACACAACCCTTCTTCATCATCCGCTCGGCCTTCATCGCTGAAATCACACATGGCAATGAAGTGTTCTTCTCACCGCGAAACAATATCTCTGGAAAACCTGGACATCGAAACACAACCTCCTTCTTGTGACAATCAGACATAGCCCAATGTGTCTCCAAGAAGTCCATACCCAATATCACATCAAAATCGACGATATCCAGCAATAACAAATCCGCGGCTAAACCATGACCTCCAATAAAAATCTCACAGTCTCTATACACCTAGGCAATACTCACAATCTCACCGGAAGGATACAACACTCTCCACAACCCTGGAAGTGGAGACGCAGGTACAATAGCTAAAGATGATAATCTAAATGATATGAATGAATGCGTAGCACCTGGATATAGCAAAGTAAGTACTGGATAGCCAAAAACATGCAACGTACCAATAACAACCTCCGGTGAAGCTCTGCCCTCACGCAATGACATGACATGAACCCTGGTCTGCCCGGCTGGTCATCCACGCTGACCACCACTCTACTGTCCGCCCTGGCCATAAGACTATACTGGTCGAGCCCCAGAAGTGGTACCTCGCTCTCCTCCGGAACTCTGAGCTGCATGTCCACCAACACCAACAGACTGAGGACACTCCATCGCAAAGTGACCCTCCTGGCCACAACGATAACAACTGAGGGTACCCCGCTGACATGGACCAAGATGGGTACAATGATAACAACGATAACAACTGAGGGTACCTATTGCACAAATTTCACAATGGGTACTCCCTCAGTGTAGTAAAAGTGCCAAAAGGTCATCGAGAGTAACTGGATTCGCTAGAACTCCCACTGGACTCTGGTCTCTGCGGTCGATCCCTCATCCATCTATAATTCTACCTATGAGTGAGAGTAGGATGTTTGTATTGTCCACTACCCAAAGATGATGCCGATCCGGAAGTACCTGAACTCAACCTCTTGGAAGGTCCCTGACTCGGTACACCCTCCTCAAACCGTCGAGACTGGAATCTCAGCTGCCTTTCCTTCTCGATATCCTCACCTCGGAGTGTTGCACTCAGGAACTCATCAAAGTTGTTCCGAGGCATCATAGTCAGAGTCCCCTTGATGTTTAAGTTTAAACCCAACTCAAATGTGCGACACTTGGCTTCCTCAGTAGCCACCATGTCACGAGCAAACCGAGATAAACGGGTAAATCTATCCCGGTACTCAAGCATAGATAAACTGCCCTGCCTCAAGTTAGTGAACTCCTCATACTTCCGTTGCTGTGTAGCCTGGTTGAAGTATCTCTGCATAAAAAAATCTCGGAACAAAGTCCACGGCGTATCAACCAGAACTATATCGGTGCTAACCCACCAGAAGTATGCATCTGAATCAAGTAAACCAACTGCTGCCACTGCCATCTGCTCAGGAGTGAAACGCAGACGCTCACATACGCGTTCAACCTGAACCAACCATGCCTCACAAATCTCTGGATCAACTGAATCCGAAAAGACAGTCCCACCAGCAGTACGAGCTTTTACCACAGGGTCAAAACGCTTATCCAAACGCAATACTCGCATCAACAAGTCATGCGTCTGGCGATCCTCATCAGGATCCACATCCCGATTAACATGGGGACCACGTCTAGAAGGCATCCTATGGATAAGAAAACACATCAGCGAATTGACACAAAGGATACAGTAATGAAACCTCAAACATTTAAAAACACACAACACCGTGAGTATTGATGGGGATCCGCTGCAGTCGGGCCATCACTCCGGAAGTGTTGTGTATCCCTAAATGTCCTTAGTAACACAATTGCAGAAGTCTATAGAACCTAAAACCTAATGCTCTGATAACAAGCTGAAAGGACTCAACCCCGATTTAGTTTCCTAAACCGGAATCAAACCCCTTCTGAAAACACGAACCAGCAAAAATTATAATTTTTTTGGCAGAGTAACGCTACTAACGCAGAATTGCCATTAACCTGCACCCGGAAAACACACTTCATCCTATGCCATAAAAGCCAAACCGTGGGCACCAATCCCATCCGGATTTCTCAATATCATAACAATAACATAAAGCAGTAAACATAACTGTACTTTATAGAAAATCTGGGGAAAACCACATAAAAACATATATCAGTAACGAATCAGAGCAACCTCTAGTGTATATATACAAAATATACAACAGTAGGCAAAACAAGAAACCTACTGGAAAAGAAAGGTAGCTCGAATACTAAGCCTCCAACCGCGACGTGAGACACCAGAACCCGAACTGCAAACTGGGCACGGAAACCGAAAAGCCCAGGGGAAAGACATATAAACCGTTAGAGTGAGTGGACGAAAATAAATGTCTTTCGCCGAATAATATATATTATAAAAACATATGCGAGTCTAAATGCACAAAAATCATATGGTACACGAGGGAGACTCTAACTCCTCACGTATACAGAGCATGCATCATAAATCCCGCGGGGTCACACACGGACTCCTCCGCGCTAGTACAATCTGAATCACGGGATCCCAGACCCACACGTGATTCTAAGCCAGAAAGGCCCGGGTCAGGATATATTACCCCCCCGGAGCGTACTCGGGGATCAGCCGAGAAGCAATGTATCGATACAACCATATCTACTGAGATTGTACTCCGTGTAAACCAAATCATAAATCCTTTCCATGCACATGCATAAAGCATAACGTAAATATATGTATATTCGTAGATGCATATTCGTAAATGCATAATCGTAAAATACATGCTCATATAAATCATGATCATAACTGCATGCTCATGCTCATAAAATGTATAATAAAGACTCGCAGTCATCAGTGAAAATAAATGTCCAATCACAGACAAGCACAGCGCGTAAACGCGCTAATCTCGAGATCCGGCTGAAGATCCCTCGCCAAGCGTACGATCTCGATCCCCTGAATAATCATAAAATATAACTGATCAAAATCTCTGTTCAACACACTGTACCACACCTTGGAAACCAACCGTTCTCGGAAACATATAACCCGGTACAAAATAATCGACGAAATTCTCAAAACTCTCTGCATAAACCCTCAACTAAAAATTTGGCTTCCAAATCAACTCGAAAACCTCAAGGCGATGATCAGGGCGTGAATACGAGTAAAATGACATATAACTCGTCGAAAACCAAAAAGTCAACGCCCTCGCCAGAGCGCCGCCGGCGGCGGCGGCGCGGCGTCAACGGTGACGGATTCCGGCCAAACTTTCCAGATCACAAGTTTTCTTCAAGCCCAACACATTTCTCTTCCACACCAAGACCCATTTCCAAGCCCACCTGCCGAAAATCGCCTCGAAACTCACGGAATCCATGGATTCCGGTGAGATTCCGGCGAGCTTCAAACCTCAACCAAATCACAATTCCTTCACCCAAAAGGTTCACAAAGATGAGGGGAATTTTTCCCCCCAAACACCCGACCCCAAAAGTGGCCGGAGCCGGCCACCCGAATCCGGCAAAGTCAATGAACTTTACCGAGCTCGTTCTCCCTCATAACCTCATCAAATCACACAAATCCAAGTTCTAAACCATAGGAAATCAAGAGAGGATTCTAACCATACCAATTTCAAGGCCAGAGGTGGCCGGAATCGTGAGGTCCGACGGTGACAGTTCGCACCACGCGGTGGAGCTCCGGTCAACGAAAGTCAACGGTCAATTCTTGGTCAAACGACGGTCAAACTTCCAAACAGTGATTTTCGACAATTTTTTGACTATTTCCTATATTTATACTCGCGGCTCGGGATGATTGACGGTCCAAAATGGATCACGATCACGTTTCGGATAAACTCGATACGAACGGATAAACTCAACGAAATTCCGTAATTTCAAATATTCATATTATGTTCCTCGGTCGTCGAAATAATAATCTGGAACTGTGACGACCCAGACCAGAATCAGCAGTATGATCAGCTTGATTGATGAGTTTGTGTGAAGTCGCAGAATTGTTCGACAGTTATTGAATCGCCAGGCTCGTTAACGACTAAATTATTGGCCGAGAATTGGAGCTGGGTCTCTTCTCGAGAGTCGTTCTATATGTGATTACGAGTTCGTGGGCGGTTCCGGATCGTTATTTGGACGACCGAGGAATTAATTATGAATATTTGAAGTTCAGATTTAAATGGTGGGCTACTTAACGACTAAATTACCGGACGAGAATTTGGTTTCGGTTTCTTCACGGAAGTTGTTCGTAATTTAATTTCGAGTTTGTGGGAACTTTCGGAGCATGATTTTGAGTTACGAAGATTTAGTTGTGATTATTTTCGTTTGTTGATTAATTAGTCGATTTAAATGTGTGTTGATTCAAAGGGTTGACTTTTTATCCGTTTGACTGATATGTTTGACTTTGGGTGATTATTGAAGAGTATGTCGAGACGAGTTCGTGGCCGCGAGAATTATCGGAATCGGAATTACGACGAGGAAGTTACGCGCGTTTCAAGTTCGTCGAAATGGATAAACATGAAGTTTCCGTTTTGGGAAAGGCTATAAATAGAAACTTTCTGTTTTGAGGCAAGTCAACACTTACCACTTTGGGGTTTGACCGAGTTGACTGAGTCAACTCGGTGGTGTGAGGGTGGTGCGACGTGCACAGTGGCTCGCCGGCGGCGAGGTTCCGATCGGCCACCTCCGGCCTCGGGCTTAGGCCCGTTCTCTTCATCTCGATCTCCTTGTTCTATTTCCGGCCTTCTTTCACGGCAAGGCTTGCCGGAAGTGGAGGAATTTTCGGCATGAAATGGAGGGAATTTTGGTGAATTCGGGTTCTCCGTTTTTGCCCGAATTGAGCTGAAATATTGAATGGGCTTTGTAGCTCTCATCACTAGCAAGCTACCATGTAAGTTTGGAGTTCTAATTTTGATTGTGGAAGGAGAATTTTGGATTTGAAATTTGTGTGTTCATTCGGTTTTTCATGAAATTGACCATGTTAGAGTGAGAATTGGACTTCGGTGCAGTTATGGAAGTTGCTCAGTGGGTGATTTTGAGTGGAACAAGGGTTGCTCCACCGTGAAATTCTTCGGCCGGCAGCGGCGCCGCCGTGGGCGGCGGTCAACGGTGGTCAACGGTCAAAGTTTGACTTTTTCGGACTTTCGACAAGTTGCATGTCATTTGACTCGAAATCGCGCCCCGATCGCAGTGGGGAGGTTCGTTTTTCGAGTTGAGCGTCCGAACGTAAAGCAAGGTATTGTGGTATACATATACGGATTTTCGACGATTCGTCGACTTTGGATTTCGTGTTTCCGAGAACGGTGGTTTCTCGTGATTTGTATTGTATTATCGGATTATGACTTTGAATAATGGACTTTGTGAATATTCAGGGGTTTCGTGATCGTTCGTTTGGCGAGGGACATTCCGCCGGATCACGGGTTAACGCGATACGCGTTACGCTAGTCTGTGAGTGGACAGTTTATTTTCACGGAATTATTGCGAGTCCTTTATATACGTTTATGAGTTTGAATATGCAGTAGGATTATGATTTTACGAATATGAGTTTTCGTACGAGATTATGTTTATATTGAGCATGTGTTATGTGATTACTATTTATATGTTGTTATACGTCCACGAGTGGCCCCGTGTGATTTATACACATGCTCTGTACGTGTGAGGAGTTAGAGTCTCCCTCGTGTACGTATACGTGAGGAGTTAGAGTCTCCCTCGTGTACCCGGACGCGTGAGGAGTTAGAGTCTCCCTCGCGTACCATTTGTTGTTTATACTTTCGACTCGCATATGTTTTTAAAAGTATATATTACTTGGTGAAAGACATTTATTTTCGTCCACTCACTCTAACGTGTTTATTGTCTTTCCCCTGGGCTTTTCGTTTTCCGTGCCCAGTTTGCAGTTCAGGCTCTGGTGTCGCACGTCGTGGTCGGAGGCATAGTGCTCGAGCTACTTTGTTTCATCCAGTAGGTTTATTGTTCTACCTACTGTGATATGCGTATACGATTATGTATTAGATGTCGCTCTGAGCTTCCTATTGAAAACGTTATACGATTTTACACTGGATTTCAGTAAAGTGCATATATATTTACTACTTTACTTTACTGTTGTTATATTGAGAAATCCGGATGGGATTGGTGCCCACAGTTTGCTTTTTGTGGCATAGGATGAAGTGTATTTTCAGCGTGCAGGTAATGGTAATTCTACGTTAGTAGTGAAACTCTGCCCAAATTTCAAAAAGTTTTTGTTGGTTCGTGTTTTCGAAGGGGTTCGATTCCGGTTTAGGGAGCTAAATCGGGGTTGGGTCCTTTCAGCTTGGTATCAGAGCATTAGGTTATAGGTTCTGTAGACTTCTGTAGTCATGTTTACTTAGGGTATTTGAGTTGATACAGCATGACTGGAGTGATGACCCGACTGGCCAGCGGTACTCATCAATACTTCGGGTGTTGTGTGTCCTCAAATATCTGCAGTTTCATGATTACGTTCCACTTGTTGTGAACGATGTTTTATTCATTAGGATGCCTCCTGACGTGCTTTCCGTGTCGTTTCGGTTGTGGATCCTATTGAGGATCAATCGACGTGTGTTTTGCCAGAGAACAGTGGATTGGGATGAGTATTCCGAGTTCAGTGAAATTGTGTGGCACGGTTTGCCTGGTTGGGTATGTGAGCATCTACATGTTGCCTCAGAGTTGAGAATTGTGGCAGTGATGTTTGCCTGAGTCAGATTGTTGGGTTTGGTGGGCTGATATTGTGTGAGTTCCGGTTGCGACTCCACGGCCTACATTCAGAGTGTTGTGTATACAGTAATGTTTTATCAGGCTACCCAGCAAGCGTAATGTGGAGTGTTTACCCACCTGAGGCAGAGATGCATTGTCCACATGTTTGTCCCTGTTTGCACGAGTTATGTGGCTTCAGAGGGAGCTATGTACGAGGTTCGAGATGAGTTTGAACCTGAGTATCAGAGGGAGTCTGATTGATGTGCCTCGAGACATCCGTGAGGAGCTTAGTGTGTTGCACTCAGCGGCGAGGCTAGTGTGATGGAAAGATGTATACGGTCTTTGATGTGATGGTTTGAGGAAAGGGATTTAGTCGAGATGTTGTGATGAGGTTGAGTTCCGACACCTTGGGGTCATTGACTTCATCAAGCTGTGGTCCTTTTGTTGTGTTGAGGGTCCTCAGATTAAGCAGCAGATCCGCTTGATGGTGACGGAGATTGCATAGTAGCGGACTTGTTCCTGTAGCATGAGTTTGAGCGATCGTTGGTGATCCTTTCACGCAGCAGGTGTCGCTGTGACTGGTGTTCGTGGTACACTTTCAGTTGCTGTTACGGTGGCCAGGAGGGTCACGTTACGTGGGAGCGTCCTCAACCAGCTGTTGTAGCTGTTCGACGGCTCAGAGTCTACAGGGAGATCCTTATGTTGTTCCTGCAGACTGATCAATGTACCCTTTTGACGAGTTATTCAGCAAGTCGCATTTGACGTGGGCGGCTAATTGGGCATGTTGGAGTTCGTGCCATGACCTTGTTTGAGGACAGACTTTTCTCCGAGGTTACTGTTGCTTGATGTCCATGGCGATTGTACCTGCATCTCCACTTCCGAGGTCTTGGAGAGTGTTGTATCCATCCGGAGGTTGTGAGATCCTTGTTGGAGAATATGGGTTAGCCACGGATCTATTATAGCTGGACATTGTGGTTTTGGTGTGATTGTGAGTATGGACTTACTGACGATGCAATTGACTGTGTTCGAGTACCTCGAGAAGGAGGTTGTGTTTCGACGACCAGATTTCCCCGAGATGCTGTTTCGCGGTGATGGTCGAACGGATGGTGGAGACGAGTTATGTTGTTTGCTTAGCACATGTTGTGGATACTATGGTTGCTGTACCTGACATTGGTGACATTGAGGTGATTCCAGAGTTTCCAGGTGTGTTTTGGAGGAGTTACCAGGTGTTCCTCTAGTTCGGGAGATCGACTACACCATTGAGCTTGTACCAGGCGCTGGACTCATTTTACCGGCATCTTGTCATTCGGAGCCAGCGGAGCTGATAGAGCTACAGTTTCGACTCCAGGAGTTACTGGAGGAGGTTTCAGGATATTTCATGCGACCCCGCGTATTTGCGTGGTGTGCTCTTGCATCAGTTGTGCGACTGTTTGTATGATTCGACATGGTGGTACATTGACTACCGGAAGCTTGATTTGCTTCAGGGGAGTGCAAGTATCCTCCGCTTCGGATTGACGATTGGTTGATCAGCTCGCGAGAGCTTCAGTCTTGTCGAAGACTGATTTCGGGTCCGGATACCATCAGTTGAGGACCGATGAGTCAGATGTGGTTTGGACAGCTTTCGGATCTCGGTACGGGCATCAGGAGTTCTTTGTCACACTGTTTGGTTGACCAATGCCCCGTAGATAGTGAGGATTTGATGGACCAGGTGTTCAGACGGATTTTGGACGAGTTTGCGGTCATGTTCGTTGGCAATATCCTGATTTACTCCAGGAGTGTGAGCCAGTACCTGATGCAATTGCGAGTAGTTTTGCAGACTTTGCGAGACGATCAGGTGTTTGTGGAGTTCAGCCAGTGTGAGTTTTGGCCGATTAGCGTGATGATTTTGGACTGTGTGATGTTATCCGAGGGAGTTGGCGTGGATCCTGACCAGATGGAAGCCATGTTGATTCGGAGTTTTCCCTACCATTGTACCAGAGATCGAGAGTCTCTTGAGTTTGGCAGGCTATTACCGACGGCTTGTGCAGGATTTTCCTGGATTGCCACTCTATTTTCCGGATTGACGGAGAAGGCGTAGAGTTCGAGTGGTTCGATGCACGCGAGGAGATTTACTGACTCATGCAGGATGGTTGACCGTTGCTTCGGTGTTGACCTTACCTGACGATCGTGACGAGTTCGTGGGTTATGGCGATGCATCGAGGTATAGATTTTGGTTGTGCTTTGATGCTGTGTAGCAGAGCGATGGCTCATGGTTACGGACAGTGGAAACCTTATAAAGTTACGTATCCTATGTATGATTTGGGTGTGGCTGTCCTTGTGTTAGCACCAGAGAGTTGGAGATACTATAGCTATGGCGTGCAGAGCAGTGTAAGATGTGCACTGATCATTTGAATTTCATCCACTTGCATTTTTCGGCCAGATTTGGGCTTGAGGCAGTGTAGATGAAGGGAGTTTACTATCGACTATGGCTGCACATTTGAATTTGTTCGAGGAAGGCTAGTGGTTGTACTTTGACCATCCGTTTGGGATGATGTTGTTGCTGATGCATTCAGGCGAGAGTCGAGATTTCATGTGTGTGTGACTCGAGTTTCTGTATTAGTCGAGTGTGGGCTACGAGAGCGGTGTTTGAGTGTGGTGAGGTTGAGACTCGTGATTTTGCGCGCGTTTGACGCTAGTGGTACAGAGATGTGTCTGATATTTCGAGTTACTACTCGTGACGCACTATGAAGAACGATATAGCAGCTTGTGCGAGCGCAGCTTGTGTGTGATGATGCCCCATTCGTCGACTGGTGATGGCTAGGAGGCAGAGACTTGCCGAGATGTGTTAGCCATTTGAGATTTCCGGTTAGACGTGACGGTTGCTGCTGTAATTGTGTGTGTGTGTGTACAGTTTGGTTGTGATACCAGTTGTCGGGCCTTTGTGGATCATTTGACGAACTCAGTACAGTTCCTTGTACTTTCGGAGATGATTCCAGTGGTTGGCTGGTATAGCTGTGTTTGATGGAGGTTGTCCATCTAAGTGGTGTACCTGTGTCCCAGTTCGCCGATCGAGGTAATCAGCTACGACTAAGTGTTGGTGAGCTTTGCAGCGAACATTGGAGACCAAATTACGAGCTAGTACCGATTCTTATCCTCAGATTGGCGAGCGATCTTCGAGGATTATTCAGGCCTTGGAGGGCATGTTGTGGACCTCGGTGTTGCAGTTCCGGAGGATTCGGGACCAGCAGTTTCAGCTGTTTGAGGTTGTTTGCAGTACCAGGTTGTTGTCCACTGTGATTTTGATATTATTTGACGTCGTTTTGAGGACGATGTGGTACTCCATTGTGCTGGAGCGAATTTGGGTTGAATTTGAGTTGATGTTTAATTTTGATTTTGTGGAATGTGTTACCACATACTATCAGGTTAGCGGAAATGGGCTGATACATGCTTGAGTTCGATGTTTGAGTTATGTTGATGTGTGCAGATTGAGTTGAGATTTGCTATGTTATTTTGATCCGTGTGTGGTCATTGGCGAGTTTGTATTATGCCGTATAGTTCGGCATCGCCTATAGCATTGGCTTTTGTGCGAGTTGTGTTCCGTATGGCGGAACTATGTTTCAGGTTGTTGCGTGTTGTGTACCCTATCTGTTTCTTATGCATGAACACGTGGCGCTTGTGTGGAGCCAGTTCAGATTTGTGATTTGTGGGTACAGAGATTCCAGCACAGAGCTATCTACTATTGTGGAGTCAGTTGTCAGAGTTGTTCAGTTGAGATTGCCATTGATGAGTTGAGCAGTATGCAGAGGCAGTGCTCCTACTTTTAGCCAACAGACTTGGAAATTTCGAGGTCGAAATTTTTCTAAGGGGGGTGGATTTGTGACGACCCGGACCAGAATCAGCAGTATGATCAGCTTGATTGATGAGTTTGTGTGAAGTCGCAGAATTGTTCGACAGTTATTGAATCGCCAGGCTCGTTAACGACTAAATTATTGGCCGAGAATTGGAGCTGGGTCTCTTCTCGAGAGTCGTTCTATATGTGATTACGAGTTCGTGGGCGGTTCCGGATCGTTATTTGGACGACCGAGGAATTAATTATGAATATTTGAAGTTCAGATTTAAATGGTGGGCTACTTAACGACTAAATTACCGGACGAGAATTTGGTTTCGGTTTCTTCACGGAAGTTGTTCGGAATTTAATTTCGAGTTTGTGGGAACTTCCGGAGCATGATTTTGAGTTACGAAGATTTAGTTGTGATTATTTTCGTTTGTTGATTAATTAGTCGATTTAAATGTGTGTTGATTCAAAGGGTTGACTTTTTATCTGTTTGACTGATATGTTTGACTTTGGGTGATTATTGAAGAGTATGTCGAGACGAGTTCGTGGCCGCGAGAATTATCGGAATCGGAATTACGACGAGGAAGTTACGCGCGTTTCAAGTTCGTCGAAATGGATAAACATGAAGTTTCCGTTTTGGGAAAGGCTATAAATAGAAACTTTCTGTTTTGAGGCAAGTCAACACTTACCACTTTGGGGTTTGACCGAGTTGACTGAGTCAACTCGGTGGTGTGAGGGTGGTGCGACGTGCACAGTGGCTCGCCGGCGGCGAGGTTCCGATCGGCCACCTCCGGCCTCGGGCTTAGGCCCGTTCTCTTCATCTCGATCTCCTTGTTCTATTTCCGGCCTTCTTTCACGGCAAGGCTTGCCGGAAGTGGAGGAATTTTCGGCATGAAATGGAGGGAATTTTGGTGAATTCGGGTTCTCCGTTTTTGCCCGAATTGAGCTGAAATATTGAATGGGCTTTGTAGCTCTCATCACTAGCAAGCTACCATGTAAGTTTGGAGTTCTAATTTTGATTGTGGAAGGAGAATTTTGGATTTGAAATTTGTGTGTTCATTCGGTTTTTCATGAAATTGACCATGTTAGAGTGAGAATTGGACTTCGGTGCAGTTATGGAAGTTGCTCAGTGGGTGATTTTGAGTGGAACAAGGGTTGCTCCACCGTGAAATTCTTCGGCCGGCAGCGGCGCCGCCGTGGGCAGCGGTCAACGGTGGTCAACGGTCAAAGTTTGACTTTTTCGGACTTTCGACAAGTTGCATGTCATTTGACTCGAAATCGCGCCCCGATCGCAGTGGGGAGGTTCGTTTTTCGAGTTGAGCGTCCGAACGTAAAGCGAGGTATTGTGGTATACATATACGGATTTTCGACGATTCGTCGACTTTGGATTTCGTGTTTCCGAGAACGGTGGTTTCTCGTGATTTGTATTGTATTATCGGATTATGACTTTGAATAATGGACTTTGTGAATATTCAGGGGTTTCGTGATCGTTCGTTTGTCGAGGGACATTCCGCCGGATCACGGGTTAACGCGATACGCGTTACGCTAGTCTGTGAGTGGACAGTTTATTTTCACGGAATTATTGCGAGTCCTTTATATACGTTTATGAGTTTGAATATGCAGTAGGATTATGATTTTACGAATATGAGTTTTCGTACGAGATTATGTTTATATTGAGCATGTGTTATGTGATTACTATTTATATGTTGTTATACGTCCACGAGTGGCCCCGTGTGATTTATACACATGCTCTGTACGTGTGAGGAGTTAGAGTCTCCCTCGTGTACGTATACGTGAGGAGTTAGAGTCTCCCTCGTGTACCCGGACGCGTGAGGAGTTAGAGTCTCCCTCGCGTACCATTTGTTGTTTATACTTTCGACTCGCATATGTTTTTAAAAGTATATATTACTTGGTGAAAGACATTTATTTTCGTCCACTCACTCTAACGTGTTTATTGTCTTTCCCCTGGGCTTTTCGGTTTCCGTGCCCAGTTTGCAGTTCAGGCTCTGGTGTCGCACGTCGTGGTCGGAGGCATAGTGCTCGAGCTACTTTGTTTCATCCAGTAGGTTTATTGTTCTACCTACTGTGATATGCGTATACGATTATGTATTAGATGTCGCTCTGAGCTTCCTATTGAAAACGTTATACGATTTTACACTGGATTTCAGTAAAGTGCATATATATTTACTACTTTACTTTACTGTTGTTATATTGAGAAATCCGGATGGGATTGGTGCCCACAGTTTGCTTTTTGTGGCATAGGATGAAGTGTATTTTCAGCGTGCAGGTAATGGTAATTCTACGTTAGTAGTGAAACTCTGCCCAAATTTCAAAAAGTTTTTGTTGGTTCGTGTTTTCGAAGGGGTTCGATTCCGGTTTAGGGAGCTAAATCGGGGTTGGGTCCTTTCAGGAACCGTCCACGAACTCGAAATCACGCATATAACAACTCTCAAGAAGTGACTCAACTCCAGTTCTCGGCCAATAATTAAGTCGTGATCCAACCCGGCAAATCAGTCAATTTACGAAAAACTGCGATTACGCGCTAACTCATGAATTAAGCCGATTACTCTACTGATTCTGTTCCGGGTCATCAAAGAAACATAGAAAAGATAAGTCTTGGAAAATTTCATATGAATATCTTAAAACCATACCTGTTTTTGGAGCGTTAAAAAAAGATATTGAAGGTGATCTAGAGTTGGATTTGGAGCAACTCTTTTGCAGGTGATATAAAAAAACTGGAAAGAATGAGAATGAGAGAGTGCTAATATTTGATATGAAATAAGCTAAATAAATATAATAGTGTTCTTATTCAAAACGAAGTACCCGCTCTACAATCCCAGTGGTTAATGATGCACGTAAGTAACCAAGGGCATTTTGTGACTCGCCTATGAAAAGCTGAATAAAGTTACATCTTCTAAACAGGTCATTTGAGAAATGTACCATTCCAAGTAGTTCTCAATCAAAGTTGTGCAAAGTTTCTGTCATAGCTTGATTACAACATACTTTGGTTCTGAAAATGACTCATTCATCAGTTTTTATTAGGTCCATTTAGATTTTTCCTTTCCCTCATTATGTGCACAAGGCTTTCTTATTTGTATATACATCATACAACACCAACGCAGGTTTGCTCAAAAATTCACATCAAATTCAATTTGGAACTAAACCACATGATCTTTCTCTCTCATCTGTTTAATTTAATTGAGTCTTTATTCCAATGTGTAAATTTTTCATGAATTCCTATAGGTTGTTCAAATATGACAAGATTGATTAAGGACATAAAGAAATTCACAATTGGAATGAGTATCATGGCACGAGTAGCTCTGGAATGGAGACCTCGAGGATTTGATAGTCTTGATTACGATGGACTCCACTATGTCTTGGTGGATGAAGAGGTAATCACAAATGCCAGTATTTATTTAAACGTATTTGTTTTGGTGTCTGGTTACAAATATTTATTGTTAAATGTCAAAGATATGTGGAGTCACTATAAATTATATGCAGCTGAAGTCCCATTGAATGGAAATTAGTTATCTAACAAGAAACTATGGGAAAAATATTCTGAACATTTGACATTCAAACAATGAGTTCAAACCATATTGATTAGGTTATGTGCATTTTACTCTTCCTCTTCCGCATCCTTGCCTATATCCTTCTGTAGCTGCTTGCACATTCACACCATGCAATCGATGATATATGATTGTATAATTTCATATAATTCACAGTATATAACTCATTGGTTACAAATTAGCCAAATCCCTAGCTATATCCTGATCATGCTCATCATTTCATGTCAACACCACTCTTTATCCACAGTAGCAGTTTTAGGATCTTAATGGATTATTTAGGAAATTCATCATCAAATATATTAATGATATACGAATCATACACATAAATACTAATAGGATGAAGCTCCAATGCACCATTTGAAAGGAACTAATTCAAATATGGTCTATAATACAGCGGTATACAGCAATATTTACAGTAACCACTTTCAGTAGGTTGGTAAACCTATATTTCTAATGGGAATACCATATTTGAAATTTGGTAATGAGTACGGTGTGTAGTTATACCTTTTCAGGGTCTATTAGTCAATATTTCTTTTCCTTTGTCACACGAATTTTAGCTTATAATTTAGCAGGTCAAATGCTTGAAAGTTTGCTTCAAATATATTTCCTGAACTGTATAACAGAGATATGGTGCAAATACCTCATTATTGCTTCTCTTCTGTTTGGTTGCCTTCAACATAAGTATTGGATTTCATAATGAGCATAAGTATATAGGATATCGATAGGAAGTTGTATTAACAGACAAAAGTTTGAATAGCACCATCTCTTTAAAGTTATCAAATACGAGTAATCATTTTTTGCTTCCAACAAAACAGTATCGACAAATGTAATTTATATAAAAGGATATCATGCTTATCATTTCATGGAATGATAGAACTTTGTTTATTTATTGTTTTAATATATGCAGTGTTCATCGATTCATGCCATGATTGAAGAATGTTATCATGGACATATGCCGAAACTTATGAAAGTAGGACAAGTATACGACATTTCTTGGTTTGGTTCAAAGATAGACACTGCCAGACAGAAGGTCTGCAATGCTGATATCATCTTGACATTCACTGCAAAGATAATTTTCAATGAGTTGGACAGGATATGCCCAAGATACCAAGATATGCTTTCAAGTTTCTTGAATTTTCCCAGCTTGGTGATGAGGCGGAATTTCAATCCGTGCTTGCAGGTGACAGACGAAACATATTCATCACAATTTTATGATCTCCATAAAAATATAGTGACATTTTCAGTTTAATAACTGCAAGATTTCTACGGTGCATCAAAGCTGTCAAAGAACAGCAGCAGGTTGGTGTGAAAAATTCAAAAAAAAGAGGAGATTAGGACTGATCTTATATTCATGTTTGAGGGGTAAGTTGATCTACACCCTCTTGCACATGTACTTCTAGTCTACAGTTATATTTCCCTGCACAATGCATCTTTGATAAATTACAGTAATTTATCAAAGTTACCTACACTTAGTGCATTAGATCTCAATTATGCTTTGTTCGATAAAATTCATTTGAAGAGGCTGAATGATTTTTCTGGTTCCATAATCATAACAAAACAAAAAAAACATCATGTTCCAAATTTCTGTAGCCATCTATACTATTCTCACTGTGTCTATTCCAAATTTCTGTAAAATGTATATGAAATACATGAGCCCATTAATGAAAAAAGGAGAATGCATGGAAATAGAATATATTATTATCTCACAAGATTATCATACCCATCCCATTATACAATATTCATGTTTTATATTGTCTTTATCTTTATTACTCAATTTTTGATATTGATTAATAAAATGATGTAGTACACTGCTATATAGTCAGATTTTGATCTCAATTCATATTCCTCTATCCTAAATCTGATATCCCACAGTTTGGATGCTGATTTTTCAATATTGTGTTTTCTTTCTAAGAGTCGTTATCAAGGAATCCCTATATAAGATATTCCAAATATTATTGATTTCGTACATATTTGACATTTATTCTACAGGCGAGAAGAATTAAAGATTGCATTATGGGGAGATTTGCCAGGTCATTTCCTATGGAAGAAGTCAGGAACTATGATGAACCTGTACTTGCAGTCTTCACCGACATGAGGATCACCAAATACGAAGGTATTGTTTATTTTTATCTTATCAGTCAGTAGTTGTTGTCAAACAAGTTTTTCATTTATTTCTCCTGTTTGCTTTTCCAATGACTTTTTTGTGATCTAACTATGTTCAGTTATGAATTTTCTGTTTGCAGGACGAGTGAGTTGAAAGGACCCAACCCCGATTCAGTTACCTAAACCAGAATCAAACCCTTTCGAAAATACGAACCAACAAAAATTTTCAAAATTTCGACAGAGTTTCGATACTAACGTGGAATTGCCATAACCTGCACCCAGAAAATAACACTTCATCCTATGCCACAAAAACCAAACCGTGGGCACCAATCCCATCCGGATTTCTCAACATCAATATAATCAATAACAGTAGACAAACTGTACTATGTATATATGTATATCCGAGAAAATCCGTATAAACACGTATCAGAATGTATCAGAGAGACCTCTAGTATAAAATATATACAACATATACATCAGTAGGCGAAACAAGAACCTACTGGAAAACTCAGGTGACTCTGATCACTAGCCTCCAAACCGCGACGTGAAAAACACCAAACCTGAACTGCAAACTGGGCACGGAAACCGAAAAGCCCAGGGGAAAGACATGAAACACGTTAGAGTGAGTGGACGAAAATAAATGTCTTTCACCAAATAATATATATGTTATAAAACATATGCGAGTCGAATGTACAACAATTAAAGGGTACGCGAGGGAGACTCTAACTCCTCACGCGTCCGGGTATATGAGGGAGACTCTAACTCCTCACGAATACAAACACGAGGGAGACTCTAACTCCTCACGTGCACAGAGCATGTGTGTAATCACACGGGGCCACACGTGGACACATAACAACATATAAGTATAATCATACAACACATGCTCAATATAAACATAATCTCGTACGAAAACTCATGCTCGTAAAAACCATAATCAAACAGCATGCCCAAGTTCATAAAACGTATATAAAGGACTCGCAATAATTCCGTGAAAATAAACTGTCCACTCACAAACTCGCGTAGCGCACACTCGCGCTAAACCCGTGGTCCGGCGGAAGATCCCTCGCCTGAAGCACGATCACGATCCAGATCATGATCTCGATCTCCTGAACATTCACAAAACATAACTGATCAATAACGTAATCCACAACACTGTACTGGTGCACGGAAACCAACCGTTCCCGGAAATACGAAATGCAGTGCAAAATGAATTACGAAATTCCCGAAATCCCCACTCGAAACCTCGACTGAAAATCGGCTAATTAGATCGACCCAAAAATCTCTGGACGACGATTAGGGCGCGATTACGAGAAAAACGACATTAAAAACACTAAAATCCAAAAAGTCAACAGGTCGCCGGAGCTCCGTCGTTGACCGCCGCCGCCGGCGGCGGCGCGCCGTCAACCGAAGAGTTTTCCTGGCGACCGAGCTGCCACAATAATCTCCTCGACAAGGCGAGCAACTTTAATGAAGGAGCCACCACCATCCAACCACCACCGTGGCCGGAATCCAGCTCGAAAGCCACGGTGGCCCAAACCCCTCCGGCTAACTGTTCGATCGCCTTCGGTCCTCCGTCCACGGCGTACGGCTGCCCTCCAAACCTGTCCCAAAAGGACCACCATGCACCACTGATAAAAAGCCCCTAACCCTCCGACCACCACCGTGGCCGGAGCGCCACCGTCACCGAAACCCAAACTGGCCGGAAAACTTCTCAACTTCTCACCGTGATTTCTTCCTCAATTCTCAATCAATTCACACAATTCCAAAGGCAAAACACCATAGAATCACAAGAGGAACACTTTACCTTCAAGGGTCGTGGCCTAAAGTGGCCGGAATCGGCCGGTCCGGCGATGGAATCCAAACGGCCCGTTTCTCCTCCTCGGTCAACGTCAGTCACCGCGGTCAACGGTACTGTTTCGGTCAACTCGGCCCAAAATCAACTTTTCGACAATTTTACGACTATTTTCGATATTTATACTCATCCCTCGGGTCGATCGACGGTCCGAAACGAATATACAAAATGATTCGGATAAACTCGAAACAATCGGATAAACTCGTCGGAACCCAAAACTTCAAATAATCATAAAATATTCCTCGGTTATCGGAAAAATCTTCCGGAACCGCCCACGGGCTCAAAATCACGTATTCTACAATTTCCGTGAAGATACCCAACTCAAATTATCAACTGAAAACATAGTCGGGAATCAAATCGGCAAACCACACAATATCGTAAAACTGCGACTATAACCAAATCTCGAGAATCGTGCCAAACACACAACTGATTCTGGTTTGGGTCGTCACATGAGTGCATCCAACACAAATCATACATGCATCCTTCTCAATCCAGATATTGAACAACCAGAGAAATTTAAAACTGAGTAAGTACAACATGCTAAAATTCTCTGCTGATCGCTTATTTAACATTGCGAAGAAGATTTTCATTGTTTATTTAACAGCTCAATGACTCACCATTCAAGATAATTCTCAGGTTCAGGAGTATTAATATGGGTACCGCTTCAAGTACTGCTGTATAGTATATATAACTATCAACTACATTGTTTACAAGTCTAGAAATAACTAGCTTATCATAACATCACATGTTCTGATTTGAATGTTTAATTAGATCAGTACAATTTTCATCTATTATAACATTGGCAATGTTCAATACATCATCTCACAAATGACCGTTTTAACTATTAGGAGTAGTATTAAATGTAATTTCAACGATGACTGACAATTATGATGAAGTACAACTACTCTTTAATATGATGCATAATCAGCTTCATTCTGTTTATGCATATTAATAATATACCTGCCCTTCTCACCTACAATGGCACTGCGTATTTACCATGGAACAGAATGATGATATGCATAATTTTCTTTTACTATTTCTTGAACTGCCTGCATCTCAGGGAACAATAAAAACATCGCATATGGTTTCTAGCTATTTCTAACCAGATATGAACTGTATGATTATAAAATTGTTTTTTTATGATAGTGAAAATTTCAATTTCAGGTTCTCAAGAGTAGGGGACAAGATCAGGGTCTCTGGTGCATACACAAATTTAACGTTGTCAGGGGAAATCAGCAAAGCAGATCGGAAAATTATTACAGAACTGAAGGCACTGGATCCTGCAATACACGCAGTGTGTAACAATGCAATCTATCCATGATAATTTTTTTTAAAAAAATTTAGAACTTTAGGTCATTAAGTATAATTATGAATTTATAATATTTGCATCACATGAATTGTTCAAATATTTGGATTATGCAGCGTAGGGAGATGGTTTTAGTTTGCCATTTTTACACAATATCAACCTTCGGCTAATCCTCATAACCAGATTTAGAATAAACCCTGCATATCTAGATGGAAAAGAAATTTTAGCTATCCCAATATTCATATCCAAAAATAATTGAAATGACCTAAACATTTGGAATATGCTACATGTGAATCTTATAAATATCAGTGTTTTCTGTGACCAAGTATGTTTATTCAGGATTTAAACAAACATACAATCCAACTGACCACATAACATTGATATCCTATAAAAAACATTAACATATTTTGAATGATCACACTATTCATAAATCCTAAATTTATTATACTATGTCACAGCTTTTATACATAACTATCTCTTTTTCATTGATTAAATAACTATTGCAGACAAAGTCTGTGTGGTGTACGACAGTTGTGGCAATGTTTTTTGCGGAAAATGGATGGTGGTACAATTCCTGTTCCCATGACAAGTGTTATAAAGTTATGCTAAAGAATGAAGAAGGCGAAGATAATTATTTCTGTTTGACTCATGGAGAAAACAAACCAAAAAAAAGGTTTCCTCTTTTCTTCATTCATGTGCATAATTTCCCAAATTCATGTTCTGTTTCACTGCAAATGTTATTTATCTGACCCAAACATGTGCATGTGCAACTATATATCCAGTTATAGGGTCTTCATGATAATCGAAGATGAACATGACCAAGTTAATCTGACTTTGATGGGAAGATCAGCTGAGGAATTTTTCAATGCAATGTGCCAGGACCTATTGTACAAAAGATTTTATGAAACAGAAGCAACCCTCCCAATTGAGATCAATTCCAAAGTTGGAGAGACTTTTATCTTTGAAATAAATATCAACAACCGATGTCAATTTTTCCTCAGGTCGACCCTTGAAGATGATAATTCTAAAAAGAGAAAGTCAACAGATGAAGAACCTGCAAAAGAAGTTGAAATGAACAACCCATCTTGGAGACTCCACCAAAACCATCGGTTGTAAAGAAGCGTGGGAACAAGGCTGTTGCGAAGAAATTATTTATCAATGAAATGAACAAAAAGGGGAACAAGTATAAATAGATTTCTTCCATACACTATTTTAGCAATTATACTATTTTTGAAAATATAAAATAGAACTTTCAAATATTTGCTTATATTCAGGGATGAAGATGCTGACACTTCAATGGCATAGCTACAAGTTCCCAAAAAAGTAGGTGCATCATTCTATGTTGAAAATTGATAACTGTGATGATTTGACAACAAATATGTGGCACTTTAAGTTTCCTTAGATTCATAATATTAGTTATAGTATCTAATTTAGCAAGTAATCTGTAGCTTTTCAACTGTCATGGTAAAACTAAACTATCCAAATACAACTATAATATGTTTCGAATCAAATCATAGTTAGTTTGATTTCAAGATACATCCGGCTATTGACACTACAAGAAAACAACACTTAGACCACGGAAACGTAATTGTTCCGTGGTCCAAGTGACACTTGGACGACGGAGACTTTTCCGTCGTCCAACTAACACCTGGACGACGGAGAATACCATCTCCGTCGTCCAGGTGATCACCTGGAGGACGGACCGACACGCCGTGGTCCGAGTAACGTACTTCCACTTAGACGACGTACCGACACCTCCGTCGTCTAAGTGAAGCATTATATAAGCCCGATGCCAAACTGTCTTCATTCCATCCGATACTCAATTAATTAATTCATTCCATTCGAAGAAGAATTGAAGGAGAAGGAGAATGAGAAGGGAGAAGGCCGAGAAGGATCAGGATCAGGGATATCCGCTGACTAGCTAGCTAGCTTAATTAACTGATATCGAGAAGGCCAGCAGGTACGTACGCAGTTAAAATTTGTTTAATATATATTTAGTGAAAACGTACGTACATACATGCATGGATGTTAGCTATATATACAGATTAAATTACGTACGTACGTAATTGATGGATCGATGTAGATCGAGTACGTATAATTAAGCGTAAATTAATGGACTAATATATATATATATATATTGTGACGACCCGAACCAGAATCTGATGCATATTTGGCACGATTCTCGAGATTTGGTTATAGTCGCAGTTTTACGATATTGTGTGGTTTGTCGATTCGATTCGCGACTATGTTTTCAGTCGAGAACTTGAGTTGGGTGTCTTCACGGATATTGTAGCGTACGTGATTTCGAGCTCGTGGGCTGTTCCGGAAGATTTTTCCGATAACCGAGGAATATTTTATGATTATTTGAAGTTTCGGGTTCCGACGAGTTTATCCGATTGTTTCGTGTTTATCCGAATCATTTCGTATATTCGTTTTGGACCGTTGATCGACCCGAGGCGCGAGTATAAATGTCGAAATAGTCGAGAATTGTCGTAAAAACACTGTTTTCCGTTGACCAGTCGTTGACTTTCCAAAATTGGAAAGCTGACCCGTTGACCCGATAAGGAAAGTTTCCCAATTTGGTTTGACCGTCCGACGACCTACTTTCCGGCCACCTCCGGCCACGGGACAGGAGATCCAGATCGAGATCGGGATCGTGACCGTGCTTCTGGCAAGGGATCTTCCGCCGGTCCTCGAGATTAGAGCGAGTGTGCTTTTTGCTCACTTGTGAGTGGACAGTTTATTTTCACGGAATTGTTGCGACTCCTTTATATACATTTTATGATTTGAGCATGCAGTATGATTATGGTTTTACGAGCATGAGTTTTCGTACGAGATTATGTTTATATTGAGCATGTGTTATGTGTTTTTATTTATATGTTGATATATATCCACGAGTGGCCCCGTGTGATTTATACACATGCTCTGTACGCGTGAGGAGTTAGAGTCTCCCTCGTGTATGTATACGTGAGGAGTTAGAGTCTCCCTCGTGTACCCGGGCGCGTGATGAGTTAAAGTCTCCCTCGCGTACCAATTGATTGTTTATACTTTCGACTCGCATATGGTTTTAAAGTATATATAACTTGATGAAAGACATTTATTTTCGTCCACTCACTCTAACGTGTTTATTGTCTTTCCCCTGGGCTTTTCGGTTTCCGTGCCTAGTTTGCAGTTCAGGTTTGGTGTTTTCACGTCGGGGTGGAGGCTAGTGATCAGAGTTACCTGTGTTTTCAAGTAGGTCCTTGTTTCGCCTACTGATGTGTATATTGTATATGTTTTACTTTAGAGGTCGCTCTGATACGTTCTGATACATGTTTATACGGATTTTCTCGGATATATACATATATATTACAGTATTATTTACTGTTTATGACTCATATTGATGTTGAGAAATCCGGATGGGATTAGTGCCCACGGTTTGGCTTTTGTGGCATAGGATGAAGTGTTATTTTCTGGGTGCAGTTTATGGTATTTCCACGTTAGTAACGAAACTCTGCCGAAATTTTAAAATTTTTTTGTTGGTTCGTATTTTCAGAAGGGGTTCGGTTTCGGTTTAGGTAACTGAATCGGGATTGGGTCCTTTCATATATGTAATAATTAATTAATTATAATATTTTGTAGCAGTATGGACAAGAGTTGGATGAAGTTGAAGAATAGATGTGATGTCCGGTATATGGATGGAATTAGCGAATTTGTGAATTTTGCGATAGAACATGGTCAGGAAAAGAAGCGTTTCAGGTGTCCGTGCCAGAAATGTCTTAATTGTCAGTATGCGGAGGTTAATGTTATGGTGCAACACCTGTACGAAAATGGTATGATGTGGAGTTACACTACATGGAGCGAGCATGGTGGAGCAGTAGAGTTCAGCGCAGCAGACTTCAGCTCAGGGTACAGTTACCATGGTGCCTCATCCAGCGGCAGTGGTGCCGGACCCCCAGCTTGCAACCCAACTGCAGATTTGGTCCATGATGCGTTTCCAGGATGTAGTCATGGTGGATACCAACACCAAGATGGAGGTTACAGTACCACTAATGAGTATGATGACACATTTCCCGCTGCTAGCTTGGCCACTGACACCAGTGAGATGGATAAGTACAACCGGATGCTACTTGAAGCGCAGACCCCAGTGTTCCCTGGATGTCGAGAGAATGTGTTGCAATATGTGATGGAGCAAATGAAGATAAAAGTGAAGCACAAAATGTCAGTGAGTGCTTTTGACGAAATTCAGGAGCAAATATGTAAGTTGCTTCCTGATGATCACATTCTTCCTAAATCTCATTATAAGGTTAAAAATATCTTGAGCAGCCTCGGCCTAAAGTACAGGATAATTGACGCATGTCAGAATGATTGTGTGCTATTTTACAAAGAGTATAAAGATTTGGACTATTGTCCCGTATGTGGCCAGTGCAGATTCCAGCTGAATAGGAAGAGTTCGAAAAAGAGAATTCCTGTGAAAGTTGTTCGGTATTTTCCCTTGATTCCCAGATTGCAGCGCCTGTACATGTCTCTACACACAGCAGAGGCGATGCGATGGTACGCAGAAAAGCGAATAGATGACGATGTCCTGCGACACGCCGCGGATGGGGAGGGTTTCAAACATTTCGACAGAGAGTTTGGAGACTTTGCTTCAGAGGTTAGAAATGTTAGTCTCGGCCTATCTATAGACGGATTCAATCCTTGGGGAAGTAATAGCTCCGCCGTCAGCACTTGGCCAGTTATTCTGATGCCGTACAACTTGCCTTCGTGGATGTGCATGAACAAGGAATTTAATTTCCTTACTGTACTAATTCCAGGTCCTAAATCTCCAGGGAAGTGCTTAGATGTCTACCTCAGACTTTTGATCGACGAGCTGAAACTGTTGTGGCAAAATGGAGTCCCAACTTATGACAAATTCACTGACACGATGTTCACGGTGAGGGCTGCCGTAATGTGGACGATCAGCGATTTTCCAGCTTATGGGATGTTGGCAGCCTGGAGGACAAAAGGATATAATGGATGTCCTATATGTTTGGACGACGTGAACTCTAGTTGGCATGCGGGGAAGGTGTGTTACTTGGGTCACCGTAGATGGCTTCCTCACGACTACCCGTGGCGACAGGATGAAGCTCATTTTGACGGGACGGTAGAGAACAATCCTAAACCCCGTAGTTGGTCGGGCGAAGAGATTGTAGAGAGGTTGAGCTATTTCGACTTTGGTGTGTTGAGAAATGACGCGGATGTAAAGAAATGCAATCCAATTCCTCCACATGATCTGAGCTATTGGGATCACAAGAGTATATTCTTTAAACTCCCTTACTGGTCGAAGTTGAAGCTGAGGAACAACTTGGACGCGATGCACATAGAAAAGAATGTGTGCGACAGCTTAGTGGGAACAATTCTCGGTATTAAGTTCAAGACTAAAGATACTCCCAAAGCGCGCAAAGATTTGGAATCAATGAATCTACGTCGTCCCTTGTGGTTGAGGAGGGATAGGAAAGGAGTGTACAACAAGATGCCAGCTGCACCTTACACAGTGAAGTCGACGCTTAGACGTTCTGTATTTCACTGGTTTAAGGGCGTTCGTTATCCGGCTACGTATGCAGCTACTATAACTGGAGCAGTGGACGAGGTGCAACACAAGTTTGTTGGTCTAAAGACACATGACTATCACGTTATGCTGCAACGTCTGATTCCAGTGGTAATTCGACCATACTTGCCTCGGGACGTCGTATAACCAATAGTGGCATTGTGCAGGTGGTGGCAGAGGTTATGCGCCAGAGAATTATAGAAGTCAGATGTGGTGGAATTGCAACAACAAATTGTGCACATCATTTGCAAACTAGAGAGGATTTTTCCCCCTTCTTTCTTTGACATCATGATTCACCTAATGATCCACCTGCCCGAGCAGGTGCTCATTTCTGGTCCGGTCCAGTACACTTGGATGTATCCTCAAGAAAGGTACGTACAACTAATTAATTTGTTCCACTGGAGATTATATACTAGCTAGCTATATGTACTTATTCTTATTGTACGTTTGATTTTGTAGACAGCTTGGATAGTATAAGTCATTCGTCAAAAACATGTTGGCCCCGGATGGCTCCATAGCAGAGACATACCTAATGCATGAGTGTGTTACTTATTGCAACAGGTACCTCAAAGATCCACCATCTCCCACTGCCTCCGATCGCAGTGCCCGCATCAATCTTTCTGTCGTCACCAATGTCGTCCGACCGTTTAGAGGAGTATTAAAGGAATCGTTAACACGGGAAGAACTTATTGAGTGCTTATTGGGTAGTGTTGCGAGACTGTGATGAAGTTGAGCCGTACATGATGTCATACAGGGAGAGGCTTCAGGCGTTAAATCAAAACAAGAGTTCGGCGTGGATTGAGAAAATGGTTAAGAAGAAGTTTCCCGATTATTTCTTCCAACGGGTACGTACGTACGTCTCGGTATTTAATTAGTAATTTATATATGTACATATCGATCATGTTTGGAGAAAGTAATTAAACCCTTATATTAATTTGCTTTTTTTGCAGATGATTGATCTGCAAAAATATGAAAACCACGGGGGGTGGTGGTCATGGCCAAAGCACTTGCTAGCAGGGAAGCCAGTTAAACACTATATTTATCCCGGATGTTTTGTGAACGGTGTAAAGTTCCATTCATTGGCCCGAGACGAAGGAAGAAGAACACAAAACAGTGGGGTAGCGGTTGAGAAAGACAATGATCTATATTACGGGGATATTGTATATATGGTTCAGCTATGTTACGGGAATGATGTCAACGTTTTCCTATTCAAGTGCAGATGGTTCAAGCGTACAAAGGAAGACCTGAGACTATTATTAGTCGATACAAACTCAAGCTGGTATGAGGATGAGCCTTTCGCTCTCGCCACCTTAGTTCGGTAGGTGTTCTATCTCGACGATCCGAAAGCCGGTGAAGGGTGGAAAATAGTGAACCATATCTCTCATCGAAGAATATGGAATACAGAGACAATTGAAGGGACATCGGCGACGACTGAAGATGCTGCTGAACCAGAAAGAGACATTCCTGCCTATCAAGAGCCTAATATTTCTGTCATCCGCTCCGATATAATTGACCTGGTTCAAGATGATGAACGGTTACCCATGCCTGATGGTTGTACAGATCTAACTGAAGATGAGATTATCGAGGAGGTAGATGAAGAAGACGAGCAGGAAGAGGACGCGGACGACGAGTCAGGTTATTCGTCGGACGATGTTGAGTATGATGAGGAGGATGAGCAATCGGATAACGGGGATGAAGATGATGACGATTATGACGAAGAGTACAGCCACACGACGAGGATTATTAATTGGTAATTAATTATTTTAATTATTGTAATATATGATCGATGCATGCTCGATCATATATATCGGATCGACCAACGTACGTAAACTAAATTAAATTAATTAATTAATCCGAATTATTTCTCCTGGACAACGGAGAAATTAATTCAGGTTGTCGCCTTTGGGTATTTTGGCTATCTCCCTAAATCCTCGACCCTAAATCTAGCAAATCGGATCGATCGATCATTTATTTAATTTTTTTTTGATTCAAAATAATTGAACGGACACACAAATGACCCTGGACGACCTAAACCCTAAACACACATGAAGATGTTATTTGTTTCTTCTCAAGAGTCAAGACCTCACCCACTGTTGCAAGAAAGGTCGTAGCTGTTTGCATTGTTGCCCTAACTGCCCTTTCCACCAGAAAATCCGACTCTTGGTACATGGACAACGGTTGCTCGAAGTACATGACTGGCGAACGGAAATGGTTCACTTCCATGGATGATACTCATCCAGTTGGTGATGTCATGTTTGGTGATGGAGCCAAAGCAGATATTATTGGAAGTGGGACGGTTGACACTCTTGGTCTCCCAGGCTTGAAGCACTACAAGAAAAATGCACTTTGACCACAGAAACTTCTCCGCGGTCTAAGTGAACACTTAGACGACGGAGATGTCTTTTCCGTCGTCTAAGTGAAACTTAGACCGCAGAGAAAATTTCCGCGGTCTAAGTGTTACTTAGACGACGGAAAAAGATATCTCCGTCGTCTAAGTGAAATTCCAAAAATTTAAAAATTTCACTTAGACCGCGGAGAAAGTTTCCGCGGTCTAAGTTTTCACTTAGACGACGGAAAAAGACATTTCCGTCGTCTAAGTACTTTAACCCTAAACCCTAAGGCCCTTTCCCCTAAACCATGTTTTCACTTAGACGACGGTAATGTGCATTTCCGTCGTCCAAGTAAGAACTTAGACGACGGAAATGTGCATTTCCGTCGTCTAAGTGAAAATTTCGTAATTTCACCTAAGACAACGACCATCTAGGCCATGTCCCAATGCATATTCTTTTCGTCGAGACCATAGAGTAAACAATGCTTGGAGTGTGTGAAAGGACCCAACCCCGACTTAGTTCCCTAAACCGGAATCGAACCCCTTCGAAAACACGAACCAACAAAAACCGTAGAAATTTGGGCAGAGTTTCGTTACTAGCGTGGAATTTCCATTACCTGCACGCGGAAAATACACTTCATCCTATGCCACAAAAAGCAAACCGTGGGCACCAATCCCATCCGGCTTTCTCAATATATCAACAGTAAAGTAAAACAATAAATATATCTACACTTTACTGAAATCCGGTGTAAAATCGTATAACATATTTAACAGGAAGCTCAGAGCGACTTCTAATACATAATCATATACGTATACCACAGTAGGTAGAACAATAAACCTACTGGAAGAAACAAAGTAGCTCGAGCACTATGCCTCCGACCACGACGTGCGACACCAGAGTCCGAACTGCAAACTGGGCACGGAAACCGAAAAGCCCAGGGGAAAGGCAAATAAAAACGTTAGAGTGAGTGGACAACAATAAACATATGCCTTTCACCAGTTTATATACATACTCAATATAAAACAGTGCGAGTTCGGAAAACATAACAACACACACATATATATGGAGGTTGTCGGGCGAATCTCTCAAGCCCGACGTCAGGTGAATCGCTCAAACCTGACGGTGAAAGGCCAGGGGAATCTCTCAACCCCGGCGGCACTCAGGGGAATCTCTCAACCCTGCTTCAGAGGAATCTCTCAACTATGGGCCAGAGGAATCTCTCAACTCTGGTAGCATCGATGCTATAAATGCCATCACCTATAAACACATAATAACACCTCCGAAAATAACATATATCTCATTCATCGTATAATTTAAATACGGAAATCAATAAATCCACGAACTCGCAAAATCAACAGTGAAAATAGAAACTTGTCCACTCACAGTCTGGCGTAACGCGGTTCGCGTTAACCCGTGATCCGGCGGAAAGTCCCTCGCCAAACGAACGATCACGAACACCTGAATAATCACAATATCCAATTCTCACAAACATAATTCGACAATTCAAATTAAATCACGAGAAACCACCGTTCTCGGAAACACATAATCTGATCACGACAAACTGTCGGAAATCCGGAAATCACACCTCAATACCTCGCTGTAATTTCGGATGCTCAAATCGAGAAACGAACCTCCCCACTGCGATCGGGGCGCTATTTCGAGTGAAATGACATGCAACTTGCCGAAAATCCCAAAAAGTCAAAGTTTGACCGCCGCCCACGGCGGCGCCACCTCCGACTTGAAAATTTTCCGGCGGAGCAACCCCCATTCCATGCAAAATCATCCACTGAGCAACTTTGTCAACTGCAACAAAGGCCAATTCTCACTCTAACTCATCCAATTTCACGAAAAAGTGAATTGATTCACAAATTTCAAACCCAAAATTCTCCATATACACATCAAATTGAATCACCAAACTTACAGGGTAGCTTCATGGTGATGAGGGCTACAAAGCCCACCCCAAAATTCAGCTCGAATCGGCCAAATTTGATGGACCCGAAATCACAAGTTTCCTCTTGAATTTGGCCGGAAATTTCTCCTAATACCGGCCACCTCGCCGTGAAAGGCGACCGGAAGTGGAACCGTGAGGCCGATACGCACCCAACGAGTCCTCCCCCGTGGCCGGAGACGGCCGGACAAACTCGCCGCCGACAACCTACCGTGGCCACCGTCGATCTTCAACTTTCAGCTATGTTTGACTCGGTCAACTCCCCATTATGGCAAGTTTGACTTGCCCAATATGGCAACTGCTATTTATAGACTTACCAAATAAGGAAACTTCGTATTTATCCTTTTCAACGAACTTTAAACACGCGTAACTTTCTCGTCGTAACTCCGATTCCAATAATTCTCGTGGCCATAAACTCGTCTCGACATACTCTTCAATAATCACCTGAAGTCAAACACATCGACCAAATGGATAAAAAGTCAACCCTTTAAAGCAACACACATTTAATTCGACTAAACAAACAACAACGGAAATATTCGCAACTAATTCTTCGTAACTCAAAATCATGCTCCGAAAGTTCCCACAAACTCGAAATTAAATTCTGAACAACTTCCGTGAAGAAGCCGAAACCAAATTCTCGTCCGATAATTTAGTCGCTAAGTAGCTCACCATTATAATCCGATTATGCCGAAACTTCAAATATTCATAATTAATTCCTCGGTCGTCCAAATAACGATCCGGAACCGCCCACGAACTCGTAATCACACGTACAACGACTCTAGAGAAGAGACCCAGCTCCAATAATTTAGTCGTTAACGAGCCTGGCGATTCGAATAACCGTCAGACAACTGCGACTACGCAGTAACACATCGATCAAGTTGATCATACTGCTGATTCTGGTCAGGGTTGTCACAGTGTGAGTGTCGACGGTTTTAAAATATGACTTACGGATTTTCGTGTATCCAGGTTTCCGGTTTGTAAAAATTTTGGATTTGCGGTTAACTGTGCCGATGAAACCCTGAACGAACTCAGTATTTAGTGGAAATTATTCCACTTATATATGGTGTTATGGTGAGTATATCCAACGGTCGTTTTTTCCAAATTCAATTTCGTTAATATCGATGTGCAATGAGCCTATACGTACCGACACTTAAGTTATACATATTAGTAAATACTTAACAAGTTTGAATACGCAAATTAGTTCATTGTCTTAAATCCCACTTTTTATATATACGATTCTTTAATCGATATTTTACGACAATTCCATTCAAATTACAGGTCCAAAAATTCATTACAAATTATTTTTAAAAAATAATTTTACGGAATTTTCACCTAGACCACGGAGATGAGTATTTTTTAAATTAAAAATTAGAAAATTCACTTAGACGACGGAAATACTCATCTCCGTGGTCTAAGTGAATTTTTAAAATTTTAATTTTAAAAAATAATTTTTTATTTAAAAAAAAATTTAAAAATTAAAAAAAAATTTATTTTAAAAATTCACTTAAACCACGGAGATGAGTATTTCCGTCGTCTAAGTGAATTTTTTAATTTTTTTTTTTTTAAAATAAAAAAATTATTTTTTAAAATTAAAATTTTAAAAATTCGCTTAGACCACGGAGATGAGTATTTCCGTCGTCTAAGCGAATTTTTAAATTTTTAATTTCTGGCGGTGTTTTTCCCACTTAAAATTTGACAAAAATTTAAATCCACTTAGACGACGGAAATTTGTCATCTCCGTCGTCTAAGTCAAAATAATTGGCGGTATTCTTTCCCGCTAAAATTTTGGCAAAAATTTAAATCACTTTGACGACGGAAATACTGATTTTCCGTCGTCTAAGTGTTTTAAAACTCTATAAATTCATCATTTTCTCAATCTCTCTTCATTTTTTCCTCTCCCTCAATCCACTCTCCCTCTCCCTCCCTCCCTCTTCATCTCTCCCTCCCCCAATCAAACCACCCACCATATATCATCACCATCACCATCCACTATCATCATCACCACCACCACCATCGCCGCCACCACCGACATCACCACCGTTGCCGCCATCACCGGCATCACCACCGTCGCTGCCACCACCACACACCACCACCACCTACAACGTCGCCTCCACCACCACCACACACCACTAGCTACCGCCTACATTGTCACCTCCACCACCGGCCTCCACATTCCGGTAACCACCACCGGCGCCGCCACCACCACCGCCGCCTATAATTAGTTTAGTTTTAGCTTAATTTTGTTTATTTAGGCTAGATTAATTTACTTTATTATGTTATGAATTTTGTATTCATTGTATTTAAATCCATAATAATTTAAATTATTTATTCATTATGAATTTTGTACGTATTATATATTATTAATAATTAATATTCAATAAATTTTGCAATATTATGAATATTGATATACAAAAAATTAAATAAAAAATTCATTAAATGCTAATTATTAAATTATTAATTAGCATTTCATGAATTTTTCATTTAATTTTTTTTTATAAAATCACCACTTAGACGACGGATATGGCGATTTCCGTCGTCTAAGTGTCAAAGTGAATTTTTAAATTTTAATTTTTTTTAAAAAAATAAAATTATTTTTTTAAAAAAAACATTACGGATTCACTTAGACGAGGGAGATGACAATCTCCGTCGTCTAAGTGAATTTTCAAATTTTTAAATTTTTTTTTAAAATTAATTTTTTTGTTGTGATAAAAAATTTAAAAATTCACTTAGACGACGGTGAGTACTTCCCGTTGAATGGGTACCGGGCGTCGGAGATTGGAAGGGGTCGACGTCATCACCGCTCGAGATGAATGGGGGAGCGGGAATTTCCCCAGAGGGCGCTACGGACAGACCAGATGATCCGTCCGGATTGAGAGCGTCGTTGCCCTCCTGTTGAACCCAACCGACTTGGGCCGCCAACATTCGGAGCATCTCATCTTCTGCCTCCTGTTGGGCTTTCTTCTTGCCGGATGTGGTCTTTGGCGGAGCCATTTAAACCTAAGAGTACGGTGTTAAAATACCTACTTAGCATAATAATTACAACTTAAAAATTTACGCTAATTAATTAAGTACGTTTAAGATTTAAATAGAGTACACTAGCTTGGCATTTTCGGTCGTTCAATGGACGTGCGACCCGCGCGATAAAGTGTAAATTTTCAATTAATCAGCCTGGTTAAATCGAAAAATATGGCCAGTTAGGGATAGAGATAACGCGAGAGGCAGGACTAATTTCGACAAAAGTCTTTCTTAGTCCAAATCCTGTCACCAGTCATAACCCGTTTCTAGACACCATGTCCGACATTCGGCCAATTTTTCAAAAATTTACACTCCCTCAAGTCCTTTGCAAACTCCGCCCTCAACCTCGTGTCCATAACTTCACTTAGGTTATGGTGTGCGGTGATGAAATCCACACATCACGAGGGGTTAAGGAGATAAGCAAGGAAAAGAGGCGCCATCTATTCCAAAGAGTGCGACTTAATTACACCAAGCCTATGTACTAAATTTAAATCGAACACGTACTACTAATTAATTTACTAAAAAATACACGTAATTACATGCAATAATTTATTTTCTATTTAGCATGCAATAATTAACCATTTAATTAATTAATAACAATAATTATTTATTTAATTAATTAATAACAATAATTAATTATTTATTTATTTAATAACAACAAATTTACAATTATTCATTTAATTAGGAAACAATAACAATAATTATGATTTAATTAATAAATAACAACAATTAATCATTTATTAAATATTTAAAATTAATTACTAAATTAATTTCTACTAATTAATTATATTTAGAATTTAATTAATTAATAAAATGAAAATTATTTAAATAAGAGAAAAATAGAAATGTACCGAAGCGGAGTTTACGGGAATTTCGCCGGACTTGAGTCGTCGGAGAGGAAGAACCACGCCGGAAAAAATGTCGTCGGAGCATCGCCGGAGGAGGATCGCCGGAGGAGAGGAGAGGAGAGGAGAGGGAGAGGAGGAGATGGAATGATGAGAAAAGGAGGGGGGGGTGCTGTTCTATTTATAGACTTTGACTTAGATGACGGAGCACTATTCTCCGTCGTCTAAGTTCACCTGGACGACGGAAACAGTGTTTTCCGTCGTCCAGGTGGCGGTTTCAAAATTTTGAAACGGCGCGTAATTAATCGGCGGGACGTTTTGAACCGCCATGATTTTGGACTTAGACGACGGAGAATGGATTCTCCGTCGTCTAAGTGAAAATTCAAGCGGTGCCGAAAACGGAAGCGGTAAATTGAACCGCCATAATTTTGGACTTGGACGACGGAAATGGTCTGTTTCCGTCGTCCAAGTGAAAATTACATGAAAAAAATAAACAAAAATAAATTTGAACCGCCATGCTTTTTGGACCTAGACGACGGAGATGGTCATTTTCCGTCGTCCAGGTGAACACCTATGAGTGATGCTGAACTATACTGCACAACATAAACTCGCTTATGATCACATACAGACCAAAATAACGTGGCAATTCACAACTCAACCTGCTCACATCAACATAACTCAAACATCAAACTGAGCAATTATCAATCTGTTTCTGCTAATCTGAAAGTCTGTGGTAGCACATTCCATTAACTCAGGATTCAACGTCACTCACATCAAACTCGTTCCAACACAATGGAGTACAACATCATTCCTCAAAACGACATCATGCAACGTCAGAATCACAGTGGTCAACAAACAGGTACTGCATGCAATCTCAAACAAGTGAAACTGCTGGTCCCCAAATCCTCCGAAACAGCAATACATAGAACCAAAACATGCCCTCCAAAGTCTGAATAGTCCTCAAAGATCGCCCACCAATTTGAGGATGAGAAACTGTACTAAACTGTAATCTGATCCCCAATGCTCGCTGCAACGCTTGCCAACACTCTGTTGTAGCTGATTATTTCGGTCAGCGAACTGGGACACAGGTACACCATGAAATGAACAACCTCCGTCAAGCACAGCTATGTCAGCTTGCCACTGAAATCTTTTCCGAAAAGTACAAGGAAACGTACTGAGTTCGTCGAATGGTGCACAATGATCCAACAACTGGTACCACAAACTGAAGTGCGTACTGGCACACAAAATCACAGTGACAAACTCCAACTTCTAATCGGAAATCTCCAATGGCTGATACTTCTCGGCAAGTCTCCGCCTCCTAGCCATCGCCTGCTGACAAATGTTGGACCTGCACACACAAGCTGCTACGTTCTTCTATGGGTTGCGTCACGAGTAGTAAACTCGAAGTATCTGATACATTTCTGTACCGCTAGTGCATAACGCATGCAAAACAATGAGCTTCATCACCATCATACTCTAACTCAGCTCCCATAGCTCGCAACTCGGCTAACACGGAAGCTCGAGCCATACACACATAAAACACTGAAGCTCCCAACTTCTGACTGAATGCATCAGTAACAACAATAGCCTCTCTCGAATAATCACAAATGTGTAGCCATAGTCGTTAATCGATCCCATACATCTACACTGCCTCAAGCTCAAATCCAGCTGAATATACAAGTGGATGAGACTCAAGTGATCAGTGTACGTTCTACACAATGCTGCACGCCGTAGCAGTAGTGTCTCCAACTCTCTGATACTAACATAAGAATAGCTACACCCAAACCATACATAGGATACGCAGCTACATAAAGTTTCCACTGCCCGTAACCATGAGCCATCGCTCTGCAAAGCTGCATCACGCATCACGCATAACCAAATCCAAACCTCGATGCATCGCCATAACCCACGAACTCACCACGATCGTCAAGTAAGGTCAAAACCGAAGCAACGGTCAACCATCCTTCAGGAGTAAGTAACTCTCCTCGCGTGCATCGAACCACTCGAACTTGACGCCTTCTTTGTCAATCCGGAAAGTGGAGTAACAATCCGAGAAAATCCTGTACAACGCACCGATAGTAGCCTGCTAAACCCAAGAGACTCCTGATCTCTGGTACAATGGTAAGTCAACCCCAAATCAACAGGGCTTCTATCTGGTCAGAATCCACGCCAACTCCCTCGGCTGACATCACGTGGCTCAAAATCCCACTTTTTATATATACGATTCTTTAATCGATATTTTACGACAATTCCATTCAAATTACAGGTCCAAAAATTCATTACAAATTATTTTTAAAAAATAATTTTACGGAATTTTCACCTAGACCACGGAGATGAGTATTTTTTAAATTAAAAATTAAAAAATTCACTTAGACGACGGAAATACTCATCTCTGTGGTCTAAGTGAATTTTTAAAATTTTAATTTTAAAAAATAATTTTTTATTTAAAAAAAAATTTAAAAATTTAAAAAAATTTTATTTTAAAAATTCACTTAGACCACGGAGATGAGTATTTCCGTCGTCTAAGTGAATTTTTTAATTTTTTTTTTTTTTAAAAATAAAAAAATATTTTTTAAAATTAAAATTTTAAAAATTCGCTTAGACCACGGAGATGAGTATTTCCGTCGTCTAAGCGAATTTTTAAATTTTTAATTTCTGGCGGTGTTTTTCCCACTTAAAATTTGACAAAAATTTAAATCCACTTAGACGACGGAAATTTGTCATCTCCGTCGTCTAAGTCAAAATAATTGGCGGTATTCTTTCCCGCTAAAATTTTGGCAAAAATTTAAATCACTTTGACGACGGAAATACTGATTTTCCGTCGTCTAAGTGTTTTAAAACTCTATAAATTCATCATTTTCTCAATCTCTCTTCATTTTTTCCTCTCCCTCAATCCACTCTCCCTCTCCCTCCCTCCCTCTTCATCTCTCCCCCCCCCAATCAAACCACCCACCATATATCATCACCATCACCATCCACTATCATCATCACCACCACCACCATCGCCGCCACCACCGACATCACCACCGTTGCCGCCATCACCGGCATCACCACCGTCGCTGCCACCACCACACACCACCACCACCTACAACGTCGCCTCCACCACCACCACACACCACTAGCTACCGCCTACATTGTCACCTCCACCACCGGCCTCCACATTCCGGTAACCACCACCGGCGCCGCCACCACCACCGCCGCCTATAATTAGTTTAGTTTTAGCTTAATTTTGTTTATTTAGGCTAGATTAATTTACTTTATTATGTTATGAATTTTGTATTCATTGTATTTAAATCCATAATAATTTAAATTATTTATTCATTATGAATTTTGTACGTATTATATATTATTAATAATTAATATTCAATAAATTTTGCAATATTATGAATATTGATATACAAAAAATTAAATAAAAAAATCATTAAATGCTAATTATTAAATTATTAATTAGCATTTCATGAATTTTTCATTTAATTTTTTTTTACAAAATCACCACTTAGACGACGGATATGGCGATTTCCGTCGTCTAAGTGTCCAAGTGAATTTTTAAATTTTAATTTTTTTAAAAAAAATAAAATTATTTTTTTAAAAAAAACATTACGGATTCACTTAGACGAGGGAGATGACAATCTCCGTCGTCTAAGTGAATTTTCAAATTTTTAAATTTTTTTTTAAAAATAATTTTTTTTTGTGATAAAAAATTTAAAAATTCACTTAGACGACGGATATTGTTATCTCCGTCGTCTAAGTGAACACTTAGACCCCGAAGAATGTCCGCGGTCTAAGTCTCACTTAGACGACGGAATTCTCCATCTCCGTCGTCCAAGTGCTTGGACGACAGCACTTGGAGCACGGAGCTTGGACGACGGAGATTCCGTCGTCTAAGTACTTAGACGACGGAAAATTGCACCTAGACGACGGAAATCGTCCGTGGTCTAGGTACATTTTTCTTGTAGTGAAGAATGTTCTGCTAGTGGCAGGATTAGAAGTTTCCTTGCTGAGTGTGAGTCAGATTGTCGATGAGTATGAGACGGTAACATTTGACACGTCTCAGTGCACTATCCTTGAACGGAAAGGAAGCTGCGTGATGAAAGGCGAGAGGTCTAGAGATCACTGCTACTGTGTTCGTGCCAACAAGAGGTTGGAGCTTGAAATTTTCTTTCGATCATTGTCACAAGAAAGCTCGCTCGATCTATGGCATAGAAGGATGTGCCATCTCAATCATCAAGACGTGGTGAAGCTGTCCTCAAAGGATGGAGCTCAAGGTTTGCCCAAACTGACCGGGAGAGCAGCAGGTATGTGTGGAGACTGCAAAATGGGTAAGCTATCCAGAACCTCTCATCATGTTTTAAATGCTAAGCCGACCTCTACTACTCTTGAATTGCTTTACCTAGATCTAGTAGGCCATGTTGAAACTGAAAGTATTGCTAAAAAGAAATATGTGCTTGTTGTGGTAGATGACTTCTCTAGATTCACATGGGTTATGTTCTTAAGTGATAAAACTCAAGGTCAAACTTTTGGGAAGTTTTTAGAATTGAAAAAACGAATTTCAAATGAAAAGCTTTCTGAAAACAAACGTATAATAAGAATTAGGTCGGATCATGGAACCGAGTTTGAGAATTCATTATTTTTTGAGTATTGTGACGAGAATGGTATGCACCATGAGTTTTCGGCCCCCATCACACCACAACAAAATGGGATAGTAGAAAGGAAGAATAGAGTCTTGGTTGAGATGGGGAGGGTAATGCTTAGTTCAGCTGATTTACCTCACATGTTTTGGGCCGAAGCAATTTTCAATGCTTGCTATACATTTAACCATGTGATCTTTTGGCCGGGTATTAGCAAAACACCGTACGAACTTTGGAAAGGTAAGAAGCCAAATATCTCACATTTAAAAGCTTTTGGTAGCCCTTGCTTCATTTATAGAGATGGTGAGTATTTGACAAAGTTTGATGCTAAATGTGATCGAGGTGTTTTTCTAGGTTATGCATTGAATAGTCGTGCTTACCGTGTCTATAATAAACGAACTTGCAAAGTCATAGAAATGGTAAACGTGGCTATCAATGACTCTCTTGTATGCTCTCACAACCATTCTTTAAGAAATATGCAGGATGAGGATATAAATACTGTGACGTCTCCCACCTCTGCTGAGACTCCTATCAATGAATAGAATCCCATACTTGATGATGTATCCTCAGATACAGAATCTGACACTGAAGGTGCCGGGATAGACCAGACTCTGACTATCCAGAAGTCACATCGCATTGGGAAACGCCAAGTTCAAAAGGATCACTCTCCCTCGGATGTGATTGGCACGGTTGATGAACCAAGAAAGACTCGGAGTAAGTCAAACATGCTTGTGAGTAATCTTGTTAGTCTCAAAAGTTTCCTTACAATGCATAGGCTAGCTATCAATCGAATCGCATGCTATGGTTTTGTTTCTAATGTTGAACCTAAGAACTTTGAAGATGCATTGAAAGACTCGAATTGGATTGTAGCTATGCAAGATGAACTTAATCAATTTGAGAAAAGCATTGTTTGGCATTTGGTTCCTAGACCTAAGGATAAGAATGTAATAGGAACAAAATGGGTTTTCAAAAACAAGATGGATGAAAAGGGAATCATTACTAGAAACAAGGCTAGGTTGGTTGTGCAAGGTTATTCACAAATAGAAGGCCTAGACTTTGATGAAACTTTTGCTCCCATAGCTAGACTTGAGTCCGTTAGACTTCTCTTGACCATTGCTTGATTTCTAAAATTTGACCTCTTTCAAATGGATGTTAAAAGTGCTTTCTTAAATGGAATTTTGAAAGAAGAAGTTTATGTGGAACAACCTCCGGGATTCCAGAGCTCTAGCCATCCCGATCATGTTTACAGATTAGACAAAGCCCTCTATGGTTTAAAGCAAGCTCTTAGAGCTTGGTATGAAAAATTGTCTACACATTTGATTGACCATGGTTATGTGCGAGGTTCCATTGATAAAACCATGTTTGTTAAGAATGTTTCCCATCATATGATTATTGCTCAAATATATGTGGATGATGTGGTGTTTGGTTCCACCTCTCAAAAACTTGTTGAGGTGTTTGTCACTCTAATGAAGTAAGAATTTGAAATGAGTCTTTGTGGTAAGCTAAGCTTCTTCCTTGGACTACAAGTTCAGCAAAGGAAAGATGGTTTGTTCAATTCACAGGAAAATTACGCGAAGGAACTAGTGAAGAAATTTGGGATGGAAGGAGCTTCTCCCATCCGAAACCCAATGGGAACTTCATGCAAAATCAGTGCTGACTTGGAGGAAATCAATGCTGATCAGACTCTCTATAGAAGCATGATTGGGAGCTTACTCTACCTCACAGCCAGTAGACCTGATATCTCCTTTAGTGTGGGTGTTTATGCTCGGTATTAAGCCAACTCCAAGGAATCCCATGTGAAGGTTGTCAAGCATATCATTCGATACGTTTCAGGTATGTGTGCCTTTGGGATACTGTATACAACGGATACTAACACTGAGATTGCAGGGTATTCGGACTCAGATTGGGCTGGAGATGCCACGGATAGGAAGAGCACCTCGGGAGGTTGCTTCTTTGTTGGGAACAACTTGGTGTCGTGGCATAACAAGAAGCAGAACTGCGTATCCTTGTCCACTGCCCAAGCAGAATACATTGCTGCAGGGAGCTGTTGTACACAACTTCTCTGGATGAAGCATATGCTGAGCGACTTCGGATTTGAGCAAGGTACCCTATCCCTGTTCTGTGATAACACCTCTGCAATCAATATCTCAAAGAATCATGTGTTGCACTCTAGAACCAAGCATATAGAGATTAGGTATCACTTCATTAGAAACTTGGTCGAAGATAATTAGCTTGAAATGACATTCATTCCAACTGAACAACAATTGGCTGATTTGTTCACTAAGCCCTTGGACAATCTGAGATTTGAAAGTCTTAGGAAGGCTATTGGTGTATGCACCATCACTTGAGATATCTCCCTCACTGGTCTAAATTTATTTTCAGCACTTTTCTTTATGAAATAATTTTCTGAAAATAATTGTTGGCTCACACTGGGATACGAGTCTATGGATGCATCCCTGGAAATATTTCTGAACTTGATCTAAAGTGTTGTGTTCTTATTTCATGTTTCTTGATAGACATTTACTGCATCTTTCACTTGTGTATATGCATCTATGCCCTTAAGAATGTTAGTGCTTGTGGTCTAAATCATTCTTGGATTTAGAAAGAACTCTTGTGCACAAAGGTTACTCTTGTGGGGTGTACACTGTTTGAGCTAGAAAATTGAAATGAGTTAAACTGGTTACTGAAGAACTAAAGTATGAAAATTTGGTGTTTATTGATGAATGAACAAAGTAAATGAATGGGCTAGTCTTTTGCTGGGTGCACCTTAATCAGAACCAGTGGGGATCCCTGAGATGTTATCTATCCTTTGATGGGTTCAGACTAGTTATCCACTGAGTGTCCTTGAAACACACATTATTCTTTCGAGCATTACGCTTAGGACATAATGATAATTACTCTATTACATGGATCTATGAGGACGTATTTCTCAGATGAGCTTTTGGTTAAATTTAAAGATGATGGCAAAAGTGCCTTGAACTTAAGTGACAATGGCCAAAGGCCAAGTTGGGACAAAGTCCTTGATAAGCTGAAATTCCAAAACTCTAAAAAAAAAAAAGGTTGTGACAAAGTCACTTGGTTACTCTTGAGGTCCTCATGTCATTTGATGCTTAAACTTGTACTCCCTTAGATTGACCTTTCACACACACACGCTTTTGGTTCCAATGATTGATTTTTCAGAACATAGCATTGATGTTTGTGAGTCATCAAGACATGAAAATAAGTTGTCACATTTTTGTGAGTCATGCTTAAATTTTCCTGATGTCTAGGATTTCACTGACTGTTTCCATCCCAGGGTTCATGTTGACAAGCTGTACAAAAATCCTGAAATCAATTCTTTTGTGTTTCTTTTAAGCACCACGTGATTGGGAGCAGTCCTTGTACTGGTGGGTAAACTGGTACCTTCTGTTATTCAAGGTACCTCAGATATCCCAATGGATATTAGGGGTATACGTGCATGGGAGCCCTTTTATATGCTTTTGAGGAGTTTTCTAGGTGCATGTGAGCTTTGCCTAGGTCATTATTGCTCTTTATTACTGACATGACTATGCAGAAGTTTGAAGGTGAAGGTTGTGTGTTTAAGAGGAGAAACCTCTTGGTTCAAGAATACTAATGTGATTTTGGTCTCGATTCCGCTGCCCTCTCTCTCTCTCTGGACTGTTTCTCTTCCCTTCCTCCTCTACTTATTCTCCCTAAATGGTAAGGATAAGAAACGGCAAGCCACACATCTCTTTCTCTCACACCTTCCATCTTCCAAATTATCCCATGGCAAATCTTGATCCTTTCATCCCTGAAGAAGTATTTCTTCTGCCGGCTCCTCCTCCTAAGCCAACTCCACCGAGCCCAGCCTCTAAAAGCAAAAAGCCCTCTCCTTCTCCTCCAGTCACGACCACCTATCAACGCCATCGGCGTACCCCCAAACACTCTATCAAGCCAGTCAAAGCAACCAAGTCTGTGCCACCTGTTTCCAAGGAGCCCTCTCCTCCTCTCTTTCTGCCTCGGGTCATCGTCGAACCTGCTCTCCCATCTCCCCTCTCCTTCCACAACGACCCCCGTTGCTGCTGACTCACCACCAGTCTCTCCTTTTGTGGCACTACCTCAATCCGCCTCAGCTACTATCTCTCCCGCTGCTGCTGGATCTCTTGGCCTCCCCACGGGTCCTCCCCTCGGGAAGCGCAAACAGACGGTAATGACCACCATATACTCCTCTGCATCTTCTCCGTCCTCGTCTTCTTCAGAACCTAAAGGGAAACGGGTTACCCGGTCCAAGGCTAGGGCACAATCATTGGCTACCAAAAGCAAGTCTGTGGCTGCAAAGCCCAAGTCTAAAGTGCCTCCTAAGCCTCGTCTGGGTGACTCTTCTTCATTACCTCCCAGCTCTCACTTTGTCTCTTCTGATGCTTGTCGACTATTTGGCTATGTGATTGTGAACCGGCCTATCATTGCAGAGCGGCCCATTGATTTCTCTTCCTTACATCCTGCCTTGCAATCCCTAGTCTCCCGTCTGGGATGGGTGACGGCGTTGAGCTCCCTGCCTAGGTATAATTGTACCTTAGTGCAAGAGTTTTATGCTAACTTCCCTGAGACGGTGTCAGCGGAAGTGCGTCTTCAGTCTAAACAACAAGTTTGTATCACTGTTCGAGGTGTCGAAGTCAACTGTTCACCGTCTAGGATCCGACGTGCCTTAGCTCTCCCTTTCACCACTGACGGCGTTTTACAAGGCTATACTGCATATTCAAACTCTTATACTATTCAAGACTTAGCCAATCGCCTCTACTCCTCTCCTCCAGTGGAACCGGTCTCTGGCATTTTCCTCTCCAGCAGATACATGACTGAATGGTTTAAGGCTCTTAGGTTTTTGGTACGAACTCTGTTTCATCTGGTTTCTCAAACCAGCAAAATCCCCTATAAGCAAGCCGTGTTGATGGCCTACCTCAGCCATGATCCTTCTCGCCCAACTATTCCTGCAGAATATTTCATGTATCAAGCTATCAGGACTACCGGCGTGAGTCATCGCAGCTCCCTGACCAAAGCTAGCTTTGGTGTTTCCTTGTCTCATCACCAAGCTTTGTGGTGATGCTGGGGTGCCTATTTGGGAGGGTGACACTCTTGGACCTGAACTCTGCTTGGTTGATGCACTTACCATTAACAAATCTGCACATCAATCCAACGAATATGTGGAGCCCATGGATCAGCAGTTTCTGAAGGTGGCGGTTCAATCCATGCTCAGCTCTGCGGTCAAGGAGCTTAATGAGCATCTAGTGGAACAATTTGAGAAGTTCAAATCAGAGATCTCCGTACTTGTCTCGAGTTCTGCTGGACCAGTTCCTGTTCCTGAGCCTACTGTCTCATCCCATCCTGAGGATAGCACTGCGGATTGCTCTCCTTCAGACTCTAGTGCAACCATCCACTTGGGGGAGATTAGTGCTGAGGATAAGGACGCTCTTGGTGATGCTGCTTAAATCAACAGCTTGATAATCTGTGTTGTTTCTGATCTTTTGTTTTTTGGTTATTTTGTTTGTTTTCTTTGAACATCTTGGTTTGGTTTTGTGGGTTGGCACCAAACAATGTTAACTATATATGTGGTTTTTTCCTTATGATATCAGTGGTTTTTATCCTTTGTCTTTCCTAGACAAAAAGGGGGAGAACTAACTAATCTGGACAGGTACTTATGGATGAGGAGAACTACCTGGCTGGGATAGGTACTTGTGTTCCTATCATGGTAAACCAGTCAGGGGGAGCGCTGAACTATTTTGGTTCAAGTACTTTGGATACTTTTTGCTGCATATGTTGTTTGTATTATACTCTTTTCATGCAGGTACTCTTTGAAGATTGTGTTTTGTCAAGGAATGTCAAAGGGGGAGATTGAAGGCATACATGATATTGGCTACTCCTTGACAATGGACAAAACACAATAAACTGAAGGATCATCAAGGAAAGAGATTGAAGCTGTTGGCATCACATACTTATCTCATTGGAAAAACAGGTTGTTTCATTCATTGCATAACATGTTTTTTCATCTAGGATAACACTTGATGCACGTATCCCTGCAGTTCTGCTGTGATTCTGGAAACATGTTCATAACTGGTTTATGTTGCCTAGGTTATTCTTGATTCTGTATGCACATGATTTACAGCAGCCTAGGTCATCCTTAATTCAGAATACATGTGCTTTGTTTCATGATAGTTGAATTTACAAAATATGTGTTTGAATTAAGGTGTTTTAGACTCACATGTGACTCTTAGGATTGTGTGTTGCTGAAAGGACCCAATCCCGATTTAGTTTCCTAAACCGGAATCAAACCCCTTCTGAAAACTCGAACCAACAAAAACCATCAAAATTTCGGCAGAGTTTCGTTACTAACGCGGAATTACCATTACCTACACCCGGAAAACACACTTCATCCTATGCCACAAAAATCAAACCGTGGGCACCAATCCCATCCGGATTCTCAATATATCAACAGTAATGTAAAATAATAAATATATCTGTATTTTACTGAAATCCAGAGTAAAATCGTATAAAAATATACATCAGAATACTCAGAACGACCTCTAATGTGTAATCATATAAATATACCATAGTAGGTAGAACAATAAACCTACTGGAAGAAATAAGGTAGCTCGAGCACTATGCCTCCGACCACGACGTGCGACACCAGAATCTGACTGCAAACTGGGCACGGAAACCGAAAAGCCCAGGGGAAAGGCAAATAAAAACATTAGAGTGAGTGGACAAAAATAAACATATGCCTTTCACCAGTTTATATACATCAATGTAAAACAGTGCGAGTTCGGAACACATATATATATGGAGGTTGTTGGGCGAATCTCTCAAGCCCGACGTCAGGTGAATCGCTAAACCCGACGGTGATAGGCCAGGGGATTCTCTCAACCTCGGCGGCACAAAGGAGAATCTCTCAACCCTGCCCAGAGGAATCTCTCAACTCTGGTCCAGAGGAATCTCTCAACTCTGGCGGACTACCGGTGATCAGCCGACTAGCCGAAGCATCGATGCAGTAATGCCATCACCAATAAATATAAACAATACCTCCGAAAATAACATATAACTCAACATCGTATAAAGTAAATACGAAAATTCACGTAAAATCACGAACTCGCAAACAACTGTCAAAATATAAAATGTCCACTCACAGATGAGCGTAACGCAATTCGCGTTAATCCCGTGACCCGGCGGAAAATCCATCGCCAAACGGATGATCACGAATCCCTGAATAATCACAAAAATCCATTTCTCAAAATCATAACTCAGTACTTCGAATCATATCACGAGAATTAACCGTTCTCGGAAACACATAATTCAATTACGACAAACTGTCGAAAATCCTGTAATCACACCACAATGCCTCGCTATAATTTCGGACGCTCAATTCGAAAAATGAACCTCCCCACTGCGATCGGGGCGCGATTCCGAGTGAAACGACATGCAACTTGTCGAAAACCCCGAAAAGTCAACCTTTGACCGCCGTTGACCACCGGCGGCGGCGGCGGCGGCACCAACTGTAAAATTTCTCGGCGGAGCAACACCTATTCCACTCAAAATCACCCAACAAGCAACTTCCATAACTGCACCGAAGTCCAATTCTCACTCTAACTAGGTCAATTTCATGAAAAACTGAAATCCCACACAAATTTCAATTCAACAATTCTCCATGTACAAATCGAATTGGAACTCTATACTTACATGGTTAGATTCGTGGAGAGGAGAGCTTCAAAGGCCACTACAATTTGTAGCTCAACTTGGCTGGAATTGAAATCAACCAAAACCCCTAAAAATCTCAAACTTTCATCGGAAAATTCTCTCTCCACCGTCCACCACGCCGTGAACGATGGCCGACACGAAGACGAGGGCACCGAGGCGCATCGAACGGGACTAGGCCCGAGCTCGGAGGTGGCCGGACGGCGAGCCACCGCCGTGAGCCGTGGAGGACCGTCGCACCTCCTCCTCCTCTATGCGTTGACCGAGTCAATGCAATTAAATGGCAAGGTTGACTTGCCCAATATGGAAACCCACATTAAATAATTACCATTTAAGGAAACTTCCATAAATAACTTTACGACAAACTTTAAACACCCGTAACTTTCACGTCGTAATTCCGATTTCGATAATTCTCACCGCAACAAACTCATCTCGACAAGTTCTTCAATTACCACCCGAAGTCAAACACATCGACGAAACCCAACAAAAATTCAACGGTTCAATCCAACACATGCTTACCCGATTAACTAATCAACGATCGAAATATTCACAACATAATCCTCATAACTCGGAATAATCCTCCGGAAGTTCCCACAAGCTCGAAATTAAATTCTCAACAACTTTCACGAAGGACTCCAAATCAAAATTCTCACCCGAAAATTTAGTCGCGTACGAAGCCTCCATATAAAACCGATTATGCCGAAACTTCAAATATTCACATTAAATTCCTCGGTCGTCCGAAAAATCATTCGGAACCGCCCACGAACTCGAAATCATGCGTACAACAGCTCTCGATAAGAGACTCAGCTCAAATTCTCGGCCAATAATTTAGTCGTGATCAAGTCTGGCGATTCAAACAATTATCGGAAACTGCGACTATGCGTTAACTCACGAATAAAGATGATTATACTTCTGATTCTGTTCCGGGTCGTCACAAATCCACCCCCCTTAAAAAAAATTCGACCTCGAAATTTCCAAGTCTGTCGACTAAAAGTAGGAACACTGCCTCTGCATATAGCTCAACTTTCCAATGGCAACCTCAACTGAACAATTCTGACAACAAACTTCACAATAGAAGGTAGCTCCGTGATGAAATCTCTGTACCCTCAATCTCGAATCTGAACTGGCCCCACACAATTGCCAAGTGTTCCCGCATAAGGAGCAGATAGGATACACAACACGTAACAAATCCGAAACATCGTTCCATCACACGGAACACAACACACACAAAAGCCAACTCTATGAGCGATGCTGAACTATACTGCACAACATAAACTCGCTTATGATCACATACAGACCAAAATAACGTGGCAATTCACAACTCAACCTGCTCACATCAACATAACTCAAACATCAAACTGAGCAATTATCAATCTGTTTCTGCTAATCTGAAAGTCTGTGGTAGCACATTCCATTAACTCAGGATTCAACGTCACTCACATCAAACTCGTTCCAAAACAATGGAGTACAACATCATTCCTCAAAACGACATCATGCAACGTCAGAATCACAGTGGACAACAAACAGGTACTGCATGCAATCTCAAACAAGTGAAACTGCTGGTCCCCAAATCCTCCGGAACAGCAATACATAGAACCACAACATGCCCTCCAAAGTCTGAATAGTCCTCAAAGATCGCCCACCAATTTGAGGATGAGAAACTGTACTAAACTGTAATCTGATCCCCAATGCTCGCTGCAACGCTTGCCAACACTCTGTTGTAGCTGATTATTTCGGTCAGTGAACTGGGACACAGGTACACCATTAAATGAACAACCTCCGTCAAGCACAGCTATGTCAGCTTGCCACTGAAATCTTTTCCGAAAAGTACAAGGAAACGTACTGAGTTCGTCGAATGGTCCACAATGATCCAACAACTGGTACCACAAACTGAAGTGCGTACTGGCACACAAAATCACAGTGACAAACTCCAACTTCTAATCGGAAATCTCCAATGGCTGATACTTCTCGGTAAGTCTCTGCCTCCTAGCCATCGCCTGCTGACAAATGTTTGACCTGCACACACAAGCTGCTACGTTCTTCTATGGGTTGCGTCACGAGTAGTAAACTCGAAGTATCTGATACATTTCCGTACCGCTAGTGCATAACGCATGCAAAACAATGAGCTTCATCACCATTATACTCTAACTCAGCTCCCATAGCTCGCAACTCGGCTAACACGGAAGCTCAAGCCATACACACATAAAACACTGAAGCTCCCAACTTCTGACTGAATGCATCAGTAACAACAATAGCCTCTCTCGAATAATCACAAATGTGTAGCCATAGTCGTTAATCGATCCCATACATCTACACTGCCTCAAGCTCAAATCCAGCTGAATATACAAGTGGATGAGACTCAAGTGATCAGTGTACGTTCTACACTGCGCTGCACGCCGTAGCAGTAGTGTCTCCAACTCTCTGATACTAACATAAGAATAGCTACACCCAAACCATACATAGGATACGCAGCTACATAAAGTTTCCACTGCCCGTAACCATGAGCCATCGCTCTGCAAAGCTGCATCACGCATCACGCATAACCAAATCCAAACCTCGATGCATCGCCATAACCCACGAACTCACCACGATGGTCAAGTAAGGTCAAAACCGAAGCAACGGTCAACCATCCTTCAGGAGTAAGTAACTCTCCTCGCGTGCATCGAACCACTCGAACTTGACGCCTTCTTCGTCAATCCGGAAAGTGGAGTAACAATCCGAGAAAATCCTGTACAACGCACCGATAGTAGCCTGCTAAACCCAAGAGACTCCTGATCTCTGGTACAATGGTAAGTCAACCCCAAATCAACAGGGCTTCTATCTGGTCAGAATCCACGCCAACTCCCTCGGCTGACATCACGTGGCTCAAAATCTTCACTCTAACCAGCCAAAACTCACACTGGCTGAACTTCACAAATAGTCGATCATCTCGTGAAGTCCGCAAAAACGCTCACAATTGCTTTAGGTACTGGCCCACACTCCTGGAGTACATCAGGATGTTGCCAACGAACACGACCGCAACCTCGTCCAGAATCGTCTGAACACCTGGTCCATCAAGTCCGTAAAAGCTGCGGGGCATTGGTCAACCAAACGGCGTGACCAAGAATTCATAATGCCCGTACCGTGATCCAAAAGTCGTTCTAGCCACATCTGACTCATCGATCCTCAACTGACGGTATCTGGACTCGAAATCAATCTTTCTAAAAGACTAAAGCTTTCGTGAGCTGATCAACCAAATCATCAATCCGAAGCGAAGGATACTTGTTCACCTCTGAAGCAAATCAGGCTTCCGGTAGTCAATGCACCACCTCGTCGAACCAACCATCTTCCACACAAACAATGCAAGAGCACACTACGCAGGTACGCTGGGTCGCATGAAATCTCCTCCACCAGCTCTTAAAATTGAACCTGTAGCTCCATCAACTCCGCTGGCACCAAACGACAAAAAGCCGGTGATATAAGTCCAGCGCCCGGTAAAAACTCAATAGTGTAGTCAGTCTCCCGAACTGGAGGAATACCTGATAACTCCTCCGGAACACACCCGGAAACTCGGGAACCGCCTCAATGTCACCAATCACTGGCACAACAACTGTAGTATCCACAACATGGGCTAAGCAACAACACAACTCGTTTCCACCATCCACTCGACCATCAACGCGAAACAGTATCTCGGGGAAACCTGGTCGTCGAAACACAACCACCTTCTCGAGACACACAAACATAGCCAAATGCGTCGCCAACAGTCCATACCCAACATCATAACAAAATCAACGGTATCCAGCTATAACAGATCCGCGGCTAACTCATAACCTCCAACAAAGATCTCACAATCTCCGGATGGATGCAACACTCTCCAAAACCTCAGAAGTGGAGATGTAGGTACAATAGCCATGGATGTCAAGCAACAGTAACCTTGGAGAAAACTCTGTCCTCATACAAGGTCGTGCTACGAACTCCAAAAACAACATCATGACCTCCTCCTGAACTCTGAGCTGCCGAACCGCTAAAACAGCTAGCTGAGGGCGCTCCCTTGTAACGTGACCCTCCAGGCCACCACAGTAGCAACTGAGAGTGCTCCAAGAACACAGGTCACAACGACACCTACTGTGAGAAAGGATCACTAATGATCACCCAAACTCATACCATAGGAACAAGTCCGCTACTCCATGATCTCCACCATCACCAAACGGATCCTCTGCTTTAATCTGATGACCCCCAACATAATCGAAAAGGCCACAGCCTGATGGAGTCACTGATCTCAAGGTGTCGGAACTCAACCTCATCACAATATCTTGACTAAATTCACCTTCCTCAAACTGACACGTTGGAAACCGCGTACGCCTTTCCTTCTCAATAGCCTCGCCTCAGAGTGCAGCACATCAAGCTCCTCACGGTTGTCTCAAGGCATAACAGTCAAAGTCCCTCTGATGCTCAGGTTCAAACTCATCTCGAACCTCTTGCACTGCTTCCTCTGAAGCCACGTATCACGTACAAACAGGGACAAACATGTGAACAATACATCTCTGCCTCAGATGGGTAAACACTCTTCATTCGATTGCTGGGTAGCCTGATTGAATCATTACCGTATAAACAATACCCTGAATGTAGGCCATGTAGTCGCAACAGGAACTCACACAATACCAGCCCATCAAATGCAATGATCAATCCCAGGCAAAACATCAACTACCACAATTCTCAGCTCTGAGGCAACAAGTAGACGCTCATATACACACAACCAGGCAAACCGTGCCACACAAATCACTGAATTCAAACTGCTCATCCAAACCCACAATTCACTCGCAAATCGCGCGTCGATTGATCCTGAATAGGATCTACAATCGTACCGACACGGAAAGCACGTCAAGGAGGCATCCTAATGAATAAAACATCGTTCACAACAAGTAGAACGTAATCATGGAACTTCAAATATTTGAAAGCATACAACACCTAGAGTATTGATGAGTATCCGCCGGCCGGTCGGGTCACCATTCCAGACATGCTGTACATTCTCAAATATCCTTAGTAAACACGACTACAGAACCTATAACCTAATGCTCTGAGACCAAGCTGAAAGGACCCAATCCCGATTTAGTTTCCTAAACCGGAATCAAACCCCTTCTGAAAACACGAACCAACAAAAACCATCAAAATTTCGGCAGAGTTTCGTTACTAACGCGGAATTACCATTACCTGCACCCGGAAAACACACTTCATCCTATGCCACAAAAATCAAACCGTGGGCACCAATCCTATCCGGATTTCTCAATATATCAACAGTAATGTAAAATAATAAATATATCTGTATTTTACTGAAATCCGGAGTAAAATCGTATAAAAATATACATCAGAATACTCAGAATGACATCTAATGTGTAATCATATAAATATACCATAGTAGGTAGAACAATATACCTACTGGAAGAAATAAGGTACGTAGCTCGAGCACTATGCCTCCGACCACGACGTATGACACCAGAATCTGAACTGCGAACTGGGCACGGAAATCGAAAAGCTCAGGGGAAAGGCAAATAAAAATGTTAGAGTGAGTGGACAAAAATAAACATATGCCTTTCACCAGTTTATATATATCAATGTAAAACAGTGCGAGTTCGGAACACATATATATATGGAGGTTGTCTGGCAAATCTCTCAAGCCCGACGTCAGGTGAATCGCTCAACCCGACGGTGATAGGCTAGGGGAATCTCTCAACCCCGACGGCACACAAGGGAATCTCTCAACCCTGCCCAGAGGAATCTCTCAACTCTGGTCCAGAGGAATCTCTCAACTCTGGCGGACTACCGGTGATCAGCCGAGTAGCCGAAGCATCGATGCAGTAATGCCATCACCAATAAATATAAACAATACCTCCGAAAATAACATATAACTCAACATCGTATAAAGTAAATACGAAAATTCACGTAAAATCACGAACTCGCAAACAACTGTGAAAATATAAAATGTTCACTCACAGATGAGCGTAACGCAATTCGCGTTAATCCCGTGACCCGGCGGAAAATCCATCGCCAAACAGACGATCACGAATCCCTGAACAATCACAAAAATCCATTTCTCAAAATCATAACTCAGTACTTCGAATCATATCACGAGAAACCACCGTTCTCGGAAACACATAATTCAATTACGACAAACTGTCGAAAATCCGATAATCACACCACAATACCTCGCTATAATTTCGGACGCTCAATTCGAAAAACGAACCTCCCTACTGCGATCGGGGCGCGATTCCGAGTGAAATGAAATGCAACTTGTCGAAAACCCCGAAAAGTCAACCTTTGACCACCGTTGACCACCGGCGGCGGCGGCGGCGCCACCAACTGTAAAATTTCTCGCCGGAGCAACACCTATTCCACTCAAAATCACCCAACAAGCAACTTCCATAACTGCACCGAAGTCCAATTCTCACTCTAACTAGGTCAATTTCATGAAAAACCAAAATCCCACACAAATTTCAATTCAACAATTCTCCATGTACAAATCGAATTGGAACTCCATACTTACATGGTTAGATTCGTGGAGAGGAGAGCTTCAAAGCCCACTACAATTTGTAGCTCAACTTGGCCGAAATTGAAATCAACCAAAACCCCCAAAAATCTCAAACTTTCACCGAAAAAAATTCTCTCTCCACCGTCCACCACGCCGTGAACGGTGGCCGGCACGAAGACGAGGGCACCGAGGCGCATCGAACGGGACTAGGCCCGAGCTCGGAGGTGGCCGGACGGCGAGCCACCGCCATGAGCCGTGGAGGACCGTCACACCTCTTCCTCCTCCATGCGTTGCCCAATATGGAAACCCACATTAAATACTTACCATTTAAGGAAACTTCCATAAATAACTTTACGACAAACTTTAAACACCCGTAACTTTCACGTCGTAATTCCGATTTCGATAATTCTAGCGGCAACAAACTCATCTCGACAAGTTCTTCAATTACCACCCAAAGTCAAACACATCGACCAAACCCAACAAAAAGTCAACGGTTCAATTCAACACATGCTTACCCGATTAACTAATCAACGATCGAAATATTCACAACATAATCCTCATAACTCGGAATAATCCTCCGGAAGTTCCCACAAGCTCAAAATTAAATTCTCAACAACTTTCACGAAGGACTCCAAATCAAAATTCTCACCTGAAAATTTAGTCGCGTACGAAGCCTCCATATAAAACCGATTATGCCAAAACTTCAGATATTCACATTAAATTCCTCGGTCGTCCGAAAAATCATTCGGAACCGCCCACGAACTCGAAATCACGAGTACAACAGCTCTCGAGAAGAGACTCAGCTCAAATTCTCGGCCAATAATTTATTCGTGATCAAGTCTGGCGATTCAAACAATTATCGGTAACTGCGACTATGCACTAACTCACGAATAAAGCTGATTATACTTCTGATTCTGTTCCGGGTCGTCACAGTTGCTTTGTACATGTTGCTTTATAGCCTGGAAAGTTATCTTTGCCCTCCTCAGTTTTCTTCTTCATGTGCTTACTGTTTGTTGTCTTTGCCATTTCTGGTATTAAGCTTGGTAAAGCTTTTTCCCTCCTAAAACACTCTTTGCCCAAAATGGAAAACTGATGGTGACATTACATATTGCCTCTTAAGCATGCTTTTTCTTTGCAATCTGTGTTCAATATGTTTTGTCAAAACTGGGACAGTTCTAGGTCTGCCATAGGGCTTCTTTTGAAGTTGTTGACCACGTGATTCTTTGTTGTCTTGTCTTCTGTTTTGTGCTGCCGATATAAGGGAAACAAAAGCTGTGTTAGGTTGGTTAGTTAAGTGAAATATTTTCTGGGTAGATATTCTTTTAGGGTTACTCTTTGAGAGCACAATTTTGTGTAGTTTCTCTTCTCTCTTCTCTTCCCCTTCTATGTCTTTTGGTTGCTCGTTACTGTGCATAATAGACATGGATTCACAAATATAAAAACTATTTTCAAAACTCATATGCATCATTGCATAGTGCATTCCATTGAGATAGGTATGGAGATGCCCAACCCAAAGAAGTAGATCAAGAAGATTTAACTTGAGAGTAGTTAAGATCTAAGTTGATGCTTCTGAATATTTTCCAAGTTGTAAACACATAGATCGGGTGGTGTAGCTTTGTTAGAAATGGTAGTTAGACAAGTTAGGATAGCATACGGGTTATGTATCCCCAGAGTACGAGAGACTTGTAATTGTGTGTGTTACTCGATAGTGGAAAAGTTTGTCCCTAAAGAGTTAGGGGCACGCAGTTTTAATCCTGGTTGTAGGATTTCTGCATTAACAAAAACATCTTTTGTTATTCTTTACTTACTGTCTTTACATTTTAACACTCGTATCCTGTATTTCGAGATAGGTCTCTATCTTGCTATCCCGAGAACAGATTAAGCGAAAAAGTGGTAAAAGACATATTCACCCCCCCCCCCCTCTATGACCTTTATTTCTGAAGTAGACTAAGAAATTATTATCATATATTAACTTGCAATTTTTCAGGACATAGGAAGAAGATACTCCTCTAACAGAAACTCCAGAACCTACCAAAAAGAGGAAAGCCAAACAACAAGAAGAGTTACAACTTTTCCGTCCCTTTCATTTTTTAAGTGCACTTTTATCTACAAAGGATAAAATCATCACATGTATCCACTATTTAACCATATAATAATATTCTTTCATCAATGTCAGCAGAAATCTTCAGTATGACAAAGATAAAAGCCCAGGCAAACAAGGGAGACCAAGTTCAACAAACATTCTAAATGAAACCCTAGAGAGTGTCATACAACTGTTGGAAAAACATAATGAACAAATTGCACAACAGAACATGCTGATGTTGGATCAAATAAGCCAGATGAGTGACATCAGAAAGCTTCTGATCGGATTTAAGGCATTTTTTGATCAAGAACCAGAGGTCAACATTAGGTCAATATCCATACCTAAGTTATTTTACACCAATACTTGCATGTTTCAAATTTCATTAATTTGTTTCACTATTTTATTTACTACTTACAGGTACAACAGACAGGCACCAACAAACACAATTCATGGCATTAATCAACCATATGCACGAACATCCATGGAACAGCCTACAAACAACACTAATAATGGAATTGATCCGGGATTCCCTGAAAATATGTTCAATCAATCTTTCAACTGGAATGTGTCAGGTTCAGAATCTAATCATGCTAGGGAAACCAGCACTTCATAATTTTGTTCTACAGACCAGTGTATTTTCAAATTATAATTTTTCTCATATATACATGATCTATTCAGAATGCGCATTCATTCTGATATGGAACATGAACATGACTATTATATTATGTTAGCAGTAATTTGGCCTCACATGGAACCTCACCTTTCATTTTCAAAATAATCGGTTTTTGTTTAGTTTTTTCCCCATACTAGGTGATGTCTTCAGCTAAATTAACAACATATATCATATATGATGATGTTCATTTACATTGACTATTTCTTGACTCCTTTTTTCTCATGTTGACGTTCATGATGAAATGATCACTACCACAAATGGCAACATTACCGGTGAGATTCCGGCCAACAAGGCCAGTGACCGGAAAAGTCGCCGGTAATGATGAACATTACTGGCGACTTTTTTGGTCGCCGGTAATGTCGCCGGAATTTCGCCGGTAATGTTTAAAAACATTACCGGCGACCTCCACCGTCGCTGGCAATGTCAAGCCAAACATTGCCGGCGAAATTCCGGCCGACAAATCGCCGGAAATGCTTGGCTTGACATTGCCGGCGACGGTGGAGGTCGCCGGTAATGTTTTTAAACATTACAGGCAAAATTCTGGCGAAAAGTCGCCGGTAATGTCTCCATTTCTGGCGATTTAATGAATCGCCGGCAATGCCTCTTATATTAGATGTAGATCGCAGCAACTCATTCATTTGGATCGAAAAAAATTCGGTGAAATCGAAAGAAGGAAAACGCTCTGAAATCGATCCTTCGATATTGTCAAAATTAAGGCGCGCGTCGAAAACTCGATCACTCGTGAAGCTATATATATATATAGGTACGTGTATATATACGTATATGTGTATGTATATATATATATGTGTGTGTGTGTGTGTTGATCAAATCCAATTCGTGAGATATGAAATGTTGTTGATGTCACCGAAATGAGAAAACTGCTTGTAGGTAATCTTATCTTGTGTCTGAATCAACGACTGGTATTATCGTAGTGCTATCGGAGTCAGGCTTAAGAGAGCCTCCTACCTAGTCAAATACTAAACTGAAAAAAGAAGAATACCATCATCGAGTACTGAATCGAATTTAGAGATTAGATCGATATATATATATATATGCATGCATGTGTTGATTTAATTAGAGTTGAATTGATATATCGCGTCGATTATTAGTAGTACGTGAATGTGTGTATATATAATACGTAAAATCGTTAGAATTTTCAGGATGGACAAGAGTTGGATGAGCCTCAAAAGATGGGATGTCAGATATCACCAGGGAATTAGGAGTTTTGTGAATTTTGTGAAGGCTAATTGTGGAGACACTACACTTCATTATTGCCCGTGTAAAGAATGTAAGTATCGCAGCGATCGATTTCGTTTTCCCATTGATAAAGTCCAGAAGCACCTGAGTAAATACGGGTTTTGGGATAAGTACACTTGTTGGATTTATCACGGTGAAACATCGTTAGCGGGTCCGCATGATCATGGACAATTTGGTGAGAGGGCCCGTCCACGCTATGATCATGGAGATTTTGCTGAGAGGGGCAGTCCATCCTATGATCCAACATCGATGTTAATCAATGATATGTTTCCTCATGAGAGCGGTGTATTTGCTGATGAAGCACCAAATGTCCCTCCCGTCGTTGATGGTTTCCCCCATATTGAGCCAGTCGAGCCATTACCTGGAGCTCATGTCAACACAAGCGGTATGGACAAGTACAACAACCTGATTGCATTGCAACAGACTCCGTTGTACGACGGTTGTAGTAAGACTGTTCTTGAAAGTGTGATGGGAGTGATGCAGCTCAAAATGGAGAACAAAATGTCTGTCAAAGTTGTTGATTCTTGGTTGAAGTGGACTGTTTCGCTACTGCCACCCGGTCATCGTCTTCCTACCACTCATCATAAGGTGCGACATATCCTGAAAGATCTTGGGCTTTCCTACATCAAAATCCGTGCATGCAGATATGATTGTATTCTCTTCTGGGGAAAAGATCTTGAAGACCTTGAAGCCTGCCCGGTATGTTTTACAGAAAGGTATAAGTTGACTCCTGCAGGCAACAAGAAAGCTGTGAAGATACTTCGATATTTCCCGCTTATTGATAGGCTGGAGCAGTTGTTCATGTGTGCTTTCACGGTCGAAGCAATGAGATGGTGGGCTGAGAGAAATTTGCCTGACGATGACACCCTTATACACCCTTCCGACGGAGAGGCTTGGAAGCACATGGTCAGGGAGTTTGATCATTTTGCAGCAGAGGTCCGAAATGTTTGGCTAGGGCTCTCATCTGACGAATTCAACCCTTTTGGCAACATGAGTCTTCAATACAGTATATGGCCAGTTATTTTGGTACCCTACAACCTTCCACCATGGATGTGCATGAAGAAGGAATACAATATGCTCACTCTGTTAATTCCGGGCCCGGGTTATCCAGGAAAGTGTCTCGATGTGTATTTGAGGCCTTTGATTGAGGAGCTTAAGTACCTGAGTGAGTGTAGCCACCCCACTTACGATAGGTTCAAGAATGAGATGTTTCAGATGCATGCCAAGCTTGTTGGCACCATCAGTGATTTTCCTGCCCGCGGTATGTTGTCGGGCAACGTTACCAGGGGTTACAGGGCTTGTTCAGAGTGCATGACGGTTGATTGTTGCAGTCTTCATTGCAGTAACATTGTTCAGATGCGTCACCGTTGTTGGCTTCCATATGATCACCCATTTAGGCAGGATCCAGACGCGTTTAATGGGACTGTGGAAACAGGTGTGGCACCCAGGTGATGGACAGGGGAAGAAATTTTGGAAGTGTTGAATGAATATGATTTTGGCCAGCTGAGCAATCATCCTGACATAGTGGCGTCAATTCCAGACAAGCCCGAAAGGTATAAGTTTTGGACACACAAGAGCATATTCTGGGAACTCCCTTACTGGCCCAGGTTGCCTATCAGACACTACCTAGATGTCATGCACATAGAGAAGAATGTGTGTGAAAGTGTGGTGGGCACAGTTCTTAACTTGGAGGGGAAAACAAAAGACATCCCTAAGGCACGCATTGATCTGAAAGCTATGGGACTGCGGAAACATTTGTGGTTAAGAGATGGTAAGAGAAAAATGCCGCAAGCTCCTTACACCGTAAAGCCGAAGCATAAGCATGAAATTTTTCGGTGGTTGAGTAATGTCAGGTATATATTCTTCTGCTATGCAGGAATTTGGCCTTAAATTTTTACCGAATTATGGTTATATGCGAGAACTATAATTGTTGCCTATGGCTATATATATATATATATATATATATATATATGCAGGTATCATTATGGCTATGCAGGAAATATAGGCAGGTGTGTTAACTTCCGGGACAATAAGATGTACGGATTAAAGAGTCATGACTGTCATGTACTGCTTCAACGCCTTTTCCCTATTTTCATTCGAGGGTACCTGCCCAAAGAGGTGGTGGAGCCGTTGGTGGCCTTGTCAAGATTCTTTCAGAAGTTATGCACCAGGGAAGTTAAAAAATCAGATCTCAGGGAGATGCAAGATGACATCATTTTTATCATGTGCAAGCTTGAGAGGATATTTCCCCCAAATTTTTTCGACATCATGCCTCACCTGATGATCCATCTTCCCGAACAATTGTTGCTTACCGGTCCCGTACACTACACTTGGATGTATCCCATGGAAAGGTATTAATGATTCATACATTTGGTTTGCCTCTGTTTTTATATGTAAATTCTTATTTTTTACGTAAGTTAACATGCACTTGTGTACTTGTAGACAATTGGGAGCCTACAAGGACTATGTGTAGAATAAATATGCACCTGAAGGGTGTATCGCTAAAGCATATGTTGCGCACGAGTGTGTAACGTACACCAAAGTGTATTTGGGAGCGCTTGAGGACCCCCAACAACAGATGTCGATAGATGAACCCCAGTTCAACCTTTCAATCATCTCTAATGACGTGGTAGTACAAGGAAGCTTGCCAAAGTCGTACAAGTTGGATAGAAATGAGGTAGCCATTGCCCACTGGTCGGTACTGATTAGCTGTCAAGAAGTACAATATTGGAAAAACTATCATCTTCACTGCCCTGCTATTGCCGGAAATGTTGATTACCACAACAGGACGTTTGCAAACTACTTTGGTCAATGGGTAAGGGTATATGTGTATATGTCGATTTTTAATATATATCCTTATATAGCATGTGTGTATGTACGTGGTTTTGTGGTTTCTATGTTCATAATTTCTTGTGTACGTATTTCTTATCGTTTTCAGATGAACCATATAGCAAATGATGGTTACCCAGAGTGGTCAAACGAATTGAGGGTCCTGGCGATGAAACCGATAGCTTCAAAAGTTTACTCGATGTGTCAGGTCAATGGCGTGAAATTTATATGTGAAGCTTGAGACTACCGACTGAAAACACAGAATTGTGGGGTGATGGTCCATGGTGGGCAGGATGTCGTTGACTATTACGGTGTCCTTCATTCAGTTATTGAACTAATTTATGGGAACCGCATGAAAGTGCACTTGTTCAAGTGTAGATGGTTTGATACTAGCCCGGAGAACACAAGGACCGATCAGTACGGAACATTTTCGGTGAATACAGCTAATAGCTGGTATGAAGATGACCCTTTCGTTCTTGCCTCATCAGTAAAACAAGTGTTTTACCTTGACGATCTTCTTAACAAAGTCCCGTGAAAGGTGGTTAACCATGTTGCTCATAGAAACATATACAGTGATGCCACACTTGGTGATACCGCAGATGATGAGGAAGTTACTGCATACCAAGAGCTGAACGCTTTTGACATTCCGGAATCATCTTCGATTATGTGCCATCTGGGAGTGTGGTTCGAATTACTGGAGCATAACTTCTCGATGTTAATCCATATGAAGTTGACGCTGATTCAGATGACGAGGAGCGGCACAGATTGCCAGAGGTTACCTATGAAACCGAGTCAGACACAAGTGATGAAGATGATTACGATTATCATCCTTAGTACGTTAATGATGTAGTTGGAAATTGTAGTCGAAAATTGTAGTCGAAAATCGTAGTCGGAAATTGTATGTAGTCGAAAATTATAGTCGGAAATCGTGTCGGAAATCGTAGTCGAAAAATGTAGTCGGAAAATGTAGTCGGAAATTGTAGTCGGAAATCATAGTCGAAAATTGTACGTAGTCGGAAATCGTGTTGGAAATCGTAGTCGCAAATCGTAGTCGGAAATTGTAGTCGGAAATTGTAGTCGGAAATCGTAGTCGAAAATTGTAGTCGAAAATTGTAGTCAGAAATCGTGTCGGAAATCGTAGTCGGATATTCTTCGGGAAATAATGACATTGCCAACGAGTTGAAGTCGTTGGTAATGACATTACCAACGAGTTGCAAGTAACTCGCCGGTAATGTCTACTGAATATGGTCGAACCCAGCTCGAGCTCTCCCTCATTTCTCACTATCTCCTCCCCTAAAACACCTCCTCTCCTCCTCCCAAACTGCTCGGGCCGCCTCTCTCTCCTCCCCTCTCCCCTCCCCTCATCTCCTCTCCCTTCTCCTCTCTCCACACTAAAAAACCCCATTTCAAATTGAAATTTCCTCTCCTCCCCTCCTCCTCTCCTCCTCCCCTCACCTCCATCGCCGGAAAATCAGCTCGAGCTCCACCATGGCAGGTGCATGCAAGCTCACTCTCTCTCCCTCTCTCTCTCTCCCTCTCTCTCTCTCTCTCAATTTTTATTTATTTTTGTGCATATATATATAGATACGTATGTACGTATGTACGTATGTGGCAATGTATATATATATATATATATGTATGTGGAAATTAAATTTAATTAGGGTGATTTGGATTAATTTATATGCAATGTATATATATACCGGTAATGTTTGAAAAATGTGGAAAATTAATTAGGGTGTGTGATTTGGATGAATATGTGATGTGTATATATATATATATGAAAATTTAATTTAATTAAGATGCATGATGTATATATATGTGTGAAAAATGTGGAAAATTAATTAGGGTGCGTGGTTTGGATGAATATGTGATGTATATATATAAGTGAAAATTAAATTTAATTAAGATTCATGATGTATATATATGTGAAAAATTTTAAGTCGAAAATGATGTATGTATATATGTTAATTTAGGTGATATAGTTGTTAATTTAACATATAATAGGTGAAAAATCGCAATCGGCATTTAACGTGTTTGGATTAAGGTGATATAGTTGTTAATTTAACGTATAAATTAAGGTGAAAAATCGAAATCGGAACGGTTTGGAACCAGAACGGTTTTAAACCAGAACCGCGTGGAACCGGAACCGTTTGGAACCGGAACTGTTTGTAACTGGAACCGTTTGGAACCGGAACTGTTTGTAACTGGAACCGTTTGGAACCGGAACTGTTTGTAACTGGAACCGTTTGAAACCGAACGGTTCCAGTTCCAAACGGTTCCGGGTTCAAACGGTTCCGGTTCCGCCCGGTTCCGGTTACATTTGGTTCCGGTTCCGATTTGTTATAGAACCGAATCCATGACTATTACCGTGTCCAGGAGGTTTTGCGGCAAATTGGCTTCCAGGCATCAAATGGAGAGGTTCCGGAAATCGTAGTGGAGGGAGAAGTAGTCAAGCTTCCTCCTCAGCCGCAGTTAGCAACACGCGCAGTGGGCCAATGATGAATGCTCGCACACAAGCCTTGCTAGCTGCGCGAGCAGAGGAGGAAGCTGCACGATTCGCAGCCGTGCAACCGGAAGTCGAGCCTCGAGTCTCAGTCAGCAGACGCTTAGTCAGCAGACGTCCCTCCGTCAGCAGACCCTCAAATGAGCGACAGTCAACAGGGGCATCAAAAACTCCCTCAATCCGAATGCCCCATATTCGCCCGGTGGCTACTCCCGTTTCACGGGAATCATCTGAGGCAGATGGTGGTGCTAGCGCCTCATCGTCCAGGCCTCGTCTATCTTCGCCGTCCGGTCTCTTCTTACCCGACGAGATTCCTATGATCCCTGAATTCGATGAGAGGGGGATGCCTATTTATGTTGAAGGACGGCCGGAGTTCCTGAGCGTGGAGGAAGCGTACAACTTCATCCCGTTCGACCCCATGTATCTTTGGAGTGTGAGGTGCACCAACCAACAAACGGACGATGCAGGTAAATTTTATTTAACATCAGATTGATTACTTAATTATTACTTAAGACTTACGATATGTTCAATTAATGATATCAATTTGTTGACATTGTATTATTAGGCAATTTTGTTAATGGGACTGGAAAACGGAAAGGGGCTAGAGGCACCTGCACCGGGAAGAGACTTGAGCAGGCCACCGGGGGAAGGAAAACGCCCATTAAGGCCAATGAGGATGGCGAGGTGATCGAGGCTTTTGACACCACGCGAAAATATGTCAGCATGGCCGGGGCGATCGTGCGGGACAAGGTCCCAATGCTTTGGCCAGATTGGGAATCTGTGCCTATCTACGTGAAGATGCAAGTGCATAATGCACTAAGTGTGAGTTAAATTGTATTTTCATTACGTAAATTTTACATTTATTAATTAAGTCCGAATAAATATATAATTTTACCGTTTATATATTCATATTGCAGGTGTGGTTTGACGTGGATGAAGTTCTTATTCACACGTGGGTGGAGCGTCAACTACATATGAGGTGATGTGCTTCGAGTTATTTGAGTATATATCGAGTTAGATTTTTGTTTATCAAGTGTTTTAATATCTCTAACTTTTTTTTCCTGGTGTTAATATAGGTATAAAGAGTGGAAGAACGAGCTTTCTTCCCATTACACTGTATACAAGGAGCTAGGCCGAGGTTCTACCCCTAGAGAATTTCGGTTTAGGGAGTACGAGTGGCTGTGGCTGATAGCCCACTTCGAGCACCCCAAAGCTCAGGTATGCATCCTGAATATATCTTACAAGCCTAATGTATCGTATCACATTGAAATAGGTAGTTACTAATTTTTTTTCATATGTTTATCAAACAAGGCGATTTCGAAGACGAACCGGGCGAATAGATTGAAAACACCAGGGCCCATCATGCAGATTCACTCAACTATTTGGGTTGGTCGACTAAGGCGCAGCAACAACAAGAAGTGAACCCGTTGGTGTATATTCATCAGAATTTATATCCGCAGTGCCCTGAAGAAGTGGTAAGTCTTTCGCCTCTCCATGTGTTAATAAAACTATTTTTCGATATTAATTTATTTTGTTAGCTAATATGTTATTCATTTTTTCTTTTCAATTAGGCGAGAGTGGAGGAGGCGACCGCAGAAGTGACCATGAATATAGCTCGGACTAACCATCCTGACTGCTCCGAGGAAGATGTCACCCAGTATGCCTCTCAGATCGATCCGCTTGATAGCCCTATAGCGGCTCAGATCATGGCAAAAGCGTGCGGGACTAGAAAGAATACCTACTACTGTAGGGGAATGGGCTCGGCGGGCGAAGGAGTATTGAAGAACACTTCAGAATACTCTACCGGGTCAAGAAATTCAGCTTCTAGTCGTAACCTTGCAGCGGAGCTTCAGAGGACGCGGAGGGAGTTGGAGGAGCAAAAGAGGCAGATAGCCGAGCAGCAGGCAATCAGAGATGCCGAGTACCAACACATGGTCCAGCAGCAGACACAGATGTTCACATGGATGCGGACGATGTACGAGGCTCAGACTACCGGACAACCATTCCCCACACCTCCCCCACACCCTATGTTCCCGAGTTATCCACCACCACCACCGCACCAGTCACCGCCACAGCAAGACCAGGGTAGCCACCGGAGTTCAAATGATTACATGGATTTCTTCGACCATGACCCGCAAGTTCCTCGACCCTGACGTGTAGTTGTAGTTAATTTTCGTATCGTTGCTCTTTGTACTGTACGTTGGACATTTATGTGTACTGTTGAACTTGTATGATTGTACGGTTTATGTCTTTCAATGCAGGTTCTGGAATTGGGCCCAATCCAGAACCGCGTTTTTTTTTTCAAAATTTTTCCAAGCATCACCGGCGACATGGACCTAAGTCGCCGGCAATGTCTTCAAATTCCGGCCACGGCCGCGCTGACATTACCGGCGACTCAAGTCGCCGATAATGTCTTGACATTGCCGGCGACTTGAGTCGCCGATAATGTCTTGACATTGCCGGCGACTTGAGTCGCCGGTGATGTCTAGACATTACCGGCGACGTGAAATGCTGTCGCCGGCAATGTTATCACCGGCGGCCTATTTCCGGCGACGTCATTGCCGGCGACTTGTCGCCGGTAATGACAATTCCGGCGAAAAAAAAACAAGGCCGGCGACGGAAAGTCGCCGGCAATGTCTCTTAATCCGGTAGTGGATGTAGGTTAATGCGAAGAGAGATTGCGCGCATTGTTCCTGAAAAGAACCGTGGGCCTAATATTGATGAATCTGATCTAAATTGCAACTACTGTCCCATGTCTGTAATATATTAATCATTTTTGGATTCTGAGTAACCTGAACATGGTCTTCATAATGTCAATCCTCTGTAATATATTTTTATGTGGCACATTTTATGTCCAAGGTCTGTAAAATATTTTTATGTTAGACTATCTAAACTTTCGTCGGTGTGTGAGTAATGCTATTTTGTTCTTTGAATGATTTCTGTGCATATAATAACCTATGTCTGATTAATATTTCAATTCTTTTGGCCAAAAATTAATCTTTAAATTGTTAGATTTTGATTGTCTGAATTCTTTTTGGCAATTTGATTTTTTTGAATAATTGAATTGTAGTAGTTGGAGTTGAGATATTAATCTATGAAAGAAAAATAGTTACTTTATAAGATCACGCTCTTTCTCAGTATTCAAACAAATTAATGTACAAATATCTATATAATATATCAAAACCATTAGATAAAATCATTGAGCAAGAAACTTCCCAATAACACTCATGTTTCCCAATCTTAAAGATATCATTCTTTTAGCTCTATGTCTACTTTTTTCATACTTATATTTAGACATAAATTGTTGTGGGCTTTTATATTCTAGGCATATCTAACAAAATTAACAAAACATGTGTTTTTCAATTGCTCGATTTCTTTTTCATTCTATTAACAAATTGGTAGGCAAAAGAACCTATATTAAAAAATAAAATAGATAAAAAATATTTACTTTATATTTTCGCCTGAAATGATTATACTATCATTTTATCGTATAACCGCGCAACGCACGGGAACCCATCTCGTTGTTTACAGTCATGATCTTAACTTGATTTGTCTTCAGGTCTCGGATATATTACAATTGATAAACAATGAACTACCTGGAGTTACTGATAAATGTAAGGCGTGACCAAAGTGTTATGTGTGTATTCTATAAAAGCAAAAGTAGAAAAGGAGGGAGAGAAGGGAACCGACACAAATAGCGGAAAATACAAATCTCCTGGAGAAGACAGATAGGAAACTAACAAGGAAAGAAGAGGGATACAACTAAAGACAATGACTTAATAGTAAAGGGAGGATTCATCTTCTCTTGATTCTCTTGAAACCCAGGAACTGAAACCTCCGGTGTTATGATTCTCTGATTCCCTCCAAAAAAGGGATCAGAGGGTCATCTTTCCTGCCCCAATTAATCTGCAGCTTGTGCTGGCTTCTTGTTCATTTTTTGGGGAAATGACCAAAAAGTTTTGAACTTTTTGAATAAGAAATGCAATCACAATCTGTGGTTGTTCTAAAGAGACTGCCTTTTTTTGGGATTTGGAAAGATTTGAAATTTGGGGGTGCGTTTTGAGATGGGTGTTGCACCAAATGATGGTAAAATGGAGGGTTGGCTTTATCTGATTCGGTTCAACCGGCTTGGATTGCAATCCTCTTGAAAAAGGTACTTTGTTCTTGAGGGAAATTTGCTCAGGAACTTCAAGTCCAAACCTGGTTATGAAACGCAGGTAAATTTGCATAGCCTTTTATTCTCATTCGAATTCTTAATTCTTTAGAATGCAAAGAACACATGAGGAATATCAATGTGGTTTTGTTGGATTTTAGATTTCATTTTGTGGGATGATTTTTTCTCGATAAAGTATTATTTTCCATTGGATTGGAGAAGTGGATTAGCTTTCATCTTTAGTTATCTCACTTATGTGTTTGGAGTATTACTAAGTGCTGGCTTTGTTTGGAGTATTACTATATTGCTACCTTTATAGTCTTTCAGTTACTTGTGTAGTTGATCATATCCCAATCCCTCTCACCATTACTTGATTTTGTAACGTATGTAAGAACTTTGTTTACTTCACTATTTGAGAATTGCTCAATGAAAGCTATTCTTTTGTTAGCAGTCGGATAGAAGTGCACTGATAGACAGCTGCATTAGGGGCTACTGATAACGGAAGGGCGAGCGTTTATAGAAAGGCAAAATATCTTAAATGGTCATTCATATTTGTTCAAAACGACAGTTCGGTAACTATCGTATAATATATATCAAAAAGGTCATTCAACTTCGTTCTCTGTCTATCAATTTGGTCACTCCGTCTGTTTTGGACGTTAAGCATATGACTTATAAGGGGTAAATTTATCTTTCTATTCGTTAAATTCTTTTATTTATAATAATACCATTACTCTCTCTCTCTCTCTCTCTCTCTCTCTCTCTCTCTCTCTCTCTCTCTCTCTCTCTCTCTCTCTCTCTCTCTCTCTCTCTCTCCGGCAACACCTGGAAGTTTGGTCGTCGCCGAATTGTCATCCCTCGATCAATGAATCTCTGCGGACATCACAAGAAATAACAAAAGCAAAAAAATCTCAGCAAAATGAAATGAGTTTCTCAGTCAATTCTAGATCTTCTTTCTTCCAAGCATTTCTGATTTTGAGTCCACCACATACCCACGTGAGTATCTTATACTCTGTACACCTTTCCCTTCTAGACTATCCCACAGCCTAGACACGAGACATCATGTTGGCGCCAGCAGACGAAGCGGCCCCACTGAACATGGAAGCTAAACCAGCACCCAACGACTGCGATTCGTCCAAGAACAGATCCTTAGGATCCCTAAACACGCCGTGTGCACAGATGATCGCAACCTCGACCATGACCGCCTTAATGAGCAGCGAAAGCACTCTCGTCACCAAGATCGCGATCAGAGTCACCAGGCCCAGCCCATATAGCACCTGCATATCCGAGTACGTTTGGCCCATGATCACCAAGGGCTGATCCAACGGCCGCAAAGCATAGAGGAAGATCCACGCGGCGGCAAGGCTGATGAGGGTAAGGAGAGTGAAGGGGTGGGAGATGAGCGAGTAGGCGAGCACGGTAGCGAGGACGATCAGATAGTTCACGCGGAAGTAGGCGGCATTCTTACACACACACGACGCCGCGTCGGAGAAGGACACTGGTCTCGAGGCGTCATGCTCGAGCAGGAAGGAGAGGAGAGTAGAAAGGTTATAGTCGGTGTTGGGATTAGGGGAGATTGTGACAGCGGAAGGAGATCCGTGCACAGTGGTGGTGTTGAAGGAGAAGAGTTATTGGGTCCCATTGGACCAATTCTTCCCTAATCTATCTACCTCGTCGCTCGACCTCGTGTCATTCTTCTGCTCAGGCTTGTACGCCTCTATGTGACTCTAGCTCGTGGTCGGTGAACAACGACGATGAAAGGACCATGTAGAGGACTCCCGATTCAGTGAAGAGTGAGATTAAATTGCAATTCAAAACCCTAACCCCCAAATCCAATTCAAAACCTTAACCCCAAAATTCAATCCAATTCACCTAGGACCCCAGCATCGTCTCAGTCATCTCATCCATCTCAATTCATCTTGGTAGTCACAATCAAGCAGCTGAGGACGGAGAAGTTGAACACCAATATATTTTTTCTGGGTACCAATGTATTTTAAAAGAAAAAAAGGGAAAGAAAAAAGAAAAATATCAAAAAGACATAAATATCCCTAAAAAATAACGGAAAGTTCAAATTTTAACGGACATTTGAGCTCGAATAACCAATTTGAGAATGAAACGTTAGTGGGAGTGACCATTTTGACATATGTCATACGATAGTCACCGATCTGTCGTTTTGGGTAAAGATGAATGACCATTTAAACTATTTTGCCTTATAAAAAAATAAAAACCTGAAGACACTATCTTATCACAATCTATGAATTAATTACTTGAAACAGTTACCATCGTTGTGCAGTTATCCTAATATAGTTTCTGGATCATGCAACTTACTAGTTCTGACAAAGCAAGTATTCTCATGTGATTCTGGTTCTGTTAAGCTTATGTACTTGTTTGTTTAAAATGTTCGAGTTATTAGTACATTGATGTTCATTTTTGACATGTAATATTTGGATTCGCAAACTCTATGTATAACTTGGCATATGATGAATGTTGAACAGTATTGATTGGCTTACTGTTGAATTCAGTATGACGGTTATGAAAGGTATGCCTTATTTATCATTCTGCAAGGAGAATAGTTCAGTTTTGCCCAATTTGCTCTTGGACATTGTTCGACAATACCTAGGCTTTGTTTATAGGAAGTAGGCTGTTGGTTTTGCATGGGTTCCCGGCATGTTTGTTTTGACTATGTTGTACACTGTTTTTTATTTTTGAACTAGAAATTCTTCAAGAACCATTTTTAGTATGACAGATATAATCTGCACAAATAACCTCTATAAGATCCACTGGTCTACTATCTGGAAGATATCACTATAATTGATCTCTTAATATTATCTCAACAAGTTGAAAGCAAAGTAAAGAAGACACTGGTCAATGTACCCTCACTAGTGTGTAATCGGCGCGGGTGGCAAGAAAGAGATCAAGAAAGGAAGAAGTATGAATATTGTCTCCCTATCATAACTTTTATTGAAGAATTGAGGCATTGGTTCATTGTAAATGTAATTATGGTTAATTTGATTATTTTTCAATAGATACTCCATTTTTTGAGGATTGAAGGGTCAAGAACCTCAGATCCAAGCAAATGTATACGATATATTTATAATCGAGTGCATGTAGAGAATGCCACTGCTCGGACTAGTGCAGTCAACACATTAGCTAAATTTGGTGCCATAGTTGATTCATTCAAAGTAATGTATTTTTCAATAAAAAAATGTCTTCCTCTTTTCCACTGAATATGCAAAATAAAAGTTTTGCAGATGAAAGAAATTATATCGGATTACATATTAAAGAGAACAAAAGGAGTATGCTAAGAGCCATCTAATCACAGATAAAAGTTGCAAGACTTTATAGTGATTCCACATAATATAACTTGGTTTTCAACAAAAGGCAACTTCTACTGATGACATGCACATTATTCCTTCATAAATCGGCCTACAAGTTTAATATACCTAATCAATCACACTTTTCAATAAGGTATGAGAAGAAAAGTAGAATGATTAAGAGACTGTAATATCACAAATACAATCTTTTATATATGCAATTGACAATTCTGTAATAATATACCAGAAACCATATTTTGAAACAAATGACAATTTTAAAAGCAAATTAGGGATAATACAGCTAGTTTAAAAATGAAGATATTCAGGATTTCACATTGGACCAGTGCTAAAGCAGGGATGTGAAGAAAGATTATTGCATAATCTAAGAAAAATGAGAGCAATTTGGTTCCTAGAATGTGATAATGTTCAAGTAAAAATACAAAATTTTAGAATTCGATTATATGATTAATACTGCATGATTTTGCATAGAAGCTGTTGTTGTCCCTTATTGTATACATATTTGAAACAAATGATGATTTTGTAGGAATTGACAGTTCCTAGTTTTAAGGCTGGTTTTGTATGATGGGGTGATTTTAATTTTTGATATTGCATTATATGGAATAAGATATCACAATGTCTCTTTTCTTTCGAAAATATATATATGGCAGAGCTATGTATTAATAATTGATTTAAATGAGTAACTAAAATAGAAATTAAGGGTGACCTGGGTCTGAAGCTATCTTACGGAACATTTAGTGTGCCTTCCTTGCTGCATATACAGATGAGTTAAAGTTGGATGAGTTCAGAGCAAGTGTTTAATTCCACAGAAGTAATTGCGTAACATGGAATAAGAACACTTACACTATTTCCACTCCATTGCATCCTTCAAATATGTCCTTCAACCCGCTCAAGAGCTCCATTATTTGTTTTGTCTGCTTCACTTGTTCCATCATCAGATCTCTTATACTATCAATCATGACATTGTTACAATGCAATCTTTGCGAAACTATCGCCAATGCAATCTTTGCGAAACTATCGCCAGATTGTCTAGTGGTCCATTTGGTCCCATCTGGTTTGCAGTGTTGGCTGCTATTTCTTCTTTAGTTGGAGTGGAGTTTCTCTCAGATGAACGATGCCAGTTAAAGTTGGCCTGCAGTGGTTTCATTTTCATCCCTTTTGGATAGCCTCTTGGCCTTCTTTCTGGTGATGTTTGATTGACTTGGTGCTGCAATTTTCTGCAAGAACAAAATTCAATAACATGGAAGAAACAATAGAATTTAGGGATAGAGCAAGCCAAACCTTTTCTCTAGGTTTCTCGGCACTCCCTTTGGTCATCCAGGTTTCCTCTTTCCTCGATTGGCCCATTGTTGCAATCTTCTGCAAAAGAAAAAAAATTAGTGATGCCTAAAATTTGAAAGAATTCGGCAATAGAGTAAGGCAAACCTTTTCTTGGTGTTTCTGGGCACTCCCTTTGGCCAACCTCTTTTCTTTTTTTTCGACACTATTTGATTGGTCTCTTCTTGTGAACTGTTGCAAAAGAAATAATAAGTTTTTCATATCGTGTGTCACACTCACCATCAGAATACATAAGGTTAAGATGATATAGATTTTTGTATCTCAAGTATTTAGATGTCATAAGAAATTCTTAAGCATATGAAATCAATATTATATCTACATTAACAATAATGGGAACCAATATACCCCCATGAGTTCAGACATTTGCTTATAATATTGATTCCATACGGTAACATCATGATAAACTACAATATATACTACAATGCTCTATTGAAAAAAATAATTAATCAATGTTGGTTCATCTACTTTCATTGCGAATGATGCAAGTATTTGGAATCCTACATCAGTATACGTACTGTGAATAGCTATTTAACAATGAATTAATTCTTATTAAGGAGAAACAGGTGAATAACACCATTGTACTAAATTTTGAAATCATTTGTGTCGTGCAATGGTTTACTCGATTCAAAATCCTGAATAATTTTTTGTGCAATAGAAAAAAAAGGGATCAAACTTTAGGAGCAATATACAATAGCAAGAGCTAACCTTGGTTCTTTTGGATCATTGTCAATAGTTTGCTCAATCTTTTTTGATTGCATTTTGGCCTTTTAGTTTCTGTTTCTTAGTGATTGATCTCTTAATTCTCCCTATCCCTTTGCATATTGGAGGGCCTGGCCAGCTGGAATTCAGGTCTCTTATTTGAGGGCTGGTGATTTCCACTTCTAATAATGGAGATGGAGATGATGATGTTGTGACAGGAGGTGGAAAGAGCAGCATGATTCCATTTGGAATAGGCTGGAGCATCATATCATTTATTGGTTCATAGTTTCTATTTTCATCCAACATTTAATCTACAAATTAATTGAATTGCAAAATATCATTAGGGAAGTAGAAATCAGAAAAGTTAGAATACATTATGAATGTAAAGGAGCAATGGGATTCAAGCACATATACTCCATCGTATGCATTCAAGCACATATACTCACTAAACAGGAAATCACATGTATTCAAGCACATGTACTCTATGGAAACAAAAAAGCAATAAAAAGTCTACACTCAGTACAATGAATGATGCTCAATATCAGATCAAAATTGACAAAAAGATAAATAGAAGAAAACCATCAAAGAGTGCTTATATTTCGCAATCACAAAACCATTGATTCCAGTTCAAATCATACGCTTTACTGAGATCATCATACAAAACCATGATACATATATCAAAAAATCAATCAAAAACTCCAAATATTATCATATTCCAGTTCAAACTGGAGGCCTTTCTAACACCATGATAAAACATCATATAACAATGACATTGGAAGATACATATATCATACTATCAGTTGAAAAAATTGATTGAATATCAAGAAACAACAAATTAATAAAAACCCCCAAATATTATCATACTTTTTGGCATCGAAATTCAACAGAAATCAGAATTTTGCTCTATTTCAATTCCACATTGTGTAAGACCATTTATCTAATCCTAATGTATATGCAAACAAATTTGGCTTATTAGAAAATGTATTAGATATGCATCAGAACTGACATGCAAACCAAGCCGTCAAAGCCAGATCTAATCTCTAAGTCTCTAACTGAATAGACGATGAATTAAAACACTTTAGTAGCAAAAAAAAAGGAACGATCAAAATTTGTTCTTACCCATTCTCTTTGTCAAGACAATCAACGATGACTTCACTGAGATGAACAAAGAGAAAGCAAAACGGATACAGCGAAATGGCTAGAGGGACTGATTTGACTTCCATTATATATTCTCGAATTTGTTGGTGTTGGTTGGTGAGTCATTGATTGCAGAATATTTTGGATACCAAAGAGACCTAAGTATTCAGTGAATGGTCTAAGGAATGGCTATATGAATTGTATCATATCCGTAATGCACTATTTTGAGGGGGCTATTGTAAAATTCTTTAAGGAAACCGCTTGAAAAAAATTATTTATTGAATAGTAGGTATGTAGAAAAATAGAAAAATGAAATGGATATGGAGAAAAAATTAAATCGAAATTTGAATTGCATTTTTAGTTTTACATATTGGAGAAAATAAGTAATTTGAAAACAATAAAAATTCATTTATCTTGAAAAGTGGATTACAAATACAAAAGTTGATTAACATAATGTAGTGATTATTTAGAGATTATATGGAATAAATTAAGCTTAAATTAGGTAATCACTTAGCAATTATTTTGGATTGTTTAGTTATTATTAAAAGAGGTGGAACAAACACAAATTGATTTTTTTTTATTTAGTAGGAAGTGTTTGCTGACTACTCGGCCGATTTAGGCAAATTTTTCAATAATGTCTGCAATGCAATTGTTATGTTAATTATGAAATAACAATTTTCTCCAATGTATCTGAATAAACCCAACTCCGATTTAGTTGTCTAAACCGAAATCAGGCCCTAACGACGCTACAACTTAAAATCTGTTTGCCAGAGTTTACTTTATAAAATGTACAAACCAAAAACCTGCAAGAAGCTTACACTTCACTGATAATTTCCCAGACACACTGTGGACCTCCAATGTCCATCCGGATTTCTCCAAATCCATATATATAACAAAACCCAAGGTTTACAAAAAATCTGGAAAATATTCGGGAGCATAACTCAAACTGAACAACACAAGTATTCAGAGCGACTTCTAATTTAAAAAATATACAAGACTAGCAGGTTACATCAGGAACCTACTAGAAGGAAAGTGTGATTCGAACTTTAGGCCTCCTATGATGATATGCAACCACGAGAAAGATACTGCAATCTGGGTGGCGAAAACCGAAAAGTCCAGAGAAAAACACATATAAATAATGAAACCATTAGAGTGAGTGGACGTAAATCATAATATGCCATATAAATAAATCCAACATGCTTTTCACAATAAATGCACGTAAAAATCATGCGAGTCAAAACAATCAAGCTCAGGTCAAGTGCTCATAAAGATGTAACTCTCCTGGGAACTGTATGTGTGGAGGCACTAACTTGAGTACATTTTCCTCAAAGTTACAAACACACCCAGGTCAGGTGCTCATATAGACGTAACCCTCCCCGGAGCATCTCGGGGATCAACCGAGAGGCCATAGCATCAATGCATCCATAATATCCATACTCTGTGTAAAAACAAATCATATGTGCCTCCAAACCAATGTATGCTCATAAAATGCATAATCGTAAATCATACTAATAGACTCGCAAATCCATTGTGAAAATCAAAGTGTCCACTCACAGATAACAGCTAGCCCTGAGGCCTGGCGGAAGATCCCTCGCCAAAAACTCTCTCATGATCACTTGAATAACAGGGATACGATCAATACATATTGAATTTCAACATATAGAGCAAATACGTCAAGAACCCCGCGTTCTCGAAAATCATATTGCTCGAAATATCGACGAGGATAACAAAATTCCCAAAATACACCCAAACATCCCTCATCCCAAATTAAAATACTCAATTCAACTCAAAAATCTCATAACTACGATCTGTGTGCGATTACAAGCAAAACGACATAAAAATCTCCGAAAACCCCTAAAATCGGACCCCTCGCTGGAGTTCCGCCGTGGACCGCCGCCGCCGGCGGAGGCGCGGCGCCAACAGTGACATTCCCCGGTGTGCCATACCCCAAATCCTTCCTCTCTTTAAGCCCAACACAACCCCTAAAACCAAAATCCCAAACAACCACCACCGTGGCCGGAATTCCAATCGAAATAGGAGGTCGAAACTCCCTCTCCGGCGACCACTACAAGCAACCCAAAATCTCATCCCTTGTCCCAAATTGATCACCTAGAAAGCATCAAGGGGTTGGGGGGAACCAAACCCCCCACACCCGCGATGCCACAACTCGCCGGAAAACGCCTCCCATTTCCGGCGAAATCCACAAACTACACCGAGTTCGAACTCCCTCAAATCTCAACCAATTCTCATAAATTAATACATGAATCAATAGAAAATCATAAGATATTTCTATCCATACCAAGAACGTGGCCGGAAACAGCAAAACCGAAATGGGTCAATGGAGCTCAAACGGGTCAAAGAGTCAACTCAGCCCAACTCGGTCCAAATGTGTGATTTTCCAATTTTTACGATTATTCGATATTTATACGTCATGAACCGACCAAACCAATGGCTCGGATAACTCCAACACAATAGTATAAGTACGACTAACTCGACGACAATTTCAAGTATTCATTTTATATTCTCCCATTATCCGAAAAATCATCTGAAACCTCCTACAAGCTCGAAATCAAATCCTCTACATTTCCGCGAAGGAACTTGAACCAAATTCTTGTCCGATAATTTAGTCATTAACAAACCCAAATGTGTAATCAACTCGCAATAAACACAATTCGTGCCGATAATCACATAACTCAAAGTTCGGGTCGTTACAGTATCATCCATAAAATACTATTTTGGGGGATTTTGAAGCTATTGATAAAAAAATAAAAAAATTATAGATATTAGCAAAATAAATATGTATATTTTGAAGTCTAGTTATATGATATAAATAAATACATTTCAATTGAAAAAATTGCGACGAATATCATTTTGATATCTATTTCAGCGATTAATATAAAAAAGGGAAAATAACTAAAAAGGTTACTCAAGTATGACTCGTTCTAAACTTTGCTCACTCATGTATAGCAAATATCACTTTGCTCATTATCGAATTACACTTTTACTCACTTTGCTCACTCCAAATTTTGTAAAATTTGAGATTTTGAATTCGAGTTATAATTGGTCAAAGAAAGCTATTGGGCATTGTAGCTCTCTTCCTTGTGAGTTTTTTTATACCAATGTCGAGCCTAAATTCATTCTGAGGAGGGAGAATCGAAGATTTGAAGTTTTTGGTGTTATTGACTTCAAAGGTTAATTCAAGTACTTCTATGATGAATTTGACTTATGTGTAGTTGAGAAAATTGTTGCTGGGTTGATTTCGCACAGATTAAGTTTCGGTTCGCCAAAAATTGGAGTGACACCGCCAATTTCTCCTGTTCGGAGTGATCAAAGTGAGTAAAAGTATAATTTGATAATGAGCAAAGTGATATTTTCTATACATGAGTGAGCAAAGTTTAGAACGGGTCATACTTGAGTTATCTTTTTAGTCATTTTCCCTATAAAAAATTAGGATAATGAGCGGACTGGGTTTATATGACATAGTAAGAAGTCTGTTATTTATAATATTAGAAAAAAATAATTATTTAGAATTCATTATTGGAGGAATGATTTACTAGATTGTGATCAGCAAATATCCAAAATATAGAGTTTGCATTTTACAAACTTTTTTCTTATTAAATGGACTATTATGAGGTCAAACTTTAGTATCATTTGAATAAATTATTGAGATAAAAATTGTTATGATAGAAGATATTATTTGTATATGAAGATGTGTATAACGCAATTCAACACATTGTAATATGTTTGTATATATGGAAGAGATGTTGTGCAACAATGCATCATATAAAATTATTCAACAATGTTTGATCAGCTACTATAATAGACATAAGCGATTAAATTACCACATTAGAATACATGTATAATACAAACAAGTGATTAAATTAGCACATTAGAATACATATTACAGTTTGACCACATCATTGTTTAATACTTAGATAGGTTATATATTAGATTACACATTAGAAATTTAGTACATATCCGAACATATAAAGTGAGCATCACATAGCTAAATGAAGAAGTTGCAAGAGCGGAAATTTTTTCCATAGAAAATAGAATCTGTGTTTGGCAAAAGACAACTTCATATCATCTTGATACTAATTAATTTCACATCCATTTGCAAAATTAATATTGCAAATAATCAAATCATTTGGTAAAGTTATATCAGATACATTTTTAGCAAAATACAAAGTAAGATGAGTCTATGTTAATAACATTAGTCAAGAAGACATCGGGCAAGCATATATTCTAGAACCTATCATTCATTCATAGTTATAATTCATGATCAACATGACACAGAAATAAAATTTCAGCCTGCCTAAAGCCTTGTGAAGAGCAGTTTTATGATTTTTTTTAGTGTATACTTGTTTGTAGCACTAACCCTGTGAGAAAAGTAAGGCAATTTAATGCCTGGCTTAGACATACATAAATAAATTGTGGCCATTTAAATGATAAAATAATCAACCTTGTTTATCGAATATATCACCATTTTTTGTATAGCAAAAAATTGTGGCCATTTATAAAACTATGAAAGCAAATATGCATCACAGTTGTATGTTGCATAATTATTGTAGCATCAAAGAAAGGGAAACCTACATATAAATTTGTTAGTACCTGAAGCCACTATAGCCATGAGCCGCACAATATCTTGCGTAATCTTGGTTATTTGCAACATAACATCTGTGAGGCCAACAATGATAGTAGTTTTATTTCTTTCTATTTTTAGTCTTGGTTCCTCTGGCCCTGTCATTATTGGTCCTCGTTGTTGCATTCCTTCCGTTGCATTCCTTCCGTTGCTTTTGGCAAATCATCATCTTTTCGCATTTTCTTTCTTGTCTGTGGGCTGTCTTCTGGTTGATAGTGGTTTTTCATGATTTGTTCGGTGCAACCAATTTTGTCCTTATTGGTTGATGATTGTCTGGCTTGTTCCCATAATTTTATGCAAATTCCATATTTAGTGATACCCAAAAGGGAAAAAAAATTAAGTTTTCTTTGTGATAAAGCAAACATTTTTTCAGGATTCCTAGGCATTCATTTTTGTCAACCTCCCTTGCCTTTCTTCTTTTGTTCCCAGTCGGTGCCCTGTTCTTGCAATTTTCTGTAAATTAATAAAATAGAGAATTAACCACAAAATGAATAGCTTTGAATTAATTCATAGTCTAAAGAAGACCACCCAATTTTATTTGTAAAAATTTTAACCTTTTCTCAAGGTTCTTAGGCATCCCTGGTGGTCGACCTCTCTTTTTATTCTTCTTTTGCTCAAATGGCTTCTTCTTGCAGTTTCTTGGCAACAAAGTAATCAAAATTTGGAAAGAAAAAAAAATAGTCTATCAAATGGTTAAAATCAGACCTCATCTCTAGATTCCTTGGTCGACTATATAGTTTGCCATCCCATTTTCTTTCTGTCGTTTACTTCAGAAGCGACAGTCTCTTCCATGCATTTGCTAAATTTTTTTTAACAATTGACGTCATGATAGGTTCCAGGAGTTTGTTTGATTGAAAATAATTCACCTTTCTACCTTGTATTGTTTGGATCTGCATAAATTTGACGAACACTCTCTTCAAATATGATCCCAGCTTTCTCTTTTTGTTTCCTCGTTCTGGGCTTCAATGTATTTGCCTTCCCTTTGGCAATTTTGGGATTCTTTATCTCACCAGTCATTTCCACTGATGGTGGAGATGGAACTGGCAAATCTGTGGTAATAGATGTTGGCTGTCGTAGAGAAACAGATGCAGTTGTGGTTGATTGTGAATGGCGAAATGTAGTTGATTTTGGAGGAGCAGATCTAGTTGATTATGGAGGGGGGGATCCAGTCGAATATGGAGGCAGAGATGGATGGGCAGGTGGTCCGAACAAGGCTATGACCTACACTGGGAATGATGAAAGTGTTCCGCTTTTTAGCAAATAATAGTTTCTGCTCAAGTCCAAGACATTACCTGTTGATTTCATCAAATAGTGGTATATTAGATAGTAAAAAGGAATCACAAAAGTGATAAATTATTTCGTCAACCATATATATATGCAATACTCACTGGTAGTATTCTAGTGGTTTCCAACGTGATTGTTGTGTATGCATTAAAAGTAATAAACATAGAGATAGAATGATATCAATTCAATATCAGCATGATTAGAATTTAAATAAGCAAGCTTGTGAATAGAAAATGTTTATTTCCATTTTGGGCTATTGTGATTCATCGGAAACAACACATAACCTGAAAAAAAAAACCAATAAACACAAATTCATACAATGTAATCAATGGAGGGATACCACAAAAAAGGCAATGAAAAGACCATGTTCAGTGAGATGAGAAATTTTCTTGTTGGCACCAGAAAATAAAGGGATCGAAATCTTCGCAGAAATGTCCTTTTATAGGTCTGTTGATGCCCTCAATCTGTAGTGATGCTGATGTGATGAAGCCAACGCCACTAGCTTTGGTGACCAGTGAGCAACGATAACACGATTGCCATGTTTCTGAAGAAATTGTGTATTGTATATTGCAATTCAGAAATCGCACGTCGTTAAACAGGACAAAAAATGAATATACAATAGATTATAGTAGATGGAAGGAGTGTGATTGCTCTGAGTAAGTGAGAAAAAATATGGCTATGAACGTGATACGGACTTGACTTAATCAGGAACAGATCCAGAACGGGAAAACCAGTTGAAAAAATGCCATGATTTCCAGAAAGCTGTGTCCATCAAAAGAGGGAGGAAAAGTGTATAGGGTAAGAAAAGCATGGTGATGGAATGAGATGGGATGACGTCCAGTGTGGTTAGGCCAAACCTAACCCACATGGTGTAAACAGTCAAAAAATAAGTGCCAGAAATTTAGCCATAAATCAAGATGAGTAAATATTTATTTAAGAAAAAAAGGTTAAGACTTTTTAGCATATTTTGTAGCTGATGAAATTTATTTATTAGCAAAATTTTATTTACGAAAAAATATTAAGTCCATCCACTCTCTCACAACCGATGAAATTATATATCCTAAATATTTATGAAATTGTGGGCCCCAAATATCATTTATGAAATTATATATATTTACACCAATTGTAAAAACATTAAAATATGCATCTTATTTTCATATAATACATTGTATTATATATCTTGCAACACATCTCTATAAACAATATTTTTCGTAAAATTATTAGGGATATTGTCACTATTATTTATAAAAATCTTGAGACATTTCTTTGACGTGACCCTAGATAATGCAACATATAATTGTTTATGAGTAAAAACTGGTTCTGACAAATATTTACCTACTTGATTGAGTGATTGGCCTTGACTTTGGTTTATTGTCATTGCGTAACCTGGTCTGACGGGAAATTGACGTCTTTTAAATGTAAATGGTCATTTAGTTTCTATTGCATATAATACAATTATTGGAATATGAACTTTTTCTCCCATCTTGTTTCCTATAAGTATTTTTGCTTCAATTAATCTATCAAACAATTTTGTCACAATCAATCTTGCAACACTACCGGATTATTAACCATTGCCGGCGACTTTTAAGTCGCCGGCAATGTTTTTGGACATTACCGGCGATTTTTGCCGGAAAAATCGCCGGTAATGTCTTTTTTTGTTTTTTTTTTTACATTACCGGCGACAAAAAATCGCCGGTAATGTCCGTCGCCGGCAATGTCTCGAAGGTAATGTAAAAAAAAAAAAAAAAAAAAGACATTGCCGGCGACATACATTTATGTCGCCGGTTATGTCGCCGGTAATGTCTTTGTTTTTTTTTTTTTTACATTACCATCGAGGCATTGCCGGCGACGGACATTACCGGCGACAAAAATCGCCGGTAATGTAAAAAAAAAAAAAAAAAAAGACATTACCGGCGATTTTTCCGGCAAAAATCGCCGGTAATGTCCAAAAACATTGCCGGCGACTTTTAAGTCGCCGGCAATGAGTCAATATGTGGTAGTGTTGTACCATTGCATAAACCACATATTTGATCCAAGTTTCTTAACAGCATGATAGGCATGCCAATTTTCAATGTAAGTTCATGTATTGGTAATCCACTGAATTCAAGTTTGTTCAAAAATTCCATTGGATATAAAAGATTAATATTATCACAATTACCTGAATTGTAAGAAATTGAATCTGAACTAAAATATGATTTTCCATCACCAGGTAATAATTTACTTGCATAATTATTTATCTCATGAAAAATTAATTATATTTTTTAGAGTAACTATAGCACGTTTTCTTAAATAATTTGTATCATTATACTTGCTCGAAAAATTAGGATAAGTTGCTTCAAAAATTGATTGTATATGATGAATTGTGAGATCAGTAAGTAATTCTTTTGATATATCAATCCAGCTCACATTGGGATCACCTGTGGGAATTTTTTATTCTAATTGACCTTCTCCTATTTGCAAAATCTATTCAGCAAAGTCTTTAATTTCATTTTTTTTCTATACTGTTTAGTAGGGCTGGGCAGAATCCTACCCGAGCGGTCCAAACCGACCGATCCGACCAAGTTTTTCAGGTCGGAAACCGACCCGTTTGTAAATGACAAATCCGAATCGGCCCAAATGGACCGAACTGAATCATTCCGGCCCGGTTGCAGGTTGGATTTTACAACCGACCGGAAGAACCTGACCCGACTGAAAGCATAAGCAGCTCTTTGATTAGTATATCTCTTTGGACCGACTGAAAGCATAAGCAGCTGGTGGACCGCAGGTGGTACTACTAAGAAACTGAAAAAGAGAACTGCGTGAGTAAGCCAATTAGTACACATCAACGTGGTACACTGCAATATCCTTAGTCAAACAAGTCGATCCTGCTTTATCCTATTTTTCTTGTATCCTGTTTTACACCATAATCAAGTTAAACCAAATGGACATAATCCAGGACTCTTTATGTATTCCTGGCCTTAATTCTCCAACGTCGACGTCTCTCCATGCTTATTCAGTATGGATCCTAGTCCTACTAGCACAGTCCTTCCACGAAATGCCAAGCTTCTTACACCAGCTGCGTAAAGTCACCGTGGAAATGTTGAGTTGTTTGGCTGCTTCCCTTCGCTTCAAGTGCATGTATGGAGATATACGTTTCAAGGTAATCTTCTCCCACTCTGGAGGTGTTTCTTTCGGCTTTCGGGTAGGCCACTTAAAGCCTAGCTTCCTACACCAGTTGCACAAAGTCCACCTACAAAGTTTGAGTTCTTTGGCTGCTACAGTTGCACCCAGGTGCGTGTATGGAGATATGCGCTCTATGGTAATCTTCTCCCAATCTGGATTTTTCTTCGGCGTTCGGCGGTGAGTCCACTTGGTGCCTAGCTTCTTACACATACTCCACAAAGTCCACCTATGAACATTGGAGTTCTTTGGCTGCTATACTTATCGGCAAGTTCATGTATGGAGACATGCGTTCTAAGGTAATCTTCGAACACAGCATTGCTAGCATTGTCTCATTGTTGAGATAAACGTTCCTTTATATAAGCCTCATTATTGTCTCATTGTTGAGGAAACTACAATGCTATCTGAATCTCAATGAATGATTTATAATATGAGATTTACTAGCATTGTCTCATTAAAAAATATATATATATATATATATTGGATACTTCTGTTCATATAATCAAGAAGGTGTAGATGTACCTGATTATTTACTAGTAGTACCACCCGGTCCGACTGAAAGCATAAGCAGCTCTTTTTCAGTCTCTTTTTCAGTTCTCTTTGATTAGTGTTTAGTATATCTCTTACCTGACCGAACCGACCCAAACCGAAATAATTGATAAACCGAATTTTCAGCCCAAAAAAAAATAATCAGTTGCAGTTTAAATTTTTGACAACCCGATAATGCGGGTCGGGTTACGGGTTGGGCCTCAAACCGAACTGCCCCGACCCGTGCCCAGTCCTACTGTTTAGACTCTTTGTTGACAATCTCATATTTTCAGTTAGCCGAAATACTGTAATGATAGGCCATCAATAATTATTGAATGATGCTTGAATAACTTGTTCTTTACTACCACCTTGTATTACTAGTAATGTCTGTCTAAAATCTCCAGCAAATATAATAGTTTTTCCTCCAAACGGCTTCTTTTTTTGATAAAATATCTCGCAATGTTTTATCTATTAATTCAATACACCATTTATTACACATAGGAGCCTCATCCCAGACAATTAATTCAGCCTGTTCTATTAAATTACAAATATTAGTTTGTTTATTTATATTACTGTTTGAGCCCAAAATAAATTAAACATTTATTCTGATACTTTTAGGCCTTGAGGGTGAAATGGGCCAGTGACGAGTGGCTCAAGTAATATAACTAGCTGTGAATCTAGTGAGATATCTAGCTATGAATCTGGAAGGATATCTAGTTGCGAATACGGAAAGAAATCTATGTGCCTCCTGGAGTATCTAGGAAATCTAATGGCTGGATATCATTCTTGATTAATAATTGTTACCTTGTCAAGCAAGGAGGGTTTGAGTACCTACTATTATAAATAGACAAAGCGGAGCAGATTTGCGGATCTCTACACATATACACAAATTTGCGCACTAGCAAATCTACTCACCCCGAGTAAACAACTAGCAGCCAGCGAACTCAAAATCTAGGCCACCCGACAGAGCGTGGGAATTTGAAGGTTCAATCAAGCTAACCAATCGGCGACAACGAAATAAGGATCTAGGCCACCTGACAGAGCGTGGGGATTCTTAAGATCGACGGACTCAAACTATCCGGTGTTCTCAACACTACGTCCTTAGAATTTCTCTGCTTTATACTTGCCCAAGGGTGTAAAATATCGATTCTTTGTGGCTCAGCAGAGAGACACGAAGCTTACGTCTTGAATCAAGACAAGTAGGACTCAACGAGTTGGGTTAGTGCTCTCCTCACTCCAATCGCTTGAGAGACTACGCGGTGCACCACACAACTACATTCTGCCCTCGGCAGTGGCACGCCTCGCACACAGCACACAACGACTGTGGATAAGAAAAGAGACAGTTTGCGATCACTCTACTCGCAGCGACCTGACCGGAGAAAAATCGAAGCCAAACATTTTAGCACGCCCAGTGGGACTCAGATAGTGTCTTCAAATCATTGATCTGTACCGCAAAACCTTCATGAGTTTCCTTAAGCATCCAGTACCCACATTCCGAGAACACAACTCAGCCGCTTGCAAAGGTTTAAGCAATGAAGAAGTAGTACAGAGGTTCGGTGCAACGATGATCAAGGGTCGATCATCATCAACGTCAGAACCTAAGAGCATCGAGGAGATAAAGGCCATGGACTTTGAGGCCTACAAGGAATTCTCACTCGAACAAGAACAACAGCGAAACGCCAAAATAGAACGTATTCTGAACAATGTGCAGGCCAGCGACATGATGGTGTCCAGAGTTAGAACAGATTTGACAACCTTTACGAGGCTCGAGAAGTTGAGTGTGCCGACAACAACAAGAAATTTGATACTCTCACTACTACTCTCGCAAACCTCACCAATACTATGACAGCCATCTTCACGTTGATTAATGACAGGTTGGGGGAGCGAGACCCTCCTTTCCATGAGGACGAGGACATCAAGGATGACGAGATTCCAGATCCACCTCATTTGCAAGAAAATCCTGAGCGAGAGCTGGAAGAGAGAATTAACCAAATCATCAACCAGAGGCTGCCGGGTGCGGGGGGAACTCTGATAACCTACAACGATCCATTCCCACCACCACTTCTTGGTTGAAAGTGGCCAAAGGGCTATCGGGCTATCTCGTTTACTCGCTTTAGCGGAGAGGGAGCGGAACCAGTACCTATGCACATTGCCCGATTTAGGGTCGAATGCAGACCATGGGGCAGACTCGGTGAATTCAAGTTATGGGTCTTCGCGTCCTCACTGACAGGTGCAACATTACATTGATACATAAACTTACCACATGACTCGGTCCGTGACTGGGCAATGATGGAGAGTTTGTATACTGAGCACTTTGGCGGGCCAGAACCAGCTGTGAAGCTCGGCAAGCTGTGCCAAATGGTACAGATGCCAAGTGAGTCACCAGTGGCATAACTACACCGGTTCCGAACCGAATACACCAAGAGCAGAACTTCATGTACAATGGAAGAGTTGGTAGACATCGCAGTCGGAGGACTCGAACAAAGATTACATACCAAGTACGTCGATGCAAGGTTCACATTGTTGAATGCTCTTATTGACACTGTGGCTCAAACATATGCTACGTATGAAGAAGCCGATAATAGGCGAAACACATCAAGAGGAACATACACTCTAAAGACTCCATATCGAGAATGCCCTAAGATGATAGCGACCGTGAAAAAGGAGGAAGAGTCTGATGGATATGATTTAGATGATGCAATGGTGGCTGGTTTGGAGTTGATCGCCAAGCACACGGTCAAATCAAAGAAGATCATTCCTTCAAAGGGACCAGTGCGAGTGTTGACTAGTGCGTTCACAAAATCAGAATTTGATTCCTATGCTTATGATGCGAATGCAGCTCATGAAATCATAGAGGATTTGATAGATAGGAAGTTAACCAAGTCAGACTTCAGATCATTCCCTACTGCTGAGCAGCTCAAAAGGAAGAAGTATTGCAAGTTCCATAATATGTGGAATCACACAACTAAATATTGCATCAAGCTAAAAGATCAAATCCAGAAGTAGATTAATGAGGGCAAGCTTGTGATCGATGCATCGCCACAAATTGCTTTACTTAATCGACATCAACGGGTTTTGCAGTGATAATCTAGAGGAAATCCTCGAGGAGTTTATCAAAGCTGGTATCGCAAATGTACCAAAACCCAGGGCCACTCCTCCGTAGAAGGGATTGTATTGCAAGTTCCATCACTCTTGGTCACACAACACTAACAAGTGCACAACATTGCGGGAACAGATCTAGCGATGGATAAATGACAGACCATGAGGAGAGAGAGAGGCCGCTGCAGGATCTTTCATGGTAGGCACTCTTGAGGTATTCTGGTGTGGATGAACCAAGCGGAAGTAGATGTTGGATCTTAAAGCCACCAATGAGGTAGTTACCCACGACAATAGAAAAAAGGATCCCAAGCGGAAGCAAAATGAGGTCTATCGAGAAGCAACCTCGGTGGTTCTTTGTACTCGTTATATAGCGGAGTGTGGTCTCAAGATGACCTATGAAGAATTTGTGGATGCCGTATGAATAGATCCTACGGTCCAGTCTCCGCCAGAAAACTAATAGCCGACGAGTCTGAAAGAATCACACCCAGTGTCTAAGGAGTCGAATTTATTTAAATGCATATGATTGGCCGAGAAAAAAGCTGAGACCATTGATGATAGGCAGCGAGTGGAGACAAGCAAGCCTTATATTCCTCCTGCAAGCCGAATGTTGATTAAAGGGGACGTGTGGTGCGTGAAGCCAGGGGAAAAACAATGGAGATGACTCCCACTAGGAAAAGGAAACTGCAGCGTCAGTTCGAAGCTGCGAAGAGAACTCTGGAAGATTTGGATAGAGGCTTGATCAAGCCACAATAATTGGTGGAGTCACCAGAACGGATCGAACGAAGGATGAACATACTTGCAGCCACACCCATGATATCGTTTGATCAAGGGTCTGGTAGACCAAAGATTCTGGCAACCAGGTCCAGTGTATTTTCCCGCATCGACCGAGCAAAGCATAATGAAGAGGCATAACGTGTGCCCAAAAGGGTTGAAGGCAAACAAGTGCGGAAGTTAGTCTTCAAACGCATCGAACCCAAGGCGGAGCCAGCTATTGAGTTAAGGAAGAAGCCAGTATTGCGATGGAAACCAAAACCTTTGGTGGTTGAAGAGTAGAAGAAGCTCGCTCTTGCTGCTTCCAAAGACAATGTCATAGAAGTGGTGGCTATCGAATAGACACTCACAACCAAGGTAGACTCTCCGGAGAACCTGAAGTCTAAGATTTATGTGCGAAAACAACTGATTGAGGAGCAGCCGCAGGAGCCACTATTAATGGAGGTTGAGGCAGACAATGAAGATGAGCAACTGGTTGACTATGAAGAGGATGATGAAAACTTGGAAGAAGTTTATGCTGAGGATGTACATGTTGGCATGGTGTACTTGCTACTGGCCAAATTTTCCAAACCAACTACGGCAGCGCACGTGGCCGTTGTGAACAAGGCTACTCAAGGATTACCCTTGTTGGAACATGAGGAACCGGAAGAACAGGGACTAGTTGTGGATCCTGCAATGCAAAAGTTCTACATGATGTTTAAGCCGACCGCTACGATGGCCTCATATATGAGCCCATTGTACATCAATGCGGGCATGGGGGGCATTCAACTTAGCAAAGTCATGGTGGATACTGGTGCATCGGTGAATGTCTTGACTACTCGAGCAATGGCATTGTCGAGTATCCCAAGATCAGTTATTCAAGCAACGTCCATGACAATCAAGAACTTTGCAGGAACTATTTTGCAGACATTAGGATTGCTATTCGTCGGGGTCCATACTTTCTTCGTGATCAAATGCAATTCACCTTTCAGCGTGATATTGGGTAGAGATTGGATCCATAGGAGTTATTGCGTGCCATCATCGCTTCATCAGCAGCTCCTCATATGGGATATGGAGACGATAGTCGCATATAGTAAATGTCGATCCGCGGCTATACTCAGTCTCCGTGAATGCACTGGATGCCGATTACTACAATGGAAATCTTAGGCCATTGGAAGTGTTCGGCGTCGATAAGAAGGGCCGACCCATTGGAGTCACGGCCTCCGAACTAGCTCGGTGGGGAGTAGTGCAAGTAAGACAAGACAGAGCACGACCTTACTTTCTAGAGCTAGCCTCCACAAGTCGTCAATGATACGAACATCCAAGGAAAAAGAGGTGGAGGCTTGTGCTTCTCTATATGCAAGATTGCATACTTATATGATTAAGTCGCAATCTTATGATTGTCTGCCAACCATAGCCTCGGCAGAGTGTATCGATGAGGACGTCCAGCAGGAAGAAATAGAGGATGTCATCCAGCTGGCACCCACAGCCTTAGATGATACACCGCCTAAAGTACGAGACCCAACTGAAAAGATAAACCTGGGAACTATCGCTGAGCCAATAGAGGTGGCTATCAGTACTTTCCTCGAGCTTGCAGAAAGAAAGAGGCTCATTGATCTCTTATTCGAGTACAAAGACTGTTTTGCAAAAAAATTCGAGGATATGCTAGGACTTTCACCAGAACTGGTTGTCTACAAGCTCCCAATCGCAAAAGGCTGAAAGCCAGTCCAGCAGCAGATGCAGAGGATGAATCCGGAGAGGGCGACATTGGTCAAAGAAGAAATCGAAAAAATGTTAAAGTCTAGAGTCATCAAAGTGGCTAAATATACTGAGTGGATATCCAACATAGTCCTCATATGGAAAAGAATGGCAAAATCAGGGTATGCGTGGATTACAAGGATCTAAATCAAGCTACACCGAATGATGCTTACCCAATGTCAGTCGCTGATCTACTTGTGGATGCGGTTACAAGAGACGAGATGCTTTCGTTCATGGATGGCACAGTGAGATATCATCAGATCCCAATTGCTGAGGAAGATAGGCACAAGACTGCGTTTAAGTGCCCAGGAGTGTTAGGAGTGTTCGAATATGTCAACATACCGTTCGGTCTGAATAATGTGTGGGCAACGTATTAGCGAGCGATGCACTACATCTTCCATGACCTAGCAGATGACACAATAGAGGTCTATATTGATGATGTTGTGGTCAAATCGAAGCAGAGGTCAGCTCATATAGAGGGTCTTCGACAGGTATTTATGCGAATGAGGAAGCATCAACTCAAAATGAACCCTGCCAAGTGCATTTTTGGAGTACAAGTAGGAGACTTTCTTGGTTTTCTGGTACATCGGCGGGGCATAGAGGTCCCGGATGATAAGAAAGAGGCAATACTTAAAGCTTCCCCTCTGAAAAACAAATGTGAACTTCAGCAATTGCTCGGGAAGATCAACTTCTTAAAAAGGTTCATTGTAAACGCTACAGGGAAGATCAAGCCCTTCGCACCTTTACTCAAATTACAGGGTGAAAAGGAATTTGTATGGGAACAAGTTCACAGAAGGCATCTTATACAATCAATAAATACTTAGTTAACTCGCTAGTCTTGGTACCACCATGCAAGGGAGTGTCACTTAACCTGTATATTTCAGCGACTGAATCTTCTATAGGGAGCTTATTGGCATAGGATGATGAGGTGAAGACAGAGCGAGCAATTTTCTATTTAAGCAGAACCCTAACGGATTTGCGAGAGTAGATATACATTGATGAAAAAGCTATGCCTTAATCTTTATTTTTCTGGCTGCAAATTAAGGCATTACATGCTGTCCTTCACAACATGCATCATCGCACAGACAAACCTGATTTGATATATGTTAGCCCGACCTATACTTAGAGGACAGATAGGGAAGTGGATTCTCGCGCTGTCTGAGTTTTCATTACAATATGTTCCGCAGAAGGCAGTAAAGGGCCAAGCAGTGGCTGATTTCCTCGATCATCATCCTTTGGAGGAAATCCCTGAGCAGCGGGATTTAGAGCTATCACACATCTCTTTGTCTCCTTGGAAGCTTTACTTCGATGGATCTAGTACAAGTGCCTTCGCAGGGGCAGAAATAACGTTGGTCAACCCGCAGGGTGAAATGTTTGCCTATTCTTTCCGTCTCGAATACAATTGTTCCAACAATGTAGCAGAATGCAAGGCATTAATCATCGGACTTGAGCTTTTATGGTATCTAGGTGCCACGGAGATCCAAGTATGGGGAGACTTGCTGCTCGTAATCAGACAACTCCAGGCTACGTTTAAGACGGGTCTAATTCTTGAGCCATATGTCAAAAGGGCTAGTGAGTTATTGGAGCTATTCATAAAGGTGACCTTGACTCTTATTCCCCATGGAGAGAATCTTGCAGCAAACAAGTTAGCTCAACTTGCTACGGGAGTCAAGCTGGTCGATGACGTCCATGAGCGCCTAATGAAAGTAGAGGTGTGTACACTGCCTTCTTTCATGAATAGGAAGGAAGAGAATGATGAATGGTACGTCGCAGCCCTTGGCACCATTGATGATGATTAGAGACAGCCGATTATCTCATACTTACAGGATCCTAGCTCCATGGTAGACAAGAGGATCCGGTACTTTGCTCCCAACTACATTCTTCGAGGTGGTGACTTGTTCAGACGTGGAGAAGAGGGAGTAGATTTCGCCTGTGTCTTCAAGATTGAAGCAAAACAACTATTGCGAGAAGTACATCTAGGGGCCTGTGTGGCTCACCAATCCGGCCCGAAGATGAGATAGCTCTTGCGGATACACGGGTACTTCTGGCCTATAATGTTAAAGAATTTTATCGTTTTTGCAAAAGGGTGAGAGGACTGTCAAGCTCATGGACCAATCAGCCACATTCCGAACATCCATATGTAGCCAATCATAAAGCCATGGAAAACACGGGGATGGGCATTAGACCTAATCGGTTTGATTCATCCTCATTCCTCTATGCAGCATAAGTTCATCATTGTGGCTACATATTTCTTCACTATGTGGGTCGAAGCAAGGTTTTTGAAAGTGGCTTCCCCTGCCGCGATTAGGAAATTCCTATACAAGGATATCATCTGCCGATTCGGAATCCCGGAGTGCTTCATTTCTGATCGAGGAACTGCATTTATGTCCGGAGAAGTAGAGGCGTTAATGACAGACTTTGGGATCAAGTTTTTGCATTCTTCACCCTATTACGCATAGTCTAATGGTCAGGTTGAAGCAAGCAACAAATTTATCTTCCACATCCTTAAGCGCATGCTTGCAGACAATCCCAGATTTTGTCATGAAGAACTGTTTAGTACCCTGTGGGCGTATCGCACTTCTAAACGCAGTCCTACCGGGACTACTCTATATGCGCTCATGTTCGGACATGATGTTATCTTACCATTGGAAATCAATGTCCAGTCCCTCAGAATCATGGATCAACATCAACTGATTGGTGAGGACTATGTACAAGTAATGTGGCAAGAGTTAGAGAATTTGGACGATAAGCGTGTTAATGCCTTGACCAACCTACTCGCAGAGAAGCAGAAGGTCACTCACTGCTATGATCGACGTACTCGTGGACTTAGCTTTACCGAAGGAGAACTGGTTTGGAAGACAGTTATGCCTTTAATTATTGCTGGCGATTTTTCCTCCAAATCACCGGCAATAATTGGCCGGTAATAAAAAATAAAAATAAAGTATTGCCGGCGACTTGCATGGAAGTCGCTGGCAATACTTTTTTTTATTATTGCCGGCGACTTGCATGGAAGTCGCCGACAATACTTTTTTTTTTATTGTTTATTACCGGCCAATTATTGCCGGTGATTTTTTGGGGAAAAATCGCATGCAATAATGGAAAACTATTGCCGGCGATTTTTAAATCATCGGCAATACTAAAAAATGTTGTAGTGCCATGGGTGAGTCTACTCAAGTGATCTGCCACCACGTTCTTCAAACCCTTCTTGTCTTTGATCTCGATATCAAACTCCTGAAGTAAGAGCATCCATCGGATCAACCTGGGCTTGGCATCCTGTTTAGTCATCAAATATCTCAAAGCAGCATGGTCAGTAAATATGATAACTTTAGTTCCTAACAAGTAAGACCTAAACTTTTCAAGAGCAAAAATCTTTGCTAAGAGCTCCTTTTCTGTAGTTGAGTAATTCAATTGTGCATCATTTAAAGTACGGGAGGCATGATACATGACATGTGGAAGTCTTTGTGGTCGTTGGCCAAGAATAGCGCCAACAACATAGTCTGAAGCATCACACATGAGCTCAAATGGTAGACTCCAATCCGGTTCTTGAATGATGGGAGCTGTAGTGAGCAACTCCTTGAGCTTATTGAATGCTTGCAAGCACTCATCGGTGAAGTTGAAAGCTACATTTTTTGGGAGCAATGCACACAATGGTTTGGATATCTTGGAAAAATCCTTGATAAACCTGCGATAAAATCCAGCATGTCCAAGAAAAGATCTCACCTCCTTCACAGTGGAAGGAGGGGGTAAGGTACGCACAATATCAACCTTAGTTTTATCAACCTCAATACGTCTAGTTGAAATAACATGTCCCAAAACTATACCCTGCTCCACCATAAAGTGGCATTTTTCCCAATTAAGTACAAGGTTAGTTTCTACACAACGCTCTAAAACCATAGCTAGATTATGAAGACATATGTCAAAAGAATCACCGAAAATAGAGAAATCATCCATAAATACCTCAATGATCTTTTCAACCATGTCTGAGAAAATACTTACCATGCACCTCTGAAATGTGGCAGGTGCATTGCATAAAACAAATGGCATCCTCCTATAAGCAAAAGTGCCATAGGGACATGTGAAGGTGGTCTTCTCCTGATCATCCTTATGTATGGCTATCTGGTTGTATCCTGAATAACCATCTAAGAAACAGTAGTATTCATGACCTGCCAACCTTTCCAACATCTGATCAATGAATGGGAGCGGAAAGTAATCTTTTCTTGTGGTGGCATTTAGCTTGCGGTAGTCAATACACACTCTCCATCCCGTTTGGACTCTTTGAGGCACCAACACGTTCTCGTCATTCTTTACTACTGTGATTCCTAAACGTTTGGGCACAACCTGCATAGGACTAATCCATTTGCTGTCAGAAATAGCATAAATAATACCTGCATCTTGAAGCTTGATGACTTCTTTCTTGACAACTTCCATCATAGGAGGGTTGAGACGACGTTGAGCTTCCCTTGTTGGCTTAGCTCCCTCCTTTAGATGGATCTTGTGGGTACATAATGTTGGGCAGATGCCCTTGATATCGGCCATTGTCCATCCAATGGCAGCCCTGTACTCCCTAAGTATATTCAGCAACTTTTCCTCTTGTAACGTTGAGAGCTTGGAAGAGATGATGACTGGAAGTGTATCATCCTCCCCTAGGAAAGCATACTTTAAATGCTCGGGAAGAAGTTTTAACTCTAAAGTGGGTGCTACCTGTATAGACGGAACAAGAACGTCATCTGAAATTGGAAGAGAAATGGGTTTAGAATATTCACCTTTCATAATTGGCAGGGATTCAAGTGCTTCTTCCATAGCATAATACTCCTCTTCCATTTCAAGATCCTCAGCCGAAGCTATCTCAAAAATAGGTTCAAATTTCTTCTCCTCGCCAAGCTTCAGTCCTTCCTCACCAAGCTTCAGACCTGTAATATCTTCTTTTATAGATACCTCTATGACCTTCTTCAAAGGATCCTCCTCCAATGAATAGTGAATGAACTCCTGCACAAAACTCTCAAAAGTGTCAATTGAACAACATGAATAAGCATCATCACTATTTGGATGTTTGAGAGCTTCATAAATATTGAAGTGGATTTTCTCCTCAGCTACTTTCATACTCAATTATCCATCAAAACAATCTATCTTTGTACGCGCTGTTCTTAAGAACGGTCTCCCAAGAATCAATGGTATTTCTAATGGCATTGGCTCATGCTCTATCTCCAGCACAAAGAAATCTGCTGAGAATATCAAATCTCCCACCTGCACCAAAACATCCTCAATAATACCTTGAGGGTAACAGTTAGACCGATCAGCAAGTTTAATGGTGACATCTGTGGGAATAAGTTCTCCCATTTTCAACCTGTTATAAGCAGTGTATGGCATTAAATTAATGGAAGCACCTAAATCAAGTAAAGCACCCGCAAACCTGTGATCACCAATGGTACATGGGATCGTAAAACGTCCTGGATCACCCAACTTAGGTGGAAGCTTTCTTTGAAGCACAGCAGATACTCTCTCTCCCAAAGCCACAGTCTCAGTTCCATAGAATTTTCTCTTTGTTGTGCACAAATCTTTCAGGAACTTTGCATACTGTGGTATCTGCTTGATCACATCCAACAAAGGGATGTTTACTCCTACCTTTCTGAACACATCCAAGATCTCCTTCTCCTTGTCAACCTTCACCTGCTTCTTCAACCTGCTGGGAAAAGGTAAATTAGGAATAATAAGAGGAGAATGAGTAGAGGATACATGACCTGATTTTTGATTTGTCAGTTTTTCTGTTTCAGGTGCATTTTTGACGGCTCGAATTAGTGTTCCTGCAGAATCTTCTGACGACTTGTCCAACGACTTGTCAAGGATAAGTTGTTCAAGCACGGGCTCATCCCACTTTCTCTTGGTTAACTTGGGCAATTCATCCAACATCTTCCCACTCTTCAGGGTCATGGCATAAGCTTTATATTTTGTGTTGGGATTGGGAAGAGTATTACTGGGAAGACTTCCTTCTTTGACTTGAGCAAGTGTTTGCTAAATTTGGCTCACTTGTCTCTCAAGCAAGTCAATTGCCTTTCCTTTCTGCAGAGCTGTAGCTTTGATATCTTGGTGAAAGGCACTACTCTCTTCTCATTCCTTCTTGTTGCCAAACATCAATTGTTGCATCATGGCTTCTAAGGTAGAATTTCCTGATGATGTTTGAGCTTGAGATTGTTGTGGCTGAGGCATACGCTTTTGGCCAAACTGTTGCCCATCTCCTGTAGGCTGTCTCTGCTGAAATCCAGGTGGAACTATAGGAGGATTGAGCACATTGTTACTCCCATAGCTCAACAGATCTCTATTTCCACCATATGTGTTGGGTTGTCTTTGGAAGTAATTTGCTTCTTCTTCTTGATCAACCTCTTCATCTTCTCTAAACTTGGGACAATCTTCTGCTAGATGGCTTGTAGCTGAACATAAAGTGCACACAACCTGAGCTGCAGCAACTGTTGTCTTCTTGCTCACTTTCAGACTACTAGCAATCAGAGCAATATCATTCTCCATAGAGCTTAATCTTTTTTCCATGGCTCCATCGATTGCAACTGCATTGAGAGACCTTCTACTTGCTCCCATGGATCTATCTCTTGACTGAAATTGCCTTGAATTTTCTGCTTGGTTCTCAACAATTTCCTTGGCTTCTATTCCAGTCATATTCCACCAATTTCCCCCACAAGCTGAATCAAGCTTTGACCTGTTAAAAGAATCAAGTCCTTCATAGAAGAACTCCATTTGAGTATTAAGGTCAAACTTATGATGAGGGCATTGTCGAAGAAGACTCTTAAACTGTCTCCAGGCTTCATGTAATTCATCACTGTCTTTCTGCCTGAATGTGCTAATTTGCTTCTTCAAGTTCTTGGTGCGTGAAGCATAATAGAACTCTTTCATAAATGCAGAGCACATCTTCTCCCATGTGTCCATAGATAAAGGAGCTAAAGAATTATACCATGCTTTTGCTTGCTCCTTCAAAGAGAACGAAAACAAGAGGAGTTTCACAGTATCCTCTTCTACATTAGTCAATCTCTGGATTCTGCACAATGTTGTAAACTCATTGAGATGGTCCTGAGGGTCTTCAGAAGGCATTCCTCTGAAGTGTGGCAGATTCGATATAAGTGATGGGGGAATAGAATAAGACCCCAAATTCTCTGGTAGTACGATCGGTGAATCTGCTGCACCTGTGCCCAGTATAAAGGACTCTCTCAGCTTGGCTGCATTTGCCATTCTTTTTGGTGATGGTGGTGGTATTGGAACACTATGTTCTACCTCAAATTCAAATCCTGTATCAGAATATATTTCTTGCTCAGGCTGACCACCACTGATCACGTTCATGGACGTTGTCCCTGCTTCTTTCTATTTTGCCTTGCTGGGTGTTCAATCTCTAGATCAAGTAATAATTTCCCAGCGCTTCTTGTATGCCTAGTACGCATACACAATGCTCCTGCATACAGAAGAGACAGTAAGATTCAAAAGAAAAAGAAAAAAAAAAAACTGAAAATTAAAGACTCTATTAGGACTTAGAATTAAGCAATTCCCCGGCAACGGCGCCAAAATTTGACAAGGCGGGTAAACACCTCTCAAAGATACCCTATTCACAACCTGGATATATCAATGTAGTAAAATAAATAGGGGTTGTCGAACACAAGGAATTGGTGAAACTAAATCCTAACACAAAACTGAAATACTGACAAACTCGACTACAGTACACTAATGATAACTCGAACCTAAGCTAGACAGACTCAAATGCTACGAAATTTGGACACAACAATATAGACACAGTGGCGGACTACCACACAAAATTTGAGGGTTTTCTGAGTTGATTTGGTTACCGAAATAAATCGGCTAAGCTACAGCTAATGCAGAAATCAGTAAATTACAGAAAGTAAATTATTGTATATAACCAATGAGATATGAATGTTAAGAACTTCTCTCCACCCTAGACATACTTACGACCTCCCCATTATAACTGGACTAACCATGGATGAATACTCCCTACACAAGAGCTTTGGTTAAGCCATCTTGTGTATTACACTCTCTTACTTGGCATGAAAGAGGGAGGGACAATCCGCTCTATCTTGATCATCACTTAACCGACTTATACGTATGGTGATGTAAGCCTAGAGAACTGAAGTCATTACGTTCTAAGAATGTTTGAAGAATAACAGAGCTTCAAGGGTTGATAAGGTGGTCACCATTTCATCACTAAGGCTTGTTTCACACAAATTCATGTTTGTCTCCAGAGAATATGCAATGATAAGGTGGTCATGTACATAATCAAGACTATAGATCCTAAGCCATGCATCTAAATGTACACTCAAAGAAACATGAACATAGAAATCATATGGTGAGAAAATAGTGAAACAAAACTCATCCAAATAATTAATAGAATCAAAAGGGGTTCAAAATCGTAAGCATATCTAGGACTTCAATCAGCCTCTAACAATGGAAATTTAGCTACTCATAGTTTTAAATAATAACAGTGGAGAATTCATGAAAGATGAACAAAAAAAGGAGAATAAATAAACTCTTGATCCCCGTCGGGATCGTATGCTTGCAGTTCGGTTCTCCTCTTTTCCTTCCACTTCTTCTTCTTTCTTTATTATTTTTTTTGTCTTTTTCTTCTACTCTTCAGCCGTCCTTCTCAACTTTTTCCAGCCCCCCACTTGCTATTTATATATGCAACAAAGCTAGGTAATTAACCTAGCTAGTTGATCACGTGCATAGCAATCCAAAACCAAGCCAACTTCACCTTTATTTTCCTCTTGCTCACCTCTCGCCAAGCCACCGTACGTACTCACCTTTAGCTAGCAATCACATATATATAAATATAGCTAGAGTCCAAGCTGTATATATGTTTATGTCCAACTTGACCACTTGACTTAGCTAGCCCACGTGCTAGACAAATCCCACTCAAACTCCAATTCTTCTTTATTTGTTGATTCCTATTTGATTACTTCTGTCTCCAAACCTGCTCGCCAAGAAGCAATATATATACACCTCTCGCCAAGACTTCCTTCACTAAGGTCACATGGGCATTTAGTATTCTTCTCAAATTAGGATTCCTTCACTCTGTAAGTCTTCCTCTTCCACAATAACTCTTAAAATATATTATTTAACCTCCTTTTCTTCATTAATTTCCAAAATATCTAAAAACAAATAAACATAATTAATTCATTCGATTAATAACAATAAACTAAATATATGGAACAAATTGAATACCAAATAGACGCATAAATATGCGACTATCATGTTCCAAATTACTTGCGACCAAATTCTAGTGGTCAAATCAATGGAAATGGTATTTTCGCTGTTACAAAAAGATACAAACAATAAGAGCAGTAAAATACACAGTTTTATTTGATCAAAATAAAAGGTATAAAATGAGGCTTTGCGGCCTCTAGCTCTGATACCATACATCGAATGAACAATTTATGGCTAAAAAACCAGTGATAAAAAGTGGTTTTAGATCTATCCCAACTGCATAACAGTGTCCCTGGCTGTCACCGGTGGATAAGCATTGACTGGGGATTAGATCTACCTTCGGTTCCGAAAGACTTTGGGATACTTGCACTCGCCTAACATTTGTTGCTAGCAAATTCATCCCTCTGATCATGATCTTAGACGCTCCACTTAAAGAACACGAGAGACTAAAGCGGAAGTGCGTGGGAGCATGCACCAGACCAGGATGATCAGGAATAGGGATAGAGTTAGTGAGTGCTCACATCAACCATGGTCTGCTAATTCTCAAAGGTTTGAGAACTAGTCCAGAACCGAAGGGCCTGAGCTTTAGTACTACGACCTAAGCCAGGCTTAAGCTTTGGTACTTCGACCTAGAAATATCTAGCAAACTACAGGATCTGGAGGCTTTGCTTTGAAGCAAGAAATGAGCAGACTATAAACTAGACAAGCCATTTTTCTGTTGCAACTAAGGATCTTGAGGAATGAAGGAAAAGTATCGAGCTATTTATCGGCCCAGAAATTCTAAGAGGCTTTGAACGAAAGACCCGGAGCGTTGCATCGATTCAATAAAGTAATTAAAGGGTTCAACATTCAATTATCGAACCGCGTATCTCTAGAAGGGCTATAGAATTACCATTTCGAGGTATAAAATTATGAAGTATTATAGATGAGCAGTCATTCTCAAGGACCGACATGATCTTTGGAGGCGCAAAGTTATTTTTTGTAGAGATGCACAATAGGTGATTAAGGTCATGGGCCATGGAACATAAATTAAACTAAGTTAGAATTTATACACAATAAAATACAGAGCCTATATGTGGGGCTTAGTCAAATAAAGTTTAAAACTTCATAATGGAGTTGCCGAGGGCTCGCAGATTGGTTTTCTCTTGAAGGTATTGGGCTTGCACGGTGGCCCAAACTCTTTCAGCATTCGCAGCTGCGACACGAGTTTGTTGAACGCTTTCAAATTGAGCTTTCCCGGCATTAAGGAGAGCGATCGCTGCCTGTTCCTTGCCAAAGAATTCTTCCTCCTGTTCACGAAGCTCGGCTTGAAGCTCAGCGATTTTCGCACGTTTGGATAGAATGCTCACACATTCACCTTGATAACTTTTCCCCATCATCGTGATTTTGTCTAAGTTACGTTTCCACCTATGATTATGATCTACACAGAGGGAAATAGCATTGTTGCGCTCGTGAGTCATAGAGACAACAATGTCATAAAGGCAGGGAAGTCTTCGCAAAATTTCCTCCATTCTATCCAAGATGGTGCGATCTATGCCTTCCACGGAGAGGCGGGCCGTTTGAATATGGATAACAAGCTCTGGGTATACGGACTTGTCCTCAAGATTCAGAGTCCACAGATCATGAAGAAAAGTAGTAACAAGTTGAACCTCTGGAGGATCTTTTTCAGAATGGATCAGGTCATTAAAGATTTCTTCCGCCTCTTGTAGAGTCTTGGCTATTCCCTCGCTACCATCTACTAGAGCCGGAAGAGCTGGAGTCGTAGTCTGGGGGGCAGTAGTCTTAGTGCAGCCATGAATAACGTTGGAAAATTCCCCAAGCCTTCGTTGACCCTCAGCAAGAGATATTTCCTCAGTGTCTGGATCCTTCTGCGAGAACACTTATACATAGGGAGTTATGAGATGTTCAGAAAACTAATAGAACAAGAACCTACATGAGTAGAGTCAGAATATACCTGAGATAGGCGAGGAGGAGATTTGTCTTCATATAGAGCTGTGTTGATGCAGGGAGGATAAGGAGCTTCAGTTGCAAGCTGTGAAAATAAGAATAAATTAGATCCCAGTGAAATGTAAGTAAACCAAACGTAGTGGTTCAAGTTAAAAGCAATACGGTAGGTTCCACGTCGCCAATATATGTGGCAAGAGTAATTGCAGGGGCATCCAGAATGCATGGTTGTTCTTCACTCATAGGTGCAGGAGTTACATCCACAACAACATGAGAAATGGCAGGTTCTTCTTGAATGATGTCCTAACATTCCATAACCAGAAACAGTGGATAAAAAGTACAAGTGTTTTAAGAAAGATAAGGCTGAAGCAAGTACCATAGCAACAGAGGAAGTTTGTACAACAATAGCGCCAAGTACTTCAGTGGCTTTTCCAGGTTCAGCAGCCTGTTTCAGAGACTCTTCATTACCCGCAGTGGTAGCTATCTCCTCTACTGTAGCGGTCGCAAAGGAGACTAGTCGATCAAAAGGTTGATCATACACCTGCTTAAGAAATTCTTGCGCTGAGCTTCTTCATCTGTAGCATTGGAAGGACCTACATCCAAAGGTTTAGAAGATGAAGGAGCTTCAGACGCACTCGCAACACTGGAAGAGGGCTCAGAAAAAGCAACTGGTTGTACACTCTTGCCTTTGGCCTGCACAGTTTGGAAGAGCAAGTCTCCTTCAGAGTACTCACTATCAAGCATCAGTTCGATGGAAGGGGAATTATCACTTAACCTATCATTTGGTAGTTGCTTGCGTTCCTTGGCAATGCTACGGTGGGAGCTGCGAGTCTGGACGGTAAAAGAGGAAAAGTTAAAGGACAGAGGAGTGGCAACTTAAAGAATAACAAGGATAAAATATTTTCCAACGGGGAGAGACCATACCAGTGGAACTTCTTCATTTGAATCTCCACCCTCATCGTCCCATGCTTCAACAGTCTCTTTCTCTTTCTGCTTTTTCTTGGAAGTAGCCACTTTCGCAGCCTTCTTTGCAGCAGGGGAAGCAGCTACGAGATTCGCAGTCATGAGCTTGCTGCGTTTCGAGACAGAAAGGGGAGAACCACTAATCTCTCGTTCCTTTCTTTTTTTGTCCCACTTCCTTTTGGACAACAGGGCCTACAGCCTTCCTAGCCACCGTTTTCTTGAAGTAATCAAGGAAAGACGTCGGAAAAATAGTGCGGAAAACTTCATATTTGGACTGCGACAAGATGTCACCATAGTGGCGCTGATTCCACTCATGATATTCTTTAACTGCAGAATAAGTTACACATAGTGAATGCCAACGGAACTCAGAAAGGTCTAGTAGAGGAAATGTTGGTGTAGTAAGAGCCTGAAGGATCGTTGCGGAAGGTTTCTCCACGCAAGTCCTCCACGAGGTATAACCATTGCGAGACTCTATCAGGGGGTAGGGGATACCTTTCTTGCATTCTAGTTGACGTGAAAAATGGTTGGGTGCATACAGCTCTATCCACATAACCGCATCAGGGACAACAATATCAGAACAAGTAATGCACTGAGCAAAGAGTTTCTTCGCAGCCGGGGCCTGATAAGGGGTCACTGCGAATCCGGCTAATTCCACAGGGAATTTTCTCGTCACTACAAACTCAGCCATGTCCTTGGAGAACAGTTTCTGACCCCGGAGGTAGTTGAAGCACTGCAAGTAGCTCAGCGATTCTGTCTCACCAGCAAGTGCAAAGGATTTCCCTAAAACCTCCTCAGAGGTAAACTCTTTATGGTGCGGGCTACAGAATTCAGGGAAATACACCTTTAACCACAACGACAGAATCCAGATAGGCCCTGTAAATTTCAACTTGAAGGGGTTCAATCAGATTCACCCGAGTCCGCGATACAGAGCACCCAATGCGGGTTGCGCGAGGCCAAGACTGTGGCCATTATATAGTGCCCCCACCACCTTAGTGAAGGTGTTGGTAATCCTGTCCGAAACGACACATAATACATAACAACAAAGCCAAAACTCCAAAAAGGCAATGTCGCCGTAAGCATTCTTTACCCGCTGGTCATCAGAGGCTGGAGTAGCTTGGAATTCCTCCGTATTGTAGTGTTTGCGCTAATTAGAATAAGCAGTACTGATAGTGGTGCAAGCGGGGTGGGTCTGAAGAAAGGGGGAAGGACTTACCATCTAGAACACTAAGAAGAAAAGGCCCATCTGCATTGGGCAAGCCAGTGATAGTGACAACATTGAGGAGCGTAATCCCTAAATGCCCAAAGGAGAAAATAAAGCTATTGCTACTTGTCTCCCAATAACATAAAGCAGCAATGGCAGCAGCGCGATTCCCGCCTTGGGGAAGATGAAAACATAAATCCAGAGCATGAGAAATACCAACCTGTTGCTAAAGCTCTTCGTCAAGGGATTTCCGTTCTTAGTACCATTGAAGCTCTTCAGCCCGAGTACTAGGCCATTTCCCCAATTTTACATCGAGCTCCTTTTGGCCCTATTGAATTGGGGCGGCGTCTTCACCTCGCAAGACCAACGAAAGACGACGCACAACCAAATCAAGAGCGGAAGAGCCTTTCGTCGTACTAGTGGTCGGACCCAATATGACTTCATCCCCCGGCGTCAATTCAACCCATGAAAAGGGAGTCTCCTAGTCTCGGTGAAGCCATGTGTCCATGTGGTCGTGGAAGGCGTCCACGTCCTTCTCAGTGACGTCTGGGCAGAACTTTTGATATGGAGCCATCGACGAAGAAATATGTAGAAATCAAAGTTCAGAAAATAATTGCGAATTCAGAATTGGTGATTCAAAGAAAGCTTCAAAGAGAAGGCGAAAAGAGATAGACAAAGAAGCTTCAAAGAATTAAAAATAAGCGGCACGATTCTCCAAAGAAAAACATTTGAGTAGCCTAGTGTGAAGTTATTTCAAAACCGCTGACTTAAGAGGCGGCATGTCACATCAAGATCCCTTCGATTGCCCATAGGTTAATCTCGAGGTCTGGGGGGCAATGTTTGGGCCCAAAATAAATTATATTTATTCTGATGGTTTTGGGCCTTGAGGGTGAAATGGGCCAGTTATGAGTGGCTTAAGAAATATAACTAGTTGTGAATCTAGTGAGATATCTAGTTGTGAATCTGGAAGGATATCTAGCTGCGAATCCGGAAAGAAATCTATGCGACTCCTAGAGTATCTAGGAAATCTAAAGGCTGTATATCATTCCTGATTAATAATTGTTACCTTGTCAAGCAAGAAGGGTTTGAGTACCTATTATTATAAATAGACGAAGCAGAGCAGATTTGCGGATCTCGACACACATACACAAATTTACGCACCAGCAAATCTACTCACCTCGAGTAAACAATTAGCAGCCAGCGAACTCAAAATCTAGACCACCCGACAGAGCGTGGGGATTTGAAGGTTCACTCAAGCTAACCAATCGGCTACAGCGAATTCAGGATCTAGGCCACCTGACAGAGCGAGGGGATTCGAAAATTCACTTGAGATATGACAACGGAAGTCAGCGGAGTCCAGGCCACCGGACAGAGCTTGGGGATTCTTAAGATCGACGGAGTCAAACTATCCGGTGTTCTTAACACTACGTCCTTAGAATTTCTCTGCTTTATACTTACCCAAGGGTGTAAAGTATCGATTCTTTGTAGCTCAGCAGAGAGACATGAAGCTTACGTCTTGAATCAAGACAAGTAGGACTTAACGAGTGGGGTTAGTACTATCCTCACTCCAATCGCTTTATAAGAAGCAGAGACGATGTGACGCACTACACAACTACATTCTTCCCTCGGTAGTGGCATTCCTCGCACACATCACACAACAACTACGGATAAGAAAAGAGACGGTTTGCGATCACTCTACTCGCAGCGACCTGACTGGGAAAAATCAAACCCAAACAATTATAACTTGAATCTTTCTCTATTATTGGTTTATTTTAAAACGCAAATGAGATGTTCTCCCTATCAAAAGTAAAAATGAAGCAATACTTGATGAAGCAACTGCTAAAACAATCTTGCCTTCAGATCTTAACTTAGAAATTATAGTATTCCACAAACAAAAAAATTCCTGTGTCTCCATTACCATAAACAAAAAATGATCTTGGATTCTTTTCTTCAACAACTTTGATGACCTCATTATATATTATTTTTTTACTACTATTTAGTTTATTAAGTAGCTCAGAATGTTTTTCTTTTAGCACTTCACAATCAAAATCCAGTTCCTCTCTAATAAGCCTATTGTCCAATAGATGTATTAGTTGTATTTTTGACATTGGTAATTTATGATTTTTTAAAGTGATAGATGACATGTTAAACAATATCTCAAACTCATACAAAACAACGTTCTTCAATTCTTCATCAGGCACAGTGAGATCTCACATTTTAAAATTTGATCTCATTTTATTTACTATATCATCATACATGTTAATCCAAAAAGTATCAAATAAAGTTAGAAGATCTAAGACATCACAATGTAGTATAATTGTAACAAATAATAAACGAATTTGTGAAGAAGTGGCAGTAAAAGTAGATTTCATCAATGCTTATATCCACTCTTTATCATCACCTACTAATCCTAAGGCTCGACATGCTTCTTGAAATGTAGCGTATGTTACACCATTGATTGTTTTTATTGAATCAAAATTGGTACATTACTTCTGAATATTCAAAAACATTCTAAGATAATACAATTCACTTGCAACTGGCGGCACATATGCTATCCTACCGAGAACACGATATTGTTTTCTTGGAGTCCACAATTTCTTATCACCTATCCATACAAATTTTGTAGGAAATTGGGTATATTTTAATTTTTTTGCCTTGTTATAAATCTTATTTGCTTGAAACTAAGCAATCATCATAGTTGATTCTATATCTGGAATTCTCAACACATTTTCAAGAAAATTATTTTCACGAAAAGAAATAGGTTGTTCTTTGGGCAAATGAATTTTTAAATATTGAATAGCAGGAAAAAATTTAAATAGACTTCATACGGACTCGTGTCGGTGTCAAATATCGACAATTTTGATAATTTTGAATCTCATCATCAATATTGCCACGGATGAAGACGCGAGCTCTATCAGGTCATTTGTTTATATACTTGAATAAATATTTTATCAACATAGATTGAGAACATGATTCAACATTAATATGAGCATTAAATCTTAATAACAAATTAGCATTGTAAGGAACAACAAAATTGTTACCAATATGAACTCCTTTTTTAACCACAAAACGCGACTCATCATCACAACTTCAATATTGAGGAGCCTTAACTGTGTGAAAAATTGTGTTGGCAATAAATGGTTTTGGAAAATATTTTGTGCATAATTTGTCTCGCATACATGAAGAATTAGTATTAATTTGACCGCAAGGACCGTGAATCATAAATTGACTAACTAATTCAAATAATCGTGGATTAACATTTTTATCAGGTAATTCTACCGATATTATAGGATCCACATCATCAGTTGTATAACACTTGTATTTATTTTTTAGCCAAAATAATATATGAGCATGAGGCAATCCTCGTTTTTGAAATTCAATAGTACATACATGAGGATGAACTTTTCCAAAAGGTATTCCAGATTTAATATGGACAATCATACTATCCACTTTTATTTTAAAAATACGACAAATAATATTCGGACGATCCTTTGGTTTGTAACTAGGCTTTTTTTTAAATATCTCAAAATTTCAGGCCATTTAACATTACAAGTAAAAGTAATGAATAAATCAGGATTACCATATTCTCTAAATATTGCCATTGCATCTTGGTAGTTATCCATCATATCTCTCAGACTGCCTGTGTGAGTAGTAGGAAGAAAAACTTTTTTCCCAACATCAAAAGCATCCACAATTCCATTTGAAACAAACATAGATATATTTTTCTATGTTTCACATTTGAATTCTGGTTGATGATGTCTTATATATTCAAGACGATTTTCTTCAACAGTTGCATACACATCGACCATATATTGTTGAAATAATCTGCCACCTTTTAATAGAGTGCTTGATTGATTTTCTTTATCGTGAATTTGGTAACACACAAATTTTCTCATTGTTAATTTTCTATATTTATTCTGACCATCGATTGACCTCTACTTCATGTTTATTTTAAATCCATCTTCTCCATATGAAAAAATGAGTGGATATTGTAACGACATTAATTTCAGATGAATTCTAGAGATTCGTTTTAGCAATCTATCATTAATCGAACAATTATATCTCTATTCGAATCAAATGAACCAAGTGTTGGATTCGAGTGTTGGATTTCAATTGAACCAAGTGTTGGATTCGAGCTGCTTGAACCTCCATTTCCCAAGTGGCACTACAAGAAAACAGCACTTAGACGACGGAACTGTAACCGTTCCGTCGTCTAAGTGTCACCTGTGAAAGGACTCAACCCCGATTTAGCTCCCTAAACCGGAATCAAACCCTTTCGAAAACACGAACCAACAAAAACCGTAGAAATTTTGGCAGAGTTTCCTTACTAACGTGGAATTACCATTACCTGCACGCGGAAAATACACTTCATCCCATGCCACAAAAATCAAACTGTGGGCACCAATCCCATCCGGATTTCTCAACATATCAATAGTAAAGTAAAACAATAAATATATATGTACTTTACTGAAATCCGGTGTAAAATCGTATAATATACAACAGAATACTCAGAGCGACCTCTAATGTATAACCATATAAGTATACCACAGTAGGTAGAACAATAAACCTACTGGAAGAAACAAGGTAGCTCGAGCACTATGCCTCCGACCACGACGTGCGACACCAGAGTCCGAACTGCAAACTGAGCATGGAAACCGAAAAGCCCAGGGAAAAGGCAAATAAAAACGTTAGAGTGAGTGGACGAAAATAAACATATGCCTTTCACCAGTTATATACATAATCAATATAAAACAGTGCGAGTTCGGAGTACATATACATATGGAGGTTGTCGGGCGACCTCTCAAGCCCGACGTTAGGTGAATCGCTCAACCCGACGGTGATAGGCCAGGGGACCTCTCAACCCTGGCGGCACACAGGGGACCACTCAACCCTGTCAAGAGGAATCTCTCAACTCTGGTACATCGATGTAATAAATGCCATCACCCATAAACATATAACAATACCTCCGAAAATAACATATATCTCAACATCGTATAATATAAATACGGAAAATCATAAAATCCACGAACTCGCAAAACAACTGTGAAAATATAAACGTGTCCACTCACACGCTAGCGTAACGCATTTCGCATTAACCCGTGATCCGGCGGAAAGTCCCTCGCCAAACAAACGATCACGAACACCTGAATATTCACAAAGTTCAATTCTCAAAGTCACAACTCGACAATTCAAGTCAAATCACGAGAAACCACCGTTCTCGAAAACACATAATCCGATTACGACAAACTGTCGAAAATTCGGAAATCACACCTCAATACCTCGCTATACCTTCAGATGCTCAACTCGAGAAACGAACCTCTCCACTGCGATCGGGGCGCGATTTCGAGTGAAATGACATGCAACTGGTCGAAAATCCCAAAAAGTCAAACTTTGACCGCCGTTGACCACCACCCACGGCGGCTCCACCACCAACCTGAAAATTCCTCGGCAGAGCAACCCCTATTCCACTCAAAATCATCCACTGAGCAACTTTCATAACTAGAACAAAGGCCAATTCAATCTCTAACTAGTCCAATTTCGTGATAAACCGAATTGTTCCCAAAATTTCAAATCCAAAATTCTCCATCCACAATCAAAATTATAACTCCAAACTTACATGGTAGCTTGTAGGGGATGAGAGCTTCAAAGCCCACTCCAAATTACAGCTCAATTCGGCCGGAAAACACTAACCCGAATTCACTCAAAAATCATCTTTGGCCGAAAAATTCATGCACTTCTGGCGAGCCACGCCGTGGAGAGATACTGGAAATGGACTCGGGAGGCTGAGACGAAGGGAACGGGACCGAAGCCAAGGCCGGAGGTGGCCGGACGGTGCTCCGTCGTCGGCGAGCCGTACGGCGTCGCGCCACCATCACCACAGCTCGGTCAAACCGAGTTGACTAGTCAAAGAAAGTAAATAAAAATGTTGACTTTCCCTTTATGGCAACTCCACTATTTATAGACCTTCTATTTTAGGAAACTTTCAAACACCCTTTTCGGTAAACTTCGAATATCCGTAACTTTCTCGTCGTCATTCCGATTCCAATAATTCTCGCGGCAACAAACTCGACTCGACATGTTCTTCAATTATCACCCGAAGTCAAACACATCGACCAAACGGATAAAAAGTCAACTGTTCAAACCAACACATATTTAACCGACTAAATAATCAACAATCGGAAATATTCACAACATAATCCTCGTAACTCGAAATAATGCTCCAGAAGTTCCCACGAACTCAAAATTAAATTCTCAACATCTTCCGTGAAGAAGCCGAAACCAAATTCTCGTCCGGTAATTAAGTCGCTAACAAATCCGACATATAAAACCGATTATATCAAAACTTCAAATATTCATAACTTATTCCTCGGTTGTCCAAACAACGATCCGGAACCGCCCGCGAACTCAAAATCACACGTACAACGACTCTTGAGAAGAGACTCAGCTCCAATTCTCGGCCAATAATTTAGTCGTTATCAAACCTGGCGAGTAAACCCATTATCGGAAATCTGCCATTACTCATAATTTCACGGACCAAGCTGATGACACTGCTCAATCTGTTCCGGGTTGTCACACCTGGGCAACGGAAAATTTTCCGTTGTCCAAGTCAAACCTGGACGACAGAGATGGAGTTTTCCGTCGTCCAGGTGCGACTTGGAAAACGGAAAATTTTCTGTTGTGCAGGTTATCGCCTGGAGGACGGAAATTGATCATCTCCGTCGTCCAGGTGATAACCTGGACAACGGAAAAATTTTCGTTGTCCAAGTCGCACTTGGACGACGGAAAATTCCATCACCGTGGTCCAGGTGATAACCTGGACAACGAAAAATTTTCCGTTGTCCAGGTTATCACCTGAATGACGGAAATTGATCATCTCCGTCGTCCAAGTGATAACTTGGACAATGGACCGACACCTCCGTCGTCTAAGTGAAGCATTATATAAGCTGGCTGCCCAACTCTCTTCCTCTTGCTCCGATCCGATCCGTTTTTCGTCACTCTAGCTAGCTATATATAGCTCCTCGTCTCTCGATCAACTACTGATCATATATATATATATATATATACTTAATATAGCTTCCTGTCTTGATCATCAATCAGCCCCGGCCCTTACGCATGCATGCATGCAATTAATTCAAAGGACGTCGTACGTAAAACATCTTAGCCATGCCACACGATCTTCGGCTCCGACCATCGAGTGCATATATCGGAGAAGGTCAGGTACGTACGTACGTACGTAGTTAATTTTTCATGCCAACACCATTATCGTAGGTTTATATATATAATTAATTGCATGTACGTTTGATTGAATTGATTGCATTGTTAATAATTAATTAGTACGTCTAATAATATATAATTATTTATAATTAATATATTAAGTTAGGAAATTGATGATATATATTAGTTAATTATAGATCTGTAGTACGTACATATATATGCATGTATGGATCGGATGTTTAATTTTAAAATTTGGTTAATATATATGTTAGCTAGACATATATATATATACACGTACATATATATTAAAGTACGTAATTAAGTGATGTAGATCGAGTACGTATAATTAATAGTTAATTGACTAATATATGTGTAATAATTAATTAAGTACAATATTTTATAGCTAGAAGTATGGACAAGAGTTGGATGAAGTTCAAGAATAGATGTGATGTCCGATATATGGATGGAATTAGCGAATTTGTGAATTTTGCGATAGAACGTGGTCAGGGAAAGAAGCGTTTCAGGTGTCCATGCCATAAATGTCTTAATTGTCAGTATGTGGAGGTTAATGTTATGGTGCAACACCTGTACGGAAATGGTATGATGTGGAGTTACACTACATGGAGCGAGCATGGTGAAGCAGTAGACTTCAACTCAGTTGACTTTAGCTCAGGGTAAAGTTACCAGGGTGCATCATTCAGTGGCAGTGGCGTCGGTCCCCCTGCTTGCAACCCAGCTGCAGATTTGGTCCATGATGCGTTTCTGGGATTTAGTCATGGTGGACACCAATAGCAAGAGGGAGGTTACAGTACCACTCATGAGCATGATGACACATTCCCTGCTGCTAGCTTGGCCACTGACACTAGTGAGATGGATAACTACCACCGGATGCTACTTGAAGTGCAGACCCCGGTGTTCCCTGGATGTCGAGAGAATGTGTTGCAATATGTGATGGAGCAAATGAAGATAAAAGTGAAGCACAAAATGTCAGTAAGTGCTTTTGACGAAATTCAAGAGCAAATATGTAAGTTGCTTCCTGATGATCACAATCTTCCTAAATCTCATTATAAGGTTAGAAATATCTTAAGCAGCCTCGGCCTAAAGTACAGGATAATTGATGCATGTCTGAATGATTGTGTGATTTTTTACAAAGGGTATAAAGATTTGGACTATTGTCCCGTATGTGGCCAGTGCAGATATGAGCTGAATAAGAAGAGTTCGAAACAGAGAATTCCTGTTAAAGTTGTTCGATATTTTCCCTTTATTCCCAGATTGCAGCGCCTGTACATGTCTCTACACACAGCAGAGGCGATGCGATGGTACGCAAAAAAGCGAATAGATGACGATATCCTACGACATGCCGCGGATGGGGAGGGTTTCAAACATTTCGACAGAGAATTTGGAGACTTTGATGCAGAGGTCAGAAATGTCATACTCGGACTATCTACAGACGGATTCAATCCTTGGGGTAGTAATAGCTCCGCCGTCAGCACTTGGCCAGTTATTCTGATGCCTTACAACTTGCCTCAGTGGATGTGCATGAACAAGGAATTTAATTTCCTTACCATGCATAATAATTCCAGGTCCTAAATCTCTAGGGAAGCGCTTAGATGTCTACCTCAGACCTTTGATCGACGAGCTGAAACTGTTGTGGCAAAATGGAGTCCCAACTTATGATAAATTCACTGACACGATGTTCATGATGAGGGCTGCCGTAATGTAGACGATCAGCGATTTTCCAGCGTATGGGATGTTGGGAGCCTGTAGGACAAAAGGATATAATGGATGTCCTATATGTTTGGACGACGTGAACTCTAGTTGGCACGTGGGGAATGTGTGTTACTTGGGTCACCGTAGATGGCTTCCTCACGACCACCAGTGATGACAGGATGAAGCTCATTTCGACGGGATGGTAGAGAACGATCCTAAACCCCGTGGTTGGTCGGGCGAAGAGATTTTAGAGAGGTTGAGCTATTTCGACTTTGGTGTGTTGACCAACGACGCGGATGTAAAGAAATGCAATCCAATTCCTCCACATGATCTCCGTTATTGGCATCACAAGAGTATATTCTTTGAACTCCCTTACTGGTCGAAGTTGAAGTTGAGGAACAACTTGGACGTGATGCACATAAAAAAGAATGTGTGCGACAGCGTGGTCGGAACAATTCTCGGTATTAAGTTCAAGACTAAAGATACTCCCAAAGCGCGCAAAGATCTGGAATCTATGAATCTACGTCGTTCGTTGTGGTTGAGGAGGGATAGGAAATGAGTGTACAACAAGATGTCAGCTGCACCTTACACAGTGAAGCCGACACTTAGACGTTCTGTATTTCACTGGTTTAAGGGCGTTCGTTATCCGGCTACGTATGCAGCTACTATAATTGGAGCAGTGGACGAGGTGCAACACAAGTTTGTTGGTCTAAAGACACATGACTATCACGTTATGCTGCAACGTCTGATTCCAGTGGTAATTCGACCATATTTACCTCGTGACGTCGTCGAACCAATAGTGGCATTGTGCAGATGGTACTGTATTAATTATATATACAGGTGATTCGATTGTGCACATCATTTGCAAATTGTGCAACAACAAATGTCACATGAAAGAAGTCAGATGTCGTGGAAATGCAACAACAAATTGTGCACATCATTTGCAACTTAGAGAGGATTTTTCCGCCTGCTTTCTTTGACATCATGATTCACCTAATTATCCACCTGCCCAAGCAGGTGCTCATTTCAGGTCCGGTGTAGTACACTTGGATGTATCCTCAAGAAAGGTACGTACAACTATATTAATTATATATACAGGTGATTCGATTCATAATTTGTTCCACTGGGGATTACTAGCGCGCTAGCTATATGTACTTATTCTTATTGTACGTTTCATTTTGTAGACAGCTTGGACAGTATAAAGGATTCGTCAAAAACAGGTCGGCCCCGGATGGCCCCATAGCTGAGACATACCTAATGCATGAGTGTGTTACTTACTGCAACAGGTACCTCAAAGATCCACCACCTTCCACTGCCTCCGATCCCAGTGCCCGCATCAATCTTTCTGTCGTCACTAATGTCATCCGACCGTTAAGAGGAGTATTAAAGGAAACGTTAACACAGGAAGAACTTATTGAGGCACATTGGGTAGTGTTGCGAGACTGTGACGAAGTTGAGCCGTACATGATGTCATATAGGGAGAGGCTTCAGGCGTTACATCCAGACAAGAGTTCCGGGTGGATTGAGAAAATGTTTAAGAAAAAGTTCCCTGATTATTTCATCCAATGGGTACGTACGTACGTCTCAGTATTTAGTAATTTATATACATATCGATCATGTTTGTAGAAAGTAAACCCTTAAATTTTCCCATTTTTGCAAATAATTGATCTACAAAAATCCGAAAACCACGGGAGGTGGTGGTCCTGGCCAAAGCACTTGCTAGCAGGGAAGCCGATTAAACACTATATTTATCCCGGATGTTTTATGAACGGTGTGAAGTTCCATTCATTGGCCCGAGATGAAGGAAGAAGAACACAAAACAGTGGGATAGCGGTTGGGAAAGACCCTGATCTATATTACGGGGCTATTGTATATGTGGTTCAGTTATGTTACGGGAATGATGTCAACGTTTTCCTATTCAAGTGCAGATGGTTCAAGCGTACAAAGGAAGACCTGGGACTTTTATAAGTCCATACAAACTCAAGCTGGTATGACGATGAGCCTTTCGCTCTCGCCACCTTAGTTAGGCAGGTGTTCTATCTCGACGATCTGAAAGCTGGTGATGGGTGGAAAATAGTGAACCATATCTCTCATCGAGGAGTTTGAAATACAGAGACAATTGAAGGGACACCAGCGACTGAAGATGTTGCTGAACCAGATAGAGACATTCCTGCATATCAAGAGCCTAATGTTTCTGTCATCCGCTCCGATATAATAGACCTGGTTCAAGATGGTGAACGGTTACACGTACCTATGCCTGATGGTTGTACAGATCTAACTAAAGATGAGATTATTGAGGCAATTAATGAGGTAGATGAAGAAGACGTGCATGATGAAGACGAGGACGAGGATTCAGGTTATTCTTCGGACGATGTTGAGTATGATGAGGAGGATGAGAAATCGGATACCGGGGACGAGGATGATGACGATTATAATGAAGACTACTTAACTAAGACGAGAAAAACTAATTGGTAATTAATTTTTCTAATTATTGTAATATATGATGCATCATCGATCAATATATAATTAATATAAATATTATAAGGAGGAGTACGTATGTACGTATGTAAAACTATTATTTAATTTTGTACTTAATTAATTACACGCGTCCATGCTCGGATCGGATTGACCGAGGTAGGTAAATTAAATATAATTTATTAATTAATCGATCCGGATCTGATTAGAATCGAAATGGATCGATCGAGGAGCTAGCAGATATCGGATCAGAGAAATTAATCAAAACTTTCGCCTTTTGGGTATTTTGGGCTTTGGGTAGTCGAAAAGGTGAAAGCTTTCTATTATGTCCAAGAAGCTTCCTCGATCAAGAAGCTAGCTTTTTCGTTCGTTTTTCTATAAATCATCCATTGAATCAGAAGAATTGAACGGAGACACAAATGAGCTTGGACGACGTAAACCCTAAACAGTAAGGCCGTAACCCCTGAATTCAGGGTTTCTGCACTTGGACGATGGAGAATGACCTTTTCCGTCGTCCTAGTGATCACCTGGACGACGGAAAAGGCCATTCTCCGTCGTCCAAGTGCAGAAACCCTAAACCCTAACCAGTAAGGCCCTAACCCCTGAATTCAGGGTTTCTGCACTTGGACGACGCATTTGACCTTTTCCGTCGTCCAGGTGCTCACTAGGAAGACGGAAAATGTCATTCTCTGTCATCCAAGTGCAGAAACCCTAAACCCTAAACAGTAAGACCCTAACCCCTGAATTCAGGGTTTCCGCACTTGGACGACGCATTTGAGCGTCTCCGTCGTCCTAGTGGTCACTTGGACGACGGAGAATGAGTTCTCCGTCGTCCAGGTTCTCAGTTGGATGACGGAGACGCTCAAATGCGTCGTCCAAGTGCAGAATACGGAATTTTATCTAAGACAACGACCATCTAGACCATCTCCGAATGCATATTCTTTTCGCCAGGACTATAGAGTAAACAATTATTGGTGTGTGAGCTTCGACGGTTCCAAAATCGGAGTTACGAAATGTCTTGTATCCACGTATCCGGTTTGTCAAAATCTAGGTTTTGCGGTTGACTGTGCCGATGAAACCCTTTACGAACTTATTATTTTTTGAAAATTATTCTAATTATATATTATGTTACAGCGAACGTATCCAACGGTTGTTTTGTCAAAATTCAATTTCGTTAATATCGATATGCAAATGAGTCTATACTTAATAACACTTAAGTAATAACGTTTAGTACATACTTAACAAGTTTAAAGACGTAAAATTATTTGTCGTTTCAAATTGAATTCTTTATATATACAATACGTTAATCGATTTTTTACGACGACTTCATTCGAATGACAGATCGGAAAATTTCTTGCGAATTTTTTTTTAAATTTTATTTCTCGTAAATTCAACTTGGACGACTGAGATGGGCCATCTTCGTGGTCTAGGTTGCACTTGGACGACGGAGATGGCCCATCTCCGTCGTCCAAGTTGAAAATCATGGCAGTTAATTATGTCGCCCTAAATTTTGGCGCCATTTTGAAATTTGACTTAGACGACGGAGAATCCATTATCCGTCGTCTAAGTCAACATTTGGAACGGCGCTGAAAATTCAACCGACCCGCCAATTAATTGGGTGCCGTTTCAAAAATTTGAAACGCTTGACTTAGACGACGGAAATACCCGTTTCCTTCGTCTAAGTGCACTTAGATGACGGAAAAAGGGGTTCCGTCGTCTAAGTCAACGCCTATATATAAGCAATGCCATCTCCTCTCTTCCTCATCCCATCTCATAATTTCCTCCTCTCCTCTCCCCTCCTCTCACTCTCTCTCAAAATCCGGCGAAATTTCCGGCGACTCTCCTTTTCTCCGGCGCTTTTCCGGCGAAATTCCGGCAAAATTCCGACGAGGTTATAATGACATTTTTTTATTAATATTATTATTGTTTAAGTATTTAATTAATTTATAAATTGGCTAATTAATTAATAATTAATGTTTTAGTAATAATAATTAATTGTGAAAATAAATGATTAATTAGTAATAATATATTAGAAAATATTATTGTTGGTAATAATAATTATTGGTAAATGAATAATTATTGGTTAAAATTAATTAATAGTAATAATAATTATTGTTAATAATATATAATTCATTATTTTGGTAAATGAATAATAATTAATAAATGCATGATAAATAATATTTAATTATTGTAATTATTTATTGTTTTAATTAGTGATAAATAATTTGTGATTATTATTAAAGGAGTAATTTAAATAATTAATTGATAATTATGAGAATTTTGTAGTAAATTCTTAGTCTTTGATTTAAATTTAGTACATAAGTTTGGTTCATTAAGTCGCACTCTTTGTAATAGATGGCGCCTCGTTTCCTAGCTTATCTCTTTAACCCCTCGTGATGTGCGGATTTCATCACCGTACACCATAACCTAAGCGAAGGTATTGACACGAGGTTGAGGGCGGAGTTTGCAAAGGACTTGAGGGAGTGTAAATTTTCAAATAATTGGCTGAATGTCGGACATGGTGTCTAGAAACGGGTTATAACTGGTGACAGGTTCTGGATCTAAGAAAGACGACACCAATAGAGTATATACCATTGATTTGGTTAGCCTCGGTGAAAGGACCCAACCCCGATTTAGCTTCCTAAATCGGAATCAAACCCCTTCGAAAACACGAACCAACAAAAACCGTAGAAATTTTAGCAGAGTTTTGTTACTAGCGTAGAAATTACCATTACCTGCACGCGGAAAATACACTTCATCCTATGCCACAAAAAGCAAACCGTGGGCACCAATCCCATCCGGATTTCTCAATATATCAACAGTAAAGTAAACAATAAATATAATAGTACTTTACTGAAATCCGGAGTAAAATCGTATAATCATATTCAACAGAAAACTCAGAGCGACCTCTAATACATAAACATATACGTATACCACAGTAGGTAGAACAATAAACCTACTGGAAGAATCAAGGCAGCTCGAGTACTATGCCTCCGACCACGACGTGCGACACCAGAGCCTGAACTGCAAACTGGGCAAGGAAACCGAAAAGCCCAGGGGAAAGACAATAAACACGTTAGAGTGAGTGGACGAAAATAAATGTTTTTCACCAAGTAATATATGTTATAAAACATATGCGAGTCGAAATATAATAAATCAAACTAATTAGCATACGAGGAGACGCTGACTCCAACTCGTAAACAGAGCATGCAAGTAAAAATCTCACAGTCAGAACCACAGGGTCCCTAGCCCACACGTGATCCAGAACCACGGGGTCCCTAGCCCACACGTGATCCTAGCTGGTAACATCCTCGGGGATCAGCCGGGATGCAGTGTATCGATACAACCTCATAAACTACGACTGTACTCTGTGAAAACCAAATCATAAACAGTTCGATGCAAATGCATGAAACAATATATCAGTGTATGTATACTCGTATACGCATATTCGTATATGTATAATCGTAAAACACATGCTCGTAAAACCACAATCAAGCTGCATGCTCAAGTTCGTAAATCATAAATAAAAGACTCGCAAGAATTCCGTGAAAATAAACTGTCTACTCACAGTCTGGCGTAACGCGATACGCGTTAACCCGTGATCCGGCGGAAAGTCCCTCGCCAAAAGAACGATCACGAACACCTCGCTTTACGTTTGGACGCTCAACTCGAAAAACGAACCTCCCCACTGCGATCGGAGTGCGATTTCGAGTCAAATGACATGCACCTTGCTGAAAGTCCAAAAAGTCAAACTTTGACCGTTGACCGCCGTTGACCGCCGCCCACGGCGGCGCCACCGCCGACCGGAGAATTTCAAGGTGGAGCTGCACCTATTCCACTCAAAATCATGCACTTAGCAACTTTGTCAACTGCACCGAAGTCCAATTCTCACTCTAACTCATCCAATTTCAAGCAAAACCGAATTAGAACACAAAATTCAAACCCAAAATTCTCCATGTACAAATCGAATTAGAAAACCATACTTACATGGTTAGAATCCTTGAGAGGAGAGCTCCAAAACCCAGTGCTTGATGTAGCTCAATTCGGCCAAAATCATAAACCACCATTAAACCCAAAACATCCCAAACTTTGGTTCCAAAATTCTCTCTCCACCGTGAGCTCCACCACGAAAGGAGGACGGCACGGGGTCGGGGGCAACTCGGCGAGTCGGACGGGCCAAGGACCAAGCCTTGGGGTGGCCGGAATCATCGCGCCACCGTGGAGACCGTGGAGAACCACCGTGAGTTTCATCTCCACCGAGTTGACTCGGTCAACTCGGTCAAGCTCCCAACATGGTAAGTCTAACTTGCCCAAAATAGCAACTTTCTATGTATAGCCCTTCCTAAAATGGAAACTTCATAATTATCCATTTCGACAAACTTCAAACGCGCGTAACTTTCTCGTCGTAATTCCGATTCCGATCATTCTCGCGGCCACAAACTCGTCTCGACGAACTCTTCAATAATCACCCAAAGTCAAACACATCGGCCAAACGGATAAAAAGTCAACCCTTTGAACCAACACACATTTAAATCGACTAATTAATCAACAAACGGAAATAATCACAACTAAAACTTCGTAACTCAAAATCATGCTCCAGAAGTTCCCCCAAACTCGAAATTAAATTCTGAACAACTTCCATGAAGAAGCCGAAACCAAATTCTCGTCCGGTAATTTAGTCGCGAACAAACCTGCCATTTAAATCCATTTCCGTTGAAACTTCAAATATTCATAACTAATTCCTCGGTCGTCCAAATAACGATCCGGAACCGCCCACGAACTCATAATCACACGTACAATGACTCTCAAGAAGATACCCGGCTCCAATTATTGGCCAATAATTAAGTCGTTAAGAAGCCTGGCGATTCAATCAACTGTCGACAAACTGCAACTATGCGACTTCACTGCTGATTCTGTTTCGGGTCATCACACTCGGGGTGTTTTGTCGAAATTAGTTCTGCCTCTCGCGTTATCTCTATCCCTAACTGGCCATGTTTTTCAATTTAACCCAGGCTGATTAATTGAAAGTTTACACTTTATCGCGCGGGTCGCACGTCCATTGAACGACCAAAATACCAAGCTAGTGTACTCTATTTAAATCTTAGGCGCACTCAATACTAAGGTGTAATTACCGTAATTTATTTATAAAATTATTATTGTAATTATGTATTTTAACAACGTATTCCTACCTAGGATTAAATAAATTAATGGCTCCGTCCGGAAAGAAGAAGACAGCACAGGAGGCCGAAGATGCCCTTCTCCGATGCTTGGCCGACCAAGTGGGTTGGCAATTACAAGAGGGCCTAGACGCCCCCTCTTCGGACCCTTCAGTTGGTCCGTCTACAGTGCCAACTGGGGAAATTCCCGCTACCCCATTTATCCCGAGCGGTGATGACGAGGCCTATTCCACTCCGATGCACGGTTCAACTGGAAGTACTCAGGCGTCCTCGACCTCTGAGTCTATCCTCTATAGCGCCCGGCGCAAGGTCAGGAGAGCCCCGACTAACCCCGAACCGAAAAGGACTCGCAGTCTCGTCAAAGGAGGGAAAGCGGAAAAAATAAGGCAGGCGACCGGCAAAAAGATCAGCTTGCCGTACGACGAATTCACCGGTGGCCCTCCCACAGCTCAGCTAGCTAGTCTCTCGGCGCATAGCATAGGGTCAATCCTTCGTAGCCGGGGTCGTCTTATTGCCCCTACTTGGAAGGAGGTGCCTGATGAAGAGAAGACCAAACTATTTAAAGAACTTTCGGTACGTAATACGTACAATTTTAGTTATTATATTATATTGTTAATATTAGTTATAATTTCATAATATATACGATTATAATTTTCTATTTATTTATGATAGGAACAATATGAGGTGGATCCGACCCCGGCGATGTTGAGGCATATCAACCAAACCGCCAACTCCATCTACCGTGATTGGAAGTACAGGCTCCATTAGTACTTCAACAAGACCGGCCCCGTGCCTACCCCCGTAGAGTTGCGTGGGGATAGAGAAGATGAGTGGCAGTGGTTGTGTAACCACTTCCAAGATGAAGATTATAAGGTGTTTAATTACTTTTTTTATTTAAATAAGAGAATTGAATTATTTTTATTTTAGTTACATATTAATTTTTTAATGATTTATGTTGTCCAACAGAAATACTCCAACATCAACAAGATCAACCGGGGGAAGAAGGACAAACACCATACCTCCGGCGCCAAGCAACTCATTCAAATAGCCAAGGAGCACATGGATAAGAGCTCCAAACACCCTTATCTCAATGCTAGCATAAGCGCGTACGTGACGCCTGGGCTCGAGAATGAAGCGAGTCAACACGGCGTAAGTGATATATATATGTGATTTTAATTATCTTAGTTATTATTAGAGAATTCTAATTATTAATTATTATTATTTTTTTAGGCAAGGTTGGTAGAACGTGCGAATGAGGAATTGGCCAACACTCAGCTCGCATTCCCAGATTTGCCGCCCGAAGATCTGCCTCCTCTATCGATGGAGAGCCAAATTGCAATAGCCAATGAGGTATACGAGCGTAGAGCTGGAAGGGGGGTTATGGGGTTTGGACCTAAGGTGATACGAGATTTGTCGACCTCCGAGTCATCATCTACGGGAGGTTCGAGGAGGAGATCTCAAGCTGCGGCCGTCCAAGCAGCCTATGAAGAGGCTCGACTCGCAAGGGAGGAAAATCGACTCGCAAGGGAGGAAAATCAATCCATGCGTCAAAGGCTAGATGATCAACAAGCACAAATATCCCAACTCATCGCCCTCATGGAACAAACTCGACGACAGTGTCAACCTCCTCCGAAACCCATTCCCCGACGACGACGACCCGGCTGGAGGCGGAGGACTCGGCGACGCTTCTACTCCTCCCATATTTTAGTAGTTCATTTGTGTAGTTTATTATTTAGTTTTATTCCGAATTCCGAACAATATTTTAATTTATATTTAATTTCATGTATGTACAAATTATTATTTTATTTTTATTTTTACATTTTTAATTATTTACAAATTTATTTTAACATTTTTAATTATTTACAAATTTATTTTAACATTTTTAATTATTTAAAATTAAATTATTAATATTTTACAACAATTTAAAATTTAATTTAAAAAAAATAAAATAACCACTTGGACGACGGAGAATTGATTCCCGGCCCCGTCGTCCAAGTAAGAACCCTGAAACCTAAACCCTAAACCCTAAGTAAGCACTTGGACGACGGAGAATCAAGTCTCCGTCGTCCAAGTTCTCACTTGGACCGCGGAGAATTTCAGGTTTCTCCGCGTTCCAAGTTAGGACTTGGACGACGGAGACTTGATCTCCGTCGTCCATGTGCTCACTTGGACCGCGGAGAATTTCAGGTTTCTTCGTGGTCCAAGTGCTTACTTGGACCGCGGAGAATCTCCGTCGTCCGGGTTCACTTGGACCGCGGAGTTCGTTTTCTCCGTCGTCCAAGTGCTTGGACGACAGCACTTGGAGCACGGATCCTGGACGACGCAAGTTCCGTCGTCTAAGTACTTAGACGACGGAAAACGTCACCTAGACGACGGAAATGCTCCGTCGTCTAGGTCCGTTTTTCTTGTAGTGTGGTGTGCCACTGCCATTGTTTCGCGGCCTCGCAAACCTTGTCCAAAATTTTGTGATTCTTGAAAGAATCGCTTCCTTACTAACCAATTAAAATTGCAAATAATGCCGGAATTAGCCAATGAATTGCATATAGAATCAAATGACACAACAATGATAAAGAACAAGACTGAAAAAACAAACCATGCGGTAGTATGATAAAACGATTAGTGCATGCCAATCATACAATGGTACAGACAAAACATATTAGCGGCATACATTATTGCATTACCCGATCGATGCTCCTGAACATGCTGAATATTTTGAGGGTCTCTCAGCACCGGATTGGATCGACCTGAACCCTCACTATCAACGCCGTCTACAGTGCCTTCCATGTCAGTGGAAGGCACTGTTGTATCCAGTAACACAGAGGCTTCTCCTGATCGAAAAAAATAAAGAACTCTGGGATCTCCTCCCTGGTTCAAACGCACTTCATATTTTATGCTTTAAAGGAACTACATATCCTGTCTATTTGATAACACTGTTAAAATCATTTCTTGACACTATAGCGAAAGATATTGAAATTGAAAAACAAAAGAAAAAAAAATATCAATGCAAAGTTATATTGTTATATACTGTAAGCTTAAACTAACAACCTGAGCATCTTCCAACAATATAGGATAGTCCATAGTTTCTGCCATATCGCTGCAAGCAACTGTTGTCTCATCGGATGGTAAAGTTTCTTTAGGTCGAAAAAAATATTGTCTCTTAGACAGACGCTGGTCTGAAACTACCTCTTGTTTCATGCTCTAAATGAACCCTAGATCCTATCTATTTGATCACATTGTTAAAATTCTTTCTTGTCACCATACCAAAAGATTAAAATCCCAAAACAAAACAAAACAAAACAATGCAATGCAAACTCAGGTTGCCATATACAATAAGCATAAGCTATTAACCTGAGCCGCTTTCCTCCATTGATGTAGGATATTGTACAGGTAACAAATCTACGTCACTATCAACACAGCGAAAATTCCTTTTACTCACCATACCTGAAACAAAAATTGAAGGAAAAATCAGTTTTGGTATAAGCAAATGAAGATTTCACACTTCTATTTCATGTGAAGTACTGCATATATATATAAGACAGAAGTAATAAACGTATCCTTTCTCCAGCCAAAAAAAAGTCAAATATACCGAACACCAAACAAAATAGCATCATTCAAAATCCACATAGATAGACTCAGATATGAAATAATCATGGGCAATTGTTGAAAGCCTTTGACAGTTCATCACTCACAGCGAACAAACTTAACAAAAAACTTGCATACTTTATTAGTACCAATTGCGCTGCCTACGCTCAGAGCACGTATTCTTGTTCTTATTCTCAACACAGAAAACCCAGATCCAATACGTTGGATTCAATTTATAATTCAAAAATAATACAAATTGCACATGAACAGCACAACTTACTCCTTGGCCACTTACATGTCAAATTCTAAGAATTACAACACTTGTTTATACACAAACAGAGAAAATAGAGCTATGCTAATTAACTGAATCCAATTTGTTGTATCTGAATATTAATATGAATACGCTTAGGAATATTCATACTTGAGTTATGGAAGAGAACTGCAATAATATAGGATAACAACCAGAGAAACAACAACACTGTAACACTGTTAGTATTGCATCATTAGTTGTACGATTAACATACTTATCCACTTAAGCAGATAATCAACACCTACTCGACCACACGCAAGACCACCAAGGAGGCTCCAACTTCACTCACCAGACCGACCCCATCCAATCATACACGCGCCCGCCTGGCGCACACCCGAATGCACGGATCACACACCAGCAGGACCACACCCGTCCCACATCGAAGAACACCATCCAACTCCAAACTCAACCACCTATATATTACAGGTATTTATTACAGGTAAGACTCACTCATTCACGGACCAATTCACTTCAACTCCACATTACTTACACGTTCGCTTGACTGTTATATCCAATACATCATCTGACTTAGGCATCGGAGCGTTGAAGGCGGGCCACCCCGTCTTGACCCTTGACCGCCTGTTCATTGTTGTATTCTTCTAACAGCCGCACGCGAACACACCCACCCGATCATCCGAGAGAAGAGGAAGCACCCGACAGGAGAGTCAACCACCCGAAGGAAGGAGTCCGCACGCACGAAGGAAGAGAGAAGCGCCCACCCAACCGAACAGCTCCAACGTTCGGACGCAGGAGAAGGAGGAGGAGCACGAAGAAGGAGGAAGGAAGCACATCCGTGTTGCTTCTGCCCCATTACGCCCCCGCGCGTAATTCGGTAGAAACATCTGGTGCCGTCTGTGGGAAACTTACAAATTGCAAACCTCGTATAAACACCACGGAAATCAAAGGACCACATGCTCAACCCGGTGACTAACGGCAGCAACACGCCCGATGGGGAGACGCCTCCAGACTCGCAGGGGCGGAACATACTGGCGACCGACAGGGACGATAGCGAGGGGAGCATCGGCGGCCTGATCCAGGAGTTGCGGGAGGCGGCGCTCGAGAGAGCAGAGGAGCGCCAAATCCGCCAGAGGTTGGAGGACCGACTAGACGTACTCATCAGCCAGCAGACGGAACGGCACGAGGAGGCTCGGGAGATCAACAGCGAGGAGCAACACCCGTTCGGCAGGACCGACGCCCGGACGGCCCGAGCACCCTCACCCGGGGAGGAGTCAGCACCCCCGACGGGCGATGCCCTGATCCTTCAGAGGATGGAAGAGTTGGCGGAGGAAGTCTCACGCCTGCGCAAGGACAAGCTGGCCGGTCAGGGCGGGACGTTCGCCCCCCGGGTCAGCCCGTTCTCGGCGCACATACTGGAAAGGGGAAGGGACCCCCACGCGAAGATAACAAAGATCGCCCGGTTCGACGGGAGCAGGGACCCACGTGCGCACGTGGACGAGTTTCGCTCCACCACAGACGGAACACGATATTCGGACCCAACCTTGTGTTTCCTGTTCCAGGAAACACTCGCGGAAGAAGCGCGGAGCTGGTTCTACGAGATCCCGCCAGGATCCATCCATTCATTCCTCGAGCTGGCGGAGAGCTTTCAGAAGCGGTATCGGCTCCAGGGCAAGTACAACACCACGGGCATCTTCCTGAAGGTCCGCCAGGGGATGGACGAGAGCCTGTCGAGCTACATCAACCGATGGAGGACGCTCGCAAGCACGTGCAGGGACCTTGACAAATGAGTGGCCAAGGTAGCCCTGATGGACAATCTACTCGCCACTCCATTCGTAGAGAAACTTGTGAGGAAGGAGCATCTCGACTACGACGAGATCATGGACCTGATCGTACAGAAGGCGTTGGTGGAGACGCGAGTGTACGGACCAGGCTCCGAACCCAGTTCCAGCAAACCAGGGGCGACGAGTGCCCAACCGCTGCAGCTGGCGGACGACGAGAGGCCAACCGGGGGCTTTAAGCGGAACCGGGACACGCACAGATAGAATTACCAGAGACCTTTCCTCCGCGGTCATCAGAGCAACAGCTACAACCAGGCGCGGGGGCAAGCACAGCAGGGTGCCCACCTTCCGCCAGCGCCACGCTATCGACCGGCGGGACAGGAGGTCTTTACGGTCGATCGGCAACCGCTCGAGTAGCTTCTCCGCTTGCATCGACACCGGATACCGCCACCAAACAACATGACGACAGCGGTGACTCCGACCGGCCAACTCCCGGACGTATGGTGTGAGTTCCACTATGCCACCACTCACCATACCAACAGCTGCATTATGCTGAAGAAGGCCCTTGAAGACATGAAGAACGAACGACCAACCCCTCCCAGGGCGGAAGGACAGCAGCGCCAGAAGGGCACCAGGACCCGTGGGACTATCAGTACGATATCCGGGGGTAAGCGCAAGGAGCGAGCATCATCGCCCGATCGCTCGAGCAGGGAGGTGCTGACGATCGGGGCAAGAAGAGCGCCCAGGACAGGATGGAAGGAGGCGCCCACCATCAGATTCACGGCGAGAGACGAGGAGAAAAACCCGAGGGACAGCACCCTACCGTTCGTGATCGACGCGATCATCGACCAATTCCTTGTGAAGAGGGTGCTAGTGGACAATGGGGCGTCTGTGAACGTAATCTATTTCGACGCGTACACGGCGCTCGGGCGACCCACCAGCAAAATGACGCAGGACCATGAGTGCATTGCCAGCTTCACGGGCGAGACATCATATCCGATCGGGAGTGACAGCCTCCAGGTTGAGATTGGCGCATCCGATTCTCCGCACGGCGAAACCCAAACAGACTTCATCATCATGGACACCTCCTCCCCCTACAACGCCATACTCGGGAGGCCAGGGATCTGCAAACTAAAGATGATCATCGCAGGGCACCTGCTCTTGGGAAAATTCCCAACCGAGCGTGGAATCGGGCACGTTCGGGGATACAACCACGAGGAAACCGCAGAACCCCGGAGCAGGCAGGAGGTCCTTGCCTTGGAGCCCACGGATCGAAGGGCACGATCCACGCACGAGCGACGAGGGGCCACGTCTTAGCAACAGACTACTAGAGGGGCGAGGAGACAGGCCGCCCGATCGGTCAGACCAGCGTGTTCGGGCCCGCCTAAACCCATTTGGGGGACTAGGAGGCAATCCCAGCGAACGCAAGGACACCCCGTCGGTGGAGGAAGGCAACACTTGGGGAAGTACTCTCGTCAGAATCCTATTATAATCTTAGTATACTGTACTTTTGTTGCTCTTTCTGTTAGTTTATATTTACGCGCCCGTTCGTCCTTACCCTGCCCACCCACTCGGGGGACTGGGGATAGGCTGCTCGCGTAAATATAACACTTGGTTAAAACCCATAGCAAGGAGTAGGCGCGCGTTCGCGCGAGTTATTCAAAATATGGCCAAAAAATATATATATATATATATTTCAGACAAGGCACACAAACGGAAAGAAAAGAAATTTTATTCATTCGCCCAATTACAAAACCTACTCCATTCCAAAAAAAGAAAAAAAGAAACACTATTCTACTCCGCCCCAGTATCAACATCCAGCTCTTCACCCTCCGATGACTCCACCCCAACAGCTTCCACCTGCTCACCAGGATTCATCCGCATGATCACCGGCTCCAGCTCCGCCTCGGCAGGTTCCCCAGAAGGCCTCACCTCTCTCTTATACGGAGGAACCTGGGCGGCTGCCCCAGCACGGACGCGCGTCAGCTCTGCGCGCAACCACTCCACCTCGGCCAGGGCTCTGTCCCAATCAATCTTCGCCAAAGCTTCACAGGCAACAGCTTCATCCGCCCGAATCTCCGCCGCCTTCGCACGATTGACGTACCGACGCGCCAGATCATTAGCCTTATCCTTACTGGCCACCAACAGATCCACCACCCTCTGGTGATCCAGCGCGTCAGCCCTGAGGCGTGCAAGTTCCGCAACCTCCCGCGAGCGGATGCGGAAGACCTGCTGCATCAGGCGGGTGCACCCAGCAAACACCGCATCCAGCCCATCGGGCGCGGCATCCTCCAGCGGCTCCAACAGGGACTCCAGAGTTGCAGCACCACACGCCAGCATGCGGCGTAGCCCATCCACAGCATCGCGGCTCGACCCAGGGGTAGGGCCGGAGGGGGACTCTTCAGTCCGGGGACGCTTGTGCGCCCGCCCCTCGCCTTCCCCTTGTTCGGGAGACTTCGGCGGACCGAGGGCCAGTATGGGATTTGGAGAGCAAGCGTATCCACTCCAGATGGGACTTGGACTTCGATTCTCCGCTGCAAGCACACGCACGAAAGGTTAGCAAAACAAACACAAACACTTCGTACATTTTCCTATTTTTTCTTGCTGGAAGGAAACTACAACACACACGGCGCGCCTGCGCCCCTCTTGCACTCGCTCGCACCGGACGTACTGGGGGACTTCCGCCCGTGTAGGGTAGCTCGCCCATACGCACGGAGGCAGATTTGGAGGAGCGCCAGGGTGCCTAGGCTGGGCGAGCGCAGGGGCAACACTTCAGAAACACCACAAGGAGGCGAAGGAATGCAAACCACCAGAAACACCAAAACCCACAAAACACCACCCAAAAATAGATCAAACACACCCCACCTCAAGAACAAGCCCTGTTCTTGAGAAACAAAACCCAGAAAAATCCCAAAAAACCACAGAAACAGTAAACACAAACTGAACCAGGCACGGGGCCCCACCAGGTTGAGTTCGTGAGACTACACTTGCACGTCGACCACGTATTCCGGCAACAAAATACAGAGACGAAGGCAGAGCTTCAATGGGGCTCAGGTCACAGACAATTCCGGCAGCGTTTGTGATTAGTTCTGAGAGTGATGAAGAAGACGAAGGCCAGGGATGCCCTATTTATACTGATCGACCGACGTCAGCTGACGAACGCCAGCCGTCCGTTCTCGCGCATCCACCGTCGGATCACACCACGTGGCACAGGTCGGTTTACTTACCCTCCTAAGTAACCGAGCCAACCCATCATCTCCCCGTCTTGAATTCAAACCCTAGCACGGTCTCCAACAGTTCGACGCGTGGCACTCATGCACCACTCCCACGCGACCCACGCGCGTGACGTCTGCCCTCCCAGCAATCATGACAACATCAGCGTTTAATGCCCGGCCCACGCCAGCATTAAACACGACGGCTGACACTCAATACGCACCGGTTCCCAGAGAAACTAGAGGGAATGTCCCCTCAACAACGTCCCATCAGAGCACCACCAAATCCAAGGCAAGGCACACCGCACGCACGACCGGCAGACAGATCACCCACGCACATTCGAACAGGGTAAGCGCCACTACGGGCGCCCACTGGTAAGAACTGGCAACACAGTGTAGGCGGCAACAGGTATGGCGCGCTAAACTCGAGGGCCGACACGGGCATGGGGTTCTTCCCCCCGTGTGCGTAGCGATAACGAACCGACGTACCATTTCAGTCCTGGCAGGATGCAGGCGCTGAAGGCGACGGGTGTGGGGTACGTCCCCTTCGTACGCACAAAAATACAGGTTGCCTATTACGAAAGGCAAGGGATTCGTCCTCCCCTTGCAGACCCTGAAACCGATAGGCAACGGGTGCGGGGTACGTCCTCCCCGTTCGCACAAACGCAGGCTGGATTAAGAACCAGAGGCATGGGGTCTGTCCCCTCTCTGGATATTCCAAAATCGAAGGGCGGCAACAGGCATGGGGTATTTCCCCTCTCTTGCGCGCGCTAAGGGTACCACGGGCGTGAGGTTCTTCCCCTCCGTGCGCCAGATCTTTCCTAGCAGAGGCATGGGATACGTCCCCTCTCCTGACAAAAATTGGTAGCCCATAACAGGCATGGGGTCCGTCCCCTCTTTGCGTGTGCTAAGCTCGATAGGCAAACACGGGCGTGGGGTTCTTCCCCTCCGTGCGCCGACTAAGTCCTAGTAGGGACGTGAGGTCCGTCCCCCCTATAGGAAACGGACACGACACGGGTGAGGGGTGCGCTCCTTTTCGACGCTCGCAAAAGTACAAGCCGAATTAGCTAGGCTAAGATCGATGGGCGGCACGGGCGTGGGGTTCTTCCCCCCGTGCGCGTAACGTTAACGATCGATTCGCTGACTCGGATTCCGACAGGGGTGTGGGGTACGTCCTCTCCTTCGACAGTCCGAGGCCGATGAGCATAGCCGGGTGTGGGGTCCGTCCTCTCCGGGCGCGAATCTTCCCGGGTTAGGCGGCAGAGGCCTCTGCGCGCGCTAAGGCCGAAGGGCGGCACGAGTACGTGATCGTGGGCGCCGCAACACTTGTAGGTCGCGGTCCTGATCGCACCGTTGACGCTACAGCGTACGCGACGGCATCCCCGTTGACGTGCGGCGTACGCAGTTTACCCCATCGCTGGCGTACGGACAACATTTGCATACACTCACACATCATACCATACATTCATGCATTCATATCACACATTCATACTTGCATACCTATATATCTGTATATGTGTATACCTGTTTGTGTATGTTTACAAAACCGACCCCATCTGGGCGCGCGGCTCCAAAAAATATAGCAAGTTTGGTTTGGAGGCCGGGCCCATAGGTACACCAACGCACCACCAGGCAACACCCCACGGGCGCGTGGATCCAAACTATCAACATCCGTTTGGACGCCGGGCCCAGGAAACACGTACAGGTACACGACTGCACGAACAGGTACACGCTCGGACGCCCAGGTCCCACTCCGTCATGCGATCCCTTTCTTGACCGGAGAGTTGGGGGACTTAGGGGTTACAGGATCACACCACTGCTCAAACCGGATAAGTATTCCTTTTAATCGCACACCCTTTTTCAACTCCCCAGTCAAGAAAGTGCTCTTTGACTTGGGGAATTGGGGGACTTGTTAGTATTGCATCATTAGTTGTACGATTAACATACTTATCCACTTAAGCAGATAATCAACACCTACTCGACCACACGCAAGACCACCAAGGAGGCTCCAACTTCACTCACCAGACCGACCCCATCCAATCATACACGCGCCCGCCTGGCGCACACCCGAACGCACGGATCACACACCAGCAGGACCACACCCGTCCCACATCGAAGAACACCATCCAACTCCAAACTCAACCACCTATATATTACAGGTATTTATTACAGGTAAGACTCACTCATTCACGGACCAATTCACTTCAACTCCACATTACTTACACGTTCGCTTGACTGTTATATCCAATACATCATCTGACTTAGGCATCAGAGCGTTGAAGGCGGGCCACCCCGTCTTGACCCCTGACCGCCTGTTCATTGTTGTATTCTTCTAACAGCCGCACGCGAACACGCCCACCCGATCATCCGAGAGAAGAGGAAGCGCCCGACAGGAGAGTCAACCACCCTAAGGAAGGAGTCCGCACGCACGAAGGAAGAGAGAAGCGCCCGCCCATCCGAACAGCTCCAACGTTCGGACGTAGGAGAAGGAGGAGGAGCACGAAGAAGGAGGAAGGAAGCACATTCGTGTTGCTTCTGCCCCATTACGCCCCCGCGCGTAATTCGGTAGAAACAAACACAATTCACAGCTTTGGGCATAAGCCTCTGACAGCCTCCAAACATACAGCGCAAATTTCAGAGCCCAGAATGTAAATATAATTGTATGACCTCCACCACTTAATTCTGTCTCAACCAAACAATCAATAAAAGCCAAAACCCATGCCTGGCAGCCAACGCATAACACCACGGAGAGGGAACATAAAATTAAGATTTACCAAGCAAAATTCTCCCTTTATCTAAAAAGAAAATATCTTGAAAGTTAGTGAAAGGACCCAACCTCGATTTAGCTCTCTAAACCGGAGTCAAACCCCTTCGAAAACACGAACCAACAAAAACTTTTCGAAATTTCGGCAGAGTTTCGTTACTAACGTTGAATTACCATTACCTGCACGTGGAAAATACACTTCATCTTATGCCACAAAAAGCAAACCGTGGGCACCAATCCCATCCGGATTTCTCAATATATCAACAGTAAAGTAAAACAATAAATATATATATACTTTACTGAAATCCGAGTAAAATCGTATAACATAATAACAGATTTCTCAGAGCGACCTCTATCGTATAAAAATATAAGTATACCACAGTAGGTAGAACAATAAACCTACTGGAAGAAACAAGGTAGCTCGAGCACTATGCCTCCGACCACGACGTGCGACACCAGAGCCTGAACTGCAAACTGGGCACGGAAACTGAAAAGCCCAGGGGAAAGACAATAAACACGTTAGAGTGAGTGGACGAAAATAAATGTCTTTCACCAAGTAATATATATATAATAAAAACATATGCGAGTCGAAAGTATAAATAATCAAATGGTACACGAGGGAGACTCTAACTCCTCACGTATACGGAGCATGCATAAAAATCTCACGGGGCTACTCGTGGACACATCCGTGCTAGTACAATCAGAATCACGAAGTCCCTGACTTCCACGTGATTCTAGCCAGAAAGGCCTCAGGTCAGAGGTCTGCCTCCCCCCGGTAAAGGTCACGGGTCAGGAGTCACAGCCTCCCCTGGTAAAAGCCTACCATCGGGGATCAGCCGAGAGGTAAGTGTATCGATACAACAACGTAACCAAGACTGTACTCTGTGTAAACCAAATCATAAACAGTTCGATGCAAATGCATGAAACAGCATATAAGTGTATGTATATTCGTATACGTATATCCGTATAAGTATAATCGTATAATCGTAAAACACATGCTCATGTAATCCGAAATCTCATATGCATGCTCAAGTTCATAAACGTATATCAAGACTCGCAAATAATCCGTGAAAAGAAATGTCCACTCACAGACTGGCATAACGCGTATCCCGTTAACCCGTGATCCGGCGGAATGTCCCTCGCCAAACAAACGATCACGAACACCTGAATAGTCACAATGACCAATATTCAGAGTCATATCTCGACAAAACAAAACAAACCACGAGAAACCGCCGTTCTCGGAAATTCAAAATTCAATGTCGACGAATCGTCGAAAATCTGTATATGTACACCACAATACCTCGCTTTACGTTCGGACGCTCAACTCAAAAAACGAACCTCGCCATTGCGATCGGAGCGCGATTTCGAGTCAAATGACATGCAATTTGTCGAAAGTCCAAAAAGTCAAACTTTGACCGTTGACCGCCGCCCACGGCGGCGCCACCGCTAACCGAAGAATTTCACGGCGGAGCAACCCCTATTCCACTCAAAATCATCCACTGAGCAACTTTCATAACTGCAACAAGGGCCAATTCTCACTCTAACTAGGTCAATTTCATGATAAACCGAATTGGTACACAAATTTCAAATCCAAAATTCTCCATGTACACATCGAATTGAATCACCAAACTTACAGGGTAGCATCAAGGGGATGAGGGCTACAAAGCCCACACAAAGTTGTAGCTCAATTCGGCCTAAAAAGTGGAACCTGAATCACCAAGTTTTCCTCCATTTTTGGCCGGATAATTCTCCTTTTCCGGTGAGCTACACCGTGTGTGGTGGCCGGCACGAGATAAAGGAGGTCACGGCGAGTTGGATGGGACCAGAACCAAACCGGGTGGTGGTCGGAATCTCATCGCCGCCATGGAGGCCGACGTCCTCCGTCGTGACTCACCTCACCCACTCGGTCAAACCGAGTCAACCATGGTCAACCTCCATAATTTCAGTTTTGACTTTCCCTTTAAGGCAGGTTACTATTAATAGCTTTCCCAAAATAGAAACTTCATAATTATCCTTTTCGACGAACTTTAAACACACGTAACTTTCTCGTCGTGATTCCGATTCCAATAATTCTCGCGGCCACAAACTCGTCTCGACATAATCTTCAATTATCATCCGAAGTCAAACATATCGACCAATTGGATAAAAAGTCAACTGTTCAAACCAACACATAATTAAACCGACTATATAATCAACAAACGGAAATAATCACAACTTAAACTCCGTAACTCAAAATCATGCTCCGGAAGTTCCCACAAACTCGAAATTAAATTCCGAACAACTTCCGTGAAGAAGTCGAAACCAAATTCTCGTCCGGTAATTTAGTCACGAACAAAACTACCATTTAAATCTGTTTCTGTCGAAACTTCACATATTCATAACTAATTCCTCGGTCGTCCAAATAACGATCCGGAACAGCCCACGAACTCGAAATCACACATAGAACGACTCTCGAGAAGAGACCCAGCTCCAATTCTCGGCCAATAATTTAGTCGTTAAGAAAGCCGGCGGTTTCAACACTGTCGTAACTCTGCGACTATACGACTTAACTGCTGATTCTGTTTCGGGTCGTCACAGTTAGATCTCCTTAAAAGATGAAGCCTTAACTTTTAAAAGAAAAATTTCATTACATAACTATACAAATCAAATGTAAAAAAAAAAAAAAAAAATCATTATCATTGTGACATTTACTCAACTCCTATCCATTAATATTTTTTTATATACTCACTATCGAAATAATAGAAGAAACAAATAAAGAAAATATATCCACGGCTCCGTCCATAAAAGGTAAGGCCAGTTCCGCATGTATCTATAAATAGAGACCATGCACAGGAAACACCGATCATACATGGTCCTTAATCATTGTTAAGAACCCAGAGTTTTAATCCATTGACCTTCATAAAAACATCCAACTATTAAAGTCCTCAAAGAAACCACAAAAATCCTTAAGAGTTATACCTAGTCTGGTAGTCTTGCGATAGGACGAACTGAATTTGAAAAAAGTCGAGGATCAATAGAGATTGAAGCTGCAAGAATGGATCCAATCAACCGAATGCTAGAATCCAAGGAAAGAGATATTATAAAACACGACCATTATATAATCTTGATTATGAAGACCTTACTATAACACTGAACTAACAGCCATCGAAAAAAATCCATCACAAAATCAATCTGTAAAACACAAACAGAGAGGAAGAGAGAAAAAACATCGAACTAACAACTATCACATAATGAGGTTCAACAAAATAGAGTTGTTAGTTCAGCAAATTCCATCAACCTCAAAGACATCATTAAATTGAAAACTCAAAGACATCGTCCCTCTCATCTTCCACCGCCAGACTTTTACAGCCCCAACCCATCTTCTTTTTTGTCTTTTTTTTCTTTTGTCTTCATTCATCTCTATACTTCAAATTTTAATCCAAATTTAAAACTTCACCCAAAACTCCCAATCAAAAATAAAGGAGATATAATTAGTACCCATTCGAACTTAAAACAGAACATGGAACACAAAAACAGAGCACTTGGAATTATGTTAAACTCAAGAACACACCAAAATCTACACTCCAAAATTAAAAGAATGAGCAGCTCAATTAACTGAAATAATCTAAAGCCTCACATGCACAGATCAAACGATGCTTGACAAACTCAAAGCTCATATACAAACAAATTGATAAGCAAGGTATAACCTTTCTCATCTGAAGTGAAACTGGAATTTTCAAAATCAGAGACCAAAAACTTTGAAACAACCTTACCCTGAAACAAATGGAGAAAGCTCCAAATCAGAATCAATCATTCAAAAAAAATTTAGCTCAGCAAGACATGACATTAATCAATCGAAAATTAGCTCAAATCAATAAGAAAACCCTGAAATCTTGATCGAAAAAAAACACACAGAAAAGCGAAAGGAGCCGGAGATTGTGATATAGTAGAAGCATGTGATTGCCAACAATGGAAAATAAACACAACTGAAATACTCCAGGGAATTTCAGAACTAAAATGAGTTAGTACTCATTTTCCAATTCATTTTACTTAGCTAGACCATCTCACCCTAGTAGAGAATTCCAAAATATAGAGCTTTACCAACTGACCTGGAAATAGATCCCAAGCTTCAAAACTTAACTTCCCCAACACCAAATTCTTCACCACCGCCACAAAACTATATAAAAAATTGATCTATTAGTAAACTCAGATAGCAGTATAACTTATAAACCGAATGGAAAAAACGGATCAAAACCATAAACTCGATCACACAAACAACAGACTCAAACCTTGGGATGAATGGAAAGAACTGATCAAAACCAAAAACCCAACATAACTTATTACCCAAAAATGAGTCCCGCCGAAATGGAAAAAAAAGTCAAGGAACCCTAACCTTCACAAACCAAATCCTTCACACACAAAACTATGTAAAAAGAATGAATCAATTAGCAAAATCACTTGACTATAAGTGAAAATTCATCAAATATGGACCACATGTTTGGTTAAAGGATTACATATTCTAGTTATAAATATTTGGTTCTAAAGCTACAAAACTTTCTTATTGTCATTGAAAGATGACCCACTTTGGTTATTGTCATAAGACCAAATAAGTTTAGTATGGTTATTTGATCTTATTGTTGTTGAAAGGTGACCCACTTTGGCTCCTCCCACAAAATTTCAGAAATATGAAATCTGAGGATTTCATATTTTCGGCTCCTCCTCCATATAATAGAATAAGAAAGTCATTTATGAATAAGGTGAATAGTATTTTGTAGTTCAGGACCCTAACATCAAAATCGACCATTTTTAATTCTTCAAACCAAGAACAAAACCACATCATATGACTCTCTTTTCTCTATTTGTTTCTCTTTTGTGGAGGTTCACATATGCAACTGTTAGTTCATACCAATCCTCATTGTTGTTATTCTCATGCATCCCTAAATAAACCTTAGATACCGATGATTTTGACAAAACCTAACTGAATTTGTTCCCATTCTGATTTGTTCACAATCTAAAAACTACCAGCTCCTAAAAGTCATCTTATTTTCTCCACAATACATAGAAACACAGCTTTCAAACCAAAAATCTAGAACCCAATTCAAATCAATACAACTCAGGTAGCAACATAACCTCATAGGTCAAATTATTATACATAATCAGCTAATCAAACTTTGGCGCTATTTAACTGAAATAAGAACGAAAATTGCAACAAATTCTGAAATTGATAGAAGCCCAGCTAGAAAATTGACCTACTAAGTAAGCCGGCAATGAATCAATATGACAGTTCTGATTATTGAATTCATATAACCTGCATAAACCCAGATTATTCAATATCAATCAATATGACACAATTCTTGAAATGATAAAGGAGAACTTGAGTGATAATAATCAGGCACAATTTGAGCATAAACCCAAATCAATAATACTCTTGTTGAAGTAATATCTGAATAAAGAAATGAGAATTACTCACTTTAGTAAAGAAAAACAAACAATAAAGAGATAAGGTCATGCAAAACTTCTAAACAATATTATACCGGAACATTGACTCTCACACATATTGAACCACTCCAAGTTTGTATCGGCCTAAACATGCCTATTTTCACAGCCTCAATTAGTCTGGGAACAAAATTGATTACTTGGAGCATTAAAAACCTAAGACTGCCCTAAAAATTCGAATTCACACAAATGGAGCAGATCAATATGAGACCAAAACAGAGCATGGCAAATCATGAGTTACCTAGATCCAACCGAGATACCTTACTTTAAGTAGACATACACCAAATACAAATATATGAGAGAAAGGATCCCCACCGAAAAGGAAACCCAAGTAGCATCACAGAATCTAGAATTGATGAGAGAACGGAAGAGTGATCGGATCTATCAGATTGATTTATACCTTGGTCAGCGACGATGGAAGGTACGACACAGTCAATCGATCGATGGATCACCGAAGAAATTTGGTAACAAACTAACCTGGACCGAAAAAGAAGAGGGAACCAAGAGATCAGATCGATGAGAGATAGCATCACATAATCGATGAGAGAAAGTAAGAGATCAATTAAGTGATTTTTTACCCTGCAGTGTCGGAGATCGGAGATTTATCAATGATCAACCAGCGACATCGTAGATTCAGAGACGAACCAGAGATTCAGAGATCGACAAAGATGGTCACGATTGTGAGAAGGTTGGGTTTGTGGTGGCTGGGGAGAAGATCCGAAAACAAAAGAGACTAAAACGTCCCCACATGAACAATGTCGTATACATGGCTTATGAACAGTGCAAATGAATAGTAAAACTCAACTTTGTTATATAGTAAATTTAAGCAAAATAAAGGTATACCACAAATTGTCTCCCATTTTGTTGAAAGTTTAGCAAGAGATTGCTTGTCAGGATTGTTAAAGGTTGAGAATTTTGTTGGAAAAAGGGCTGATTTTAACGTTATCGTATGATAGTACTATACAAGTTTGACTCTTCTGGTTCCTGTTTGATATAAGGAAAAATAGCTTAAATGGTCACTAATCTTTGTCCAAAACGAGAGTTTGGTCACTATCATATGACATATGTCAAAATAGTCACTCCCTCTAACGTTTCATTATCAAATTGGTCATTCGAGCTCAAACGTCCTTTAGAAAAAGAATATTCCGTTTATTTTTAGGGGTATTTATGTCTTTTTCAACTTCTTTTTTTCCAATTAAATTACTTTGTACCCTGAAAAATTATCCCTCATTTTTTCTTCCGACGAAATTTTCCGGCGAGCAAAGACGCCACCGCCGAAACCCACCCTTGCCTTATCCTACACATCCAGACGACTCAAATCGCTCTCTCAGTCCAACTCAAAACGCAGAAATCTCTTCTTCACTGAACCCACTGTCAAACCTTCCCGACCGTTCAGTAAAAAAAAATTCTAAAAATTTACTCCGGCTCGGTTGGAGGTGGTTGAGGCACCGATTTGCTATTGTATCCTCTACGGGAATCCTCAACCCATACCGCTCTAGCTCAGCTCCAGTGACGATGCATTCGAAGAAGATTCAAAGCCAGCGATGAACAATCCGGAGTGAGAGAGAGAGCGATGAACAATTGGAAACGACGCAGCATCAATACCCTAAGCGAGAGAGAGAGAGATGCAATGGTAGATTTTGTAATTTTTGAAAACTTGTTATAATGGTATTATTATAAATATTTAAAATTAAATGATAAAATGACATTTATACCCATCACAGGTTAAGTGTGTAACGTCTAAATTAAACGGAGTGACTATTTTGATATACTTTAAGAAAAGATTAGTGACTATTTTAACATATGTCATACGATAGTTACCAAACTGTCGTTTTGGACAAAAATTAATCACCACTTAAATAATTTTGACTTGATATAATTACTTCCAAAGTGTCTTTTATCTACTCGATTTCCCAAGTTGAACTATGTTATTCTTTGTATCAGACCTTGGGACCTAGTTTAAGTGGGACTGATTGTCGCTACATGGTAGTTTTTCAGTATGGTTCCATTGTCTTGTTCAATATTCGTGAACATGAGATTGATGGTTACTTGAAAATTTTGGAAAAACATGCATCTGGCTTGTTACCTGAAATGCGAAAGGATGGTGAGAATCTTATCCTAAAAATGGTCATTAAGTTCCATGGATTATATAATTTGTATTTGGCTTGCTACTGAAATGTTTCAATACAGCTTATTTATTTCCTAGCTATCTGTTGTAGATGTTGAATGTGTAATTTATTTGGTGTATTTTGGCATTTGAACTTGATTTTGTTATGACATCAGAGTATGAAGTGAGAGAGATGCCAGCTTTAGACACATGGATGGAAGGAGGATTGGATTACATAATGTTGCAGCACTTAAATACTGATGGAATTTGTACCATTGGTAGTGGCCTTGGTCAAAGTATTGCTCTCGATTACTATGTCCGCCAGGTACTTTTGAATAAGCTTGGCTGGTTCAATAAAATGAAAAAGAAAATTGTTTTAAATAATGAAGGCTCCGAAATCTTTTTTGTTCTTAGGTTGATGGAATGGTTGCAGAGTTTACTGACATCAATCGTGAAATGGAAACTACTGGAAAGTTCAAGATGAAGAGGAAGAAACTATTTCAGCTGGTGGGGAAGGCCAATTCGAATCTTGCTGATGTGATTCTTAAGCTTGGACTTTTTGAGAGGTAATACTGACATGACTTTTGTCAAACACACACGCTTGAACACTCATCTCTACAAAGCGTTCGTGCTGGGGCAGCCGCTCAAGAGGCGTGCGATGCGTCTGATGCTGAGGAGTGGTTGGGCGGCCAGATTTCCGCGTACGAGAGAACGGTGGGGCTTTCTGGGGAGCCTGCCTAGGCGGAGCTGGAACCGGTGATTATGCGGGTGGATGATGGTGAGCAGGTGGAAACCGTTGAGGTGGAGTCATCGGAGGGTGAAGAGCTGGATGTTGATACTGGGGCGGAGTAGGATAGTGTTTATTTTTTTATTTTTGTAATGGAGTAGGTTTGTAATCGGGCGAATAAATCAAGCTTTCCTTTTCTTTCTGTTTGTGTGCCTTGTATGAATTTTGTTTTTTTTTTTGGCATCTTTTGAATAACTCGCGCGAACGCGCGCCTACTCCCCTGCCCCGGATGGCTATGGGTTTTAACCAAGTGTTACATTTACGCGAGCAGCCTATCCCCAGTCCCCCAAGTGGGTGGGCGGGGTAAGGACGAATGGGTGCGTAAATATAAGTCAACAGAAAGAACAACAAGTACAATATACTTAGATTATAACGAGATTCTGACGAGAGTACTTCCCCAAGTGTTGCCTTCTTCCACGGACGGGTGTCCCTGCATCCGTGGGATTGTCTCCAAGTCCCCCAGTTGGGTTTGGGCGGGCCCGAGCGCGCTGGTCTGACCGATCGGGCGGCCCATCTCCTTGCCCCTCCAGCAGTCTGTTGCTAAGACGTGGCCCCTCATCGCCCGTGCATGGATCGTGCCCTTCGATCCGTGGGTTCCAAGGCAAGGACCTCCTGCTTGCCCCGGGGTTCTGCGGTTTCCTCGTGGTTGTATCCCCGAACGTGCCCGATTCCACATTCGGCTGGGAATTTTCCCAAGAGCAGGTGCCCTGCGATGATCAGCTTCAGCCTGCAGATCCCTGGCCTCCCGAGTATGGCGTTGTAGGGGGAGGGGGTGTCCATGATGATGAAGTCTGTTCGGATCTCTGCGTGCGGAGAATCGGATGCGCCAATCTCGACCTGGAGGCTGTCACTCCCGATCGGATACGATGTCTCGCCCGTGAAGCTGGCGATGCACTCATGGTCTTGCGTCATTTTGCTGGTGGGTCGCCCGAGCGCCGTGTACGCGTCGAAATAGATTACGTTCATGGACGCCCCGTTGTCCACTAGCACCCTCTTCACAAGGAATTGGTCGATGATCGCGTCGATCACGAACGACAGGGTGCTGTCCCTCGGGTTTTTCTCCTCGTCCCTCGCCGTGAAGCTGATGGTGGGTGCCTCCTTCCTGCCTGCCTTGGGCGCTCCTCTTGCCCCGATCGTCAGCACCTCCCTGCTCGAGCGATCGGGCGATGATGTTCCCTCCTTGCGCTTGCCCCCGGATATCGTGCAGATAGTCCCACGGGTCCTGGTGCTCGTCTGGCGCTGCTGTCCTTCCGCCCCGGGAGGGGTTGGTCGTTCGTCCTTCATGTCTTCAAGGGCCTTCTTCAGCATGATGCAGCTGTTGGTATGGTGGGTGGTGGCATTGTGGAATTCGCACCATACGTCCGGGAGTTGGCCGGTTGGAGTCATCGCTCTCGTCATGTTGTTCGGTGGCGGTATTCGGTGTCGATGTAGGCGGAGAAGCTGCTCGAGCGGTTGCCGATCGATCGTGAAGACCTCCTGTCCCGCCGGTCGATAGCGTGGCACTGGCGGAAAGTGGGCACCCTGCTGCGCTTGCCCCCGCGCCTGGTGGTAGTTGTTGCTCTGATGACCGCCGAGGAAAGGTCTCTGGTAATTCTGTCTGTGCGCATCCCGGTTCCGCTTGAAGCCCCCGGTTGGCCTCTCGTCGTCCGCCAGTTGTCGTGGTTGGGCGCTTGTCGCCTCTAGTCTGCTGGAACTGGGCTCGGAGCCTGGCTCGTACACTCGCGTCTCTACTAACGCCTTCTGTACAATTAGGTCCATGATCTTGTCGTAGTCGAGATGCTCCTTCCTCACAATGTTCTCTACGAATGGAGTGGCGAGCAGGTTGTCCATCAGGGCTACCTTGGCCACTCGCTTATCAAGGTCCCTGCATGTGCTTGCGAGCGTCCTCCATCGGTTGATGTAGCTCGACAGACTCTCGTCTATCCCCTGGCGGACCTTCAGGAGGATGCCCGTGGTGTTGTACTTGCCCTGGAGTCGATAGCGCTTCTGAAAGCTCTCCGCCAGCTCGAGGAATCAATGGATGGATCCTGGCGGGATCTCGTAGAACCAGCTCCGCGCCTCTTCCGCCAATGTCTCCTGGAACAGGAAACACAAGGTTGGGTCCGAATATCGAGTTCAGTCCGTGGTGGATCGAAACTCGTCCGCGTGCGCCCTTGGATCCCCGCTCCCGTCGAACCGGGCGATCTTCGTTATCTTCGCGTGGGGGTCCCTTCCCCTTTCCAGTATATGCGCCGAGAACGGGCTGACACGGGGGGCGAACGTCCCGCCCTGACCGGCCAGCTTGTCCTTGCGCAGGCGCGAGACTTCCTCCGCCAACTCTTCCATCCTCTGAAGGATCAGGGCATCGCCCGTCGGGGGCGCCGACTCCTCCCCCGGTGAGGGTGCTCGGTCCGTCCGGGCGTTGGTTCTGCCGAACGGGTGTTGCTCCTCGCTGTTGATTTCCCAAGCCTCCCCGTGCCGTTCTGTCTGCTGGATGATGAGTGCGTCCAGTCGATCCTCCAACCTCTGGCGGATTTGGCACTCCTCGGCTCTCTCGAGCGCCGCCTGCCGTAATTCCTGGATCAGGCCGCCAATGCGCCCCTCGCTATCGTCCCTGTCGGTTGCCAGTGTGTTCCGCCCCTGCGAGTCTGGCGGTGTCTCCCTGTCGGACTTGTTGCTGCCGTTAGTCACCGGGTTGAGCATGTGGACCTTTGGTTTTTGTGGTGTTTATACGAGGTTTGCAATTTGTAAGTTTCCCACAGACGGCGCCAGATGTTTCTACCGAATTACACGCGGGGGCGTAATGGGGCAGAAGCAACACGGATATGCTTCCTTCATTCCTTCTCTTCGTGCTCCTTCCTCTTCTTGTGCATCCGAACGTTGGGGCTGTTCGGATGGACGGGCGCTTCTCTCTTCTTTCGTGCGTGCGGGTCCCTTCTGTCGGGCGGTCGACTCTCCTATCGGATGATTGGGTGGGCGTATTCGCGTGCGGCTGTTAGAAGAATACAACAATGAACAGGCGGTCAGGGGTCAAGACGGGGTGGCCCGCCTTCAACGCTCCGATGCCTAAGTCAGATGATGTATTGGATATAACAGTCTAACGTGCGCGTGAGTAGTATTTAGTTGGAGTGAATGAATTGAATGAACGTGTTGTGATTCAAAATTGGAGTCCTCTTACCTGTAATAAATGCCTTACCTATATAGGTGGTTGAGTTTGGAGTTGGATGGTGTTCTTCGATGTGGGACTGGTATGGTTCTGCTGGTGTGATGATCCGTGCGTTCGGGTGTGCGCCTGGCGGGCGCGTGTGCGTTCGGATGGGGTCGGTCTGGTGAGTGAAGTTGGAGCCTCTTTGGTGGTCTTGTGTGTGGTTGAGTAGGTGTTGATTATCTGCTTAAGTGGATAAGTATGTTAATCGTGCAACTAATAATGCAATACTAACAGACGCGGTATATGTTTGATCTAACTCATGATAAATTGATTGATTGAAATTACAGATCAGACATTGCCTGGAAGGATGCCAAATATGCTCAGATATGGGAATACCTCAGAGATGAATTTGAATTAACTCAGAGATTTGCTAGTCTTGACTTTAAGTTGAAGTTTGTGGAGGTACAAAAAGAAACTTTTATGTTCTATACTTCTCATTTATCTCTTTAAGGAGCTGACTTTACCAACTAAAAAGATGAAGAAAACAAGAAAAAAGTCGTAATGAACTGCTTTTCAACTGTTATGGATTTCTTGGTCACATTTTGTTGTTTCTTTGTTGGCAGCACAACATTCGGTTCCCTTCAGGAAATTCTTCAAAACAGGAAATCAGATTTTTTGGAGTGGCTCATCATTGTTGGAAATTATTATAGTAAATATTATTTTGTAATTATGATTAAAGTTGTATAGATGTGATATGAATGTAAATATTTTTCTATTAGGAAACCAATTGTACATCTTTATTAACTCCAAATTGAGATAAATGAAATCAATGAATTCTCCTTGAACCAAAATTCTACTTGGTATTAGAGCCAAATTCCTAAACCTTGAAGCTCTGAATTGAATTGAAATCCTAAATTACCACCACTGAATTATTTCTTCCGCTGCACTTAAAATCTCTAAATTGAAATACTTGAAGTTGAAACCTGAATTCTTGAATATGAAGACACATAATCCTAAAGTATACTCTTGAAATTCTTAATACTTGAAGATGTCGCTTGGAGTTGTTACTATTTCAGAGGAAGAGCATCCAACAATTGCCTCCGCTAAAATAGTTGAAGTAGGTATGGAGGGTAAGGCATCATCTATCTCTGCGTTATCTGCAAATAATACTTGGATAATTGATACTAGTGCAATTGATCATATGACAAATACTCATGGTCTCGTACAAACCATTAAACCATCCCTTCAACATGTTGTGACTACTGTTGATGGCTCTCCATCTCCTATTCTTGGTGAAGGTTCTGTAAAATTCTCTAATAATCTATCAGTCGATTATGTTCTTGTTGTTCCCTCTCTTGTCTATAACATCTTATCTGTTAGCCAAATAACTTCGGCACTTGCATGTTCTGTAACTTTCTATCCAGACTTTTGTATTTTTCAAGACATTCTGACTAGGTGAATTCTCAGTTATGGTAATAGAAGGGGGAAACTGTACAACCTTGATTTAACAAGAAGTGGAATGCAACAATTACAATCATCGGGCTAGGCAAATAATACCATCAGTTTGGATAAAGCTAAGGAAGATGTATGACTATGGCACCGTCGTCTTGGTCACTTGAATTTTCATTACCTGCAGAAGCTTTAACCTCAATTATTTTCTCATGTGAATGCTTCAGAGTTTAAATGTGATACATGTGAACTAGCCAAGAACCATCGTATTACCTATTCGTCAAGCTTGAACAAATGTTCAATTCCTTTCATGAAGATTCACTCTGATGTTTGGGGTTCGGCTCAAGTTTCTTCTCAGTCTGGATATCGCTATTTTGTGACTTTTATTGATGAATGCACCAAAATGACTTGGGTCTCCTTAATGAAGTGTAAAAGTGATGTGTTTCACAGATTTAATAAATTTCACAAGATGGTGGCAACCCCGTATCAGCAGCATATCCGAGTTCTTCAATCTGACAATGGTGGCGAATATGTGAATGGTGAAATGACAGTGTACTTAGATACTCATGGGATTCGACACTAGACTTCCATTGTTTACACTCCTTAACTGAATGGATTGGCTGAACGAAAGAATATACAATTGTTGGAAGTTTTTCGTTCATCCTTTGGAATGAAAGTACCTCGAAATATGTGGGGAAAAGCTTATGTTCAGCTGCATACTTGATTAATCGCACACCCTCTCGTGTGATTGAGTTTCAGAATCTTTACCAGAAGTTGCATGTGTTGCTGAATGTGCCGTCTTTGCCAAATTTGGATGTGTTGTTGAATAAGTCGTCTTTCACATCAACAAAGAGTTGCGAGGAAAACTTGACCCTCGTGCTATGAAGTGTGTGTTTGTTGGTTATGTAGAATTTCAGAAAGGTTATCGTTGTTATGACCCGCTCCATAACAAGATGTATGTTTCATTGAATGTCTCCTTTCATGAATCTGAACCGTATTACTCGAAGGGAGTTTCAGAGTCTTCCTTTCAGGAGGAGAGAAATGTACATGAAGGAAAACCTCTGAATTTGAACGAATTTGAGGACTTGGAGAGGCTGGAGGAACACCTTGGAGAAAATCGAGCGAAAGAAGGTTCAGGGGAAGATTTCGATCGGTCGAAAATCCCTTTTGACCCGTCGAAAACAGTGACCGAAGCCAGACAATTTGAAAGCATCGACCGGTCGAGAGAAATCCTCGACCCGTCGAAAACTGTGGATGAAACCAGACAGTTTGAAAGAATCAACCGGTCGAGGGAAATTCATGGAGAAATCTTCGACCTGTCGAATACTGTAGCTGTGACGACCCGAACCAGAATCTGTTGTGTATTCGGCACGATTCTCGAGATTTGGTTATAGTCGCAGTTTTACAATATTGTGTGGTTCGTTGACTTAATTCGCGACTTTATTTTCGATCGAGAATTTGAGTTGGGTGTCTTCACGGAAATTGTAGAGTACGTGATTTCGAGCTCGTGGGAGGTTCTGGAAGATTTTTATGATAACCGAGGAATATTTTATGATTATTTGAAGTTTCGGTATCCGACGAGTTTATCCGAATCATTTCGTATATTCGTTTTGGACCGTCGATCGACCGAGACTCGAGTATAAATAGCGGAATAGTCGAGAATTAGTCGTAAAATACTGTTTCGCGTTGACCGGCCGTTGACTTTCCAAAAATAGCAACTGACCTGTTTGACCAAAGAGGAAAGTTTCCTCTTTGAGCTGTGCCGTCCAACGACCTTGATTCCGGCCACCTCTGGCCATGGGACAGGTATGGTTAGCTTCTCCTCTTAATTCCGAGTTGAATGATGCTTGAGTTTGGGAAAATTGGTGGTGTTTTGGGGAGGAACAATTGGAGGCCGAATTGAACTTGTCGCCGGTGACGGGGAGCTGTGCTCCGGCGAGGTATGGAGCTGATGAGGTTGGGGTTTTTTCTCGCCTAGCCTTTCTGATGCTTGTGGTGTGAGAAATTTGGAACGAGAAGGTGTTTTCCGGCGAACCCGTGGTGGTTGCCGGAAGTTATTCCCGATCGGTTCGAGCTGTTTTTGGAAGGCTTAAGCTTGGAATTGGACTTTGAGTTAGTTAAAGAAACTGTTGGGCTTGTTGTGATCTTTAATTCTGGAAGTTTTGGCCGTAAAACTCCATGGTTGACGGCGCGCCGCCGGCGGCGGCGGCGGTCAACCGCGGAGCTCCGGCCAAAAGTTGACTTTTTGGATTTTGATGTAATTAGTGTCGTTTTTCTCGAAATCGCGCCCTGGTTATCGTACAGAGGTTTTTGGGTCGATTTGGTTAGCCGATTTTCAATCGAGGTTTTGAGTGGGGATTTCGGGATTTCCGTAATTCATTTTGTATCGCATTGCGTATTTTCGGGAACGGTTGGTTTCCATGCATCAGTACAGTGTTGAGGACTATGATTTTGATCAGTTATGTTTTTGTGAATATTCAGGAGATCGAGATCGAGATCGGGATCGTGATCGTGGTTCTGGCGAGGGATCTTCCGCCGGTCCTCGAGATTAGCGCGAGTGCGCGTTTTGCTCACCTGTGAGTGGACAATTTCTTTTCACGTAATTCTTGCGAGTCTTTTTATATGATTCACGAACTTGAGCATGCGTATGAGATTTCGGATTACATGAGCATGTGTTTTACGATTATACAATTATACTTATACGGATATACGTATACGAATATGCATATACTTATATGTTGTTTCATGCATTTGCATCAAACTGTTTATGATTTGGTTTACACAGAGTACAGTCTCAGTTACGTTGTTGTATCGATACACTTTGCCTCTCGGTTGATCCCCGATGGTAGGCCGCCTGGAGGGGCGTTTCCCCAACCAGACCGGTGAGGGGCGTATCCCCAGATCCGAGGCCATTTCTGGTTAGAATCACGTGTGGGTCTGGGATCCCGTGATTCGGACTGTACTAGCACGGTGCGTGTCCATGAGTGACCCCGTGGGATTTATACTTGCATGCTCAGTACGCTGGAGGATTATGGTTTTACCTCGTGTACTATGATGTTTTTATTTTACCTGAACTCGCATATGTTATTTTAAACATATATATTAACTGGAGAAAGACATTTATTTTCGTCCACTCACTCTAACGTGTTTATTGTCTTTCCCCTGGGCTTTTCGGTTTCCGTGCCCAGTTGCAGTTCAAATTTTGGTGTTTTCACGTCGCGGTTTGGAGGCTAGTGATCAGAGTCACCTGTATTTTTCCAGTAGGTTCTTGTTTCACCTACTGATGTACATATTGTATATATTTTACTTTAGAGGTCGCTCTGATACATTCTGATACTTGTTTACACGGATTTTCTCGGATATATATATATATACTACAGTACTGTTTACTGTTTATGATTCAAGTATTGATGTTGAGAAATCCGGATGGGATCGGTGCCCACGGTTTGGCTTTAGTGGCATAGGATGAAGTGTTATTTTCTGGGTGCAGGTTATGGTAATTCCATGCTAGTAACGAAACTCTGCCGAAATTTTCAAAATTTTTTGTTGGTTCGTATTTTCGAAAGGGTTTGATTCCGGTTTAGGTAACTGAATCGGGATTGGGTCCTTTCAGTAGCTGAGACAGTATTACCTGAAGTTCAATCCTCTTCTGAAGCGGTGTGTATGTATTCATGCAAATGATTTGAGTAGTATAGAAGTTAGTATGCCTAGGAGGTCACAACAGGAAACAAAAAGGGTTCCAAAGAAACAATATGAACCAACCATAGAAGCAAAAACCAAATATTATATGTCTACCACCACGAGTGTGATAAGGCTCTGAACGATTGTTTCTCTTATCCTTTCGTGTTTTCCTACCAATATTGTATGTCTCATTGACTTTCTTTGTACCGGCTAGCTTAGCATTACCGTTGAAATAATCTCACCATACTTTTCTTTCTTGGCCAGCATATTCATGATCACGAAATGATCTAATTCGCCCTTGCACATAATCCATGCGATATAATAATGCAAGGTTGTCCATGAAGATATGAAAAGTGTTTAAAGACTTCTCGATCAAATCTTGATCGGTCTTGACGACGCCACAAACACTCAACTCTAATTGAAGCTCCAACATAGTTTTATGAAAAGTATTAATGTTTGAATAATCCAATAACCCGATTAAATCACATTTTTCTTGCATTTCTGGAAGTTGTGCATTATGCACATTATTGAACATTTCTTGTAAAGTCACCTACAAAACCACGGGGTCATCCTTTAACAAATATTGTTTCTGTAGAACTGGATTTATATGCCGTCAAAAAAATATGAGAGCTTGAGCTTTACGAGTTGAAGTGGGTGGTTCAGTTCCAAGTGGTGGTTGGATTGTATTCGTTAGATACATACTGAGAAGCGTGTTCTCAACATCTGACACCCAACGATGATATTCTGCTCCTTGAGCACCAAGGATATCAAACATAGGTCGTTTCGACTTAGACAAAATCATCTACAAGAGAGACATGAGATGTAATTAGTTTACCGATCGAAATAACCACGATCACTAATATAAAGTGTAGGGAATAAGAAACATGATCCATGATGTATGGTCACAAAATCGATGCAAAACCGGTGGCTTCATACCACACCCTACAAAACCATGATATTTACCAATAACCGTGATTCCCCCAGAACCGTCACTTATACTCTTATTTTGTACATAAACAAAAACTATATATGTCCATAGGAACTAGAGACATATAAATAATTCACGGTATTTAAATAAAAATCTAGAACTAGATTTAAGGTGTTGCGGTAATTAAGTTTTGCAACCTAATTCTAAATCGAAGAAGGTTAATCGATTTACCTCGAGGGTATTATGCTCGGTATGAAAACTTCGCTGTAATAGAAGTTTGAAGAGAAAAAGTCAACAAGAATCTTTGATGAGTTCCGGTGATGTTGGGATGGTGAGGTGTCGTGCAAGGGTTCGGTTGAGGGTTATCAACTCAAAAGCTGTTGATAATATGTTGAAGGAGAAAATAAATATGTAGAGAATATGGTCTGAAACTGTACTTTATTCATTAATAGATTACCTTAAATAAATATATATTACAATCTGTTACAATCTATATCCCTATAAATCAAAGATTGAGAAAATATCTATTTTTATACTAATTATAACAAGACACACTATAGAATATATGGAGTATAATATTCTTAAACAAAAACATTAATTAAGAGTAGGCTCATGCATTATCACTTCCAAACAGTATTTTCTAATTAAGGATATGTATAACAATCAATTGTGTACGTACGTAGCTCATCACTTAACCACCATAAAATTAAGGCTCGATCATGAAGCACCTAACCTTAATTAATATCGTTAATGAAGATATATACATATATTGATATAAAGAGCCTATATTATGTTTCTCGATTCATAGTGAAAGATAAATTTGACAACAATTGAAACCGTTGATTTTGTCTATATATAGACATATTTTAGTGATTCTTCGTACTAGACATAAGACATATCAAGGAAAGATAGACTTTTTCTATTCGAGGGAAACAAACTTTTCATTATAAAAATATAGGCCGAAGTAGAAAAATTAGTAGTTACTAACATACAATTAGGTGTATTTTATTTGGATTTTTTAGGTGTACGTTTTATGTAGTATTTGGAATTCTCAGGTGTACGTTTTATGTACTTTTAAGGCTGTTAAAAGTCAAAAAGTATTGAATCAGAATTTATTAAGACTTTTAAAAAGTTCATGAAACTGATGAGATATTCAATTTGAATTTCTATATAGAGATTTTAAGTCCATGAAAATCCTGAGATATTCAAAAATTCTATGAATTCTATGAAATTTTTAAATACTGAATTATTGTGATTTTAGGCGTCAATTATAACTAAAAAATCATAATACAAATCCGACTTCCAAACCAAAGTTTTTCAGAAGACTTTCATTTTCTCTCATCTTTTTTTTTGCAACTTGGTTCTTGATCAAATTAATTTGTTTCTTCACTAGCTATAAACATTATGAAATATTTTTTTTTATAAAAAAACTCTACTTTAAGCTCTATACATGTGAGCATTTTTTTTGTTATCTGAAACCAATTGACCTTGACATTCACCGATCATCATTGATTTTTTTTTTATGTTGTTGTCATTTTTTTACAATAAAATTGTCAATTTTTTAGCCTTAGCAACAGCACACAAGCATAGCAACCATATCTCGTCACCATCAGACATCAATATCAGCTTCTAATTCCTCCTCACATATTCGACATTTGCAAATATAGAATAAGAAAGCTTAAGGAATACTATAAACTTTTTTTTATCACTTATTCATTTGGATTTTGGCATGTTTAAACATGGGTTTATGTCCTTATGATATAAAAATAAATTCTATCAAAGTCTACCAAAATACTTGGAAAAGTTTTTGAAACTCTTTTAAATGTTTTCGAAAAGGTAGCTAGCTCACGAAATCTGTAAATTTGTGAGATTTTTGAAAATCTTATACAATCCACACATATTTTAAAAATCCATCACTTAAAAATATTACACATAAATTCAAATACAATACACCCTCTAAATATCCCCTCTAAATATCCTTGAAAGCTCAACATGTTGGTTCACAGCGAACTCTCCTCAATTCAGCCAAACTCTAACCAAAAATATGCATGTAGCTACCGAGCTACGTAGCACAGTTTGTAAGCATATATATAAATATATATATATAGCATATATATATATATATTCTATCTAAAGTGAAATTTCGATTTTCAAGGGATTAATTATGTTGCTCGACAATTAAAACCACTCAATTGTTAGATCACTATTAGACAATCATGTTTACAAAAAATTAGCTCAATCAGATATTATTTGACTATTTAATTGTTGTATCAAACTTTTAAGATATACCGGATGAACTGTATTCATCAAAATTTGAATGTGATGATCAAATGGTCAAATCATCTCTGATTGAGCTGATTATTTGCAAGCATGGTCATCTAGTGATATTCTAAAGAATGATTGGTTTCAATTCGATTTTTTTTTCAATCATGTGAAAATTGGAACTTCGCTCTATTTTTTCAAAGCGGAGCTCCACTCTCGATAAGATCTGTATATGGCTCTTCTAACCACTCACATATCCCTTTTTTTCGGCCATTTTCAGATATATATGGCATTACATCAACTTTTCAATCACATTTTGATGTTTACTGTTCAAGTTTTAGTTTCTAATGTCTATACCACCACTACCACATTTTGAGACATTGCCGGCGATTTTGAAGTCGCCGGCAATGTTTTTGGACATTACCGACGATTTTTGCCGGAAAAATCGCCGGTAATGTCTTTTTATTTTTTATTTTTTTTTACATTACCAGCGAGTCGCCGGCAATGTTTAGATGGCAATGTTAAAAAAAAAAAGACATTACCGGCGACTTTATTTATGTCGCCGGTAATGTTAAAAAAAAAAAAGACATTGCCGGCGACATAAATAAAGTCGCCGGTAATGTCTTTTTTTTTTTTTACATTGCCATCGAGACATTGCCGGCGACTCGCTGGTAATGTAAAAAAAAATAAAAAATAAAACATTACCGGCGATTTTTCCGGCAAAAATCGCCGGTAATGTCCAAAAACATTGCCGGCGACTTAAAAATCGCCGGCAATGTCTCAATTTGTGGTAGTGCACATCTACAAAGTTTTAGCCAAATTGATTATTGTTAAGGTATTCAAAACTATAATTAAAATTTATAAGTACATACGAGAGGTTCGGGTTTGATAGATTTGATCCGTTCTTTGATTTGATTTAGTTCAATATATGTCTTAACGATCACCATTTTAGTTGAAAATTTACAAGAATGATATACTCATATAGATATAATAATTAGGCGGTGGAGATATTAAAATGTGATTAAAAAAATTGGTGTAATGCCTAATGACGAATCAAGAATTTAGGGCTAAATTTTTCCTTTCATAGAAAAGGTTTTGTTTTGTTTTTTTATTTTACAAGTTAACCACATGTTAAATTGAATATGCACTAAACAACCAAGTAATTGACTAACTACAAGAATTAAAAATAATATTTGATAAAAATAATTCATTAACATAAAGCTAACAGTGAATATCGTACGTACTACTCAAATTGTACCATTCGGTCTTGAATAAATGATGTTAGTTTGATAAATTGTAAAAACAATAGAGATATCGCGTGAGTGTTGTAACCCAACAAAAAATGAAGGATTATAAATATGATAAATCTATTCACACTTCCAAATTTAATATTTACACTTTCTCTACTTTTCACATCTCTAATTTAATTTTTAAATAACTATATTACTAACTACACCTCATTACTTTCTCGGTTTCTCCAATATACGTACCCTTCAATTCTATGTCAGTTCACTAGCTTTCTGGCCGCAGCAAGCCAATCACATCATTGTGTTTTGTCCTTCATCAACCAATGTGTTCAGTCTCCATTTGATAGCTTGTAAATTTCATGAAGCCAGAGGACTTGGTTAAACCTGTGGCTTAAACTGGGTGGTGTAAGGCTGCATATGGTAAAGTTTTTCTGATAAGAGAATGAACTTTTTCATTAACTTTTAGAATAAATAGTGTTTGGTAAACTGATTTTTTTTGTATGAACTTTAAAAAAAAAGGGTTTCTTAATTATTTCGAAAAGTACTTTCAAAGTAATTTTTATTGGCTTTTCAAAAAATACGCGTGAACAGTATTTTTAATAAAATTTTATTAATTTTTCAAAAATACCCTTACACAATTCCTAATTGACACGAAAAGTCCTTTTCTTCTTCGGGTCTCTTTCCTTTTGTCTCCGACTTTTCCAGTTGCAAACGAGAGACGACATAACTCACCTGAAGGAAACCTCTCTGCCATGGATCAAGTTTTTCCATAGCTTTCTTCTCTAGAATCGTCATGGAACCATTGGGTGGCCTTGGATTTACAGTAAGCTCCCAAATCTCAAGCTCAATCAAATCCAATTTTTTGGTTTCGTTCTTTCAATTTTAGGAGTTTGTTGAATCTGATCAAACCATTGGTATTTGTACTGGGTTTGAATTGAATTGCTTTTGTGAAAATGGGTTGTTTTGAATTGCATTGAATCGAATTTTATGATCTTGTGTATTGGATATTGGATTGCACACATTGGGTCGTCTTGCTAATTTGCGGGATGATGTGAGTTTGTTTATCAGTCATATGATCTTTCCATAAAATAGTTGGTGTCACCAGTTTTTGAATTTGCTCACTCTTCATAATTAGCTTTCAAATTATTGAGTATTGACATTAGACTTGTTTCTATCTCAGACAGGTTTGAATTAGTGAAATTCATCTTAAATATATATCTTTAATCCCCCCGATTTCGGGTTCCTTTACCAGAGGAACCCGATACTAAAGATGAAACATTGCTTAAGAAATGGAGGTGGCAATTGCACTGTGTCAAGAAAGAGAACATGGAGCGACACTCACAGCGTTGTGATAAAGAACTTAAACTTGCTGTAAGATTTATTAGTTACTGTTAACATCAATATGATATCACATCCATTTCAACTAATTTTCACAAGCAAACAGGTAGCGAGGAAAATGAAGGATGAAGAAGGATTCTATTTTCCACATAATCTCAACTTTAGGGGCCGTGCATATCCCATGCATCCATACTTGAACCATCTTGGTTCAGATCTTTGCTGGGGTATTTTAGAGTTTGGAGATGGACGCCCTCTTAGAAAGTCCGGGTTACATTGGCTGAAGATACACTTGGCAAATCTATATGCAGATGGTGTGGACAAGATATCTCTTGAGGGTCGAATAACATTTATGGAGAATCATTTGGATGATATATTTGATTCTGCGGATAGACCACTAGAAGGAAGGCGTTGGTGGTTAAAGGCAGAAGATCCATTTTAGTGCTTGGCTGTGTGCAATAACCTCTCTGAAGCTCTGAGAAGTGCTTTTCCAGAGACATTTATCTCCCATATTCCTGTACATCAGGTACTTATCAATTGCCGTTGCACCAGATCTTGGTGTCATTAACGTTTCAATGTATTGATCTCTTTGCATCAGCCTCGTGTAAAGAGAGCTAGCGTATGTCCTGCATAAGTTCTGAGTTTCCTAGGCATAGATCTTCTATGTGCTGAACTGCAACATACACACTTTTACACTGGTTTTGGTAGGAGATTCTTTTTTAAAATGTTATTTTTAAAGATATGTTTCTTATATGCGTAAAATCAAAACCTTTTTCCTCCAGGTCAATTTGGAAACAACCCTAAATAGGTTTAGGTGGCTTTACTCGTGGTTGAGTGTTAGATACTAGACTCTCCTCCTGTGACTCATTATTAGGTGACTGCTATATATCACACTTGGGGATTCATGTCTTTATCACAACAGGAGCTCTTTTAAATAATTACTCTTAATTTGTTGTAATCTGGATGTTTACATGTCTTCCATTTATCCGATGTTCTCTAGGATGGCTCTTGCAATGGATTGCAACACTATGCTGCCCTCGGAAGGGACAGGGTAATTTTTTCCTCATTTTTATTTTGGCCCATGCCATACACCTCTCACATATGTATGCATTACTGTGAAGGGATTCTAATGATAGTCTAGTTTGGGTAACTTCTGAATATAAGCTATAGTATATTTCTAAGAAGCGCAGAAACGGGGGACATGAGCAGTATCGCGTATCGGATACCAATACCGGTACATACGTGGCGGATACGGATGGATACGATAAGATACGGTATCTGAATTTTGATACGGATTAGATACATACGTATCTTAAATTGGATACGTACGTATCCTATTTCAGAGTTCTCCTCCCCTCGCCTTGCCGCCTCGACTCGCTCGCCTAATTCCGATTCTTCCCAAAGCTTCCTCGCCTGATTCCGATTCCTTGCCTGACTTCTCTCGATCGGTCGATCCCGATTCCGGCTTCAGTGGCTTGATAATCCCAAAAAACCAGAGGATTGGATTCCTACGAAACTTAGGGTTTGCTACTGGAATACCGTAAAGGCTAAAGATCTCAATCAGCACATATCATCGCCTCTCTGCCCAATCCCGATTCCGGCTTCTCTCGATCTCGATCTCAATCCCGATTCCGGCTTCTCTCGATCTCGATCTCAATCCCGATTCCGGCTTCTCTCGATCTCTATCTCGATTCAGTGTCACTCTCTCTCTCTCTCTCTGGAAGCTCTCTCCTCCAACGATTTTAGGAAACAGAACAGAAATGATATTTGGTGTTACCAGAAGCTACGTTGCTAGTTTCTTCCTAGTATCTCAGGACCAACTTAAGATCTGGTGAGCGAATGTTGTAGAAGTTTGAGGCTTTCAAAGCTTAGGCTTTTTGAGTAATTCCGTGGTGCACTTCTTTGCAAATGTTCAATGCTTCAAAACTGGACACGTGGCATTTCATATCAGTTGTGGATTGTGAAAGGCTGATGGCTTCCGGGTCAATTTGACCAACAGCGGAAAATACGTCAATTGTTCACAAAGGAACGTATCTATAGTAAAAACTTAATAATCTGGTATCATCTTTTTTTCTCGGGGATGTTCTATAATTACAACATTTGCTAAAGCATGGAAGAAAGAATGTTAATAAACAATGTACAGGAAAAATTAATTAGCAGTGGAAGCAGGAAGTAGAGGAGCCCCGATATATGACCTTTGGAAATGGAGAGAAAAATTACAAAAGGAAGCCAGATGTAGCATACTCAAGGCAAAGGCACTAGAGCCCTCCAATCAGAAAACTTGACCAAGTTTCTATTTACTATTGATCCGTTGTGCAGCCAGAATGTTTCGGTTGACTGGTGAAACAGCCTGACCTTTCTCTGAAGTTCCCAAAGAATTGCATGCATTGCAGAACATGAAGCTGATTCCGAGGCATAGGCCCATAAACATCTGACTTGTTTGCCACGGCTTATCAGACCCTTTATCTTTTCGGTCTCTTTCCACTCTTTCGTAATGGGTTATGCTGTTTATGTTGTTTAGTTTTTCTGTAATGGGGGAGAGAAGCTAGGAAGAGACGAACAGAAAAGAAACGGTGAGAGGGGGAAGGCACTTATACACAGGTAAGTAGGTAACACAGCAGTGACAGCACAAACTGATCAATGCCTCAATGGATTAATTGGGTAGTTGGGTTACGGGTAGATCAATGGGTAGTTGGGTAATGGGTTTAGGACTATGGTTTAGTGGGTTAATGGGTTGGGTAATGCCGTAATGGCCTAATGGGTAGTTGGGTACCGTTGTTTTAGTGGGTTAATTCTTATCAATGGATTAATTGGGTAGATCAATGGGTTATGCACTTATCAATGGGTTAATTCTTTCCTGGGCTAGTTGGGTACGGGTAGATCAATGAGTTATGCAAATTGGGTAGATCAATGGATTAATTCACTTAATTGGGTTTAGTTAAGTTGGGTTAATCCACTTAATTGGGTTAAAAGTACATAATACACTTAATTGTCTACTGTCTTTACATGAACCTACGATGACATAAACTTTAATTACATGTTTATTGTTATTATTTTAACTATATTTGAATTTGTAATGGATAATTTGATTTTCGTATCCTACTCGTATCGTATCCTTGAATTTTTTGATTTTGCCGTTTCGGCGTATCGTATCGTTTCGTATCCCCGTTTCCGTATCCGTTTCAGTGCAACCTACTATATTTGCTAGTGCTCTTAAGTGCAGCCATTCTAGGAAGCTCCTTCTTCGACTTCTTGGTTTGTGACCTCTCTTATTTGACAATTTTCTCTCAGTTAGGAGCAGCTGCTGTCAACTTGGATGCAGGAGAGAAACCTGCAGATGTGTATTCGGGAATAGCTAATAGGTAAGTGTTATGACTAAGGCAGAGGTGCCCACCAAATATTACCTGATTCAGTTTCCGTGATAGCTGATAGTATGTCATGCTATGTACTTTGATAATGAAATAATCGTCATACCGGGATGCAGGGTTCTGAAAATTATGCAAAGCGATGCACAGAAGGATCCTGCAGTATGTCCAGAGGCATCCCGGGCAAGACTGTTACTTAATCTGGTGACTTTTACAACAGTCAATACCATCTTCTGAACATGTAACTAAGAAAGAATTGGATATATGTATGATAAACATGAAGGTCTAATCCATTCTGTTTCTAAGCTCTCATTTTCTTGTGGAACTGTTATTTTGTAATTGATAGTCAGACCTGATGGCTGGATATCCTTCAGGTAAATAGGAAGTTGGTAAAGCAGACTGTGATGACATCAGTGTATGGTGTCACTTATATTGGTGCTTGGGATCAAATCAAGAGGAGGTTGAAGGAACGTGGTGTCTCTGATGACGCAGAGCTCTTTGGTTGTGCTTGTTATGCTGCAAAGGTAATGATTGTTCCTTCATAGTGTAATGACCAAACGTTTTTATCAATGCATATATAAGAATGCTCAGACATAAATTTCTTATGAATATCAACTTATTAGAGAAAATTCTGTATAATTGACAAGTCACCTTAACTGCTTTAGGGGAGATGTTTGAAGCTGCACGAAGTATCATGAGCTGGCTTGGTGATTGTGCAAGAGTAATTTTATACATTTCTTTCTAGTTCCCCCGTTCCGTCCATGTTTTCTTGGTATTTTGTTGTTGTTTACCGTATGAATGGATATCCAAACTTTAAATGTGAGCAGGTAATTGCAGTTGAAAATGAGCCAGTGCATTGGACAACTCCACTTGGACTTCCAGTTGTGCAACCATACCGTAAATTTGGAAGATGTTTCTACCGAATTACGCGTGGGGGCGTAATGGGGCAGAAGCAACACGAATATGCTTCCTTCCTTCTCTCCGTGCTCCTTCTCCTTCTCGTACGTCCGAACGTTGGGGCTGTTCGGATGGGCGGGCGCTCTCTCTTCCTTTGGTGTGCGGACTCCTTCTTTCGGGCGGTTGACTCTCCTATCGGGCGCTCTCTCTTCCTTCGGTGTGCGGGCGGGTGTGTTCGCGTGCGGCTGTTAGAAGAATACAACAACGAAACAGGCGGTCAGGGGTCAAGACGGGGTGGCCCGCCTTCAACGCTCCGATGCCTAAGTCAGATGATGTATTGGATATAACAGTCAAGCAAACGTGAATTGGTATGTGAATGAGTGAATTAGTAGTCTTACCTGTAATAAATACCTGTAATATATAGGTGGTTGAGTTTGGAGTTGGATGGTGTTCTTCGATGTGGGACTGGTGTGGTCCTGCTGGTGTGTGATCCGTGCGTTCGGGCGTGCGCCTGGCGGGCGCGTATGTGATTGGATGGGGTCGGTCTGGTGAGTGAAGTTGGAGCCTCCTTGGTGGTTTTGCGTGGGGTTGGGTAGGTGTTGATTACCTGCTTAAGTGGATAAGTATACTAATCGGACAACTAATGATGCTATACTAACAAGTCCCCCAATTCCCCAAGTCAAAGAGCACTTTCTTGACTGGGGAGTTGAAAAAGGGTGTGCGATTTAACAAGAATACTTATCCGATTGAGCAGTGGTGTGATCTTATAACCCCCAAGTCCCCCAACTCTCCGGTCAAGGAAGGGCTCGCATGACGGAGTGGAACCTGGGCGTCCGAGCGTGTACATGTTCGTGCAATCGTGTACCTGTACATGTTTCCTGGGCCCGGCGTCCAAACTAATGTTGGTAGTTTGGAGCCGCGCGCCCGTGGGGTGTTGGCTGTTCGTGCGTTGGTGTACCTATGGGCCTGGCCTCCAAACCAGACTTGCTATTTTTTTTTGGAGCCACGCGCCCAGATGGGGTCAGTCTTGTAAACATACACAAACAGATATATAAATATACAGATATATGGGTATGCAAGTATGAATGTATGATATGATGCATGAATGTATGCAAATGTTTTTCGTAACACCGGCGCTGGGATGGCGCGGTGCACCGCGTACATCAACGGGGATGCCGTTCCGTACGGTGTAGCGTCAACGGAGGGATCAAGACCGCAACCTACAAGTAGCGCGCTACGGAGGGGACGGACCGCATGCCCGTGCCGTTATTCGGCTTAGCACCCTCAGAGAGGAGACGGACCCCATGCCTCCGTTATGACAGCCGGCTTGTATTTCGCGACCGGGGAGGGCGTACCTTTGCCCGCGCTCATCAATCCCGGAACGCAAGGAGGGGTCGGACCGCACGCCTTTAACGTTCCGAGTCGGGGTCGAATGTTAACGTTGCGCTCACACGGAGGGGCAATACCCCACGCCTGTGCCGCCCATCGACTTAGCACGCCCAGAGAGGAGTTGGCCCCATGCCTCTGTCATGACAGCCGGCTTGCTCTTAGATCGTGTAACGGTGCGCTCACGGAGGGGACGGACCCCATACCCGTGCCGCCCATCGGGCTCAGCGCGCGCTTAGAGAGGGGGCGGACCCCATGCCTCTGCCGCCTGATCCAGCTTGCTAATGCGTGTGTGTACGTAGAGGAAGAACCTCATCCCGTACAGCGCAGCTCTTCACTCGGGGCACGGCCAAAAGGGAATTCAGGCGTTAGCCCTCTTTCGGGGCGCCCGGGTGGTACATGTACTAACCTGATGGTGTTTTGCGAGCGCCCGGTCGTGTGGGTGGTGTATGCGCCAGTAGGAGTGGTTGATGTCGTGGCGTGCTATCGTTGCCTTGGGTTTGGTGGTGCCCTGATGGGACGTTGTTCAGGGGACATTCCTTTTGACTTTCTGGGAACCGGTGCGTAATAAATGCTAGCCGTCGCATTTAATGCTGGCGTGCCCTTGCATTAAATGCCTGCTGTTGTCATGATTGCCCGAAGGGTAGACGTCACGCGCGTGGGAGCGTGGGGGTGGAGCATGGGCGACACGCGTCGAACTGTTGGAGACCGTGCTAGGGTTTAAAATCGAGGAGGGAAGTCGAGGAGTTTGGCGCGGTTACTTAGGAGGGCAAGTAAACCGCCCTGGGCCACGCGTTACGATCAAACGGTGGACACGCGAAAAATGGACGGTTGGCGTTCATTCGTGTATCCCGTCCGAGGAGTATATATAGGGCTCCCCTGGCTTTGTCTTCTTTATCACTTTCATAACTTACCAAAATTCTGCCGGAATCACTTTGCGATCTGCATCCGTTTGAAGCTTGCTTTCGTTCGTGTCCTCCGTTTGCCGGAATACCTGCTTGACAAACACAATCTGGTGAGGCTCTCGTCCTTGGTTCTGTTTTGGCTTTTGTTTTCTGTGGTTTTGGTTTTTCTGGGTTTTGAACTCAGGAACGGGGTGTGTTCTTGTGTGGGGTGTGTTTGATCTGTTTGTGGGTGATTTTTTGTGGGTTTTTGGTGTTTCTGTCTGGGGAGGAATTTTTTGCTAAGTGTTGGTTTGCGCGTGCGTGCGTCTTAGGATGGAGCCAATAGAGGTATCGAGCGAACAGTCGCGTGAGCGGATCTACATTCCGGGTTTGGGGTGGATTAGTTGTGGGTCGGGCGGGTCGGATACGTCGAGTACGTCGTCGTACGAGTCTGTTTTGAGTGTCACGCCTTTGCAATGTATTGTGCCTGACACCTCTCCCGTGCAGTCAATGGATCCTAGGCAAGCATGCGCCAACGTGGGATTGGGGAGCTCGTCTGGATTGTCGGGCGGTCACTCGGGCGGGTCGAATCCTTGGGGTGAGGAGAGGGTGGAGGGAGGAGATTCGATTCCTCAACTGGCGGGAGGTGGACCCGTACACTGGCGGTTTCCCGATGGGACGCCCGTTCAGGAGCCAGAACGTGTGCCATCCGTCTCATAGATGGCCCGATGGGCGCGAGAGTATCATATCCCTAATTCCGTGGAGCTGAGAATACCTGGTGGGGACGACACGTTCACTCGCCCGTCGCCCGGTCACGCCTGCCTGAGTGAGTTTCATCTGAAGGCGGGGATCAAGCTGCCGTTGCATCAGTTCTTCCAGTACATGCTGGCGCTACTGAAGATCTCGCTTGGTCAATGTGGGCCCACGCTCACCCGTACGCTTGTGGCCATGTTCAATATCTTTCGGGTGAGCGGCATGGATCATCCCACGCGGGCGGAGTTCCTCCACTTCTTTCGTCTTCGGTACTCCACGCGCAAGAGGGACTCGGGAACCATCACCGTGGAGCCTCGCGTGAATTGGTGGTTGACGGACCAGCCGAGTTCTTCAACCTCCTGGCGTACGATCAATTGTCTAGTAGGTAGTGATTGGGAGTTGGGCTCTTTTTCATCCGAGTATGCCGCCAACGCCCACCTGATTGATCGAGTCCCTCAAGCCTTCCATCCCCTCGATACAAATGAGTATCCGATGACGCCTGTTGAAGAGGTCCGGGTCAACCGTCTGAAGTTTGTTTTTGACCTGGCGCCCGAGGCAAGATCGTTCTTCGCCGCCTGCCATTGGAACCTTATCGAGCAGACGCATCTTTCCACGATGCCGCGTACGTGGATCTTGTAGTTTGTTGTCTAGGAGTAGGAGTAGTAGATTTGACCAACTATTCTTCAGTCGCTAACCTTCCGTTTGCTTGTGTCTGCAGTGAAGAAGAAGATGTCTAGCAAGAACGTCGATATGGATGATGCGCTCAAGCGCCGCCTATCCGCCCTTCGAGATACTGCCGCCAAGGTCTGAAAGGTGGCGGATGACGGACAGGGTGGTCTGGTGTTAGGGGAGATCATACATCCCAAGATCCCCATTCCTGCTGTGGCTGATCTTGCCCCAGGTATCCGAGCGGATGCTCCTCGCCCGCCGCCCAGCAATGCTGGCGGGTCGAAAGCGCAGGCCAAGGCCGATCGTGCGGAGCAGCACCGGGAGAAGCGCCAGGATAGCCGCGATCAGCACCGGCAGGACCGGGATGAGCAGCGGGACAGGCGGGACACATCCCGCGCGCCCAACACAGTTGCTCGTGCCTCTCCTACGCCTCAATCGTCCGTGCGTACCCCCACTATGCCCCGAACGTCCGCCCGTCCGCCCAGCCCCCCACGGGTATTGGAGCAGGGAGGAGGTGGTGGGCCTTCCTTGAAGCGTCAACGGACGGACAATCCAGTCGTCAACCCGTCTGCCGATCCGTTCGCCTTCTGCCTGCCGCTGGTAAAGTCCATCCATCTGAGCATGAAGGCTGTCGAGGGGATGGCGCCGGAGGTGGTGCAGGGTGAAAGAGATGAGATGGACAAGGCCTTCAATCTCTGCATGGTGCTGCAACATAAGATGTACCTGGCGCGCGAGCGCTTTGCCAATAGGCGCTATGCAGAGGGGGTGCAGGAGGAGGTACGCCAGCTCACTGAGGCCAATAGGAAGCATGAGTACGATCTGGGCAAGTATGAACAGCTGGCGGATCGCCTTAGTCAAGAGGTTCGGGCGGCGATGGGAAAGAGCCAGGAGGCGGCTGAGCGGGAGGCGCTGTACAAGGCTGAACCTGATACAGCCCTGGCTGCTCTGGAAGAGGAGAGGGCCCAGGCGGTCAATCGGGTGGCTGAGGTGGAGTCACGCCTGATGGCTGAAGCGCAGGCCAAAGTTCAGAAGGTGCGAGCAGAGGCGCGCGCGGAGGCGGTCGCCCGCTTCAAGAATTCTTCGGAGTTCAAGGAGTTGGTAGATGCTGCGGCCGATGTTCAAGTCGCTCAGTTCCAGGAGGTGGTGGCGCCCTTTCTGGACATGGAGAAGTATGAGGCCTTTCTGGCGGAGCAGGCGGGCATGGCGGGCGGAAGTGGTGGAGCGGGCGCGGAGTAGAGTAGCTTTTTTTGTTTTTTTTTTTTTAATAGGGTAGATCTTCTTTTGTAATCGGGCCTCCGTGCCCTTGATTCTCGCTAGCTGTTTTTGTATCCTGGCGAATGAATGAAGTTTCTTTTTCTGTCCGTTTGTGTGCCTTGCTCTCTTTTTTTTTTTGCATCTTTTTGAGTAACTTGTGCGGACGCGCGCTTTCCTTTTGCTCTGGATGGGATTTTGACCAAGTGTCATATTCACGTGAGCTGCCTATCCCTAGTCCCCCGAGTACGTGGGCGGGCGGGGTAAGGACAACCAAACGTAACAATAATTTGTACCAACGAAAGTACAAAAGTGAGATCTAATGAAAGTACTTCCGTAAGTGCTGGATGTTCCATGGGTGGCGTAGTCGTTGACCCTGCATGTCCCTAAGGTAGAAAGTGCTGTCGTTTATTACCTCGTCGACGACGTACGGGCCTTCCCACAACGGGCGAAGTGCCTTCACCTTCTGTTGGATCGCCTTCATCACCCAGTCCCCCAGTTGGATTAGGCGAGCCCGTATGCGCTGATTGTATAGTCGGGCGATCCTCTGCTTGTTCGCGGCATTGTGCAGGTGCGCCATGTCCCTTCGTTCCTGCAGCAGATCATTGTTGAGCATCAGCCCCTCACTGTTCGTGCGCGGATCGTACTCCTCGATAAGTGGGCTTTGATGGGTAATTTCCAGGGGTAGCACTGCTTCTGTTCCGAACGTTAGGCTGAACGGGGTCTCACCTTTAGCTGCATTGGCTGTCGTTCGGATGGACCACAGAATCTCTGGGATGACCTCAGGCCAGCGCCCGTAACCCGCATCCCCAGGTTCGATATCTTCAATTTTCCTCCTGATCCCCGATTTGATGATTTTGTTTGCCGTTTCCACCTGTCCGTTCGTCTGGGGGTGTGCTGGCGACGCGAAGATGAGGTCCGTTCCCTGGCGTTTGCAGAAGTCTATCAGCCGGGGGTTGTTGAACTGTGGCCCGTTGTCCGTGATGATGCTGATCGGTGTCCCATAGCGACAGAAAAGGAAGCGCCAGAGGAAACGCTCTACCTTCTCCATGGTGATCCTTGCCATGGGCTGGGCTTCGATGAATTTCGTATGGTAGTCAATGATGACGATCAGATATCTAAACTGCCCCTTTGATTTCGGAAGTTCTCCGATCAGGTCCAGTCCCCACTGTGCAAATGGAACGGGCGACAGGAGGATGGATAGTGGGACGGCGGGCGCATGGTGGTGATGCGCGTGTAGCTGGCACTGGTGACACTTGCTCGTCAGTGCTGTGGCGTCCGCGTGGATGGTGGGCCACCATAAACCGTGCCGAAGGGCCTCGTGCGCGATCGATCTGGCGCCCGTGTGATGGCTGCACGTGCCCGAATGGATCTCTCTTAAGATCGAGCCGCCCTTTGTTGGAGTGACGCACTTGAGGCTGGCCTAAGTCCTTCCTTGTTGATAAAGTGCTCCGTTCCGCACACTGAAGTTGGCCGCCCGTGCGACGATGGTTCTGGCTTCTCGCCTATCCCCCGGTAGCTCTCCCCTCATTTTGTAGGCGATGAGCACGTCCATGTAGCTGGGCTCGTGAGGTTCGATTGCCAGAACCTGCTCTGTTCCTGAGATGCTGGGTCGTCGTAGCACCTCGACGATACGCTGCCCTGGCCCCGTGTGTACGGGCGATGTGGCCAATCGGGCCAATTTGTCTGCCTTCGCGTTGAATCCTCGGCGTATATGGCTGATGTTGACGTATTTGAACCCTTTGATCAGCGTCTGCACATGTTTCAAATAGGCGATCATGGACTCCTCTTTCGCCTGGAATTCTCCTCCGACTTGGCTCACCACCAACTGTGAGTCGCTGAATATGTTGAGGTCGGGCGCCTCTGAATTCTTGGCCAGGTGCAGGCCCGCGATGAGCGCCTCGTACTCGGCCTCGTTGTTCGTCGCCTTGAATTCGAACTTGAGGGCGTACTCTGCGTTTACCCCTCCCGGCCCGGTCAAGATTATACCGGCACCGCTTACCTTCTTTGTGCACGACCCATCGACGTAGAGATTCAACTCCGACAATGGTCGCTCCTTGACCCCCGGGTTGTCGGACGCCTCTACTGTCGGACCATCGATCGCTTGGGCCGGCGCCCCTTCTGCTTCTGTATACTCGGCGATAAAGTCCGCCACGGCCTGCCCCTTGATTGCTGTGCGAGGTTTGTACTCCAGGTCGAACTCGCTAAGTTCGACGGCCCACTTCGCCAGGCGGCCGCTGTGATCGGGCGATTGGAGTATCTGGCGCAAGGGTACGTTGGTGAGGATGTGGATGCTGGGCGCCTGGAAGTATGGCATCAACCGTCGGGCGGCGGTTACGAGCGCGAGCGCCATCTTCTCGATTGTTGGATATCGTGTCTCAGCGCCTGTCATGCCCTTCCCTGAGAAGAAAACGGGCAACTCTGTGCAGTCCTCCCTGCGGACGAGGACAGAGGTGACGGCCGTGAGGGAAGCAGCCAAGTAGAGGTACAGAACTTCCCCTCGGACGGGCCTGGAGAGGAGCGGAATGGACGCCAGGTACTCCTTGATTTGAAGGAAAGACTCCTCGCACTCGAGCGTCCACACAACCTCGCGCTTGTTCGTGGTTCTTAGGGCTTTGAAGAACGGGGCACACCTGTCCGAGTAGCGCGAGATGAAACGGTTAAGGGAGGCGAGTTTTCCCGTGAGGCTCTGTAGATCCACCCTCTTGACGGGCGGCTTCATGTCGATGATCGCTTTGAATTTGGCTGGCGCGGCTTCGATCCCCCGCTGACTGACAATGTACCCCAGAAATTTGTTGTTGGTGACCCCGAATGTGCATTTGGCGGGGTTCAGTCTCATGCCGTTCTTGATGAGGACGTCTAGCACAGTCCCCAAGTTCTGGACGTGGTCGACCGCCTGGACGCTCTTCACCAGTATGTCGTTCACGTACACATCTACGATATTGCCGATCAGGCCGTGGAACATCGCGTTCATGAGCCTCTGGTACGTGGAGCCGGCGTTCTTCAGCCCGAAAGGCATGACAACGTAGCAATAAAGGCCCTTGTCCGTGACAAACGTTGTCGCCTCCTGGTCCGCGGGGTCCATGAAGATCTGGTTGTAGCCTGAGTAAGCGTCCATCATTGACAGAAGTTCGTGCCCTGCCGTCGCGTCCACCAGCTGATCGATCCTCGGCAGTGGGAAGCTGTCCTTCGGGCACGCCTTGTTGAGATTACTGTAATCGATGCACATTCTCCACTTCTTGTTGCTCTTCTGCACCATCACAGCATTGGAAATCCACTTGGGATAATCCACCTTCCGGATGAACCCGATGCCCAGTAATCGGTCCACCTCCTCATGCATGGCCACGTAATGCTCGGCTTTGTACGCCCGCCTCTTCTTCTTCATTGCCCAGGCGTTGGCGTCGATGCTCAGCCGATGGGATATGATATTCGTGCTGATCCCGGGCATGTCTTTATACGACCAGGCGAACACCTCCTGCTTCTCCTTCAGCAGCACGATCAGTCGTTCGGCTATCGCGGGAGCCAATGATGCCCCGACCTGGACCGTTCTCTCCAGGTGTTCGGAGGATAGCTGGATCGTCCTCAGCTCTTCGCGTTCGGGTCCGGGTGATACGACCATCAGCCCGTCGCGTGGATCGTCGGGTGCTTCTGATCCTGGCGCGGGTTCCAGGGCGATGACCTCATGCCTGTCCCGGGGTTTCGCCGCCTCCTCGCTGTTGTACCCCCGGATATGTCCGACCCCGTGCTCGGTGGGGAAGCGTCCCAAGAGCATGTACCCTGCGATGATCATCCTTAACCTGCAGATCCCTGGCCTCCCGAGTATGGCGTTGTAGGGGGAGGGAGTGTCCATGATGATGAAGTCTGTTCGGATTTCGCCGTGCGGAGAGTAGGGCGCGCCGATCCTTACCCGAATGCTGTCACTCCCGATTGGATACGATGTCTCGCTCGTGAAGCTGGCCACGCACTCATGGTCCTGCGTCATCCTGCGTGGGGGCCTTCCGAGCGCCTTGTATGCGTCGAAATAGATTACGTTGACGGACGCCCCATTATCCACTAGCACCCTCCTCACAAGGAATTGGTCGATGATCGCGTCGATCATGAACGGCAGGGTGCTGTCCTTTGGGTTTTCCTCTTCGTCCCTCGCTGTGAAGCTGATGGTGGGCGCTTCCTTCCTTCCTGCTTTGGGCGCTCTCCCTGCCCCGATCGTCAGTACATCCCTGCCTTAGAGATCGGGCGTCGATGTCCCTTCCTTGCGCTTGCCCCCGGATATCGTGTTGATAGTCCCATGGGTCCTGGCGTTCGTCTGGCGTAGTGGTCCTTTCGCTTTGGGAGGAGTGGCCCGATCGTTCTTCCTTATATCCTCGAGGGCCCTCCTTAGCATGGGGCAGTCGTTGGTGTGGTGGGCGGCGGCGTTGTGGAATTCGCACTAAACGTCCGGGATTCGGCCGACAGGGGCCATTGCTACCGTCACGTCGCTTGGTGGTGGGAGCCGGTGTCGATGCAGGCGGAGAAGCTGCTCGAGTGGCTGCTGGTCGGTTGCGTAGACCTCCCGCCCCGTCGGTTGATAGCGCGGTGCCGGTGGTATGCGGGCGTTCTGCTGCGCCTGTCCCCTCGCCTGGTGGTAGTGGCTGCTCTGGTGGTTGTGGAAGAACGGCTTTTGGTTATCCTGTTTTGGTGCGTCCCGGTACCTCTTGTACCCTGCGGTTGATGCCCCTCCGTCGTCCGAGGGCCGTCGAGGCTGAGCGTTCTCCTCCGGTCTGTTGGTGCTAGATTCGGAGGTGGACCCATATACTTGCGTCTCCACAAATGCCTTCTGTACAACTAGGTCCATGATCTCGTCGTAGTCGAGATGCTCCTTTCTTACTAGTTTCTCTACGAACGGGGTGGCGAGCAGGTTATCCATCAGGGCTACCTTGGCCACTCGCTTATCAAGGTCCCTGCATGTGCTTGCGAGCGTCCTCCATCAGTTGATGTAGCTCGACAAGCACTCGTCCATCCCCTGGCGGACCTTCAGGAGGATGCCCGTGGTGTTGTACTTGCCCTGGAGCCGATAACGCTTCTGAAAGCTCTCCGCCAGCTCGAGGAATGAATGGATGGATCCTGGCGGGATCTCGTAGAACCAGCTCCGCGCTTCCTCCGCCAGCGTTTCCTGGAACAGGAAACACAATGTTGGGTCCGAATATCGGGTTCCGTCCGTGGTGGATCGAAACTCGTCCACGTGGGGGTTCGAACCGGGCGATATTTGTTATCTTCGCGTGGGGGTCCCTTCCCCTTTCCAGTATGTGCGCCGAGAACGGGCTGACCCGGGGGGCGAACGTCCCGCCCTGACCGGCCAGCTTGTCCTTGCGCAGCCTGACCAATGCCCGGACGACTCTTCCCCGGGTGAGGGCGCTCGGGCCGTCCGGGCATTGGTCCTGCCGAACGGGTGTTGCTCCTCGCTGGTGGTTTCCCGAGCCCCCTCGTGCCGTTCCGTCTGCTGGCTGATGAGTGCGTCCAGTCGATCCTCCAACCTCTGGAAGATTTGGCGCTCCTCTGCTCTCTCGAGCGCCGCCTCCCGTAGCTCCTGGATCAGGACGCCGATGCGCCCCTCGCCATCGTCCCTGTCAGTTGCTGGTACGTCCCGCCCCTGCGAATCTAACGGCGTCTCCCCATCGGGCGTGTTACTGCCGTTAGTCACCGGGTTGAGCATGTGGACCTTTGGTTTTTGTGGTGTTTATACGAGGTTTGCAATTTGTAAGTTTCCCACAGACGGCGCCAGATGTTTCTACCGAATTACGCGCGGGGGCGTAATGGGGCAGAAGCAACACGAATATGCTTCCTTCCTTCTCTCCGTGCTCCTTCTCCTTCTCGTACGTCCGAACGTTGGGGCTGTTCGGATGGGTGGGCGCTCGCTCTTCCTTCGGTGTGCGGACTCCTTCTTTCGGGCGGTTGACTCTCCTATCGGGCGCTCTCTCTTCCTTCGGTGTGCGGGCGGGTGTGCGGGCGGGTGTGTTCGCGTGCGGCTGTTAGAAGAATACAACAACGAAACAGGCGGTCAGGGGTCAAGACGGGGTGGCCCGCCTTCAACGCTCTGATGCCTAAGTCAGATGATGTATTGGATATAACAGTCAAGCGAACGTGAATTGGTCTGTGAATGAGTGAATTAGTAGTCTTACCTGTAATAAATACCTGTAATATATAGGTGGTTGAGTTTGGAGTTGGATGGTGTTCTTCGATGTGGGACTGGTGTGGTCCTGCTGGTGTGTGATCCGTGCGTTTGGGCGTGCGCCTGGCGGGCGCGTGTGTGATTGGATGGGGTCGGTCTGGTGAGTGAAGTTGGAGCCTCCCTGGTGGTTTTGCGTGCGGTCGGGTAGGTGTTGATTACCTGCTTAAGTGGATAAGTATACTAATCGGACAACTAATGATGCTATACTAACAGAAGACATCTTGTGAGTTTTCCAATATCGCTGAGTAACCAGGGCCAACATTATTCTTATGATACTACTAATTCAGTAGGTTATATCAAGTTATTAATCCTTCTTTTTTTGCCTAACTTGTTGCAGGTTAAAATTTCACTTCAAGTTTTGTCATTTAAACAAGAAACGGAAAAGGTACTATATTTATCTCTTTCATAATTCTAGCCTACTAGTCTTAAGTACTACTTTGCGTTACCGTGTATTAGGCCTCAACTCTGGAGTCCCTGTTGGAGCCGCTGGAGGATGCCGCCCCCGATGGGCTGGATGCGGTGTTTACTGGGTGCACCCGCCTGATACAGCAGGTCTTCCGCGTCCGCTCGCGAAAGATTGCGGAACTTGCACGTCTCAGGACCGACGCGCTGGAGCACCGGAAGGTGGTGGATGGGTTGGTGGCCAGCCAGGAGAAGGCTAAGGATCTGCCGCGTCGGTACGTCGCCCGTGCGGATGCGTTGGAGATTCGGGCGGATGAAGCTGTTGCCTGTGAAGCTCTGGCGAAGATTGATCGGGACCGGGCCCTGGCCGAGGTGGAGCGGTTGCACGCAGAGCTGAAGCGCGTCCGTGCTGGAGCAGCCGCCCAGGTTCCTGCGTATGAGAGAGTGGTGGGGCCTTCTGGGGAACCTGCCGAGGCGGAGCTGGAGCTGGTGATCACGCGGATGGATCCGGGCGAGCGGGTGGAAGCTGTTGAGGTGGAGTCATCGGAGGAGGGTGAAGAGCTGGATGTTGATACTGGGGCGGAGTAGAGTAGTGTTTTTTCTTCTTCTTCTTTTTTTTTTAATGGAGTAGGTTTTGTAATCGGGCGAATGAATAAAGTTTTCCTTTCTTTCTGTTTGTGTGCCTTGTCTGAAATATATATATATATTTTTTTTGGCATCTTTTGAATAACTCACGTGAACGCGCACCTGCTCCCTGCTATGGGTTAACCAAGTGTTACATTTACGCGAGCAGCCTACCCCCAGTCCCCCAAGTGGGTGGGCGGGGTAAGGATGAACGGGCGTGTAGATATAAACCAACGGAAAGAACAACAAAAGTACAATACACTTAGATTATAATAAGGTTGTAATGGGAGTACTTCCCCAAGTGTTGGACGCTCGCCGGGTGGCGTAGTCGTTGACCCTTCGTGCCTCAGAACTCTACGAAGCGCTGGCGCTTCCCTCCATGGACGAGGTGTTCTGCTTCCGCCGGATCGCCTCCCAGTCCCCCAGTTGGGCTTGGGCGGGCCCGAATGCGCCGGTATGATCGATCGGGCGGCCTGTTTCCTCGCCCCTCCAGTAGTCTGTTGCTAAGTCGTGGCCCCTCATCGCTCATGCGTCGATCATGCCCTTCGATCCGTGGGTTCCAAAGTAAGAACCTCCTGCCTGCTCCTGGGCTCTGCGGTTTCCTCGTGGTTGTATCCTCGAACGTGCCCAATCCCACGCTCGGTTGGGAATTTTCCCAATAGCAGATGCCCTGCGATGATCAGCCTCAGCTTGTAGATCCCCGGCCTCCCGAGTATGGCGTTGTACGGGGAGGGGGTGTCCATGATGATGAAGTCTGTTTGGGTTTCGCCGTGCGGAGAATCGGGTGCGCCAATCTCGACCTGGAGGCTATCACTCCCGATCGGATACGATGTCTCGCCCGTGAAGCTGGCGATGCACTCATGGTCCTGCGTCATCTTGCTGGTGGGTCGCCCGAGCGCCGTGTATGCATCGAAATAGATTACGTTCACGGACGCCCCATTGTCCACTAGCACCCTCTTCACAAGGAATTGATTGATGATCGCGTCGATCACGAACGGCAGGGTGCTATCCTTCGGGTTTTCCTCCTCGTCCCTTGCCGTGAAGCTGATGGTGGGCGTTTCCTTCCTCCCTGCCCTGGGCGCTCTCCTTGCCCCTATCGTCAGCACCTCCCTGCTCGAACAATCGGGCGATCATGTTCCCTCCTTGCGCTTGCCCCCGGATATCGTACTGATAGTCCCACGGGTCCTAGCGCCCGTCTGGCGCTGCTGTCCTTCCGCCCTGGGAGGGGTTCACTATCGGAACAATTACTATGACTGACGACTTGGTGTCGTCGGTCTGTTTGGGCTCCTCGTCGGTCATAGATATATCCGATGATGTGTCGTCGGATATAGTAGCGTCGGTAATAGACCGTCGGTCATGCTATATCCGACGACCAGTTAGGGTTATCGTTGGAAAAAGGATACACTATATCTGACGACGGTTTTGCGTCGGTCATAGTTTTAAACTATAACCGACGATGTCATCGTCGGATATAGTTTTCTCCATGGTCAAAATGGTTGACTCTGGAGAAAACTATATCCGACGATATTGACACATGTCGTCGGATATAGAGGAAAAATTTAAATTTTTTTGCAGGTTTTGGGTTTCATCCCAAAACCTGCATTCACAAAAAATCACGCTATCTATATATTGTTCAAATTGAAAATCAACAACCATTGAAACTAGAGTACGTAGTAAATAAATAAATTAATAAAAAACCGAAATAGTTAAAATCTATATACATATGCGTAGTAAATAATGAAAATAAAAATGAAACCGATAATTGTTCAAATGTAGGGGGGTCCTGGTCCTAAGTCTATGTGGTCAAACGGGTCGTCATAAGTAGGTTGGTCCTGGTCTGGCTGTGGCTGAGGCTGCGGCTGAGGCTGAGGCTGCGACTGAGGCTGAGGCTGTGGCTGTGACTCATCGAATATGGGCGGGGGAGGTATCTGGATTCCAGATGCTTGCAACTGTGCATAACATTGCTGCATCCATGTCCCCATTTGCTACTGCTGTTCGGCCAACCGATTCTGCTTTGCAGCTTGCGCTTGCTCCATCTCCTCTATCTGACGCCGTTGAGCTTCCATCTCAATTGATTGCCTATGAAGCCGGTCGTTTAGCTCATTAGTCCTCGAAGATGATGATGATGATCCCGATCCGCGAGAGAATTCAGGGGTCTGCTTCAGCAGCCCTTGACCCCATTTTCCGGAACCCCTGCAGTAGAATGTGTTCTTCCCTGAAGGGATCGCAGTTGACGTAATCCTGGCCCTGACGATCGGATCAGATCGATCAATCTGATCAATCGGGAGTTCCGCATCGGGGGTGTCGGGATAGAGCTCTCTCGCCACTTGAGTCAACACCTCCGGAATCGCCTCCTGAATTCTCGCCTAATTGACAAAGAACAATAAAATATTAATTAAAAAAACAATCTAAATAAATAAGAAATAAGTTTATTTTGTTATAAGGACACTTACAGCATATTCGGGATTCTGCGGATACGCGTGCTGCATCGTATAGACAAGGGGATCATCTTCTGGGTGGTTGGCCGCCTCCTCGATCCAACCCGAGTATGATCTGGTACCGGCATGATGATTTGTTGTGTTTTTGGCCCAGTTCCTTGCGTTGATTTCAGAAAGAGCCTGCGCGATTAAGTCAACATAAAAAAACACTCATTAGCCAAATAATTTACGGGAAGTACGATAAAACCAAAATTAAATCGATTGAAGGTTGTGTACCTTCAATCGAGGGTTGTTGAAGTGAACCACAAGCCATCGCCACTCGTACTCCCTATAACGAAACTCGCTAGGGGTACCCTCACGATCGTCCCTGTACTTTTTCCAATGCTTCTTCAGCTCGGCCTTCCACTCCTTATACCTATATATACCCATAAAATCAAGCGTTAGTAACTAACAACACTGTATGAACATAATCAAAAGAAACGAAAAAATTGAAACAAATGGTCGTCTACAAACCTGCTCCCATGCACTTCATCCACCCACGTGGGTCTAATGTCTTCATCCACGCGGAACCACCTCTGCAATGCATATATTTATATATATATCAATAATATTAAAAATTTATTATTGAAAATTTTCATAATGAATATACAATTCAACTCACCGACAATGCATTATTCAGCTGATGTTTGACGGCTTGTGGCACTGAATCTTGCCACAACATTGGGACTCTATCCCGTATGAGGCTGCCCGCCATCCCCGCGTACTTTCGAGTGACCTTTCCCTCGATCACCTGCCCTCTATCCCTGGTCGGAATCATAAGTTGGCCACCACCGCTAGCCTGAATGGCTTCGTCCAGTAACTTGCCGACGACGGGGCCTCTGGTTCTCTTCTGTTTGGCACCGGGCACGATCTCGCCTATCACATATATATGTAGACGATTTTGTAAACATCAACACCTAATTGAATTTAAATATTAGGGAGTAAAAAGATATCACTAATTAATATTTACCTGATTCGTCGATGCGTTGTCCCGGAATCCTTGCACTCCAGAGAGGTGCCGGGAAGGGTATATACGCATATGCCTGCTCCGGGGTAATGAACCCTAGTTGTCCCGGAATAGGCATCCCGTCGGAATCGACGTGAGGTATCGTCGGGATTTCCAACGGTAAGAATAATGTAGGCGGCGGGCACAGTCGCATCCTCGCCGAGGACTGAGTAGATCCACCAGCCTCCTCGGAAGAATGAGGAGCTGTCTGGTGGATGACGGGGGAACCCTCCTCGCGATGAATGTCTGGCATTCGGACCGAGGATTGAGTCGCACTATCCGTTTCCGGCGTGCGACTGACCTGCTGAACCCTCCTCGCGCCTGAGGATCGAGCCGGCTCGAGCTGCTGCTGCTGAGGTTGTCCCTCGCCCATCAGCCGACGGTGTCGAGAGGTCAGCGGAACACTGTAAGTGTTGGGGACACTGGTGGATCCTGATGCGGACCGACTTCCGGTGCCATCAGGATCCCCAGCTCCCGAGCCCTCATCCCCACGTCCCGATCTCCCTCTCCCTCTGGACCTCCCCCCCGAAGTACTCGACCCGGCCCCTCGGGAAGGTCCGCAATTAAACTATTGCATTGTTGCTATAAAATTATTAAAATTAAAAAAAATTCCTAATTCATCCAAAAAATCTAGCACATGCATATTCCAATAACTCCAATTCCAACAAGAATAATTCAAATTCCAACAATAATAATTCCATTTCCAACAATTCCAATAATTCCAACAATTCCAACAATTCCAACAATAATAACTCCATTTCCAATTAATAATTCCAATTCCAACAACAATAATTCCATTTCCAAATCCAACAATTCCAACAATAATTCCAATTCCAATATATTCCACTATATAAACATACATGCAAAAAATCCCAATAATTCGAAATTTAACCAAATAATCCAAATTTAACCTAAATTTCACCTTAAATTTCATACTATTCCAATATATATCAATACATGCATAAAATTCAAAAAAATCGAAATTTAACCTAAATTTAACATACATATTATTTACAAATATTCATGCAAATTTAACCTAAATTTAACATAATATTTACAAATATTCATGCAAATTTAACCTAAAATAACCTAAATTTTACCTAAAAATCAAAATTATTCTAATATAACTCAATACATGCATAAAATCCACAAATTCCACAACTATATCAATACATGCATCCACATTGACAATCAACACATTCCACAACGTTGGTATGCAACCGAATTCAAAAAATTCGAAAATTTGAAATTAGGGATTTCAAACCTGTTTTTTCACTAATCGACGAGGAATTTGGCTTGAGGATCGATGGAATAGCACTTGACCTTCGATTGCTTGCTTCCAACACGAAGATTGCGTAGAAAATCGAGAGGAGGCGGAGAGGAGGCGACTGTTCCGGTTTGGGGCAGTTTCGTTTCTGCCCCAAATCGAAACCCAGATCGGGATATAAAACAGACTATATCCGACGAGTTAAGTAATCTCGTCGGATATAGTTGAACCGAAACTATATCCGACGAGATTTCATATGAATGTCGTCGGATATAGTTTCGGTTCAACTATATCCGACGAGATTACTTATGCAACTCGTCGGATATAGTTCCTTTTTTTATTTTTCATTTATGCCGGCCGGTAAACTAATTAAATGTGTAGTGTTTTAATATATATATTTATTAATAGTTAATTAATACAAAATTATTAATAGTTAATACGAAATTAGTAAAGCAAAATTAATTATTAATAATACGATCGATCGATATTAATTATTAATCGATCGGCTGTATATTTTTCCCGATCGATCGACACAATTTAAAGTCGATCGATAATATGATCGAATAAAATTCATTTTACATTGCACGTTCTAAGTCAAAATAACATACATATATATACATTAATTAATTAATTAAGGCGCATAATCAGAATCATCGCTTGAGTCTGACTCTGTTTCCGAGTTAATTTCAGGTAATATGTGTATGTCCTCGTCACTTGAGTCTTCATTGTCTTCATTTTGATTAACATCAAGAAGATTCGGTTGAGGAATTCGTACCACATTGCCCTGTCTCACATTATTAAGACGAATTGTTGAGGTTTCAGGAATACCAGTTGCGTTCGGCTCTTGGTATGCACTGACTTCTTCATTATCCGAGGTCACAGTACCAAGGGTGGAGGCACTGTATATGTTTCGTGGAAGAACATGGTTAACCACTTTCCACGCGCCTTTATACACAAGATCATCAAGATAGAACAATTGTTTCACCGCTGTGGCCAACACAAACGGATCATCTTCATACCAGCTTGTGGCAGTATTCACCGAAAAAATCCCGTATTGATCGGTCCTTGTGTTCTGAGGGTCGGTATCAAACCATCTACACTTAAACAAGTGCACGGTCATGTCTTCCCCATATATTAATTTGACAACTGAATGGAGAACACCGTAATAGTCAACTCCATTCTGCCCACCATGCACCATTACCCCAGAATTCTGTGTTTTTCGTCTGACATCTATATGTTCACAAATAAATAGCACGCCATTAACCTTACACATAGGATAAACTCTGGAAGTTACCGGTTTCTGCGCCAAGAGCCTCAATTCGTGTGACCACTGAGGGATACCATCATCTTGTACATGATTCATCTGAAAATAATCATTTATTAAGTACGTATAAATAGGATGCGAGACATGCACTTAACATCGATCATATACAGGTCAATTTAAGTATCAACTTACCCAGTTGCCAAAATAGTTTGCGAACGTCTTGTTGTGGTACTCAACATCACCGGAAATAGCAGGGCAGTAAAGGTGCAAATTTTTCCAATATTGAACTTCTGGACAGTTAATCAATACCGACCAATAAGCAATGACGAGCTCATAAGGTTCCAACTTGTACGAGTTGGGCAACTTTCCAGAAACTTCAACATCATCGGAGATGATCGAAAGGTTGAACTGCCCTCCATCTACGGGCATATGTTGTGGAGGGTCCTCCAATGCTCCCAAATACAACTTGGTGTACGTTACGCACTCATGCGCAATATATGCTTCAGCGATACACCCTTCGGGTGCAGATTTGTTCATCACATAGTCTTTGTAGTCCCCCAATTGTCTGTAAATGGGTAATTACAGATCGAGCATGTTATGCTTATTACAACAATATATAAGTGAATAAATAATATTAAAGATCGACATATATATAGCCAGATTCAGAGATGCATTACGTACATTTCCATAGGATACATCCATGTGTAGTGTACTGGACCAGTAAGCAACAATTGTTCCGGAAGATGGAGCATCAGGTGAGGCATGATGTCGAAAAAGTTTGGAGGAAATATCCTTTCGAATTTGCACATGATAAAAATGATGTCCTGTTGCATTTCCAACAAGTCCGATTTCTTCACTTCTCTCGTGCATAACTTCTGAAAGAATCTTGACAAAGCCACTAACGGCTCCACCACCTCTTTGGGCAGGTACCCTCGAATGAAAACAGGGAAGAGGCGTTGGAGCAGTATATGACAGTGATGACTCTTTAGTCCGTACATCTTGTTGTCTTTGAAGTTAACACATCGACTTATATTTCCGGCATAGCCTGAAGGATACCTGACATTACCTATCCAACCAAAGATTTCACTCTTCTGGGCAGGCTTCACGGTATAAGGAGCTTGTGGCATTTTTTTCTTCCCATCTCTCAACCACAAATATTTTCGCAGTCCCATCCTTTTAAGATCAATGCGTGCCTTCGGGTCATCTTTAGTTTTTCCCTCCCAATTCAACACTGTGTCGACCACACTCTCGCACACATTTTTCTCTATGTGCATGACATCTAAGTAGTGTCTGATCAGCAACTTGGACCAATAAGGAAGTTCCCAAAAAATACTTTTGTGTGTCCAAAATTTATACCTGTCGGGTTTGTCAGGTATTGACGCCACTATCTGAGGATGATTGCTTAGCTGCCCAAAATCGTATTCATTTAGCAAAACTAAGATTTCATCCCCCGTCCATCTCCTCGGCTGCTCACCTGTTTCCACAGTCCCATCAAATGCCTCCATATCCTCCCGAAATGGGTGATCATGTGGAAGCCAACAACGATGTCGCATCTGTACAATCTTCCTGCAATGAGGTCTTCAACACTCAACCGTCATGCACTCTGGACAAGCCCTGTATCCCCTGGTAACGTTGCCCGACAACATCCCGCGTGCAGGAAAATCGCTAATGGTGCCAACAAGCATGACATGCATCTGGAACATCTCAGTTTTGAACTTGTCATAAGTGGGATGACCATGCTCACTCAAGTACTTAAGCTCCTCAATCAAGGGTCTCAGATACACATCGAGACACTTTCCTGGATAACCCAGCCCTGGAATGATCATAGTGAGCATATTGTATTCTTTCTTCATGCACATCCATAGAGGAAGGTTGTACGGTACCAAAATAACTGGCCATATACTGTATTGAATACTCATGTTCCCAAAAGGGTTGAATCCGTCAGATGAAAGCTCCAGCCAAACATTTCGAACCTCTGATGCAAAATAAGAAAACTCATTCACCATGTGCTTCCAAGCCTCTCCGTCAGCAGGGTGTATAAGCGTATCACCGTCGGGCAAATTCCTCTCGGCCCACCATCTCATAACTTCAGCCGTGTGTGCAGACATGAACAACCGTTCTAACCTATCTATCAGGGGAAAATACCGAAGTATCTTCAAAACTTTCTTGTTTCTGGCAGGAGTCAACTTATACCTATCTGTACCACATACCGGGCATTCATCAAGGGATTCAAGATCATTCCCATAAGCATCTTCACCCCAGAAGAGAACACAATCATATCTACAAGCATGGATTTTGATGTAGGAAAGGCCAAGATGTTTAAGGATCTGTCGCACCTTACGATGAGTGGTATGAAGACGATGACCGGGGGGCAACAACGAACCAGACCACTTCAGCCAATCATCAACAGCCTTCACACTCATTTTGTTCTCCACTTTGAGCTTCATTACTCCCATAACACTTTACAGAACAGTCTTATTACACCCGTTGTACAACGGGGTCTGTTGGAAGGCAATGAGGTTGTTGTACTTGTCCATACCAGCAGTGTTGACAGCTGTAGGTAATTGCTAGACTGGCTCAATATGAGGGAAGTCTCCAACGGCGGGAGGGATATCGATATCCGGTGCTTGAGCAAATATACCGCTCTTATGAGGAAACATATCGTTGATCAATCTTGTTGTTGGATCATTGGATGTACTGCCACTCTCAAAAAATTGTCCGTGATCATGTTGACCAACTGTTGAGCTCTCACCATGATAAATCCAACATGTGTACTTATCCCAAAACCCGTTTTTCTTCAAGTGCTCCAATACTTTATCGATGTGAAAACGATATCGCTCGCTGCGACACTGACATTTCGTACACGGACAATAATGAATTGTCATCCCTCCACATTTAACCTTCACATATTCTACAAAACTTCTAATTCCACGGTGATATCTTACATCCCATCTTGGAAGACATATCCAACTCTTGTCCATCCTCAAAATTATAACTGCATGCATGTATATATACCCATGATCTTATTAATTCAAATTTCATAGCTACATATAAATGTTTATTATTTTAATTCCCATAATTTTAATATATATATATACACACACACGTACACCCTAACTATATATATATATATATAATCGATCACAAAAATCTAAATATATATATATATATAATTGCTATATATATATTCACAATAATCAAATTAAAATTAACAACAATTAATATATATATATATTTACGATCAATCACGCATACGTAATCAAAATCAACCATCGATCAATTACTCAAACTCAAGAATCAATTAATTAATTAACTCGATCGATCGATCCATCTATTAATTCAACAAATTAAGCAATACATGCATGCACAACACATATATATATTAATTAAGCACGTACCTAGCTATATATAATGCGCACGAATCATCACGAACTCATTCTCGACATCACCCAAATATCGATTTCAGAGTATTTGTTGAAAAAATGGAAAGTTTTTTGAATGACAGATCGAGCTGCTGCCCAGATCTGAAATAAAAAACTATAACCGACGATATGAAAAAATCGTTGGTTATAGTCCAAAAATTTCGTCGGACATAGTCGAAAACTATGACCGACGAGATTCCGGCGACTATAACCGACGACATGATAATCTCGACGGTCATAAAACTATAACCGACGAGATAATCCTGTCGTCGGTTATAGTTAACTATAACCGACGAGATCCCTTCTCGTCGGTCTGTTTTTCGGCAGCTCGTCGGATATAGTGGTTCTGCTGGTAGTGGTTGGTCGTTCGTCCTTCATGTCTTCAAGGGCCTTCTTCAGCATAATGCAGCTGTTGGTATGGTAGGTGGTGGCATTGTGGAATTCGCACCATACGTCCGGGAGTTGGCCGGTCGGAGTCATCGCCTTCGTCATGTCGTTTGGTGGCGGTATTCGGTGTCGATGCAGGCGGAGAAGCTGCTCGAGCGGTTGCCGATCGACCGTGAAGACCTCCTGTCCCGCCGGTCGATAGCGTGGTGCTGGCGGAAAGTGGGTACTCTGCTGCGCTTGCCCCCGCACCTGGTTGTAGCTGTTGCCCTGATGACCATGGAAGAAAGGTCTCTGGTAATTCTGTCTGTGCGTGTCCCGGTTCCGCTTAAAGCACCCGGTCAGCCTTTCGTCGTCCGCCAGCTGCCGTGGTTGGGCGCTCGTCGCGTCTGGTCTGCTGGAGCTGGGCTCGGAGCCTGGCCCGTACACTCGCGTCTCCACCAACGCCTTCTGTACGATCAGGTCCATGATCTCGTCGTAGTCGAGATGCTCCTTCCTCACTAGTTTCTCTACGAATGGAGTGGCGAGTAGATTGTCCATCAGGGCTACCTTGGCCACTCGCTTGTCAAGGTCCCTGCACGTGCTTGCGAGCGTCCTCCATCGGTTGATGTAGCTCGACAGGCTCTCGTCCATCCCCTGGCGGACCTTCAGGATGATGCCCGTGGTGTTGTACTTGCCTTGGAGCCGATAACGCTTCTGAAAGCTCTCCGCCAGCTCGAGGAATGAATGGATGGATCCTGGCGGGATCTCGTAGAACCAGCTCCGCGCTTCCTCCGCCAATGTTTCTTGGAACTAGGGGTCGGCAAAAGCCCGGCCCGGCCCATGTATAGCCGGCACGGGCCGGGCCTCAACAACATTTTAATATATGCGGGCCGGGCCGGGCCGGGCTTTATCTTTTATATAAGGATCCGAGCCCGGCCCATTCAAGCGGGCTTTGCGGGCTTTTGCGGGCTTTTGCGGGCCGGGCCTTTGCGGGCTTTTGCGGGCCGGGCCTATCGGGCTTTAATTATTAAAAAATTAAGACATTTCAAAATAAACGTAACCTTTATCCATGCACTGGGGTTTAAACGTACTCCGACGAGTCTAAATTTTACGTACGATGTTTATCACTATAAGATGGAGTTTTCTACATGTCCTCGTTTATTATTAAAACATATTTAATTCTTATATTGCTTGAATTATTCATATGTATATTAATATTCTTACGTTTGTTCATTTGTTATATGGAATGAAATACTTTTGTGAAACTTAATCGGACATGTTTAATTATTTTATAAAATTGACCATTAGATTGATTGGTTAGAATATTATAACCATGCCTTTAAAATTTTATAAATTTTGGACTTGATTTAGACATCGATCCATGTATTTCGCCAAATGTGACCATAGTACTCTTACAACTAAAACGGAAATTACCCCTCCCGAAAATAATTTTTTAACATCAAATTTTGGACACATACTCTTATGGAATACATATCTATCTCATAGTATCAAAAAAATTGACATAAAAAATTGATTTATCTACTCCCCCCATAGGAAAATAAGGAAAATAAGATGAGTGTATTTTAGTGTTTTCACAAATTTTGTTTAATTGTATTGACTGGGATCCAAACGTACTTCGATTAGGCTAATTTTTACGTACGGTGTCTTTTATTACAAGGTGAACTATTATATATGGCCTTCTTTATTATTAAAACATTTTTAATTCCTATATTGCTTGAATTCTCTACATGCACACTAATGTTCTTACCTTTATTCCTTGGTTATATGGGTTGAAAGTCCTTTGTGAAACGTAATCGATCATGTATCATCATTTTACAAAACTGACTGTTAGATTGGTTGTTCATAATATTCTAAGCATGCCGTTAAAAATTTATAAATTTTGGACTTGATTTAGACCTACATCTATGAGTTTCGCTAAATGTGACCGTAGTACCCTTACAACTAAAACATAAATTACCCATCCCTAAAGGAATTTTTTAAGATAAAAATTTTAACACACATTCTTGTAAATTACATATCTATCTCATAGTGTCAAAAAAATTGATATAAAAATTTAATTTATCAAGTTTCTCCATGGAAAAATAAGCAATATATAAGAGAAGGGTATTGATGTCATTTCACACACTCTCAATTAAACTCTCACCATTGAAAAATTACAAAATCTAATCTGAACCATCTATTATATTTACTGTTTTACAGTGTAAATCGATAAAAAAAATTACAATGAAACCCTAAACCTAAACCCTAACCCCTAAACCCTAAACCCTAACCCCTAAACCCTAACTTACTCTAAACCTCAAAATTCCTAAAACCTAAAATCTAACTTACTCTAAACCTCAAAATTCTTAAACCTTAACTTACCCTAAATCTCAATCCCCTAAACCCTAAGTTACCTTAAACCTAAACCCTAACTTAATTATCCTAAACTTTAAACAATGATTTAATAGTAAAATAGATACATAAATATAACTATATATGGAATTCCAATATTTGATCAATATATGTATATGTAATATATTAATATAAACATACACAAATATAAAATATATATATAGTACTAGTCACTATATTATATATATAAGTGTAGGTATAATGATATACGTACTACTATCTTATATATATAAAAAATTGAATGTCGGATTGGTTGTTCATAATATTCTAAGTAGGCCGTCCCTAATTTTTATAAATTTTGGACCTAAACCCTAAACCATAAAACCTAAACCCCAAACCCTAAACCCTAAAAAAATTACAATAAAATCCTAGAACCGGAACCCTAACTTACCCTAAACCTCAAATTCCTAAACCTTAACTTACCATAAATCTTAATCTCCTAAACCCTAATTTACCCTAAACCTAAACCCCAACTTATGCTAAACTTTAAATAATGACTTAATAGTAAAATAGATACACAAATTTAATTATATATGGAATTCAAATATTCAATCTATCCATCTATATGTAATATATTAATATATATACACAAATGTAAAATATATATCTATATAGTATTAGTCTATTAGACTACTAGTCACTATATTATATATATATGTCAATATGTGTGTAGGTAAACATTAACTAGGTATAAATTGTATAATGATTAAAATTCATTAAATAATTTAATGATATATGTCAATATGTGTGCGGGCTTTGACGGGCCGGGCCTAACGGGCTTTGACGGGCCGGGCCTTACGGGCCTTGACGGGCTTTTGGCGGGCCGGGCCCGCGGGCCGGGCCGGGCTTTAGATCTCTAAACCATGGTCGGCCCACCAACCACCTTGGCGGGCCTTTGCGGGCTTTTTTGCGGGCCGGGCCGGGCTTTTTTGCCCACGAGCTTGCGGGCCTCCACCGGCCCACGGGCCAAATGATGACCCCTACTTGGAACAGGAAACACAAGGTTGGGTCTGAATATCGAGTCTCGTCCGTGGTGGATCGAAACTCGTCCACGTGCGCCCGTGGATCCCCGCTCTCGTCGAACCGAACGATCTTTGTTATCTTCGCGTGGGGGTCCCTTCCCCTCTCCAGTATATGCGCCGAGAACGGGCTGACCCGGGGGGCGAACGTCCCGCCCGAACCGGCCAGTTTGTCCTTGCGCAGGCGCGAGACTTCCTCCGCCAACTCTTCCATCCTCTGAAGGATCAAGGCATCACCCGCCGGGGGCGCCGACTCCTCCCCGGGTGAGGGTGCTCGGGCCGTCCGGGCGTCGGTCCTGCCGAACGGGTGTTGCTCCTCGCTGGTGTTCTCCCGAGCTTCCTCGTGCCGTTCCGTCCGCTGGCTGATGAGTGCGTCCAGTCGATCCTCCAACCTCTGGCGGATTTGGCGCTCATCTGCTCTCTCGAGCGCCGCCTCCCGCAATTCCTGGATCAGGACGCCAATGCGCCCCTCGCCATCGTCCCTGTCGGTCGCCAGTGCATTCCGCCCCTGCGAGTCTGGCGGTGTCTCCCCATCGGGTGTGTTGCTGCCGTTAGTCACCGGGTTGAGCATGTGGACCTTTGATTTTTGTGGTGTTTATACGAGGTTTGCAATTTGTAAGCTTCCCACAGACGGCGCCAGATGTTTCTACCGAATTACGCGCGGGGGCGTAATGGGGCAGAAGCAACACGGATACGCTTCCTCCTTCCTTCTCTTCGTGCTCCTACTCCTTCTCGTACGTCCGAACGGTGGGGTTGTTCGGATGGGCGGGCGCTCTTCTTCCTTCGTGCGTGCGGGCTTCCTCTTCCGGGCGAGTGACTCTCATGTCGAGCGCTTCCTCGGATGATCGGGTGGGCGTGTTCGCGTGCAGCTGTTAGAAGAATACAACAGTGAACAGACAGTCAGGGGTCAAGACGGGGTGGCCCGCCTTCAACGCTCTGATGCCTAAGTCAGAGATGATGTATTAGATATAACAGTCAAGCGAACGTGGGAACGAGTGAGTTGGGATGTGAATGAGTGAGCTCGTGAATTAGTCTGTGAATGAGTGATCTTACCTATAATAAATACCTGTAATATATAGGTGGTTGAGTTTGGAGCTAGATGGTTTTCTTCGATGTGGGACTGGTGTACTTTGCTGGTGTGGGATCCGTGCGTTCGGGCGTGCGCCTGGCGGGCGCGTGTGCGTTCGGATAGGGTCGGTCTGGTGAGTGAAGTTGGAGCCTCCTTAGTGGTCTTGCTTGTGGTGGGGTAGGTGTTGATTGTCTGCTTAAGTGGATAAGTATGTTAATCGTACAACTAATGATGCAATACTAACAGGATGCATGTCTGTGATGTGGATGAAATGAACAGAATACTGAGGGAAAAGTTTGTCGAGCTATATGAGTCACCAGTACTAGAGAATGTATATCAAACTGCATATTATTCAATTTGGAATTTAGGATATTACATTATCGACTATCGTAACTGCATCAATCTTATCATCTATTGTCCTTTATCTAACTCAGCTCCAAAAGCTTTCTTTGTTGCTGCAAGTGTAGGACTTGTAAATCTTAGTTAATGTGGAATACTAGATTGCCAGTTGAGATTTCTTATAACTTTTGAAAATCTACTCCGTCAAGTATACCTATTTGATTCTTACTAGAATTATTGGCCTTTTGCTTAGCTTAGAGTTGTTTTATTCTGTCTTGCTACACAAGGTCATTAGCCACTTTTGCAGTGGAAATCAGTCTTAGTCTTAGCTATTCTAGTTATCCTTGTTAGCCATAAATGAACCAAAGGATCCATTGTTGTGATCAATTGAGTCTTGATATCAGATTATGATTTATCTATACAATACTATAAGCTTTGGAATGACATACTGTACCTGAGCTAGACTACTTTAATGTAACACTGTGCTTCCGAAGTTAACTTGGTATGTGCTATATGTGTTTCTACCGGATTACGCGGGGCGCAATCTAGCAGAAGCAAATGCGAGCTTCTCTCTCCTCTCTCGTCCGAACGCTCGGGATGTTCGAGCGATCGGGTGCCTCTTATCCTTCTCTTCGAGTGATCCGAACGCTCGGACTGTTCGGATGGTCGGGTGTGCGGGTTCGGGTGTTCGGGTGCGACTGTTAGAAGAATACAACAACAAACGGGTGGTCAGATGGTCGAGACAGGGTCGGCCTGCCTTCAACGCTCCGATGCCTAAGTTAGATGATGTATTGGATATAACAGTCGAGCGAACGTGTATAAAAGTAGCTATTTGAACTGAGTTGAATTGAATGCTAATCAATGAGATCGGATTGAATTCGAAGTTACCTTACCTGTATTAAATGCCTTACCTATATAGGTGGTTGGGATTATGGCTTGCCTGTGCTCTTCGATGTGGGATAGGGTGCTCTTGTTGTCATGTGGTTCTGCGTATTCGGGCGTGCGCCCACCGGGCGCGTGCGCGCTCGGATGGGGTCGGTTCTGTGAGCGAAGTTGTAGCTCTCCTGGTGGTATTTCGGGCGATCGGGTAGGTATTGATCACCTGCTTAAGAGGGTAAGTATATGTTTAATCCTAGAACTAATGATGTCATACTAACAAGTCCCCCAAGTCCCAAGTCAAATAGCACTTTCTTGACTGGGGAGTTGAAAAAGGGTTCGTGCGATTAAACAGAATACTTATCCGATTGAGCAGTGATGCGTGGTCCTGTGACCCCCAAGTCCCCCAACTCTCCGGTCAAGGAATGGCTCGCTTGACGGAGTGGGTACCTGTGCCTCCGATCGTGTACCTGTTCGTGCGGGTAGTGTATGGGTGGTGTACCTAGGGCCGGCCTCCAAAACGAATCTTGCTGTTTGGAACCGCGCGCCCGTGGAGCCTGTTGGAGTAAATATGTATGTGTATGTATGTCAGTTATGAGTGAATGTGTATGAGTATGTTTGTATGCGGATGTGTGTCAATATGTATGAGTAATAATGTAGATGTATGTGGCACAGATAGACAAGTATATATGAGTGATATGAGTATGCGTATGGGTGTGAATGTGGATGAGTGAGTGTATGTTTGAATGAGTATGCGAGTGAATGTGGATGTATGCGTATGTATGATGATGTGAATGTGTTGATGTATGCGTGTATGCTGGGGGAGCGTACTAACAGTGGGGCCCACGACCGTTACATACGTTTGTTGCGGTGCACACGGAGGGACGGACCCGTACCCGGCCACCCCTCGGTCTTAGCGCGCGCTCGGAGAGGGGACGGACCGCATGCCTCTGCCACCTAATCCGGCTTGCATTCGCGTACGGGGAGGGACGAACCCATGGCCCGGACGGTCATCGGTCTTAGCGCACAAGGAGGGGACGGACCGCGTCGGACTAAGTCGGCGAGTCGATCGTTAACGTTGAGCGCACGGAGGGGAACACTAGACCCCACACCCGTGCCGCCCATCGGTTTTAGCTCGCGCAGAGAGGGGACAGACCCCATGCCTCTGCCGCCTAATCCGGCTTGCCTTCGCGTACGGGGAGGGACGAACCCATGACCCGGACGCTCATCAGTCTTAGGGCACAAGGAGGGGTCGGACCGCACGCCCTTGCGGCCTAAGTCGGTGAGTCGATCATTAACGTTACGCACACGGAGAGGACGGACCCCACACCCGTGCCGCCCATCGGTCTCAGCGCGTGCAGAGAGGGGTCGGCCCCATGCCTCTGCCGCCTGATCCGGCTTGCTTGCTAACGTTACGCGCACGGAGGGGACGGGTCACACGCCTGTGCGGCGTAAGCTCTTCATTTAGCGCGTGCGCCGGAAGGAAACTCGTACGTTTGCCCTCTTCCGGGACGCCTAAATGGTGTTGTACTAACCTAGTGGTGTATCATTCGTGTCCCGTGCGTTTAGTCGTGCTGGTGTTGCGTGCGCCCGTCCGAATGGCAGGATTCGTGACGTGTGTTGTCTTGCCTTGGGTGGGGTGATACTCTGTCTGGTGAGACGCTTGAGGTGACATTCCTTTTGACTTCTTCTTGGGAACCGTTGTGTGATAAATGATAGCCGTCGTCATTAATGCTGGCGTGCCCTGGGTAATAAACGCTGATGACGTAGTAACTGCTCGAAGGTCATGCGTCAGGCGCGTGGGAGCGTGGGATGCTGCATGGCTGACATGTGGCGAGTCGTGGGAGATTGTGCTAGGGTTTTGAAAACGAGGCGGGAAGCTGAAGGGGAGCGCGGTTACTTAGGTGGGTAAGTAAACCGCCTCGGGGGCCACGTGTCGCCATCTGACGGTGGACACGCGAAAAATGAACGGCTGGCGTTCGTTTGCGTCCACCGTGCGATCAGTATAAATAGTCTCTCTGGTGTCGTCTTCCTCATTACTTTCACTTTGTACTGAAGCTCTGCAGAAATTACCCTGTGCGTTGTTCTTGTTTACTGCTCCCCTGTTCTTTGTTTTCTTGCCGGTGTTTCTCGTTGACGTCAATCTTTCAAATCTTCAATCTTCAAATTGGTAAGGCTCTAACCCCTTCTCTTTCTCCCTTTGGTTCTGTTTTTCCGTTTTCTGTTTGCCTTCGTTTCTCTGTTTTGTAAGTTTCTGGGATTCTGTTTCTCAAGAACAAGGCGTGTTCTTGAGATGGGTTTGTTTTGATCTGTTTGGGGTAGATTTTCTGGGGTTTTTTTTTTCTGTTTCTGGTAGTTTGTTGTATTTGCTAAGTGTTTGGGTTTCGCGTACGTGAGTGCGTCTAGGAGATGGAACCTATAGAGATATCAAGCGGTATGTCGCGTGAGCGGATATACGTACCGGGGGCGGGGTGGGTTAGTTGTGGTTCTTCGTCGAGCGGGTCTTCGTCGACGTCGACGTATGAGTCTGTGCTGAGCGTAACGCCTCTTCGGTTCATTCCTAATGATGAGTCTCCCGTCGTGCAGCCAATGGACCAAGAAGAAGCGCTCAGAGCCGCGGGGTTGCGTTCGTCGAGCGGGTCGTCGGGTGGGTCCTCACCCTCTTCCGGGCCGTGGGGCGATGAGCCCGTGCAGCACGAGTCGTCCGTTCCCCAGTTCGCGGAAGGCGGCCACGTGCACTGGGTGCTGCCAGATGCGGTTCCAGTCCAAGAGCCCGAGCGTGCGCCATCCGTGAAGGAGTTGGCAAGGTGGGCGCGTGATTATCATATCCCGAGCTCCGTGAGGTTGTGGGTCCCTGGCAAGGGCGACACGTTCACTCGACCTCTGCGTGGCCACGTCTGCCTTAGTGAATTCCACCTGAAGGCCGGGATCAAACTGCCCATTCATCCATTCTTTCAATATATGTTTGCGCTGCTGAAGATTTCTCTCGGTCAATGTGGGCCCACGCTCGCCCGCACACTGTTGGCAATGTTCAACATCTTTCGGGTGAGTGGTATGGATCAGCCGACGCGGGCGGAGTTCCTTCATTTCTTCCGTCTCCAGTACTCTACGCGCCAGAGGGATTCGGGGACCTTCATGGTGGAGCCCCGCGTGAAGTGGTGGATAGTCGACCTGCCGAGCTCGTCGACCTCCTGGCGCACGATCAACTTCCTGGTCGGAGGGGATTGATAGTTTGGTGCCTTCGCCCCTGAGTACGCCGCCAATGCAGACCGTATCGATCGAGTCCCCCAGTTTTTTCATTCGCGGGACACGAACGAGTATCCGCTCACGCCCGTTGAAGAGGCTAGGATAGCTCGGCTGAAGTTCGTGTTTGACCCCGCGCCCGAGGCGAGATATTTTTGGGCAGCGTGTCACTGGGATTTGATTGAGAAGACGCGTCTGGCCCGAGCACCTGGTTCGTTTGGGCGTTTGTAGTTTTTCTGTTGTGTGCTAGTAGGGCTAGCAATTACCAAGTGTGGTTCTGTTGCTAACCTTCTATTTGTGTAATTTGCAGCAAAAATGACGAAGTCCAAGGCCACCGAGAAGGACGAGGCCCTCAAGCGCCGCATGGCTGCACTGTTGTCTAAGGCCGAGAATGTGCGGAAGGTTGTGGATGACGGGAGCGGAGGTCTCGTTGTGGGGACAGCGTGCAGGCGAAGATCCCCATTCCCAATGTTGCTGATTTCGCCCCGCCCCTCCGTCTGAACCAGGCGACCATCCCTCGCCCGAGCCTGAATGTCGCCTCTGCCACCGCCAGCAAGAGTCACGACCGAGCCGAGTGCGAGCGCCTCCATTGGGAGAAGGACCAGCGACAGGTGGAGCGCGACCAGCGCCAAGAGGAACAGCGGGATAGGCGGGAGAATGCCCGGGGGCCTCCCAGTGGTGCAAGTCTTCCCTTCGGTGTGTCCGGGTTGGAGTGACGTGACGAGCGTGCGCCGAAGTGTGCGCGGACGGATGCCGCTGGGAGAATGCCTGGGGGCCTCCCTTCTTGCCGCCCTGGCCGTGGGCGTGAGGTATGCTGCTAAGCTGCTGCCGCCGGGCCCGGAACCCGTGGATGATTTGGACCGGGCCTTTAATTCCTGCGCGATGATGCAGCACAAGATCTTTTCCCTGCGCGCGCAAGGCGCCAATGATCGGTAGGTGGGTATGCTGAAGGCGGAGCTGTGTGAGGCCGTCCTGTCGCAGAAAAAGCCGCAGCACGGTCTCTCCAAGTCCAATGAGGTGGCGGACCGCCAGCTTTGCCAGCTCCACGAAGCTGGGGAGCGCGAGGCCGTGCTGAAGGCGGAACGGGACAGCGCCTTGGCTGTGGTGGAGGATGCGCCCGCGGAGGCCGCCAACAAGCTTGCAGAGATGGAGTCCTGCCTGATGGAGGCCGAGCACCAGGCGTGGACCGAGGAGCAGGTGAGGCAGGCCCAGGCGGCCGCGGTTGCCGCTTTCAAGGATTCCTCGGAGTTCCAGGAGTTGGTGACTGTAGAAGCCGACGCGCAGGTGGCGGAGTTCCAGGAGGTCGTGTCCCCATTCCTGGATCTGGAGGAGTACTGCAAGCACATGCTGGCGCAGGCGGGTGGGGCGTCTGCGGAGCCGGAGCAGCCAGATGCGGGGCAGGCGGGCGGGCAGTAGTGTAGTTTTTTCCTTCTCTTTTGTAATAGTATAGTTTTTGTAACGGGCCTCGTGCTCCTTTTTGGTGTAATGAAAGTTTCTTTTCCTTCCGTGCGTGTGCTTTTTCTTTTGTTTTTTTTTTTTTTTGCATCTTTTGAATTTGTTCGAGCGCGCGTACGCTCGCCTTCCCTTGCAATGAATTTGACCAAGTGTTACATTAACGCGAACAGTCTCTCCCCAGTCCCTCGAGTATCGGGCGGGCGGGTCAAGAACAAACTAATGTAAAAAAAAACTAAGTACACTTCAACGAAATTTAATGAAAGTACTTCCTCAGATGTTGGATGTTCCACGGGTGTCGCAGACGTTGACCCTGCATATCCCTGAGGTAAAACGTGCTGGCGCTCACCACCTCGTCCACGACATACGGACCTTCCCATGTCGGACGGAGCGCCTTGACCTTCTGCTGGATTGCCTTCAATACCAGTCTCCCTGCTGGATTGGTCGAGCCCAAATGCGCTGGTTATACAGTCGGGCGATCCTCTGCTTGTTCGCGGCGTTGTGGAGGTGAGCTGCGTCTCTCCGTTCTTCCAGTAGGTCGCCATTGAGCCGTAATCCTTCCTCGTTCGTGCTCGGATCGTACCCCTCGATCTGTGGGCTCTGGTGGGTGATCTCCAAGGGTAGCACTGCTTCTGTCCCGAACGTTAGGCTGAACGGGGTTTTGCCCGTGGCCGAGTTGGCGGTCGTTCGGATAGACCATAGGATCTCCGGGATGACCTCGGGCCAGCGCCTGTATCCCGCATCCCGAGGCTCGATGTCTTAAATCTTCTTCTTGATGCCAGCCTTGATGATCTTGTTTGCTGCCTCAACCTATCCGTTCGTCTGGGGGTGTGTCGGTGATGCGAATACGAGATCTTTCCCTTGGCGCTTGCAGAAGGCTATGAGTCGAGGGTTGTTGAATTGTGGCCCGTTATCCGTGATGATGCTGATCGGAGCCCCGTAGCGACAGAAGAGGAAGCGCTCGACCTTTCCTGTCGTGATCTTCGCCATCGGCTGGGCTTCAATGAACTTGGTGTGGTAGTCGATGATGACGAACAGGTACCTGTACTGCCCCCTGGATTTTGGGAGTTCCCCGATGAGGTCAAGTCCCCACTGTGCGAACGGGACGGGCGATAGGAGGATGGACTGTGACGACCCGAACCAGAATCAGTTATGTATTCGGCACGATTCTCGAGATTGAGTTTAGTCGCATTTTTATGTCGTTTATGTGATTTGCCGATTCGATTCGCGACTATGTTTTTGGTCGAGAATTTGGGTTGAGTTTCTTCACGGAAATTGTAGAGTACGTGATTTCGAGCTCGTAGGCGGTTCCGGAAGATTTTTTCGATAACCGAGGAATATTTTATGATTATTTGAAGTTTCAGTATCCGACGAGTTTATCCGATTGTTCGAGTTTATCCGAATCGTGATGGTTATCCATTTCGAATCGTCGATCGACCCGAGGGCGAGTATAAATAGCGGAATAGTCGAGAATTAGTCGTAAAACACTGTTGGACCGTTGACCGAACTTTGACTTTCCATTTTTAGAAAGTTGACCGTTGACCCGTGGGGGGAGAGTTTCCCGATTGGGCTTGCCGTCCGACGACCTGTTTTCCGGCCACCTTTGGCTTCGAGAAAGGTACAGTTAGCATCCTTGGGTAATTTCGAGTTGATTGATGTTAAGTTTGATGAGAATTGATGAGGATTTTAGGGGTTTCGAATCGGGCCGATTACCTTGATTTCGCCGGTGACGGGTGGCCGTTTTCCGGCGAGATTTGGAGGTGGAGGTTAGGGGGGTTCGACTGCCCTTGACCTTGTGATGCTTTACATGTGGTTTATTTTGAAATTGGTTAAGGAATTGATGGAACCCGATTGTGGCCGGAGGGATTTCCCGTTCACCTTTCGAACTGGAATTGACCCTGTTCCGGTGAGTTTTGGCCTTGGTGCCAGTTGAGAATCAGGTTCGCCTCGTTGTGGTCTTGAATTCTGGAGTTTTTAACCGTGGAATTCCACCGTTGACGGCGCGCCGCCGCCGCCGGCGGCGATCAACGGCAGAGCTCCGGCCAAGAGTTGACTTTTTGGATTTCAACGTTTTTAATGTCGTTTTTCTCGTAATTGCACCCTGGTTATCGTCCAGAGGTTTTCGGGTTGATTTGGTTAGCCGATTTTCAGTCGAGGTTTCGAGTGGGAATTTCGTTTATCATTTCGTACTGCATTGCATATTTCCGGGAACGGTTGGTTTCCGAGATTCAGTACAGGGTTGTGAATTATGATTTTGATCAGTTGTGTTTTTGTGGATATTTAGGAGATCGAGATCGGGATCGCGATCGTGCTTTAGGCGAGGGATCTTCCGCCGGACCACGAGATTAGCGCGAGTTCGCGCTAGCTGATCTGTGAGTGGACGTTTCTTTTCACGGATTATTTGCGAGTCTTGATATACGTTTTATGAACTTGAGCATGTATATGAGATTTCGGATTACATGAGCATGTGTTTTACGATATACGATTATACGTATACGAGTATACATATACTTATATGCTGTTTCATGCATTTGCATCGAAATGTTTATGATTTGGTTTACACAGAGTACAGTCGTGGTTACGTTGTTGTATCGATACACTCGCCTCTCGGCTGATCCCCGATGGTAGGCATTTTCCAGGGGAGGCTGTGACTCCTGACCCGAGGTCTTTACCGGGGGGAGGCAGACCTTTGACCTGAGGCCATTTCTGGCTAGAATCACGTGTGGGCCAGGGACCTCGTGGTTCTGACTGTACTAGCACGGAGGTGTCCATGAGTGACCCCGTGAGATTTTACTTGCATGCTCAGTACACTGGAGGAGTATGAGTTTTACCTCGTGTACTATGTTGTTTTATTTACCTGGACTCGCATATGTTAATTTAAACATATATATCAACTGGTGAAAGTCATTTATTTTCGTCCACTCACTCTAACGTGTTTATTGTCTTTCCCCTGGGCTTTTCGGTTTCCGTGCCCAGTTGCAGTTCAGGTTTGGTGTTCCACGTCGCGGTTTGGAGGCTAGTGATCAGAGTTACTTGTGCTTTCAAGTATGTTCTTGTTTCGCCTACTGATGTGTATAGTGTATATATTTTACTCTAGAGGTCGCTCTGATACGTTCTGATACTTGTTTATACGGATTTTCTCGGATATATACATATATTACAGTACTGTTTACTGTTTATGATTCATATATTGATGTTGAGAAATCCGGATGGGATTGATGCCCACGGTTTGGTTTTTGTGACATAGGATGAAGTGTTGTTTACAGGGTGCTGGTTTATGCAATTCCACGTTAGTAACGAAACTCTGCCGAAATTTTGAAAAAATTTTATTGGTTCGTATTTTCAGAAGGGGTTCGATTCCGATTTAGGTAACTGAATCGGGGTTGGGTCCTTTCAGCTTGGTATCAGAGCATTAGGTTGTCAGATTCTGTAGACTCTTGTAGTTGTGACGATTAGGGTATTTGAGTTTGTACAGCATGACTGGATTGATTACCCGACTGGCCAGCGGTACTCATCAATACTTCGGGTGTTGTGTGTCCTCAAATATCTGCGGTTTCATGATTACGTTCTTTCTGCTTGTGCCTTATGCTTGTCTTGTATCAGTAGGATGCCTCTTCGACGTGGTCCCCGTGTTGATCGGGATGAGGATCCTGATGAGGATCGCCGAACGCGCGACTTGCTGATGCGAGTGCTGGGTTTGGAGGAGCGTTTTGACCCTGTGGTCAAGGCTCGCACTGCTGGTGCTACTGTGTTTTCGGGTTCAGTTGAGCCAGAGATATGTGAGGCATGGTTGGTTCAGATTGAACGGGTTTGTGAGCGTCTGCAATTTACACCTGAGCAGATGTCAGTAGCCGCATTTGGTTTACTTGAGGGTGATGCATACTTTTGGTGGGTTAGCACCGACAGAGTTCCTGTTGATACTCCGTGGACATTGTTAAATGATCTGTTTATGCGGAGGTACTTCAATCAGGCTACCCAGCAGCGCAAGTACGAGGAGTTTACGAACTTGAGGCAGGGCAGTTTGTCTGTACTTGAGTATCGGGCAGTTTGTCTTGTGAAAATCAAAATTTCGCTTCATTTTCTAAAAGTGAAACTCTGCTCTAGATATAGACTAATAAATATATATAATCACCATTGACATATATCCATTACGGTTCCTTTTTCTTCAGGAAAATGCATGTCTTCAATCCCTCCAGTTTTGGCATGTAGCTAGGCTGCTGCGCGCCTACAAAATCTTATGGCTATTGTGAGTAATGCCTTTCAGTAAGTACCTTAGGTCGATTTCTTCAAGTTTTGCATGTCGACATTGTTAAATGTTAATACATGCATGTCAAGTTCTTTGGGCCAAAATATTTTTAAGTATTTTATCAAGTATCTTAAACCTAAGAAACAAAGTAGGCCAGACCATATGCGGCTCAAACTAAAGCTACGAAAATCAGGAAAGAAATACATGCATGTGATTCCTATATACTTTAGGGAAAACCGGAGTAATCCGATATCTATTCTTTCCTAAACATCAAAATTCCTTTGCCGAGCCAAGAAATGGGGAGCACCAACCTTTACAGATAGGAGGTTTTTCAAAGAATTCAGGACAGCTAGACATACGTATAAATTTGCCCACAAGCAAGTACTTACTCCCTCAGTGAGTAAATAACCAGCCACAGCGAATTCAAGATCTAGCCCACCCAACAAAGCGTGGGAATTCAAAGATTCACTCAAGCTACACCACCGACGACGGCAATCGGAGGAGTCCAGGCCACCCGACAGAGCGTAGAGATTCTAAAGATCTACGAAGTCAACAAATCCATTATGCTTGACACTTTATCCTTAGAATTGCTCTGCTTTGTATTCGTACAGAATATAAAGTATCGATTATTTGTGGCTCGGCAAAGAGACACGAAACTTACGTCTTGTAATATATCAAGACACGTAGGACTCAACGAGCAAGGTTGGTGCTCTCCTCGCTCCAATAGCTTGACCAAGAAGCAAGATACAGACGCGGCGCTCTTCACAACAACATTCTGCCCTCGACAGTGGCACGCCACGCACGCAACACTACATCAGCCCATCACAAGAGACAGTTTGCGGTACTCTCACTCGCAGCAATCTGACTGGAGTAAAACCGACGCCAAACACAAGTTGTACAACTAGGTTTCATCAAGCTCTTATATATGAGTCTTATCTCCAACTAACAAGACATAATTTCTATATCTATAAATAGGGAAAAACCCTCTCTTGAAATCCTAAGGGAGCAAGTATAGTGTACACTCAAGCAAATCCAAAACATGGTGGAGATCAATATCATTTCAAGAGACACCATCAAACCATCATACCGGTATTCCTCTCCTCGAAGTCCGTGTTAACTATCGCATGTTAGAGTTTCTTAAGCTCAAAGATATGGAGGTGCTCAACCGGTTCCTTCCATTACAACCCCTTCGCAGGGAAACTGAGGATGCTTCCCTGCTGCCTATAATAGCATTTCAAGTGTCTTTACTTGTGGTGGAATAGCAATTGGTGTCTCCCTTAATCACAAGCTATGTGATGGGACAACCGCCAACTCTATCCTCGAGTCATGGGTAGCTATTTCTTCTGGGAAGCGTGACAAAATAATATACCCTGATTTCTCACAAGCCTCGTTGGTTTTTTCACCAAGAACTCGATTGCCTAAGAGGTATCTGGATATAGCCAATAGCATATGGTTCCCCAAAAGCAATAACGTTACTAGGAGATTTGTGTTCAGTGTTAATGCCATAGCCACATTACTCAAGAAGTAAAAGCGTGCCAAATCCAACACGTATTCAAGCACTCACGAGTTTTATTTGGAAGCATGCAATGGCTGCTTCTCGAGCATTATCACTGGCAGGTTTCCTCATTCTTTATGTAATTCAAAATGATAGTAGTCAATAGTTTCTTTTCTGATATTTCGGTGGTTTCGATTCGTTTCTTTCGTATTTATGTTTCTTAATTATATGATACATGTACTTCTTCTCCAAGAACTTCCATGATAGATCAGGCAGTGAACTTGAGGCCACGGATGAAACAACAAATGTCATCAGCAAATTACTTGGGAAATTTCTTTTTTGTCGGCGACGGCAGTTGCTGATTCGTCTAAGTTAAAAGAAGAGCATGAGTTATGTGACTTGGTGAACTTGATCAATGAATCTGTAAAGGGAATTGATGCAAACTATATCGAGTCTCTTCAGGGAGATGACGGATTGGAGCCATTTGTGAGTACTATAATCAACTAGAACTGCTACTTTCCTCTAAACCAGCACCAGAATATTATTTTTTCACTTCTTGGACTAGTTTTTTTAACGAATTGGATTTTGGATGGGGGAAGCCGTGTTGGCGAGTACTCATGGGGAAAGCCGGGCCAGACTTGTAATTTAACGGTGTTTATTGAAGCACCAAGTGGTAAGGATGTTGAAGTATGGGTGGTTTTGGAGGAAAACCATATAGCTATGCTCGAAAAAGAGCCCGAGTTTCTGGCATTTGCTTCTCCAAATCCTGGAATTTCAAGCATGTGACGGATCAGACTTCTAACATGCTTGGTTTTCAGATGAATAAATGAGGTAATACATAATAATTACAGTGTGGTTTGTGATAGATATGACATGCTTTTCTGTTCTCGAATTTACCGTTCAAGTTAATTTTAAGCTTAGGTAAGAACAGTGGCGGAGCCACTTAAAGGCGAGGGGAGGCATTGGCCCACCCCCTGTAATTATTCTTCTTATTTACTTCTATTTTTCTTCACTTTTGTTGTTTTGTTGCTCTATTTTACGGTATACCAACAAAATTAAAATTTCTTCTTCTTTTATTTTATTTTTCTTCAATTTTTTTGTCTATTTATATATATGTGTTCTTTTCATATTTATTTGTATTTTTTTATATAATTTTGGCCCCCCCTAATATCAAATTTTGGCTCCGCCCCTGGGTAAGAATGATCTGAAAATAAGGATGTAGCTGACTAGCTTTTGATCATCACCACTGTGTGATACGTACTGTTGTTTTATGGCCAAATAATGTTGTTCGATAATATAGCAATCCAAGCACAAATATCAAGAAGTTAAAAAATTGACAACAAATATGTACATATGATTGTACCTTTCAGATTTCTTGTGAGATCTCCTATCCGTGCTCTATCTTTTCAATTGGCTTTGAATTTCTTTGTAAGAGCTCCAATCCAGGCTCTATCTTTATCGCTATAAGCATACCTCATACTTGAAGCCAACAGTACAAATCCTTCTGTCTTTTCAATCCCATTGTCGATTCGGCCCAGAATTGGGTGTACTAGGAGAGAGCGAGTCCCATTAGGTACCATTTCCCAAAGTCCTGAATCTGAAACATTGATCAAATATCATCAAATCTAAGTAATTAACATATAATGGAGCTGGATAGAATCACTTTACTAAGCAGTAAACTTGTAACATTGAGTAAGGAACTTACAGAGAACACTACCAAGTAGGCATCGATGCATCATAGTAAACCTATATGATCTAGGGCCCATTTGGTATAGCTTTTAAAAGCATTTCCAAACATATAAAAGTACTTTTAAAAATTTTAGAGTGTTTGGTCATACTTAAAAGTGTTTTGAGAAATTTTAGAGAATTACTTATAAGTCTTTAAAGTGATTTTGTAGGAAGCACATGGGAGGTGCTTTCTCTTAGAAGTGCTTCCTCCTGAAAGTGCTAATAGCGAAAATCACTTTGAGAATCCATCCCAAATAGGCACCTAATAGCGAAAATCACTTCTTTTTTTCTTTTTTTTTTCTGAAAGTTGTTCAAATTCATTTGGTCTGAAACAGCCAAAGTAGGATAAATGAAGTGGAGACTGATTTTCCCTATATATTCAAAGAGCTGGAACAAAATAAATTTCTGAAACATGTATAAAAAAATAAAATTAAAAAGAGGATAATTACTGTTACCTTCAACTTGAGGAAGGTACAAGGTTTCCTTCACATCAGAAAGGCCAATGCTGAAAATCAGTTTCTCAAACCAGTCAAGTACATTGTTTTTTGAAACATCATTCGGTATGCTCCAATAGCCACGCACGCATAGTTCATCCTGAACTGATATTATCTGAAAGAATAGAAAACTATTGGTTCTCATTGAGCTTATATCAAACATCTACACCATCAGAACCTTGATTACCGGATTTTATCCAAACACAATCTTTTGCCATCCAAAATAGTGTACTTTTTTTCCTCTTTCTCTCTACCAGCCTTAATATTTAACCTTGTAATTCAAATGCATTAAAATTCTTTTACCTACAACCGATATGGTGTTTGTATTCCGCAACAAGATGTATGTAGCCCAAGCCAAGTCCTCCTTCTGAGTATCTGATACATTTTCGGATATTGCAAATACTTGTTCACACCCTTCTGGGATACTTGTCTGATCCATTGGAGTTGCACCCTGCAATAGAAACTCACAAATTCACCTTCATTGCATAGAAATTACAGATTCATTGCGCTACTAACACAATAAAAATAAAATAAAACTTTACTCAGATGAAGGCATACAGTCACTGTGTTTCAAACTCATTAAGCAGCAGCTAAGATAAGCTAGTCTTTCTAGAAATTACAATTCTATTCCACAACCTCATTCCAACACATTGAGAACATAAAGCTAAGTGACACATAGATGTGTAAAAACTGTAAAAAGGTGGAAACTTTTTTACCTTGAGAAATTTTCCAAGATAGGGAAGTGCTATGGAGAAAGTAGCCAAAGACAGACCCAGAGCCTCTGTTCTCTGCACCAAAAAACCAAAAACAATTCACAAAAGCCAACACAAACCCAGAACAAAAATTAGCATCAATACAAATTTCAGATAATGACGTACAAGCTGTGGCAGAGTAGGTGAAACAGAACCCACAAAATGGTTGAGAAGCAAAAGAGATCCAAACCCGTACCCGATCCATCTGGGTAAGTAGGACTCATCCAGCCCAGGAATTCCTAAATCACCATCAGATTTTCCCATATGAAATCTCAGAAGTAAAACAGTGAAGAGAAACAGAGAGAGTTACCGAGTGTGAATCGGAGGACGGAGATATTGAGTTGTGGGTCAGCTGAGTTGTCGAGCTTAGCTGAGAGACTCATGGTCTTCTTCTTCTTCTTCGTTTTAGAGCCAAGTTTGGGCAACTGAAATAACGGATTTGGTGAAAGATTGAAGCTTTTTGTGTAGCTCATTTTCGATTGTGTTGCTCTTTCACACATAGACCATCATCATCATCATCATCTCCAATAAAGCCTCTTGAAAAAAAACGGGTCGGGTCAACATGAACCGGACTGTGAATCGGGTTTCGACGGTATTATTATATATAAACAAGGCCCTCTCTGAACAAAGAAAAAGAAAATTTAGGTACTTATTCGAATTTTGAATGATTTTTAATTTTTTTTACAATTTATGAATTATCGTGGATTATTTTAATTTGGCAAAATAGCATAAATAGTCACTAATATTTGTCCAAACGACAGTTTGGTAACTATCGTATGACATATATCAAAATGGTCACCCTCTCTAACGTTTTATTATCAAATTGGTCACTCCCGCTAACTTTTTAGGGGTAAAAATATTTTTTTATCATTAAATTATATTTATTTACAAAAATGTCATTACTAAAAATTTGAAATGGTCATTGATCTTTGCCCAAAACGACACTTTAGTCACTATCGCATGACATATGTCAAAATGGTCACTTATCTTCGCTCTCCGTATATCAATTTAGTCACTCTATCTATTTTAGACGTTAAATACTTGATAGGCAAAATAACATAAATGGTCATTACACTACAAGAAAATTGCACCTAGACCACGGACCATTTCCGTCGTCTAGGTGCAGTTTTCCGTCGTCTAAGTACTTGGACGACGGAATCTCCGTCGTCCAAGGTCCGTGCTCCAAGTGCTGTCGTCCAAGCACCTGGACGACGGAGATTTAGTGATCCGTCGTCCAAGTTCACTTGGACCGCGGACATTATCCGTGGCCCAGGTAGACACCTGGACGACGGAAACTCTATGTCTCCGTCGTCCAGGGGTATACCTGGGCCACGGACATTGCTCGTTTCTCCGTGGCCCAGGTGTTCACCTGGACGACGGATCACTAATTCTCCGTGAGAGATATGGTTCACTATTTTCCACCCTTCACCGGCTTTCGGATCGTCGAGATAGAACACCTGCCGAACTAAGGTGGCGAGAGCGAAAGGCTCATCCTCATACCAGTGCGAGTTTGTATCGACTGATAATAGTCCCAGGTCTTCCTTTGTACGCTTGAACCATCTGCACTTGAATAGGAAAACATTGACATCATTCCCGTAACATAGCTGAACCACGTATACAATAGCCCCGTAATATAGATCATTGTCTTTCCCAACCGCTACCCCACTTTTTTGTGTTCTTCTTCCTTCATCTCGGGCCAATGAATGGAACTTTACACCGTTCACAAAACATCCGGGATAAATATAGTGTTTAACCGGCTTCCCTGCTAGCAAGTGCTTTGGCCATGACCACCACCCTCCGTGGTTATCAGATTTTTGCAGATCAATCATCTGCGAAAAAGGGCAAATTAATATAAGGGTTTACTTTCTACAAACATGAGCGATATGTATTTAAATAATTAATACCGAGTCGTACGTACGTACCCATTGGAAGAAATAATCAGGAAACTTCTTCTTAACCATTTTCTCAATCCACGCCGAACTCTTGTTTTGATTTAACGCCTGAAGCCTCTCCCTATATGACAACATGTATGGCTCAACTTCATCACAGTCTCGCAACACTACCCAATGTGCCTCAATAAGTTCTTCCCGTGTTAACGATTCCTTTAATACTCCTCTAAACGGTCGGACGACATTGGTGACGACAGAAAGATTGATGCGGGCACTGCGATCGGAGGCAGTGGGAGGGGGTGGATCTTTGAGGTACCTGTTGCAGTAAGTAACACACTCATGCATTAGGTATGTCTCTGCTATGGAGCCATCCGGGGCCGACCTGTTTTTGACGAATGACTTATACTGTCCAAGCTGTCTACAAAATCAAACGTACACATTACATAAGTACATATAGCTAGCTAGCTAGTATATATATAATCTCCAGTGGAACAAATTAATTAATTAGTTGTATGTACCTTTCTTGAGGATACATCCAAGTGTACTGGACCAGACCAGAAATAAGCACCTGCTCGGGCAGGTGGATCATTAGGTGAATCATGATGTCAAAGAAAGCAGGGGGGGAAATCCTCTCTAGTTTGCAAATGATGTGCACAATTTGTTGTTGCAATTCCACCACATCTGACTTCTTTAATTCTCTGGCGCATAACCTCTGCCACCACCTGCACAATGCCACTATTGGTTCTACGACGTCCCGAGGCAAGTATGGTCGAATTACCACTGGAATCAGACGTTGCAGCATAACGTGATAGTCATGTGTCTTTAGACCAACAAACTTGTGTTGCACCTCGTCCACTGCTCCAGTTATAGTAGCTGCATACGTAGCCGGATAACGAATGCCATTAAACCAGTGAAATACAGAACGTCTAAGCGTCGGCTTCAATGTGTAAGGTGCATCTGGCATCTTGTTGTACACTCATTTCCTATCCCTCCTCAACCACAAGGGACGACGTAGATTCATTGATTCCAAATCTTTGCGCGCTTTGGGAGTATCTTTAGTCTTGAACTTAATACCGAGAATTGTTCCCACCACGCTGTCGCACACATTCTTTTCTATGTGCATCGCGTCCAAGTTGTTCCTCAGCTTCAACTTCGCCCAGTAAGGGAGTTCAAAGAATATACTCTTGTGATCCCAATAGCTCAGATCATGTGGAGGAATTGGATTGCATTTCTTTACATCCGTGTCATTGCTCAACACACCAAAGTCGAAATAGCTCAACCTCTCTAAAATCTCTTCGCCCGACCAACTACGGGGTTTAGGATTGTTCTCTACCGTACCGTCGAAATGAGCTTCATCCTGTCGCCACGGGTGGTCGTGAGGAAGCCATCTACGGTTACCCAAGTAACACACCTTCCCCACGTGACAACTAGAGTTCACGTCGTCCAAACATATAGGACATCCATTATATCCTTTTGTCCTGCAGGCTGCCAACATCTCATAAGCTGGAAAATCGCTGATCGTCCACATTACGGCAGCCCTCATCGTGAACATTGTGTCAGTGAAGTTGTCATAAGTTGGGACTCCATTTTCCCACAACAGTTTCAGCTCGTCGATCAAAGGTCTGAGGTAGACATCTAAGCACTTCGATGGAGATTTAGGACCTGGAATTAGTACGGTAAGGAAATTAAATTCCTTGTTCATGCACATCCACGGAGGCAAGTTGTACGGCATCAGAATAACTGGCCAAGTGCTGACGGCGGAGCTATTACTTCCCCAAGGATTGAATCCATCTGTAGATAGGCCGAGTCTAACATTTCTAACCTTTGAAGCAAAGTCTCCAAATTCTCTGTCGAAATGTTTGAAACCCTCCCCATCCGCGGCGTGTCGCAGGACATCGTCATCTATTCGCTTTTCTGCGTACCATCGCATCGCCTCTGCTGTGTGTAGAGACATGTACAGGCGCTGCAATCTGGGAATCAAGGGAAAATATCGAACAACTTTCACATGAATTCTCTTTTTCGAACTCTTCCTATTCAACTGGAATCTGCACTGGCCACATACGGGACAATAGTCCAACTCTTTATACTCTTTGTAAAATAGCACACAATCATTCGGACATGCGTCAATTATCCTGTACTTTAGGCCGAGGCTGCTCAGGATATTTCTAACCTTATAATGAGATTTAGGAAGATTGTGATCATCAGGAAGCAACTTACATATTTCCTCCTGAATTTCGTCAAAAGCACTCACTGACATTTTGTGCTTCACTTTTATCTTCATTTGCTCCATCACATATTGCAACACATTCTCTCGACATCCAGGGAACACCGGGGTCTGCGCTTCAAGTAGTATCCGGTTGTACTTTTCCATCTCACTGGTGTCAGTGGCCAAGCTAGCTGCGGGGAATGTGTCATCATGCTCATTAGTGGTACTGTAACCTCCGTCTTGGTGTTGGTGTCCACTATGACTACATCCCGGAAACGCATCATGGACCAAATCTGCAGTTGGGTTGCAAGCTGGGGGTCCGGCACCACTGCCGCTGGATGAGGCACCATGGTAACTGTACCCTGAGCTGAAGTCTGCTGCGCTGAACTCTACTGCTTCACCATGCTCGCTCCATGTAGTGTAACTCCACATCATACCATTTTCGTGCAGGTGTTGCACCATAACATTAACCTCCGCATACTGACAATTAAGACATTTCTGACACGGACACCTGAAACGTTTCTTTCCCTGACCATGTTCTATCGCAAAATTCACAAATTCGCTCATTCCATCCATATACCGGACATCACATCTATTCTTCAACTTCATCCAACTCTTGTCCATACTGCTACAAAATATTATAATTAATTAATTATTACATATATATATATATATTTGTCCATTAATTTACGCTTAATTATACGTACTCGATCTACATCGATCCATCAATTACGTACGTACGTAATTTAATCGATCTGTACATATATATATATATAGCTAACATCAGCTAACATCCTTGCATGTATATATGTACGTACGTTTTCACTAAATATATATTAATTAAGCAAATTTTAACTGCGTACGTACGTACCTGCTGGCCTTCTCGATATCTGTACGTTAATTAAGCTAACTAGCTAGTCAGCGGAGATCCCTTATCGATCATGATTCTTCTCGGCCTTCTAGCTAGCTAGCTCCCTTCTCCTTCTCCTTCAATTCTTCTTCAAATGGAATGAAGAGATCGAGGAATGAATTCGATCAGTTTGGCATCGGGCTTATATAATGCTTCACTTAGACGACGGAGGTGTCGGTACGTCGTCTAAGTGGAAGTACGTTTCGTATACTCGGACGACGGTGTGTCGGTCCGTCCTCCAGGTGATAACCTGGACGACAGAGAAGGTATTCTCCGTCGTCCAGGTTATCACCTGGACCACGGAAAAGACTCTGTGGTCCAGGTGACCACCTGGACGACGGAGATGGTATTCTCCGTGGTCTAGGTGTCACTTGGACCACGGAACAATTACGTTTCCGTGGTCTAAGTGCTGTTTTCTTGTAGTGTTAATCTTTACCCAAAACGACACACACTCTCTCTCTCTCCACCCCACAATCGTCGACCGATGGAGATTGAACCCGAGCCCAAACACAACACGGAGGAGCCGCAAACCCTAAACCCTAAACAATGAGGACCCACAAACCTCTCTCTTCCCTCACCCTCGCCGTCATCGCCTTTAGATTCTCCACAATCGCAGTCACCTCATGTCATCCTCTGCCTCCTCGCGGCTAGCCAAATGAAGGAACCCAAGTGTCGCGGCTAGCCAAATTATTGAAATCGAGTACATCTAAATTTTTAAAAATTTCTAAAATATAAAACAATCGAACCAAATTATACATTCCTTTAATATTTATTAGAAAAATGAGTAGTGGTGAAGATGATAGTGTAGTGGCGATGATCATCGACGGCGGCGGAGGAGGAGGAGATGGGCGGCCGGAGAAAAGCGACGGCGGCGGAGAGGAAAGTTCGAGAAAGAGGACGGCTTTTACTGTGAGAAATGCGGAGGGGTTGAATTGCTCTATTTGTATTGAGCCGTGGGAGTCGCAAGGGCCCCATCAAATTTGGTTAGAGAAGATTTTGATTGGTTAGAGCAACTCCAGTAGATCCCCTAAACATCTATTTATTCAATATTATTGGTGTTTTAACAAGATTTAGACTCCATGCCAGCAACTCCCCTATCACATTCCCTATAATAGGAAATCCATAAATAATGCAATTTCATCCCTTATTCCTATACCAAAAACAAAGAATATAGGTAATCATAATAGCTAATATTGTAATAAATTGTTTCCTTTTATGTTACAAATGCATTTAATTTCTAAATATACTTAATAAATTATATTGATCAACCAATCAAAACTTAACATTTATTCAAATATAACTAAATTTTAAGGTTTTGTTGTTGGAGCAAAAGTACAAAAACTTGTAACTAAAATGACTCTGCGGTACACTTTTACACAAAATAAGAAAAAATTGAGTAATACTGCTGGAGATGCTCTTAAAGACATGAAATTTTTAGTTTACTTGGTTTGTGTTTGTGGGTACATTTAGTTACTTTGAGGTGGTTTCTTGTTCATCATGAGTTGGGTAGATATGGATTGTTGATGTTACTGAGAGAATTGATGACTTGGGTATGAAGTTGTAGAGATTGTATTCTAGTGATTATGTGGTGATGAAACTTGAAAGGGTTACTTATACTACAATAATTGGATTAGTTGCAGATGATAGAATATGAGTTGTTGATTGTATTGAGAGAATCGGCTTTGTGATTGATTGTAGCAATTGTGTTCTAGTGTTTGTTCTGTTGTATCGAACTAGTTACTGTTCCTGCACCTATTGATGCAAGTAGAAATGATAGTAAAAAAAACTTTAGAATCATTGGAGGTGATTCGGAAGGAAATTGCAGAAATAGCTACTGTATTGTGGATCTTGCGTTCAAGTCCTATGCATAGGTGTGATTTGGGAAATTAGCTAATGACCATTTTCGATGTTTGCAGCTGTCCACCTTGTGGTCATGTATATGGCGTGTCTTGCATTAGTAAATGGATTCGACAAAATGGTGGAGATTCTGCCAAGGTATTATTCTTTCTATTTATTTTTTGAGAGATATGATTAATTTTACATTCATTCACCCATCATTCTTTTCTTCTAGTGTCCGCAATGTAATGTAAATTGCAGGTTGAAGGATGTAATAAAACTATATGTGTCACCAGTAGTTGTGCTTGATGAAATTCTGCAAAAGGTGATGATCATTTGTTCTCTTATGTTAACAAGTTTCAAACACCAATTATGGACAGTTCTTTGAAAGAAAAATCTATTATGGTGCAGAAAGTTAAATCACTCGAGGCTGAAGTCAACTATCTCAAAATTGAAGTAAGAACACAATAAATCAGATGAGCTTGCTCCCTACTTTAATTTGAGTAACTTCACAAGTTTGGTTTCATTATTTTACATTATTTTTTCACTCACTCATTTTGCATCACTGAGAATTCTTTTATGCCTTCTAATGTCACTTGTAGAGAGCTGGATTGATTAATATGCAAGAAAATTTGTTCAATGTACAAGAAGATCTATTCAGGAAATTACAGAAACTCAAAGAGGTATTCGTAGTTGTATTTTTTAAATTGACTTGTCCTCAGGGAGATATATTGTCATGATTTCACAATTTTTGTCTCTGGCCATTCTGTTCCTGTATATTGTTTAGTTATGCAGAACATTAAGTTTCACAACAAAATTAATGGGTATAATTATGAAAAGGCAGCACCTTCGTTTTGTATGATTATATCTAGTTTTACTATTCCGTTGGTTCTATTTCCCTGATTTTCTGAATTTAGGGCCGCATTTGTGTTTTATAGAATCCCAGATGCGGAAACAATGCTCCTTCTAGAAAAACAGGGATGGATCCTCTTAATTCTATGACTTCTAAGGATAAGCAGGGGCATGGAGAACAATGGGGTAGTTTCTATTTGATAACAACATCTTGTGTTCATGAGTTTAAGAGTAAGATTTCTACTGGTGGATTTATTTTGACTGTGGAGGTGTCACAATGCAGATCGTTACTTTGCCCCCAATTATGGTGGACCGGGAACTCGTTACCGTGTATTTCAATTGGAGGTACACCTATTTTAACCTTTTCACAAATTTCGGTACTTGTACCTGTACTAGTAGCTTGTATCATGTAGGCAGTTCTCATAATACCACTTTTGTTAGAATCCAATTGGAAAGAATTGTAAGTGAATTTGAATAGTCCCAATAAGCTGAGTGGTTTACGTCTCATTCTTATCAGGTCTTAATTAAATGTTTCTGTTGATGAATCATCAGTTGGATAAAACGAGATGGGTGGGTTGCTGGAGATATGATCTTAGTGTCTGTCAGTTTGTTTTATGAGCTTATCACGATGAGAATTGAGCTATCTTATGGAAGACTCACACACACATATCTGTCGTGGATTCGACTTTTAACCTATGTGCTTGTCAACAGATAGTTGAGCACAATCAGATCCCATTCTTGTCATTCAAGCCATATATTCCAGTTTATATTTTTTTATTTCATACGATGCATAATACTTGTGTCACTTCTCAAGCTTGTTACACACCTTAACATGGTTTGGAGTCCGCATGGTCTCTTAAGTTTTCCATTTGAATTGTTATATTCCGTGATTTACATGTCACCTATGTGACAGAATGAGATGGCAGTAGAAGGTGCACGGCTTTTTGACATGGATGCTTCTTATCAGATCTTGCTTCTTGCTCGGAGGTTATCTGGGTTGGGTGGCACACACATGCTGCAGAAAGTAAATTTTTTAATTGATTAAATGACATTATGAAAAGGAACAAAGAACAATAAAAGTTTCAAGCATATGGAATGCATGTGTCCAAGTTTACTCCAATTTAGATCTTCGGTGCTGAATCTGCTTAGGATATCTCTTGTCACAGATCAACTTAATATATCCTCTCGAAAGTGAAGATATACAACTTCCGCCAAGTACAAAAGCCATTAAGGATGTACGTGTATCACCATGTGGTACTCACCCTTTTGGCTTCCCTTGGCAAGAAATTATCTATTCTTAGGTTTGCCATCTTTTATCTTTATGGTCAATTTTCTGTGAGTGCATTTTCTGTAAGAATTCACTCGTTTTGTTTCTGTTTAGCATGGGAAGCAACAATCTAGTCATCAATTACAACTTACCAGTAAGTGCTGTTTTTCCTATTTTTCTCTATTTTGATTTTACAGAACAGTTGCTGTCCGTTGTGTGTATGTGTGTCTATTGGATTACCTTCACTGCATAACATTAATTTTTTTTTCCTTGAACATTTAAATATCTTGAGTAAAGCTGTGTGTAACTAAATGCATCATATTCAAAAAAAAAATTATTAATTTGCATCACTTATCTTTCTGTACCCAGCAATTTAAGCAGAAGGATTGTACAATAGCAGCACGACTTTTTAGCCAAGCTCTCAGCAATTGTCTTATGTCATAGAGTGATCTTATTCTATAACTAAAAATAGAGAGAAAAATAAATGATAATGTTATGGGCCTTCTGAAGGCTATTGTTCAATATTTATGTAATTAACAATTTCATATCCAGGGTCAAGCATGGTCATGCTCATGGGATCTCAACAGCTCAAATTATATATGTGCTGGTTTACAGGTTTGATACTTAACATGCAATCTACTAATTTGCTTATAGTATTTTCGCATGTTTTTAATCGAAAACCCGTTATATGTTGACTGTATTGTATGTACTGCATCTATCGTATCAATACTGTAGTAACCAGTACATCATATCACTTATAACTATCTGCAATTATATTTGGTTGATACACTATTTTGACTATTTATTGTTCCAATACCAAGAGCATTATTGACTTCTATGATTTGGCAGAATGGTACACTTTTAGTGTTGGATATGCGTTCTAGCCTGAATCCTCTGCAAACTTTAGTTGGACTGACCTCCCGGCCTATTCATACAACACACTTCCTTTTGGAAAATCGTGCTCACAGTCATACTGCTCAGAAGGTGCTCACTGCTTCTTCTAGTGGCCCTTGCATATGGAACATAAATAGTCCTGGAGAAAGGTTAGTCTATATGGAACTGTGATCAGTTGTTTATTAGGTTATAATAGTTTCTTCTCATTGTACTTCTAAGAAATGAGTTTGCTTGTCATTAAGGACATATAAGCTTTTGCATGTGCCAAGGCGGAATTGAATCTTATTCATACAAATCTATATTCTTCCAATGTCAAAGGCTAGCATATGCACCTTCAAGTAGTAGAAACTTCTCTGAGGTTGAGCATGCTGTTATCTTTTATGAGCAGGTTGATAATCTAACTTCTCTTGTAGGCCCTTTCTGGTCCCTGGACTGGAGGATCAAGGTGTATGTACATCACTATCTTATAGCCCCTCAAGTGATGACATTGTTGCTTCATTTCGTCCCATGCGTCAGACATCCAATGGAAATGTGGGTTCTCATGTTCGTATCAAGAGGATGTATGGTAGCTCGTACCATAACATCACATCTGTGCCAGCTCAATCTGGTGACTTCCAATTAACAAGGTCTGCTATTGTAGACGTACCCAACTGCTTCCCCGTGTTTGGTCATGGGGATGGACCAAGCCGTGGATTGCTGGAATTGCCAGATCTAACAGCAAGTCATACTCTCGAACCTTTTCATCAGCATTCCGTCCTGGATGTGAAGTATGCTGCGCACTCGCAGGGCAAAGGGTTGTTGCGTAGGTGAAAACAAGTTGCAGCTTTTCTCAGTTGGTGTCTAAGATAGTAACTAATAGGAATCAGAAGCCAAAATTCACATGTAAATATAGTTTCTGTTCAGTACGTAGAATCTTTATTTTGGAATATAACAAGAAACATATCTTAAGTTGTAGGCAATTCAGAAAGTCGGTTAAGAAAGTTAGGTAATGGGCAGTGTAGCTTTTGCTTGTGAGTTAGTTCTGCATCTGTTGCTTACGAAGTTGCAAACCCATGTCATGTGCACAGAGACTTGTCATGTTGTTTGCTTCTGGGATCTACTGCACATCCATACATAACTCAAACTCCTTAATGAACTCAACAAAATGAAATACTCAACTTGGTACTTCTGTCGGCAGTGATATTGCATATTTATTGATAAGGTGTAGTATTATCTTCCATGAATTGTGCTACTACGATCCCACTACCACATTTGAGACCATTGCCGGCGATTTTTAAATCGCCGGCAATGTTTTTTTACATTACATTACTGGCGACTTAAATGTAAGTCTTTAAGTCGCCGGCAATGTCCCGCCGGTAATTTAAAAAAAAAAAAGACAAAAGACATTGCCGGCGACTTACAATTAAGTCGCCGGTAATGTCTTTTTTTATATTTTTTTTATTACCGGCGGGACATTGCCGGCGATTTGCCGGAAAAATCGCCGGCAATGATTAAAAAAAAAAACATTACAGGCGATTTTTGGAGAAAAAATCACCGGTAATGTAAAAAAACATTGCCGGCGATTTTTAAATCGCCGGCAATGGTCTCAAATATGGTAGTACTGTAAATGTAGTGCAGATAATAACTCGATTGTCGTTCACTTTCGCTGAGAAAATTCCCAATCTTTTTTGATATATCACCAGATAGTGACTTTTATAAAGCCATGCCGTTCTCTGTGGCATGGTTGATAAAAAATTTGTCTTTAAGTGGTTTTTTACTGTTACAAAGTGTTTTATATGAGCTAATGATAAAACACCGTCCTTCAACAAAAAAAACATTCGGTCGCAAATCACGTCATTGATGACATTTTTTTTTTCCTAATGTACCGTTATAATTTCACCGATATTTCGACTCCTATGTCGGTGACTAGAGACCCGTTTCTGACACTATCAATATGAAGATCAAGATAATTCCGCTATTAATCTGTTTCCTTTCTAAGAATTTAGACTAATGATGACATTCCAAATTATATACTCACACGAAGCTTCAGAAGTGTGAGGTTATTTGCTTATTTACTATACTTATACTTATATTGAGAAATTCTTCATTGAGGACTCTTATGATGAGAGAATTTGGTGAGTATCTTCCTATTAATCTCACTTCTATTTTATTTTATATATTTTGACAAATCCACCGTTGGTTAGATAGATAATGATGAGTAGATCATTTATGCAAATTTTCACAAAAATTGAAAATCGTTAAATCATTCATAATCAAGATTTATCACTTATGAACATAAATGGTATATGTTTGACTGTTTTAGTTCGTTCATTAATTTGATCTTCTTCGATACCTTAACGATTATTAATTTAGATGAAAATTTGTAAAAATGACATACTCATCAATATCTAACGATTAGCTTTATAAAAATATTATCGAAGAATGACTCTTACGACAACTTTATAAAAAGTACTTATCAAATCCTCATTATTAGACGTACCTATACCTATGAAATTTTTTATTTAGATAATTAGACTCATGAAATAGGTACGTATATAGAAAATTAGGTAGCGCTCCCTGAAGATTCTGATTCTGAATTTTTCTCCCCAAATAGACATCTCTCTGGAGAAGAAAATTAGAAAAGGAAAGATTATTGTAATTTCACTTTAGGGAAAGTTAGCCAAATCCGAATCACATCCACGTCCGCAACAGAGCGTGACTCAAATAATACCAACTTCTCAAAAAAGCCATAAACCATAAAACTAGAACTTCCCATATCAAAAGAAAGAAAAAAACAGAAACGACATTTCCTTTTCTCATTGCAGTTTTGCTTCGCCTGAATCCAAATTTCATGACCCAAATTTACAGACTCTCTCAAATCTCTGTGCTCTTTGTGAAACGTGCGCAATAAGGTAACCTTTCTGGGTTCTTGCTTCGTAGCAATGCATTTGAACAATTAAAGTCTTATTCATTTTTATGTGTAAATTAAAAAGTTCTTGGCTTTGGTATAGTTTATGCTTATGGATCTCAAATGTGTTTGTTTTGTTTTTGGGGTTTTTGTGCAAGAATGCATTTTTATGCCCTTTTCAATGGTTTAGTGTTCTGAAATTCTCCCATCTTATGCGGATCTATCTCATCTAATATGTGATATTCTAGCTAAGTTTCTTTGGTTTAGAAAATTTTATCTTTTAATTAGTTTCACTGCACATGAACATAAATGAGAGAAATTTGTACTGGGTTAAATTAGTTTGGAGATGAATAAGATGTGTTGTTGATGGTCAAAGATTTTAGCTCAAGTTGTTTTGGTTATTAGAGCAATGAATCATCTGGTTTTGAATTACCAAAATGGTTGACAATTTATATTGGGGCTCGGTGGGTAGTATTGAAATTGTTCCAAGTTTCTGTGTGAGAGTTAAGATGTTATAGCTTTACTGATACCATGATGTGTGGTTTTCTAGAAAAAGATTCGTTCTTTGTCAATTTAGCATCAAATTCTTGCCATAGGCAATTTTAGAAATGAGTTTCAGGCTATATGCTTTAAGAAGGAAACTAGAGGGAAGTAGTTATTTATTATAAAACACTGATCAGACGAGCTTGTAATTAAGCTGGTTATATGCAATTGTGGAACTTTTGGTATTACCAATCTGCCTCCAGATAGCTATGTGTTATGTTACCCTTGCGTTATCTTTGAGCAGAATATTCCTTATGTTAACCACTGCCTGTTTCAGAAACGCTACATTACTCGATCTCTGATAGGAAGCACTCTTAACAATACCAAAGCAGTTGCATAAAGGAATGGTCGCTCAACTTGGAGATAATGGAGATGAGTACTGGAAATTCCCATTCCAATAAAAGACATTTTTCAGAGCATTCCAAATCATCCCATGAAGAAAAGAGACCTTCAGAAAAAGAAGCAAAAAACACTCCTGCATTTGTCAACTATGGTAAGTACCTATACAATAAGCCCTCATAATATACATCCATGATTTTCCTACTTTCCTAGTTTATGCACATACGACTGGGCCTGTAAAACTGGCTCAGAACCCATCGGCCCACCCTAGCCCAGCCCTATTTTTTGGGCTATGGGCCGGCCCTGCCCAACCTAACGGGCAGTCTTGGCCCTACCCATTATCGGGCAGCGTATAGATCATGCTTCTGAAGCCCTGGGCGTGCCCATATATGTATTACTAGGGTCAGGCCCAGTCCGAAACTACAAAAGAAATTTATAATTTATAATTTTAATTGATATTTATGGTAAGTGGTGATAAAAAGATATATAAAGTCAACTAAATTAAATAAGGTAGCATTAAATTGACAAATTAAGTTTAATTTATTTTTATAAAATTAAATTTATTTCATGAGATATGAATGAAATCTTAGGGCGGGTTTTTCAAGCATGCGCTTTATTGGCCCTTAGCAGGGCTTGGGCTTTGGAAATTAGTAAAAGGGCCAGCCCTGTTCTGTCTATTTTATACTTAGAGCTTAAAAAGCCCAAGACCGGGCAGTACACGGGCAACATCTTATAGGGCAATCCGGCCCATTTTATAGGCCTACATACGACCAATTACATTAACTCAATAGCCATAAGCAATTCCCAGATAATATGCATTAGATTTAGAATGAATGATCCAAGTCTATTAGAAAGTTTCTCTTGTTTGTTTACAAAAATTGAAAATCCTTGGTTGAATGATGATTGTGATCTTTTGGTTACTGTTTCTGTTAGTATAGCATCAGTAGTTCTAGGATTAAACATATACTTACCCTCTTAATCAGCTGGATCAACACCTACCCGACAACTCGAAAGACTACCAGGAGAGCTACAACTTCGCCCACAAGACCAACCCCATCCGAGCGCGCACGCGCCCGGTGGGCGCACGCCCGAATACACGGATCACATGACAGCAAAGTGCACCTTATCCCACATCGAAGAGCACAGGCAAACCACAATCCCAACCACCTATATAGGTAAGGCATTTAATACAGGTAAGGATATATCAACTCCAACATTAAACACTTCAACCACCTTTCATACCCGTTCATTCGACTGTTATATCCAATACATCATCTAACTTAGGCATCGGAGCGTTGAAGGCAGGCCGACCCTGTCTCAACCATCTGACTGTCCGTTTGTTGTTGTATTCTTCTAACAGCCGCAACCGAACACCCGAGTCCGCACACCCGACCATCCGAACAGCCCGAGCGTTCGGATCGCCCGAAGAGAAGGCGAAGAGACACACGATCGCCCGAACAGCTCTAGCGTTCGGACGAGGGAGGAGAAGCTCGTACGTGCATCTGCTAGATTACGTCCCGCGTAATTCGGAAGAAACAGTTGGCGCCATCTGTGGGAAACTTACAAATTGTAAACCTCGTATAAACACCACTGACCAAAAGCCCACATGAATACCCAGGAGACTAACGTCGGCGGCCCGGTCATCGAGGAGATACCATCGAGCACACGAGAGCGACAAACGATCGAGCTGGGGACAAGCAGCAGCCCCGGAATGAGTGGTAAGGATCGCACTGACCGCCTGCTCCAAGAGCTGCGAGAGGCGTCATTTGAGCGGGACCGCGAGCGTTCGATCCTGCAGCGGTTGGAGGAACGGTTGGACGCGCTCGTCGACCAGCGACAAGCACGACGTGGACGGAGCCCTATCCAACACGATATTGGCGCCAGGAACCTTCAGCATGCGTTCGAGGAGGCCGACACCCGGGCGACACGCCCTCGGGAGAACTGGCGCACAGATCCGCAACCCTAGCGGACAACATGTTGATCCTTCGGAGGATGGAGGAGCTGACGGAGGAAGTGTCACGTTTGCGAAAGAACAAGCTCGCCGGGCAGGGTGGGACGTTCACCCCTCGGGTCAGCCCGTTCTCGCCGCACATACTGGAGAGAGGGAAGGACCTCAATGCGAAGACAACCAAGATCACCTGGTTTGACGGGAATGGGGATCCTCGCACGCACATCGACAAATTTTGATCCGCCACGGACGGAATCAGGTATTCGGATCCGACCTTGTGTTTTCTGTTCCAGGAGACGCTGACGGAAGAAGCGAGGAGTTGGTTCTATGAGCTTCCGCCAGGCTCCATCCGTTCGTTCCTGGAATTGGCGGAGAGCTTCGAGCGGCGCTACAGGCTCCAAGGGAAGTACAACACCATGGACATCCTCCTCAAGATCCGCCAGGAGGCAAACGAGAGCTTATCCAGCTATATCAACCGATGGAGGGCGCTGGCGAGTACATATAGGGACCTTGACAAATGGGTGGCCAAGATAGCCCTGATGAACAACATGCGGGCGACGCCGTTCGTAGAGAAGTTAGTGAGGAAGGATCACCTCGACTACGACGAGATCATGGACCTTATCGTACAGAAGGCGTTGGTGGAGACGCGAGTGTACGGGTCCGCCTCCGAGTCTAGAACCAACAGACCGGAGGATGTGGACGCCCAACCACGACAGATCATGAACGACAGGAGGGAGCCGGGCGGAGGCTACAAACGGAGCCGAAACGCGTACGAACAGAACCACCAAAGGCCATCCTCCCACAACTATCGGGGCGCCCAACACCACCAGGCGAGAGAAGCAGCACCACAAAGGGCCCATCTCCCGGAACCACCACAATACCAACTGGCCGGGCAGGAGGTCTACGCGATCAACCGGCAATCAAACGAGACTCTACTCCGCCTACATCAGCGCCGGATCCCGCCGCCAAACAACATGTCGAAGGAGAGGATCCAGACCAATCGGACTCCGGACGTTTGGTGCAAATACCACAACGCCACCACCCACCGCACCAACAATTGCATCATGTTGACAAAGGTCCTCAGGGACATGCAGGGGGACGGACGGATCTCCCCTCCTAGAGCTGGAGGGCAGCCGAGGGAAGCGAACATCGAGACCTGGGGGACTATCAGCACGATATCCGGGGGGAAGCGCAAGGAGGGAGCTTCGTCGCCCGATCGCTCGAGCATGGAAGTGCTGACGATCGGGGAGGGAAGGACAAGCAAGGTAGGAAGGAAGGAGCCGCCAACGATCAACTTTACAGCGGAAGACGAGGAGAAGAGCCCGAAGGACAGCACCCTACCGTTCGTGATCGACGCAATCATAGACAGATTCCTCGTGAAAAGGGTGCTGGTGAACAATGGAGCTTCCGTTAACGTGATCTACCTGGATGCGTACACAGCGCTGGGCAGACCCTCACACAAGATGACGCAGGACCACGAGTGCGTCGCTAGCTTCACGGGCGAAACAACCTACCCTATCGAGAGTAACAACATTCGGATCGGGATCGGCGCCCCCGACTCCCCGAGCAGCGAGGTCCGAACGAACTTCATCGTCATGGACACGCCTTTCCTGTACAATGCCATACTCGGAAGACCGGGGATCAGCATGCTGAAACTGATCATTGCAGGGCACATGCTGCTGGGACGGTTCCCGACGAAACACGGGGTCGGGCACATCCGAGGATACAACTATGATGAAGCAACGAGGCCCCAGAATAGACAGGAGGTCTTGGCCATGGAAGGATCAGCGCTGGAAGTGGAGGTACCAGACGACCCGCGCGACGGGCTGATGGCAGTATCCCCCGTTCCCGAGCGCGAAGAGCTGAGCACGATTAAGCTATCCTCCAAGCATCCGGAGAGGACGTTCCCGAGCGGCTGGTCGCGTTACTGAAGGAGAAGCAGGAAGTATTTGCGTGGTCGTACAAAGACATGCCCGGAATCAGCACAGACATCATATCCCACAAGCTGAGCATCAGCGCTGGCGCCCGGGCGGTAAAGCAGAAGAGGCGGGCGTACAAGAAGGAACACTATGAGGCAATGCACGAGGAGGTGGATCGACTACTGGGCATTGGGTTTATCCGTAAGGTGGACTACCCGAAGTGGATCTCCAACGCTGTGATGGTGCAGAAGAGTAACAAGAAATGGAGGATGTGCATCGATTACAGTGACCTCAACAAGGCGTGCCCGAAGGACAGCTTCCCTCTACCGAGGATTGACTAGCTGGTAGACGCGACAGCCGGGCACGAGCTCATATCCATGATGGACGCATACTCGGGATATAATCAGATCTTCATGGACCCCGAGGACCAGGAGGCAACGTGCTTTGTCACGGACAAGGGCTTGTATTGCTACATCGTCATGCCATTCGGGCTGAAGAATGCGGGCTCCACGTACCAGAGGCTCATGAACGCGATGTTTCATGGCCTGATCGGCAACATCGTGGACGTGTACGTGGATGACATACTGGTGAAGAGCGTCTGGGCGGTCGATCACGTCCAGAACTTGGGGGTTGTGCTTGATGTCCTCATCAGGAACAGCATGAGGCTAAACCCGGCCAAGTACACGATCGGAGTCACCAACAGCAAGTTCTTAGGGTACATCGTCAGCCAGCGGGGGATCAAGGCCTCGCCCGTCAAGGTCCGAGCGATAATCGACATGAAGCCACCCGTCAAGAAAGCAGACCTGCAGAGCCTCACAGGCAAGCTCACATCACTGAACCGATTCTTATCCCGGTACTCGGACAAGTGTGCCCCGTTCTTCAAAGCCCTTCGAACCACGAACAAGCGGGAAGTCGTGTGGACACCCGAATGTGAGGCATATTTCCTTCAGATCAAGGAATACCTGGCATCCATCCCACTCCTATCCAGGCCCGTCCGAGAGGAGATATTGTACATCTACTTGGCCGCCTCCCTCACCGCCGTCAGTTCAGCCCTCGTCCGCCGGGAGGACTGCACGGAACTGCCCGTTTTCTTCTCGGGGAAAGGCATGACAGGTGCCGAGACCCGTTATCCGATGATCGAGAAGATGGTGCTCGCACTCATCACCACCGCCCGACGGTTGAGGTCATACTTCCAGGCGCACAGCATCCATATCCCCCTGCACCAGATCCTCCAATCGCCCGACCACAGTGGCCGCCTGGCAAAGTGGGCGATTGAGCTGAGTGAGTTTGACCTCCAGTACAAACCCCGAACGACGATCAAGGGGCAGGCCATGGCAGACTTCATCGCTGAGTACACAGAGGCGGAGGCGTCACCGGTCGACGCGTCCGACGGCCCGACGGTAGAGGCGTCCGACAAACGAGAAACCAAAGCCATACCACTATCGAAGTGGAGCCTCTACGTCGACGGATCGTGCACGAAGAAAGCGAGCGGCGCCGGGATCATCTTGACCGGGCCAGGAGGGGTAAACGCGGAGTACGCCCTCAAATTCGAATTCAAGACAACCAACAACGAGGCAGAGTACGAAGCGCTCATCGCAGGCCTACAGCTCGGCAGGAACTCAGGGGCACCCGACCTCAATGTGTTCAGCGACTCACAGTTGGTGGTCAGCCAGATTGAGGGGGAATTCCAGGCGAAGGGGGAATCCATGATCGCTTATCTGAGGCACGTGAAGGCGCTGATCAGCGGGTTCAGCCACGTCAGCATCAACCACATACACAAGGGACTCAATGCGAAGGCAGATAGGCTCGCCCGACTGGCGACGGCCCCCGTACACACAGGTCAAGGGCAGTGGATCGTCGAAGTGTTGCGACGACCGAGCATCTCAGGAGCAGAGAAGATCCTGACAATCGAGCCGCACGAGCACAGTTATATGGACACGCTCATTGCGTACAAGGCAAGGGGGGAGTTACCGGAAGACAAGCGGGAGGCCAGGACCGTCGTTGCACGGGCGGCAAACTTCAGCATGCGAGATAGGGCGCTCTATCGACAAGGGAGGACTTGGGCAAGCCTCAAGTGTGTCACTCCGACAAAAGGCAACGCAATACTACAAGAAATCCACTCGAGCACGTGCAGCCACCATGCGGGCGCCAGATCGATCGCGCACAAGGCCCTCCAATGCGGGTTCTGGTGGCCCACCATCCATGCGCACGCAACGGCGCTAACGTGCAAGTGTCACCAGTGCCAACTGCACGCGCATCACCACCACACGCCCGCCGTCCCACTGTCCATCCTCCTCTCGCCCGTCCCGTTCGCATAGTGGGGACTGGATCTCATCGGGGAACTCCCAAAATCCAAGGGGCAGTACTGGTACCTGATCGTCATCATCGACTACCATACCAAGTTCATTGAAGCCCAGCCGATGGCGAAGATCACGACAGAAAAGGTCGAACGCTTCCTTTGGCGCTTCCTCTTCTGTCGGTACGGAACCCCGCTCAGCATCATCACGGATAACGGGCCACAATTCAAGATGGGTTAGATCATCATTAGCAGTAAATATGTAGTTATATTGTATTCGTTGCTCTGCCATCCACATCCAACCTCTTTGTGTCGTATGTGGTTGCCTTTGGTTGCTCTCCTCTATCTTTGTATAGTTCTCCACTAACAATCCTATACAAAATTTAAAGCTTTTTGTGTTTAGGCAAAATAGAATAAATGACCATTTATCTCTGCCCAAAACGACAGTTTGGTAACTATCGTATAACATATGTCAAAATGGTCACTCGTCTTTTTCGAAAGTATATCAAAATGGTCATTTACCCGTTAAAAAAAACTATTTTTTTCAAGGGTATTTTTTTCTTTTTGTCTTGGCAAAATTGCATGAATAGTCATTAATCTTTGCCCAAAACGACACTTTAGTCACTATCGTTTGACATATGTCAAAATGGTCACTCCCGCTAAGGTTTCATTTTCAAATTGGTCATTCGAGCTCAAACGTCCGTTAAAAAAAGAATATTTCATTTATATTCAGGGGTAATTTTATCCTTTTATCCTCATTTGACAAAAAATAATCTAAAAATCTAATAAATATAAAAAATTATCCTTTCTATCTCTCCTCCCCCGAGGCTCGCCACTACCAGCGACGGCTCGTCGATCGACATTTGTAGTAGCACCGCAACCGAAATCCATTGCCTATAGATCGATCTCTACCTCGACCAGGCTTGTTAGCACCTCAAGCCACATGCTCCGAGGCAGAGTGAGAACCCTACAAGAGTGAGATAAAGGCGAAGGCGGAAGTCGGGAAGGTCGGGAGGAGCTGGCCGTGGCTACGTCGAGCTTGGGGGAGAGATGGCGCGACGCTTGGGTTCCTTCATTTGGCTAGCCGCGAGGAGGCATAGAATTCCATGAGGTGACTACAATTGTGGAGAATCTAAGGGTGGCGACGACGAGGGTGTGGGAAGAGAGAGGTTTGTAGGTCCTCATCGTTTAGAGTTTAGGGTTTACGGCTCCTTCGTGTTGTTTTCAAGCTTGGGTTCAATTTCCATCGGCCGTCGATTGTGGGGTGGAGAGAGACAGAGTTAATAATTTTTTAAAACTTGTAATAATGACATTATTGTAAATAAAATAAAATAAAATGATAAAAAGACATTTGTACCTTTTACATATCAAGTATTTAACGTCTAAAATAGATAGAGTGACTAAATTGATAGACGGGGAACGAAGATGAGTGACCATTTTGACATATATCATACGATAGTGACCAAAGTGTCGTTTTGGGCAAAGATCAATGACCATTTAAAACTTTTAGTAATGGTATTTTTGTAAATAAATACAATTTAATGATAAAAATATATTTTTACCCTTAAAAAGTTAATGGGAGTAACCAATTTGATAATTAAACGTTAGAGGGAGTGACCATTTTTACATATGTCATACGATAATGACCAAACTGTCATTTTGGACAAAGATGAATGACCATTTATGCTATTTTGCCTTGTGTTTATGAGTGTAAGCAAAGGTGGCAGTGGTGTTTATGTTGTATTGGAGAAAGATTAGGCTAGTTTTTTAAACTTGTTTTGGTAGTGTGATGATGTTGTAGATAGATTGTGGGTGAGCTACTTATAGAGTTGAATAAACTATTGATTTTACAATTGCACTTTTGTTCTCTTATGTTCGCTCATTTTCTCATGAGCTAATCTTCTCCTCATGTTCTCTTCTTTTTAATTTATATTTCATTCTCATAAAAGCTTAGGTTTGTTTGGAATCTCTGTGTGTATGTGATGGTGATAAGTTGATTAGAAATGTTGCTTCTACTGTTTTTGAAACTGCACAGAATGTGTTCGATAAAATGCGCAAGTGGAATGTAGTTGCTTGGCGTTATGTTATGAGATTTAAAATGTATGAAATTTGAGCCTAATGTTATGATATTTGAGTGAAATTAAAGAACTTCAATTTAAACTCAGTTGAGGTTCAACTGACACTCAGTTGAACCTAAACTAAGTATCAGGTGACACTCAACTGAGTATGAGTTGAACATCGACTGAGTACCTCAACTGAATGAGTTCTGCTGTTGTTTGATTTCAGGAGGAAAGTGTGGTGAAGGCTGCATCTCGAGTTGATAAGTTCTCGAAAAGTGATATCATTGTCTCTCCATCAATTCTTTCTGCAAACTTCACAAAGTTAAGAGAACATGTTCTATTCTGTTATGTAATCAGTTCTGTGGCACTTTCATACCATAGTTGGAATGAGAGTTCGAATTGTACTTTTATGTAGGTAAAAGCTGTCGAGTTGGCTGACTGTGACTGGATTCATGTTGATGTAATGGATGGTCGTTTTGTTCTAAACATTACCGTTGGACCACTCGTGGTTGATGCCTTCCGCCCCGTGACAGATCTTTCTTTGGACGTGCATTTGGTAATTTTCTTATTTATTTTTTTGGTATGAATTGGTCAATATCTAGTGAAGATCAGTCCCTAATGTGTTCAACGTCAGTTGACACTCAGTTGACCCTAAATTGATATAGGCTTGATTATTGTTATATAGCCATGTGGGGTGCTTGTTAATATATTAAAGTGTAAACTTTGTTATACGAGAAAGAGAATTTCTAATGTTTGAGGACTGATACTATTGTTTTAAAAAAATACTTGTTTTTTATTCCTTTTGTCTCTTTGGCTAAGGTATGAGAATTCCCAAGCCTTTCAGTTGGTGCAGTTATACAGTGGCATATATAATCAATTTACATTTTCTTGCGTTACCTTATGTTGAATCTTATGTCTTATTTTTTCTTCATGAATGAAATGTGCCTGCTTACTGCTGTGAGAGCTTGACATATTCGTCTTCAATGAGTTCAGTCTGTGCTTCAGTAACACTGTAGCATGTCCATAGCTGGCCATTGTTACAGCTTCATATAAGAGCCAATCTCAAACAGATTACGTTAATCCCATAAGGTAGATTGATTTTGCTTCAGTTTTTGCTGCTTTATATTTTCCCTAATTTGAGCCAATCTACTTCATATTCAAATGACATCTGTCTAGCTGAGGGCTTGCTCCGATTAATTTATACAGATGCATATATACCTTATGGCAGCTTTGATATAAAGCTGGAATCTTAAGCAGGTGACCTTTTTGACTACCATCTAGCATATTGAATGTTCATTGTGTTTTTACTTGAGCTCTTTGTAGTATGCGTCTTTTGAATCATTGTGTTGTTTTGACTTTCAAAAGAAAAGCTCTTGTTTGATATCAAGAGATTTACTCCGAGTATGGAATGCCTTTTTTTAGAAATGAAGGTGTGTTTGGTATATTATTAGAACCTAAACTGACACTCAATTGAACGCCAACTGGGTATCAGTTAACTCTCAACTGAGTATTAGATGACTCTTAACTGAATATGAGTTGAACGTCAACTGAGTATGAGGTGAACGTCAACTGAGTATCAGGTGACCCTCAACTGATAGGTTACTTCCTTCAAGACGGGTTAGATCATCGTTTGCAGTTAATATGTAGTTATATTGTATACGTTGCTCTGCCCTCCACGTCCAACAGTTCACCTCTTTTTGTCGTATCCTAAATGACGATTGACATGTGGTTGCCTTTGGTTGCTCTTTATCTTTGTATAGTTCTCTACTAACAATCCTATACAAAATTTAAAGCTTTTTGTGTTTGTGAGTGTAACCAGAGGTGGCAGTGGTGTTTATATTGTATTGGAGAAAGATTAGGCTACTTTTTTTTTAACTTGTTTTGGTAGTGTGATGATGCTGTAGATAGATTGTGGGTGAGCTGCATATAGAGTTGAATAAACTATTGATTGCACAATTGCACTTTTGTTCTCTTATGTGCGCTCATTTTCTTGTGAGCTAATCTTCTCCTCATGTTCTCTTCTTTTCAATTTATATTTCATTCTCGAAAAAGCTTAGGTTTGTTTGGAATCTCTGTGTGTATGTGATGGTGATAAGTTGATCAGAAATGTTGCCTCTACTGTTTTTGAAGCTGCACAGAAGGTGTTCGATAAAATGCCCAAGTGGAATGTAGTTGCTTGGCGTATTGTTATGAGATTTAAAATGTATGAAATTTGAGCCTAATGTTATGATATTTGAGTGAAAAGTACTTCAATTGAAACTCAGCTGAGGTTTAACCGACACTCAGGTGACCCTCAACTGAGTATCAGTTGAATGTCAACTGAGTACCTCAACTGAATGAGTTCTGTTGTTGACTTGGTTGGATTCATCAATTTTTTTTTTTATTTGGAACAGGAAAAATACAAGACAAGTTGCAATTACCTAAAGATGAGTTTAAAAAGATAATGAAGATGAACTTCATGTCTGGATGGTTTTTGTTAAACGCAGTTGGAAGAAGTATGCGAGATTATAAGTCAGGAGGTTCCATCATATTATTGACCTTGATGATTGGAGCTGAAAGAGAGCTTCATACTGGAGCTTCTGCCTATGATGCTTGTTCAGCAGCACTGCAGCAGTTAGCTAGAGTATGTTACATAAATTCACAAAACACATCTTTGTGTTTGTGTTTGCTGTATATGCAAGTTTTGATTCTTTATAAGTTTATTAGCAGTCTTCATTTCCTCATGTCTATGTGATTGATTTTAGATTAGGAAAAGAGATTTGCTAAAGCATAAGCATAAGCATTTGTATTTGTATTAGTGTATTTTATTTTTTTGGAAAGGAAGCATAAGCATTTGTATTTTATTTTTTTGAAAGGAAGCAGAAGCATTTTATTAGTGTTGTGATAATGAGATCAAGATTGTTAACTTCATATACTGAATCTCTGTGGCATATCTGTACAAACGGTTCAAGTATAATCTGGCTACATCTATTTATATGCTTCATATCCCGCATGTATGACAACCTCTTCCCCTTATTGTTATTTCAGTTATCAGCGTTGGAGATTGGAAAATACCATATCACAATCAATGTCATTGTATGTGGAAGATGAATTCCCCTTGTATGTGGGAATAGAGAGAGGTCAACGGTCAATACCGCCGGAGTCAAGTCAACAATCAATGAAGAGGTAATGAGAAAGTAATGGTATTGGGTAGTTTATTAATTAAAACAAGGATATGGTAGTTTTTTTTACCTAATTAGTGGACTAGTGAGAATTTTGAATCTTTTGCTAGGCTAGTGGAAATTTTGGATCTTTTTCTTGAGTTTTAGGGAAAAACCCCTGTAATATATAATTAATAATTTACAATGTAATACTTGAGATACACGACTATAGTTCAGTTGGCAAATCTCTAGCTGTATGTCTACTTGATCACTCTCCCGTTAGTTAGTTTGGGTTTGGCATTGCATATATATTAGATTTTTTTTATAACAGGACAACCAACATTATATAAGGCTAAGAAGCTCAGGTTATGGTTCGATAACAAAGCAAACTTAACAAATTTATGCGCTAATGAGTTGCTCTCTATAAATACAACCAAAAAGTTATTCGTTGAAGGCTAGCACAGCCTCGATGACACGACGAATCTCAAAGTAGTCTTCTCTGCTTACTTGAGCCCTAGTAATTGCATTCACTACTTCTATGCAATCGGTCCCATAGCAGACCAAAATTAAACCATATTGTCGAGCTAGTGAGAGAGCCTCTCGGCAAGCTAGAGCCTCCACATGTTTTGGGCTAGGAACTTCAGTTACCTTCTTGCATACTCCTCCCACTATGGAACCAAATTCATCTCGTATCACTACCCCTATACCTCTAGTATAGCTCTCCAGATTAATATCACCATCACAATTAGCTTTTAACCAACTCGCACTCGGTGGAGTCTATGAGCGTTGAGTTCTCCTTAATCTCGGTGATTCCAACTTCATGACAGCCCCGTAGAAACGTACGTGTGCCTTGATTTGGAAAGCCAAAGTATTCAAGGACATCAACTTTGCTTACCACACTCTTATATTGTGTTCCTTCCACACAGACCATAATACGAACATCATTCCCCCAAGCTTTTCGTTAGACATAGTATCCACACATAAATCGAACCAATCTCGGATAGAACCTTGGTTGTTTAAGTTACTCACAACTGAAACCAAATCAGGAACCAACTTCATCAAATCTTTCACAAATGGACATTGATGTTGTAGATGTAGAATGGTGCAATTACAGAACACACACCCTCCCTCAATGTTGACACGTTTACTTTGTAATTGTGTGGTAATGGGCAGTACCTCTCTACAAACCTTCCTAAAGTGCACCTTGACCTTTCCCGGTACCTTAGCATCCCATAAAGATCTCCACATATGTTAATACTCGATATCGCTGCAGATATTAAATATTGAACAAGAAGATTAGATGTAAGGGAAACAACAATAGTTATATCGCTGGAGTTGTCTTTGGATTAATATCGCTATCGCTAGGTATCCACTTGATCTCGCTATCGCTCTATCGATTCATGAGTACTTGTCGTTGTCGCTTGTTTTTCTTTTAATATCGCTCCGTGATTACTCCCACCTAGATCGTTTCAGCTGCTAAGATCGACAACGGTTAAGGAGAGACGGGAGTGACCCGCCTTCAACCCTCTGATGCTTAAGTTAGAAACGGAATGTGAATTTAGTAGAGTAACGGCGAGATTGAGTATTGAATGCGTACCATTAATTTTGAGCTAACCGGCACATATAGGTGGTTGGGGCTTGGGTGTCTACCATTATTCGATGTGGGATCGGTGTGCATACCCTTTTACTGGAGTGTTCTCTAATCGGTGTTTTGCTTCATGCGTGTGCGTTGTCTTTACCGATATGGGAGTCCGGCTGGTCATCGAAGTTGGAGCTTCCTTGCCGGTGGATGTTGTTACGTTAGCGGTGAGATATAGTTGTAATTGGAATTAAGCCGTTAAGTATGCCCTAAGTGGGGTGATAAGTCAGGTATATGTTCAAGTCCCCCAACTCGCTCAACCAAGGGGATTAACCTTGGTTGGGGAGTTGTAAGAAATGATACCAGCGAAATCACCTATACGTACTTAATGGCGATATTACCTTGTTAGAGCCGGGTATCATACCATATAGTCCCCAACTCGGCGACCAAGGTTGTGATGCTTGGCGAGATGTGTACCTGTAAATGTGTAAACGAGCGGTATCTGATAGTTGGTTAGCGGCGAGATCGGTGAGTAGCTAATTAACCATTTTCCGAGATAGAACGAACAATGGTAACATAGTGTCTTCTCAATAGAGGCATGAATTCATATCGAGGTTCCCCCAAGTAACGATTTAACCCAGTAGGCCTGTTCCCAATGAGGTCCTTTCCGGCTGACTGACATATAAGAACTGGCCAGTGCCGGGGGGTGCAAATGAGTGGCTACATTGCACCGATCGAGGGAGTCGCCCGATGGCGTTTAAACACGCGGTCTTGCCCAAGCCGATAGCTGTTTTGCTCTATCGCGGGTAGCTCAAACCGTTGAGGGCGCTACGGTAGGGGGAACTCGTTTGAATTGGTAACCCTTAAGTCCCTAAGCCCGTTCCTCTTAGCGACTTTGTAGCACGTAGACCGGTAATGCATATAGAATATTTGTGATGAAGAGAGTATGTCAAGAGCGAGATAGTATTGTGGCAGGATCCAAGACGGCGGGATTTATATATCGGTGGTGGTGAAATATTTATTGAGCGGCGATATCATACTTTGACTGTGCTTTTTTAGCCGGTGTGGTAGGTGCAACTACTTATTGTGCTCATTAAATGCTGCCAAATCTTAGGTTGCCACATGTTGCCATAGGGTATCTCGGAGCACCCAAACATCCCGCCATAGCTATAAAGCGTGATCATTGCCTGTACCTTGAAGGTCGTGCTTGTTTGAAACTGTGAGTACCGGTTCTCGTTCCGGACTCTTCTATTTCTAGTGACGTCATACCAGACGCATGATCATCTGTTGAATCAACATGTCCTTTTCAACGGTTTCGATCTCACCGATCTTGTCGTATTTAAACTCTTGCCATGACTTCCTTCCCACACTTTCAGTTTCATCTAAACTCAGGTTTTTTTCTTTGAAGGAGAGAGAAAAGCTCATCTGTACTGCTGTGCCTCTGCGGTGCCATGATTTCTTCCTTGTCCTGTTCCGTCGCTACTTCTCTTCTTTTCGGCTATCTTTTTTATCAGGTAAACTTTGCCGCCGTTTGCTTTTTGACCTTTTGGCATAGTAGGTTTTGCTATTTTTCACTTTTGGAGCTTTTGGTTTGCGATTTCTAGGTTCTTTGGTTTGCTTTAATGTTGCTTTGTATTTTTGTAATTTTGTGATGTGGTTGTCGCCGGTTGCGTGGTTGGGAGTATCTTGCGGCGCCGGTAATGCTCTATAAGTTTTCTGGGCGTTTTTCTTTTTGTTGTTGGGCCATGTTATGTCCGGGCCTGGAACCAGTCCCCGGGTCCAAATACTGTCGTGTTGATGTGTGTCTAGGTGTGCGTAGTACTTGCTAAATATCGTCTTATTCTTGCCGCTAGGTTATCGGTGTTGGGGAGGTTGGGTATGTTACTTGGGAAGCCGCTTGCGGATAGAGGATTCGATATCGGTGAACCTTTAGGCTTGACCTTATCTGTGACTGTTTCGCAGGTGACATGGCTTCCTCTTCCCAACTCGCTGCTGATGTTGTTGAGGAGGTGATATCGGTGTCTAGTGGTTGTAATGTTGCCGGTGCCGATTTGCGGAGGCTAGGCTTGGACAGGCTGCTATTGTGGACTTTGAGTGATGGTCAAGAGGTTGACGAACCTTCAAAGTTTCTATTAGAAGCTGAGCTGGACAAAGTGAGGTCCGAGTTTCAGGTGGGTGAGGGCGTTTTGATTAAGCCCTTGGGGAAAAGTGAAACGTTCTCAAGGCCGCCCAAGGGTTACATTGCCTTGGATCGAGCCCAGATGCGCTATGGTATGCGTCTCCCACTGCACCCCTTCCATGAGTATGTCCTCATTTGTGTCTTCGTCGTATCCTTCGAGTCTCGGGCTTCGGTGCGTGATTTCCAATGGTATGACCGCTTTTGCTTCGTAGACTAGTGAGAACGGTGAGGCGCCTGTTGCTTCTGTTGGTGTCATCCATATTGACTATAGTATCTCATATAGGCATTCTGCCCACTTGTGGTTGTAATCTTCCATTCTTTTTTTTAGCCTGACCTTTATTTTCTTGTTTGTCGTTTCTACTTGTCTGTTTGTCTGAGGGTAGTATACTGATGCGATTACCAACCGAGTCCCCAGGCCACCTGTGAATTTCTTCATTTTGTCATTGTTGAATTGTTTCCCGTTGTCGGTGACTATTGTAAGTGGAGCCCTGTATCGGTAATATATGTCCTTCCAGAGGAAGTTGATTACTTTCTTTGTTGTGATGAGCACGAGCGGTCTCGCTTCGATGTATTTTGTGTGGTAGTCAATGCAGACAATGATGTATTTGAATTGGCAAGATGACGCTTATAATGGTCCGATGAGGTCGAGTCCCCACTGTGCAAACGGTATCGGGCTGACGATGGCAGACATTGGTGCTGCCGGGGCGTGTATCTTAGTAGTGTACTACGCGTACATCTAGCACTGGTTTACGATATCTCTCGCATCTTTCCTCATTCCTTTATAGTAGAAACCGTAGTGAAGGAGTTTGTGTATTATGCTGTTTTGTCCGCTATGGTTGCCATACTTGCAATCGTGAACGTCTTCTAGTATCTTGCGCCCTTTCGACTCCGTGACACATTTGAGCATAGGGAACCCCTTCTTGCTCATGTATAATTGGCCGTTATACATGCTGTAGAATGCCTCACATTGAGCGAGTTTCCTTGCTTCTATGCAATCCGCCGGTACCGTTCCGTCCACTAGATAATTGATTATGACCCTTCTCCATTCCTCCTCTTGTGCCGACGGTGTTGCTAGCGTGAGCGCAAATACTTCTTGGAAGTTTTTGGAGATGCTTGGCTTTTCTAGAGTTTCCACCATTAGGTGCCCTATTTTTGTGATCAATGGTGCTGTTGCTAGTCTTGCTAGGGCGTCAACCCTCTTGTTTTTGCTCCCTGGGGATGTGATTTATATTGTAAAAAGAGAATTTGCTTAAAAGTTCTTTTACGTACCCCAGGTATGCCGACATTTGTGCCCCTCTTGCCTCAAAGTCTCCGGTTACGTAATTTACCATTAATTGGGAGTCGCTGAATATGTTAACATCTTCGGCCCCCGTGTCGATGGTGAGCTGCAATCCGGCGATGAGAGCTTCGTATTCGGCCTCGTTGTTGGACGCTGGAAACATGAATCGTACGGCATACTCGGCGTAGGTTCTTCCACGGCCGGTTAGGATTGCTCCCGCTCTTATTGCGGCTATCGTTCATGATCTGTCTACATAGAAGTTCCAGTGGGATAGTTGTACCGGAGCCAATAGAGGTATGGGTGTCGTGGAGGGTGACGTGTAGGCTGTGGGTTGTGATTGGTCCTCTAATGCCGATGTAAGTTCTGCTATAAAGTCTGCTATCACTTGACCCTTTACCGCCCCTCTTGGTTGATACTTGATATCGAACTCGCTGAGTTCTATCGCCCATTTGGTTAGTCAACTTAAGTGGTATGGGCTCGCCAGCACTTGTCAGAGTGGTTGATCCATCAGAACATGGATGGCGTGTGATTGGAAGTATGGTCTTAAGCATCTTGCCGATACTATAAGGGCTAAGGCCAATTGTTCTAACACCGGGTACCTTGTCTCCGCTTTGTCCAGTCCCTTTCCTGGAAAAAACACTGGCATTTCCGTGTCCGCTTCTCGCCTAACGAGGGCAGAGCTAGCGGCAGTTACTGAAATAGCTAAGTAAATGTATAATATTTCACCGGGTATAGGAGCTGATAGGAATGGGATGTGGGCGAGATACTGTTTGATGCTAGCTAACGCTGCTTCGCACTCGTCAGTCCATTCCACAGTTTTTTTCTTCGTGACTCTTATTGCTTTGAATAACGGATTGCATTTATCGGTATAGCGCGAAATGAATCGAGCTAGTGATGCTAGTTTACTGGTCAGAGCTTGAAGTTCCTTTTTTGTTATCGGTCGTGTTGTGTTGAGGATGGCTTATACCTTCTCTGGGTTGGCCTCTATCCCCCTCCGATTCACCATGTATCCTAAGAACTTGGCCGCTGATACTCTGAAGATACATTTCGCCGGGTTGAGCCTCATCCCACTGCTAATGAGGATATCCAAAACTGCTTTTAGGTTTTTGACGTGGTTCTCTCGGCATCGGCTCTTGACTATTAGGTCGTCTACGTAAACTGCCACTGTATCGTTATCTAATGGGGCCAGTAGCTCCGTCATGAATCGTTGATATGTCATTCCAGCGTTCTTCATAACAGTATAATCCCGGTCTGTGATAAAACATGTCGCCTTAGCTTCTGCTGGGTTCATTTTGATTTGATTGTATCCGGAGTAACAATCCATTGTTGATAGGAGTTCGTGGCCGCTGGTGGCATCGGCGAGCTCGTCAATTCTTGGTAATAGGAAGGAGTCCTTCGGGCAGGCTTTGTTGATGTCGATGTAATCGACACACATCCTCCATTTATCGAGACCCATGCCAGGTAATGGACTTTCTTGATGAATCTGATATCGAGGAGCTTGGTCACTTCTTCCTGCATGGCGGCGTACTGTTCTTCGTTGTAAGCCCTTCATTTTTGTTTCTTGGGTACAATGTCGGGCGAGATTCCTAATTTGTGCAAAATGATATCCGTCGATATTCCTGGCATGTCAGCGTAAGACCATGCAAACACATCGCCAAACTCCCTGAGGATGTTAACAGGGGCAGTTTCGATTGTTGGATCTAGGTTGGTTCCTATTCTGATTGTCCGTTCAGGGTGCTCGTCCAATATTGAGATGAGTTTTTTTGACTCCTCACCAATGGGCCGAGCCATGAGTGATCCCTCTATTGGGTCATCTGGGGTTTCCGCTGACGGGTTGTTTGCAAGTAGACACACCTCCCATGATGGATAGTTGGCGTTTCCTTCCGAACCTGGTAATGTGGGAGTCGTCGCCCTAACGATGCATATACCGCTGGGCGTAGGGAATTTCATCGTCAGCATCTTCTGCGATATGATGGCGTTGATCCTGTGTAGCGTATTACGTCTGATAATGGCGTTATAGAATGATGGAGCATCCACTACTAGGAACTCAATGTGGGTTTCTGCGCTACGGCCCTCATGTCCTAAGGTGATTCTCAGATAGTCATTTCCTAACGGTTGGATTTGATCGCCGGAGAAGCTGACTAACGGGTGATGGTCCTTCTTGAGTTTGGATGGGAGTCGCTCGAGGGCTTCGTATGTGTGCCAAAATATGACATTGACGGAGGATCCCGTGTCTATGAGACATCTCCCGACGCTACATAGGTCGATGATGGCGTCGACTAGGAAAGGATAGTCCTCCGATACCATGGTTAATCCTGCTCCTCGGATTCATAAAACGTGATGGATCCCCATCCGGTCTTGGCTACTTTTGTTGGTCCTTGCCATAGGCTATATACTGCCCGCTTATTTCTTCGTTCTATCCTTGACATACCGCCTGTGATGGCGTTGATTCTCCTAATGCTTCCAATGTTTGCCACTACCGTCATTGGTGGATTGTTGCTTCCCGCCTTGAACTCCGTCAGGTTTCCTTTTTCTAGTTGCGCCTCTACTGGATTTTTCACGCCTTGGAATTTCTTTATATCGTGTAATTCGTTTTGATGGAAGTTACACCACTTTCCTGTATTTCTATAATATGTTACCCGATATGATTTCCTCAGTAACGTGAATAATTCGAGGTGAGCTGCCAGGATGTCGGCGTATTTAGCGTTTAACACGCTGAATATTGGTTGTGGTAGTGGTGCTACGTTGTTGTGGAGACGATCGCTCTTTTCATCCCGCGGTCGCTTTCAGTTGTAGTGTTCATGTCGTTATTATATCTTTGATTTCCTCCCGCTCTTCGACCGTTATGTTTCCAATCCCGCCGATCTTGTTTGCGGGATCCAGCTCTATACTTAAGCGATGTCGCCTGCACAAGCTATGGTACGGGAAGCGCGTCCTGTACATTGGTTATCGTAGTGTTAGTAAATGTGTTTACCTGCTGTGTCGATGTGGGGTTGGAGCCGAAAGTTTGCAACTTCAGTTGGGCGTGGGATGTCACTCGGTCGAGTAGGTCACCATAGGTAATTTCTGGTTTGTTGAGTTTCCACGTTAGCGACCCGAGTTGTAGTGCATTCCTGAGCATGCAAAAGGCCGAATCGTTGGTGATGCCCTGGCAATTGGCGATAGCGGTGTTCCATCGTGAGATGAACGCGAATAGTCCCTCTGAGGGTTCCTTCCAAATAGCCTGCAGCTGATTGTAAGTTAGCGAGCAATTAGCATATGTTATGTATCGCTTTAGGAAAGCTCTAATAAGTTCTGGAAAAGAAATTATAGATCTCGGAGGTAGGCTAAAGAGCCAGTTGAGTGCTTCGTCAGTGAGACTTTCCACGAATAAGTAACAATTGGTAGCGTCATCGTATCCTCTGCCGGTTGTCACAGAAACGAAGATGTCGATGTGGAGAGAGGGGTATGTTTTTCCCTTATATCGCTCAACCATGACTTTGGCCAGTGGGTGTCATCCTTGGCGCATAATATCGGTCGAAAATGGTTCAACACGTACTGTCGGGAGTGTGCGATCCAGATAACTCGCCTTGGGTTGTGATAACTGTAGTACCATTGCTTCGAGCCCGACGATCCTTGCCACCATACCTGTATCAACTCGATTTGTTGCTGGGGCGATCTCGCGTGGTGGGGGCGGTGGCGGCTGTGCCCAAACAGGCAGTGACGGGATGAGCGCGACATCATTTAATTCTAGCTCGAGGTTCCGTTGTAGTCTTTCCGGTCTCGGGGGTGACCTAACTCCTCGTAGATGATGAGGTCGTAACGGTGATAAGATGACCATTTCCTGTTGCCAGATTACTTCGTGGGGTTCCGTATATTCATAGTCAGTCGTTGACTCTGAATTGAGGCGGCGTTGCTCTGATGCCCTTAACTTTGCCTTGGATTGCATATATCGTTGATGCTCAAATTTGATACACGCATTTGCAACAATTAAATTAACACTTAACAATCAACAAAAAACGCGTAAGCAATTAAAACCCTTTTGTGTAGATGTAGCATTGATAAATAGGGATCGTTCTTAACCGGGGATTGAGGGTGCATGCATATTTACGCTATGGTTTGAAGGGGGGTTTGAAAAGGTTGTTTGTACTCTACGAAAATAAAGACTAAAACATGGCATAGCAAACACATCGAGAAATCCTAGGTTCTAACATGCTTCACTTATAGACAAGTAGAAAACAAATAAGAACAAAGAATCCTAAACATGCTTACTAGACCGAAAAATAAACCTAAGCTATTATTTACATGTGATCGACTCATCTAAACTTACCCTTGCTCCTTCGTAACCTGCAATCAAACAATGTCAATCGAAATCCTAACTTCTTAAATTCACATAACACATATTTACACGTACTTCTCGTGCTCGGGATTGCCCTATACACATACCATTGATCTAGACTCGGGATTGCCCTATATCTAAGCCAAAGCATTACGATTAGATAAACATGCATCATAGAACTTAAAGAAACTAGAACACATGGAAGACAATTGAAATCAAACAAGTATAGAAAACCGAAATAATAAAACCATTCCATAAACACAAGAGTTCATACAAAAAGGGGTTACAAGGTAAAGAGAAGTCGAGTTACACTTTTAATTCCTCGGGATTGCCCTATAGAGTTTCAAGATGTAGCCGACTCTACTTTGGTGGAGGTGACACTCGGGATTGCCCTATATGTCGATGGAGGCAGTTTTGTGGCGGTAGGATGGTGTAACCTTCTTCTTGTGTGTCGCCTTGAGTCTTTGGAGAGGGAGTAGTGTTTAGGCTGAGCTAAGGCGTCTAGAATGAGTGATGAATGAGAATGAGACTGAGCCCTTGTGTTTATAGGTGAAGAATTCCAACTTTCCTCTCCAAACTAGGTTTTCCTAGTGTACTCGGGTAGAATTGCCAGCCTGTCTTGAAACGTCTTTTCCGGGAGTTCTAGAGCTCATAAAATTCCGATTCTTGTTTCAGTGGAAAGCTTATTGAAAGGGCTGTAAAATCCATATAATGAACGCCATATTTGGAGTTGAATTGAATTTACTACGGATTTTAGAAGTTAAGTGACCTGACTACCCAGTTTTCTTCTTCTTCAAGGAAAAGGAAATCTTTATATCTTCAAATCTTGCATTCCTTATTCCCCAATACTTCTTGGTCGAATATACCATATTCTTGCACATATTTTGGCCCTCAAATAAGGTATTTATCTTCATGGAATATCCTCCCAAAATTCGTCCATTATATGCTCCATATATTCCGCCATATTTGCTCTTTCCTGGGTTGCGCAGGAGAAATGTCTTCATCTTCTAGTCCACCATTTTGGTATCCATTTGAATTTGGCATTTGGTTTCCAATTATTGAAACCATGTGGGAATGCATCTTCGTAACCATTTTGAAGACCATTTCTCGGACCATTTCTTCTCCGGAATTGAGAACTTCCTCCTTAATACGCTTTTAGCTCCAAAACTCCTCCTTTATTATTTTCTCCTTTATTTCTACCTAAAAACAACAAAGTAAGTAAGAAATGAAAGCACTAAGGTCAAAACAAAGCTAAATGTAAAGAGAAAGACGTTAAGAATCAAGCATAAAATGCGTAGATCAAAATTCCCGGGCTCTTTCTAGTTCGAGACACTTTTCCATGGCTACTTCGTATCAGTGCTCTATGTCGCTAATGTGCATGTCTTTGTTGCCGGCGTCATACCGGTCCTGCGTAACGCGCCGCTTCCCTGATCGTTGGATGAATTCAGGCTCTCCAATGTGCTCATTCGTGATCGGTGTTTGGTGGAGGAGTTCTCGCCTGGTGTCGGGTGTCATACCGATTGTCAGGCTGGTATCCATGCTCGTCGCTAGTTGTAAGCTTCATGGTTGGGAAAACAATTTCCAATGTGCAATTCTCACAGACGGCACCAATGTTAATACTCGATATCGCTGCAGATATTGCATATTGAACAAGAAGATTAGGTGTAAGGGAAACAACAGTAGCTATATCGCTGGAGTTGTCTTTGGATTGATATCGGTGTCTCTAGATATCCACTTGATCTCGCTGTCGCTCTATCCATTCATGAGTACTTGTCGTTGTCGCTTGTTTTGCTTTCAATATCGCTCCACGATTACTCCCACCTAGATCGTTCCCACTGCTAAGATCGACAACGGTTAAGGAGAGACGGGAGTGACCCGTCTTCAACCCTCTGATGCTTAAGTTAGAAACGGGATGTGAATGTAGTAGAGTAACAACGAGATTGAGTATTGAATGCGTACCATTAATGTTGAGCTAACAGGCACATATAGGTGGTTGGGGCTTGGGTGTCTACCATTTATTCGATGTGGGATCGGTGTGCATACCCTTTTACTGGAGTATTCTCTGATCGGTGTTTTTCTTCGTGCGTGCGCATTGTTTTTATCGATATGGGAGTCGGGCTAGTCATCGAAGTTGGAGCTTCCTTGCCGGTGGATGCTGTTACGTTAGCGGTGAGATATAGTTGTAATTGGAATTAAGCCGTTACGTACGCCCTAAGTGGGGTGATAATTCAGGTATATGTATAACATATTTTTGTTTCTATTAGGGTTGGAGGAACCTGCCAAGTTATGCTTAAAAGAAAAGAAAAGCTCATAAGCACTTCAAGTTGTAAAGTAACCTATCGGGTCATAATGCCAAACCATACGATCTAAGACTTGTCGACTACTCAGTGGGATAGCTAAGACTTTGTGACATCCCGATATTTTTATATAATTGTTAATATATACGTATAATTCGAGTTCGATTTTTTATCACGGTAAAATATTTTTACCATCGGTAAGTACTGAGGTGTCTCAGTTTGACTTTTTATCGAATTGTCCAATAACGTTTTGTGAAAATCTAAAATTTGTCAATTCGAGTTCGTGGACACGAGAATCGTTAGAATCGAAGTTAAGATGTAAAAGTTATTAACGACGAAAGTTTGTCGTAAATCATTTACCAAAGTTACCATATTTACAAATACTATATATAAAGGAGGAGTTTCCTTTTTGGGAACATCTTTTGGGTTGGGTGAGTTGACTCAGGTCGACTCTTCTCTGTCGAAGAGAGACAGAGAAGCGGCGGAGCTCCGGTAGCACCTCGTCGTCCGGCCACCTCCGGCCGAAAAATTTGTCGGTTCGACTGGGTTTCACTTCCACTACCGATTGATGGTCTTAATTCTGGCAATAGAGCATTGAGGAGAGAGAATCTAAGACAAGAAAAATCTAGGGTTTTGGGAGTTTTGGGATCGTCGTTGTCGCCGACGTGTTTTTCGACCGATTTCAGGTATGGATTGAGGTCATGAGAACCTTCTTATGTGTTGTTCAAGCTTGTTGTGTTTGATTTGTAGGTTTTAGCCGTTGAAATCGGAATCGATTTCGACGGATTATGTGATTTTGTTCGGTCTCCATCGTTGGCGGCGGAGTTGGTGTTATTTGGCGGCGGGGTTAGAGGGGTTAGAGGAGTTGTTGTTATTTGGCGGCGGGGTTAGAGGGGTTTTGCTCACCACCTTCGAGCTTCAAAATGGCCCGACGGTGGAGATTGGTGCTAGAAACAGATTCCGGCCAAAATGCTTTCGGGGCCAATTCTGACTAAACTAGCCAGAATTTGTCCAAGGTCATTTTGTTAATGTTGTTGGGATCAACGAGAGCTTTCCAGGGATGTATTATCTCCGCCACCAGTGGTGGCGCGTGGCCGGAATTGTCATCAGAAAATATTTTCTCAAAACGTCTCAAGTTTTATGTCGTTAGGTTCGTATCGGTGATACGAACACCATCGTGAGGTAAAAATTTCATTTGGACTTCGTCGTTCCAGTGGGTGGGCTGTGGTGACGAGGATCGTCATTAGTAGCGGTGTGGGCGACGGAGAAATTAGTTTTGTTGTTTAGCGTTACGATTATTTTGTCATAATAAGTTATCAGAATTTTTATTGACTGATTTAGATGATTTGAGTTTTGCATAGAATACTTCCTCGATTTATCTGATTATTTTATTATTTTATTCATTTTTGACGATTTCCGACAATGGTTGGGTCGTCACAAATGGTATCAGAGCGCGGTTCAATTCTCAAAATTCGCTTTCGTTGTGTCTCGTGTTAAACAGTTAGTTGTGAATATGAGTCTAGAAATGTGTGAAAATTGTATTATTTTATGATCGCCGTTAAGACGAAGAAACGGTGGTCTTGAACATGAAGTGGTTACGCATTTGCCGATGCGGGACATGCGGTACGCGGTTCTGTACTACTTGTTGTAGATATAGTTTGGTTATCAATATTCAGTTATCGATTATTTTATTTTAGATTTAATTTTCGATATATTATAGAATATTATATTGTTATATTGTGTTACAACATACGATATTCGAAAACACAAAAATTGAGATAATTATAATGTGGTAATCGAACGACAGCATGAGTTGTCAGACGAAATGGAAACGAGATATTACAACAATTAACGGAAATGAAAATGTATTATTTTATTATATTTGCGATTATTTGTACAATTAGTAGAATATACGAATTGACTTTACATATCGATGCAACTATATGATTGACTATTATCTTGACTTGATTAGAATCAAACGGGATTCATCGAGAAATTATTGAAACTGTACGATACGACTATGACTGTAAACGAGAATTATCGAACGAGAATTGAAAGTTGACTGAATTATATATACGATGATACGAGATATGATTATATTGATATATATGGCCATATAGGTTGCCACAGATTGGTAGGGCCGCCAGGCTGCGACTTGGTTGAAAATCCTGGTTGGGGCCCATTTATGGGCGATAGTTAAGTAGAGATTGTGTCTCACTAGGGTGAAGAGACCTAAAACCATATCAGATGGTGTCCTCCATATCTCAAACTCGAGGGGTGTTCTCGATTTCCTCAACTCGAGAAATATACATATATATGTAGATTGCCATCCTGGGAGATGATGACATATAATGATACGACCATCCATAGATGGGGTGTCCTCGATTTCCTTAACTCGAGGTGACTCATATTATATCTGATTATATAAATCCATCTTCGGATGGGGTGTTCTCAATTTTCTTAATTCTAGATTATTGTTATATTTGATGAGATGAGATTATTATATTACGGTTGTGGACAGGGTGTTCTCGATTTCCTTAATTCGAGAGTGTATTATATATGATGATTCGAAACGTAAAACGATAAACTTCAAACGTTAAATGTGTTATCGAGATTTGAGAATGTTATATATATGAGCTTGAGAGATGGGCTTTGAGATTTGTTATTTGAGCTCACGAATTGAGAATTACGATATGACTTGATTGTGATAATTGTCCATGCGACGGACATGATGATATTATATTCGCTCACGAGATGAGCATATAAACGTGAAATGATTTAAAATTGATATTTACTCATGTGACGAGTATGATTATATAATTGAACTCATTTGATAAGTATGATTTATGATATGATTTGATCTCGTAAAACATGTACGAGGGAATTGTATTATTATGTTCTGTATTTATGCGGTAATTCGATTGAAAATTTGAAACAATGATTTAGAGATTTTATTGCAATGATATTGAGGATATATCGATTGAGATTATTGTTACGGATTATTCCGTTTGAGTTATTTTCAGCATTTGATATTTTTCTCTATATGAGCTGTTGAATTTGATTATACATGAGATATTGATATGTGTTAGTGGAGAAATCCCGACGAGCAATGGTGACTTGTGTTATAGGTTGAAAATTTTATTGTGATTATACAAGTGTGTTTCGACATTTGCAGATTTTTGAGTTTCCTACTAATAGAGGAGACTCTGTTCATTTTTCTGCATAAATTTTCTACGATTTTAGTTTTGTAATTTCAAGGGCGAAATTATTTTAACGGGGGTAGATTGTGACATCCCGATATTTTTATATAATTGTTAGTATTTACGTATAATTCGATTTAGATTTGTTATCGCAGTAAAATATTTTTACCATCGGTAAGTACCGAGGTGTCTCGGTTTGACTTTTTATCGAATTGTCGAAGTCAATTGAATTTTTTGTGAAAATCATAAAATTTGTCGATACGAGTTTGTGGTTGTGAGAATCGTAGGAATCAGAGTTACAATGTAAAAATTATTAACGACGGAAGTTTGTCGTAATTTATTTACCGAAGTTACCATATTTGGTACTAGTATATACAGGAGGAGTTTCCATTTTGGGAAGATATTTTGGGTTGGGTGAGTTGACTCGGGTCAACTCTTCTCTGCCGAAGAGAGAGAAGCGGCGGAGCTCCGGTGGCACCCTGCCGTCCGGCCACCTCCGGCCGAGAAAATTTGTTGGGTTTCACTTCCTCTACCGATTGATGGTCTTAATTCCGGCGATGGATCACCGATGAGAGAAAATCGAAGAGAGGAAAAAGCTAGGGTTTTGGGTGTTTCGGGCTTGCCTTCGCCGACATGTTAAACTGTCGATTTCAGGTATGGATTGAGGTCATGAGATCCTCCTTATGTGTTTTCGAGCTTGTTTTGTTTGATTTGCAGGTTTTAGTTGTCGAAATCGGAATTGATTTCGATGGATTATATGATTTCGTTCAGTTTCTGTCGTCGGCAGCGTCGCTGGTGTTTTTCGATGGCAGGGTGAGAGGGGTTTTGCTCCCCACCTTGTCGGGAGTCGATTGGAACCACCTTCGAGTTCTAAAACGGCTCGACGGTGGAGATCGGTGCCGGAAACCGATTCCGGCCAAAATGCTTTCGGGGCCAATTCTGGCCAAACTAGCCGGAAGTTGCCCTAGGTTGTTTTGTTAATGTTGTTGGGCTCAACAAGAGCTTTCCAGGGATGTATTAATTTCCGCCACCGACGGTGGTGGCGAGTGGCCAGAATTTTTACTGGAAAATATTTTTCTCGAAATGTGTCAAGTTATATGTTATTGGGTTTGTATCGCCGATACAAACACCATCGTGAGGTAAAAAATGTCATTTAGGCATCGCCGTCCCAATAGGTGGGCGGTGGCGGTGAGGCTCGTTACCAGCTGCAGTGCTTGTGATGAAGAAATTAGTTTTGTTGTTTAGCGTTACGATTATTTTGTAGTAACGAGTTGTTAGAATTGTCATCGACTGATTTAGTCGATTTGAGTTTCGCATCAAGTACTTCCTCGATTTATTTGATTATTTGATTATTTTATTCATTTTTGACGATTTTTGACAAGGGTTGGGTCGTCACAGACTTGAGCAGCCTCCACTGGTATGAAACACCTCTTCACCTTATCTTCCGCTCACCCCCCCCCCCCCCCCCCCCCCCCGCCCTCCACGGAGTATTAGATCCGAGACCTTGTCCACCGAAGCTAAGTCGGGTAGAGGAAAATCTTGTGGCTAAAACAAATTTTTCTCCGGTAGCCAAGGATTGTCCAACACCCTAATATATTCACCATCTCCAATTTGCCAACGAACCCCTTTGGATAACATATCCTTAGAGGCAAAAAAATACTCCTTCAACATGTTGAGGGGCTCTTCATCAGTTCACACTTCCAAAAATCAGTACTATCCTAGTAGTGATTTTTGACAAGGGTTAGGTCATCACAGACTTGAGTAGCCTCCACTGGTATGAAACACCTCTTCACCTTATCTTCCTCCCCCCGCCCTCCATAGAGTATTAGATCCGAGACCTTGTCCACCGAAGCTAAGTCGGGTAGAGGAAAAGCTTGTGGTTAAAACAATTTTTTCTCCGGTAGCCAAGAATTGTCCAACACCCTAATAGATTGACCATCCCCAATTTTCCAACGAACCCCTTTGGATAACATATCCTTAGAGGCAAAAATACTCCTCCAACATGCTGAGGGGATCTTCATTAGTTCACACGTCCAAAATCACTACTAGGATAGTACCTAGAACTCAACAACTTCGCAATAAGAGAGTTCGGGAATGGATTAACCTTTTCTTTGCCAGTAGAGCTAAGTTAAGCGTATAGAGATCCTTAAACCTCATGCCCCCCCCCCTCTTTCGGTAAACACAATTGTTCCCATGACAACCAATGTATCTTTCTCTTGTCATCTTTGCTTCCCCACCAAAACTTCACGCACATTTTCTGTAAAAAAAATCACAAAACTTCCTTGGGAGCAGAAATCGGTTCATTGTGTATATATGTAGTTCTAGAGCTACCACTCGAATAAGCAATTCTTTCCCATCACCACTCAATAGATTGTCCCGCCAACCCTCTAATTTTTTTTCCTTAACCTTTCATTTAAGAAAACAAAAGTTGACGTTCTCTTCCTTCCCAAGTAAGTTGGCAACCCAAGATACTTTTCATGTTTAGGGACAATGTCAACCCCTAATCTCCCAGCAATTTGTTCCTGTAGTAATTCCAGAGTCTTCTTGCAAAAAACAATACTATTATTCTCAAAATTTACCTTCTGGCCTGATGGCTGCTTATCACTTCTTGTATATGCTCACACTCATCCTATGTGGCTTGTCCAGACAACAAGCTGTCGTCGGATAAAAGCAAGTGATGAATGACCGGTGCTGCAGGAGCAATTTTGATACCCCATAAAGCACTTCCTCATGTTTCTTGCAAAGCAGCGCAGAGAAAACCTCTGCACATAGAATGAATAAATAAGGTGATAAGGGGTCTTCTTGTCTGAGACCCCTTGAGGGTGAGATATACCCCTTCGACTCATCATTCACAAAGAAAGAGTATCTCATCGTAGTTACACACTGCATCACCATCTTAATCCAAGGATTCTTAAACTCTTGTCTTTTCATAACAGCCTCCAAAAAACACCACTTCAGTATGTCGTAGGCCTTGCTCATGTCAAGTTTTAAGGCGTCATTGGCTTCGTGCTAGACTGCCAATTATGGATAAAGTGTGATACATCTTTCGCAATCAATGTATTATCTGTGATCAACCTACCTGGAATAAAAGCACTCTGATATGGAGAAATAATTTCAGTGAGCATAGGTTTGAGTCAATTAGCTATTGCCTTGGAGCATATTTTATAGAGAACATTACACAGGGAAAAAGGTCACAACTCTGTCATCTTTGATGGATTGGAAAGTTTTGGAATTAAGCACACATGGGTGTAGTTCACTTCCCCTAGTAACACCCCCGAATGTAAGAAATTCTGAGCTGCTTGAACAACATCACCGCTTACAACATCCCAGTATTTCTTATAAAACAGTGGATGCATCTCAACTGGTTCTGGAGACATAGTCAAGCATGGGCGGATCTAGGATTTGAATACGGGGTGGGCAGTAATGTGCGCGCAGCGCAAAAAAAAATTCAAGGTAGCTTTGAGAAGCAAGACACTTGCTCTTCAAAGCGTTTTCTATTTGCACACCACTACTATAGGCAAAACATACTTACGTAGATGCTAACTAGAATTTCAAATCAAATTTCTTTGCAAAATGAGTAGATGCTATATCAACAAATAGGTAACTAAACTCTCTTCTGCTACTACATGAATAAAACAAAACTTAGACTCACAATAAACAGTAAAGAAGAGATGGGATATGATGTTAAGCCATTCAACTATTGTTTCTATGAGAAATTGCCAAGAAAAGTCGAAGATTAGAGAAGCAAGATCAAACCTCATGGAACAGCAACGACATGCACAACAATGGAGGAGGAACACTAATGTTAGAGAGAGAGAGAACTTGCAATGGATAAAGGCAGGGTTGTGAGGATTGGTCGGGATTGGGCAACGTCTCTAGCTAGAAAAGTTGCAAGGAAAACGTTGTGGATGAGATGCAAGTCGCAAGAGTTTCTATACTAATTATTATTATTTTTAATTAACTCAAAATATAGGGTGGGCTGCAGCCCATCCTGCCCTGTGGCTGCATCCGTCCCTGTAGTCAGGTACATCTGAAACAAGGCGACGGAGAGCAAGGCTTTCCAACTCCACAACCTCTCCTTCTCCATCCCCATATCCCATCAGTACTGCTAGTCTCTTCCGAATCTTCTTCATTTCCCTACGTTGATGTTCGAAGATTGCACGCTGCCATGCTGATAGAGTAATACGTGTTGCCCTTACCTTTTCTACTGCTGAAAATAATGGTCTGCTGAGGACCCTCTCCGACCAGCCTACTTTAACTGCCCCTTCACAGGCTTCATGTTGAGTCCAGAAGCTTTCAAATTGAAAGCGACCTCTTCTACGTTGAACTGGTGGCGGCTCTACATCATAAACTCCCAATAACAATGGTACATGATCCCCATGAATCGGTTCAAGTACCCTCACTCTTGCAGTTGGGAATAACTCCATCCAGGTAAGAGTTACAACCGCTCTATCCAATTGTTCATGAATCCCTCTCCCCTGCCATGTAAACGGTGACCCTTAAAAGCCTGGATCTCCTAGATCACAATAACTCAGAGCACTTCAGAACGCCTGCATTTGACCATCCAGTCTGCTTCCATTTCCTGTCTTTTCCTCCAAGGAAACTACCTCATTACAATCTCATATTATCACACATGGCAGAGAAGACTCATCAGCAAACTCACGCAACCATGAACGATGGAGCTCTGACGTCACAGGGTTACTGTAAAAGTCGGTAAGTCTCCATCTTGCCCTAGTTGCACTGTTCGTACAAATCTCGACTTCGATATGGTTTTTAGATTTTATTTTGAAATCAACCCGCACGTCGTTCTTCCACATCATAGCCAAACCCCCCGATTGACCCAGCCCTCCATCTCACCCCGTGCTCCACACCACTCCCAGTTCAGATACCCTAGCTTTAATCGCGAGCTATTCATATAATCTCAATCTGACATTTTATCGGCATCTTGTCGTTCGGAGCCAGGGGAGCTGATGGAGCTACAGTTTCGACTCCAGGAGTTGCTGGAGGAGGTTTCAGGAGATTTCATGCGACCCCGCGTATTTGCGTGGTGTGCTCTTGCATTGTTTGAGTGGACGTAGGATGATTCGATGAGGTGGTGTATTGACTACCGAAAGCCTGATTCGCTTCAGAGGAGAGTGAGTATCCTCCGCTTCGGATTGACGATTGGTTTAGTTAGCTCGCGAGAGCTTCAGTCTCTCCAAAGATTGATTTCAGGTCCGGATACCATCAGTTGAGGATCAATGAGTCAGATGTGGTCTGGACAGTTTTCGGATCTCGGTGCGGGCATCAGGAGTTCTTGGTCATGCCTTTGGTTGACCAATGCCCCGTAGATCTTGTGGACTTGATGGACCGAGTGTTCAGACGATTCTGGACGAGTTTACGGTCATGTTCATCGGCAACATCCTGATGTACTTCCGGAGTGTGGGCCAGTACCTGAAGCAATTGCGAGCGGATTTGCGGACTTCGCGAGGTGATCAGTTGTTTGTGAAGTTCAGCTAGTGTGAATTTTGGTTGATTAGCGTGAAGATTTTGAGCTGTGTGATGTTATCTGGGAGATTGGCGTAGATCCTGACCAGATAGAAGCCATGTTGATTTGGAGTTGATCTACCATTGTACCAGAGATCAGGGGTCTCTTGGGTTTAGCATGCTACTATTGGTGTTTTGTGCAGGATTTTCCCGGATTACCACTTCACTTTCTGGATTGACGAAGAATGCGTCAAGTTCGAGTGGTTCGATGCACGCGAGGAGAGTTACTTACTCCTGAAGGATGGTTGATCATTGTACCAGTTTTGACCTTACCTGACGATCGTGGTGAGTTCGTGGGTTATGGCGATGCATCGAGGTACATATTAGTAGATGCCGCCCTTAAATGCATGCCAGCAATTAACATGAAAAAGTGTGTGCGAGTATATGTAGACACATTAAGGGTTAGAGCACACGTTTAACATGTAAGCCAGAAAAATGAAAAACTGAAGTGCTGAGGATGATGGAAACACAACTACAGACAGAAGCACAAAGGCCTAGGAAAAAACATGGTATATCACACCTCTGAAGAAGCACGATATACTGTTCACCAACTGTTGACATTCTCACCTTAAAAAACAAAAAGAATGTGGACATAAATAGTAAAGACAAATGACATGAGCCAACAAAAATGAGGACTTCAAAAGCCTAAACTATACTGTTAGCATTTGAAACTTAGGCCTTCAAACACATCAGTTTTGTATCATGCAGTCCTCGTTCTTAAGTTGATAGAGTATTCAACAGAATGGTCGTTCTTCTCGTTTACTACTACCTAGACGGCAATCAAATTCTTATTATGCCCATACAATTTGCTGAAAAACCCAACATAGTTATTTCAAGTAGCAAGCACCCAGCAATTTCTTGATCGAGCTCAAGAACAAATTTGATTATGAGATCCAAATGACTACTGGTGCTACTCATTTGCCTACCGATCTTGATTCAGAGTGCCATGTCTTCTGATTGTCCAACACAGAACCACTGCACAACTAGGTCTTAAATCTACTCAGGTCAATTCACAAGTGAAAGGAGGTGGAAGAACTCAGAAGTAAAATTGAAGAATAACTTTGGGCATAAGAGTAATGTAGCCTCTATTATTGAGTTGCCAATGGAAGGATGATCCATATTGAAAAACACTAACAAGAGCATCGATGTCATGTTTGATAATATCCAATATAAATATATATATAGTTCCTAAAGAACAGAGTCCAACAAACACACATACATGCTCCAAAATAAACACACTAATACATCGAGACTTGAAACATACAGAAAATTAAACAGTGTACATGAGTACATGAATCACAAGAGACCTAGTGCAAAGTTTTCCAGGATGAATGGACTTTAATTGATCCTAGGCTATCTTTCTACCCCTAATCACAGGTGACTCTGCAAGGTTTTCCAGGTTCAACATGCTTCAAGTGTTCCTGGACAACACTAACGGCATATGGTTCTTCTTCTAGAAAAGCCTGCCAAGCATAAACATCAACATAAAAACCATAATATAATAGATTACCAAACTTTGGATGGATCTGACACTGAATCCACAAGAGATAGCTTCAAGAGGTAAAAATGGAACTGTACAGATCGAATCAATACATTCAATAGAACTGTAATAATACCTTAACAGCAGCACAAACAACCTTTTTTGCTTCTCCTTCATAATCAATCTTACAACGCTGAGAAAATGGATATTACAAAATTAACCGTAAGCAAGAAAAGTAATTAATAAGCCCAACCAAAAACAAAAAACAAAAAAAACAAAAAACTAGATTTGGAGATTAGCTCGTCCAAAAACATTTCAGGCCCTCCACCCGTATCACACAACACCATAACTCATCAACCACAGAAAAAAGCTAATTATAGGCAAATAATTCCTGGAAATAAAGATAAACTTGTTCTTAATTGAAAGACTACTAATCGTGGAGCTATTGATGAGGATTTAAAGAGCAGGATGAAACTATTGATGATAATAAAGAGGAGAAACTAGGACATGACAAACAAAGATTACTGTAAAATGTAAGCAAGAACTAAGGCGAATTATCTTTACTTACCACACACCACTCTCCAAGAGTTTCGGCACTGGGAACTGTCAGTAATTTAACCTTAAACCGCTTGCACAGCGCTGTTATATAATCATAATGAACCGTGTCACAGTCATCAGCTAAAACACAAAACTCTGCGGCACGATCGTAAATGGCATCGGAAATATCCACCAGTCCTCTTATGAGGACTTCATGAGCCAATGAACTTCTGAGCACAAGTTTCAATGCTATCTTCAAGTCAACAACCTCAGCTAGAGCTGAAGCAGAAGCAATCCCAATTTCGTCTCTGCAAAAAAAATTAAGATGAAGTGAGTTAAGACTAGACATATGAATGCAAGCAATATATCAACCAGAAGGGAACTTACTGCACATGGACAGAACTATCATTGCCCTTATTTCTTTCTTTTTCTCTCCAGTCAGTCTCGACATAATCATATTCTCTGATTCAAAAAAATTAAATTATATAGGGTGGGATAGAAACTTATTACCGTTGGAAATTATATAAGATTAAAAAAAACATAAAAGATAATGAAGGAACGTACGGCTTGAAGTGGCAGTCAACAGGCTTTTTGTGGTCAATTGGGCCGGCAATCTCTTCTTTGTCAATATCTTTACAATCACTGATTCATAAGACAATCAAACAATCCTGAGATATGTTCAAATATACATTGAGATGAAAAACTAAAAGGGAAGGGGCTTACAGTGTGAAGCAATGCTCGAGATATGGACCGTACTCAAAAGGCACCTCATATATATTTGAACATCCAACCTTGATTTCCATTGTCGCTTGTCCCACAAGCTGAATTCTGGTGAGTTTAAGAAACCAAGCAGCTCCTCGGAGAGAGCCAAACTCGATGAGACAAAAGTTCTGATCACCCAGATGAACCGTACTAAGTGAGCGAAATCGTGTAGCATTTGGACTGACACGTTTTTGGACCACATAGTCCGGTAAAATGGCACGTGACATCAAAGTACAGGTAACAAAATGACCTTCATCAGCAGTTTGGTGCCTTGTAAAAGAGAGTTCCATAATTTCCACCCTGTGTGATAAGCCGTAGACAGTGTCGTTTGCATATATGGCCGATCCTATAAAACTATAGCAATCTGGGTCCTCAACTTTGACTTGAAGCCATACATCTTTGTTTACATCATACGCCCATAGTTTATACTCAACATCTGTAGACAAGGGTAGAGGCAGATTAGTTGGGGGGGGGGGGGGGGGGGTATTTAAATTTCTTTCCATCACAAATAGAATCAAATAAATGAGAAAAGCTGCTAAACCTATCATGTCGAATATAAATTTTATTCTCAATTACAAAGACCTCGATCAGTCGATAGTAGATGTCAGCCAGTTAAAAGCCGATAATACTAATTAGATCATAGTAATGTGCTTTTTCTTTTTGCTAGTTTTCTTTCAAATGGAAAACTGAAGTAGCTTAAACTACTAATGCCAGGAGAAGAGTAAATTATGGTGGTCTATTATTTGACGAAAACATGCAAGAATAAAAAAAAAGCTTTAAAATATAACTCTTGAAGAGAAAAATTTATCAAAAGAAAGTAATAATTATCTTTTAGATTAATTGATATATTGAGAGAGTATGGATTACCATGGTAGGGCAAGTTTTCATTGATGAACAATACAATTATATGTGAGATATATAAACTAAAACAATGTCAGATTTCTAGGTAGAACAAGTGCCTTACCTTTCCCTGATCTAGGTCCGCGGCTGTCTGTAGCGTGAAGGTAACAGATATTATATAAAATGAGTCCACAAGCAACAGCATAACCCTTTATGTTGATTTCTGGACGATCCAGAGCATAAGGAAAAGGTTTCAGAGGCTCCCAAGAACGATTTTGGAGATCATATCGTTCGAAAGAAGGTTCTTTAGTTTTAATGGAGTAGTAGGGTTGCACAATAGAATAAATTTTCCCATATGCAGATACAAGAGTGGCATTGCATTTGGGATTGGGGGGCTTGATTACATTCCATTCCAAGGTGTTGACATTAAAGTGGTATCCAGTTAAGGATTCCGGATGGGGCGGGTGTTGAGAAGTAATATGTGGAAGTAGACATAACTGACTACCCAAGGAACAACTAGACCAGCCTACCGGATGGTCCATGTGCTCTTGTAAGAACTTTGCTAAAGGTTCATGTAGTGGACGAGGACTGGAGTTTCCAACATCCTCCAATTTGACTTCAAACAAGGAACCCAACATGGGGGATTCACCGGCAGTAGCCAACATAACGAAAACGGACTGCTTTCTCATTATCGCTGCTGAAACAACACAGATAGAGAGGCGTGAGTGAGTGAGTGTTATGTTCAGATGAAAACCATCAATGAACTTGCTCAACAAACTACTACTTCTACTGTAAAAACCAACAAACTATGAATCATATGATTACATTCGTTGAGAAAGCAACCCAGAATTTCTATACATACTCTCGACTGATTCTATTGTACCCAGAAGCGTAACAATAATCGGTTAAATTTTGCAATCGAATCATACAAAAAGCATACCTGGGTGAGTCGACACGCACGCACGAGGTGAGATCTATTTGGTTTGGGTATGAAATTAGGTTTCTGGTTTTGTTTGCTCGATGCTCTCCTTACGCGGCGACTTTATACTTGTCATACTTTTCTTTAATGATACATCAACTTTTACTATTTTATAAGTTTGATATCTAAACTCTCAAAACAATCGATTAGATACATAAACTCTTAAAACAATATCAGAGCGTGACACACACACACATATATATATCCATTTTTTCATCCAATTTGCTGATGAAGCATATTTTTTTATATTCAAAATCAGAGAAAAAGACGATATTGTCCCCTCCCCTCTCTCTCTTTCTTCATATCGCAACAATATCAGAGTCCGACAATGCAGTCGTCGCTCCTCTGCCTCGGCATCTCGGCTTCTTACCGTCCTTGTCGCCTCCCAAGCCTCCTCGAACATCGAGAACGCACACGTCCTCGCTATGTCCCAACATCGTCGCTCACCAAGGAAACTAAAAAATCAAAAGGCGAGGAACTTTGACCTAAATTGTGAACAAGAGCAAAACCTATAATTGAGGACCGGATGCTCAGTGAAATAATGGGGCTATTTAGTTGCAGAGGTGTAGGTTGGGAGATGGCAGTCGATCACTGTGAGGGTGCAATAATCCCAAATGCTTAGGTATTAAAGTGAAACGTGTCGTATGGAGGGGGTGTTCATTTAACGATATTATGTTTTTGGTCGTCTATTGCGCGACACGTGGTATAAGTGGATCTGTTAGTTCATATTTCTGTTATGTACCGTTGTATATAAACCCTCTTTGCACAGTAATGAATCATCGAATGTTTTGCCAAACTCTTATTTTTCCTTCTCAATTTTATTCTTATCTTGTCCTCTAGTTTAGAAACCCTAGTTCGCTGCAAAATTGGTATCTAGAGCCATAATTCTGGACCATGAGTGGCCCGCCATCGTCGCCATCTGTGACGGCCTCGACGTTGTTTCCGATACAGGAAGGGAATCATTTGCAGTTTGACCTTCAGCTGCATAAAGAGGATACTCGTGAGCGCTTCAAGGAGTCACAAGAATCGATGTGTACAATGATGGAAGAGCTCAGGCAGATTTGTCTGCAGAATATGGTGGTTCCAGATTGTGTTTCCACTCAAGGGAATAGATCTATTCGAGGAAACCCACAGAGAAGTAGATCTATACCCCTGCAGTTCACACCACCTGGTTTTGGTAATATTTTCCCTGGTCACTCACTTGGTATGGTTGCATTACTATTGTATTCTCAATATATGATTGGTGCTATGAATGTTGAGGCTAGTACTATTACGGGAAATATTCACCAAGAGCATAACAGATCTAAACTGTCTCACAGTGATGTGATTGATTTTGGGATATAATCCTGGATTTGAGGTCTCTTTCCACATGTACTCACAGTAGATGGAAAATCCAATGTTTTCCTCTCCTTTGAGGTCACAAGCTTTATCATTTGTTCCACAGACCTTTAAACAGCAACAAACTCCTTAGTTTAGAGCTCCTCCTGTATATTCCACACAAACCACCACCTATCATCACCCCAATCGACAACAGCAAACACTTGCATATAGACCACTTAATGGAGTTTCCAACCTCTAACTGTTTGGTCGATATGGTCAAGTGTTTTAACAACATAATAGAAAAGTCATCCAACAAATTTAATCAATGTGTGTGTCGATTTTGCTTAATTCTTTTGTTAATTTTCTTATGAGTGTATTATATATGTTTTCTTTAGTTTCTATTTAGCTATCAAAATTGTCTCGTTATTGATTTTAATCAGAGTCCAAAAATTAAAAACTAGTTAGATATAGGCTTGGGACTTGGGCCCGAAATACCAAACTGAATCCGTTTGGTCCGAAAGAAACGGATATGGACTGATTTTGGTTCGAAACCGAATTTGCCCGAAACCGAAGTTTTTATTCGGTACGGTTTCGGTTCCCTGCTAATCTCAAACCGATTAATACAGAAAACCGAAATACCACGTGTTGACTATCTAGGGGTGTTCTATTTATCTTATCGTAGACCTTCTTGCATCCTATCTTCCACACACACATAAATATATGCAAAATTTTATCCTAATTTTCATTCATCAGACCAAACCAAAGTACCAAACCCTCAAGCTCTCCGTCTCTATTTGGATTTGAAAAACAAAACCCTCACCGATCTCCTCTCGATCTCATCTCTCTATATCAAACACCGATCTTCTTCTCTCTCAATAGCCCTCAGTCCCTCACAACCTCTCCCTGATCTTCGATCTAATCTCCATCTCATCTCCGATCTCGTCTCTTTGTAGTCTGTATTAAACACCGATCTCTCCTCTTCGATCAAGTCACCGATCTCTCAGTTCTATTACGAAGAGGTCAGGGTATCCTTCCTCGACAATACCGAGGTCACCGATCGGATTGTCACCATCTTCCAGAACTTTCAAAAAGTCGATCCTTTAAGGGTACTCTCTTTCTCTCTCTCTCTTTCTCTGAAATTTAATTTTTCTATGACTTATTCTATCCTTGTTCATAATTTGAGTTAGTCGGTTAGTTAATTTAGATTTGTAATCTGTTTTGCAAGACTGAAATGATGTTTACTTGTTTAGTGTTCTGCTTTGGTTGTACTTAATGATTGTACTTTTTGCTAGGGTTAATCTGTTCGAATTCTGACCCATAGATCTTTGGAGAAGGTGCATCGCACACACGTTTGGATCTATAGCTGGAGGTTACGTTTGGATATGAAGGTGTGTCGATCAATATTAAAATGAAGTGACTGATGTTGAAATGATTCTTGTTTTGAACTGAAAATGGAATTGAGTTGCATGTTGTGATGGAATTGAACTGAAATGGTTAACTAATTAGGTATAGCTTGGTATATTGGATTAACCATACACCCGGCCAGGCATGCATGAGGCTGCCATTGCACACCAATTGTCCTCTGCTCCCGTACCAAGCTTAGTTTTTTCTTAAAATGAACTGAAATTGTTGGTTTTAATTTAATTGAGTTGTATGTTGTGATGGAATTGAACTGAAAAGGTTGTATACTGATCCTAGTTGGTGTTGAGTGTTGCGAGACATGAATAATAGGCCTTGCATTTGATGAAGAAGTAGGTTGTGAAGAAATTCAGCTGGCCTGAAGGTACACTGTCGAACACTGCTATATATATTAATAGGCTAAAGTGCCTTTTTTTACAGTCAAGATGTGTACATTTAGCTATAGTTCTCTCTGTTTCAGAACTTTGAATAATCTCTAATGTCAATTTTTTTTAGGATTCATGGTGGTTGACTTGTAGAGTTGTTGTTGTCTTGCTAGTTTTGGTTAGTGATTGACGCGGAGATTTTCAGACTTGTTTTGAGCTATGGCGAAACTCAATGTAAGTATCTAGTCTACAGATATAATAATTATGGCATGTATGTGGATTGTGGTATAAATATTTGTGGCATAAGCATAACTTGAATGATGATGAAGCTTAAGTAAAGAAGTGCATAACTTGTAGATACTAGCTTAGTGACTTTAGTCTGAAATCATGATCTATTGATTCTATTGTTACTATCAAGCTTCATGCTTATTAGTTTTGCCCATTTTTGGGATATGATTGATATCTAGGTGGGAAGCTTGTGTATCAGACCACCAAGAAGAGAGCAAGTGGACCCAAGTGTCCTGTAACTGGAAAGAGAATCCAAGGGTATGTTAATGGGTTAGACTTTAGAGCTATAGTGGAACCAATTTTGTGATAGCATTTAGTTTATAGGCAATAGACTAAGGTTTTGCTAATCTGTTATTGCATTTAGTCTTAGTAACCTACTGACTTGTTTTTTTTTTGTACAGGTAGGACTATCACAAGCTAGGAGACTATGACTATGATCAGTGTAAGTTTTTGCATGTGAAGTGACATAATTAATGTATTTTATTGTGTAACATATGATCTGCAATTTGTAATTTTAGGTTGTTAACTAGTTTTCATTTTTGTCTACAGTTTAAAACGCGTAAGAAAAAAGGAGGAGTCCCTGGAACGAGTAAGGTTCATGCTCCAAGTGGGAATGCTTCGTCAATTGGAACCACTCCTTCAGCTTCAATAGCTGAAGTTGAGGCTGCTGCATCAGGGGTTGTTGCATCTGTTGTAAGTCCAGATTCTTTCAAATCTAAGAAACATAGTTTGGTGTGAGATTATTTCATAAAGTATAAGGTTGTTAGGGTTGTTAAGTGTAAAGGAAAACTTGATCAAGAAATATCTGAAAGGAGAGCTAAATGCAAATATTTTCCTAAGGGTAGTTTAGGAGATTAGGCTATGAATAGTACAAAGAATGGGACTGGAGGGATGAATAAACACATAAAAGAGAGGTGTTGGAATTATAAGGGAAGACAAAATGTTGATAAAAAACATAAGACTTTGGTTGGGGATAAAAGTAAAGGTAATAAGCTGAAAACTCATAATTTTAACCCTAAAGAAGTTATGCAAGCCTGTGTTGAAATGGTGGTTGTTGATGAATTTCCTTTTAGCTTTGTTGAGAAGTTGGGTTTTAGGGGTTTTTGTAGAGTCGTTGTTCCTGATTTTACAGTTCCATGTAGAAGAACTCTCCATAGGAATTTTTTGAATCTGTATGAAAGTAAGAGGAAGAACCTTACTAAGAGTTTGCTCAAATGTAGAGTGTGTCTATCCACCGACATTTGGACAAGTGTTCAAAAGATTAATTACATGGTGCTCATTATACATTTTATTGATAAGAAATGGGTAATGCACAAGAGGATCATTAATTTTATTACTATTCATAATCATTGTGGGAATTCAATAGGAAACCTTATTGAGGAGTGTTTGCTTAAGTGGGGTATTACTAAACTTCTCACCATAACTGTGGATAACGCAGCTGCCAATAAGTGTGCTATTGAGTATGTTAGGGCTAGATTGAATAGGATTAAGGATTCCCAAGCTATATTTGATGGTAAACATATGCATGCTAGGTGTGCTGCCCACATATACAACCTAATTGTCGGAACTGGTTTAAAGAAGTTAAATAAGGCTGTCTTGGGAATTATAAATGCTATTAAGTTTGTCCGGTCCTCTGCCGATATGTTAGATATCTTCAAAAATAGCATAGCAAAAGAGAGTTTATCTTGTAGAGGGCTAGTTGTGATGGATGTTCCCACGAGGTGGAACTCGACTTACCTGATGTTGGAAGCAATGTTGAAGTTCAAGGCTACTTTTATTAGAATGGTGAAGGATGAAGAATGTTATAGAGCATATTTTGCGGAGCCTGGTGAAGAGTTTGATGAGGAAGGTAACCTGATTCCTCCTCTGCCAAAGGCAAGAGGAGTGGTTGGGTCTCCTTGTGATGAAGATTGGGATAATGCGGAGAAGTTTGTGGTTTTCCTTATGGTTTTTTATGAGGTGACAATGAGAGTTAATGCATTTACACACCCCACAGTACACTCCACCTACCATGATGTGATGACCATTGATGCGGAGATCAATAAGATGATTTTGGATTCTGAAATGATAGGAGGTGCTACTACCGTGGAGAGGGTGATGAATGATATGACTGGTGACATGTTGAAAAAGCTTAAAAAGTACTTCGGATCAAAGGCTAGGGTGAATCCTTTTATCCAGCTAGGTTTGATTCTTGATCCAAGATTCAAGCTTGTTCACTTTGTACATTTGTTTCAAATTGATGGGAAAGATGAGGTGGAGATTTTTGCGGAGACAAAGAAGGCGAAGAAGTTCATCATGGATTTATATGCTCAATATGTGCAGCCAGCTGAAATTCAAGCAACTGTGACTAAGGCTCATAATCTAATGGCAGCTTCTAGCAGTAGGGCAACCCCCACTGGTTTTAGATCCTCACTCATTGGTAAATGGAAGGAAATGGTGTCTTCAGCAAATGAGGCAGACCCTATACATGAAGTAGACAAATATTTGGATGATGATTTTGAGCCGGTATGTGAGAATGGTGAAAAGTATCCAATTTTGGATTTGTGGAGGGTGAATGGTGCAAAGTATCCAGTGGTGAGAAGAATTGCTAAGGATGTGCTGACTATACAAGTGAGTACAGTGGCTTCAGAGAGTGATTTTAGCACAAGTGGGAGACTCATAGGAAACTTTAGGAGTTCCTTGACTCCTAGGTCAGTAGAATGATTGATATGTCTTCAAAGTTGTCTTAGGGGAAATGAAGTGGATGATAAGGATGATGATATTCCAAGCAATAAAGCTATTGAGATATATGAGACTTGTGAAAAAGGTAAACTGATTTTGTTTCATGTTGCACTGTTGCATTATGATTATGGCTTGCAATTTGATCAGTTTGAGGCTTGCATTTTTATTTCGGTTTACAAATTGATTGCATTTTTATTTTGGCTTGCAAACTGATTGTATTTTTATTTTGGCTGGTAAACTTATTGCAATTTGCAGAGCACATAACTGAGTTGAAAAGTACCACAGAAATGCCTCTTGGAGCCAGTGGAGTTTCTGAAACTGTGGAGCTCAGTGACACCGATTTGGAAGAAGATATGGATGAAAGTGAAAATGAAGAAAATGGAGAAGAACACTCTAGTTGAATATTTTTGTTTTCTACTCAATTTGGGACTGTAATTCTATTTTTATGCTTTTTGGGACTGTATGAACAATATTTAGGACTGTTTTGGACCTGCCTGAACCAAGTTTTTTTTTTAAGTGTTGAGACTGAATTGAAGATGGATTGTACTCAAATTTGAACATGGCCTGTAGTTTTGCAAATTTGAACATGGACTGTACTTAGAGCAGATTTGAGACATGCATATTTTAGATGCAAAAAAAACTTGAGATTTGAGACATGCAGATTTGATATGCAAAATGGCTGATTTTGAATGAATAAGACCCATAATTCCCATATTTTTGGCCAAAAACTAAAAATTTCTAAATTAAATCTAGTTTTTGAAATTGGTCTGAAATATACCGAATTGAGCTGAACCGAAAATATTCTGTTCGAATCCAATCAGTTCAGATGGCCCAAATTTGTCGAACCGATCCTATCCGATTACCATTTTCGGTTCGAATTCGAATTAGGCCCAAAATCGAATCGAACCGCTCCGACCCGAGCCCAACCCTAGTTAGATAATTACATCAAATAATAATAAAATTTTAGAACTTATACTTACATAAGAACATTAAACAAATAACATTTAAACAAACTATTGGTGTCAGAAACTACCGAAGGTCAAAGAATTCAAACAGTTACAGTTGCATAAATGTACCAAGCTTCTAAAATAAGTGTACCATCATACTTGTATAAGTATACTAAGCTTCCAAAATAAACGTACCATCATAATTGTCGTTAAGTATAATTTGCAAACATATACCGTTTGCGTTTTCTACACATACCGTCAAAATTTATTAAATGTACAATTTTATTTTATTAAATGTACAATTTTATTTTATGAAATGTACTATGTATCTTTCAACTGTAAATAAAGAAGAAAAAAGAAAAAATTGTGACGACCCAGAACAGAATCAGCAGTGAAATAAGATTAATCTACGAGTTTGCGCGTAATCGCAGATTCCCGACAGTTGTTTGAATCGCCGGACTTGATAACGACTAAATCATTGGCCGAGAATTGGAGCTGGGTCTCTTCTTGAGAGTCTTTGTATGTGTGATTTCGAGTTCGTGGGCGGTTCCGGATCGTTATTTGGACGACCGAGGAATAAATTATGAATATTTGAAGTTTCGGCATAAATGGTTAGACATGGCGGCTTTGAACACGACTAAATTACCGGACGAGAATCTGATTTCGGCTTCTTCACGGAAGATGTAGAGAATTTAATTTTGAGTTTGTGGGAAATTTCGGAGGATTATTCCGAGTTACGAGGATTATGTTGTGAATATTTCCGATTGTTGATTATTTAGTCGGTTTAAGAATGTGTTTGGGCTGAACCGTTGACTTTTTATCGGTTTGGTCGATGTGTTTGACTTCGGGTGATAATTGAAGAATACGTCGAGTCGAGTTTGTTGCCGCGAGAATTATCGGAATCGGATTTTCGACGAGAAAGTTACGGGTATTTGAAGTTTGCCGAAAAGTGTGCTTGTTGGTTTCCATTTTAGGAAAGTATAAATAGTGAACTTGCCTGTTTTAGAAAGTCAAAGTGTGAGTTATTGTTGTTGACTCGGTCAACGTGGAGGAGAAGATGGTGGCGCGACATGCCATGGCCTCGCCGGCGACAGAGCACCGTCCGGCCACCCTTGGGCTTGGCCCTTGGCTCATTCGATTCGCCTTACCTCCCTCATGGTGTTTCCGGCCTCCTCTCACGACGTGGGACGCCGGAGAAGGAAGAATTTTCTGGCCAAAGTTTGGAAATTTTGGGGTTTTTGGGGCGATCCGATTCCGGCCGATTCGAGCTGCAATTTGGAGTGGGCTTTGAAGCTCTCATCACCATGAAGCTACCATGTAAGTTTGGTGTTCCAATTCATCTTGTACATGGAGAATTTTGGAATTGAAATCTTGATTGGAATTCGGTTTTGCTTGAAATTGACATGGTTAGAGTGAGAATTGGCATTTGATGCAGTTGTGAAAGTTGCTCAGTGGGTGATTTGGAGTGGAATAGTGGTTGCTCCGCCGAGAAATTTCACGTTTGGTGGCGGCGGCGGCGGTCAACGGCGGTCAACTTTGACTTTTTGGGGTTTTCGACAAGTTGCATGTCGTTTCACTCGAAATCGCGCCCCGATCGCAGTGGGGAGGTTCGTTTTTCGATTTGAGCATCCGAAATTACAGCGAGGTATTGAGGTGTGATTTTCGGATTTTCGACAGTTTGTCGTAATCGGATTATGTGTATCCGAGAACGGTGGTTTCTCGTGATTTGATTTGAATTGTCGAGTTATGATTTTGAGAAATGAACTTTGTGATTCTTCAGGGGTTCGTGATCGTTTGTTGGCGAGAGACTTTCCGCCGGATCACGGGTTAACGCGAACTGCGTTAAGCTCATCTGTGAGTGGACACGTTTATATTTTCACAGTTGATTTGCGAGTTCGTAGATTTTATGATTTTCCGTATTATTTTATACGATGTTGTGTTATATGTTATTTTCGGAGGTATTGTTTTATATTTATTGGTGATGGCATTACTGCATTGATGCTTCGGCTACTCGGCTGATCACCGGTAGTCCGCCAGAGTTGAGAGATTCCTCTGGACCAAAGTTGAGAGATTCCTCTAGGCAGGGTTGAGAGATTCATCTGTATGCCGCCGGGGTTGAGAGATTCCCCTGGCCTATCACCGTCGGGTTTGAGCGATTCACCTGACGTCGGGCTTGAGAGATTTGTCCGACAACCTCCATATGTATATGTTTTCCGAACTCGCATTGTTTTATATTGATTATGTATATAAACTGGTGAAAGGCATATGTTTATTTTCGTCCACTCACTCTAACGTTTTTTATTTGCCTTTCCCCTGGGCTTTTCGGTTTCCGTGCCCAGTTTGCAGTTCAGACTCTGGTGTCGCACGTCGTGGTCGGAGGCATAGTGCTCGAGCTACCTTGTTTCTTCCAGTAGGTTTATTGTTCTACCTTCTGTGGTATACTTATATGATTATACATTAGAGGTCGCTCTGAGTATTCTATTGTATATATTATATGATTCTTCCCCGGATTTCAGTAAAGTATATATATATTTACTACTTTACATTATTGTTGATATATTGAGAAATCCAGATGGGATTGGTGCCCACGGTTTGATTTTTGTGGCATAGGATGAAGTGTATTTTCAGGGTGCAGGTAATGGTAATTTCACGATAGTAGCAAAACTCTGCCAAAATTTCTATGATTTTTGTTGGTTCGCGTTTTCAGAAGGGGTTTGATTCCGGTTTAGGCAACTAAATCGGGGTTGGGTCCTTTCAGCTTGGTATTAGAGCATTAGGTTATAGGTTCTGTAGACTTCTGTAATCGTGTTTACTAAGGATATTTGAGAATGTACAGCATGTCTGGAATGGTAACCCGACCGGCCGGCGGATACTCATCAATACTCCGGGTGTTGTATGTTTTCAAATATTTGAAGTTCCATGATTACGTTCTACTTGTTATGAACGATGTTTTATTCATTAGGATGCCTCCTTGACGTGCTTTCCGTGTCGGTACGGTTGTGGATCCTATTGTGGATCAATCGACGCGCGATTTGCCAGTGAACTGTGGGTTTGGATGGGTATTTTGAGTTCAGAGATTTGTGTGGCACGGTTTGCCTGGTTGTGCGTGTATGAGCGTTTTCATGTTGCCTCAGAGCAGAGAATTACGGCAGTTGATGTTTTGCCTGAGTCAGATCATTGCATGTGGTGGGATGGTATTGTGTGAGTTCCTGTTGTGACTCCATGGCCTACATTCAGGGTGTTGTTTATACGGTAATGGTTTAATCAGGCTAACCAACATTCGAATGAAGAGTATTCACATGTTTGTCTCTGTTTGCACGAGTTATGTGGCTGTAGAGGAGGTAGTGCACGAGATTCAAGATGAGTTTGAACCTGAGCATCAGAGGGATCTTGATTGATGTGCCTCGAGATAACCGTGAGGAGCTTAGTGTGTTGCACTCAGAGGCGAGGCTATTGAGAAGGAAAGGTGTGCGCGGTTTTTGATGTGATGGTTTGAGGAAAGTGGACTTAGTTGGGATGTTTTGATGAGGTTGAGTTCTGACACTTCGGGATCAGTGACTTCATCAGGCTGTGGCCTTTTTGATTATGTTGAGGGTCATCAGATCAAGCAGAGGATCCGTTTGATGATGATGGAGATCACAGAGTAGCGGACTTGTTCCTATGGTATGAGTTTGGATGATCGTTAGTGATCATTTCTCGCAGCAGGTGTCGCTGTGATTTGTGTTCGTGGAGCACTTTTGGATGTTATTGTGGTGGCCAGGAGGGTCACGTTACGAGGGAGCGCCATCAACCAGCTGTTTTAGCGGTTCGACAGCTCAGAGTTCACGAGGAGGTCATCATGCTAATCCTGAAGTTTGACCAATGTACCCTTTTGATGAGTTATTTAGCAAGTCACAATTGATGTGGGCGGGTAGTTGGGCATGTCGGAGTTCGTGCCATGACCTTGTTTGAGGACAGACTTTTCTCCGAGGTTACTGTTACTTGATATCCATGGCTATTGTACCTGCATCTCCACTTCCGAGGTTTTGGAGAGTGTTGCATTCATCCGGAGGTTGCGAGATCCTTGTTGGAGGTTATGGTTTAGCCGCGGATCTGTTATAGCTGGACATCGTGGTTTTGATGTGACTATGAGTATGGACTTTTGGCGACACATCATGGCTGTGTTCGAGTACCTCGAGAAGGAGGTTGTGTTTTGACGACCAGGTTTCCCCGAGGTACAGTTTCATGGTGATGGTTGAGCGGATGGTGGAGACGAGTTGTGTTGTTGCTTAGCTTATGTTGTGGATACTACGGTTGCTGTGCCCAACATTGGTGACATTGAGGTGGTTCCCGAATTTCCAGATGTGTTTCGGAGGAGTTACCAGGTGTTCCTCCAGTTCGGGAGACTGACTACACCATTGAGCTTGTACCAGGCGCTGGACTCATTTTATCGGCATCTTGTCGTTCGGAGCCAGCGGAGCTGATGGAGCTACAGTTTCGACTCCAGGAGTTGCTGGAGGAGGTTTCAGGAGATTTCATGCGACCCCGCGTATTTGCGTGGTGTATTGACTACCGGAAGCCTGATTCGCTTCAGAGGAGAGTGAGTATCCTCCGCTTCGGATTGACGATTGGTTTGGTTAGCTCGCGAGAGCTTTAGTCTCTCCGAAGATTGATTTCGGGTCCGGATACCATCAGTTGAGGATCGATGAGTCAGATGTGGTCTGGACAGTTTTCGGATCTCGGTGCGGGCATCAGGAGTTCTTGGTCACGCCTTTGGTTGACCAATGCCCCGTAGATCTTGTGGACTTGATGGACCGAGTGTTCAGACGATTCTGGACGAGTTTACGGTCATGTTCATCGGCAACATCCTGATGTACTTCCGGAGTGTGGGCCAGTACCTGAAGCAATTGCGAGCGGATTTGCGGACTTCGCGAGGTGATCAGTTGTTTGTGAAGTTCAGCTAGTGTGAATTTTGGTTGATTAGCGTGAAGATTTTGAGCTGTGTGATGTTATCTGGGAGATTGGCGTAGATCCTGACCAGATAGAAGCCATGTTGATTTGGAGTTGATCTACCATTGTACCAGAGATCAGGGGTCTCTTGGGTTTAGCATGCTACTATTGGTGTTTTGTGCAGGATTTTCCCGAATTACCACTTCACTTTCTGGATTGACGAAGAATGCGTCAAGTTCGAGTGGTTCGATGCACGCGAGGAGAGTTACTTACTCCTGAAGGATGGTTGATCATTGTACCAGTTTTGACCTTACCTGACGATCGTGGTGAGTTCGTGGGTTATGGCGATGCATCGAGGTACATATTAGTAGATGCCGCCCTTAAATGCATGCCAGCAATTAACATGAAAAAGTGTGTGCGAGTATATGTAGACACATTAAGGGTTAGAGCACACGTTTAACATGTAAGCCAGAAAAATGAAAAACTGAAGTGCTGAGGATGATGGAAACACAACTACAGACAGAAGCACAAAGGCCTAGGAAAAAACATGGTATATCACACCTCTGAAGAAGCACGATATACTGTTCATCAACTGTTGACATTCTCACCTTAAAAAACAAAAAGAATGTGGACATAAATAGTAAAGACAAATGACATGAGCCAACAAAAATGAGGACTTCAAAAGCCTAAACTATACTGTTAGCATTTGAAACTTATGCCTTCAAACACATCAGTTTTGTATCATGCAGTCCTCGTTCTTAAGTTGATAGAGTATTCAACAGAATGGTCGTTCTTCTCGTTTACTACTACCTAGACGGCAATCAAATTCTTATTATGCCCATACAATTTGCTGAAAAACCCAACATAGTTATTTCAAGTAGCAAGCACCCAGCAATTTCTTGATCGAGCTCAAGAACAAATTTGATTATGAGATCCAAATGACTACTGGTGCTACTCATTTGCCTACCGATCTTGATTCAGAGTGCCATGTCTTCTGATTGTCCAACACAGAACCACTGCACAACTAGGTCTTAAATCTACTCAGGTCAATTCACAAGTGAAAGGAGGTGGAAGAACTCAGAAGTAAAATTGAAGAATAACTTTGGGCATAAGAGTAATGTAGCCTCTATTATTGAGTTGCCAATGGAAGGATGATCCATATTGAAAAACACTAACAAGAGCATCGATGTCATGTTTGATAATATCCAATATAAATATATATATAGTTCCTAAAGAACAGAGTCCAACAAACACACATACATGCTCCAAAATAAACACACTAATACATCGAGACTTGAAACATACAGAAAATTAAACAGTGTACATGAGTACATGAATCACAAGAGACCTAGTGCAAAGTTTTCCAGGATGAATGGACTTTAATTGATCCTAGGCTATCTTTCTACCCCTAATCACAGGTGACTCTGCAAGGTTTTCCAGGTTCAACATGCTTCAAGTGTTCCTGGACAACACTAACGGCATATGGTTCTTCTTCTAGAAAAGCCTGCCAAGCATAAACATCAACATAAAAACCATAATATAATAGATTACCAAACTTTGGATGGATCTGACACTGAATCCACAAGAGATAGCTTCAAGAGGTAAAAATGGAACTGTACAGATCGAATCAATACATTCAATAGAACTGTAATAATACCTTAACAGCAGCACAAACAACCTTTTTTGCTTCTCCTTCATAATCAATCTTACAACGCTGAGAAAATGGATATTACAAAATTAACCGTAAGCAAGAAAAGTAATTAATAAGCCCAACCAAAAACAAAAAACAAAAAAAACAAAAAACTAGATTTGGAGATTAGCTCGTCCAAAAACATTTCAGGCCCTCCACCCGTATCACACAACACCATAACTCATCAACCACAGAAAAAAGCTAATTATAGGCAAATAATTCCTGGAAATAAAGATAAACTTGTTCTTAATTGAAAGACTACTAATCGTGGAGCTATTGATGAGGATTTAAAGAGCAGGATGAAACTATTGATGATAATAAAGAGGAGAAACTAGGACATGACAAACAAAGATTACTGTAAAATGTAAGCAAGAACTAAGGCGAATTATCTTTACTTACCACACACCACTCTCCAAGAGTTTCGGCACTGGGAACTGTCAGTAATTTAACCTTAAACCGCTTGCACAGCGCTGTTATATAATCATAATGAACCGTGTCACAGTCATCAGCTAAAACACAAAACTCTGCGGCACGATCGTAAATGGCATCGGAAATATCCACCAGTCCTCTTATGAGGACTTCATGAGCCAATGAACTTCTGAGCACAAGTTTCAATGCTATCTTCAAGTCAACAACCTCAGCTAGAGCTGAAGCAGAAGCAATCCCAATTTCGTCTCTGCAAAAAAAATTAAGATGAAGTGAGTTAAGACTAGACATATGAATGCAAGCAATATATCAACCAGAAGGGAACTTACTGCACATGGACAGAACTATCATTGCCCTTATTTCTTTCTTTTTCTCTCCAGTCAGTCTCGACATAATCATATTCTCTGATTCAAAAAAATTAAATTATATAGGGTGGGATAGAAACTTATTACCGTTGGAAATTATATAAGATTAAAAAAAACATAAAAGATAATGAAGGAACGTACGGCTTGAAGTGGCAGTCAACAGGCTTTTTGTGGTCAATTGGGCCGGCAATCTCTTCTTTGTCAATATCTTTACAATCACTGATTCATAAGACAATCAAACAATCCTGAGATATGTTCAAATATACATTGAGATGAAAAACTAAAAGGGAAGGGGCTTACAGTGTGAAGCAATGCTCGAGATATGGACCGTACTCAAAAGGCACCTCATATATATTTGAACATCCAACCTTGATTTCCATTGTCGCTTGTCCCACAAGCTGAATTCTGGTGAGTTTAAGAAACCAAGCAGCTCCTCGGAGAGAGCCAAACTCGATGAGACAAAAGTTCTGATCACCCAGATGAACCGTACTAAGTGAGCGAAATCGTGTAGCATTTGGACTGACACGTTTTTGGACCACATAGTCCGGTAAAATGGCACGTGACATCAAAGTACAGGTAACAAAATGACCTTCATCAGCAGTTTGGTGCCTTGTAAAAGAGAGTTCCATAATTTCCACCCTGTGTGATAAGCCGTAGACAGTGTCGTTTGCATATATGGCCGATCCTATAAAACTATAGCAATCTGGGTCCTCAACTTTGACTTGAAGCCATACATCTTTGTTTACATCATACGCCCATAGTTTATACTCAACATCTGTAGACAAGGGTAGAGGCAGATTAGTTGGGGGGGGGGGGGAGGATTTAAATTTCTTTCCATCACAAATAGAATCAAATAAATGAGAAAAGCTGCTAAACCTATCATGTCGAATATAAATTTTATTCTCAATTACAAAGACCTCGATCAGTCGATAGTAGATGTCAGCCAGTTAAAAGCCGATAATACTAATTAGATCATAGTAATGTGCTTTTTCTTTTTGCTAGTTTTCTTTCAAATGGAAAACTGAAGTAGCTTAAACTACTAATGCCAGGAGAAGAGTAAATTATGGTGGTCTATTATTTGACGAAAACATGCAAGAATAAAAAAAAAGCTTTAAAATATAACTCTTGAAGAGAAAAATTTATCAAAAGAAAGTAATAATTATCTTTTAGATTAATTGATATATTGAGAGAGTATGGATTACCATGGTAGGGCAAGTTTTCATTGATGAACAATACAATTATATGTGAGATATATAAACTAAAACAATGTCAGATTTCTAGGTAGAACAAGTGCCTTACCTTTCCCTGATCTAGGTCCGCGGCTGTCTGTAGCGTGAAGGTAACAGATATTATATAAAATGAGTCCACAAGCAACAGCATAACCCTTTATGTTGATTTCTGGACGATCCAGAGCATAAGGAAAAGGTTTCAGAGGCTCCCAAGAACGATTTTGGAGATCATATCGTTCGAAAGAAGGTTCTTTAGTTTTAATGGAGTAGTAGGGTTGCACAATAGAATAAATTTTCCCATATGCAGATACAAGAGTGGCATTGCATTTGGGATTGGGGGGCTTGATTACATTCCATTCCAAGGTGTTGACATTAAAGTGGTATCCAGTTAAGGATTCCGGATGGGGCGGGTGTTGAGAAGTAATATGTGGAAGTAGACATAACTGACTACCCAAGGAACAACTAGACCAGCCTACCGGATGGTCCATGTGCTCTTGTAAGAACTTTGCTAAAGGTTCATGTAGTGGACGAGGACTGGAGTTTCCAACATCCTCCAATTTGACTTCAAACAAGGAACCCAACATGGGGGATTCACCGGCAGTAGCCAACATAACGAAAACGGACTGCTTTCTCATTATCGCTGCTGAAACAACACAGATAGAGAGGCGTGAGTGAGTGAGTGTTATGTTCAGATGAAAACCATCAATGAACTTGCTCAACAAACTACTACTTCTACTGTAAAAACCAACAAACTATGAATCATATGATTACATTCGTTGAGAAAGCAACCCAGAATTTCTATACATACTCTCGACTGATTCTATTGTACCCAGAAGCGTAACAATAATCGGTTAAATTTTGCAATCGAATCATACAAAAAGCATACCTGGGTGAGTCGACACGCACGCACGAGGTGAGATCTATTTGGTTTGGGTATGAAATTAGGTTTCTGGTTTTGTTTGCTCGATGCTCTCCTTACGCGGCGACTTTATACTTGTCATACTTTTCTTTAATGATACATCAACTTTTACTATTTTATAAGTTTGATATCTAAACTCTCAAAACAATCGATTAGATACATAAACTCTTAAAACAATATCAGAGCGTGACACACACACACACATATATATCCATTTTTTCATCCAATTTGCTGATGAAGCATATTTTTTTATATTCAAAATCAGAGAAAAAGACGATATTGTCCCCTCCCCTCTCTCTCTTTCTTCATATCGCAACAATATCAGAGTCCGACAATGCAGTCGTCGCTCCTCTGCCTCGGCATCTCGGCTTCTTACCGTCCTTGTCGCCTCCCAAGCCTCCTCGAACATCGAGAACGCACACGTCCTCGCTATGTCCCAACATCGTCGCTCACCAAGGAAACTAAAAAATCAAAAGGCGAGGAACTTTGACCTAAATTGTGAACAAGAGCAAAACCTATAATTGAGGACCGGTTGCTCAGTGAAATAATGGGGCTATTTAGTTGCAGAGGTGTAGGTTGGGAGATGGCAGTCGATCACTGTGAGGGTGCAATAATCTCAAATGCTTAGGTATTAAAGTGAAACGTGTCGTATGGAGGGGGTGTTCATTTAACGATATTATGTTTTTGGTCGTCTATTGCGCGACACGTGGTATAAGGGGATCTGTTAGTTCATATTTTCGTTATTTTAATTATGCCAAATCCTTTTAAGGTTAAATTTTCATTATTTCTATCGTTGTCCTTAAATTATCAACTACCCTCTCATCACTAAACAGAAAAAAAATGGCAAAAGAGTAAAAGCATCACAAAATTAGATAAACAGGGGATAAGAAGGGAAGAAGCAATGTCCCTGAATACCTGATAACCGTTTCAAGTGGAGGAGAAGGGTCTTCTACAGTTATTGGAGAGCAGTTTAAATCATATCTTAAACGACCTATGTGTGATGAAATTGGCTGCTCTTACTATAAACGACCTCTACCTCATAGACAAAATTTGGTCAGCAGCAAAACCGATTTGCAGTTTTCTTTGCAGAGAGAAGATCGCAAGCAAGGCTTTGTGGAAGATGATAGTTTTCTTTGGTTATTCATAGGTATTCGATCAAGTGGATTAATTTATTCTTCATGTTCCTCCCTCTGTACGAAAGGTATAATCATCTGAAGTTCTCAATATATTCTCATGTAAGCATTAAATTCTCGTCTGAAGTTCTAATCATTTGATTTGTAGATTTGGCAGGTCTTGCATCTTTGGCGTTCTTTACATTGATGTTTAAATATGCTAAGGATTTGGAATAATTAATTCCCATATGAAGAGGCATGTGGAGGTCAGATTTCTAATTTCTAATTTCTAATTTCTAATTTCTAATTCATTTGGTTAAAGGATGTGTGTTTATTGTTGGATTGGTTGGGAGTTGGGACATATGCTCAAGTCATCCTACAAAACTGATTTACAGTTTCAATTTTTCATTCTCTTCGCCTGCACAACTGCTCTATTTCAAAATGGTGTGGGTTAAGATCTGTGTGAGGAGGTGCTCTATTTCAAAAAGGTGTGGTTCTGTTTGTGATTAAGAGAAATGAAAGAGAGGTGAGTGAGTCGTGGCCAATAAGAGCATGGTGGTGATGGAGGAAGTTTGGTGGTCAATTATAAACGAGTTATCTGAGATCTCCTCATATGCCTACTTTATCTGCACTGAGCATGCTCCCTTGGAGAATTGGAGGTGGACAACTGTCATTAACCTTTTCTCGGTTTTTTTCCGTCACTAACTCAACTAATATTCATAGATTTGTAGTTTAAACACAATTCCAACGACAGAGGCTATGTCCAACAAAGTCTATATTCTTTTTTCCTCACCACTTTGGAAGTTGGAATATTGGGGGGTTTTGCTAAAGGAGACACTGCACAAAGGCAATTTTATAGAGTGAATTGGTTAAGCACGGTCCCCTACTAATATATATTTTTTCAATTAATGTTAGAATTCGGTTCTGTATTGGTTCAAGTACTTTGGTAAGCGGTTCATTTTGTCAATTGTGCAAATGTTCTCGAACTCGAAGAGTTTATTGATGTAATGGTCTTTTTGTGACAAAGCAGAGAAGATGAAGATGAAGAAGTAAATCTGTTTTGATTCATGACTGAATAGGAGTTCGAGGAAGGCTTCGGAGGATACTCAAATTTTCGCAATTAGAAATTGAGGAATTGAAGGCTTGAAGGCTTCATAGGGATATTCAAGGGTGAATTTCAGCCTAAGAAATTCTGCAGGTAAGAGACCTGATTCCCAAATTTTGAATCTAATTTGATTCAATTTAGGTGTTGATCGTATTCCTATTGAATCATTAGTTTTGCACTGTTTGGAGTTATATTTAGGATGTTAACCAGTATTTCCCACCTCTCCAAGCCAATTGGACAATAAGACTTCTTAGTGTATGAACATATGGGTTATATTAGGCCAAAAGGGCTTAGTACAGTTATTGGGCAGTTGAATGGTTAAACATTCGAAACCCCAAAATTTACGCTCATTCAATATAACTTTCACACAGGTCAAATTTAATGTATCAGAGGAAACAAAGTAAGAAGGAGAGTAGACCATTTCTAGGAAAAAAGAAATGAAGAACTCACGACATGTACATGGCGGGATGGCTCAATTCACGACACGTACATGAGAGGATATGTAGAATAGAACTATAGAAGTAACAAAAGTTCGCAATATAGTCTGGACCATATTGCTGCATCTATGCATGATCTTCTAAGTTGTGTAGCTTTCTATAATTTAAACTCATGTACCTTTAATTACATTTATTAATTCATTGTGTTATGGTGTTGTTGTCCTGTTTTAAAACTCTCATGGTTGCAGACGGACGAGATATGTAAGGACCATATGGCCGCAACTATCTGAGGATATCTTCAACGACTTTCTATAACATACATTTACTATCATAAAATGGATCGAATGAGCCATGCACGTGCTCGCCATCGGCAATGGCGAGAGTCGATGACTTATTCTCAGCGTCAAGAGTATCTGGCAAGGCGTCGTGAACAAGCTATAGGAAAGCGACCAGTAGTTGAAATTGATCATGATTATCAATCCCAGGTTGATCAAGGTAATTTTTATTGAAAATGTTTCTTCATTTCTTAACTTATTGAATTCATGTAAATATTTCTAAATTTATATCCATAACAGTGTTAGAAGGCGAAAATGTCCACCAATGTGAAGAATTAGGACCAAGTGGTACAAGTCAACCTGCTCCATGTATGTTGCTCCTAATATATGAAGAAAATGTCCAAACCTCTTTTTATGAGGATGATAGAGATTTAATTCAACATCAACTAATCTTATTTCTTTCACTTTATTGGTGTTGCAAGATCACTCTGAAAACTTACACTTTTCAAGATCGTTACATTTTGATAATGATGTTCCACAATATTCAAGATGTCGACTGACTCACATGAGACAACTTGCACGGATGGATAGGTCACAGATAAGCGAAGATGTTCAGAATTTTCCTCTACATGGTGAATGTATACGTGGTATTAAACCTATTATATTATTTTAAAGTTGATGTCCACATAACTACTAGCTTATGATGACACAACTTTTTTGTTTTACACATCAGGTGTGCATGATCTTCCTATGCTAAATCATGGACAAACTGGCAACTCCAACATGGGTCTTAATATTGGAGAGGATATGACAATCAATGATGTGAGGATGAATGTAAATGAGGACGACCACGACATGGAGAATGTGTTTGCTCCAGTGGCGCATGTGCACAGTGTTCAACAACAAAGACGTATCAGAAGACCGCGAACAATTCATAATTCGGCTAGAGATTTCAATGAGGATATGGGCATCCCTTACTGCCAATTACCCCCATTTAGAACATGTATGTATTGCCAAGCAATGTTGTTTCATCAAGAGACCTTTAGTTTGTGCTGTTGTAAAGGAAATATTGTTCTGCCTTTGATACAATCTCCTACTGTTGATGGTGTTTTACAACCAACATTTAAGCAAGTAGCCGAGATGTGTGGATTTTTAGAGAATGAAAATAGCATCCAAAATTGTTTGTTGGAAGCCTCTACAGTCAGGATGCCATCAGCATTAAGGAGATTATTTGTCACTATTTTGATTTTCAGTGAACCAACCGGTGTTAGAATGTTGTGGGACGAATTTTATCCTTTCATGGTTGAAGATTATCCTTCATGCAGTGAGACTAGACAAATAAACCGGTTATTACGGGATTTAAACTCAATACTTGAACAGTTTGACAAGAGCATTAAAGATTTTTATCTTCCCGATATAATTAATGACGCTGACGAAAATCCTGGCATGCCTTCAAGAAGATGTTGATGCAATTGGGCTTCTTAACAACGATAAAAAAAGTGCCTTCAACACTATTATGGCCGTAGTGGAGAGACAAGAAAGTGCATTATTTTTTGTTGATGGTCCAGGTGGAACTGGGAATACGTTTTTATATCGTGCATTGCTAGCAAGTTTAAGAAGCAAAAATCATATAGTCCTTGCCACAACATCATCTGGAATAGTGGCAAACATATTACCTGGTGGGAGGACGGCTCATTCTAGATTTAAACTCCCACTAAACGTAGATGCATCCGCCGACTGCTGCATAAGTAAACAATCAGCTCTTGCACAACTGATACGAAGTGCGACTGCAATTATTTGGGATGAGGCTCCTATGATACATCGATATAACTTTGAACTACTTGATCGAACTTTTAGAGACATATTGGCGTCTGAATTACCCTTTGGTGGAAAGATAATGATCTTCGGGGGAGATTTTCGTCAGGTTCTTCCTGTGATTCCTAAAGGAACAAAGTCTGAGCTCATTCAAGCTTCAATCATGAGATCAGCATTTTGGGCACAAATGAAAATATTGAGATTGAGGGAAAATATGAGATCCATAAATGACTGTCATTTTGCTGAATTTTTGCTGCATGTTGGTGATGGAGTTGAAAATGTCTATGATGATAAAATGATCAAATTGCCAGATTCGATGGTTGTTCCATGGGAAAATGACAGTTCCATTCAAAAAATTATCGACGAAGTCTTTCCAAATTTGGGCAATCACGTAAATGATGCAAGATACATGGTTGAGCGAGCACTTATTACTTCTATAAATGATGATGTGGACATGCTCAATGATAAAATAATTGATATGTTTCCAGGTGATCGAATTACATTGTATTATTTTGATTATGTGGAAGATGACACCAGAAATTTGTACCAGCCAGAGATCTTAAACTCAATATCTGTAGGAGGACTCCCCCCTCACAAGTTGACTTTAAAAGTTGGTGCCCCGGTCATGCTACTGAGAAATATTGACCCAAAATTGGGATTGTGTAATGGGACTAGATTATTATGTCGTGATTTTTATCAGAACTAAATTGATGCTCAAATTTTAACTGGACACAATGCTGGGACTAGAGTTTTTTTACCTCGAATTCCTTTGAAAACCGTAGAGAATGCAGGGCTACCATTTTCACTCACAAGAAAGAAATTTTCGATCAAATTGAGCTTTTCTTTGACAATAAACAAGTCTCAAGGTCAAACTATCCCGCATATAGGTGTTTATCTCCCTGAACATGTTTTCAGTCATGGTCAATTATATGTGGCATTGTCTAGAGGAGTATCTGAGACCACTACCAGAAATGGAGACATTACCGGCGACCTGCCGTCGCCGGCCTTGTCTTTTTTTTTCGCCGGAATTGACATTACCGGCGACTTGTCGCCGGCAATGACGTCGCCGGAGATTCCCCGCCGGTGTTGACATTGCCGGCGACGGGAAACGTCGTCGCCGGTGATGTCTCGGACATTACCGGCGACGGCGTCGCCGACAATGGCAGCGCCGCCATGGCCGGAATGTGAGACATTGCCGGCGACTCGAGTCCATGTCGCCGGCAATGTGGGAAATTTTTTTTTAAAAAAAACGCGGTTCTAGATTGGGCCCAATTCCATAACCTGCATTGAAAGACATAAACCGTACAATCATACAAGTTCAACAGTACACATAGCAAAGACAGTCATACAAGTTCAACATAAATGTCCAACGTACAGTACAAATAGCAACGACGATACAAAAATTAACTACAACTACAGGTCAGGTCCAGGAACTTGCGGGTCATCAGGGTTGAAGTAATCCATGTACTCATTTGAATTCCGGTGGCTACCTTGGTCTTGCTCTGGCTTTGACTGGTGCGGTGGTGGTGGTGGATAGCTAGGGATATGAGGGACCGGGGGAGGTGTGGGGAAGGGTTGTCCGGTAGTCTGAGCCTCGTACATCGTCCGCATCCATGTGTACATCTGAGCCTGCACCTGTGTCTGCTGCATTTGGTACTCGGCCATCTGCCTCTTTTGCTCCTCCAACTCCCTCTGCGTCCTATGAAGCTCCGCCGCGAGGTTACGACTAGAAGTTAAACTTCTTGACCCGGTAGAGTATTCTGAAGTGCTCTTCAATAGTCCTTCGCCCGCCGTGCCCATTCCCCTACAGTAGTAGGTATTCTTTCCAGTCCCGCACGCTTTTGCCATGATCCGAGCCGCTATCGGGGGATCAAGCGGATCGATCTGAGAGGCGTACTGGGTGACTTCTTCCTCGGAGCAGTCAGGATGGTTAGTCCGAGCTATACTCATGGTCACTTCTGCGGTCGCCTCCTCCACTCTCGACTAATTGAAAAGGGAAAATGAACAACGTATTAGCTAACAAAATCTATTAATATCGAAAAATAGTTTTATTAACACATGGAGAGGCGAAAGACTTACCGCTTCTTCAGGGCACTGCGGGTAGAACTTCTGATGAATATACACCAACGGGTTCACCTCTTGTTGTTGCTGCGCCTTAGTCGACCAACCCATGTAGTTGAGTGAACCTGCATGATGGGCCCTGGTGTTTTTCAATCCATTCGCCCGGTTCGTCTTCGAAATCGCCTTGTTTGATAAACATATGAAAAAAAATTAGTAACTAACTATTTCAATCTGATACGATACATTAGGCTTGAAAGATATATTAAGGATGCATACCCGAGCTTTGGGGTGCTCGAAGTGGGCTATCAGCCACAGCCACTCATACTCCCTAAACCGGAATTCGCTAGGGGTGGAACCTCGGCCTAGCTCCTTGTATACAGTGTAATGGGAAGAAAGCTCGTTCTTCCACTCTTTATACCTATATTAAAACAAGGAAAAAAAGTTAGAGATATTAAAACACTTGATAAACAAAAATCTAACTCGATATATATTCAAATAAGTCGAAGCACATCACCTCATATGTAGTTGACGCTCTACCCACGTGTGAATAAGAACTTCATCCACGTCAAACCACACCTGCAATATGAATATATAAAAGGTAAAATTATATATTTATTGGGACTTAATTAATAAATATAAAATTTACGTAATGAAAATACGATTTTACTCACACTGAGTGCATTATGCACTTGCATCTTCACGTAGATAGGCACAGATTCCCAATCTGGCCAAAGCATTGGGACCTTGTCCCGCACGATCGCACCGGCCATGCTGACATATTTGCACATGGTGTCGAATGCCTCGATCACCTCGCCATCCTCATTGGCCCTTATGGGCGTTTTCCTTCCGTCAGTGGCCTGCTCAAGTCTCTTCCCGGTGCAGGTGCCTCTAGCCCCTTTCCGTTTTCCAGTCCCATTAACGAAATTGCCTAATAATACAATGTCAAGAAATGGATATCATTAATTGAACCTATCGCAAGTCTTAAGTAATAATTAAGTAATCAATCTGATGTTAAATAAAATTTACCTGCATCGTCCGTTTGTTGGTTGGTGCACCTCACACTCCAAAGATACACGGGGTCGAACGGGAGGAAGTTATACGCTTCCTCCACGCTCAGGAACTCCGGCCGTCCTTCAACATAAACAGGCATCCCCCTATCATCGAATTCAGGGATGACAAGAATCTCGTCGGGTAGGAAGAGACCGGACGGCGGAGATAGACGAGGCCTGGACGATGAGGCGCCAGCACCACCATGTGCCTCAGATGATTCCCGTGAAACGGGAGTAGGGACCGGGCGAATATGGGGCATTCGGACTGAGGGAGTTTCTGATGCCCCCGTTGACTGTCGCTCGTCTGAGGCTCTGCCACCGGAGGGACGTCTGCTGATTGAGCGTCTGGAGACTGAGGCTCGAGCCTCGACTTCCGGTTCCACGGCTCTCGATGTTAAATTAACAACTATATCACCTTAATTTATACGCTAAATTCCCAACAATTTTTTCACATATTATACGTTAAATTAACAACTATATCACCTAAATTAACATATATACATACATCATTTCCGGCTTTAAACTTTTCACATATATATACATCAAATATACAGTTTGTATACATCGATCATTCACCTTAATTTCACCTTAATTCACACACATATATATACATCACATATTAATCCAATTCACCCGTGCTAATTAATTTTCCATATTTTTCAAACATACGTATATATATACATTCCATATATATTAATTAATTTTTCACATATATACATCATATATATTGCTCCTTCACCCCACAATTATCCACATTTTTTTCCCACAATTTTCAAACATACCGATATGACATTTTACAAATATTGTCCACATGCATACATATATACATCCCACAATTATCAAAAATTAATTAATCAAAATACACAAAAAAAAATTGTGGAATGAGAGAGAGAGAGAGGGAGAGAGAGAGGGAGAGAGAGTGAGCTCAAACCTGGCATGGTGGAGCTCGACCCAACTGTGCCGGCGACGGTGTACGGAGAGGAGGAGGAGGAAGATGAGGAGGGGAGGAGGAGAGAGGGGAGGAGAGGAAGAGAGGGGAGAGGGAAGAGAGAAGAGAGGATTGAGGAGAGGGGAGAGGTGAGAATTTCTTCCTAAGAGAGGGAAGAGGGAAGAGAGAAGAGAATTAGGCCGAAGAGAAATGGGGAGGAGGAGATCGAGCTCGAGCTGCCTATACCGCCACCATTGCCGGCGAGGTAGTTCAACGTCGTTGGTAATGACATTACCAACGACGTACGTCGTGGGTAATGTCATTACCAACGACTTTGACTCGTTGGTAATGACATTACCTACGAGTTGCTAACTCGTTGGTAATGACATTACCCACGAGTTGCTAACTCGTTGGTAATGACATTACCAACGAGTTGCTTATCAACTCGTTGGTAATGTCATTATTTGTCGACTATTATCCGATCGACCAATTTTCGACCAATTTCCGACTACGTACAATTTCCGAGTACATTTTCCGACTACGATTTCCGACTACAATTTCCGACTACGATTTCCAACACGATTTCCGACTACATACAATTTCCGAGTACATTTTCCGACTACAATTTCCGACTACGTACAATTTCCGACTACGTACAATTTCCGAGTACATTTTCCGACTACGATTTCAGAGAACAATTTCCTAGTACGATTTCCGACTACGTACGATTTCCGACTACATACAATTTCCGAGTACATTTTCCGACTACAATTTCCGAGTACATTTTCCGACTACAATTTCCGAGTACATTTTCCGAATACAATTTCCAACGTACTAAGGATGATAATCGTAATCATCTTCATCACTTGAGTCTGACTCGGTTTCATAGGTAACCTCTGGCAATATGTGCCGCTCCTCGTCATCTGAATCAGCGTCAACTTCATATGGATTAACATCGAGAAGTTCTGCTCCAGTAATTCTAACCACACTCCCAGATCTCACATTATTAAGGCGAATCGTAGATGATTCCGGAATGTCAAAAGCGTTCGGCTCTTGGTATGCAGTAACTTCCTCATCATCTGCGGTATCACCAAGTGTGGCAGCACTGTATATGTTTCTATGAGCAACATGGTTAACCACCTTCCACGGGACTTTGTTAAGAAGATCGTCCAGGTAAAACACTTGTTTTACTGATGAGGCAAGAACGAAAGGGTCATCTTCATACCAGGTAGTAGCAGTATTCACCGAAAATGTTCCGTACTGATCGGTCCTTATGTTCTCCGGGCTAGTATCAAACCATCTACACTTAAACAAGTGCACTTTCATGTGGTTCCCATAAATTAGTTCAACAACTGAATGAAGGACACCGTAATAGTCAACGCCATCCTGCCCACCATGGACCATCACCCCACAATTCTGTGTTTTCAGTCGGTCGTCTCGATTTTCACATATAAATTTCACGCCATTGACCTGACACATCGAGTAAACTTTTGAAGCTATCGGTTTCATCGCCAGGACCCTCAATTCGTTTGACCACTCTGGGCAACCATCATCTGCTACATGGTTCATCTGAAAACGTCCATATATTAATACGTACAGAAGAAATTATGTCATCTTGAAACCACAAAACCACGTACATACATACATGCTATGTAAGGATATATATAAAAATAGACATATACACATATACTTACCCATTGACCAAAGTAGTTTGCAAACGTCTTGTTGTGGTAATCAACATTTCCGGCAATAGCAGGGCAGTGAAGATGATAGTTTTTCCAATATTGTACTTCTTGACAGTTAATCAGTACCGACCAGTGGGCAATGGCTACCTCATTTTCATCCAACTTGTACGACTTTGGCAAGCTTCCCTGTACTACCACGTCACTGGAGATGATAGAAAGGTTGAACTGGGGTTCATCTATCGACATCTGTTGTTGGGGGTCCTCTACATTTTCCAAGTACACTTTGGTGTACGTTACACACTCGTGCGCAAGATATGCTTCAGCGATACACCCTTCAGGTGCATATTTATTCTTCACATAGTCCTTGTAGGCTCCCAATTGTCTACAAGTTAACAAGTGCATGTTAACTTACTTAAAAAATAAGAATTTACATATAAAAACATAGGCAAACCAAATGTATGAATCATTTGTACCTTTCCATGGGATACATCCAAGTGTAGTGTACGGGACCGGTAAGCAACAATTGTTCGGGAAGATGGATCATCAGGTGAGGCATTATGTCGAAAAAATTTGGGGAAAATATCCTCTCAAGCTTGCACATAATAAAAATGATGTCATCTTGCATCTCCCTGAGGTATGCTTTTTTAACTTCCCTGGTGCATAACTTCTGAAAGAATCTTGACAAGGCCACCAACGGCTCCACCACCTCTTTGGGCATGTACCCTCGAATGAAAATAGGGAAAAGGCGTTGAAGCAGTACATGGCAGTCATGACTCTTTAATCCGTACATCTTATTGTCCCGGAAGTTAACACATCTGCTTATATTTCTTGCATAGCCATAAGGATACCTGCATATATATAGATAAAGCCATATATATGCAACGGTTATATTTCTCGCATATAACCATATATACTCCGGTAAAAATTTAATGCCAAATTCCTACATAGCCATAAGAATATATACATGACATTACTCAGCCACCGAAAAATGTCATGCTTATGCTTCGGCTTTACGGTGTACGGAGCTTGCGACATTTTTCTCTTACCATCTCTTAACCACAAATGTTTCCGCAGACCCATTGCTTTCAGATCAATGCGTGCCTTAGGGATGTCTTTTGTTTTCCCCTCCAAGTTAAGAACTGTGCCCACCACACTTTCACACACATTCTTCTCTATGTGCATGACATCTAGGTAATGTCTGATAAGCAACCTGAGCCAGTAGGGGAGTTCCCAGAATATGCTCTTGTGTGTCCAAAACTTATACCTTTCGGGCTTTTCTGGAATTGACGCCACTATGTCAGGATGATTGCTCAGCTGGCCAAAATCATATTCATTCAACACTTCCAAAATTTCTTCCCCTGTCCATCGCCTGGGTGCCACACCTGTTTCCACAGTCCCATCAAACGCGTCTGGATCCTGCCTAAATGGGTGATCATATGGAAGCCAACAACGGTGACGCATCTGAACAATTTTACTGCAATGAGGACTGCAACAATCAACCGTCATGCACTCTGAACAAGCCCTGTAACCCCTGGTAACATTCCCCGACAACATACCGCGGGCAGGAAAATCACTGATGGTGCCAACAAGCATGGCATGCATCTGGAACATCTCGTTTTTGAACCTATCGTAAGTGGGGTGGCCACACTCACTCAGGTACTTAAGCTCCTCAATCAAAGGCCTCAAATACACATCGAGACACTTTCCTGCATAACCTGGGCCCGGAATTAACAGAGTGAGCATATTGTATTCCTTCTTCATGCACATCCATGGTGGAAGGTTGTACGATACCAAAATAACTGGCCATATACTGTATTGAAGACTCATGTTGCCAAAAGGGTTGAATCCGTCAGATGAGAGCCCTAGCCAAACATTTCGGACCTCTGCTGCAAAATGATCAAACTCCCTGACCATGTGCTTCCAAGCCTCTCCGTCGGAAGGGTGTATAAGGGTGTCATCGTCAGGCAAGTTCCTCTCAGCCCACCATCTCATTGCCTCGGCCGTGAAAGCACACATGAACAACCGCTCCAGCCTATCAATAAGCGGGAAATATCGAAGTATCTTCACAGCTTTCTTGTTGCATGCAGGAGTCAACTTATACCTTTCTGTAAAACATACCGGGCAGGCTTCAAGGTCTTCGAGATCTTTTCCCCAGAAGAGAATACAATCATATTTGCATGCATAGATTTTGATGTAGGAAAGCCCAAGATCTTTTAGGATATGTCGCACCTTATGATGAGTGGTAGGAAGACGATGACTGGGTGGCAGTAGCGAAGCAGTCCACTTCAACCAAGAATCAACAGCTTTGACAGACATTTTGTTCTCCATTTTGAGCTGCATCACTCCCATCACACTTTCAAGAACATTCTTACTACAACCGTCGTACAACGGAGTCTGTTGCAATGCAATCAGGTTGTTGTACTTGTCCATACCGCTTGTCTTGACATGAGCTCCAGGTAATGGTTCGACTGGCTCGATATGGGGGAAACCCTCAACGACGGGAGAGACATTTGGTGCTTCATCAGCAAATACACCGCTCTCATGAGGAAACATATCATTGATTAACATCGATGTTGGATCATAGGATGAACTGCCCCTCTCAGCAAAATCTCCATGATCATAGCGTGGACTGGCCCTCTCACCAAATTGTCCATGATCATGCGGACCCGCTAACGATGTTTCACCGTGATAAATCCAACAAGTGTACTTATCCCAAAACCCGTATTTACTCAGGTGCCTTCTGGACTTTATCAATGGGAAATCGAAATCGATCGCTGAAACACTTACATTCTTTACACGGGCAATAATGAAGTGTAATGTCTCCACAATTAGCCTTCACAAAATCCACAAAACTCCTAATTCCCTCGTGATATCTGACATCCCATCTTTCGAGGCTCATCCAACTCTTGTCCATCCTGAAAATTCTAACAATTTTACGTATTAATTATATATATATACACACATTCACTACTAATAATCGACGTGATATCTCAATTCAACTCTAATTAAATCAACACATGCATGCATATGTATATATATCGATCTAATCTCTGAATTCGATTCAGTACTCGATGATAGTATTCTGGTGTTTTTCAATTCAAAACGTATTTGACTGGGTAGGAGGCTCTGTTAAGCCTCGCTCCGATAACAATACGATAATACCAGTCATTGATTCAGACACAAGATTAACTACAAGCTGTTTTCTCGTTTCGGTGACTGTACATCAACAACATTTCATATATATATATATATCTCACGAATTGGATTTGATCAACACACACACATATATATATATATACCACATATACGTATATATACACCTACGTACCTATATATATAGCTTCCCGAGTGATCGAGTTTTCGACGCGCGCCTTAATTTTGACAATATACCGAATGATCGATTTCAGAGCGTACGTTTTCCTTCTTTCGATTTCTCTGGATTTTTTTCGATCAAAATGATTGAATGATCGAGCTGCCCGATCCGGCATCTAATATAAGACACATTGCCGGCGACGGAGTAAGTCGCCGGAAATGAAGACATTACCGGCGACTTTACGCCGGAATCTCGCCGGTAATGTTCCAAAACATTACCGACGACTCCAACCGTCGCCGGCAATGTCTAGGCACACATTTCCGGCGAAATTCCGGCCGGAAAATCGCCGGAAATGTGTGCCTAGACATTGCCGGCGACGGTTGGAGTCGCCGGTAATGTTTTGGAACATTACCGGCGAGATTCCGGCAACATTACCGGCGACGGAGTAAGTCGCCGGTAATGATGGACATTACCGGCGACTTTTCCGGTCGCCGGCCTTGTTGGCCGGAATCTCGCCGGTAATGTTTCATTTTCTTGTAGTGGACGACTACGAAGGTTCTCATTAAAAGATGGTCTATTACTGGTGAAGATGGGGCATTCACTAAGAACGTGGTGTTCAAGGAGGTTTTACTTCCTCCAGATTCAAATGATATCTAGAATTAATAGGTACTATACAAATGGCAGAAATACATATGTAGTTGATATTGAAGAAATAATCATGACCCTATTTAATTGTGTTAATAATTTTTGTCTCTTTTTTGTAGGTATTGTACGAATAAGGTTCTTTCGACAAAGGGACGGAACCAGAGTTATGGGAGAATAAGATCAATAAGTAAGACTATATATGTCTATCTATTTACGTTTATGTAGGGTATGTAGTAGTGTTAGCCCTTTACTACCTTTTGTAAACTTATTTTGAAAAATAAATATATTGTGTAAACTGAGTGTATAAAAATAAATACGCTATAACAATGCAAATGACATGTGGAAATTGCTCATGAAAACCATCAATTCTCTCTGAAATACGTACGTGTCACACTCCTTAAACTTTTCAGTTTTCTATTCATCTACACAAACTACCATGTTTAGTAATAGTGCAGATCGAGCAATTCCCATATCTAACAACAAGCAAGATAAATAAGTGATTGAAAATTTGTCTTTATTATAGTTTCTGCACAATATGAAATGCGTTTGTTGCTTTCCGATGTAGAGATAATGGAAGGGAAATTCACATAATTAATAGAGATAATTAACAATAGAGATAATTAACAATAGAGATAAGGCCAATCTCTGAAAGCATATTGATCCACATTGATCTGCATATATAGAAAGACACACGCTTAACAACCTTGGACCACATGTAACTCAGATTGCATAACGTACATAAAGGTTAACGTATGATTTTAAGGTATACAATGTTAACATGTAATTATGAAATAAAGAATACGTGATTGCCTAAATTTGGAAAGACTTCGTCGATTTGCATTCTTGAATACAAATAGGACCAAATGAGATCTAATTGATAATCTAGCCTTTTTGCGCGTGCGGTAGTGTGTCGCGCTTGCGATTGATCGATAAATCTATCAACGATATACAAATTATATTTTGTCGGCTCATAAAATACGCGTGCAAATTATATTTTTATTCGCTTTTATAACTTTGTTGAAACACCAAATAGTTCACTATATAGTGCATACGCATGAGATACTTCATAAATTTTTACTAAGATATGTGAAGTGCTCAATATATTACTAAGTCTATTAAGTAGTAGTATTGTACAAATTGTAATCCATGGATTTGGGACAATATAATTAATAGTAGTTGAGTTATAGACTGCGTAAAATAATAGAAATACGCGTAAATACACTAATAATTCGCACGCGCGAGCGCGACGCTCTTCCGCACGCGCATATGCGCGTGCAGGAAGGCTAGTTTGCTGATGAAGCATATTTTTTTATATTCAAAATCAGAGAAAAAGACGATATTGTCCCCTCCCCTCTCTCTCTTTCTTCATATCGCAACAATATCAGAGCCCGACAATGCAGTCGTCGCTCCTCTGCCTCGGCATCTCGGCTTCTTACCATCCTTGTCGCCTCCCAAGCCTCCTCGAACATCGAGAACACACACGTCCTCGCTATGTCCCAACATCGTCGCTCACCAAGGAAACTAAAAAATCAAAAGGCGAGGAACTTTGACCTAAATTGTGAACAAGAGCAAAACCTATAATTGAGGACCGGTTGCTCAGTGAAATAATGGGGCTATTTAGTTGCAGAGGTGTAGGTAGGGAGATGGCAGTTGATCACTATGAGGGTGCAACAATCCCAAATGCTTAAGTATTGAAGTGAAACGTGTCGTATGAAGGGGGTGTTCATTTAACGATATTATGTTTTTGGTCGTCTATTGCGCGACACGTGGTATAAGTGGATCTGTTAGTTCATATTTTCGTTATGTACCGTTGTATATAAACCCTCTTTGCACAGTAATGAATCATCAAATGTTTTGCCAAACTCTTATTTTTCCTTCTCAATTTTATTCTTATCTTGTCCACTAGTTTAGAAACCCTAGTTCGCTGCAAAATTGGTATCTAGAGCCATAATTTTGAACCATGAGCGGCCCGCCATCGGTGACGACCTCGACGTTGTCTTCGATACAGGAAGGGAATCCTTTGCAGTTTGACCTGAATTCAGCTGCATAAAGAGGATACTCGTGAGCGCTTCAAAGAGCCACAAGAATCGATGTGTACAATGATGGAAGAGCTTAGGCAGATTTGTCTGCAGAATATGGTGGTTCCAGATTGTGTTTCCACTCAAGGGAATAGATCTATTCGAGGAAACCCACAGAGAAGTAGATCTACACCCCTGCAGTTCACACCGCCTGGTTTTGGTAATACTTTCCCTGGTCACTCACTTGGTATGGTTGCATTACCATTGTATTCTCAATATAAGACTGGTGCTATGAATGTTGAGGCTAGTACTAGTAGGGGAAATATATATCAAAAGCATAACAGATCTAAACTGACTCACAGTGATGTGATTGATTTTGGGATATAATCCTAGATTTGAGGTCTCTTCCCACATGTACTCACAGTAGATGGAAAATCCAATGTTTTCCTCTCCTTTGAGATCACAAGCTTTACCATTTGTTCCACAGACCTTTAGACAGCAACAAACTCCTTAATTTAGAGCTCCTCCTGTATATTCCACATAAACCACCACCTATCATCACCCCAATCTACAACAGCAAACACTTACATATAGACCACTTAATGGAGTTTCCAACCTCTAACTGTTTGGTCGTTATGGTCAAGTGTTTTAACAACATAATAGAAAAGTCATCCAAAAAATTTAATCAATGTGTGTGTCGATTTCGCTAAATTATTTTGTTAATTTTCTTATGAGTGTATTATATATGTTTTCTTTAGTTTCTATTGAGCTATCAAAATTGTCTCGTTATTGATTTAAATCAGAGTTTGAAAACTGAAAACTAGTTAGATATAGGCCTGGGACTTGGGCCCGAAATACCAAACCGAATCCATTTGGTCCGAAAGAAATGGATCTGGACTGATTTTGGTTCGAAACCGAATTGGCCCAGAACTGAAGTTTTTATTCGATACGGTTTTGGTTCCCTGCTAATCTCAAACCGATTAATACAGAAAACCGAAATACCACGTGTTGACTATTTATGGGTGTTCTATTTATCTTATCGTAGACATGCTCACACTCTATCTCCCCCCCCCCCCACACATATATATATATATATATATATGCAAAATTTTACCCTAATTTTCATTCATGAGACCAAACCAAAGTACCAAACCCTCGAGCTCTCCGTCTCTCTCTGGATTTGAAAAACCAAACCCTCACCGATCTCCTCTCGATCTCCTCTCTCTATATCAAACACCAATATTCTTCTCTCTCAATAGCCCTCAGTCCCTCACAACCTCTCCCTGATCTTCGATCTGATCTCCATCTGATCTCCGATCTCGTCTCTTTGTAGTCTGTATCAAACATCGATCTCTCCTCTCTGATCAAGTCACCGATCTCTCGGTTCTATTCCGAAGAGGTCAGGGTATTCTTCCTCAACAATACCGAGGTCACCGATCAGATTGTCACCATCGCCAAGAACTTTCAAAAAGTCGATCCTTCAAGGGTACTCTCTCTAACTCTCACTGAAATTTTATTTTTATGTGACTTATTCAATCCTTGTTCATAAGTTGAGTTAGTCAGTTTCTGTTTTGTAAAACTGAAATGATGTTTACTTGTTTAGTGTTCTGCTTTGGTTGTACTTAATGATTGTACGTTTTGCTAGGGTTAATCTGTTTTGACTTTTGACCCATTGATCTTTGGAGAAGGTGCACCGTGCACACGTTTGGATCTATAGCTGGAGGTTAAGTTTGGATATGAAGGTATGTCGATCAATATTAAAATGAAGTGACTGATGTTGAAATGATTATTGTTTTGAACTGAAAATGGAATTGAGTTGCATGTTGTGATGGAATTCAACGGAAATGGTTAACTAATTAGGTATAGCTTGGTATATTGGATTAAGCATACACCCAGTCAGGCATGCATAAGGCTGCCATTGCACACCGATTCTCCTTTGCTCCCGTACCAAGCTTAGTTTTTTCTTAAAATGAACTAAAATTGTTGGTTTTAATTTAATTGAGTTGCATGTTGTGATGGAATTGAACTGAAAAGGTTGTATACTGATCCTAGTTGGTGTTGACTATTGCGAGACATGAATAATAGGCCCTGCATTTGATGAAGAAGTAGGTTGTGAAGCGATTCAAGCAATTCAAGTGGCCTGAAGGTACACCGTCAAACACTGTTATATATATTAATAGGCTAAAGTGCTTTTTTTTTTTACAGTCAAGATGTGTACATTTAGCTATAGGTCTCTCTGTTTCAGAACTTTGAATAATCTCTAATGTTAATTTTTTTTTAGGATTCATGGTGGTTGACTTGTAGAGTTGTTGTTGTCTCGCTAGTTTTGGTTAGTGATTGACGCGGAGATTTTCAGACTTGTTTTGAGCTATGGCGAAACTCAATGTAAGTATCTATTCTGCAGATATAATAATTATGGCATGTATGTGGATTGTGGCATAAATATTTGTGGCATAAGCATAACTTGAATAATGATGAAGCTTAAGTAAAGAAGTGCATAACTTGTAGATACTAGCTTAGTGACTTTAGTCTGAAATCATGATCTATTGATTCTATTGTTACTATCAAGCTTCATGCTGATTAGTTTTTGCCCATTTTTGGGATATGATTGATATCTAGGTGGGAAGCTTGTGTATCAGACCACCAAGAAGAGAGCAAGTGGACCCAAGTGTCCTGTAACTGGAAAGAGAATCCAAGGGTATGTTAATGGTTTAGACTTTCGAGCTACGATGGAACCAATTTTGTGATAGCATTTAGTCTATAGGAAATAGACTAATTTTTTGCTAATCTGTTATAGCATTTAGTCTTAGTAACCTACTGACTTGTTTTTTTTTTGTATAGGTAGGACTATCACAAGCTAGGAGACTATGACTAAGATAAGTGTAAGTTTTTGCATGTGAAGTGACATGATTAATGTATTTTATTGTGTAACATATGATCTACAATTTGTAATTTCAGGTTGTTAACTAGTTTTCATTTTTGTCTACAGTTTAAAACGTGTAAGAAGAAAGGAGGAGTCCCTGCAATGAGTAAGGTTCATGCTCCAAGTGGGAATGCTTCGTCAATTGGAACCACTCATTCAGCTCCAGTAGCTGAAGTTGAGGCTGCTGCATCTGTTGTAAGTCCAGATTCTTTCAAATCTAAGAAACATAGTTTGGTGTGGGATCATTTCACAGAGTATAAGGTTGTTAGGTTTGTTAAGTGTAAAGGAAAACCTGATCAAGAAATATCTGAAAGGAGAGCTAAATGAAAATATTGTCATCAGGGTAGTTTAGGAGATTATGTTGTGAATAGTACAAAGAATGGGACTGGAGGGTTGAATAAACACATAAAAGAGAGGTGTTGGTACTATAAGGGAAGGCAAAATATTGATAAAAAACAGAAAACTTTGGTTGGGGATAAAAGTAAAGGTAATAGGCTGAAAACTCATAATTTTAACCCTAAAGAAGTTATGCAAGCCTTTGTTGACATGGTGGTTGTTGATGAATTGTCTTTTAGCTTTGTTGAGAAGTTGGGTTTTAGGGTTTTTTGTAGAGTCGTTGTTCCTGATTTTACAGTTCCATGTAGAAGAACTCTCCATAGAATTTTTTTAAATCTGTATGAAAGTAAAAGGAAGAACCTTACTAAGAGTTTGCTTAAGCGTAGAGTGTGTCTAACCACCGACACTTGGACAAGTGTTCAAAAGATTAATTACATGGTGCTCACTGTATATTTTATTGATAAGAAGTGGGTAATGCACAAGAGGATCATTAATTTTATTACTATCCATAATCATTGTGGGAATTCAATAGGAAACCTTATCGAGGAGTGTTTGCTTAAGTGAGGTATTACTAAAGTTCTCACCATAACTTTGGATAACGCAGCTGCCAATAAGTGTGCTATTGAGTATGTTAGGGCTAGATTGAATAGGATTAAGAATTATCAAGCTATATTTGACGGTAAACATATGCATGTTAGGTGTGCTGCCCACATATACAACCTGATTGTCGGAACTGGTTTAAAGAAGTTAAATAAGGCTGTCTTGGGAATTATAAATGCTATTAAGTTTATCCGGTCCTCTGCCGATAGGTTAGATGTCTTCAAAAATAGCATAGCAAAAGAGAGTTTATCTTGTAGAGGGCTAGTTGTGATGGATGTTCCCATGAGGTGGAACTCGACTTACCTGATGTTGGAAGCAATGTTGAAGTTCAAGACTACTTTTATTAGAATGGTGGAGGATGAAGAATGCTATAGAGCATATTTTGCGGAGCCTGATGAAGAGTTTGATGAGGAAGGTAACCTGATTCCTCCTCTGCCAAATGCAAGAGGAATGGTTGGGTCTCCTTGTGATGAAGATTGGGATAATGCGGAGGAGTTTGTGGTTTTCCTTAAGGTTTTTTATGAGGTGACATTGAGAGTTAGTGCATTCACACACCCCACAGTACACTCCACCTACCATGATGCGATGACCATTGATGCAGAGATCAATAAGATGATTTTGGAGATGCTACTACCGTGGAGAGGGTGATGAATGATATGGCTGGTGACATGTTGAAAAAGCTTAAAAAGTACTTCGGATCAAAGGCTGAGGTAAATTTTTTTATCTCGCTAGGTTTGATTCTTGATCCAAGATTCAAGCTTGTTCACTTGGTACATTTGTTTCAAATTGATGGGAAAGATGAGGTGGAGATTGTTGCGGAGACAAAGAAGTCGTAGAAGTTCTTCATGGATTTATATGCTCAATATGTGCAGCTAGCTGAAATTCAAGCAACTGTGACTAAGGCTCATAATCTAAGGGCAGACCCCACTGGTTTTAGATCCTCACTCATTGGTAAATGGAAGGAAATGGTGTCTTCGGCAAATGAGGCAGACCCTATACATGAAGTAGACAAATATTTGGATGATGATCTTGAGCCAGTATGTGAGAAGGGTGAAAAGTATCCAATTTTGGATTGGTGGAGGGTGAATGGTGCAAAGTATCCAGTGGTGACAAGAATTGCAAGGGATGTGCTGGCTATACAAGTGAGTACAGTGGCTTCGGAAAGTGATTTTAGCACTAGTGGGAGACTCATAGACAACTTTAGGAGTTCATTGATTCCTAGGTCAGTAGAATGATTGATATGTCTTCAAAGTTGGCTTAGGGGAAATGAAGTGGATGATAAGGATGATGATATTCCAGGCATTAAAGCTACTGAGATATATGAGGCTTGTGAAAAAGGTAAACTGATTTTGTTTCCTGTTGCACTGTTGCATTATGATTATGGCTTGCAATTTGATAAGTTTGAGGCTTGCATTTTTATTTCGGTTTGCAAACTGATTGCATTTTTATTTTGGCTTGCAAACTGATTGTATTTTTATTTTGGCTTGTAAACTGATTGCAATTTGTAGAGCACATAACTGAGTTGAAAAGTACCACAAAAATGCCTCTTGGAGCCAGTGGAGTTTCTGAAACTGTGGAGCTCAGTGACACTGATTTGGAAGAAGATATGGATGTAAGTGAAGATGAAGAAGATGGAGAAGAATGCTCTAGTTGAATATTTCTGTTTTCTGCTCAATTTGGGACTGTAATTATATTTTTATGCTTTTTGGGACTATATGAACAATATTTTGGACTATTTTGGACCTGCCTGAACAAGTTTTTTTTTTAAGTGTTGAGACTGAATTGAAGATGGACTTTACTCAAATTTGAACTTGGACTGTAGTTTTGCAAATTTGAATATGGACTGTACTTAGAGCAAATTTGAGACATGCATATTTTAGATGCAAAAAAAACTTGAAATTTGAGACATGCAGATTTGATATGCAAAATGGCTGATTTTGAATGAATAACGCCCATAATTCCCATATTTTTGGCCAAAAACTTAAAATTCCTAAATTAAATCTAGTTTTTGAAATTGGTCTGAAATGTACCGAATTGAGCCAAACCGAAAATATTTTGTTCGGATCCAATCGGTTCAGATGACCCAAATTTGTCGAACCGAACCGATCCTATTCGATTACTATTTTCGGTTCGGATTTGAATTAGGCCCAAAACCGAATCGAACAGCTCCGACCCGAGTTACATCAAATAATAATGAAATTTTAGAACTTATACTTACATAAGAACATTAAACAAATAACATTTAAACAAACTATCTAGCCCTTGGTGGTCCCGGCCTGAGCAATAAGCATCCATGATATTAAAAGCTTTCTCTCGAGTCTTACTTCGGTCACAGCACTCTCCTTCGCTCTCAAGCTGCCTCTACCTCTTTTATCTAAATGGATGTCTTGACAAACTTGCTTCAAGTTCATTCAACTCGTCGATCCAAAGTCCATCTCATCATCGTCATCCTCAACGGGGGACTTCAGAGCCAGTAACACTAGAGGCACTTGGTCCCACTGTCACCGAGTTGTCTCTCACCTGAGATACAACAGACTGCCGTATTGTCACCGAGTTGTCTCTCACATAAGGCATTTGAAACTTATGCCTTCAAACACATCAGTTTTGTATTATGCAGTCCTCTTGGGACTGTAATTCTATTTTTATGCTTTTTGGGACTGTATGAACAATATTTAGGACTGTTTTGGACCTGCCTGAACCAAGTTTTTTTTTTTAGTGTTGAGACTGAATTGAAGATGGACTGTACTCAAATTTGAACATGGACTGTAGTTTTGCAAATTTGAACATGGACTGTACTTAGAGCAGATTTGAGACATGCATATTTTAGATGCAAAAAAAAAACTTGAGATTTGAGACATGCAGATTTGATATGCAAAATGGCTGATTTTGAATGAATAAGGCCCATAATTCCCATATTTTTGGCCAAAAACTAAAAATTTCTAAATTAAATCTAGTTTTTGAAATTGGTTTGAAATGTACCGAATTGAGCCGAACCGAAAATATTCTGTTCGAATCCAATCGGTTCAGATGGCCCAAATTTGTCGAACCGATCCGATCCGATTATCATTTTCGGTTCGAATTCGAATTAGGCCCAAAATCGAATCGAACTGCTCCGACCCGAGCCCAACCCTAGTTAGATAATTACATCAAATAATAATAAAATTTTAGAACTTATACTTACATAAGAACATTAAACAAATAACATTTAAACAAACTATTGGTGTCAGAAACTACCGAAGGTCAAAGAATTCAAACAGTTACTGTTGCATAAATGTACCAAGCTTCTAAAATAAGTGTACCATCACACTTGTATAAGTATACTTGAAAGGACCCAACCCCGATTTAGTTTCCTAAATCGGAATCAAACCCCTTCGAAAACACGAACCAACAAAAACTTTTCGAAATTTGGGCAGAGTTTCGTTACTAGCGTGGAATTACCATTACCTGCACGCGTAAAATACACTTCATCCTATGCCACAAAAAGCAAACCGTGGGCACCAACCCCATCCGGATTTCTCAATATATCAACAATAACGTAAAGTAGTAAATATATATACACTTTACTAAAATCCAGTGTAAAATCGTATAACATATTCAATAGGAAGCTCAGAGCGACATCTAATACATAATCGTATACTCATACCACAGTAGGTAGAACAATAAACCTACTGGATGAAATAAAGTAGCTCGAGCACTATGCCTCCGACCACGACGTGCGACACCAGAGCCTGAACTGCAAACTGGGCACGGAAATCGAAAAGCCCAGGTGAAAGACAATAAACACGTTAGAGTGAGTGGACGAAAATAAATGTCTTTCACCAAGTAATATACGTTATAAAAACATATGCGAGTCCAGGTAAATAAAAACATAACATAGTACACGAGGTAAAACTCATACTCCTCCAGTGTACTGAGCATGCAAGTATAAATTCCACGGGGTCATTCATGGACACACACCGTGCTAGTACAGTCCGAATCACGAGGTCCTTGGTCCCCGTGATTCTAAGCCAGAAATGGCCTCGGTTCCGGGGAAACGCCCCTCACCGGTCAGGTCGGGATGACGACGTCCCTCCTGGATGGCCTACCATCGGGGATCAACCGAGAGGCAAAGTGTATCGATACAACAACGTAACCAAGACTGTACTCTGTGAAAACCAAATCACAAATATCTCGATGCAAATGCATGAAACAATATAAAAGTGTATGCATATTCGTATACGTATATCCGTATAAACATATTCGTATAATCGTAAACACATGCTTGTATAATCATAACCTCGTATGAAATCTCATGCTCGTAAAACCATAATCATGCTGCATGCTCAAGTTCATAAAACGTATATAAACGACTCGCAATCAATCCGTGAAAAGAAATGTCCACTCACAGACTGGCGTAACGCATATCGCGTTAACCCGTGATCTGGCGGAAAGTCCCTCACCAAACAAATGATCTCGAACCCCTGAATATTCACAATGTCCAATATTCAAAGTCACAATCCGACAATTCGAATCAAACCACGAGAAACCACCGTTCTCGGAAATACACAATTCGAATACGACGAATCGACGAAAATCCATATATACCACCTCAATACCTCATTTTACGTTCGGATGCTCAACTCAAAAAACGAACCTCCCCACTGCGATCAGGGCGCGATTTCGAGTCAAATGACATGCAACTTGCCGAAAGTCAAAAAGTCAACTCTGACCGTTGACCGCCGCCGTTGACCACCGCCCACGGCGGCGCCACCGCCGACCGGAGAATTTCAAGGCGAAGCCACCCCTATTACACTCCAAATCACCCACTGAGCAACTTCCATAACTGCACCGAAGTCCAATTCTCACTCTAACTAGGTCAATTTCATGTAAAACCGAATTGGTTCATAAATTTCAATCCCAAAATTCTCAATCCACAAATCAAATTAGAACACAATGTTTATATGGTTAGAATCACCTTGAAGAGAGCTACAAAGCCCAGTATCTCTTGAAGTTTAACTCGGCTCGAATCCAAGAACCCGAATTCACCAAAAACTCCCCATTTTCAAGTCGGAAATTCTCCTTTTCCGGTGAGATACACCGTGTATGGTGGCCGGAGGCGTGATGGGGACACCGAGACGCATCGATGGGGTCCTTCCCCAAGGCCGGAGGTGGCCGGATTAGGCTCGCCGCCGACCACCGTGGAACGCCGTCGAACACCCCTCCTCCATGTCGGTCAAACCGAGTTGACCAAGGTCAACCACAATGAATGCAAGTTTTGACTTTCCCCTTTTAGTAAGTCACTATTTATAGCTTCCCAAAATAGAAACTCAAACTTATCCATTTCGACGAACTTCAAACACGCGTAACTTTCTCGTCGTATATCCGATTCCGATAATTCTCGCGGCCAAAAACTCGTCTCGACGTACTCTTCAATAATCACTCAAAGTCAAACACATCGGCCAACCGAATAAAAAGTCAACCCTTCAAAGCAACACACATTAAATCGACTAAATAATCAACAAACGGCAAAATTCGTAACTAATACCTCGTAACTCCAAATCATGCTCCGGAAGTTCCCACAAACTCGAAATTAAATTCCGAACAACTTCCGTGAAGAAGCCGAACCCAAATTCTCGTCCGGTAATTTAGTCGTTAAGTAGCCCACCATTTAAATCTGAACTTCAAATATTCATAACTAATTCCTCGGTCGTCCAAATAACGATCCGGAACCGCCCACGAACTCGTAATCACACATACAACGACTCTCGAGAAGAGACCCAGCTCCAATTCTCGGCCAATAATTAAGTCGTTAATAAACTCGACGATTCCAATAACCGTCGGACAACTGCGACTATGCCGTAACTCATCGATCAAGCTGAACATACTGCTAAATCTGGTCCGGGTCGTCACAAATCCACCCCCCTTAGAAAAATTTCGACCTCGAAATTTCCAAGTCTGCCAACTCAAAGGTAGGAGCACTGCCTCTGTATACTGCTCAACTGCTCAGTGGCTACATCAACTGAATAACTCTAGCAACTGACTCCACAATAAGAGATAGCTCTGTGCTGAAATCTCTGTACCCACAAATCACAAATCTGAACTGGTTCCACATAAGCGCCAAGTGTTCCTACATAAGGAACAAACAGGGTACACAACACATAGCAAACCTGAAACATAGTTCCGCCACGCGGAACACAACTCGCACAAAAGCCAATGCTATAGACGATGCCGAACCATACGGCATAACACAAACTCGCCTATGACCACATATGGATCAAAACATCAAGGCAAATCACAAATCAGTTCACACATCAATATATCTCATACATTCATATCAGCATAATTCGAACATCGAACTCGGCAATAACTAATCCATTTCCGCTGATCTGACAGTCTGTGGTAACACACTCTACAAAATCGGAAACAAACACCAACTCAAATTCAAACCAAACTCACTCCAACACAATGAAGTACAACATCATCCTCAAAACGACGTCAAACAATATCAAAATCACAGTGGACAACAACCTGGTACTGCAAGCAACCTCGAACAACTGAAACTGCTGGTCCCGAATGCTCCGGAACTGCAATACCGAGGTCCACAACATGTGCTCCAAGGTCTGAATAGTCCTCAAAGATCGCTCGTCAATTCGAGGTCAATAACCGATACTAACTCGTAATCTGGTCCCCAATGCTCGCTGCAAAGCTCGCCAACACATAGTTGTAGCTGATTATCTCGATCAACGAACTGGGACACAGGTACACCATGGAATGGACAATCTCCGTCAAGCACGGTTATACCAGCCTAACACTGAAATCATCTCCGAAGTACAAGGAAACGTACTAAATTCGTCAAATGATCCACACTGGTCCAATAACTGGTATCACAAACCAAAGTACATACAAACATACACAATCACAGCAACAATCGCCACGTATAACCGGAAATCTCAAATGGCTGATACATCTCAGCAAATTTCTGCCTCCTAGCCATCGTCAGTCGACAAATATGGCATCTGTACACATAAACTGCTACATTGCTCTTCCATGTTGCGCCACAAGTAATAAACTCGATGTGTCTGACACTTCTCCGCGTCACTAGCGCCAAACACGCGCAAAATCACGAGCCTCAACATCATCATACTCAAACTCAGCTCTCGTAGCCCACACTCGGCTAACACGGAAACTCGAGCCACACATACACACATGCAATACTGAAACTCCTAACTCTCGACTGAACGCATCAACAACAACATCCCAAACGGATGGTCAAAGTACAACCTCTAACCTTCTCGAACAAACTCTAATGTGCAGCCATAGTCGTCAGTCGACTCCCTCCATCTACACTGCCTCTAGCCCAAATCTGGCCGAAAATGCAAGTGGATGAAACTCAAATGACCAGGGTACATCCTACACCGCGCTACACGCCATAGCAATAGTATCTCCAACTCTCTGGTGCTAACACAAAGGCAGCTACACCCAAATCATACATAGGATATGTAGCTTCACAAAGTTCCACTGCCTGGAATCATGAGCCACTGCTCTGCTACACAGCAACAAAGCACAACCAAATCCAAACCTCAATGCAACACCATAACCCACAAACTCGTCGCGGTCGTCAGATAAGGTCAACACCGAAGCAACGGGCAACCATCCGACAGGAGGAAGTAACTCTCCTCACGTACATCGAACCATTCTAACTTGACGCCTTCTTCGTCAATCCGGAAAGTGAAGTGGCAATCCGGGAAAATCCTGCACAAGCCGTCGGTAAAAGCCTGCCAAACTTAAGAGACCCCTGATCTCTGGTACAAAGTAGGGCAAACTCCAAATTAACACGGCTTCTAACTGGTCAGAACCCACATCAACTCCCTCAGCTAACAGCACGTGGCTCGAAGTCTTCACGCTAACTAACTAAAACTCACACTGGCTGAACTCACAAATGGCTAATCGTCTCACGAAGTCCACAAAATCACTCGCAACTGCTCCAGGTACTGGTCCACACTCTCGGAGTATCTCAGGACATTGCCAACGAACATGACCGCAACTCGTCCAGAAACTGTCTGAACACATGGTCCATCAAGTCTACACAATCTACGGGGCATTGGTCAACCCAACAACGTGACCAAGAACTCATGATGTCCGCACCGAGATCCGAAAGCCAACATAGCCACATCTGACTCATCAATCCACAACTGATGGTATCCGGATCCGAAATCAGTCTTCGACAAGACTGAAGCTCTCAGGAGCTGATCAACCAATAGTCAATCCGAAGCGGAGGATACTTGCACTCCTCTGAAGCAAATCAAGCTTCCGATAGTCAATGTGCCACCATGTCGAACCATCCGATATCCGTATACACAAATGCAAAAGCACACACGCAAGTATGCAGGGTCGTCTGAAATCTCCTGAACCTCCTCCAGCAACTCCTGGAGTCGAAACTGTAACTCCATCAGCTCCGCTGGCTCCGAACGACAAGATGCCGGTAAAATGAGTCCAGCGCCTGATACAAGCTCAATGGTGTAGTCAGTCTCCCGAACTGGAGAAACACCTGGTAACTCCTCAGGAACCACCTCAATGACGCCAATGTCAGGTACAGCAACCGTAGTATCCACAACATGAGCTAATCAAACAACACCACCCGTCTCCATCATCCGCTCGACCATCACCGCGAAACAGTATCTCGGGGAAATCTGGTCGTCGAAACACAACCCCCTTCTCGAAGCACTCGAACACAACCAAATGCATCGTCATTAAGTCCGTACTCACAAACATACCAAAACCACGATGTCCAGCTACAACAATTCCACGGCTAACCCATAACCTCAAACAAGGATCTCGCGACCTCCGGATAGATACAACACTCTCCAAGACCTCGGAAGTGGAGATGCAGGTACAATCGCCATGGACATCAAGCAATAGTAACCTCGGAGAAAAGTCTGTCCTCAAACAAGGTCATGGCACGAACTCCAACATGCCCAACTGGCCACACACATCAACTGTGACTTCTGACTAACTCGTCAACAGGGTGCATTAGTCAGACCGCAGGAACAACATGAGGATCTCCTCGTAAACTCTGAGCTGCCGAACCGCTACAACAGCTGACCAAGGGCGCTCCCTCGTAACGTGATCCTCCTGGCCACCACAATGGCAACAGAGAGTGTACCACAAACACAAGTCACCGCAACACCTGCTGCGTGAAAGGATCACCAACGATCGCCCAAACTCATGCCACAGGAGCAAATCTGCTACTCTGTGATCTCTGCCATCGTCAAATGAATCAGCAGAGGATCCTCAACATAACCGAAAAGGCCACAGTCTGATGAAGTCACTGATCCCGAAGTATCAGAACTCAATCTCTCACTACTGAATCCACTTTCCTCAAACCGTCACATCGAAAACCGTGTACATCTTTCCCTTACACTAGCCTCGCCACTGAGTGCAGCACACTAAGCTCCTCACGGATATCTCGAGGCACATCAATCAAAATCTCTCTGATACTCAGGTTCAAACTCATCTTGAACTTCGTACACTGCCCGAAACTAACATGTGAACAATGCATCTCTGCCCCAGGTGGGTAAACACTCCACATCAATTGCTGAGTAGCCTAATAACACCATCACTGTTTACACAACATTCTGAATGTAGGCCATGGAGTCACAATCGGAACTCACACAATATCAGCCCACCAAATACACTGATCTAACTCAGGCAAACATCAACTGCCACAAATCTCAGCTTTGAGGCAACATATAGACGCTTACACACACAACCAGGCAATCCGTGCCACACAACTCACTGAACTCTGAATACTCATCCAAATCCACAGTTCACTGGCAATTCACGCGTCGAATGATCCTCAACAGGATCCACAACCGAAACGACACGGAAAGCACGTCAGAAGGCATCCTAATGAATACAATATCGTTCACAACAAGTGGAATGTAATCATGGAACTTCAAATATTTGAAAGCATACAACACCCGGAATTTGATGATTATCCGCCGGCCGGTCGGGTCACCATTCCAGACATGCTGTACATTCTCAAATACCCTTAGTAAACACGACTACAGAAGTCTACAGAACCTGACAACCTAATGCTCTGATACCAAACTGAAAGGACCCAACCCCGATTTAGCTTCCTAAATCGGAATCAAACCCCTTCGAAAACACGAACCAACAAAAACTTTTCGAAATTTGGGCAGAGTTTCGTTACTAGCGTGGAATTACCATTACCTGCACGCGTAAAATACACTTCATCCTATGCCACAAAAAGCAAACCGTGGGCACCAACCCCATCCGGATTTCTCAATATATCAACAATAACGTAAAGTAGTAAATATATATACACTTTACTAAAATCCAGTGTAAAATCGTATAACATATTCAATAGGAAGCTCAGAGCGACATCTAATACATAATCGTATACTCATACCACAGTAGGTAGAACAATAAACCTACTGGATGAAATAAAGTAGCTCGAGCACTATGCCTCCGACCACGACGTGCGACACCAGAGCCTGAACTGCAAACTGGGCACGGAAATCGAAAAGCCCAGGTGAAAGACAATAAACACGTTAGAGTGAGTGGACGAAAATAAATGTCTTTCACCAAGTAATATACGTTATAAAAACATATGCGAGTCCAGGTAAATAAAAACATAACATAGTACACGAGGTAAAACTCATACTCCTCCAGTGTACTGAGCATGCAAGTATAAATTCCACGGGGTCATTCATGGACACACACCGTGCTAGTACAGTCCGAATCACGAGGTCCTTGGTCCCCGTGATTCTAAGCCAGAAATGGCCTCGGTTCCGGGGAAACGCCCCTCACCGGTCAGGTCGGGATGACGACGTCCCTCCTGGATGGCCTACCATCGGGGATCAACCGAGAGGCAAAGTGTATCGATACAACAATGTAACCAAGACTGTACTCTGTGAAAACCAAATCACAAATATCTCGATGCAAATGCATGAAACAATATAAAAGTGTATGCATATTCGTATACGTATATCCGTATAAACATATTCGTATAATCGTAAACACATGCTTGTATAATCATAACCTCGTATGAAATCTCATGCTCGTAAAACCATAATCATGCTGCATGCTCAAGTTCATAAAACGTATATAAACGACTCGCAATCAATCCGTGAAAAGAAATGTCCACTCACAGACTGGCGTAACGCATATCGCGTTAACCCGTGATCTGGCGGAAAGTCCATCACCAAACAAATGATCTCGAACCCCTGAATATTCACAATGTCCAATATTCAAAGTCACAATCCGACAATTCGAATCAAACCACGAGAAACCACCGTTCTCGGAAATACACAATTCGAATACGACGAATCGACGAAAATCCATATATACCACCTCAATACCTCATTTTACGTTCGGATGCTCAACTCGAAAAACGAACCTCCCCACTGCGATCAGGGCGCGATTTCGAGTCAAATGACATGCAACTTGCCGAAAGTCAAAAAGTCAACTCTGACCGTTGACCGCCGCCGTTGACCACCGCCCACGGCGGCGCCACCGCCGACCGGAGAATTTCAAGGCGGAGCCACCCCTATTCCACTCCAAATCACCCACTGAGCAACTTCCATAACTGCACCGAAGTCCAATTCTCACTCTAACTAGGTCAATTTCATGTAAAACCGAATTGGTTCATAAATTTCAATCCCAAAATTCTCAATCCACAAATCAAATTAGAACACAATGTTTATATGGTTAGAATCACCTTGAAGAGAGCTACAAAGCCCAGTATCTCTTGAAGTTTAACTCGGCTCGAATCCAAGAACCCGAATTCACCAAAAACTCCCCATTTTCAAGTCGGAAATTCTCCTTTTCCGGTGAGATACACCGTGTATGGTGGCCGGAGGCGTGATGGGGACACCGAGACGCATCGATGGGGTCCTTCCCCAAGGCCGGAGGTGGCCGGATTAGGCTCGCCGCCGACCACCGTGGAACGCCGTCGAACACCCCTCCTCCATGTCGGTCAAACCGAGTTGACCAAGGTCAACCACAATGAATGCAAGTTTTGACTTTCCCCTTTTAGTAAGTCACTATTTATAGCTTCCCAAAATAGAAACTCAAACTTATCCATTTCGACGAACTTCAAACACGCGTAACTTTCTCGTCGTATATCCGATTCCGATAATTCTCGCGGCCAAAAACTCGTCTCGACGTACTCTTCAATAATCACTCAAAGTCAAACACATCGGCCAACCGAATAAAAAGTCAACCCTTCAAAGCAACACACATTAAATCGACTAAATAATCAACAAACGGCAAAATTCGTAACTAATACCTCGTAACTCCAAATCATGCTCCGGAAGTTCCCACAAACTCGAAATTAAATTCCGAACAACTTCCGTGAAGAAGCCGAACCCAAATTCTCGTCCGGTAATTTAGTCGTTAAGTAGCCCACCATTTAAATCTGAACTTCAAATATTCATAACTAATTCCTCGGTCGTCCAAATAACGATCCGGAACCGCCCACGAACTCGTAATCACACATACAACGACTCTCGAGAAGAGACCCAGCTCCAATTCTCGGCCAATAATTAAGTCGTTAATAAACTCGACGATTCCAATAACCGTCGGACAACTGCGACTATGCCGTAACTCATCGATCAAGCTGAACATACTGCTAAATCTGGTCCGGGTCGTCACAATACTAAGCTTCCAAAATAAACGTACCATCATAATTGTCGTTAAGTATAATTTGCAAACATACCGTTTGCGTTTTCTACAAATACCATCAACATTGATTAAATGTACAATTTTATTTTATTAAATGTACTATGTATTTTTCAACTGTAAATAAAAAAGAAAAAGAAAAAATGGAATTGCTCTGGGCACCCAATCGTGGGGGCACCCAGATCTCTCTCCATAGAGCGATCAACGACGTTGATCGGAGAGAGGTGGAGAGGAGAGTATTGGCACCAAATGGTGCAGCGAGCTCTGATGTCGTGCGGCGACAAGCACAACGGAGATTGAGATATCGGCGACCACAGTCTCGAGTCATCGGCTTTTGTCTCGAGTCGTGGACGTTGGGCTCAGGTCGACGACTTCTGCCGCTGATTCGTCTTGGTTTGTCGATGTCCGTCGGCGTTCGTTCTTAGGCGTCGAGTTTTGGTCTCGGGAAACGGCCAGCGTCGTCGTGCGAGATTTGCCAGTGGCAGATTTCATAATTTTCATGAAAATAGTTTCAGTGGCACGAAATATAAATTTTGTAAAGTTTTAGTAATGGCACGCGCATAAATAACGTGGAAATTGAGGATATTTCTCGCACATTATAGAATAAAATGACTCGATAATCAATTTTGAAATATAGGTCATGACTTTTTGGTCATTTTTGTGGCTCCAAGTGACTTGGTGGTCCCGGCCTGAGCAATAAGCATCCATGATATTAAAAGCTTTCTCTCGAGTCTTAATTCAGTCACAGCACTCTCCTTCGCTCTCACGATGCCTCTATGCCTGCCTCTCTTATCTAAATGGATGTCTTGACAAACTTGCTTCAAGTTCATTCAACTCATCGATCCAAAGTCCATCTCATCATCGTCATCCTCAACGGGGGACTTCAGAGCCAGTAACACTAGAGGCACTTGGTCCCACTGTCACCGAGTTGTCTCTCACCTGAGATACAACAGTCTGCCATATTGTCAGCATAAAACTGGACAACTGGTGATTGTCAAGTTAAAAATGTAAACAGCAAAAGATACTTCAAATGAACGAACGAACTCACTCCCAACTAAGGAGCTTAAGAGTTCAAGAAAGCAAGAAAAAGGAACAATCATCCATTTGTCCTAGCTATACTTTATCCTAAACAGTCAATAACAAAACACTAAAGCAACGATTTTGGTTATTTAATCAAAGGAAATTGGCTATAACACTAGCTCTAGAGAACGGTGAACATCCTGCAAATGCCGGATGAAAAGAGGTACATATTAGTAGATGCCGCCCTGCGAGCAATTAACATGCAAAAGTGTGTGCGAGTATATGTAGACACATTAAGGGTTAGAGCACACGTTTAACATGTAAGCCAGTAAAATGAAAAACTGAAGTGCTGAGGATGATGGAAACACAACTACAGACAGAAGCACAAAGGCCTAGGAAAAAACATGGTATATCACACCTCTGAAGAAGCACGAATCCATCACAAATAGAATCAAATAAATGAGAAAAGCTGCTAAATCTATCATGTCGAATATAAATTTTATTCTCAATTCTAAAGACCTTGATCAGTCGATAGTAGATGTCAGCCAGTTAAAAGCCGATAATACTAATTAGATCATAGTAATGTGCTTTTTCTTTTTGCTAGTTTTCTTTCAAATGGAAAACTGAAGTAGCTTAAACTACTAATGCCAGGAGAAGAGTAAATTATGGTGGTCTATTATTTGACGAAAACATGCAAGAATAAAAAAAAAGCTTTAAAATATAACTCTTGAAGAGAAAAATTTATCAAAAGAAAGTAATAATTATCTTTTAGATTAATTGATATATTGAGAGAGTATGGATTACCATGGTAGGGCAAGTTTTCATTGATGAACAATACAATTATATGTGAGATATATAAACTAAAACAATGTCAGATTTCTAGGTAGAACAAGTGCCTTACCTTTCCCTGATCTAGGTCCGCGGCTGTCTGTAGCATGAAGGTAACAGATATTATATAAAATGAGTCCACAAGCAACAGCATAACCCTTTATGTTGATTTCTGGACGATCCAGAGCATAAGGAAAAGGTTTCAGAGGCTCCCAAGAACGATTTTGGAGATCATATCGCTCGAAAGAAGGTTCTTTAGTATCAATGGAGTAGTAGGGTTGCACAAAAGAATAAATTTTCCCATATGCAGATACAAGAGTGGCATTGCATTTGGGATTGGGGGGCTTGATTACATTCCATTCCAAGGTGTTGACATTAAAGTGGTATCTGTTTCTACCGAATTACGCGCGGGGGCGTTATTTGGCGGAACAGTACGAATGCTAGACTTCCTTCTCCTTCTTCCTTCGTCCAAACGTTCGGGCTGTTCGGATGGACGGGCGCTCTTCTCTTCCTTCGGGCGTTTCCTCCTTTCTCGGGTGATCGGGTTCCGTTTCTACCGAATTACGCGCGGGGACGTAATCTGGCGGAACAGTACGAATAGACTTCCCACTTCCTTCGCCTCGTCTGAACGCTCGGGCTGCTCGGATGGACGGGCGCTTGCTCTTCTCAGATGGGCGGGTGCTTGCTCTTCTCAGATGGGCGGGTGTGCGTGTTCGCGTGCGGCTGTTAGAAGAATACAACAACAAACGGGCGGTCAGTGGTCAAGACGGGGTGGCCCGCCTTCAACGCTCTGATGCCTAAGTCAGATGATGTATTGGATATAACAGTCAAGCGAACGTGCATGCGAGTAGTGTTCGGGTCGAGTGAATGAGTGAGATAGGATGGGGATCGAATGGGATGATATTACCTGTAATAAATACTTTACATATATAGGGGTTGAACTTGGTGCCTGATGATATTCTTCGATGTGGGACTGGTATACTTGCTGGTGTGTGATCCGCGCATTCGGGCGTGCTCCCCACGGGCGCGTGCGCGCTCGGATGGGGTCGGTCTGGTGAGTAAAGTTGAAGCCTCCTTGGTGGTCTTTCGAGTGGTCTGGTAGGTGTCAACTACCTGCTTAAGTGGATAAGTATATTTAATCGGACAACTAACGCTATACAAACAGTATCCATTCAAGGATTTCGTCTGGGCCGGGTGTTGAGAAGTAATATGTGCAAGTAGACATAACTGACTACCCAAGGAACAACTAGACCAGCCTACCGGATGGTCCATGTGCTCTTGTAAGAACTTTGATAAAGGTTCATGTAGTGGACGAGGACTGGAGTTTCCAACATCCTCCAATTTGACTTCAAACAAGGAACCCAACATGGGGGATTCACCGGCAGTAGCCAACATAACGAAAACGGACTGCTTTCTCATTATCGCTGCTGAAACAACACAGATAGAGAGGCATGAGTGAGTGAGTGTTATGTTCAGATGAAAACCATCAATGAACTTGCTCAACAAACTACTACTTCTACTGTAAAAACCAACAAACTATGAATCATATGATTACATTCGTTGAGAAAGCAACCCAGAATTTCTATACATACTCTCGACTGATTCTATTGTACCCAAAAGCGTAACAATAATCTGTTAAATTTTGCAATCGAATCATACAAAAAGCATACCTGGGTGAGTCGACACGCACGCACGAGATGGGATCAATTTGGTTTGGGTATGAAATTAGGTTTCTGGTTTTGTTTGCTCGATGCTCTCCTTACGCGGCGACTTTATACTTGTCATACTTTTCTTTAATGATACATCAACTTTTACTATTTTATAAGTTTGATACCTAAACTCTAAAAAAAACAATCGATAAATAAACTCTTAAAACGATATCAGAGCGTGACACACACACACACACATATATATATATATATCCATTTTTCATCCAATTTGCTGATGAAGCATAATTTTTTATATTCAAAATCAGAGAAAAAGATGATATTGTCCCCTCCCCTCTCTTTCTTTCTTTATATCGCAACAATATCAGAGCCCGACAATACAGTCGTCGCTCCTCTACCTTGGCATCTCGGCTTCTTACCGTCCTTGTCGCCTCCCAAGCCTCCTCGAACATCGAGAACGCACACGTCCTCGCTATGTCCTAACATCGTCGCTCACCAAGGAAACTAAAAAATCAAAAGGCGAGGAACTTTGACCTAAATTGTGAACAAGAGCAAAACCTATAATTGAGGACCGGTTGCTCAGTGAAATAATGGGGCTATTTAGTTGCATAGGTGTAGGTTGGGAGATGGCAGTCGATCACTGTGAGGGTGCAACAATCCCAAATGCTTAAGTATTGAAGTGAAACGTGTCGTATGGAGGGGGTGTTCATTTATCGATATTATGTTTTTGGTCGTCTATTTCTTGACACGTGGTATAAGTGGATCTGTTAGTTCATATTTTCGTTATGTACCGTTGTATATAAACCCTCTTTGCACAGTAATGAATCATCGAATGTTTTGCCAAACTCTTATTTTTCCTTCTCAATTTTATTCTTATCTTGTCCTCTAGTTTAGAAACCCTAGTTCGCTGCAAAATTGGTATCTAGAGCCATAATTCTGGACCATGAGCGGCCCGCCATCTGTGACGACCTCGTCGTTGTCTCCGATACAGGAAGGGAATCCTTTGCAGTTTGATCTTCAGCTGCATAAAGAGGATACTCGTGAGCGCTTCAAGGAGCCACAAGAATCGATGTGTACAATGATGGAAGAGCTCAGGCAGATTTGTTCCTGTAGTAATTCCTGAGTCTTCTTGCTAAAAACAATACTATTATTCTCAAAATTTACCTTCTGGCCCGATGGTTGCTTATCACTTCTTATATATGCTCATACTCATCCTATGTGGCTTGTCTAAACAACAAGCTATCGTCGGCTAAAAGCAAGTGATGAATGAGCGGTGCTCTAGGAGCAATTTTGATACCCCATAAAGCACCTCCTCATGTTTCTTGCAAAGCAGCGCAGAGAAAACCTCTGCACATAGAATGAATAAATAAGGTGATAAATGGTCTTCTTGTCTGAGACCCCTTGAGGGTGAGATATACCCCTTCGGCTCACCATTGACAAAGAAAGAGTATCTCATCGTAGTTACACACTACATCACCATCTTAATCTAAGGATTCTTAAACCCTTATCTTTTCATAACAACCTCCAAAAAACTCCACTTCAGTCTGTCGTAGGCCTTGCTCATGTCAAGTTTTAAGGACATCATTGGCTTCGTGCTAGACTGCCAATTATGGATAAAGTGTGATACCTCGTTCGCAATCAATGTATTATTTGTGATCAACCTACCTGGAATAAAATCACTCTGATATGGAGAAATAATTTCAGTGAGCATAGGTTTGAGTCAATTAGCTATTGCCTTAGAGCATATTTTATAGAGAACATTACATAGAGAAAAAGGTCACAACTCTGTCATCTTTGATGGATTGGGAACTTTTGGAATTAAGCACACATGGGTGTAGTTCACTTCCCCTAGTAACACCCCCGAATGTAAGAAATTCTGAGCTGCTTGAACAACATCACCGCCTACAACATCCCAGTATTTCTGATAGAAGAGTGGAGGCATCCCAACTGGTTCTGGAGACATAGTCAGGTACATCTTAAACAAGGCGACTAGGGAGCAAGGCTTTCCAACTCCACAACCTCTCCTTCTCCATCCCCCTATCCCATCAGTACTGCTAGTCTCTTCCGAATCTTCTTCATTTCCCTACGTCGATGATCGAAGATTACACGCTGCCATGCTGATAAAGTAATACGTGTTGCCCTCACCTTTCCTACTGCTGAAAATAATGGTCTGCCGAGGACCCTCTCCGACCAGCCTGCTTTAACTGCCACTTCACAGGCTTCATGTTGAGTCAAGAAGCTTTCAAATCGAAAGTGACCTCTTCTACGTTGAACTGGTTGCGGCTCTGCATCATAAACTCCCAATAACAATGATACATGATCCTCATGAATCGGTTCAAGTACCCTCACTCTTGCAGTTGGGAATAACTCCATCCAGGTAAGAGTTCCAACCGCCCTATCCAATTGTTCATGAATCCCTCTCCCCTGCCATGTAAACGGTGACTCTTAAAAGCCTAGATCTCCCAGATCACAATAACTCGGAGCACTTCAGAATGCTTGCATTTGACCATCCAGTCTGCTTCCATTTCCTGTCTTTTCCTCCAAGGAAACTACCTCATTACAATCTCATATTATCACATATGGCAGAGAAGACTCATCAGCAAACTCACGCAACCATGAACGATGGAGCTCTGACGTCACAGGGTTACTGTAAAAGTCGGTAAGTCTCCATCTTGCCCTAGTTGCACTATTCGTACAAATCTCGACTTCGATATGGTTTTTAGATTTTGTTTTGAAATCAACCCGCACGTCGTTCTTCCACATCATGGCCAAACCCCCCGATTGACCCAGCCCTCCATCTCACCCCGTGCTCCACACCGACTCACAGTTCAGATACCCTAGCTTTAATCGCAGGTTATTCATATAATCCTAATATGACATTTTAGTCTCGCAGAGGAATAAGATTAATGGTTGATGTTTCTGAATCAGAAACCTCATTGCTTGTACAGCCCCATCATTGTTGAGACCGCGACAGTTCCAAGCCAGGACCTCCATGATCGTCGTTCTTCCACATCATGGCCAAACCCCCCGATTAACCCAGCCCTCCATCTCAGCCCGTGCTCCACATCGACTCACGGTTCAGATACCTTAGCTTCAATCGTAAGGTATTCATATAATCCCAATCCGAAATTTTAGTCTTGCAGAGGAATAAGATTGATGGTTGATTTTTCTGAATCAGAAACCTCAACGCTTGTACATCCCCATCATTATTGAGACCACGATAATTCCAAGCAAGGACCTCCATGATCGCCATTCTTCCACATCATGACCAAACCCCCGATTGACCCAGCCCTCCATCTCGACCCGTGCTTCAATCACAAGGTATTCATATAATCCCAATCCGAAATTTTAGTCTTGCAGAGGAATAAGATTGATATTTGATGTTTCTGAATCAGAAACCTCAACGCTCGTACAACCTCATCATTGTTGAGACTTGAGACCGCGACAGTTCCAAGCCAGGACCTCCATGATCGTCGACAAGGGTGCTAGATACGTACGGGAACCAAAAACCCTAGCTCCGTAGATATCTCTTCGAAAGTCCTAAAATAATTTGAATCCAAAATCTTTGCATTAATCACAATTCACAATTGAACCCACAAACGAGCATTTGTGAGGGAGTTAATGAGTGAGAAAGCAGAACTACAGAACAATCAATGAAGCCTAGCCTAAATAGAGAGAGGAGGTATTGACCTTAGAAAGGAATCAGCCAACAATGAGGATCGACGTCTGAGACTCGGCTTTCTGCAGTTCTTCAAGTCTTTGATGATTAGCACCATGACTACTTTGAGAAGCAACTTGATCGAGCTCAGGAACAAACTTGATGATGACATCCAAAAGCGCTACTCATTTGCCTACCGATCTTGATTCAGAGTGCCACGTCTTATGTCCAACAATGAATGTAAGCTTTAACATACTACACAACTAGGCTAATACATCTTGAATTTCCTCAATTTATATTGATAAGTGAAAATAGAAAACACTGCAGAAAAGAAAAGAAGGAAGAAGACGGAAGAAGTACAAAAAGATTGAAAATCAGAATTCAGAAGTAAAATTGAAGAATTAGTTCAACAACTTTGGGCATAAGAGGAATGTAGCCTATTATTGAGTTGGCAATGGAAGGATGATCCATATTGGAAAACACTAACAAGAGCATCGATGTCATGTTTGATAATATCCAAAAAAATATAGTTCCTGAAGAACAGAGTCCAACTAACACAGGCACATGCTCCAAAATAAACACTGTTATACATCGAGACTCAAGACACAGAAAATTAAACAAGGTACATGAGTACCTGACTGACACAACCCCTTAATCAGAAGAGACGCAGTGCAAAGTTTTCCGGGATGCATGGACTTTAAGTGATCCTAGGTTCTCTCTCATCCCCTAATCACAGGTGACGCTGCGAGGTTTTCCAGGTTCAACATGCTTCAAGTTCCTGGACAACACTAACAGCATTTGGTTCTTCTTCTCCAAAAGCCTGCCAAACATAAATGTCAAAATAAAAACCATAATTAATATAATAGATGTCGACCAAACTTTGGATGGATCTGACACTGAATACACAAGAGAAAGCTTCAAGAGGTAAACATGGAACCGTACAAAATCAATACATTCAATTGAATTGTAATAATACCTTAACATAAAAGGAAATGAAGGAATATACGGCTTAAAGTGGCAGTCAACAGACTTTTTGTGGTCAATTGGGCCGGCAATCTCTTCTTCTTTGTCAATATCTTTACAATCACTGAGTCATAAGAGAATCAAACAACAAACAATCTTGAGATATGTTCAAATATACATTGAGATGAAAAACTAAAAGGGAAGGGGCTTACAGTGTGAAGCAATGCTCGAAATATGGACCGTACTCAAAAGGCACCTCATATATATTTGAACATCCAATCTTGATTTCCATTGTCGCTTGTCCCACAAGCTGAATTCTGGTGAGTTTAAGAAACCAAGCAGCTCCTCGGAGAGATCCAAACTCGCTAAGACAAAAGTTCTGATCACCCAGATGAACCATACTAGGTGAGCGAAATCGTGTAGCGTTTGGACTGACACGTTTTTGGACCATATAGTCCAGTAAAATGGCGCGTGAAATCAAAGAACAGGAAACAAAATGACCTTCATCAACAGTTTGGTGCCTTGTAAAAGAGAGTTCCATAATTCCCACCCTGTGTGATAAGCCGTAGACAGTGTCGTTTGCATATATGGACGATCCTAGCTATAAAACTATTGTTGGAAAAATTGTGGTTTTCCACCATTTTAATATGACAATTTAAACAAAATAATTGAGTGTGTTGCATTTAATTTTGATGTGAGGGAAACATGGATTTGTGTTCTCCTACAAGAGTTCATAAAGATTATGTATTCATTTATTTAAATTGGTTAAGGGGTGAATGAAAAATTGTCATCCAAAGTTGGTTAATTAAAACAAAAGGAAGGAATGTGATCTCACATAGGAGAAATTAGAAATGTGGAAGTCTTTATTTATGATTGCACCCTAATTTACCTTGAGTAAGTGAGTAGAGATGCTCTCTTTTACACGCATAGAGGGGTACAAATCTTGGGTGAAATGAGTATGCAATATGGACTTGTGTTCCGATTTGGGCTAGACCGCACGAGTTACCTTTTGCACTCAGGTTGAAGTTGTTTTATCCTGGGAGAACAACGTCATACAAGCCTGTGGGCGGCGTAAAAGTTCTTAAGGAAAGCGTGTGATACACGTGACTCAACTTAGTTCATCTTCTTACCGTTTTACTAATTATTTAATTAGTATCTGTTATATTATATTTAATGTAATATCACTTATTTTTCCTACAATCTTAAGAACTTTTAAATTGTGATATTGAATTAATCCATTGCCTAAACATTTTGTTACCTCACAGAAATGTCGGCCCAATCTGTGGATGGACCCAAGAATTCGAACCCGATGCCTGCTGTGCATACTCCTAGTGTACTTGTCCCAGTTTCTCATGGAGAAAAAACTGAGAAGTTCAATGGGCAGAATTTCAAGAGGTGGCAACAAAAGATGTTCTATCTGACCACTCTGAATCTTGCAAGATTCTTGACTGAAGATGCTCCTTTGTTCGAGCTCGGAGAATGATAACGAGCAAGCTGATGAGCAAACAGTTGCAGCTGTGAATGCATGGCATAGCTCTGACTATCTATGCAAGAGCTATATTATGAATGACTTATCGGATGCCTTATACAATGTTTATCTTAACATGGGCACCGCCAAGGAGCTATGGGAGTCTCTGGAAAAGAAGTATAAGACTGAGGATGCCGGTGCCAAGAAATTCATTGTGGGCCGCTTCCTTGACTATAAGATGGTGGACAACAAGACTGTGGTCAACCAAGTCCAAGAGATTCAATTGATCTTGCATGAGATTCACGCTGAAGGGATTCTTCTGCGTCCTTTATGCCCATGCATGCAATATCCTGAAAACAACCCATCATCCAAATTTCTTATGCACGACATCAACCCAGGGTTCCCTTAAATACAATTTCGTCAGAAACAAGATATGAAGAGAATGTAAGGTCTTTATTTAATGGTCTTTTTTTATTTACTTATTGAAGTAGGATGTGAAGCTCTACATGAAATATAGAGCTATTAATCGACTTGTGTGGTTCATATAGAGCTTCATGAAATATAAACCTTCACAATTAATCAACTTGTGTGGTTATTAGGAAGAAATATATTACCTCTTCTATTTAGAAGCCTCACTTTCTTCTTGTCTATGGTACTTTTCATGTGCTTCAGCGTCATCCTTAAGCAGACTAGCATCCGAAAGAAACAACTCACGAGTCACGACCACTGAAATTCATGAATATGTGAGTTAGCAGCTTCGGTCAAAACATATATTTCTAGCTTCACAAGATGAAGATGCAAGAGACAGAACCTCATCCGGTCATTCTTAGCTCTATCTGCCAGTTGTGCGGCAAGGCCAACTTCTCTCTCCCACCTTCTTATTCCTCCATTGCATGAACAATTCAATCGTCATAAGAGTAATTGTTGTTACTTTTGCACGCTGCAGTAATCAGTGGACAAGCAAAATAAGGAACGAAAAATACACAGCAGAGGAATAGAATAAATATGCTTTGGTAATGAAATGCATTTAGTTGAAAAATGTACAAAGACTTTCCATCGAAGCAGATTAAGAATCAGAGAAAACTAGTAACATTATGAGTCAATGAGTCATAATGATAATCACCTGGTTTTCAATCTCATCCTCAATATATGGCAATCTTTTCATATTCTTCTTCCAAAAGTGCCTTCATCTGAGACTTCAAAACATAGCGCAGTGATCTTTGTTACCATGTGGGCAAACCCAGAACCAGCCATACTGTTTGTTTTCGATTGCCTCCAAGAAGAACTTGCAAACCTGCACAGATAGAACGGCTCAGATACATAACAAAAAATCAGCCAACTGTCGGAGAGTTCATAATTGTTTCCTGTTAATCTACCATTATTTGTATATATATATATGTTTGTTTATACATAACCATGTGTATTTTTCTATTCTAAACCCAAAATTTCAATAAAACCAGCTTCATGGACCTAAGCTTAAGCAGAAATCACTTGCCAGTTTAAGTGAATATTTTAAATTTTCCGCATCATAAGCAGCAAAAAGTTTCTACACCCACCTATCCAAAATTTATTTCAAAAAACATCCATTCTACAACCCCACCTAAAACGACTCATATAGCACTTGAAAATTCATTGAAGAAGACCACAAATCAATACATGATGTTGAACGATGTTAAAATGAGTTACATTCCCCATTGTCAGTAACTCAGTATCCAACCTATACATGGATCAGTTCTCCGTTCGTATGTTCAAAGGATTCAAAGGCCAGCCCACATTATCTATAATGAGTTAACTACGGTCCAAACAATATAATTCATACAAATTTATAGAGCTCGACTTATTTTATTATTTAAAATTTGTATTTGTATAATTCATGAGTTAAAAAGTAGAAGCACAGCCACAAATTGGGTTGAAATGGGTTATAAAATGGATTAGGAAAATAGAACATTTTTTCCAACTTATACAACCCAACTTGAAAGAGATGGAGAGCCAAATGTATCATTGGAGATGAGATTGTGTAGATGGGTTGTAAAACTTAATGTGTAACCCACCATTGGAGATGACCTTAGTAGTTAGTACACTGCTCTGCTTTGAAAACCCAAATCTCATCCCCCACACCTATCCAAACAAAAAACACAATTCTCATCACCAAAAATTAATCACAATTCACAAATGAACACACAAACGAGCAATTGTTGGGGAGTTAATGAGTGAGAGAATCAATTAAGCCTAGCCTAAACAAAGAGAGGAGGTACTGACCATAGAAAGCAATCAACCAAAGATGAGCAACAATGGAGGAACGACGTCGTAGACTCGGCTTTGGGGCGGCTCTTCAAGTCTTTGATGATTAGCACCATGACTACTTTGAGAAGCATCTTAATCGAGCTCAACAACAAATTTGATTATGAGATCCAAAATGACTACTGGTGCTACTCATTTGCCTACAGATCTTGATTCAGAGTGCCATGTCTTCTGATTGTCCAACACAGAACCACTGCACAACTAGGTCTTAAATCTACTCAGGTCAATTCACAAGTGAAAGGAGGTGGAAGAACTCAGAAGTAAAATTGAAGAATAACTTTGGGCATAAGAGTAATGTAGCCTCTATTATTGAGTTGCCAATGGAAGGATGATCCATATTGAAAAACACTAACAAGAGCATCGATGTCATGTTTGATAATATCCAATATAAATATATATATAGTTCCTAAAGAACAGAGTCCAACAAACACACATACATGCTCCAAAATAAACACACTAATACATCGAGACTTGAAACATACAGAAAATTAAACAGTGTACATGAGTACATGAATCACAAGAGACGTAGTGCAAAGTTTTCCAGGATGAATGGACTTTAATTGATCCTAGGTTATCTTTCTACCCCTAATCACAGGTGACTCTGCAAGGTTTTCCAGGTTCAACATGCTTCAAGTGTTCCTGGACAACACTAACGGCATATGGTTCTTCTTCTAGAAAAGCCTGCCAAGCATAAACATCAACATAAAAACCATAATATAATAGATTACCAAACTTTGGATGGATCTGACACTGAATCCACAAGAGATGGCTTCAAGAGGTAAAATTGGAACTGTACAGAATCAATACATTCAATAGAACTGTAATAATACCTTAACAGCAGCACAAACAACCTTTTTTGCTTCTCCTTCATAATCAATCTTACAACGCTCACTACAAGAAAATGAGTCATTACCGGCGAGATTCCGGCCAACAAGGCCGGCGACCGGAAAAGTCGTCGGTAATGTCCATCATTACTGGCGACTTACCCCGTCGCCGGTAATGTCGCCGGAATCTCGCCGGTAATGTTCCAAAACATTACCGGCGACTCCAACCGTCGCCGGCAATGTCTAGGCACACATTTCCGGCGATTTTCCGGCCGGAATTTCGCCGGAAATGTGTGCCTAGACATTGCCGGCGACGGTTGGAGTCGCCGGTAATGTTTTGGAACATTACCGGCGAGATTCCGGCGTAAAGTCGCCGGTAATGTCTTCATTTCCGGCGACTTACTCCGTCGCCGGCAATGTGTCTTATATTAGATGCCGGATGGGGCAGCTCGATCATTCAATCATTTTGAGCGAAAAAAAATCCAGAGAAATCGAAAGAAGGAAAACGTACGCTCTGAAATCGATCATTCGGTATATTGTCAAAATTAAGGCGCGCGTCGAAAACTCGATCACTCGGGAAGCTATATATATAGGTATGTAGGTGTATATATACGTATATGTGGTATATATATATGTGTGTGTGTTGATCAAATCCAATTCGTGAGATATATATGAAATGTTGTTGATGTACGGTCACCGAAACGAGAAAACAACTTGTAGTTAATCTTGTGTCTGAATCAATGACTGGTATTATCGTATTGTTATCGGAGTCAGGCTTAACAGAGCCTCCTCCTACCCAGTCAAATACGTTTTGAATTGAAAAAGGAGAATACTATCATCGAGTACTGAATCGAATTCAGAGATTAGATCGATATATATACATATCCATGCATGTGTTGATTTAATTAGAGTTGAATTGAGAGATCACGTCGATTATTAGTAGTGAATGTGTGTATATATATATAATTAATACGTAAAATTGTTAGAATTTTCAGGATGGACAAGAGTTGGATGAGCCTCGAAAGATGGGATGTCAGATATCACCAGGGAATTAGGAGTTTTGTGGATTTTGTGAAGGCTAATTGTGGAGACACTACACTTCATTATTGCCCGTGTAAAGAATGTAAGTGTTTCAGCGATCGATTTCGATTTCCCATTGATAAAGTGCAGAGGCACTGAGTAAATACGGGTTTTGGGATAAGTACACTTGTTGGATTTATCACGGTGAAACATCGGTAGCGGGTCCGCATGATCATGGACAATTTGGTGAGAGGGTCAGTCCACGCTATGATCATGGAGATTTTGCTGAGAGGGGCAGTTCATCCTATGATCCAACATCGATGTTAATCAATGATATGTTTCCTCATGAGAGCGGTGTATTTGCTGATGAAGCACCAAATGTCCCTCCCGTCGTTGAGGGTTTCCCCTATATCGAGCCAGTCAAACCATTACCTGGAGGTCATGTCAACACAAGCGGTATGGACAAGTACAACAACCTGATTGCATTGCAACAGACTCCGTTGTACGACGGTTGTAGTAAGACTGTTCTTGAAAGTGTGATGGGAGTGATGCAGCTCAAAATGGAGAACAAAATGTCTGTCAAAGCTGTTGATTCTTGGTTGAAGTGGACTGCTTCGCTACTGCCACCCGGTCATCGTCTTCCTACCACTCATCATAAGGTGCGACATATCCTGAAAGATCTTGGGCTTTCCTACATCAAAATCCATGCATGCAGATATGATTGTATTCTCTTCTGGGGAAAAGATCTCGAAGACCTTGAAGCCTACCCGGTATGTTTTACAGAAAGGTATAAGTTGACTCCTGCAGGCAACAAGAAAGCTGTGAAGATACTTCGATATTTCCCGCTTATTGATAGGCTGGAGCGGTTGTTCATGTGTGCTTTCACGGCCGAGGCAATGAGATGGTGGGCTGAGAGGAACTTGCCAGACGATGACACCCTTATACACCCTTCCGACGGAGAGGCTTGGAAGCACATGGTCAGGGAGTTTGATCATTTTGCAGCAGAGGTCCGAAATGTTTGGCTAGGGCTCTCATCTGACGGATTCAACCCTTTTGGCAACATGAGTCTTCAATACAGTATATGGCCAGTTATTTTGGTACCGTACAACCTTCCACCATGGATGTGCATGAAGAAGGAATACAATATGCTCACTCTGTTAATTCCGGGCCCGGGTTATCCAGGAAAGTGTCGGTATAGTACGTTGGAAATTGTAGTCGGAAATTGTAGTCGGCAAATGTACGTAGTAAAATGTACGTAGTAAAATGTTTAAGGAAATTGTAGTCGGAAAATGTAGTCGGAAATTGTAGTCGGAAATTGTAGTCGGCAAATGTACGTAGTAAAATGTACGTAGTAAAATGTACGTAGTAAAATGTTTAAGGAAATTGTAGTCGGAAAATGTACTCGGAAATTGTATGTAGTCGGAAATTGTACGTAGTCGGAAATTGTGTGTAGTCGGAAATTGAACGTAGTCGAAAATCGGAACCGTAGTCGGAAATTGGAACCGTAGTCGGAAATCGGAAATTGAACGTAGTCGGAAATCGGAACCGTAGTCGGAAATTGAACGTAGTCGGAAATCGGAAATCGGAAATTGAACGTATTCGGAAATCGGAAATTGAACGTAGTCGGAAATCGGAACCGTAGTCGGAAATTGGAACCGTAGTCGGAAATCGGAAATTGAACGTAGTCGGAAATCGGAACCGTAGTCGGAAATCGGAAATTGAACGTAGTCGGAAATCGGAACCGTAGTCGGAAATTGAACGTAGTCGGAAATCGGAACCGTAGTCGGAAATTATACGTAGTCAGAAATTATACGTAGTCGGAAATTATGTAGTCGGAAAATGGTCGGAAATTGGTAGATCGGATAATAGTCGACAAATAATGACATTACCAACGAGTTGACAAGCAACTCGTTGGTAATGTCATTACCAACGACTTAGCAACTCGTGGGTAATGTCATTACCAACTAGTTGGTTCTCAACTCGTTGGTAATGTCATTACCAACGAGTCAAGTCGTTGGTAATGACATTACCCACGACGTACGTCGTTGGTAATGTCATTACCAACGACGTTGACCTACCTCGCCGGCAATGGTGTCGGTATAGCTCGAGCTCGATCTCCTCCTCCCCATTTCTCTTCGGCCTAATTCAATTCTCTCTTCCCTCTTCCCTCTCTTAGCACGAAATTCTCACCTCTCCCCTCTCCTCAATCCTCTCTTCTCTCTTCCCTCTCCCCTCTCTTCCTCTCCTCCCCTCTCTCCTCCTCCCCTCCTCCTCTTCCTCCTCCCCTCACCTCCGTCGCCGGCAAAGTTGGGTCGAGCTCCACCATGCCAGGTTTGAGCTCACTCTCTCTCCCTCTCTCTCTCCCTCTCTCTCTCTCTCTCTCTCATTCCACAATATTTTTTTTGTGTATTTTAATTAATTAATTTTTGATAATTGTGGGATGTATATATGTATGCATGTGGACAATATTTGTAAAATGTAATTAAGGTATGTATGAAAATTGTGGGAAAAAAATGTGGATAATTGTGGGGTGAAGGAGCAATATATGTGATGTATATATGTGAAAAATTAATTAATATATATGGAATGTATATATATACTTATGTTTGAAAAATGTGGAAAATTAATTAGCTAGGGTGAATTGGATTAATATGTGATGTATATATATGTGTGTGAATTAAGGTGAAATTAAGATGCATGATCGATGTATATATGTGTGAAAAGTTTAAAGCCGGAAATGATGTATGTATATATGTTAAGTTAGGTGATATAGTTGTTAATTTAACGTATAATAGGTGATATTGGAACCATACCAAATCGGAACCAGAACGGTTTGAAACCGGAACTGTTTATAACCGGAACCGCATGAAAACAAACGGTTCCGGTTTCAAACGGTTCCAGTTCCAAACCGTTCCGGTTCTGATTTGTTATAGAACCGAAACGGTTTGGAACCGGAACTGTTTGTAACCGGAACCGTTATGTTACAAATTGTTCCAGTTACAAACAGTTCCGGTTTCAAACGGTTCCGGTTCCAAACCGTTCCGGTTCTGATTTGTTATAGTACCGAAACGGTTTGGATCCTTAGTACGTTTCGAACCGGAACTGTTTGTAACCGGAACCGTTATGTTACAAACGGTTCCGGTTACAAACAGTTCCGGTTTCAAACGGTTCCGGTTCCAAACCGTTCCGGTATTTCTGATTTGTTATAGAACCGAAACGGTTTGGAACCGGAACCGTTTGGAACCGAAACTGTTTGTAACCGGAACCGTTTGTAATATAACGGTTCCAGGTTCAAACGGTTCCTGTTCCAAACCGTTCCGGTTCTGATTTGTTATAGAACCCCAGTTCCCATGACTATTACGGTGTCCATGCCAGGAGGTTTTGCGGCTAATTGGCTTCGGAGAGGTTCCCGAAATAGTGGAGGGAACAGTAGTCAAGCTTCCTCCTCGCCCGCAGTTAGAAACACGCCCAGTGGGCCAATGATGAGTGCTCGCACGAGAGCCTTGCTAGAGGCGCGAGCTGAGGAGGAAGCTGCACGATCAAGAACCGTGCAACCGGACGTTGAGCCTCGAGCCTCAGTCAGCAGACGCTCAATCAGCAGACGTCCCTCCGGTGGCAGAGCCTCAGACGAGCGACAGTCAACGGGGGCATCAGAAACTCCCTCAATCCGAATGCCCCATATTCGCCCAGTGCCTACTCCCGTTTCACGGGAATCATCTGAGACACATGGTGGTGCTGGCGCCTCATCGTCTAGGCCTCGTCTATCTCCGCCGTCCGGTCTCTTCCTACCCGACGAGATTCCTGTCATCCCTGAATTCAATGATAGGGGGATGCCTGTTTATATTGAAGGACGGCCGGAGTTCCTGAGCATGGAGGAAGCGTATAACTTCCTCCCGTTCGACCCCGTGTATCTTTGGAGTGTGAGGTGCACCAACCAACAAACGGACGATGCAGGTAAATTTTATTTAACATCAGATTGATTACTTAATTATTACTTAAGACTTGCGATAGGTTCAATTAATGATATCAATTTGTTGACATTGTATTATTAGGCAATTTCGTTAATGGGACTGGAAAACGGAAAGGGGCTAGAGGCACCTGCACCGGGAAGAGACTTGAGCAGGCCACCGGCGGAAGGAAAACGCCCATAAGGGCCAATGAGGATGGCGAGGTGATTGAGGCATTCGACACCACGCGCAAATATGTCAGCATGGCCGGTGCGATCGTGCGGGACAAGGTCCCAATGCTTTGGCCAGATTGGGAATCTGTGTCTATCTACGTGAAGATGAAAGTGCATAATGCACTCAGTGTGAGTAAAATCGTATTTTCATTACGTAAATTTTACATTTATTAATTAAGTCCGAATAAATATATAATTTTACCTTTTATATATTCATATTGCAGGTGTGGTTTGACGTGGATGAAGTTCTTATTCACACGTGGGTAGAGCGTCAACTACATATGAGGTGATGTGCTTCGACTTATTTGAATATATATCGAGTTAGATTTTTGTTTATCAAGTGTTTTAATATCTCTAACTTTTTTTCCTTCTTTTAATATAGGTATAAAGAGTGGAAGAACGAGCTTTCTTCCCATTACACTGTATACAAGGAGCTAGGCCGAGGTTCCACCCCTAGCGAATTCCGGTTTAGGGAGTACGAGTGGCTGTGGCTGATAGCCCACTTCGAGCACCCCAAAGCTCGGGTATGCATCCTTAATATATCTTTCAAGCCTAATGTATCGTATCAGATTGAAATAGTTAGTTACTAATTTTTTTTCATATGTTTATCAAACAAGGCGATTTCGAAGACGAACCGGGCGAATAGATTGAAAAACACCAGGGCCCATCATGCAGGTTCACTCAACTACATGGGTTGGTCGACTAAGGAGCAGCAACAACAAGAGGTGAACCCGTTGGTATATATTCATCAGAAGTTCTACCCGCAGTGCCCTGAAGAAGCGGTAAGTCTTTCGCCTCTCCATGTGTTAATAAAACTATTTTTCAAGATGGAAATAGATTTTGTTAGCTAATACGTTGTTCATTTTACCTTTTCAATTAGTCGAGAGTGGAGGAGGCGACCGCAGAAGTGACCATGAGTATAGCTCGGACTAACCATCCTGACTGCTCCGAGGAAGAAGTCACCCAGTATGCCTCTCAGATCGATCCGCTTGATCCCCCGATAGCGGCTCGGATCATGGCAAAAGCGTGCGGGACTGGAAAGAATACCTACTACTGTAGGGGAATGGGCACGGCGAGCGAAGGACTATTGAAGAACACTTCAGAATACTCTACCGGGTCAAGAAGTTCAACTTCTAGTCGTAACCTCGCGGCGGAGCTTCATAGGACGCAGAGAGAGTTGGAGGAGCAAAAGAAGCAGATGGCCGAGTACCAAATGCAGCAGACACAGGTGCAGGCTCAGATGTACACATGGATGCGGACGATGTACGAGGCTCAGACTACCGGACAACCCTTCCCCAAACCTCCCCCGGTCCCTCATATCCCTACCTATCCACCACCACCACCGCACCAGTCAACGCCAGAGCAAGACCAAGGTAGCCACCAGAATTCAAATGAGTACATGGATTACTTCAACCCTGATGACCCGCAAGTTCCTGGACCTGACCTGTAGTTGTAGTTAATTTTTTTATCGTCGTTGCTATTTGTACTGTACGTTGGACATTTATGTTGAACTTGTATGACCGTCTTTGCTACGTGTACTGTTGAACTTGTATGATTGTACGGTTTATCCGGTTCAATGCAGGTTATGGAATTGGGCCCAATCCAGAACCGCGTTTTTTTTTCAAAATTTTTCCCCACATTGCCGGCGACATGGACTCGAGTCGCCGGCAATGTCTCACATTCCGGCCACGGCGGCGCTGCCATTGCCGGCGACGCCGTCGCCGGTAATGTCCAAGACATCACCTGCGACTCAAGTCGCCGGTAATGTCCGAGACATCACCGGCGACTGAAGTCGCCGGTGATGTCTCGGACATTACCGGCGACGGAGTTTCCCGTCGCCGGCAATGTCAACACCGGCGGGGAATCTCCGGCGACGTCATTGCCGGCGACAAGTCGCCGGTAATGTCAATTCCGGCGAAAAAAAAAGACAAGGCCGGTGACGGCAGGTCGCCGGTAATGTCTCCATTTCTGGTAGCGCTGAGAAAATGGATATTACAAAATTAACCGTAAGCTAGAAAAGTAATTAATAAGCCCAAGCAAAAACAAAAAACAAAAAAAACAAAGAACTAAATTTGGAGATTAGCTCGTCCAAAAACATTTCAGGCCCTCCACCCGTATCACACAACACCATAACTCATCAACCACAGAAAAAAGCTAATTATAGGCAAATAATTCCTGGAAATAAAGATAAACTTGTTCTTAATTGAAAGACTACTAATCGTGGAGGGTATTGATGAGGATTTAAAGAGCAGGATGGAACTATTGATGATAATAAAGAGGAGAAACTAGGACATGACAAACAAAGATTACTGTAAAATGTAAGCAAGAACTAAGGCGAATTATCTTTACTTACCACACACCACTCTCCAAGAGTTTCGGCACTGGGAACTGTCAGTAATTTAACCTTAAACCGCTTGCACAGCGCTGTTATATAATCATAATGAACCGTGTCACAGTCATCAGCTAAAACACAAAACTCTGCGGCATGATCGTAGATGTCGTCGCTCCTCTACCTCGGCATCTCGGCTTCTTACCGTCCTTGTCGCCTCCCAAGCCTCCTCGAACATCGAGAACGCACACGTCCTCGCTATGTCCTAACATCGTCGCTCACCAAGGAAACTAAAAAATCAAAAGGCGAGGAACTTTGACCTAAATTGTGAACAAGAGCAAAACCTATAATTGACGACCGGTTGCTCAGTGATATAATGGGGCTATTTAGTTGCAGAGGTGTAGGTTGGGAGATGGCATTCGATCACTGTGAGGGTGCAACAATACCAAATGCTTAAGTATTGAAGTGAAACGTGTCGTATGGAGGGGGTGTTCATTTAACGATATTATGTTTTTAGTCGTCTATTGCGTGATACGTGGTATAAGTGGATCTGTGCGACGACCCGGAACAGAATCAGTAGTGTAATCAGCTGAAGCCATGAGGTTATGCGTAATCGCAAATTTCTGATAGTTGATTGAATCGCCAGACTTGATCACGACTTAATTATTGGCCGAGAATTTGAGTTAAGTTTCTTCTCGAGAGTTGTTGTACACGTGATTTCGAATTCGTGGGTGGTTTCAGATCATTATTTCGACGATCGAGGAATATAATATGAATATTTGAAATTCCAGAATATCGTCGAGTTTATCCGTATGTATCCGAGTTTATCCATTCGTGTTCGAGTCTATCCGAATTGTTATTGTGATCCATTTTGGACTGTTGATCGACCCGAAGCGTAAATAGAATGATTATCGACTTGATTTGCGAGTTTCGCGATTTGTTTTGATTTTGGCATAATCTGTTAATATGGCGGATTCCTTCGCGACTAAATTTTCGGGTGAGAATTTGATTTGGGATCCTTCGTGGAAGTTGTAGAGAATTTAATTTCGAGCTCGTGGGAACTTCCGGATAATTTTTCCGAATAGCGAGGAATAAGTTATAAATATTTTTGTCCGCCGAATATTGTCGTATTTATCCGTTTGGGATTCGATACGCGTACGGTATAAATACGGGAAAATACTTGCCGTTTTTGGAAACCTGCCATATTGGGAAACTGGGCCTTGACCCGCGTTGACCACGGGTCAAGGGGCGACCCGTTTTGCTCACTTTTCCACGGATCGGTTTTTGCCGGATTTGGACCGTTTTCTGGCCACGATTGGCCGGGGTCTCTTCATAAGAATTGTTGGGCTCGTGCTCCTCTTTGGATTGGTAGGTGGATCGACCCGTGGGGTGGCCGGAGGACGGAGAATCGAAGCGGCAAAGTTGAGGGAAAACCGGCGAGATTTCGGTCTCCTTGGGTGGCGGAGTTCCGGCCGATTTGGTGGTGGAGCCTTGAGGGGTTTTGTTAGCCTCGAGCCAAGGAAGCTTTTCCATGTGGTCTTGAGGGCTGCCATGGCCGGAGGAGAGAGATCCATCGATTTGAAATTCCGGTAAGGGTTTGGAACTTTGAGTTGATTTTTGGAGGTTTTCCGGTCAAAATTGGCCTTAACTTATAACTGGAAAGTTGTTGAAATCGTCGAGATCCTTGAAACCATGTGTAGCATGAAATTTTCTGGGCAGATCTGGAATTCCGACGGCCGGAGGCAGCGGCGACGGCGGCGACTTTTCGCCCGACGTGGTTTTCGACGAGTTATATGTCTTTTCACTCGGAATCGTGCCCTGATTGCAGTGGTGAGGTTTGTTTTTAGATTTGAACATCGGAAATTATAGCGAGGTTTTATGGTGTGATTATCAGATTTTAACGAGTTCGTCGTTATTGGATTATACGTTTCCGGGAACGGTTGTTTCTCGTGATATGATTTGAGTTGTCGAGTTATGAATTTGAGCAATGGATTTTATGATTATTCAGGGGTTTGTGATCGTTTTTTTGGCGAGGAATTTTCTGCTGGATCACGGGATTAACGCGAATTACGTTACGCTTACCTGTGAGTGGACATTTCTTTTCACGGATTGATTGCGAGTCTTTTATATACGTTTTACGAACTTGAGCATGCAGTTATGATTATGATTTAAATGAGCATGTGTTTTACGATTATGCATTTACGAATATGCATCTATAAATATACATACATATATATATATATTATGTTTTATGCATGTGCATGGAAAGGATTTATGATTTGGTTTACACAGAGTGCAGTCTCAGTTATCAGTTATCAGGGTTGTATCGATACACGTTGGCTTCTCGGCTGATCCCCGAGTACTCTCCGGGGGGGGGACAGATATCCTGACCCGAGGTCTTTCTGGCTTGGAATCACGTGTGGGTCTGGGATCCAGTGATTCAGACTGTACTAGCGCGAGGGAGTCCATCAGAGACCCTGCGGTATTTACGGTGCATGCTCTGTACGCATGAGGAGTTAGAGTCTCCCTCGTGTACCATATGATTTTTATGCATTTGACTCGCATATGTTTTTATAATATATATTATTTGGTGAAAGACATTTATTTTCGTCCACTCACTCTAACGGTTTATATGTCTTTCCCCTGGACTTTTCGGTTTCTGTGCCCAGTTTGCAGTTCAGATTCTGGTGTCGCACGTCGTAGTCGGAGGCATAGTATTCGAGCGATGTTTCTTTTATGGTAGGTTCTTAGTTTGGCCTACTATTTGTATATATATATACTAGAAGTCGCTCTGAGCATTCTTATGTTATACTCATATACGATTTTTCCCCGGATTTCTGTAAAGTATAGTTTTATTGATTACTTTACAGATATATTGAGAAATCCGGATGGAATTGGTGCCCACCGTTTGATTTTTGTGGCATAGGATGAAGTGTATTTTCCGGGTGCAGGTTAATGGCAATTCCGCGTTAGTAGCGTTACTCTGCTGAAATTTTTATGGTTTTTGTTGGCTCGTGTTTTCAGAAGGGATTTGATTCCGGTTTAGGAAACTAAATCGGGGTTGGGTCCTTTCAATCTGTTAGTTCATATTTCCGTTATGTACCATTGTATATAAACCCTCTTTGCACAGTAATGAATCATCGAATGTTTTGCCAAACTCTTATTTTTCCTTCTCAATTTTATTCTTATCTTGTCCTCTAGTTTAGAAACCCTAGTTCGCTGCAAAATTGGTATCTAGAGCCATAATTCTGGACTATAAGCGGCCCGCCATCGGTGACGACCTCGACGTTGTCTCCGATACAGGAAGGGAATCCTTTGCAGTTTGACCTTCAGCTGCATAAAGAGGATACTCATGACCGCTTCAAGGAGCCACAAGAATCGATGTGTACAATGAGGGAAGAGCTCAGGCAGATTAGTCTACAGAATATGGTGGTTCCAGATTGTGTTTCTACTCAAGGGAATAGATCTATTCGAGGAAACCCACAGAGAAGTAGATCTATACCCCTGCAATTCACACCACCTGGTTTTGGTAATATTTTCCCTGGTCACTCACTTGGTATGGTTGCATTACCATTGTATTCTCAATATATGACTGGTGCTATGAATGTTGAGGCTAGTACTAGTAGGGGAAATATACACCAAGAGCATAACAGATCTAAGCTGTCTCACAGTGATGTGATTGATTTTGGGATACAATCCTGGATTTGAGGTCTCTTCCCACATGTACTCACAGTAGATGGAAAAACCAATGTTTTCCTCTCCTTTGAGGTCACAAGCTTTACCTCCACAGACCTTTAGACACCAACAAACTCCTTAGTTTAGAGCTCCTCATGTATATTCCACACAAACCACCACCTATCATCACCCCAATCCACAACAGCAAACACTTACATATAGACCACCAAATGGAGTTTCCAACCTCTAACTGTTTGGTCGATATTGTCAAGTGTTTTAACAACATAATAGAAAAGTAATCCAAAAAATTTAATCAATGTGTGTGTCGATTTCGCTTAATTATTTTGTTAATTTTCTTATGAGTGTATTATATATGTTTTCTTTAGTTTCTATTGAGCTATCAAAATTGTCTCGTTATTGATTTTAATCAGAGTTCGAAAACTGAAAACTAGTTAGATATAGGCTTGGGACTTGGGCCCGAAATACCGAACTGAATCCGTTTGGTCCGAAAGAAACGGATATGGATTGATTTTGGTTCAAAACTGAATTTGCGCGAAACCAAAGTTTTTATTCGGTACGGTTTCGGTTCCCTGCTAATCTCAAACCGATTAATACAGAAAACCGAAATACCACGTGTTGACTATCTAGGGGTGTTCTATTTAGCTTATCGTAGACCTTCTCGCACTCTATCTTCCACACACACATATATATATGCAAAATTTTATCCTAATTTTCATTCATCAGACCAAACCAAAGTACCAAACCCTCGAGCTCTCCGTCTCTCTCTGAATTTGAAAAACCAAACCCTCACCGATCTCCTCTCGATCTCATCTCTCTATATCAAACATCGATCTTCTTCTATCTCAATAGCCCTCAGTCCCTCACAACCTCACCCTGATCTTCGATCTGATCTCCATCTCTTCTCTGATCTCGTCTCTTTGTAGTCTGTATTAAACACCAATCTCTCCTCTTCGATCAAGTCACCGATCTCTCGATTCTATTTCGAAGAGGTCAGGGTATCCTTCCTCGACAATACCGAGGTCACCGATCGGATTGTCACCATCTTCAAGAACATTCAAAAAGTCGATCCTTCAAGGGTACTCTCTCTCTCTCTCTCGCTCTCTCTCTCTCTCTCTCTCTCTCTCTCTCTGAAATTTAATTTTTCTATGACTTATTCTATCCTTGTTCATAATTTGAGTTAGTCGGTTAGTTAATTTAGATTTTTAATCTGTTTTGCAAAACTGAAATGATGTTTATTTGTTTAGTGTTCTGTTTTGGTTGTACTTAATGATTGTACTTTTTGCTAGGGTTAAATTGTTCTGACTTCTGACCCATAGGAGAAGGTTCATCGCGCACACGTTTGGATCTATATATAGCTGGAGGTTACGTTTGGATATAAAGGTATGTCGATCAATATTAAAATGAAGTGACTGATGTTGAAATGATTCTTGTTTTGAACTGAAAATGGAATTGAGTTGCATGTTGTGATGGAATTGAACTGAAATGATTAACTAATTAGGTATAGCTTGGTATATTGGATTAAGCATACACCCATCCAGGCATGCATGAGGCTGCCATTGCACACCAATTGTCCTCTGCTCCCGTACCAAGCTTAGTTTTTTCTTAAAATGAGCTGAAATTGTTGGTTTTAATTTAATTGAGTTGCATGTTGTGATGGAATTGAACTGAAAATGTTGTATACTGATCCTAGTTGGTGTTGAGTGTTGCAAGACATGAATAATAGGCACTACCAGAAATTGAGACATTACCGGCGACCTCCCGTCGCCGGCCTTGTATTTTTTTTTCGTCGGAATTGTCATTCCCGGCGACAAGTCGCCGGCAATGACGTCGCCGGAAATCCCCCGCCGGTGTTAACATTGCCGGCGACGGGAAACGGAGTCGCCGGTAATGTCGGAGACATCACCGGCGACTTGTGTCGCCGGCAATGTCAAGACATTCCCGGCTACTCAAGTCGCCGGTAATGTCTCGGACATTACCGTCGCCGGCAATGGTAGCGCCGCCGTGGCCGGAATTTGTGACATTGCCGGCGACTGAGGTCCATGTCGCCGGCAATGTGTGAAAAAATTTTGAAAAAAAAACGCGGTTCTGGATTGGGCCCAATTCCAGAACCTGCATTGAAAGACATAAACCGTACAATCATACAAGTTCAACAGTACACATAAATGTCCAACGTACAGTACAAATAGCAACGACGATACGAAAATTAACTACAACTACAGGTCAGGGTCCAGGAACTTGCGGGTCAGGGTCGAAGTAATCCATGTACTCATTTGAATTCCGGTGGCTTCCTTGGTCTTGCTCTGGCGTTGACTGGTGCGGTGGTGGTGGTGGATAGCTAGGGAACGGAGGGACCGGGACCGGGGGAGGTGTGGGGAACGGTTGTCCGGTAGTCTGAGCCTCGTACATCGTCCGCATCCATGTGTACATCTGAGCCTGCACCTGTGTCTGCTGCATTTGGTACTCGGCCATCTGCCTCTTTTGCTCCTCTAACTCCCTCTGCATCCTATGAAGCTCCGCCGCGAGGTTACGACTAGAAGTTGAACTTCTTGACCCGGTAGAGTATTCTGAAGTGTTCTTCAATAGTCCTTCGCCCGCCGTGCCCATTCCCCTACAGTAGTAGGTATTCTTTCCAGTCCCGCACGCTTTTGCCATGATCCGAACCGCTATCGGAGGATCAAGCGGATCGATCTGAGAGGCATACTGGGTGACTTCTTCCTCGGAGCAGTCAGGATGGTTAGTCCGAGCTATACTCATGGTCACTTCTGCGGTCGCCTCCTCCACTCTCGACTAATTGAAAAGGGAAAATGAACAACGTATTAGCTAACAAAATCTATTTCCATCTTGAAAAATAGTTTTATTAACACATGGAGAGGCGAAAGACTTACCGCTTCTTCAGGGCACTGCGGGTAGAACTTCTGATGAATATACACCAACGGGTTCAGTTCTTGTTGTTGCTGCGCCTTAGTCGACCAACCCATGTAGTTGAGTGAACCTGCATGATGGGTCCTGGTGTTTTTCAATCTATTCGCCCGGTTCGTCTTCGAAATCGCCTTGTTTGATAAACATATGAAAAAAAATTAGTAACCAACTATTTCAATCTGATACGATACATTATGCTTGAAAGATATATTAAGGATGCATACCCGAGCTTTGGGGTGCTCGAAGTGGGCTATCAGCCACAGCCATTCGTACTCCCTAAATCGGAATTCGCTAGGGGTGGAACCTCGGCCTAGCTCCTTGTATACAGTGTAATGGGAAGAAAGCTCGTTCTTCCACTCTTTATACCTATATTAAAACAAGGAAAAAAATTTAGAGATATTAAAACACTTGATAAACAAAAATCTAACTCGATACATATTCAAATAAGTCGAAGCACATCACCTCATATGTAGTTGACGCTCTACCCACGTGTGAATAAGAACTTCATCCACGTCAAACCACACCTGCAATATGAATATATAAAAGGTAAAATTATATATTTATTCGGACTTAATTAATAAATGTAAAATTTACGTAATGAAAATACGATTTTACTCACACTGAGTGCATTATGCACTTGCATCTTCACGTAGATAGGCACAGATTCCCAATCTGGCCAAAGCATTGGGACCTTGTCCCGCACGATCGCACCTGCCATGCTGACATATTTGCGCGTGGTGTCGAATGCCTCGATCACCTCGCCATCCTTATTGGCCCTTATGGGCGTTTTCCTTCCGCCGGTGGCCTGCTCAAGTCTCTTCCCGGTGCAGGTGCCTCTAGCCCCTTTCCGTTTTCCAGTCCCATTAACGAAATTGCCTAATAATACAATGTCAACAAATTGATATCATTAATTGAACCTATCGCAAGTCTTAAGTAATAATTAAGTAATCAATCTGATGTTAAATAAAATTTACCTGCATCGTCCGTTTGTTGGTTGGTGCACCTCACACTCCAAAGATACACGGGGTCGAACGGGAGGAAGTTATACGCTTCCTCCACGCTCAGGAACTCCGGCCGTCCTTCAATATAAACAGGCATCCCCTATCATCGAATTCAGGGATGACAGGAATCTCGTCGGGTAGGAAGAGACCGGACGGCGGAGATAGACGAGGCCTGGACGATGAGGCGCCAGCACCACCATGTGTCTCAGATGATTCCCGTGAAATGGGAGTAGGCACCATCCGAATATGGGGCATTCGGATTGAGGGAGTTTCTGATGCCCCCGTTGACTGTCGCTCGTCTGAGGCTCTGCCACCGGAGGGACGTCTGCTGATTGAGCGTCTAGAGACTGAGGCTCGAGGCTCAACTTCCGGTTGCACGGCTCTTGATCGTGCAGCTTCCTCCTCAGCTCGCGCCTCTAGCAAGGCTCTCGTGCGAGCACTCATCATTGGCCCACTGGGCGTGTTGCTAACTGCGGGCGAGGAGGAAGCTTGACTACTGTTCCCTCCACTATTTCGGGAACCTCTCCGAAGCCAATTAGCCGCAAAACCTCCTGGACATCGTAATAGTCATGGATTCGGTAATTAACCGAAACGGTTTGGAACCGGAACCGTTTGAAACCGGAACTGTTTGGAACCGGAACCGTTTGTAACATAACGGTTCCAGTTACAAACAGTTCCGGTTCCAAACCGTTCTGGTTCCAAACCGTTTCGGTTCTATAATCAATCGGAACCGGAACGGTTTGGAACCGGAACCGTTTGAAACCGGAACTGTTTGGAACCGGAACCGTTTGTAACATAACGGTTCCAGTTACAAACAGTTCCGGTTCCAAACCATTCCGGTTCCAAACCGTTTCGGTTCTATAACAAATCGGAACCGGAACGGTTTGGAACCGGAACCGTTTGAAACCGGAACTGTTTGGAACCGGAACCGTTTGTAACATAACGGTTCCAGTTACAAACAGTTCCGGTTCTAAACCGTTCCGGTTCCAAACCGTTTCGGTTCTATACCAAATCGGAACCGGAACGGTTTGGAACCGGAACCGTTAGAAACCGGAACTGTTTATAACCGGAAACATTTGTAACATAACGGTTCCGGTTACAAACAGTTCCGGTTTCAAACGGTTCCGGTTCCAAACCGTTCCGGTTTAAAACCGTTCTGGTTCTAAACCGTTCCGGTTTAAAACCGTTCTGGTTCTAAACCGTTCCGATCCCGATTTCCACCTTCATTTATACGATTAATTAACAACTATATCACCTAAATTAAGAACTATACATATTCGATGTGTATATATATATACATCATGCATCTTAATTAAATTTATCCATCACATATTCATCCAAATCACAAACCCTAATTAATTTTCCACATTTATCACACACATATATATATTATGCATCTTAATTAGGTTTAATTTCCACATATATATATCACACATTCATCCAAACCACATTTATACATAATTTTCACATATATATATACATCACTTCATTTTCACATACCTAAATATATATATACATCACATATATATACATTGCATATAAATTTAGAACTTATCACCCTAATTTCCAACTTAGCACCCTAATTAATTTACACATACACATACACATACACATACACATACACATACACATACACATACACATACACATACACATGAAAAAAAATAATTAAAAATTGAGAGAGAGAGAGAGGGAGAGAGAGAGGATCAGACCTGCCATGGATTTCCACCTACAATGCTTTGCCGATCGACTACAATGGTGAGGGGAGGAGAGGAGGGGAGGAGGGGAGGAGGAGATTTTCGGAGGAGGAGAGGAGAGGTTATCGGTGGAGAGGAGGAGAGGGAGAGGAGGAGTAGAGGATAAGGAGGAGGAGTGGGAGAGGAGGAGGAGGAGGTGAACTCACTGGACTGATTTGGGAGGAGGAGAGGGAGAGGAGAGGGAGAGGAGGAGGAGAGGGAGAGGAGGAGAAATGAAAGGCTCGGGCTATCATGCATCTATCCAGAAAACATTGCCGGCGAGTTTCTTATAACTCGTTGGTAATGTCATTACCAACGACTTCAACTCGTTGGTAATGACATTACCAACGAGTTAACTCATTGGTAATGACATTACCAACGAGTTATAAGCAACTCGTTGGTAATGACATTACCAACGATGAGTTAACTCGTGGGTAATATCATTACCAACGAGTTGCTTATAACTCGTTGGTAATGTCATTATTTCCCGAAGAATATCCGGCAACATTTTCCGTCTACGATTTCCGGCTACATTTTCCGACTACAATTTCAATTATCGATTTCTGTATACGTACGATTAACGACTACATTTTCCGTCTACGATTTCCGGCTACATTTTCCGACTACAATTTCGATTATCAATTTCCGTATACGTACGATTAACGACTACATTTTCCGACTACAATTTAGATTAATGATTTCCGTATACGTACGATTAACGACTACGATTTCTGTATACGTACGATTAACGACTACATTTTCCGTCTACGATTTCTGTATACGTACGATTTCCGGCTACATTTTCCGACTACAATTTCGATTATCAATTTCCGTCTACGTACGATTAACGACTACAATTTCCGTCTACAATTTCGACTACATTTTTCGACTACATCATATTTCCGAGAACAATTTCCGACTACATCATTAACGTACTAAGGATGATAATCGTAATCATCGTCATCACTTGAGTCTGACTCGGTTTCATAGGTAACCTCTGGCAATATGTGCCTCTCCTCGTCATCTGAATCAGCGTCAACTTCATATGGATTAACATCGAGAAGTTCTGCTCCAGTAATTCGAACCACACTCCCAGGTCTCACATTATTAAGGCGAATCGTAGATGATTCCGGAATGTCAAAAGCGTTCGGCTCTTGGTATGCAGTAACTTCCTCATCATCTGCGGTATCACCAAGTGTGGCAGCACTGTATATGTTTCATATGTATATATATATATATCGATCTAATCTCTGAATACGATTCAGTACTCGATGATAGTATTCTCCTTTTTTCAATTCAAAACGTATTTGACTGGGTAGGAGGAGGCTCTGTTAAGCCTGGCTCCGATAACAATACGATAATACCAGTCATTGATTCAGACACAAGATTAACTACAAGCTGTTTTCTCGTTTCGGTGACCGTACATCAACAACATTTCATATATATATATATATATCTCACGAATTGGATTTGATCAACACACAGACATATATATATATATACCACATATATGTATATATACACCTACGTACCTATATATATATATATATATATAGCTTCCCGAGTGATCGAGTTTTCGACGCGCGCCTTAATTTTGACAATATACTGAATGATCGATTTCAGAGCGTACGTTTTCCTTCTTTCGATTTCTCTGGATTTTTTTCCCTCAAAATGATTGAATGATCGAGCTGCCCCATCCGGCATCTAATATAAGACACATTGCCGGCGACGGAGTAAGTCGCCGGAAATGAAGACATTACCGGCGACTTTACGCCGGAATCTCGCCGGTAATGTTCCAAAACATTACCGGCGACTCCAACCGTCGCCGGCAATGTCTAGGGAGACATTTCCGGCAAAATTCCGGCCGGAAAATCGCTGGAAATGTCTCCCTAGACATTGCCGGCGACGGTTGGAGTCGCCGGTAATGTTTTACAACATTACCGGCGAGATTCCGGAGACATTACCGGCGACGGGGTAAGTCGCCGGTAATGATGGACATTACCGGCGACTTTTCCGGTCGCCGGCCTTGTTGGCCGGAATCTCGCCGGTAATGACTCCTTTTCTTGTAGTGAGGCCCTGCATTTGATGAAGAAGTAGGTTGTGAAGCAATTCAAGTGGCCTGAAGGTACGTTGTCGAACACTGCTATATATATTAATAGGCTGAAGTGCCTTTTTTTACAGTCAAGATGTGTACATTTAGCTATAGTTCTCTCTGTTTCAGAACTTAGAATAATCTCTAATGTCAATTTTTTTTTAGGATTCATGGTGGTTGACTTGTAGAGTTGTTGTTGTCTTACTAGTTTTGGTTAGTGATTGACGCGGAGATTTTCAGACTTGTTTTGAGGTATGGCGAAACTCAATGTAAGTATCTAGTCTGCAGATATAATAATTATGGCATGTATGTGGATTGTGGTATAAATATTTGTGGCATAAGCATAACTTGAATGATGATGAAGCTTAAGTAAAGAAGTGCATAACTTGTAGATACTAGCTTAGTGAATTTAGTCTGAAATCATGATCTATTGATTCTATTGTTACTATCAAGCTTCATGCTTATTAGTTTTTGCCCATTTTTGGGATATGATTGATATCTAAGTGGGAAGCTTGTGTATCAGACCACCAAGAAGAAAGCAAGTGGACCCAAGTGTCCTGTAACTGGAAAGAGAATACAAGGGGATGTTAATGGTTTAGACTTTAGAGCTATGGTGGAACCAATTTTGTGATAGCATTTAGTTTATAGGCAATAGACTAGGGTTTTGCTAATCTGTTATAGCATTTAGTCTTAGTAACCTACTAACTTTTTTTTTGTACAGGTAGGACTATCACAAGCTAGGAGACTATGACTAAGATCAGTGTAAGTTTTTGCATGTGAAGTGACATAATTAATGTATTTTATTGTGTAACATATTATCTGCAATTTGTAATTTTAGGTTGTTAACTAGTTTTCATTTTTGTCTACAGTTTAAAACGTGTAAGAAAAAAGGAGGAGTCCCTGGAACGAATAAGGTTCATGCTCCAAGTGGGAATGCTTCGTCAATTGGAACCACTCCTTCAGTTCTAATAGCTGAAGTTGAGGCTGCTGCATCAGGGGCTGTTGCATCTGTTGTAAGTCCAGATTCTTTCAAATCTAAGAAACATAGTTTAGTGTGGGATCATTTTACAAAGTATAAGGTTGTTAGGGTTGTTAAGTGTAAAGGAAAACCTGATCAAGAAATATCTGAAAGGAGAGCTAAATGCAAATATTGTCCTAAGGGTAGTTTAGGAGATTATGCTATGAATAGTACAAAGAATGGGACTGGAGGGATGAATAAACACATAAAAGAGAGGTGTTGGTATTATAAGGGAAGATAAAATGTTGATAAAAAACAGATGACTTTGGTTGGGGATAAAAGTAAAGGTAATAGGCTGAAAACTCATAATTTTAACCCTAAACAAGTTATGCAAGCATGTGCTGAAATGGTGGTTGTTGATGAATTGCCTTTTAGCTTTGTTGAGAAGTTGGGTTTTAGGGGTTTTTGTAGAGTCGTTGTTCCTGATTTTACAGTTCCATGTAGAAGAACTCTCCATATGAATTTTTTGAATCTATATGAAAGTAAGAGGAAGAACCTTACTAAGAGTTTGCTCAAGTGTAGAGTGTGTCTAACCACCGACACTTGGACAAGTGTTCAAAAGATTAATTACATGGTGCTCACTGTACATTTTATTGATAAGAAATGGGTAATGCACAAGAGGATCATTAATTTTATTACTATTCATAATCATTGTGGGAATTCAATAGGAAACCTTATTGAGGAGTGTTTGCTTAAGTGGGGTATTACTAAAGTTCTCACAATAACCGTGGATAACGCAGCTGCCAATAAGTGTGCTATTGAGTATGTTAGGGCTATATTGAATAGGATTAAGGATTCCCAAGCTATATTTGATGGTAAACATATGCATGTTAGGTGTGTTTCCCACATATACAACCTAATTGTCGGAACTGGTTTAAAGAAGTTAAATAAGGCTGTCTTGGGAATTATAAATGCTATTAAGTTTGTTCGGTCCTTTGCCGATAGGTTAGATATCTTCAAAAATAGCATAGCAAAAGAGAGTTTATCTTGTAGAGGGCTAGTTGTGATGCATGTTCCCACGAGGTGGAACTCGACTTACCTGATGTTGGAAGCAATGTTGAAGTTCAAGGCTACTTTTATTAGAATGGTGGAAGATGAAGAATGTTATAGAGCATATTTTGCGGAGCCTGATGAAGAGTTTGATGAGGAAGGTAACCTGATTCCTCCTCTGCCAAATGCAAGAGGAATGGTTGGGTCTCCTCGTGATGAAGATTGGGATAATGTGGAGGAGTTTGTAGTTTTCCTTATAGTTTTTTATGAGGTGACAATGAGAGTTAGTGCATTTACACACCCCACAGTACACTCCACCTACCATGATGTGATGACCATTGATGCGGAAATGAGTAAGATGATTTTGGATTCTGAAATGATAGGAGGTGCTACTATCGTGGAGAGGGTGATGAATGATATGGCTGGTGACATATTGAAAAAGCTTAAAAATTACTTCAGATCAAAGGCTGGGGTGAATCATTTTATCCAGCTAGGTTTGATTCTTGATCCAAGATTCAAGTTTGTTCACTTGGTACATTTGTTTCAAATTGATGGGAAGGATGAGGTGGAGATTCTTGCGGAGACAAAGAAGGCGAAGAAGTTCTTCATGGATTTATATGCTCAATATGTGCAGCCAGCTGAAATTCAAGCAACTGTGACTAAGGCTCATAATCTAAGGGCAGCTTCTAGCAGTAGGGCAGCCCCCACTGGTTTTAGATCCTCACTCATTGGTAAATGGAAGAAAATGATGTCTTCGGCAAATGAGGCAAACCCTATACATGAAGTAGACAAATATTTGGATGATGATCTTGAGCCGGTATGTGAGAATGGTGAAAAGTATCCAATTTTGGATTGGTGGAGGGTGAATGGTGCAAAGTATCCAGTGGTGACAAGAATTGCTAGGGATGTGTTGGCTATACAAGTGAGTACAGTGGCTTCAGAGAGTGATTTTAGCACAAATGAGAGACTCATAGACAACTTTAGGAGTTCATTGAGGCTTGCATTTTTATTTCAGTTTACAAATTGATTGCATTTTTATTTTGGCTTGCAAACTGACTGTATTTTTATTTTGGCTGGTAAACTGATTGCAATTTGCAGAGCACATAACTGAGTTGAAAAGTACCACAGAAATGCCTCTTGGAGCCAGTGGAGTTTCTGAAACTGTGGAGCTCAGTGACACTGATTTGGAAGAAGATATAGATGGCAGTGAAGATGAAGAAGATGGAGAAGAACGCTCTAGTTGAATATTTTTGTTTTCTACTCAATTTGGGACTGTAATTCTATTTTTATGCTTTTTGGGACTGTATGAACAATATTTAGGACTGTTTTGGATATGCCTGAACCAAGTTTTTTTTTAAGTGTTGAGACTGAATTGAAGATGGACTGTACTCAAATTTGAACATGGACTGTAGTTTTACAAATTTGAATATGGACTGTACTTAGAGCAGATTTGAGACATGCATATTTTAGATGCAAAAAAACTTGAGATTTGAAACATGCAGATTTGATATGCAAAATGGCTGATTTTGAATGAATAAGGCCCATAATTCCCATATTTTTGGCCAAAAACTTAAAATTTCTAAATTAAATCTAGTTTTTGAAATTGGTCTGAAATGTACCGAATTGAGCCGAACCGAAAATATTCTATTCGAATCCAATCGGTTCAGATGGCCCAAATTTGTCGAACCGATCCGATCCGATTACCATTTTTGGTTCGGATTCGAATCAGGCCCAAAATCGAATAGAACCGCTCCGACCCGAGCCCAACCCTAGTTAGATAATTACATCAAATAATAATGAAATTTTAGAACTTATACTTACATAAGAACATTAAACAAATAACATTTAAACAAACTATTGATGTCAGAAACTACCGAAGGTCAAAGAATTCAAACAGTCACAGTTGCATAAATGTACTAAGCTTCTAAAATAAGTGTACCATCACACTTACATAAGAACATTAAACAAATAACATTTAAACAAACTATTGGTGTCAGAAACTACCGAAGGTCAAAGAATTCAAACAGTCACAGTTGCATAAATGTACTAATCTTCTAAAATAAGTGTACCATCACACTTGTATAACACTACAACATTTTTGCCCATTACCGGCGAGATCACCGGAGACAAGGCCGGCGACCGGAAAAGTCGCCGGTAATGTTCAACATTACCGGCGACTTAGCCCGTCGCCGGTAATGTCGCCGGAATCTCGCCGGTAATGTTGCAAAACATTACCGGCGACTCCAACCGTCGCCGGCAATGTCTAGGGAGACATTTCCGGCGATTTTCCGGCGGGAATTTCGCCGGAAATGTCTCCCTAGACATTGCCGGCGATGGTTGGAGTCGCCGGTAATGTTTTGCAACATTACCGGCGAGATTCCGGCGTAAAGTCGCCGGTAATGTCTTCATTTCCGGCGACTTACTCCGTCGCCGGCAATGTGTCTTATATTAGATGCCGGATCGAGCAGCTCGATCATTCAATCATTTTGAGCGAAAAAAATCCAGAGAAATCGAAAGAAGGAAAACGTACGCTCTGAAATCGATCATTCGGTATATTGTCAAAATTAAGGCGGGCGTCGAAAACTCGATCAGTCGGGAAGCTATACGGAATTGTAGTCGGAAATTGTAGTCGGAAATTGTAGTCGGAAATTGTAGTCGGAAATTGTAGTCGGAAATCGTACGTAGTCGGAAAATGTAGTCGAAATTGTAGTCGAAAATTGTAGTCGTTAATCGTACGTATACGGAAATTGATAATCAAAATTTTAGTCGGAAAATGTAGCCGGAAATCGTAGACGGAAATTGTAGTCGTTAATCGTAGACGGAAATTGATAATCGAAATTGTAGTCGGAAAATGTGCATAGCTGGAAATGGTACGTACGTATACGGAAAATGTAGTCGTTAATCGTACGTATACGAAAATTGATAGGGCTGGGATCGGTACGGGACGGGTCGGGATTCGACCTATCCCGATCCCGATCCCGAAAGTAAAATCGGGATCGGGACGGGTCGGGATTCGACCTAATACCGAATTATCCCGATCCCGATCGGTTCGGGACGGGTTCGGGACCAATCGGGACCAATCGGGACCATTCTGCATATTACTTTTTTTTTTGAAAACCTGCACATTAATTACTGCTTGCAATCAAGAACATAGCACAATAACAAGTTCATACTCATATAGCAAACTAATACAAAACCAGTAGCCAAACTTAATACAAACCAGTAGCCAAACTTAATACAAACCACTGAAACCAGTAGCAAAAGGCCAAACTTAATACAAAACCAGTAGCCGAAAACATCAGTAAACAGTTCATACTTCATAGCAAACTTAATAAATAATAACATATCAACTTATCAAGAACATAGCAACAACAATAGCTTCAGATAAAACACCATTAACTTGTCTCTGAATCATATTCAGATCCCAGCTCAGTGTCATCATCACTGACTTCAACAAGTTCATCATCTGATTCATCATCAACTTCAACAACTTGTTTCTTTCCCTTGAATGTTGGAGGAGGACAGTTACTTGAAGAGGCTGTGCTTACATGCTCTGAAAGACAAACAATTTCATTTAGACATTTTATAGACCAATCTATGTTTTCGAATACATAGTTATATCTGTGTATATATTGCAGTAACTTCAAAAGGCACATCAGTTCAACAAAACTGATGCATTGGTTCACATTGGTTCACATTGGTTCACATTGGTTCACATTGATTCAGTCCCTGAACTGATGCATTGGTTCACATTGTTCAGATCAGTTTCTGAACACAGATGCATTGGTTCACATTGGTTCACACTGATGCATTGGTTCACATTGGTTCACATTGGTTCACATTGGTTCAGTCCCTGTAAGTTCTATTTGTTTTCATTGGTTCACATTGGTTCACATTGGTTCACATTGGTTCATATTGGTTCACATTGGTTCACATTGGAAATTGATAATCGAAAATGTAGTCGGAAAATGTAGTCGTTAATCGTACGTATACGGAAATTGATAATCGAAAATGTAGTCGGAAAATGTAGTCGTTAATCGTACGTATACGGAAATTGATAATCGAAATTTTAGTCGGAAAATGTAGTCGTTAATCGTACGTATACGGAAATTGATAATCGAAATTTTAGTCGGAAAATGTAGCCGGAAATCGTAGACGGAAAATGTTGTCGGATATTCTTCGGGAAATAATGACATTACCAACGAGTTATAAGCAACTCGTTGGTAATGACATTACCCACGAGTTAACTCGTCGTTGGTAATGTCATTACCAACGAGTTGCTTATAACTCGTTGGTAATGTCATTACCAACGAGTTAACTCGTTGGTAATGTCATTACCCACGAGTTGATGTCGTTGGTAATGACATTACCAACGAGTTATAAGCAACTCGCCGGCAATGTTGTCTGGATAGAAACTGGGTGGTCGAGCCCGAGCTTCATTTCTCCTCCTCCTCCTCTCCCTCTCCTCCTCCTTCGGCGAAAACTAGTTCACCTCATCCTCCTCTCCATCTCCTCCGATCCTCTCCCTCACCTCCTCCTCCTCTCCCTCACCTCCTCCTATTTCTCCTCCTCCTCCTCTCCACCGAGTCATCTCCTCTCCTCCTCCGATCCTCTCCTCCTCTCCTCCTCCCCTCCTCCCCTCCTCTCCTCCCCTCACCTTCGTCGCCGGCAAAGCATATCGGACTCCACCATGGCAGGTCCGATCCTCTCTCTCTCCCTCTCTCTCTCTCTCAATTTTTAATTATTTTTTTGCATGTGTATGTGTATGTGTATGTGTATGTGTATGTGTATGTGTATGTGTAAATTAATTAGGGTGCTAAGTTGGAAATTAGGGTGATAAGTTATAAATTAGCATGTATGTATATATGTGATGTATATATATATTTAGGTATGTGAAAATGAAGTGATGTATATATATATGTGAAAATTATGTATAAATGTGGTTTGGATGAATATGTGATGTATATATATGTGGAAATTAAACCTAATTAAGATGCATGATATATATATGTGTGAAAAATGTGGAAAATTAATTAGGGTTTGTGATTTGGATGAATATGTGATGGATAAATTTAATTAAGATGCATGATGTATATATATATACACATCGAATATGTATAGTCGTTAATTTAGGTGATATAGTTGTTAATTAATCGTATAAATGAAGGTGGAAATCGGGATCGGGACGGTTTACAACCAGAACGGTTTTAAACCGGAACGGTTTGGAACCGGAACGGTTTGAAACCGGAACTGTTTGTAACCGGAACCGTTATGTTACAAATGTTTCCGGTTATAAACAGTTCCGGTTTCTAACGGTTCCGGTTCCAAACCGTTCCGGTTCCGATTTGGTATAGAACCGAAACGGTTTGGAACCGGAACGGTTTGTAACCGGAACCTTTATGTTACAAACGTTTCCGGTTACAAACAGTTCCGGTTTCAAACGGTTCCGGTTCCAAACCGTTCCCGTTCCGATTTGTTATAGAACCGAAACGGTTTGGAACCGGAACGGTTTGAAACCGGAACTGTTTGTAACCGGAACCGTTTGTAACATAACGGTTCCGGTTACAAACAGTTCCGGTTTCAAACGGTTCCGGTTCCACACCGTTCCGGTTCCGATTTGTAATTGAACCGAAACGGTTTGGAACCGGAACTTATTGTAACTGGAACCGTTATGTTACAAACGGTTCCGGTTCCAAACAGTTCCGGTTCCAAACCGTTCCGGTTCCGATTTGTTATAGAACCGAAATGGTTTGGAACCGGAACGGTTTGGAACCGGAACTGTTTGTAACCGGAACCGTTTGTAACATAACGGTTCCGGTTACAAACAGTTCCGGTTTCAAACGGTTCCGGTTCCACACCGTTCCGGTTCCGATTTGTTATTTAACCGAAACGGTTTGGAACCGGAACTTATTGTAACTGGAACCGTTATGTTACAAACGGTTCCGGTTCCAAACAGTTCCGGTTTCAAACGGTTCCGGTTCCAAACCGTTCCGGTTCCGATTTGTTATAGAACCGAAACGGTTTGGAACCGGAACGGTTTGGAACCGGAACTGTTTGTAACCGGAACCGTTATGTTACAAACGGTTCCGGTTACAAACAGTTCCGGTTTCAAACGGTTCCGGTTCCACACCGTTCCGGTTCCGATTTGTTATTGAACCGAATCCATGACTATTACGATGTCCAGGAAGTTTTGCGGCTAATTGGCTTCGGAGAGGTTCCCGAAATAGTGGAGGGAACAGTAGTCAAGCTTCCTCCTCGCCCGCAGTTAGCAACACGCCCAGTGGGCCAATGATGACTGCTCGCACGAGAGCCTTGCTAGAGGCGCGAGCTGAGGAGGAAGCTGCACGATCAAGAGCCGTGGAACCGGAATTCGAGGCTCGAGCCTCAGTCTCTAGACGCTCAATCAGCAGACGTCCCTCCGGTGGCAGAGCCTCAGACGAGCGACAGTCAACGGGGGGCATCAGAAACTCCCTCAATCCGAATGCCCCATATTCGGATGGTGCCTACTCCCGTTTCACGGGAATCATCTGAGGCACATGGTGGTGCTGGCGCCTCATCGTCCAGGCCTCGTCTATCTCCGCCGTCCGGTCTCTTCCTACCCGACGAGATTCCTGTCATCCCTGAATTCGATGATAGGGGGATGCCTGTTTATATTGAAGGACGGCCGGATTTCCTGACCGTGGAGGAAGCGTATAACTTCCTCCCGTTCGACCCCGTGTATCTTTGGAGTGTGAGGTGCACCAACCAACAAACGGACGATGCAGGTAAATTTTATTTAACATCAGATTGATTAATTAATTATTACTTAAGACTTGCGATTGGTTCAATTAATGATATCAATTTGTTGACATTGTTTTATTAGGCAATTTCGTTAATGGGACTGGAAAACGGAAAGGGGCTAGAGGCACCCACTACAAGAAAAGGAGACATTACCGGCGACGGGAGGTCGCCGGCCTTGTCTTTTTTTTTCGCCGGAAATGTCATTGCCGGCGACGAGTCGCCGGCAATGACGTCGCCGGAAATCTCCCGCCGGTGTTAACATTGCCGGCGACGGGAAACGGCGTCGCCGGTAATGTCGGAGACATCACCGGCGACTTGAGTCGCCGGCAATGTCTGTGGCGACTTGAGTCGCCGGCAATGTCTCAGACATTACCGGCGACTCAAGTCGCCGGCAATGTCTCCGACATTACCGGCGACGCCGTCGCCGGCAATGGTTCCGCCGCCGTGGCCGGAATTTGTGACATTGCCGGCGACTGAGGTCCATGTCGCCGGCAATGTCAGAAAAAATTTTGAAAAAAAAACGCGGTTCTGGATTGGGCCCAATTCCAGAACCTGCATTGAAAGACATAAACCGTACAATCATACAAGTTCAACAGTACACATAAATGTCCAACGTACAGTACAAATAGCAACGACGATACGAAAATTAACTACAACTACAGGTCAGGGTCGAGGAACTTGCGGGTCAGGGTCGAAGTAATCAAAGTACTCATTTGAATTCCGGTGGCTACCTTGGTCTTGCTCTGGCGTTGACTGGTGCGGTGGTGGTGGTGGATAGCTAGGGAACGGAGGGACCGGGACCGGGGGAGGTGTGGGGAACGGTTGTCCGGTAGTCTGAGCCTCGTACATCGTCCGCATCCATGTGTACATCTGAGCCTGCACCTGTGTCTGCTGCATTTGGTACTCGGCCATCTGCCTCTTTTGCTCCTCCAACTCCCTCTGCGTCCTATGAAGCTCCGCTGCGAGGTTACGACTAGAAGTTGAACTTCTTGACCCGGTAGAGTATTGTGAAGTGGTTTTCAATACTCCTTCGCCCGCCGAGCCCATTCCCCTACAGTAGTAGGTATTCTTTCCAGTCCCGCACGCTTTTGCCATGATCTGAGCCGCTATCGGGGGATCAAGCGGATCGATCTGAGAGGCATACTGGGTGACTTCTTCCTCGGAGCAGTCAGGATGGTTAGTCCGAGCTATACTCATGGTCACTTCTGTCGTCGCCTCCTCCACTCTCGCCTAATTGAAAAGCGAAAATGAACAACGTATTAACTAACAACATCTATTAATATCGAAAAGTAGTTTTATTAACACATGGAGAGGCGAAAGACTTACCGCTTCGTCAGGGCATTGCGGATAGAACTTCTGATGAATATACACCAAGGGGTTCACTTCTTGTTGTTGCTGCGCCTTAGTCGACCAACCCATGTAGTTGAGTGAACCTGCATGATGGGCCCTGGTGTTTTTCAATCTATTCGCCCGGTTCGTCTTCGAAATCGCCTTGTTTGATAAACATATGGAAAAAAATTAGTAACTAACTATTTAAATCTGATACGATACATTAGGCTTGTAAGATATATTAAGGATGCATACCTGAGCTTTGGGGTGCTCGAAGTGGGCTATCAGCCACAGCCACTCGTACTCCCTAAACCGGAATTCGCTAGGAGTAGAACCTCGGCCTAGCTCCTTGTATACAGTGTAATGGGAAGAAAGCTCGTTCTTCCACTCTTTATACCTATATTAAAACAAGGAAAAAAAGTTAGAGATATTAAACAGTTGATAAACAAAAATCTAACTCGATATATATTCAAATTAATAAGTGGAAGCACATCACCGATTATGTAGTTGACGCTCTACCCACGTGTGAATAAGAACTTCATCCACGTCAAACCACACCTGCAATATGAATATATAAAAGGTAAAATTATATATTTAAGTGGACTTAATTAATAAATGTAAAATTTACGTAATGAAAATACGATTTTACTCACACTGAGTGCATTATGCACTTGCATCTTCACGTAGATAGGCACAGATTCCCAATCTGGCCAAAGCATTGGGACCTTGTCCCGCACGATCGCACCGGCCATGCTGACATATTTGCGCGTGGTGTCGAATGCCTCGATCACCTCGCCATCCTCATTGGCCCTTATGGGCGTTTTCCTTCCGCCGGTGGCCTGCTCAAGTCTCTTCCCGGTGCAGGTGCCTCTAGCCCCTTTCCGTTTTCCAGTCCCATTAACGAAATTGCCTAATAAAACAATGTCAACAAATTGATATCATTAATTGAACCAATCGCAAGTCTTAAGTAATAATTAAGTAATCAATCTGATGTTAAATAAAATTTACCTGCATCGTCCGTTTGTTGGTTGGTGCACCTCACACTCCAAAGATACACGGGGTCGAACGGGAGGAAGTTATACGCTTCCTCCACGGTCAGGAAATCCGGCCGTCCTTCAATATAAACAGGCATCCCCCTATCATCGAATTCAGGGATGACAGGAATCTCGTCGGGTAGGAAGAGACCGGACGGCGGAGATAGACGAGGCCTGGACGATGAGGCGCCAGCACCACCATGTGCCTCAGATGATTCCCGTGAAACGGGAGTAGGCACCATCCGAATATGGGGCATTCGGATTGAGGTTGTTTCTGATGCCCCCGTTGACTGTCGCTCATCTGAGGCTCTGCCACCGGAGGGACGTCTGCTGATTGAGCGTCTAGAGACTGAGGCTCGAGCCTCGAATTCCGGTTCCACGGCTCTTGATCGTGCAGCTTCCTCCTCAGCTCGCGCCTCTAACAAGGCTCTCGTGCGAGCAGTCATCATTGGCCCACTGGGCGTGTTGCTAACTGCGGCCGAGGAGGAAGCTTGACTACTGTTCCCTCCACTATTTCGGGAACCTCTCCGAAGCCAATTAGCCGCAAAACCTCCTGGACATCGTAATAGTCATGGATTCGGTTCAATAACAAATCGGAACCGGAACGGTGTGGAACCGGAACCGTTTGAAACCGGAACTGTTTGTAACCGGAACCGTTTGTAACATAACGGTTCCGGTTACAAACAGTTCCGGTTCCAAACCGTTCCGGTTCTATAACAAATCGGAACCAGAACAGTGTGGAACCGGAACCGTTTGAAACCGGAACTGTTTGTAACCGGAACCGTTTGTAACATAACGGTTCCGGTTACAAACAGTTCCGGTTCCAAACCGTTCCGGTTCCACACCGTTCGGTTCTATAACAAATCGGAACCGGAACGGTTGGGAACCGGAACCGTTTGAAACCGGAACTGTTTGTAACCGGAACCGTTTGTAACATAACGGTTCCGGTTACAAACAGTTCCGGTTCCAAACCGTTCCGGTTCTATAACAAATCGGAACCGGAACAGTGTGGAACCGGAACCATGGACACCGGAACTGTTTGTAACCGGAACCGTTTGTAACATAACGGTTCCGGTTACAAACAGTTCCGGTTCCAAACCGTTCCGGTTCCACACCGTTCGGTTCTATAACAAATCGGAACCGGAACGGTTTGGAACCGGAACCGTTTGAAACCGGAACTGTTTGTAACCGGAACCGTTAGTAACATAACGGTTCCGGTTACAAACAGTTCCGGTTCCAAACCGTTCCGGTTCTTTAACAAATCGGAACCGGAACAGTGTGGAACCGGAACCATGGACACCGGAACTGTTTGTAACCGGAACCGTTTGTAACATAACGGTTCCGGTTACAAACAGTTCCGGTTCCAAACCGTTTCGGTTCCACATCATTTCGGTTCTATAACAAATCGGAACCGGAACGGTTTGGAACCGGAACCGTTTGAAACCGGAACTGTTTGTAACCGGTACCGTTTGTAACATAACGGTTCCAGTTACAATAAGTTCCGGTTCCAAACCGTTCCGGTTCCAAACCGTCCCGATCCCGATTTCCACCTTCATTTATACGATTAATTAACAACTATATCACCTAAATTAACGACTATACATATTCGATGTGTATATATATATATACATCATGCATCTTAATTAAATTTATCCATCACATATTCATCCAAATCACAAACCCTAATTAATTTTCCACATTTTTCACACATATATATATCATGCATCTTAATTAGGTTTAATTTCCGTATATATATACATCACATATTCATCAAAACCACATTTATACATAATTTTCACATATATATATACATCACTTCATATTCACATACCTAAATATATATATACATCACATATATACATACATGCTAATTTAGAACTTATCACCCTAATTTCCAACTTAGCACCCTAATTAATTTACACATACACATACACATACACATACACATACACATGCAAAAAAATAATTAAAAATTGAGAGAGAGAGAGAGAGGGAGAGAGAGAGGATCGGACCTGCCATTTTCTTCCACCTACAATGGTGAGGGGAGGAGAGGAGGGGAGGAGGGGAGGAGGGGAGGAGGAGATTTTCGGAGGAGGAGAGGAGAGGGGATCGGTGGAGAGGAGGAGAGGGAGAGGAGGAGTAGGGAGAGGAGAGGGAGAGGAGGAGGAGAGGGAGAGGAGAGGCTCACCGGACCGATTTGGGAGGAGGAGAGGGAGAGGAGAGGGAGAGGAGGAGGAGAGGGAGAGGAGAGGGAGAGGAGAGGCTCGGGCTCGATATGGGGGAAACCAGAAAACATTACCGGCGAGTTGCTTATAACTCGTTGGTAATGTCATTACCAACGACATCAACTCGTGGGTAATGACATTACCAACGAGTTAACTCGTTGGTAATGACATTACCAACGAGTTATAAGCAACTCGTTGGTAATGACATTACCAACGACGAGTTAACTCGTGGGTAATGTCATTACCAACGAGTTGCTTATAACTCGTTGGTAATGTCATTACCAACGAGTTAACTCGTTGGTAATGTCATTATTTCCCGAAGAATATCCGACAACATTTTCCGTCTACGATTTCCGGCTACATTTTCCGACTACATTTTCGATTATCAATTTCCGTATCCGTACGATTAATGACTACATTTTCCGTCTACATTTTCGATTAATGATTTCCGTATACGTACGATTAACGACTACATTTTCCGTATACGTCCGATTAACGACTACATTTTCCATATACGTACGATTAACGACTACGATTAACGACTACGATTTCCGTATACGTACGATTAACGACTACGATTAACGACTACGATTTCCGTATACGTACGATTAACGACTACGATTTCCGTATACGTACGATTAACGACTACGATTTCCGTCTACGATATCCGGCTACATTTTCCGACTACAATTTCGATTATCAATTTCCGTATACGTACGATTAACGACTACATTTTCCGACTACATTTTCGATTATCAATTTTCGTATACGTACGATTAACGACTACATTTTCCGTATACGTACGTACCATTTCCAGCTATGCACATTTTCCGACTACAATTTCGATTATCAATTTCCGTCTACGATTAACGACTACAATTTCCGTATAGGAATTCAATGAGGATCTGTCATAGACCAATCTATGTTTTCCCCTCCAAAGTTATATCTGTGTATATATTGCAGTAACTTCAAAAGGCACATCAGTTCAACAGAACTGATGCATTGGTTCACATTGGTTCACATTGGTTCACATTGGTTCACATTGATTCAGTCCCTGAACTGATGCATTGGTTCACATTGTTCAGATCAGTTTCTGAACACAGATGCATTGGTTCACATTGGTTCACACTGATGCATTGGTTCACATTGGTTCACATTGGTTCACATTGATTCAGTCCCTGTAAGTTCTATTTGTTTTCATTCTATAAACACAGATGTTCTTAACATGAGTTTTGCAGAATTCATATCACTAGAAACTAAGTTATCTAACATTAGTACCCAGTCTTAAGTGTCTAACAATCAATGCTTCAACAGATTTGTAATCAATGCTTCAAAATAAATTAATAAGATAGCATTAAAGTGACTAAACCACAAACAATCAAGTAATCAACAATTCAAAATGAATTCCCGCTGTGAGAAGATATAATGCAGAAGTTGATTATCCTCTTATGCATTTCTCAGCCCTACAATTTTCGACTACAATTTCGACTACATTTTCCGACTACGTACGATTTCCGACTACAATTTTCGACTACAATTTCCAACGTACTAAGGATGATAATCGTAATCATCTTCATCACTTGAGTCTGACTCGGTTTCATAGGTAACCTCTGGCAATATGTGCCGCTCCTCGTCATCTGAATCAGCGTCAACTTCATATGGATTAACATCGAGAAGTTCTGCTCCAGTAATTCGAACCACACTCCCAGATCTCACATTATTAAGGCGAATCGTAGATGATTCCGGAATGTCAAAAGCGTTCGGCTCTTGGTATGCAGTAACTTCCTCATCATCTGCGGTATCACCAAGTGTGGCAGCACTGTATATGTTTCTATGAGCAACATGGTTAACCACCTTCCACGGGACTTTGTTAAGAAGATCGTCCAGGTAAAACACTTGTTTTACTGATGAGGCAAGAACGAAAGGGTCATCTTCATACCAGGTAGTAGCAGTATTCACCGAAAATGTTCCGTACTGATCGGTCCTTGTGTTCTCCGGGCTAGTATCAAACCATCTACACTTGAACAAGTGCACTTTCATGCGGTTCCCATAAATTAGTTCAACAACTGAATGAAGGACACCGTAATAGTCAACGCCATCCTGCCCACCATGGACCATCACCCCACAATTCTGTGTTTTCAGTCGGTCGTCTCGATTTTCACATATAAATTTCACGCCATTGACCTGACACATCGAGTACACTTTTGAAGCAATCGGTTTCATCGCCAGGACCCTCAATTCGTTTGACCACTCTGGGCAACCATCATCTGCTACATGGTTCATCTGAAAACGTCCATATATATATTAATACGTACAGAAGAAATTATGTCATCTTGAAACCACAAAAGCACGTACATACATACATGCTATGTAAGGATATATATATAAAAATAGACATATACACATATACTTACCCATTGACCAAAGTAGTTTGCAAACGTCTTGTTGTGGTAATCAACATTTCCGGCAATAGCAGGGCAGTGAAGATGATAGTTTTTCCAATATTGTACTTCTTGACAGTTAATCAGTACCGACCAGTGGGCAATGGCTACCTCATTTCCATCCAACTTGTACGACTTTGGCAAGCTTCCCTGTACTACCACGTCACTGGAGATGATAGAAAGGTTGAACTGGGGTTCATCTATCGGCATATGTTGTTGGGGGTCCTCTACATTTTCGAGGTACACTTTGGTGTACGTTACACACTCGTGCGCAAGATATGCTTCAGCGATACACCCTTCAGGTGCATATTTATTCTTCACATAGTCCTTGTAGGCTCCCAATTGTCTACAAGTTAACAAGTACATGTTAACTTACTTAACCAGAAGTCATTACATATAAAAACCATAGGCAAACCAAATTTATGAATCATTTGTACCTTTCCATGGGATACATCCAAGTGTAGTGTACGGGACCGGTAAGCAACAATTGTTCGGGAAGATGGATCATCAGGTGCGGCATTATGTCGAAAAAATTTGGGGGAAATATCCTCTCAAGCTTGCACATGATAAAAATGATGTCATCTTGCATCTCCCTCAGGTCTGCTTTTTTAACTTCCCTGGTGCATAACTTCTGAAAGAATCTTGACAAGGCCACCAACGGCTCCACCACCTCTTTGGGCATGTACCCTCGAATGAAAATAGGGAAAAGGCGTTGAAGCAGTACATGGCAGTCATGACTCTTTAATCCGTACATCTTATTGTCCCGGAAGTTAACACACCTGCTTATATTTCCTGCATAGCCATAAGGATACCTGCATATATATATAGATGAAGCCATATATATGGACCAATTATATTTCTCGCATATAACCATATATACTCCGCTAAAAATTTAAGGACAAATTCATACATAGCCATAAGATCGAATATATACCTGACATTACTCAGCCACCGAAAAATTTCATGCTTATGCTTCGGCTTTACGGTGTACGGAGCTTGCGGCATTTTTCTCTTACCATCTCTTAACCACAAATGTTTCCGCACACCCATTGCTTTAAGATCAATGTGTGCCTTAGGGATGTCTTTTGTTTTCCCCTCCAAGTTAAGAACTGTGCCCACCACACTTTCACACACATTCTTCTCTATGTGCATGACATCTAGGTAATGTCTGATAGGCAACCTGGGCCAGTAGGAGAGTTCCCAGAATATGCTCTTGTGTGTCCAAAACTTATACCTTTCGGGCTTTTCTGGAATTGACGCCACTATGTCAGGATGATTGCTCAGCTGGCCAAAATCGTATTCATTCAACACTTCCAAAATTTCGTCCCCTGTCCATCGCCTGGGTGCCACACCAGTTTCAACAGTCCCATCAAACGCGTCTGGATCCTGCCTAAATGGGTGATCATATGGAAGCCAACAACGGTGACGCATCGAGACAATTTTACTGCAATGAGGACTGCAACAATCAACCGTCATGCACTCTGAACAAGCCCTGTAACCCCTGGTAACGTTGCCCGACAACATACCGCGGGCAGGAAAATCACTGATGGTGCCAACAAGCATGGCATGCATCTGGAACATCTCGTTTTTGAACCTATCGTAAGTGGGGTGGCCACACACACTCAGGTACTTAAGCTCCTCAATCAAAGGCCTCAAATACACATCGAGACACTTTCCTGGATAACCCGGGCCCGGAATTAACAGAGTGAGCATATTGTATTCCTTCTTCATGCACATCCATGGTGGAAGGTTGTACGGTACCAAAATAACTGGCCATATACTGTATTGAAGACTCATGTTGCCAAAAGGGTTGAATCCGTCAGATGAGAGCCCTAGCCAAACATTTCGGACCTCTGCTGCAAAATGATCAAACTCCCTGACCATGTGCTTCCAAGCCTCTCCGTCGGAAGGGTGTATAAGGGTGTCATCGTCAGGCAAGTTCCTCTCAGCCCACCATCTCATTGCCTCGGCCGTGAAAGCACACATGAACAACCGCTCCTGCCTATCAATAAGCGGGAAATATCGAAGTATCTTCACAGCTTTCTTGTTGCCTGCAGGAGTCAACTTATACCTTTCTGTAAAACATACCGGGCAGGCTTCAAGGTCTTCGAGATCTTTTCCCCAGAAGAGAATACAATCATATCTGCATGCATGGATTTTGATGTAGGAAAGCCCAAGATCTTTCAGGATATGTCGCACCTTATGATGAGTGGTAGGAAGACGATGACCGGGTGGCAGTAGCGAAGCAGTCCACTTCAACCAAGAATCAACAGCTTTGACAGACATTTTGTTCTCCATTTTTAGCTGCATCACTCCCATCACACTTTCAAGAACAGTCTTACTACAACCGTCGTACAACGGAGTCTGTTGCAATGCAATCAGGTTGTTGTACTTGTCCATACCGCTTGTGTTGGCATGACCTCCAGGTAATGGTTCGACTGGCTCGATATGGGGGAAACCCTCAACGACGGGAGGGACATTTGGTGCTTCATCAGCAAATACACCGCTCTCATGAGGAAACATATCATTGATTAACATCGATGTTGGATCATAGGATGAACTGCCCCTCTCAGCAAAATGTCCATAATCATAGCGTGGACTGGCCCTCTCACCAAATTGTCCATGATCATGCGGACCCGCTACCGATGTTTCACCGTGATAAATCCAACAAGTGTACTTATCCCAAAACCCGTATTTACTCAGGTGCCTCTGCACTTTATCAATGGGAAATCGAAATCGATCGCTGAAACACTTACATTCTTTACACGGGCAATAATGAAGTGTAGTGTCTCCACAATTAGCCTTCACAAAATCCACAAAACTCCTAATTCCCTCGTGATATCTGACATCCCATCTTTCGAGGCTCATCCAACTCTTGTCCATCCTGAAAATTCTAACAATTTTACGTATTAATTATATATATATACACACATTCACTACTAATAATCGACGTGATCTCTCAATTCAACTCTAATTAAATCAACACATGCATGCATATGTATATATATCGATCTAATCTCTGAATTCGATTCAGTACTCGATGATAGTACGTATTCAGTACTCGATGATAGTACTCAATGATATATCGATCTAATCTCTGTTAAGCCTGGCTCCGATAACAATACGATAATATATACCAGTCATTGATTCAGACACAAGATTAACTACAAGCTGTTTTCTCGTTTCGGTGACCGTACATCAACAACATTTCATATATATATATATCTCACGAATTGGATTTGATCAACACACACACACACACATATATATATACCACATATACGTATATATACACCTACGTACCTATATAAATAGCTTCCCGACTGATCGAGTTTTCGACGCCCGCCTTAATTTTGACAATATACCGAATGATCGATTTCAGAGCGTACGTTTTCTTTCTTTCGATTTCTCTGGATTTTTTTCGCTCAAAATGATTGAATGATCGAGCTGCCCGATCCGGCATCTAATATAAGACACATTGCCGGCGACGGAGTAAGTCGCCGGAAATGAAGACATTACCGGCGACTTTACGCCGGAATCTCGCCGGTAATGTTGCAAAACATTACCGGCGACTCCAACCGTCGCCGGCAATGTCTAGGGAGACATTTCCGGCGAAATTCCCGCCGGAAAATCGCCGGTAATGTCTCCCTAGACATTGCCGGCGACGGTTGGAGTCGCCGGTAATGTTTTGCAACATTACCGGCGAGATTCCGGCGACATTGCCGGCGACGGGCTAAGTCGCCGGTAATGTTGAACATTACCGGCGACTTTTCCGGTCGCCGGCCTTGTCTCCGGTGATCTCGCCGGTAATGGCCAAAAATGTTGTAGTGACCTGCACCGGGAAGAGACTTGAGCAGGCCACCGGCGGAAGGAAAACGCCCATAAGGGCCAATGAGGATGGCGAGGTGATCGAGGCATTCGACACCACGCGCAAATATGTCAGCATGGCCGGTGCGATCGTGCGGGACAAGGTCCCAATGCTTTGGCCAGATTGGGAATCTGTGCCTATCTACGTGAAGATGCAAGTGCATAATGCACTCAGTGTGAGTAAAATCGTATTTTCATTACGTAAATTTTACATTTATTAATTAAGTCCACTTAAATATATAATTTTACCTTTTATATATTCATATTGCAGGTGTGGTTTGACGTGGATGAAGTTCTTATTCACACGTGGGTAGAGCGTCAACTACATAATCGGTGATGTGCTTCGACTTATTTGAATATATATCGAGTTAGATTTTTGTTTATCAACTGTTTTAATATCTCTAACTTTTTTTCCTTGTTTTAATATAGGTATAAAGAGTGGAAGAACGAGCTTTCTTCCCATTACACTGTATACAAGGAGCTAGGCCGAGGTTCTACCCCTAGCGAATTCCGGTTTAGGGAGTACGAGTGGCTGTGGCTGATAGCCCACTTCGAGCACCCCAAAGCTCAGGTATGCATCCTTAATATATCTTACAAGCCTAATGTATCGTATCAGATTGAAATAGTTAGTTACTAATTTTTTTCCATATGTTTATCAAACAAGGCGATTTCGAAGACGAACCGGGCGAATAGATTGAAAAACACCAGGGCCCATCATGCAGGTTCACTCAACTACATGGGTTGGTCGACTAAGGCGTAGCAACAACAAGAAGTGAACCCCTTGGTGTATATTCATCAGAAGTTCTATCCGCAGTGCCCTGACGAAGCGGTAAGTCTTTCGCCTCTCCATGTGTTAATAAAACTATTTTTCGATATTAATAGATGTTGTTAGTTAATACGTTGTTCATTTTCGCTTTTCAATTAGGCGAGAGTGGAGGAGGCGACCGCAGAAGTGACCATGAGTATAGCTCGGACTAACCATCCTGACTGCTCCGAGGAAGAAGTCACCCAGTATGCCTCTCAGATCGATCCGCTTGATCCCCCGATAGCGGCTCAGATCATGGCAAAAGCGTGCGGGACTGGAAAGAATACCTACTACTGTAGGGGAATGGGCTCGGCGGGCGAAGGAGTATTGAAAACCACTTCACAATACTCTACCGGGTCAAGAAGTTCAAATTCTAGTCGTAACCTCGCATCGGAGCTTCAGAGGACGCAGAGAGAGTTGGAGGAGCAAAAGAGGCAGATGGCCGAGTACCAAATGCAGCAGACACAGGTGCAGGCTCAGATGTACACATGGATGCGGACGATGTACGAGGCTCAGACTACCGGACAACCGTTCCCCACACCTCCCCCGGTCCCGGTCCCTCCGTTCCCTAGCTATCCACCACCACCACCGCACCAGTCAACGCCAGAGCAAGACCAAGGTAGCCACCGGAATTCAAATGAGTACTTTGATTACTTCGACCCTGACCCGCAAGTTCCTCGACCCTGACCTGTAGTTGTAGTTAATTTTCGTATCGTCGTTGCTATTTGTACTGTACGTTGGACATTTATGTGTACTGTTGAACTTGTATGATTGTACGGTTTATGTCTTTCAATGCAGGTTCTGGAATTGGGCCCAATCCAGAACCGCGTTTTTTTTTCAAAATTTTTTCAGACATTGCCGGCGACATGGACCTCAGTCGCCGGCAATGTCACAAATTCCGGCCACGGCGGCGGAACCATTGCCGGCGACGGCGTCGCCGGTAATGTCGGAGACATTGCCGGCGACTCGAGTCGCCGGTAATGTCGGAGACATTGCCGGCGACTCAAGTCGCCGGTGATGTCTCCGACATTACCGGCGACGCCGTTTCCCATCGCCGGCAATGTTAACACCGGCGGGAGATTTCCGGCGACGTCATTGCCGGCGATTCGTCGCCGGGAATGACATTTCCGGCGAAAAAAAAAGACAAGGCCGGCGACCTCCCGTCGCCGGTAATGTCTCCTTTTCTTGTAGTGTAAGTATACTAAGCTTCCAAAATAAACGTACCATCATAATTGTCGTTAAGTATAATTTGCAAACATATCGTTTGCGTTTTCTAAACATATCGCCAACATTTATTAAATGTACAATTTTATTTTATTAAATGTACTATGTATTTTTCAACTGTAAGAAAAAGAAAAAATGGAATTGCTCTGGGCACCCAATCGTGGGGGCACCCAGATCTCTCTCCATAGAGCGATCAACGACGTTGATCGGAGAGAGGCAGAGAGGAGAGTATTGGCACCAGATGGTGCAGCGAGCTCTGATGTCGTGCGGCGGCAAGCACAACGGAGATTGAGATATTGACAAGCACAGTCTCGAGTCATCGGCTTCTATCTCGAGTCGTGGATGTTGGGCTCGGGTCGACGGCTTCTGCCGCTAATTCGTATTGGTTTGTCGATGTCCGCCGGCGTTCTTCGACGTCGAGTCTTGGTCTCGGGAAATGGTGGGCCGAGGCCGGAGTGATCCGGCCGGCGTCGTCGTGCGAGATTTGCCAGTGGCAGATTTTATAATTTTCATAAAAATAGTTTCAGTGGCAGGAAATATATATTTTGTAAATTTTTAGTAATGACACGCGCTTAAATAACGTGAAAATTGAGGATATTTCTCGCACATCATAGAATAAAATGACTGGATAATCAATTTTGAAATATTGGTGACTTTTTGAGGCTCCAAGTGACTTGGTGGTCCTGGCCTGAGCAATAAGCATCCATGATATTAAAAGCTTTCTCTCGAGTCTTAATTCGGTCACAGCACTCTCCTTCGCTCTCAGGATGCCTCTATGCCTGCCTCTCTTATCTAAATGGATGTCTTGACAAACTTGCTTCAAGTTCATTCAACTCATCGATCCAAAGTCCATCTCATCATCGTCATCCTCAACGGGGGACTTCAGAGCCAGTAACACTAGAGGCACTTGGTCCCACTGTCACCGAGTTGTCTCTCACCTGAGATACAACAGTCTGCCATATTGTCAGCATAAAACTGGACAACTGGTGATTGTCAAGTTAAAAATGTAAACAGCAAAAGATACTTCAAATGAACGAACGAACTCACTCCCAACTAAGGAGCTTAAGAGTTCAAGAAAGCAAGAAAAAGGAACAATCATCCATTTGTCCTAGCTATACTTTATCCTAAACAGTCAATAATAAAACACTAAAGCAACGATTTTGGTTATTTAATCAAAGGAAATTGGCTATAACACTAGCTCTAGAGAACGGTGAACATCCTGCAAATGCCGGATGAAAAGAGGTACATATTAGTAGATGCCGCCCTGCCAGCAATTAACATGCAAAAGTGTGTGCGAGTATATGTAGACACATTAAGGGTTAGAGCACACGTTTAACATGTAAGCCAGAAAAATGAAAAACTGAAGTGCTGAGGATGATGGAAACACAACTACAGACAGAAGCACAAAGGCCTAGGAAAAAACATGGTATACCGTATATCACACCTCTGAAGAAGCACGATATACTGTTCGCAAACTGTTGACATTTTCACCTTAAAAAACAAAAAGAATGTGGACATAAATAGTAAAGACAAATGACATGAGCCAACAAAAATGAGGACTTCAAAAGCCTAAACTATACTGTTAGCATTTGAAACTTATGCCTTCAAACACATCAGTTTTGTATCATGCAGTCCTCGTTCTTAAGTGGATAGAGTATTCAACAGAATGGTCGATCTATCTTCTCGTATTTTTATTATGCCCATACAATTTGCTGAAAAAACCAGCAGTAAAGTTTGACCACAACATAGTTATTTCAAGTAGCAAGCACCCAGCAATTTCTTTATGCCCATGCAATATCCTGAAAACAACCCATCATCCAAAATTCTTATGCACGACATCAACCCAGCGTTCCCTTAATACAATTTCGTCAGAAACAAGATATGAAAAGAATGTGAGGTATTTATTTAAAGGTCTTTTTTTATTTACTTACTGAAGTAGGATGTGAAGCTCTACATGAAATATAGAGCTATTAATCGACTTGTGTGGTTAATATAGAGCTACATGAAATATAAACCTTCACAATTAATCAACTTGTGTGGTTATTAGGAAGACATATATTACCTCTTCTATTCAGAGGCCTCATTTTCTTCTTGTCTATGGTACTTTTCATGTGCTTCAGCATCATCCATAAGCAGGCTAGCATCCGAAAGAAACAACTCACGAGTCACGACCACTGAAATTCATGAATATGTGAGTTAGCAGCTTCAGTCAAAACATATATTTCTAGCTTCACAAGATGAAGATGCAAGAGACAGAACCTCATCCGGTCATTCTTAGCTCTATCTGCCAGTTGTGCGGCATGGCCAACTTCTCTCTCCTGCCTTCTTATTCCTCCGTTGCATGAACAATTCAATCGTGATAAGAGTACTTGTTGTTACTCCTGCATGCTGCAGTAATCAGTGGACAAGCAAAATAAGGAACGAAAAATACACAACAGAGGAATAGGATAAATATGCTTTGGTAATGAAATGCATGTAGTTGAAAAATGTACAAAGACTTTCCATCGAAACAGATTAGGAATCAGAGAAAACTAGTAACATTATGAGTCAATGAGTCATAATGATAATCACCTGGTTTTCAATCTCATCCTCAATATATGGCAATCTTTTCATATTCTTCTTCCAAAAGTGTCTTCATCTGAGACTTCAAAACATAGCGCAGTGATCTTTGTTACCATGTGGGCAAACCCAGAACCAGCCATATTGTTTGTTTTCGATTGCCTCCAAGAAGAACTTGCAAACCTGCACAGATAGAACGGCTCAGATACATAACAAAAAATCAGCCAACTGTCAGAGAGTTCATAATTGTTTCCTGTTAATCTACCATTATTTGTATATATCTGTTTGTTTATACATAACCATGTGTATTTATCTATTCTAAACCCAAAATTTCAATAAAACCAGCTTCATGGACCTAAGCTTAAGCAGAAATCACTTGCCAGTTTAAGTGAATGTTTTAAATTTTCCGCATCATAAGCAGCAAAAAGTTTCTACATCCACCTATCCAAAATTTATTTCAAAAGACATCCATTCTACAACCCCACCTAAAACGACTCATATAGCACTTGAAAATTCATTGAAGAAGACCACAATTCAATACATGATGTTGAACGATGTTAAAATGAGTTACATTCCCCATTGTCAGTAACTCATTATCCAACCTAGACATGGATCAGTTCTCCGTTCGTATGTTCAAAGGATTCAAAGGCCAGCCCACATTATCTATAACGAGTTAACTACAGTCCAAACAATATAGACATAAATTCTTTCAATTGTCAACAGTAACTAAATAAATTCTTATGCAAGTATTACTCTGTAGTTGCAATTTGAATCATATAGATATTAGAACAAGATAAAAGGGTGCAACACAGAGTGAAGTTTGGTACCGCTGTGCATCAGACCAATGGAATCCTTGACTATGTGCACTCTGATGTTTGGGGTCCTACTAGGAATGTTTCCATGAGTGGTAAGCATTGGTTTGTGACCTTTGTTGATGACTTCTCCAGGAGGTCTTGGGTTTACACAATGACGCATAAGGATGAAGTGCTGAGCATTTTCCTTGATTGGAAGAATATGGTTGAGAACCAAACTGGCAAGAAGGTAAAGGCCTTGAAAACTGACAATGGTGGAGAATACACTTCTGATCCTTTTCATAGAGTCTGTAGAGAGGCTGGGATAGTGAGGCATTTTACTGTTCTAGGGACTCCTTAGAAAAATAGAGTGGCTGAGAGGCTCAATAGAACTTTGTTGGAGAAGGTGAGGTGTATGTTGCAGCAATTTGGCTTGAGTAAAGCATTTTGGGCTGAAGCAGTCACATATGCATGTCACCTGGTCAATCGTTTGCCGTCCTCTGCGATTAATGGGAAAACACCTATTGAGGTGTGGTATGGAAAACCTGCAGATGATTATGATTATTTGCATATCTTTGGTTGTCCTGTTTACTTTCATGTGACTGAGACCAAGTTGGATGCAAGGGCCAAGAAGGCTATATTTGTTGGTTTCAGAAGTGGTGTGAAATGGTTATGGTGTCCAGAATCTAAGAAGCTTGTGATCAGCAGAGATGTTACCTTTGATGAAGCTAGTATGCTTCACCCTAATACCAAGGGTACTGTTGAAGAAGGAAATTATGATAGAGATGTTCAACAGGTGGAGTTGGACAGTGTTGTCACCAAGAATGTAGCTTCTCGCCAGAACGAAGTTGGTGACTCCGAAATTGAAGAAGAGATTGATGTCCAGAACAATGAAGATGTGCACAACCAAGATGACAGTCAGGCACATGTTAGAAGGCAAAGTCAAGATCACGTACCTGATCCTGAATCCATAGCAGCAAGAAGACAGAGAAGAGAAGTGAAGAAACCTACAAGGTTTAGCAACTGTGTTGCATATGCTTTTCCCATTATTTGTGCTGAGACCCCATCAAATTTCAAGGAAGCTCTGGCAAGTCCTGAAAGTTGTGATTGGGATGAGGCAATGAAGGAGGAAATGAGATCCCTTGAGAAGAACAAGACCTGGGATCTAGTCCAGTTGCCGGTTGGGAAAAAAGCTATTGGCTGCAAGTGGGTTTATGCTAAGAAGGATGCTGGCGAAGATAACAAGAGTGTAAGGTATAAGGCCAGATTGGTCGCCAAAGGGTACTCGCAAGAAGAAGGGATAGGCTACAATGAGATTTTCTCTCCAGTTGTGAAGCATAGTATTATCCGTGTGCTGCTACCGCTGTAGCACAGTATGATCTTGAGTTGGTACAGCTTGATGTGAAGACAGCTTTCTTGCATGGAGATTTAGAGGATGAGATTTATATGTCTCAACCTGATGGTTTTAATGATGACAGGAAGAAGAATTTGGTGTGCAAGTTGAACAAATCTCTCTATGGTTTGAAGCAATCACCACGACAATGGTACCTCAGATTTGATGAGTTTATGAGGAGACAGAAGTACACACGTAGTAAGTATGACCATTGTTTGTATTTCAGAAGGTTGCGTGATGGTTCATTCATCTACTTGTCAATCTAGTAGATGATATGCTCATTGCTTCAAAGAATGTGATAGAAATTGAGAAGCTGAAAGAGCAGATGAAGATGGAGTTTGAAATGAAGGACCTTGGCGAAGCCAAGAAGATTCTTGGGATGGAGATTACTCGCAAGAGGAAGGATGGTCTGGTTTGGCTAACTCAAAAGCAATACATTGAGAAGCTTCTGCAAAAGTTTGGCATTTGTTGTTCTACCAAACCTGTGAGTGTTCCTTTGGCGAGCCATTTCAAACTTAGTGCTCTTTTGTGTACCAGATCTGATGAAGAGAAGAAGGAGATTGAAAGGACCCAACTCCGATTTAGTTTCCTAAATCGGAATCAAACCCCTTCTGAAAACACGAACCAACAAAAACCATCAAAATTTCGGCAGAGTAACGCTACTAACGCGGAATTGCCATTACCTGCACCCGGAAAATACACTTCATCCTATGCCACAAAAATCAAACCGTGGGCACCAATCCCATCTGGATTTCTCAATATATCAACAGTAATGTAAAGTAATAAATATAACTATACTTTACAGAAATCCGGGAAAAATCGTATAAAAGTATACATCAGAATATTCAGAGCAACTTCTAATATAGATATACAAATAGTAGGCAAAACTAAGAACCTACCATAAAAGAAACATCGCTCGAATACTATGCCTCCGACCACGACGTGCGACACCAGAATCTGAACTGTAAACTGGGCACGAAAACCGAAAAGCCCAGGGGAAAGACATGAAAACTGTTAGAGTGAGTGGACGAAAATAAATTTCTTTCGCCGAATAATATAAGTTATAAAAATATATGCGAGTCAAATGCATAAAAATCAAATGGTACACGAGGGAGACTTTAACTCCTCATGCGTACAGAGCATGCATGGAAAATCTCACGGGGTCGCTCGTAGACACATCCGTGCTAGTACAGTCCAAATCACGGGATCCCAGACCCACACGTGATTCTAGCCAGAAAGGCCTCAGGTCAGAGGTCTGCCTCCCCCCGGTAAAGGCCTCGGGTCAGGAGTCACAGCCTCCCCCGGTACACATCCTCGGGGATCAGCCGGGATGCGAGTGTATCGATACAACAACATATACTGAGACTGTACTCTGTGTAAACCAAATCATAAATAGTTCGATGTAAATGCAATAAACAATATATAAATGCATATACGTAATATATACTGGTATAGACATAATCGTATAACACATGCTCATGTAAAACATAATCTTGTATGCATGCTCAAGTTCGTAAAACGTGTATAAAGAGTTGCAATCAATTCGTGAAAAGAAATTGTCCACTCACAGACTAGCGTAACGCAGTTCGCGTTAATCCCGTGATTCGACGGAAAATCCATCGCCAAACGAACGATCACGAACCCCTGAATAATCATAAAATCCACCGCTCAAAATCATAACTCAACACTTCAAATCATATCACGAGAAACAACCGTTCCCGGAAACGTATAATTCAATAACAACGAAATCGTGAAAATCCGATAATCACACCACAATACCTCGCTATAATTTCAGATGCTCAATTCGAAAAACAAAGTTCACCACTGCGATCGGGGCGCGATTTCGAATGAAATGACATACAACTCGTTGAAAACCACGTCGAGCGAAAAGTCGCCGCCGCCGGTGGCAGCGCCGCTGCCCCGTCGCTGGAAAATCCATACCTGCCCAGAAAAATACATGGCACACATGGTTTTTAAGATCTCGACAATTCCAACAACTTTCCAGTTATAAGTTAAGGCCAATTTTGACCGGAAAAGGTCCAAAACTCACCTCAAAGTTCCAAACCCTTACCGGAATTTCAAATTGACGGATCTATCTCCTCCGGCCACGGCAACCCTCAAGACCAATTGGAAAAGCTTCCTTGGCTCGAGGCTAACAAAAGCCCTCAAAGCTCCACCATCAACTTGGCCGGAAAAGCCACCTCCGATTACCCCAAAGTTTCGCCGGAAAACACCAAACTTCAAAACGTCATAACTTCTTCATCCGGCAACCAAATGGAATGATTGACCTATCAAAAGAAAGAGGAGCTCAAGCCAAACAACTTTCATGAAGAGACTCCGGCCAACCGTGGCCGGAATCGGCCTCAAAAAATGTGAAAACCGAACGGCAGTTTTGGGTAAAACGGGTCGCCCACCCTTGACCCTTGGTCAACGCGGGTCAAGGCCCAGTTTCCTGTTTTGGAAAGTTTCCAATTTCGGCAAGTATTCTTCCGTATTTATACCGTACGCGTATCGAACCCCAATCGGATAAATACGACAATATTCGACGGACGAAAATATTCACAACTTATTCTTCGTAACTCGGAAAAATTATCCGGAAGTTCCCACAAGCTCGAAATTAAATTATCTACAACTTCCACGAAGGATCCCAAATCAAATTCTTGCCCGATAATTTAGTCGCGTACAAGGCCGCTATATTAAACCAATTACGTCGAAATCACGACAATTCACGAAACTCGCAAATCAAGTCGATAAACATACCAATTTCAATTCGGGTCGATCAACGGTCCAAAACGGATCACAATCACGATTCGGATAGGCTCAAACACAAACGGATAAACTCAACAGTATTATGAAATTTCAAATATTCATATTATATTCCTCGGTCATCCAAATAATGATCCGGAACCGCCCACGAACTCGAAATCACGCGTACAACGACTCTCGAGAAGAGACTCAACTCAAATTCTCGACCAATAATTTAGTCGTGATCAAAACTGGCGATTCAATTAATTATCAGTAATCTTCGATTACGCATAACCTCATGGCTTAGGCTGATTAACACTACTGATTATGTTCCGGGTCGTCACAGAGATGAAGAATGTTCCATATGCTAATTTGATTAGTGGATTGATGTATGCGATGGTCTGTTCCAGACCAGATATTGCCCAAGTTGTTAGTGTTGTTAGTCGCTACATGCACAATCCAGGAAGAGAGCATTGGAATGCAGCTAAGTGGATACTTAGATATCTTCATGGGACTAGAGATGTTGGCTTGTGTTTTGAAAGAGGTTCTGCAGATTGTAATCTTCTTGTTGGTTACACTGATTCTGATTATGCTGGTGATCTGGATAAGAGGAGGTCGACTACTGGGTATTTGTTTACCATGGAAAATGGACCAATCAGTTGGAGGCCTATTTTGCAAGATACAGTGGCCTTGTCTACCACAGAGGCAGAGTACATGGCGCTTGCTGAAGACATTAAAGAGGCGTTGTGGTTATCTGGTCTCATTAGTGAGTTGGGCATATTTCAGAAGAAGGTGGAGGTCCATTGTGATAGCCAGAGTGTCATTCACTTGGCTAAGTACCAGATGTATCACTTGAGGACCAAGCACATAGATGTGAGATTCCATTATGTGCGTGATATTGTTGAGCAGAAGAAGATTATGTTGAAGAAGGTTGGTACTGCAGACAACCCAGCTGATATGCTGCCGAAGATTGTTGGTGTTGCTAAGTTTAAGCATTGCTTGGACTTGGTACACATTCTTCATGTTTGAAGAGTTGGATGAGCAGTGGGAAGTTTGAGTTGATAGAGTTTGTTGGAGGGGAGTCGCATGAAACCCAAGGTGGAGAATATTGTGTGTGGGTTTCATATTTGCTCTGGTTTGCTTGCTTGCGAAGACTTCGCTCGCGAAAGGTTGCTCGTGAAGACCCACGTGAGGTGCTTGAGCCGTATGCTGAAGTTTGACTGATGTTGTAGCGTACGTAAGAAGCTCTGTGTCTCTTGGCGAGGAACAGTGTGCTTGGCGAGTAAAGTAGTTGTAGTGAGAAATGTTGTATATTTGCAGTGCATTGTACATTTGTATGTGAGTGCATTGTAAGAGAGTTAGAAACAGAGTGTGAGAGCAAAAGTGGGTAGTTCTAGGGCTTTGTTAGTAACGCTTCTCTCCTTGTATCCTCCATTGTTAGTGAAGATTCTCCCTGCTGCTCCGTGGACGTAGGCTATTGCCGAACCACGTATATCCTGTGTTCTCTTGTTCTTGTCTTCCTATCTTCTCGTTGATTCTGTTGGGTTGTTTTGTATTGGATTTTTGGTTCCCTTGGTATTGTGTTCATCTATCATTTGGTGTCCATACAAGTGTCAGTGGCACAACAATTGGTATCAGAGCCCAGACTACGCTTGGGATTTGGTCTCGTACGATCAAGTTACGATTTGGTGGAGTTTGCCTTTGGTTAGGGATCGCAAGATTTGGTGGAGCTTGCTTGTGGTCGAGATGGAGCTATTGCAACTCGGATCGTGAGACGTTTTGGGATGACTCTAATCTCGCTAAGGTGGAGATTGTTGGAAATAGGTTGGCTTAGATTTGAGCCATTTGGAATCCCACATCAGAAAGGAGAAGAGTTATCCATTGTTGATAAGTAGTTGGACCACACACACTAATGCCGAGGCCTTTTGTGATAAAACTCCATACCCGTTGGATCTCGGGTGACTAAATGGGGGGAGTATCGGCATTATCGACACGTGTGTATGGTATCCCGTTGCTCGCGTGAAGTCCACTGCCCACGCGAGGTTCGCTGCTCGCCAGGTATCCTTGCTTGCGAAAAGTAGCCAGGTATCCTTGCTTGCGAGCAGTTTCCGTTGCTCTCTTCCGCGCAACAGCTACCTGTCATGGAAGGCAAATATTCAAGAGTTTTAGAAAAATCACAGAGGATTATTGGCTGAGATCAAGGGCATCATTCATTAATGAGCAAAATTATACTTTTACTGGTAAGTTAACGTTCTGAACTTGTCCCTGTCCGTTATTATTGCACGGTTAACTTTGTCCAATCAAGTTCTATAACAGGCCATACCATTTGCTCAAATCTATGAGGTTAATAGAATCTCAGAGATATATTATTAGCTTTTTTTGGTTAATGTATTATTTGCTTAACAAGAAGTGAAGGTTTCTTGATGGTTCAGTATTTTTATTTAATTTTTAATTTTTTTCTGAAGAAATTCAAGAAGTGACTTCTCTGTGTAATCAAACAACTCAATACTACGTGTTGCATGTATCATGTGGGACATTGGTTTCAAATTTTAATTTTGTACGCACACTGATTTTAGTTTGAAAATGCTCAACCTAAGTGAGTTTCATATAGCTATGATCTCTTATGGTTATTGTATTTTTTTCTTTTTCTTTGCTGTTCCCAGAGGAGCACGATTTTCATTTATGGGAGGAAAAGGTGGCAAACTTTTGAAGCAAGTGACATTTAAATTGGCTGATAAAAGGTTGGAATGAACATTATTTTAGGCATCTCTTTCATATAGGTTGAACTTTTTGTAACCAGGGAATGGCTATAACATGCTAGAATCATCACATAAGTACTAGTTTGATATTTTGCTGATTTAACCTTTACAGTTACATTCTACAAAATGTTGTTCTCTTGAACAAAGTGGATTTTTGCATTTTTTAGTGAAACGGCTTTCAAGGGCAGAGGTTTTCTATCTGTTCAGGATGCTCAATGCTCTACCAGGCGTTCATTTTTGGAGCAAGGTTTCCTTGATTTTCTGAAAAAGGTATTGGTGAAAATTACAGTTTGTATGGTCTGTCTGTACGTGGACATGATTTCTTAAATGTCATCCATACCAGTCTACTTAGTTTTAAATGATATTAGTTGCTTGATGGTGTTTCAGGAGCTCCTGTCATTTTGTTATGATAAAAAGGATTATGAAGGACTTCCGTTTGACTTTCATGGTGGATATATTGGTTACCTCGGGTATGCAGTTAAGTTTGATTAGATGTAATACTCTTGTACCGCTTTTCCTCTCTTGTCCACTTTAGTGCATGGATTGCGTTCTGTTGTTTTATCTCTGTGGAACTGGTTTCTGAAAGACTTGTTTATTTACCGAAATATATTAGAAAATATCCCATTTGTACCCAAGCACTGTATTTGTAGGCTTTCCTTTGGTTTATACAATTGTACCGTGATCGGATTCCCTCAGAGAACCATTCTGTAGCACATTCAGATTTTCTACATGGCTCTTATTGCTTATGTTCGCTGATTGCTGCAATGCAGGTATAACCTAAAAGTTGAATGTGGTGTGGACTGTAATCACCACAGATCCAGAACTCCAGATGCTTGCTTTTTCTTTGCTGATAACCTTGTAGTTATTGATCACTGCCATGATGATGTTTACATACTGTCTATAGATGCGCGAAGCCCATTAAGGGTACCGTAGCTCGTGGTGCAACACCAGAGGAAGATGAACAACGTAAAATGCAGCTGCAGTATAGGTAAATTGAAACCAGTAGAGCATAAGATGTTTGTAAAGCATTGAGCTTCTCACAGTTTAATCTCTTATTTTTGTTTTTTTTTCCAGTGAAAAGGATCAATTGAAAATAGTTCTCGGGGTATCTACTCAGGCTCCATTTGATTTTTCTCTTACAATCAGACATTTGATCTGAATATAGTTATTAGAACTGTCGTTATACACGAAGGTGAGCTTCAATAGGAGGTGGGGGAGCCATTGTTGCCCGGTCAAATCCTGAAGACGAGTACGAGGAAATGGTCTTGAAAACACGAGCTCCAGCCAAAGCCGTACTAGAATTTCTCTAGGAATAGAACATGTTTCTTCATTGCAGTTTCACATTTTCCCTCGTGGGTCAGTGTTTAGTGTTGAAGAAAATACCAGGCCACATAGCGATTGCTTTATTGATTTATGATTAAATTTTTGTCAAAACAAATAAGGGTGTTCCTTATATTCTCAATACAATTTTACTTGTTCTCGCATATTCTAATTTGCAAACAAATTGTATTGAGATTTTTTGATATCAAAGTTAAAATCTTATTATTGGACTCCCTACTTCGAGCAGGAGATGTCCAAAAGTACAAATGGATCGGGTGACCAAATTCGACTCCGCACCCGAAATCTTTTTAAAATCTTCAAACGGGTCCTACTCATACCAAGGACCAGAGAGAGAGACCGCTCACCAAACCAAACAAAAAATAGAGAGAGGCAAATTGATCCTTTGTCATTCTGTGATCACATTGGAAACCAATTTCAGTTAATATACAAGAAACTTGATTTTAAAACCATCTCCAGGAAGCCTTAACACACTTCATACTACTCATATAATATACACTACTGTCTTCTAACAAAAACACTATTGCATACTACACTACATATTACTACAAACTACACTACATACTACTAACATCAGTTCTACACACTACATACTACTCACATCAATTTTACATACTACTACAACCACACTACATACAAATCACATCAATTCTACATACTACTACAGACCACACTGCATATTACTCACATCAATTCTACATACTACTCTCATCAATTTTACATACTACTCACATCAATTATACATACTACTACAGTCACACTACATACTTCTCACATCAATTCTACATACTACTACATACCACACTGCATATTACTCACATCAATTCTACATATTACTACAGACCACACTACATACTACTCGTATCAATTTTACATACTACTACAGACCACACTACATACTACTCACATAAATTATACATACTACTACAGACCACATTACATACTACTCACATCAATTCTACATACTAATCGCATCAATTCTACATACTAATACAAATAACTAACACTACATACTACTACATACCACACTAAATGTGGAAGAGAGAGAGAGAGAGAGAGCGAGAGAGAGATCTTTGCGGCTGCCTCGTTGTCGTCGAGGTGCGGTGAAGAGAGATACGGCCCAGAGGAAGCACGACGGTGGTGAGGTTTTGAGAGAGGGAGAGGAGGCTGCAACTGAGATGAGAGAGGAGGCGGTGGGGCAACGACGACATTATTGAAGGAGAGGTGAACAGAGTGCGGTGAGCCCGGTGAGTTTTTTCCATTATATATACGATGACATGAATGTGAATATCTTGAAAACTATAGAGGGATTCTTCACATCAGGTGACCTATTTTAGGAAAAAATATTTGGTGACCTAATCTAGTATAAATTTTACATATTTGATCTAATATTCTCAGTACAATTCTACTTGGTATTCAACGAACAAATTGTACCGAGACTTACTTCCTTTCCTGATGCCTAATTCGGGCTTTGCTACACAGGGCCTCCAAATTGTTGAGCTGCCGTGAACCCAGGCCCAGACATAAAAAGCCCTTCATATTCTTACAGTCCCTAACCTCATGGGTAATGGAGAGACAGTCTAGGAAAGAGCGAGGAGTTGGCGAAAAAACTCTGAAGGAATCGGCTAAAATGCAGTACACGGAACTCGAGAAGAAAACGATAGCAGAGGATGTTCATGTGATGCTAGTTGCGAAGAAAGAAGTGGCTGATGCCGTGGAAACCGCGGTGGTGGATTTTCAATCCCCAGATATTGGAGAGGAGTTCAACATTGGTCACTTTCGGGCGGCTACGGTAGCGAATTCGATTAATCAATTACTTCAATATTGTGGATTTAAAGTTCGGCTGAAGAATCATATAGGCGCCTGGAGTGAAAACGTATTTCTTTTTCATCAATGTCATGTTTTCTTTGTTAGGGAGTTCGGGGTTTAATAATTGGTTTGTGTTTATGCATGTCAGTTTTGTATGGTTCTTCAACACTGTATCCAAGAGTACAAACTGCAAGGAAGAGTACCAGATGAAGTGTTTGAGAACCACAACCAGAAACTGAAGGTGCATATTTTTTCTATTGTTTGTTAATGCCGCATTCTGTTATGTTCTGTTCTGATCGATATCTTCGTAGGACTTGCTCAAAAGATCAGCCAAGAGTTTCCACAATAACCCTGAATCCATGAAAGCACCTGGAGCCCTTTTCTGGCAGGCTAGTCAATTTTCGACAACTATTATCTTAGGACAACAAATTTAAGCTTGATGTCTACCTTTGTTACTTTATATATCTGATGCATAATATTTGCAGTATGTACTTTTCAACATCTTTTATATCGAGACATGGCCTTTGGTCTCTCGGTTATCTCATAAAGAATTTCAGAACATTTACGGGGAACTTGGAGTTATTCTCTATAAAAAGGTTTGTTTTCTCTCTTTGGCTAGGAAACATACATTAATGGTCATGATTTGTGTTTTTATTTTTTGGATATTGAAGCTGAATTGTTTGACAGGAAGATCACGCCTACTTGTATTTTCATGTCATTAAAGATCACTTGGAGGATTTAAAACTGATCACAGAAAGGAAAAATGATCGGCATATATTCTTGATTGATGAGAAGGGTGATATGGGCAATGACATTTCTAATTTTGTGAAGGAAGGTTTCAACCACATCCTAACTGATTTGGCAGCTCTTTGGTAAGTTAGTTAAAGTTTTGCATTTATATTTCATCTTTTGGACTTGAATTTCATTTTGTTCTCACTAAATTTTGTAATTTTATGCATAGGTATGAGTTCAAGATTGTGAGGGCTGAGCGGGTCATATATATCACTACTCACCAGAAGCGGCAAGAAGCGCATTGGGCGAATGTTGTTCAGGTACGTAACAGCAATAAGCTTAATGATTTCTAAATCCTATTCCGTTAGATTTTTATGCTGATTTGTGATCTTAATGATTTTATTTCAGTTAGCTAAACAAATCGACATGCCGTTGCCCAAATTTAGCCATGTTGCTGTTGGTCTTGTTTCTGAATCAGATACTTTCAAAGATTTTAAGTTGGCGGATATACTTGCTGAAGCTAAAAGTGTATTCCGAGCTCATCTCATTAGAATTGGTATAACAATAATCTGTTCTATTACTCCTAACTATATCATCTTGACTAGATGGGAAACTAACTATTTAGAAAATAATCAGGTGATCTTAATGGTAAAGCCTGGCATATGGATTCTCTTGAAAGATTGACAGAATATTTTGGTTGTGCTGCTGCCAAGTAAGTTATCCTTCTCTATCTATGTATTTCTATGGCCACTAGTGCTGGATTTCTGGTTAACTTATTTAGAAAATAAAAATGTTCGTGATTCTACTATCAAGTAATTATACTGTTACCAGCATATCTTTTATTGATTTCATCTCAGGTAGTCTGGAAACTCTGTTACTGATTAATGAAACACATTCCGGCTGGCTGGTAATTAATACAATGAGGATGAACTTTGAAAGCATCATCAATATCATTATCTTTTATATCTGTAGTCTTCAACTATGCAAATTTCTAAAGACCTAATACTATTTTTTTTTATTTAGATATATTGTACTCACCCCTGTTGTAGGCTTATCTTTTTTATTTATTTTTATGTATAGTACTTCAACATGATTTTTTTTTTGAGAACAAGTACTTCAACATGATTAGTGGTCGTCGAGTTGCAGAAAGTCTTAACCTTTGACATTCCTCACTGATACTCTTTATTTTGACAGATATGTTTACTTGCAGGATGATAGATGTGGCAATGATAAATCTGATTTTGTTCGAATGCTAAATGACAAGGTACAATCCTTTTATTGACTCAATGCCTTTACTAACTTTGTATATCTGACTCCAAAGAAAAAAAGTGTACATCTCACCTATACTAATTTGAATTGAAGCATTCAAGTCTTTTGGTTGTGACTATAATCTGATGTATCAGTGAAGGTCATCGATATCAAGTATTATACTTTAGAAACTAGTGCTCTTTGTAATGAATTATAGACTTCAACTGTAATTTGGGATAGCCCTCGTCTTGGAGGAGTTTTTGTTCAAATTGCAAATTTAATAAAAGAAACATCGGGAAGCGGTGGCCTTCTAGATGACTATCACCTCTTTTTTGTGGTTTAATCTAGACATTGCATTCATTGCGCATCTGATATGTGTGTTGGATAAGTCCCTATATGAGGGACCAGCTCGTACATTTATATTTGAGACATCAAAGCATTAGCTTTGTCTCTAGCAACTTGTCTATTTATTTGTTCTGCTATTCTTCCTTATTGCCCTCAGTGTTAGTGACTGTGTTGTCAAATTGAATAATGATCCTAATTTTCTATTTATTTTTTTTATCTAAATGCTACTCTTTGTCAGTATTTTGTTTGAGATTTGGTCATCAAATTCCTATGTGCCATGTATATGCATTCAGTATGCAATAATGCAATTGTTGTGATGTATATTTTCATATTCTTCTGACCAGAAAAGTAATATTTACTTGATGGAGTATGGTTCTCTCTGTTATACATGGAAACAATTTAAATTGGAGGTAAGTAGTATGTTCAGCTGTATTGTGTCTCATTTGAATCATTGCTTCTGATATTTATTATTATTATTATTATTATTATTATTATTATTATCTCTATGAAGTTTTGTTTGGGTCAGCTATCTCTTTTAAGTTGAGTCCTTTATTTACTTATTTATAATTTTGTACTACACAGGGGGAAATTGTGCTGGCTGAAGATTTGGAATGTGATCTGGGGTCACATTTGGTGAAATTTGGCGAGGTGAGGCCGGAACTGAATTCTGCCCTTTGTCTTTCTTCTCTGCAGCTTTGTGGAAATTTGTTTTGTTTTGTGTGGTTCTGATTTTTATTGCATCCATGATAAATTGAACTTATCAGGAAGTCAAGAGAGCATCCACAAATCTGAAACCAAGTTTGTTGTGTGATTATCTATATCAGCTGTTACAGATATTTAGCTCATTTTCTGCTCATTGCAAGGTATCCTGACTTGTTTCATTTCGACTAGATAATATATGGTTTTTGTTGAATATAGTTATAACTACATTCTGTGTTAAATAAAGCAGAAGTTGGATATCCTGAGGGAGAAAACATGGAGTCCGCAAAAAAGAAGAACAATCTTGCTTTGTGAAGCAGCATCTTCTGTGATGCGCCAGTGTTTTGGCTTGCTTGGAATTGAAGATCCAATGGAGTTACTGAGGGGGGAGTATGCTGAAACCCAGAAGCGAGCATATCACTAATCGAATAAGAATATACAGCACAGACATTATGCTCATTGGTTGTACAATTACAGGAGTGGTAGAATGGTTGATCTAAACAACATTGTGCTCAGGAACCTTGCCTTGGGCCTAACCCCTTTCCATTACAAGCCCATTTTGATGTTTAAACCAGACATACTTTGATGATCAAAGTTTGATCTGAAGTACTGTTCCTTTTTGTCCTCTACAGATGCTGTCTTGTAGTAGACGACTCATGTGGCCTAGTTTCCGTTTGTATTCTGCCTGCTTATATAAGCTGAATGGTAATGCATTATGAAATCAATAACATTTAAATTGCCCAATTTCCTCTATCTTTACCTATTACACTACATCTTAAAATGTGTACGAGGTTTGCTTTCCTAAGGGATACAATCTAAGGGATAAAAAGAGACGGATATATCCAACGGTTAGGATTGAAGGTAATTAACACGATAACACCATAATTTTGTGGTTTTGAATCATAACCATTAGATGTGCTCATTCTTTTTTATCTCTTAAATTCATCATTTAGGAGATCATACCTTTATGAAGTATACTAAGTAAACCCAGCCCTAGCCCTGTGAACTTGAGCTGGAATCGGTCTGAACCGAGGTGATTTGTGATTTGTGATTTGTGATTTGGTTGTTATATATATATATGCCCCGTACTCTTTGATTAGAGCATGTCCAGGAATATCCCTTAAAATCTGCCTATTTTGTTAAAAACAAAACAAAACCTATTTTAGGGAAGGAGATTTATAAAATCACTCCAACAATATCACCTATAAGTAAGCTAAATTGGAATAGTTATTTCAAATTTGAATCTTGAAACTTTAATATTTCAATAGCTAGATTTCATTCTATTCAAATATACAGAATGTGCCAAAGGAACATCTTCTCAATATATATAATCTTTATATATACAAACCATATATACATGTTCTTCTCTCCCATTCATTTTTAGACTTTCTTTTCAAACTCCATCTCAACAAAACTCCTCACAAATTGTTCTTTGGCAAGTCGTTACTTACATGACATGTTCATGAGTAATGATGATGATGTTGAGAACGAACATGAAGAACTATCACTTGCAAGTTTAGAAGAAGAAGAGCGTACTTCCATTGAGAATCAAAACAAACAACGTTGTGGTTCTGTACTTCTGTATTTTGTCGCCTTACAGTTAGTCATGATATATCTTTCGGTCACCAGATGCTTTATTGTGATTATTTTGCTGATCACCGGTGTATGGTCTGCGCTATTTCATAAGGGGATTATGAATGAAGATAAATCTTTTTCTTCTTCAAATTCATCATGCAATGGAAAATCATGAGTTTTACTTTACACAAAAGAGGAATGTTGTTGGATATCTTGGATTATCATCCCTTACTGCTGCACTAAGAATGCTTTCTTATGATGTTCCAGTTGATTATGTTGATAAATGTGTGGATTGGTCAAAGTACATCAATAGGTACGGGAAAATTATCTTCTTCAATTGAGAAGTTCCTTGATCTTTGTACTTTCTTTGCCATAGGTTGCGGTCGTGTAACATTTTCATTTGGACTTTGTTGAGGTGGTATCTCAACACTAGTACAATGTTGAGACAAGTTGTTAGGCACATAAATGAGGGAGAGAAGAGATGAGAGAATTGAGGGAGAATAAGTTTAGCTTTTCATTCATTCCTAACCTTTCCCTTGATACATAGCCATATAAAACTTACAAAAGAGTAGAGGATCTGAACACGTGTACAAATCACAAGATGGTTACTGAAATTGAGAAAGATAAAGATAACAACTATGTTGTACTACTCTGCATTCTGTCAACTGAGAAGTGGCTACAAAAGGGAGGGGACCTCTGATAACTCTGAAGAAGTGGTATGTAGGTGAGGGATCTTGTCTGCTAAGTGGGTGAGTTGTATATTAGGTTGTAACAGCTCCCTGGCCCCTTGAGATCAAGCATATCCTCATGGTTTGAAGTCAAGAAAATGAGCCTCAAACTCATGGGCATCGACCCAAGAAGCATCCTCAGGTGGCAACCCTTTCCATTTAGCCAGCCAATGAACACCAACTTTGTTCTCCTTCTTGTAGATAGTTCTATCCAACACTGCCTCAGGTGTCCAAAAGAACTTTTCAGCATTTGAAATGGGAGGGAGTGATGCAGAGACTGGGACCTGATTACCAATGTGTTTCTTGAGCAAAGAGATGTGAAACATGGGATGGATTTGTGAGCCTTCCGGTAACTTCTGCTTGTATGCCACCTTTCCGACCTTCATAACAATTTCAAATGGGCCATAGAAGCGAGGAGAAAGTTTGTGACACCAGGGATAAATCACAAATGCTGCGTATAAGGTAGAAGTTTCAAGTGCACAAAATCTCCCATATTTTATTCACGTTCGGTCCGGTGTTTGTCCACTTGTTGCTTCATACGATTTTGCACTTCAGACAAATTGAGCTTGAGTAAGCGGTTTAATTGACCACTCTCTCTGAGGGCTTTATCCACAGAGGCCACCATTGTGGTGCCTGGGATGTAAGGATCAATGGCAGGGGGCTACTTGCCATACAAGGCAGTGAATGAACTCATTTTGATCGCGGAGTGATGGCTAGTATTATACCAATATTCAATCCAATGTAAATGATCCACCCACTCATGATACTTATCCATCAAAAAACAATGAAGATATTGTTCGAGAGTGCGATTAAGTATCTATCTTTGGCCATCCGTCGACAAAGGTGAGTGCCTTGCTGCTTGAAATAGGCTTCCCAAAATTGACTTGTGATTATGGGATCCCAATCTGAGATCAAGGCCTTGTGTCATGAAGTTTAAAAACCTCTTTGGCAAACAAATCAGAACAATGGCAACAATATAAGGATGAGAGAGGGGAATAAAATGACCAAACCTAGTTAAGCGGTCTATTACCACCATGATCACGTTCTTCCCCCTGGAAGGAGAAAGGCCTTCAATGATGCCCATGGAAAACGATAACTATGCCCCATCTGGAATAGATAAAGGTTGGAGATGCCCAAGTGATTTGATAGTTTCAAATTTTTGTCTCTGGTATTAGGAACATTCAACAATGAATTTCTTGACATCCTAACAACCTCTTGGCCATAAGAAACTTCTAGAGAGGCGTTTGTAAGTAGGTAGGTAGCCTGAATGGCCATAAGAAACTTCTAGAGATACTTTCTAAGATAGGAGATTGTATGACTATTCTGCTGGAGAACACCTAGGCCCCTATTTGATGCATCAGCCTCCATCACAAATTGTTGAGAAAAATTAGGTAGTGCCAGGACAAGGGTAGATATAAGAGCTACTTTGAGTGTATTAAAGGAAGTTGTAGCAACCTCGTGCTAGCAAAATGCATCCTTCCGCAACAAATGAGTGAGGCATTTGGAAAGAAGACCGAAACCTTTAAAAAATCGTCAGCAGTACTCAACTAAGCCCAAGAATCCTCATAAGCTCTTGATGGTCTTGGGTTGAGGCCAATTCACAATTGCTTTGATCTTGGAAGGATCTACTTGCACGCCTTGGGCCGAAATAATGTGACCAAGGTAATCAACACTAGTCTGTTCAAAGGAGCATTTGCTAGCTTTGAGTTTGAGACTGCAGTGAGCTTGTAGGGTTAATAACACTTGATACAAATGTAAAATATGCGCATCTTACCCACAACTATACACAAGTATATCGTCAAAGAAAATTGAGACAAACTTTTGTGCAAATATGAGCAAAAAATAGAGTTCATAAGCCTTTGAAAGGTAGATGGCGCATTAGTCAACCCAAAAGGCATTACCATAAACTCCTAATGGGTGTCACGAGTGCGGAAAGCCGTCTTCAGAATGTCGGCTTCGTGCATCCGAATCTGGTGGTAGCTGAACCTTAAGTCGAGCTTGGTAAATAAAATTTGACCCATGTAGGTCATCCAACAACTCTTCAACCATCGAAATTGGAAAACTATCCTTAATAGTGATTGCATTCAAGGCCCTAAAATCCATGCAAAATCAATGGGAGTTGTCCTTTTTCGGTACCGATAGCACAAGGGAGGAATAAGGAATTTGATTGTCTCAAATGATCCCATTATATTGTGTTTCATCTCTGCCACTTGTTTGTCAATCTCACCCTTTTATGCTGGGGATTGCATGTATAGGCGGATGTTAACTGGTTTATAATCGGGAATAAGAGGAATGCGGTGGTCACAGTCTCGCTGTGGAGAAATGGATGTTAGTGCCTCGAACACCTCCTAAATTTGAACGAAAGAAACTACAACCAATGGGGTGCGACATTTATTGGATCCAAATTTGACGGAGCTGGTTTAGGCATCCCTAACAGTGACAGGAGGACTTGTAACTATGCTGATTGGAAGGGAGAAGCATGGACTCCTCATAGCACACGTTGTTGTCCATCCACTAAAAACACCATGACTTTGTTCTTAAAATGCCACCTAATGAATCCCAGTGACTCTAGCCATTCAGATCCTAAAAAGAGATCACACCTTGCTACTTCCTGTAAACGGACGTCATCAACAAAAAACAAACCTTGTATTGCTACATTCACCTGTAATGTAACCCCCTCTATGGTCATTGGATGTCTGGCGGTATTGATGAATCGCTTCCAACGAGTGTTGTCGATGTTTAACTGGAGCTGTTGAGCAACTCTGGGACTTAGAAAATTGGAGGTGGCTCCGGAATCGACAAACACACGGATTGGGTATTGGCATATCTTCTCTTTCATATGCATAATTTTTGCTTGTTGAGATACTGTCAAAGTGTGAAGGGTCACCGCCCCCACTGCACCGTCGTCAGCCTCACCGTCGAATTTTCACATTTATGAGTCGAAGAATATAGCCCTAGGCAATGGAAGCATAAGCCTTGAGCACGCCAGTTCTCTTGTTCAACACCAGTTAAGTGATGAAACAGCGTGTTGATAGTCTAAGATGGATGATGGGTTGAGGTCGAGCCAACAACAAATATGGGTCGGGGCCTTGGGTTCTTGTTTGGGCATGTTGATGTGTAAGAGGGTCGGCTCACTTGGTTGGAGGAGTTGGCCCTAGCAAAATTTCGACGAGCCTTATTTTGTTATTTCACATTTCGAGCGACTACGAAAGCATCCAAGAATGAAGCCGGCGTGAGCAGAATGACCTCATGCATAATGTCTTCCTTCAAGTCATTAATGAAGATACTCTTGAGCTAATCATAAGACCAATTTGGTACATGACAAGATAACTTGGTGTATTTTTCACGGAACTCATCTACTGAACCCATTTGTTGCAGATGAGAGAGAGTAGATTCCACTGGCGTAGTACTTTCACCGGAACCAAACAACTGAAGAAGGACGTCGACGAAGAACAACCAGTCAGAGGAAGAAAATCTTTGTTGATACTAAGTCATCCAGTGTGACATTGTATCGTCGAACATACAGGCGACAGTGATGACTTTCTCCTCCAGAGGTAAATGATAGAAGTTTAGGTAGCGTTCGGCCATCGCTACCCATCCCAGCACGTTGCGGCTTGTAAATCTGGGTATGTCAATTTTAGGGTAGGGCGAAATAGAGGAGGTGGGTTGGGAGTTGTTTGGGCATTAGGATGAGGTAGGTTGTGGGTTATAGCAGATGGTGAAGGTGAATGGAGAAGAGAGGGTAGGGTAAAGTTGAAGGTATCTGTGGTAAAGAAAACTGGGGATGAAGGGAAGAAGAGGTGGGGATGGAAGATGAAAAGGGAACAACATCAAAAATGATTGGGAGAGGTGGGTTGCTCAAGCCCAGACCATTCCAAGTGGTCGGGACCAGAGGAAAGGGGACTAAAATGGAGCCCAAAGCTAAGGAAGAGGACGACATCGACGGATATTGTGAGGGGGGGGGTGTAGTGGCCACTATGGTGGTGTTGTGTGTCTGGACATCGTGGAGTTCTGTTATAAGGAATTTATGCATCGTGCTCATCTCAACCATATCGTTTTAGAAAGTGGTTTGTAGTGTGGTTTGGTTGGCTTGCAGGGCATCAACAACACTTTGGAGCAGGCGCTGTTGTGTGGCTAATTGTCTGGTGGTAGGAGAAATAATTGATGAAGAAGTGGGTAGTGGAGGAAATGGGTCTGAGGTCGGAGGATCGGAGGATTGAAAACCATTCTATAATGTGTTTTCACACCACCGCCAACCATTACTGGTCTCTGATACCAGAATGTTAGGCACATAAATGAGGGAGGGAAGAGAAGAGAGAATTGAGGCAGAATAAGTTTAGATTTTCATTCATTCCTAATCTCTCCCCTTAATACACAACCATATAAGACGTACAAAAGAGTAAAGGATCTAAACACGTGTACAAATCACAAGATGGTTACTGAAATTGAGAAAGACAAAGATAACAGTTATGTTGTACTACTTTGCATTCTGCCAACTGAGAAGTGGCTACAAAAGGGAGGGGACCTTTGATAACTATGAAAAAGTGGTGTGTAGGTGAGAGAGCTTGTCTGCTAAGTGGGTGGGTTGTAGATTAGGTTGTAACACAAGTTGCAATCGTTTGACAAAATTTCAAAGGTTGTCCCCGATTCGGATTAGTGAAAAGAATTGTGTAACTGAATAAACCTTCTGAATCCATCCAGGCATTTCAAACACAAGGTTTCAATTATATAATTAAACAGACCATAGAAAGATTGAACAGAATCGCACGTAGTACCAATTTCAAGGGAGTAGTACGTTGTATCCCAGTACTTCAAAGTTCAAACAACCAATATTCATGAAAAATAATCAAGTGAAGGACAATCTAAACAAAGCCCAACTATAGATCGACTAAAGAAAACAAAACATTACATAAAGAAAAGTTTTAAACCAACCTGAATGTTGATTGTTAAAGATTGAATCACTGATGAATGCTTTCACGAACTCATTGCTCAGGAAAATGTATAGTGAAATTTTTTGCCTGTTACGAGATTATTGGATCCCCCATCTTCTCTCTCCATTGGTATGAGAATGAGGGATGGAAATCAGATTTTTAGGGGATGTAAAAGCAACTCCAGCGGATCCCTTAAATGCGAATTTCACCAATAATATAAGGATTCTTATCAAATTTTAGCTCCAACATATTTGCTATATCATTCTCTATTTTAGGGATCCTCTAAATTTTACATTTTTATCCCCTACATCTATACCGAAAAGTGAGAATTAATATAGGTAATGAGAATAAGGAATAGTGTAATGAATGCTTTCCTTTTATGTTCCAAATGTAATTAATAATTATAGATATTTAATAATTTCTTTAAAGTTAACCAATCAAAATCAAGCATTTATTGAAATATAGCTAAATTTTGAGTAATATTGATGGAGAAAATTTCAAAAATCGACTAGGTAAATTAGCTCTGAGGTCAATTTTTGAACAAAATAACAATATTATAAGTGATGTTGTTGAGAATGCTCTAAGACCACCCCCCATAGTCTTGTTGTTTAAAAAAAAAAACCTTATAATTTGACAATTGTTTGTTAGAATTGGTTTTCAACATATACTCTAAACCAAAGTCATATTTAACTTTTAGTTATATCTCTCATGCAACTTATTTTCAATTTTACCACTTTTTATGTTTTATGAATTTGAAACAACTTGAAAATAATTTTAACTGCTGGAGTGAAAGTTGAAATATAGATTGCTATATTTAAATTTTGGAAAAAAAAAATTCTTTGATACTTGAACTTATCACTCTTTTTTTCGATGACTAAAACAAAGAACCAAACACAACATTACAAAAGAAATATCCCTAGGGCACCCCAGCTCTCTAAGATCTAAATTAAACGCTTGGGATGCTTCCAGGGGCAGACTGGAACACCAAGTGGTTAAAGAGTTCATGTTATGCCCAAGCTTAGCCAAACTACCAGCCCGAAAATTTGCCTCTCGAAAAACATGTATGAACACCACACTTGGAAAGAAGCCTACCAGACAACGGATGTCAGCAATAATGGTGGAGATACGCCAAGGAGTGTCCGTAGATCCAATGATTACATCAATTAGAGATTTAGAATCTCCTTCAATAATAAGCAGGGGACGTGGAATCTCATGATCAAGGGAACCCTTTAGAAGAAATAGACTTTGACGCAGAGCCAAAGCTTCTGTCGTGAGGATATTTGTGTGGCCAATCTTGAAAGCAACAACAAAAATTGGGTTACAGTTAGCTCCTCGTACAACAAAACTAGCTTCCGCTTGTGAGTTGACAACAGAGCCATCAAAATTAACCTTCAAAGTCGAAGGAGGGGGAGGATGCCATTTAATATTTTTAGCATCTCTAAGAGTAGGGGGATTCTTAAGATTAGCATTCAAAAAGTCCTGAGATAATCTAGCAGCTAGTAGGGTGATAATGCTAGAAGGAGTATCTTGATTTCTGATAAGCTTGTTTCGAGCATGTCAAATTTGATAACAAATAGAAAGAATCTTAGAAAAAAGATCCTTGTTCGTAGAAGTGGCAAGAAGCCAATTAACAAGATTAACGGAGTTTGGAATAGAAATATTCACCATTTGTCAGTCTGCCACAACTTTAGGGCAATCCAAGAACAGATGGTTTTGAGATTCAGAAAGATGGTTACAAAACACACAATTACGTGGAATATTATGAACATAAGCACTTAACAGATATGTAGTTTTTAAGCGATTACAAATAAGTAACCAACTGAAAAGTTTAATTTTGTTGGGGATAGGAAGTTTCCACATGACTTTTAGGAGAGGGGCATGAATATAAGATAATCTATTAAAAGTTTGAATAAGCGAGGCACTCTTGATGGAAAATTTTTCATTACCAGTTAGACGCCAATAAAAACTATCTTGAGTAGGGAAAAATGGAACAGGGATAGTTCGGATAGTACTAATTGTTCTAGGATCCAAAAAGTCAATAATAGCATCCAAAATTCCAGGAGTTATTGACAATTAGATGATTAACTGTTAAAGTGATGTCAATATTGTGAGCTTTAGAGCATGTGCACCCATGTTTTGGGTGAGGAAGTCCTATTTTGAGGAATTCCTCACTCATTTGAGGAATTCCTCAAAATAGGTGAGGAATTCCTCAAAATAGGAAGTCCTATTCCTGTTTTTCGTGCAGCGGTGTCCAAAATAGGACTTTCTATTACTATTCATTAATATTTAAAATATTTTACATTTAAATTCGAATAATACTTTCACCCAATAAGATGCCGACACGTGTCATTCAGGATCATATAATTGGTAGCGGATTTCCGATAAGATTTTCGACCAATAATTTTGAGACACGTGTCATGTCTACGTGGCGGTGTCGGCAAAATTATTGATTGAAGATATTCGGTAAGATTTTCGGTAAGATTACAAACCAATGAGAATGAGACACGTGTAATGTCTACGTGTCGGTGTCGGCAAAATTATTGATTGAGATATCCGGTAAGATTTTCAACCAATCGACAGTCGACACGTGTCGTTATCTTAAAAAATCTGATTTTTCAAGATGGCTATAAAAGAAAAAGCTATGGGAGAGGTAGACTCACACCAACTACGCATCACTTGTAGTTCTACTCGTATCTAAGCCACCATAAACACTTCTTCATATTTTGGTTTCATCAAGATGAATCCCATGGGTTTCGGTACCTTTTTCAATAGGAGGCGACAACAACGCCGGCGAAATGCAGAAATTGCCAATCAATTCGTGATCGACGTGGTGGCCGTTGATGCAACTTTTGATGATGAACCACCACCACGCCGCCGTGAAAATCAACCAAGGATGAGGGAGTCCAGGGGCGAAAATCTAATGGAAGATTACTTCATCGAACGCTCAGTCTTCACCGACCATGACTTTCGTCGACGGTTCCGAATGAGCCAAAATACATTCAACCGTATAATGACGGACCTCTGCAACTACGACCCATTTTGGCATCAAAGAGCCGACGCCATTGGAATGGTCGGACTACTTCCCCAACAAAAGATGACCGGTGCTCTCCGGATGTTGGCCTACGGCTCAGTTGCTGATCAGTGTGCCGAAATCACAAGGATGGGGGAGTCAACAACTCTGGAGTGCATGAAGAAGTGGTGCACCCAAGTGGTAGAGCTTTATGGTACCCGTTACCTCCGTGCTCCAGATCAGACAGACATCACTCGACTTCTAAGAAGGGCTAGACATCGAGGATTTCCTGGTATGATCGGAAGCATTGATTGTATGCATTGGGAGTGGAATAACTGCCCAACCGCTTGGTCCGGGGCGTACTCAGGGAGGAAGGGTCGTCCAACTATCATCTTAGAGGCAGTGGCCTCATATGACACGTGGATCTGGCACAGTTTCTTCGGGGTACCAGGAGCTCAAAATGATCTCAACGTGCTCTACCAATCAGATGTCTTCGATGCAGTGCTTGCTGGGAGAAGTCCGGCTGTGTCTTATAAAGTGAACGGTATGACATACCGTAACACTTATTACCTTGCCGACGGGAAATATCCGAGGTACTCCTCGTTTGTCAAAACGATTTCGAATCCTCAAGATCTTCCACAAAAGCTTTTTGCGAGGAAGCAAGAGTCGTACCGCAAGGATGTGGAGAGGTGCTTTGGCATCTTACAAGCTCGTTGGGGGATAATTTGTCATGCAGCTCGGTGTCACCGCCTTTCGACCTTAAAAAGTATCATGTTGGCGTGCATCATAATGCACAACATGATCGTTGAGGAGGAATTCGTGGAGGATGAGTTTGAGGAGAACGACGAAGAAGATCTCCAAAACCCAGCTACCGCATTTACAGCTTATGATGGGCCAGTGGATGAAGGGGGGAACCGAATTCCTTTCGAGCCGGTTGGAAGAGATGGACTAAATGAACAACGGTTTAATGACCGTCTTGTAGATCTCCAATCTGCTTACATCCATGGAGAGCTTCAGAAGGACTTAGTTAAGCACAACTGGTTTCTTGAGACCGGGGAACAACTATAAAATATGTTGTTTTAATTGCATTGTTGTGAGTTTGAATTACGTATTTCTATTATGTGTGTTTCAATATTTTGTTATGTGTGGGAACTTGGTGAAAATAAAGAAAGTGCAATTTTATTTCTGTAAAAGGGAAACTACATTGTTTATTTAAAGTTCATAAATTAAACTACATAGTACATAATTTAAAGTGCATAAATTAAATTACCTAGTACATAATTTAAGTGCATAAATTAAACTATTTAAAGTGCATAAATTAAACTACATAGTACATAATTTAAGTGCTTGGAAAAAGGGGGCGATAACAATTGGAATAGGCTTCTTCGTTACCTTCTTCTTCAACCTCATCCAATTGAGAAAGGATTTCTGCTTTTCTCTTTGTGAAATACCTCTTGGATTTAGGAGTCATGCTCTCGGTATCCATTGACATAATCCGAGTTTCCTCTGCCAAAGCCCTCAATTGGATGTCTTTCTTTTGAAGGGCGATTTGCTCTCGCATAAGGGAAACCTCAATTGCATCACTATCTTTTTGATTGCGACCATAAGATTCTTGATTTGCCGCAATCCTATTCAAAGCCTCGGCTCTTTCATTTGATTGCGTCATACCCTTTTTCCTCTTTTTTTTTCGCTTCCTTGGCCGCTTTCACTCCCATAGGACGCTCCGGAGAAGAAGGAGCTTGATTGCTCATTGGTGTGGCAAATGCATCATCCTCCTCCAAGTTGACGGTGGGAGACATTGAGCTTGCGGGATGTGATGATGAGTAAGACGGAGTCGATGATAAAGAAGCCGGAGGTGTACTAGCCTCGACATGGATGAAGTAAGGATGATTCTTGACTACTTCCCAACAAGCAAAGTCTTTAAACTCTTTTTTTTTTGCCACATAAAATGATTGAGCACATCTCATCTAAAAAATAATAATAATAACATGGAATAAATAACTTGTAATTCATAAATATCATGAAATAAATAATATGTATTTCATGAACATAAGTTGAAACAATATGGTAAAAAATGAAATAAATATTGGAAATCAAAAACATTACCTCATCGTGTATGTTGGAGCCGGAAGATGCATTCCTTCGTGCGAAAGAAAGAGCACTTCCCCAAAGTTTCAAATTCGGCTTCAACTTTGCGAAACGAGAGGATAATGCGTTTTGGGTCCTAGCTTCCGGCATCGATTCACCATAACCTAGCTCCCAATTCGCCTTAAAATCGGCATAAACCTTTTCCCACAATTTTTCCACCTTTTGTCGATTTCTGGTGATGGAATCAACGCTAAAACGACAATAAGAGATGCTCAATTGTACATCTTCCGAAAGAAGCCAATTTGTAGCCATTATTTCCGACAAAAAAAAATATTTAGAGGAGAGATGGAGAGAGGGAGAGAATGAATTTGTTGTGCACAAAATGGTGTGAGAAATGAATAAAATGAATGTAGTATTTATAGAAAAAATGTAGGGGCTCATTTGCAATTTTTTGGGATTTTTTTGCAATTTTTTTGGGTTTTTTTTGCAATTTTTTTATTTTAGGCCGATATGGCCGTTGCATTTGAATATAGGCCGTTGATCTGGCTTATATCCGTTCAAAATGGACGGCCCAGATCAACTTAGCCGTTGATCTGGCAGCTGCCCTGGACGCGACACGTGGCGGCCAGCGATTGGTCAGTCAAATTTTTTTTTACTTTTTCACTTTTTTTTCGGGTAAAAAAAAAAAGTACGTCAGCCTGGCGTCACCCACGTGCGTGGGGCCCACCAGGCGGACGACCTCGCGTTCGTCCTCAACTGAGGAAGCCGGGGAGGACGACCTCCCGGTCAACGTCCGGTCGCCCCCTCCCTCTCCTCGCGCTGCACCTCTCTCTCCCCCCGGACGTCCTCGCCGTCCCTCCCGGGTGCAGCTGCTCTTATAGGAATTAACTAAGTTAATTAGAGGAAAAGGGAGGCCCAATTATGGAACCAAACATTATTTTTTTCTCCATTTCCCACTATCCATTGCAAACCCTTATGAATAATATCTCTACTGCCTAAAATACCTTTCCAGCAGAGGAGTGATAAACTTTAGAGGAACTGTTGAAAATTTTGACTTTCCTTAAGTACTTAATTCTCATAATTTGAGTCCACCAATTATCATGATCGGTTAATATTTTTCAGCCCAATTTGGCTAAGGCAGCCTTGTTAAAGGTAGCTGAAGATCTATCTCCAATACCACCTTTTTCCTTAGAAGTGCAAACTTGATCCCAAGAAATGGCCAGGGTTTTATTTCCCCCAAAAAAATTTTGGCTTTCCAAATCAATTTTCTTTGTAATTTTGGAAGGGCACTTAAAACTAGATAAAACATGGCAAGACATTCAGAAAGATTAGCTTTAAGAAGAGTTAGTCTTCCTACCCTGGAAAGAGTATTTGCCTTCCACCCAGCTAACTTATTTTGGATTTTCTGGACCAATTCGGCTGCATTAACTGGATCTTTCTAGAAAACGATATTATTGGTACCTAGATACTTACCAATATTAGCTTTGTGAGGCACTCCAATAATGGAACATATACTATCTTTGTCATGACGAGAAACATTATTGGAGAAATAACAAATAGATTTATGGTAATTAATTTAATGCCTAGAGGCCGCTGAGAAATCATTGAGAATTTTCTTTAGCAATCTAGCCGCTGACGTAGTGGCCTTAGCAAACAGAAGACAATCATCAGCAAAGACTAAGTTCAAGACTCTGAAACCACACGGGGAGGAAAGAACCCCAATTTGGTTCTTAGGTTTTATCGCAGCGTTTTTAATATGTCTAATGAGAGGTTCCATACATAAAATAAAAATATAAGGGGAAAGCGGGTCTCCCTGTCGGATTCCTCTCGAGGGACCAAACCAGCCTTCCACAGAACCATTAAGGATTATAGAAAAGGAGGTAGACGAAATACAATTCATCATTAAATTTATCCAATGTTGAGACATAATTTGATAAAATCCCAATTTTTTGAGACATAATTTGATAAAATCCCAATTAAGGAAGTAATACACCTTTTCCAGGTCTAATTTAATAGCTACAACACCTGTTTTCCTGTTAAAGGAGGAAAATAATTCATGAGCAATAAGGATATTATCAAAGATTGACCACCTCGGAGCAAAGACTCCTTGATTAAGGGAGATACATTTCTTAAGAAGAAGTCGTAACCTTTGGACCATGATTTTGTAAGCAACATTGCAAAGACTAATGAGTCTAAAATGATTAACTGTATCACAGTTTTCTACCTTAGGACCTAACGATGGCAATATTAGTATAATTTAGAGATGCTAAGGAATCACCATGCACTACCAGAAAAGGAGACATCACCAACGAGTTGCCGTCGCCGGCCTTGTGTTTTTTTGTCGCCGGAATTGTCATTACCGGCGACAAGTCGCCGGCAATGACGTCGCCGGAAATCCCCCGCCGGTGTTAACATTGCCGGCGACGGAGTTTCACGTTGTCGGTGATGTCGGAGACAATGTGAAGACATTACCGGCTACTCAAGTCGTTGGTGATGTCTCTGACATCACCGGCGACGGCGTCGCCGGCAATGTCAGCGCCGCCGTGGCCGGAATGTGAGACATTGCCCGCGACTTAGGTCCATGTCGCCGGCAATGTCTGAAAAAATTTTGAAAAAAAAACGCGGTTCTGGATTGGGCCCAATTCCAGAACCTGCATTGAAAGACATAAACCGTACAATCATACAAGTTCAACAGTACACATAAATGTCCAACGTACAGCACAAATAGCAACGACGATACGAAAATTAACTACAACTACAGGTCAGGTTCAGGAACTTGCGGGTCAGGGTCGAAGTAATCCATGTACTCATTTGAATTCCGGTGGCTACCTTGGTCTTGCTCTGGCGTTGACTGGTGCGGTGGTGGTGGTGGTGGATAGCTAGGGATATGAGGGACCGGGGGAGGTATGGGGAACGGTTGTCCGGTAGTCTGAGCCTCGTACATCGACCGCATCCATGTGTACATCTGAGCCTGCATCTGTGTCTGCTGCATTTGGTACTCGGCCATCTGCCTCTTTTGCTCCTCCAACTCCCTCTGCATCCTCTGAAGCTCCGCTGCGATGTTACGACTAGAAGTTGAACTTCTTGACCCGGTAGAGTATTCTGAAGTGTTCTTCAATAGTCCTTCGCCCGCCGTGCCCATTCCCCTACAGTAGTAGGCATTCTTTCCAGTCCCGCACGCCTTTGCCATGATCTGAGCCGCTATAGGGCGATCAAGCGGATCGATCTGAGAGGCATACTGGGTGACTTCTTCCTCGGAGCAGTCAGGATGGTTAGTCCGAGCTATATTCATGGTCACTTCTGCGGTCGCCTCCTCCACTCTCGCCTAATTGAAAAGCGAAAATGAATAACGTATTAGCTAACAAAATAAATTAATATCGAAAAATAGTTTTATTAACACATGGAGAGGCGAAATACTTACCGCTTCGTCAGGGCACTGCGGATAGAACTTCTGATGAATATACACCAAGGGGTTCACTTCTTGTTGTTGTTGCGCCTTAGTCGACCAACCCATGTAGTTGAGTGAACCTGCATGATGGGCCCTGGTGTTTTTCAATCTATTCGCCCGGTTCGTCTTCGAAATTGCCTTGTTTGATAAACATATGGAAAAAAATTAGTAACTAACTATTTCAATCTGATACGATACATTAGGCTTGTAAGATATATTCAGGGTGCATACCCGAGCTTTGGGGTGCTCGAAGTGGGCTATCAGCCACTGCCACTCGTACTCCCTAAACCGAAATTCGCTAGGGGTAGAACCTCGGCCTAGCTCCTTGTATACAGTGTAATGGGAAGAAAGCTCGTTCTTCCACTCTTTATACCTATATTAAAACAAGAAGAAGAAAAAGTTAGAGATATTAAAACACTTGATAAACAAAAATCTAACTCGATATATATTCAAATAAGTTGAAGCACATCACCTCATATGTAGTTGACGCTCTACCCACGTGTGAATAAGAACTTCATCCACATCAAACCACACCTGTAATATGAATATATAAAAGGTAAAATTATATATTTATTCGGACTTAATTAATAAATGTAAAATTTACGTAATGAAAATACGATTTTACTCACACTGAGTGCATTATGCACTTGCATCTTCACGTAGATAGGCACAGATTCCCAATCTGGCCAAAGCATTGGGACCTTGTCCCGCACGATCGCACCGGCCATGCTGACATATTTGCGCGTGGTGTCGAATGCCTCGATCACCTCGCCATCCTCATTGGCCCTTATGGGCGTTTTTCTTCCCCCGGTGGCCTGCTCAAGTCTCTTCCTTGTGCAGGTGGCTCTAGCCCCTTTCCGTTTTCCAGTCCCATTAACGAAATTGCCTAATAATACAATGTCGACAAATTGATATCATTAATTGAACCTATCGTAAATCTTAAGTAATAATTAAGTCATCAATCTGATGTTAAATAAAATTTACCTGCATCGTCCGTTTGTTGGTTGGTGCACCGCACACTCCAAAGGTACACGGGGTCGAACGGGATGAAGTTGTACGCTTCCTCCACGGTCAGGAACTCCGACCGTCCTTCAATATAAACAGGCATCCCCCTATCATCGAATTCAGGGATGACAGGAATCTCGTCGGGTAGGAAGAGACCGGACGGCGGAGATAGACGAGGCCTAGACGATGAGGCGCCAGCACCACCATGTGCCTCAGATGATTCCCATGAAACGGGAGTAGGCACCATCCGAATTTGGGGCATTCGGATGGAGGGAGTTTCTGATGCCCCCGTTGACTGTCGCTCGTCTGAGGATACACCGACGGGGGGACGTCTGCTGATTGAGCGTCTGTTGACTGAGGGTCGAGGCTCGACGTCCGGTTGCACGGCTCTTGATCGTGCAGCTTCCTCCTCATCTCACGCCTGTAGCAAGGCTCTCGTGCGACCACTCATCATTGGCCCACTGGGCGTGTTGCTAATAGCGGGTGAGGAGGAAGCTTGACTACTGCTCCCTCCACTATTTCGGGAACCTCTCCGTAATTTGCCTCCAAGCCAATTTGCCGCAAAATTACCTCCTGGGCACCGTAATAGTCATGAGGATTTAAAACCGTTTAAAACCTCCAAACCGGTTCCAAAGGGTTCCGGTTCCGCGCGGTTCCGGTTTAAAACCGTTTCCACCTTCATTTATACGAATAATTAACAACTATATCACCTAAATTAATTTTCACATATTCATCCAAATCACAAACCCTAATTAATTTTCCACATTTTCACACATAGCACCCTAATTAATTTACACATATATATACATCACATATTCATCCAAATTAAACCACAAATACACATAATTTACACATATATATACATCACATATTCATCCATATTAAACCACATAATTTTCACATATATATACATCACTTAATTTTCACATACCTAAATATTTATATACATCACATACATATATACATTGCATATAACTTTCTTCTAATCACCCTAATTTTCATCCTACCACCCTAATTAATTTACACTTACACATACACATACACATACACATACACATACACATACACATACACATACACATACACATACACATACACATATACATACACATACAAAAATAATTAAAAATGCAATGTATAGGGAGAGAGAGAGGATCGGACCTGCCATGGATTTTCACCTACAATGCTTTGCGGAATCGGTGGAGGAGAGGAGGGGAGGAGGGGAGGAGGAGATTTTCGGAGGAGGAGAGGATTCCGGATCGGTCGTCTCGAGGAGGAGAGGGAGAGGAGGAGGAGGAGAGGGAGAGGAGGAGAGGGAGGGGAGGAGGAGGAGGTGAGCTAGCTAGTTCGGGGTCGGTGGAGAGGGAGAGGAGGAGAGGGGAGGATAATTAAGAGGTTAAGGAGAATGAAGCTCGGGGTCGAGCTGGGAACTTTCTATCCAGAAAACATTACCAACGAGTTGCTTATAATTCGTTGGTAATGACATTACCAACGAGTTATAAGCAACTCGTTGGTAATGACATTACCAACAACGAGTTAACTCGTTGGTAATGTCATCACCAACGAGTTGCTTATAACTCGTTGGTAATGTCATTATTTCCCGAAGAATATAGGACAACATTTTCCGTCTACGATTTTCGACTACAATTTTCGTCTACAATTTCCGACTACAATTTGTACTATCAATTTCCGTAAACAATTTCCACTATCAATTTCCGTCTACGATTTCCGACTACAATTTCTGACTACAATTTCCGTCTACAATTTTCATTATTAATTTCCGACTAGCTACATCATATTTCCGACTACTATTTCCGACTACATCATTAATGTACTAAGGATGATAATCGTAATCATCGTCATCACTTGAGTCTGACTCGGTTTCATAGGTAACCTCAGGCAATATGTGTCTCTCCTCGTCATCTGAATCAGCGTCAACTTCATAAGGATTAACATCGAGAAGTTCTGCTCCAGGAATTCGAACCACACTCCCAGATCTCACATTATTAAGGCGAATCGTAGATGATTCCGGAATGTCAAAAGCGTTCGGCTCTTGGTATGCAGTAACTTCCTCATCATCTGCGGTCTCACCAAGTGTGGCAGCACTGTATATGTTTCGTTGAGCAACATGGTTAACCACCTTCCACGGGACTTTGTTAAGAAGATCATCCAGGTAAAACACTTGTTTTACTGATGAGGCAAGAACGAAAGGGTCTTCTTCATACCAGGTAGTAGCAGTATTCACCGAAAATGTTCCGTGCTGATCGGTCCTTCTGTTCTCCGGGCTAGTATCAAACCATCTACACTTGAACAAGTGCACTTTCATGCGGTTCCCATAAATTAGTTCAACAACTGAATGAAGGACACCATAATAGTCAACGCCATCCTTCCCACCATGGACCATCACCCCACAATTCTGTGTTTTCAGTCAGTCGTCTCGATTTTCACAAATAAATTTAACGCCATTGACCTGACACATCGAGTAAACTTTTGAAGCTACCGGTTTCATCGCAAGGACCCTCAATTCGTTTGACCACTCTGGGTAACCATCATCTGCTACATGGTTCATCTGAAAACGATAAGAAACCACACAAGAAATTATGAACATAGAAACCACAAAACCACGTACGTCCACACATGCTATATAAGGAAATTGGAAATAAAAATAAAGACATATACACATATACCCTTACCCATGGACCAAAGTAGTTTGCAAACGTCCTGTTGTGGTAGTCAACATTTCCGGCAATAGCAGGGCAGTGAAGATGATAGTTTTTCCAATATTGTACTTCTTCACAGTTAATTAGTATCGACCAGTGGGCAATGACTACCTCATTTTCATCCAACTTGTACGACTTTGGCAAGCTTCCATGTACTACAACGTCATTGGAGATGATAGAAAGGTTGAAATGAGGTTCATCTATCGGCATTTGTTGTTGGGGGTCCTCAAGCGCTCCCAAATACACTTTGGTGTACGTTACACACTCGTGCACAACATATGCTTCAGCGATACACCCTTCAGGTGCATATTTATTCTTCACATAGTCCTTATAGGCTCCCAATTGTCTACAAGTTAACAAGTGCATGTTAAAAGGGGTAAAAATAAGACTTTACATATAAAAACAGAGGCAAACCAAATGTACCTTTCCATGGGATACATCCAAGTGTAGTGTACGGGACCGGTAAGCAACAATTGTTCGGGAAGATGGATCGTGAGGTGAGGCATGATGTCGAAAAAGTTTGGCGGAAATATCCTCTCAAGCTTGCACATGATAAAAATGATGTCATCTTGCATCTCCCTGAGATCTGATTTTTTAACTTCCCTGGTGCATAACTTCTGAAAGAACCTTGACAAGGCCACCAACGGCTCCACCACCTCCTTGGGGAGGTACCCTCGAATGAAAATAGGAAAAAGGCGTTGAAGCAGTACATGGAAGTCATGACTCTTTAATCCGTACATCTTATTGTCCCGGTAGTTAACACACCTGCTTATATTTCCTGCATAGCCATAAGGATACCTGACATTACTCAGCCACCGAAAAATTTCATGCTTATGCTTCGGCTTGACTTGGTAAGGTGCTTGCGGCATTTTTCTCTTACCCTCTCTTAACCACAAATGTTTCCGCAGTCCCATAGCTTTCAGATCAATACGTGCCTTAGGGATGTCTTTTGTTTTCCCCTCCAAGTTAAGAACTATGCCCACCACACTTTCACACACATTCTTCTCTATGTGCATGACATCTAGGTAATGTCTGATAGGCAACCTGGGCCAGTAGGGGAGTTCCCAGAATATGCTCTTGTGTGTCCAAGACTTATACCTTTCGGGCTTGTCTGGAATTGACGCGACTATGTCAGGATGATTGCTCAGCTGGCCAAAATCATATTCATTCAACACTTCCAAAATTTCTTCCCCTGTCCATCGCTTGGGTGCCACACCTGTTTCCACAGTCCCATCAAACGTGTCTGGATCCTGCATAAATGGGTGATTATATGAAAGCCAACAACGGTGACGCATCTGAACAATTTTACTGCAATGAGGACTGCAACAATCAACCGTCATGCACTCTGAACAAGCCCTGTAACCCCTGGTAACGTTGCCCGACAACATTCCGCGAGCAGGAAAATCACTGATGGTGCCAACAAGCATGGCATGCATCTGGAACATCTCATTTTTGAACCTATCGTAAGTGGGGTGGCCACACTCACTCAGGTACTTAAGCTCCTCAATCAAAGGCCTCAAATACACATCGAGACACTTGCCTGGATAACCCGGGCCCGGAATTAACAGAGTGAGCATATTGTATTCCTTCTTCATGCACATCCATGGTGGAAGGTTGTAGGGTACCAAAATAACTGGCCATATACTGTATTCAAGACTCATGTTGCCAAAAGGGTTGGATCCATCAGATGAGAGCCCTAGCCAAACATTTCGGACCTCTGCTGCAAAATGATCAAACTCCCTGACCATGTGCTTCCAAGCCTCTCTGTCGGAAGGGTGTATAAGGGTGTCATCGTCAGGAAAATTCCTCTCAGCCCACCATCTCATTGCTTCGGCCGTGAAAGCACACATGAACAACCGCTCCAGCCTATCCGTAAGCGGGAAATATCGAAGTATCTTCACAGCTTTCTTGTTGCCTGCAGGAGTCAACTTATACCTTTCTGTAAAACATACCGGGCAGGCTTCAAGGTCTTCGAGATCTTTTCCCCAGAAGAGAATACAATCATATCTGCATGCATAGATTTTGATGTAGGAAAGCCCAAGATCTTTCAGGATATGTCGCACCTTATGATGAGTGGTAGGAAGACGATGGCCGGGTGGCAGTAGCGAAGCAGTCCACTTCAACCAAGAATCAACAGCTTTGACAGACATTTTGTTCTCCATTTTGAGCTGCATCACTCCCATCACACTTTCAAGAACAGTCTTACTACAACCGTCGTACAACGGAGTCTGTTGTAATGCAATCAGGTTGTTGTACTTGTCCATACCGCTTGTGTTGACATGAGCTCCAGGTAATGGCTCGACTGGCTGGATATGGAGGAAACCCTCAACGACGGGAGGGACATTTGATGTTTCATTAGCAAATACACCGCTCTCATGAGGAAACATATCATTGATTAACATCGCTGTTGGATCATAGGATGAACTGCCCCTCTCAGCAAAATCTCCATGATCATAGCGTGGACTGGCCCTCTCACCAAATTTTCCATGATCATGCGGACCCGCTAACGATGTTTCACCGTGATAAATCCAACAAGTGTACTTATCCCAAAACCCGTATTTACTCAGGTGCCTATGGACTTTATCAATGGGAAAACGAAATCGATCGCTGAAACACTTACATTCTTTACACGGGCAATAATGAAGTGTAGTGTCTCCACAATTAGCCTTCACAAAATCCACAAAACTCCTAATTCCCTGGTGATATCTGACATCCCATCTTTCGAGGCTCATCCAACTCTTGTCTATCCTGAAAATTCTAACAATTTTACGTATTAATTATATATATATACACACATTCACTACTAATAATCGACGCGATATCTGAATTCAATTCACACATTCTCTGAATTCAATTCAGTACTCGATGATGGTATTCTTCTTTTTTCAATTCAAAATGTATTTGACTAGGTAGGAGGCTATGTTAAGCCTGGCTCCGATAACACTACGATAATAGCAGTCGTTGATTCAGACACAAGATAAGATTAATTACAAGCAGTTTTCTCGTTTCAGTGACATCAACAACATTTCATATATACACGTAGATACCTAGCTATATATATAGCTTCCCGAGTGATCGAGTTTTCGACGTGCGCCTTAATTTTGACAATATACCGAAGGATCGATTTCAGAGCGTACGTTTTCCTTCTTTCGATTTCTCTGGATTTTTTTCGATCAAAATGAAAGAATGATCGAGCTGCTGCAATCTGCGTCTAATATAAGAGACATTGCCGGCGACGGAGTAAGTCGCCGGAAATGAATACATTACCGGCGACTTTACGCCGGAAAATCGCGGGTAATGTTTCAAGACATTACCCGCGACTCCAACCGTCGCCGGCAATGTCTAGCCACACATTTCCGGCGAAATTCCGGCCAGAAAATCGCTGAAAATGTTCGGCTAGACATTGCCGGCGACGGTTGGAGTCGCGGGTAATGTCTTGAAACATTACCCGCGATTTTCCGTCGACATTACCGACGACGGGGTAAGTCGCCGGTAATGTTGAACATCACCGGCGACTTTACCGGTCGCCGGCCTTGTCTCCGGTGATCTCGCCGGTAATGACGCAATATGTGGTCGTGATGAGAAAAGAAAATTGGACCAGGTTAAAAATATTATGATGGAGAAAGGCCCAATTTTTCTAAAAACAGAAGTGATTTGAAGACCATCCGACCCATGAGCTTTGAGGGCTCCAATACTAAAAACAACATTTTTGAATTCATCTAAGGAAACTAGAGCAATTAAGCTAGAGGTATCTTTATCAGAAATGGACTGAGCAATAGGCTCTAAAAATTTTGAAATATGTTGAGCGGAAGGGGTCTGTGTTGTTGAAAAATATTTATGAAAGGACGAGATTAGGTACTGGGCAATCTGATTATGTTCAATGAGTACAAAATTGTTATCGTCACTAATTCTTGTAATCAAACGTCTCTTTTGACGAATAAGGGCTTGAGTTTAGTAGAATTTTGTGTTATTGTCTCCTAGAGTGAGCCAATTTGCCATGGCCCTTTGTGCCCAGAAAGTTCCTCTTGTTCATAAATATTCTTTAGATTATTATTAAGGGCTTGTTCCTCATGGAGAAGAGAAGCAGAGAAATTAACAAGTAATTATTGCTGGATAGTAACTAGATTAGCATAGGTGTTCTGAATATTTGTGAAGAGATTCCCAAAAATAGTTTTGTTCCAATTCTTTGATAAATATTATAACTGAGATAGGTGAGTAGTAAATAATTGGTTTACTCAATTAAATTGATTTACCACATATAGTGTAATAAATTAGAGTATGATGCATGTTCTTGTTTTTTTGAAATTCCCTTGTACCTTTTGTCTTGGTTAGTCTTCAATTCGGTATTTATTTGTTTCTATAGACTAAAATATTAACCTTTGAAGAAAGCAATGCATTACAATAATAAGAGTGGCAGGATAGTATAAAGTAATTGAGCATATAATTAATAGGATCTTCAACGGGATCATCAAATACCTAACTTTTTATGCATGCATACAAAACGAAACCACCACCTTATTGTTCTATCGGTTTTATTTTGAGAGAAAGAATTAACAAGATAAAAATGTGGGGTCATACTCTTTCCACCTACTCGATCTAGTCAAATGGTAGAAAATGTTTGACCGGCTAGAAAAGAACAAGACCTAGACTTTGAACTTTGACAAGACCAAGACTTGAACTTTGATAAGACCAAGACTTCAACTTTGTTGCTGCTGTTTCTCTTCGGCGCAACCCCAAACCTCAAACCCTTAAACTTGGAAACCAGCCAAGATCTGTTACATCCGAGCAAAAACTCACTCCCCCAGCCCCACAATTCGTGGATGCCATGGTTCTTTCTTTTATGTATGATGAGGAACTCCCGCCGTACCCATATGGCCATCCCCATTGTTTGTACTGTCGCAGATTCCAGCCTAGAGAGCCGTTTCCGCAGATCGGTCGTTACCGCGGCCGCCGTTACTACCATGGTTATCCAATGTGTCCACAAGGTTGCTGTCGCTTCCTGTCCAGCGCTTACAATCATTTCATCATATCTCAGCCTGTAATTTACATCTATCGAGGGTTTCCTATCAGGAGTATTAGCTTTCCTAGCTTTATCAGGGTGGAAACAGTACAGTATTTATACCCCTTTCCTTACCCTTACCCTGTCCCCGTTCCATACATTCATTACTCTCCTCATCCTCCAATCCCTCCATTAATACCAGCTCCTAATTATCAGCAAGAGGGAGTTTCATCGGGACAACGACAACACGGGTGTGGTGCGAGTAACAAGGAAGTAAAAATTAAGTGTCCATGTTGTTCGGGCTCGGGACGACAACGAGCCGGGTGTGGTCAGAGTAACAAGGAAGGAAAGCAAAAGCAAGCTAAGTGTCCATCTTGTTCGGGTTCGGGATTTCAACTACATATCTCGTGTGACTCCGACGACGATTTTGACGAGTGGCATAGCCATATCTCAAGTTCCTCCGACGACGAACCGCCTCCGCCTCCGCGGTCCAGAAACACGTCATCTTCCGGGTCCGGGAGCAAGTCAAAGGAAGGGCAACATAAGCCGCCTGGCTGGAGGAAGGAGAGGCCCCAGCCGTCGGCTCCTCCCTTCCCGGACGAGGACACATCATCCTCCGGGAGCCAGCTGTCAAAGGAAGGGCCTCAGCAGCCGCCTCGTCCTCCTCGCCGCGAGAATCCCTCTGCTCCCCAACAACCGGCCCCGGTGAGTGTTGGAAGGAAAAGGCCGATCGACCGGCAAGAGGAGGAGTTCAAGTCCGCCTGCCGCTGTGGGGAGTACAACGGCTATGTATTCAACAACGCGGGACGTGCCTATAAAGATGTGCAGAACCACAGACCCAATTCCGAGGTGTTGGATTATCTAGTGTCGCATCCTTCCAATGCTTATTTTAAAAGATGGATTACTCAATCACTCACGACAATGCTTTACGGCGAAGTTGGGATTAAAATTTGGGCGCCGGAACCTCTTCCAATTCAAAAGGCTGTATTAGATTTTCTATCACCACAGATTCCCAGAAATCTGCATTTGGGCCACTTTAGAACGGCTATAACGGCCGAATCTATTGCAAGACTCCTAGAATTTTTGGGAGTAAAGGTTGTGATACGGCGGAGTTCAATTGGTGCTTGGGGTCGGAACTTTGGCTTGTTACTGGGCTACATAATTCAACACATAGATCTTAAGGAAGGCCTTCATTTGGATGTGCAAGATGCTATTATAGCAGCAGCTGCTGCTGCGGATTCAGATGAAAAGTCGGACTTGCTCTCTAGCTTGGAGAAAGGAGACTTCCATATATATGTGAGACTGTGAGAGTTGTCTTTTTAAGGTTCTTAAAACTAATATCAAAACTAATATCAGGTTCTCTGAATTTGCAGGTTCGGATGACCAAGTTTCATGAGGCATGGCATCTGGTGTATAAACTTGTCTGTAAACAGTATCAAGAAATATTTGATAGATATGAAGTTCTGCTTAAAACACAACATTCTAGATCAAGTTCAGAATTATTTCCAGGGATGCATGTACAGATTCGTATCCCAGAGTATGCCAACACTTATTTTCAGAAAAGTAAAATGTTGAAAAGTAAATTGAGACCAGTGAGGGAGATATCTCAAGTGATGGTGCATACACCAATAGCCTTCCTAAGACTTTCAAATCTCATATTGTCCAAAGGCTTAGTGAATAGATCAGCCAATTGTTGTTCAGTTGGAATGAATGTCATTTCAAGCTGATTCTCTTCAACCAAGTTTCTAATAAAATGATACCTGATCTCTATATGCTTGGTCCTAGAATGCAACACAGAATTCTTTGAGATATTGATAGCAGAAGTATTATCACAGAATAGGGATAGAGTACCTTGCTCAAATCTGTAGTCGCTCAGCATGTGCTTCATCCAGAGAAGTTGTGTGCAGCAGCTTCCAGCAGCTATATACTCCGCTTGGGCAGTGGACAAGGATACGCAGTTCTGCTTCTGAAACGGCATTGAATAGACAACTTAGAACTTTGATGTTTGCTCTAGCCAAGTCCTTGTCGGTTTTCTCCCATTCGGACCTAGGCTTTGAAATATTTTCGGTTGATTCAGCGCCTTCTGGTTTTGTGGGATGTGTCCAGCCTTCCTCTACAATTTGCCATAGCATACCATCATCTTGGTAAGAGAGGAAGGCGCTCATCATGATTTTCCATTCAGAAAAATCATGTCCATCGAAAAAAGGAGGAACATTTATGGAAGACCCTTTTTCACGATCCATAACTAGCCCCTCAGAGGATCTCACTAGCAAAGGCTAGTGGCCGCTCTGATACCACTTAAAGGTCCTAGAAGGGGGTGAATAGGCCTTTCCCACTTTTTCGTTCAAACTGTTCTCGGGATAGCACGATAGAGATCTATCCCAAAGCACAGAAACGAGTACTGAAATGTAAAACAGTAAGTAAAGAGTGACACAAGATGTTTTTGATAACGCAGAAATTCTACAACCAGGATCAAAAACTACGTGCCCCTAACTCTTGAGGGACAAACCTTTCCACTAAATTGTAACACACACAATTACAAGTTTCTGGCACTCTGGGGATACATAACCCGTATGCTATCCTGACTAGTCTACCCACCAGTACAAACAGAGCTACACTACCTTAATCTATGTGTTTACACTTTGGAAATTGTACAGAAGTATCAACTCAGATCTTAACTACTCTCTAGTTAAATCTTCTTGATCAACTTCTTGGGTTGGACATCTCCACACTTTATCTCAATGGAATGCACAATGCAACAATGCATATGAGTTTTGAAAAATAGTTTTTATGCTTTAAGAATCCATGTCTATTATGCACTAAACAGAGCAACCAGAAGACATGGAAGGGGAGGAGAAGAGATAAGAGAAACTACACTCGAAAGTGCTCTCAAAGAGTACCAAAACAGAATAACCAAAACCCCCAAAGTTTTCACTCAACCAACCAAGGATCCAAGACAGCTTGGGTCTCCTTATATAGGGCAGGTTATTCAAGGGTCAAAGACAGCTAAGAACCACGTGAAACACAGCAGTCAAGAAGCCTATATGCAGACCTAAACGCTGTCCTAATGCAGACCTAAATAAGGACCAAAGCAGACCTAAAATCACAGCTCCCGAAAGGACACAGCAAGCCTAAACAGGAAGGGAAACCAAGGCAGTTTGTAGGTCTTTCCTTAAAGGGTTAAGGTTCTCTAAACAAGGCAAAAACTTCCTTTTCACTTGTACAAGAATAGCTACTGCATTGTTCAAGGAAAGAGCACGTTTTTGACAGCCCAAAAGAGGCACCAGGAAAAACAGAGCAAAAAGCACTTTGACAAGCAGAAAAAGACAAAACAGATTTCAAGAAATCACATGTGAACTTTTGTCAACTTCCCTAGGGATCCTCATTAACTAAGTCAGTTTCTTCATGGTCAAAGATCAACTAGATTAATCAAAAGTAAACTGGAATTTTAGAAGTGATTAAAGCCATGAAATATCACACCAGAAAATCGTTCCAGAATGTCTGGGATACATGTTCAGTGTTCTATCCTAGATGGAAAACATGTATGCAATGAATGTTATACCTGTTTGTCCAAAGAGATAAAATATGTAATGTCACTTAAGCTTTGATGATCTTCCATTTCTGTGTTTTGTCATAGCTCAAGAAATAGCCAACACAAGTGTATGCCTTCAAATTGCCAAAACATAATACTTACAATCTCCCCCTTTGGCAATGCATCCACAATACATTGTACCTGCAAAAGACACATATAGAACCGAAGAGCTAGTTCATAGATTATACAAATCCTAACACCTAAACCCAAAAGATAAACAAACAACGAAATTGTTCAGACAAAGAGACAAGAACACAAAAACAAAGTTAGAGCAAAGACATAGTAGCATTCACAAAAAATCTCCCCCTCATCCACTGCATGCTGGTTCAATTCTCCCCCTTCGTGGTAGATTGCCAAAGTCTATCCGCCACAGCATCGCTTGCGTTCCACCAGTCGATCAATATGGCGATTGTACCCCAGAGAGGAGAGAATGCTAGACATGCTAGTGAGGGTTGATCCGTATATCTGAAGTTCGAGAGGAAGAAATGTTTAGATTTTGGTACAAGCTATTAGACTTCGTACAACTGTTTTGTGGATTATTAGAGCATATAAAGCAATAGCGAACAATTGAATCTTTAGAGGATCTTGTACCTCTTTTGCTGATATATACTCGATCATATGGAACGTCAGGGATTGCTCTAGCTTGTAAATTCTTCTAATATCTGTGTCACAAATCGTGTGCAGGATTTCTTTATTCATGGCTCAAGGCCTTTAGCTCTGAATCCTCTGATTCACAATCAATACGTATCCATTCAATCCCCTTATTCCTCGGGCTCTAGTTAAAACTTGTCCAAAACCAAAAAAACTAGTTATTTGATTAAAGCAGGTGTTGCCAAATGAGTCGAGTCGAGTCGCAAGTCGATCTACAGTAAACTCCAGGCGTTATCTATCTTAGGCTCTCAGCAGAAAAAAAAAATGGAAGTGGTCAATTTGCACGCAGAAAAACCAAACGTGGAGTACAGTATATTATAGCTTGCAAACGGTGAAATGCCGTAATCAGATACCAGAAAGAGGAAAATTAAGGGGCATATATGGAGCAGTCATAACATACCTATGCTTCGATCGATCAAAGCTCGAAGCTTGATCTCTACGAACACCCACATCAAACACGAAATGAAAAGGAACATCTCTGGAGCAAGGGGCCGCGTACGTTATGACACTTGTACGTGTACTCGAATACACTGCTATTTCTCCAAGCTTGATCCGCTGATCCAGCTTGGGGACTATTCTATGGGAGTATTCTAGCATGTAATTCATGATGATTGATGAGTATCAAAATTTGTATATATCAAGAAGGAAAATAAATATTTGAAAGTACTAAAAAGGCTAGAAAGGAAGAAACAAGAACACAGCAAGTGTTGGCGCACGAAAAAATCTCACCGAGATTAAAAACCCTGCGGAACTTTTTCTAAAGCACCTAAACAAACTTCACTAGAGTAAAGAGTTTTACACAGTTTATTCTTACAATCAAAATAACCTCCTATTCTCATATAGCAAGTATACAAATCAATCTGTTAAAAACTACAAATCAATCTTTCCTATACCAGCTAGGAAACCTCCCTGTTTCCAAGTCCAGGACAGTTGCCTTCTCCAACGAAGAGCTCTTTCTACAGATCTCAACCTGCAAGACAAACAAACATACAAACAGAAGATGCACTTCCAGAATATGAACGTTAGTTCAACAGTTCAGTCTTTTGTGTTCTATTCCAAACAAAGCGCATCCCGGTTATAGGTTTTAGAGTCCTATTTATCCTCTCAACCTACAACCCTGATTTTCTCATTAAAAAAAACACACTGATCTTCAATCACTTTGAAGACCAGATAATTCTGATGAGAACATAATCATAGTTTAATAAGAGATAACCTTACTAAACCAAATCAGATAGCAACAGAATAAGAATCATTTATCACATAAGCTACATTCCTAATCATCTACTCAACCTTGGACTCAGTAATTAAGAACTTAGGAAACTACCTTAATTCATCCACAATTTGTTCAGACTTACTCATTGGCAGTAGCTTGACTTCAATCATCACGACTTGTGTATGAATTGCCAAAACATAATACTTACAATCTCCCCCTTTGGCAATGCATCCACAATACATTGTACCTGCAAAAGACACATATAGAACCGAAGAGCTAGTTCATAGATTATACAAATCCTAACACCTTAACCCAAAAGATAAACAAACAACGAAATTGTTCAGACAAAGAGACAAGAACACAAAAACAAAGTTAGAGCAAAGACGTACATAGTAGCATTCACAAAAAATCTCCCCCTCAACCACTGCATGCTGGTTCAATTCTCCCCCTTCGTGGTAGATTGCCAAAGTCTATCCGCCACAGCATCGCTTGCGTTCCACCAGTCGATCAATATGGCGATTGTACCCCAGAGAGGAGAGAATGCCAGACATGGACATGTGGTCTGCGACCATCCCCAGAAGCCGCTCCACATCATCTCGGAGATTCCGCATGTCGTGAAGCTGGGCAACATCTGTCTCCAGTTGAATGAGACGGTCTTGATTGGTCCGAGGAGGAGGCGGTGGAGGAGCAATGGCCGAAGGATCAAGGAGAGGGTTGTTGGAGGCAGAGTCTGAAGAGACTGAGGAGGGGACCATAGCAAACTGTCGTCGAACTAGTTATTGATGATGGTATAACTCGGAATCGGTGAGGCGCTGGACAGAGCAGATGCACCGAATCATTCTTATAGGGATTCGGAAGAGAAGAGGGAAAGTGGGGAAGTGGAAAGCCGTGCAGGGAAAAGCAAAGATTTTCGAAAGTGGGAAATATTTTCAATCTGAATACACGCCACAGAAAAGGGGCCGAAAACATATCCAAGCCCAATAGGATTTATAGTATTAGGTAGGAACATCAAAGTTTGGTCCAAGCCAGGTCTGAATTACTGAACTGAACCAAGGTGATATACCTGCACTGCATAGAAGTAAACTCATGGAAATGTGAGAAGGAAGGAGAGAACCAAGCCATGATATCAAGGAACACAATACCTCATATGAATAATCAACATCAACCTCAGACAGATTCACTCAATCTCACATATGTGTGGTGGAGACTAACTGACTCTCAATTCAATGAGACGCAGAGACTAACCATAAGCTTGACATGCAATCAAAGTGAGCAGAGTATTACAACATCAAGATGAATCATGAGGTCTTGATTAGGGTTGTAATGGGGCCATGGATTGTATCAGACAGGTGAGATGATCCTAGTAGGGAACTAGGGTTACAGCTAGTCAACTGAGAAAGTCATGCGTGTGAGACTTGTATTTGAAATCGTCTCACTGTGTCGTCATACTTGTTAGCAAATGTCTCGTTTCTTTAACTGGTATGTTGAATCTTCACTGTTGAGATGGAATTTGTGCTTTGCACTTTCTTTACTTTGGAGACTGATAGATCTCTTTGGGTCTGGTTTTCATCACTGCGGCTTAATTTGGTAACATTCTCACACATGAATGGCGAGGGAAGAACTACACTAGGATAGCTGATATTTGTGGTGATAACAAGAAATGGAAGAAATCTGTAGTCTCAACAGGTGTAATCCTAAAGGGACTGCGTAACTATAGGGAAGGCTCATATTTGGTCATGGTGTCAACTACGACTAGAATCGCCTCAATCATATTCTCTTGACAGTTGTATACCCCAAATGACACAAATGATTTCATGCAAGTTCTAGTAATCATCAGGACTCATGAAACACACTTGAAAGAAATTCAAGTCAACAGAAGACTTGAAAATTCTATGCACGGGCTCAAAAGCTAACCAAGATATTGGGGAATTAGATGTTGATCAAACTTATAAAGCATGCATACCTTGAGACTTTAGAACTGGAAGTGGAATGTGGATGTTTGTTTTCCAGAGTCTGAGGTCTAGTCAGCATCTTAATGCAGGGAACAAACACCTATGGCAGTCCTCAGGTATACAAACCTAGCGGTATCCAAGGGCTTTGTGAAAAGATCAGCAAGTTGATAATCAGTAGGAACAAATTGCAGTTCCAGGATGTTCTCTTCAACCAATTTTCTGATGAAGTGATATATGAGGTCAATGTGTTTGGTCTTGGAATGATGGACTAGATTCTTGGAAATGTTGATTGCACTAGTGTTGTCACAGAAGATGGTCAGTTTCCCTTGAGGTATACCATAGTCTTGAAGAATGTTCTTCATCCACAACATCTGAGTGCAACAGTTGCCTGCTGCAATGTATTCTGCCTCAGCTATGTAAAGTGAAATACAATTCTGTTTCTTGATGTGCCAGGATACCAGTTTGTTCCCTACAAAGAAGGAACCTCCTAATGTGCTTCTTCTGTCTTTCATATTTTCACCCCAATCAATATCACGTTATCCAGCTATTTCTGCATTCGTCTCATTGGTATAAAATACTCCACATTGAACAGTGCCTTGGACATATCTTATGATTCTTTTGACTGCTTCCAAATGAGATTCCTTTGGGGATGATTGAAATCTAGCACATACACCGACACTGTAGCAAATGTCTGATCTGCTAGTGGTGAGGTACAGAAGACTCTCTATCATGCTCCTGTAAGCAGTGGGATCAACAGGTTTCCCAAAAGTATCCTCACACAACTTTGTAGTAGTACTCATAGGGTTAGACACAGATTTTGATGAAGAAAGACCAAACTTTTTGACCAAGTTCTCAGCATATTTGGATTGAGAAAGAAACATACTTGAGTCAGATTGCTTTACCTGTAGTCTAAGAAAGTAAGACAATGCACCAGAAGCACTCATTTCAAACTTTCCTTGAAGTATAGTGGCAAATTCTTTTGTGAGAGCGTAGCTTGTAGAGCCAAAAACAATGTCATCAACATAAATCTGAGCAATCATGATGTCCTTACCTTTTATTTTTACAAAATGTATCTTATCCACAAATCCTCTGATGTATCCTTGATTTACCAGATATACAGACAGTTTATCATGCCAATCTCGAGGAGCTTGTTTGAGACCATAAACAACCTTTTTAAGCCTGTAGACATGGTTAGGATAGAAAGAATCTATAAAACCTATTGGTTGTTCAACATAAATCGTTTCTTTCAACTCACCATGCAGAAAGGTTGTCTTAATATATTAACATCCATTTGAAATAATTTGAACTTGTGATGACATGCTAGAGAAATTAAAAGTCTAACAGAGTCTAATCTAGCAACATGAGCAAATGTTTCATCAAATTCAATACCTTCTATTTGAGAGTAGCCTTGTGCCACTAACCTGGCTTTGTTCTTGGTGATGTTGCCAAATTCATCAAGCTTGTTTCTGTATATCCATTTTGTCCCTATTATGCTGCAGTCACTTGGTCTTTCAAACAAGGTTAAGACATAATTTCACTTGAACTGATTCAGTTCGTCTTGCATGACATTTATCCAATCATCATCAGTCATTGCGATCTTGATGTTCTTAGGTTCAATGAGTGATACAAAACAAAAGCATCTGATGATGTTTATATCTTTCTAGTGTTGGACTATGAAGCATCTGAGAGCAGTAGCACTAATGATTTCCTCCCTTATCTCATCATCTTCTTTAGTGGAAGTATTTGAAGCAGTGAGTTGCCTTCGAGTTCTTATTCAACTATTGAGATTCCTTATGACATCTTCTGAAGAGTGATCTTTCTGAACCTGTCTAAATCTGTGTCTGAAGACTGGACTAGGTCCTAGAATAGGATCATCCTCAGATAAATGAGTGTTACCTGTATCAAGAGAGTTCTCAAACATAGAAAGATCAGTCCACACAAGGTCATATTCAACTAGAACAAAACCATGATCATCTACATAGACTTTAATAGATTCAATAACATTTCTCGTTCTTTTTTTGTAGACTCTATAAGCCCTACTGTTTAGTGAATAACCTAGAAAAATTCCATGATCACTCATTGCATCAATTTTTTTTTTCAGATTTTCCCTATCTCTATAGATATAATAAGGACTCCCAAAGATATGAAAGTAGTTTACCTTAGGTTTCCTACCTTTCCATAGCTCGTAGGAGGTGGTGTCAGTACCAGGTCTGAGAAACACTCTGTTGGTAGTGTGACAAGCAATGTTAACAGCTTCTGCCCATAAATTGGTGTTTACTTCTGAAGAGTGCAACATGACTCTAGCTATATCCTATAGAACTCTATTTTTCCTTTCCACCACTCCATTCTGTTGTGAAGTAATTGGTGATGAGAACTCATGAAAAATTCCCTTTTCCTTACACAAGTTAGAGAATAAGTTGTTCTTGAACTCAGTTCCATTATTTGATCTAATTTTGAATATCTGGAGGTGTTGAGCTTACTTCTCGGTCATCAATATTGTGCTCAGCTCTTTGATTGCCTCAAATGTTTCACTCTTATGTGCAATGAATTTAACCCAAGTAAATCTAGAAAAGTCATCTATCACAACAAGAATGTACCTTTTGTTTCCAAAGCTGGTAGTATGTTTTGGTCCAACCAAATCCATATGTATCAGTTCTAATGGTCTGGAAGTCATTGTAGAATTCCCAACTTTGTGAGGTTGTATTGTATATTTTCCTATTTTACACCCGGAACACATTTTTTCTAGATGATCTTTCAATACTGGAAGTCATATGACACAATTCTTTAAGGACAGTTTAACTAAATCTTGAAAGTTGACATGTCCAAGTTTTTTATGCCAAATGACAAGTTGATCCTCCATGGTGATAGACAAACAGGTTGCATTGCCACCATCATCTGACTATATTTGATAACAGTTTTCTGAAGATCTGAGTCCTTTCATGACAAAACATCCTTCATTGTCCAAGATCATGCATCTTTTTTGATTAAATCAGACATCCTCATATTCATCAGTCAAATGGCTCACACTCATTAAGTTTGCAGACAGACCTTCAACATAGTATACATCTGTGAGTTTTGGAATTCCAAGAGCTTTTATAGTTCCTTTTCTCTTTATCTTACAGGATTTTCCATCACCAAATGTAACATCACCGCTAGAGAAGTGTGAGTCCATTGTGGAGAACCACTTCAAGTTTCCAGTCATATGTCTGGAGCATCCACTGTCAACATACTACATATTTGGGTTAGTATCCAGTAGAGCCAACAATGACACAAGGCAATTAACTTTAGATTGTTTCTCCTGCTCAGATGTACATGCACAGTCTAAACAAGACTCATTAGAAAAGTTCACTTATTCTGGATGTGAGACATTTGTCTGAATTTCTCACTTTTCACTGTGCATTTTTATTCACATTAGAGTGAGAGTGAGAGTATTTTCCATTTGCATGGGATTTTACAATTAAACTTTCAAGATTTGACAACATCATTCCTTGTTCAATTGATTCAGATTTCAGTTGATCTTTAAATCTGCTATCAGATTTTTCAGTTTGTTCAGATGTCTGAACAGAACCTGAGTATATATCCGGCCAACTTACTGCACCAAGGTCTAATGTGGTCTTTCTCTCCACAAAGATGGCAAGTAGGAATAAATTTTACCTTTTCAGTGACATACCTTGATTTTGTACTGAATAGAGACGTACCAGTTCCTTGAACTTTGTTATGATTATTTCCTCTGAACTTGAGTGAATCCCTGGTTTCTGTCTCCACTGCTTTGGTGACATCCTTAGAGCTTTTGACAATTTTTTTACAGATTTAAGATATCCCAATCCACTAGTGTCAGCATGATCTTTCTTGTGAAGCAATAGTTGATTGACCTTTTGTGAGCTTTCATCAAACTCGAAGAATTTCTTCTTAGTCTTTTGCATTTGTTCCTGTAGAGATTTTACTTCTAAATTAAGAGACACATTCAAGAGAAGATGAGCTTTTACCTGAACCTCAAGTTGATCAACTTTCTTTGTCAAAAAATCGTGATCATGACACACAAAATTCACTAGACTTTCAAGGATAGCCTTTTGTTCATCTTTCACCTTTATCAGCTCATTTTCAAGATTGACTTTCTCCTGTTGGAGATATTCAACCTCTTCTTCCAAGCATTTATTTTTCTTGACGATGGCCTTTGAGGCTTTGTAAAGCTTCATGTACCTATCATTTACTTCATCGTCAGAGAATTCAGAGTCATCTTCAGAGTCTTCAATCTGAGTTGATTTTAAGGAAGAGACAAGGGCCAAATTCTTTTCCTTCTTCTCAATTTCCTTGTCATCATCACCGTCACTCCACGAGGAAGACTTTAGTGCCTTAGGTTTCCTACTTGTAAAATGTTGATTACCACAGTCAGCAACCATATGGTCAATGCCACCACATTCAAAATATTTAGGTTTCTTTTTATCAGACTGTGTGTGTTTTTTACTCTTTTCATTTTTCTTAATAGAGGAGCTGAAAGAGAATTTTTTCTGTTCTTAAGCAACTTTCTGAATTCTATGGCCTTGCTTTTCTTCTCCTTTTCAACAAACTAAAGAACAATACTCTTAAACTATTGATCAGATTTGACTGGTTTCTCAATCATTTCCCTCATCTCAAAGGTTTTGAAATTTCCAACTAATTCCTCTAAAGTGTAGGTGTCTAGATCATGACAATCTTCAATGATTGTTCCCTTAACCTTTAACCTAGGTGGTAGAGCCCTCAAGAATTTTATCACAACTCTGTACTCCTTTATCGGTTCACCAAGGCTCCTAGTCTGACCAACTACTCTAGACAGTCTAAGATGAAAATCATCAACAGATTCATCATCTACCATAACCATTGTTTCAAACTCATACATAAGGACCTGAATTTTTTGAAGTTTGACTTTGGTGTTGCCCTCATTCGTCACCTTAAGGAGATCCCAAGCTTCTTTTGAAGTAACACAATGAGCAACACAAATCATTTCCTTATCACTTAGAGAGGTGACCAAATAGGTCTTAGCTTTATAGTCTCTTTGAAGATCATCTAATTCCTCTGTAGTGTAATCATCTATAGGTTTCTTTTTAGGAATCTTATCAGAATCACTTTCCTTAGTTTTGACTATGGGAGGAACCTAACCTCTCTTAAAAATTCTCCAAACCAAGGGATCAAGACTAAACAAGAATGATTCCATGTAGATCTTCCAGTTTGAGTAGTCTTCACCATCAAACTGTGGAGGAATGTTCATGGAACCAGTAGTTCTATTGATTTTGGAATCCATTCTAGCCCGGATCTAACCTAAAAGGTGCTTTCCTCTTAGTTAGGCTTTGATGCCAATTGAAAGTACTAAAAAGGCTAGAAAAGAAGAAACAAGAACACAACACGTATTGTCGTAGAGAAAATCTCACCGAGATTAAAAACCGTGCGAGACTTTTTTTAAAGCACCGAAACAAACTTCACTAGAGTAAAGAGTTTTACACAGATTATTCTTACAATCAAAATAACCTACTATTCTCATCTAGCAAGTACAAATCAATCTGTTAAAAACTACAAATCAACTTTCCTATATATACCAGCTAGGAAACCTCCCTATTTCCAAGACCAAGACAATTTGTTTCTCCAATGAAGAGCTCTTTCTACAGATCTCAACCTGCAAGACAAAAAAAACATACAAACACAAGATGCACTTCCAGAACACGAACGTTAGTTCAACAGTTCAGTCTTTTGTGTTCTATTCCAAACAAAGCGCACCCCGATTATAGGTTTTAGAGTCCTATTTATCAACCTACAACACTGAGTTTCTCATTAAAACAAAATCACACTGATCTTCAATCACTTTGAAAACCAGATAATTCAGATGAGAACATAATCATAGTTTAATAAGAGATAACCTTACTAAACCAAATCCGATAGCAACGGAATAAGAATTATTTGTCAAATAAGTTATTTTCCTAATCATCTACTCAACCTTGGACTCAGTAATTAAGAACTTAGGAAACTACCTTAATTCATCCACAACTGTTCAGACTTACTCACTGACAGTAGCTTGACTTCAATCATACGACTTGTGTATGAATTGCCAAAACACAATACTTACACTATTTCTCATTAATATATAAGATTTCTCATTAGTAGATAAATATAAGATTTCCGAATAATATTCGATCCGGTTATTAAAATTAAGATACGGCATTTATGTACTAGAAAGGCAACAGAAAACCCTACCTATGTATATATATATATATACAGTACGTGCGTAGTATATTGATCTAATCGACTAGATCAATCAATAGTACGTTGAGTTGTTTCAACTTTGAATCTTTGAATCATGTATGAGGAGGAACTCAAGTATTCACGTTCTTATGATATCGATATCAAGGTGGAGCAATCAAGCCAAGACCAGCATCCAAACGGCGAGAAAGTAATCCTACATATGAAATTCATAAGAAGGAACGTCTTCGTCCACATGGATGATGCCTATGGCAGTGATAATATAAATGAAGACAATGAACGAGAAGGAGGAAAAAAAACGTTTTTGATCAATTTCTCTCATGATGACAATAATAAGGATGAGCTTAATGTATCAAAAAGAAAATTAGAGCTGGATACAATACTATTGGATGAAATCTCTAGTCAGCTAGAAGATTGGTATGTCCCCATAGATAGGCAACAAGCTATCATTGCAGAACTATTATGCAAGCTGCTGCAGGTTGACGTCGATGCCGAGTACCCTATTGTTGTGACTATTATGGAAGTTTTTACTACCGAACGCCTAATCTGGGGCTTTGTGAGGCCGTTGTGTTCCATTTGCTTGGAGCATCTTGTCCCGAGAAACCCCTATGATTATTTAGATGATGATTGCGTGAGTACTCGTTTGGCCTACTCACACGAATATCATCCAGAGTGCATTTCCCGTTGGCTGGAAATCAAAAATTGGTGTCCTTATTGTCGACGAGAAGTTGAAACTGTTTGGGCCTAAATAAAATATTTACTTTGGGCTTCGATGGCCGAGATCCAGGCGAGCGGCCCATTAGATTAACAAGCGCCTTGGCGAAGAGCCAGGTGAAACAGTCTCTAGCGAGCTTCGCTAGAAGAAGACTTCGAGTTCTATTAGAACTGTGTCTTATAGACCGATTCATGCGGTTTACGGTTTATCATAACTAAGTTGATTATTGCAGGACTTTAAGAAGAGTTATGATGGAAGTAGAAAACCTTTGAGAGGTATAACGTGTGTGCTGGTAATAGATTCAGACAACATTACAAGAGCAGAAGGAATTAGAAGTAGATCAAATGACTGATTAGTAAGCGAGTATATAAGGAAAGTAAGGACAATATGAAGAGGACCCCCGATCAATCAATCAAACCTTGCTATACGCAAACAACCTAGACTTCTCGTCCTCGAGATTTCTACTTATCCTTGCAACCCAAAGGTCTGAGTGCTATTCACCTATAGAGTGGAAGTATTTACGACTCCAAGGAAGCAACTGCAACCTGAAGGTTGAAGAGCGGCTCACTTGTATGCTGAGAGCTTGAATACTCTAGGGAAGCCAGTGTTCTCCAACACTTCGTCAAGGAATTGCTCTGCTCTACACGAGAGACGTGGGAGTATCGATTTCGAGATTTAGCAAAGAGACACATATCCAAAGTCCTAGGTTCCTAGGCGAAAAGAACCTATTCGAACAGGGTTGGTGCTCTCCCTGTTCTAATCGCTTACATAAGAAGTCAGGCGGCTGCAATCAGTCCAGATTCCGTTGAAGAACGGTGGCACGCCAGCACACGAAGCACAAGCAGGATAGACCGGCTCACGCGGTTAAGACATCTGATATAAAAGAGACTGCTTCGCGGGAAGGATCTCGCCCGGGAGATATTTCTGCATCGAACATTTTGGCACGCCCAGTGGGATTGTCAATTGTTTCTTTGCGTCTATAAGCGACAATTGGAGACCCTTATCGAAGGGTTTATCCTCAGTGTCGTAAACATCCACAACCGGTATACCGTGAACACGTACACTTCTAATCAGTGTCGTTCATTGAGTAATCAAGCAGTTAAAGTTATCTTCGCTAACAACTTTAACATTATGGAGTTTGAACGTCTAAGCGAAACGAAGATAGCTACACTTACATACGAGCAATACTTGGCCTATGCGGTCAAGCGAGATAACCACCAGGTTGGTTATTCTCGATTGCTTGAAGACAGACTTGGGCAACAGGCAGAGCATCTCGCCGCTCAGGCTGACTCTATAAAGGAGATAGCGAGTAGCATCCGGTCCATACAGGATGATTTGAACCAAGAACAAGAAGATAGAGAAGCCTTAAGAGCCCAAGTGACTAGTTTGGTAGAGGGCCAGGACACACTACGAGCTGATGTCCATAGTCTACTGGAGAAAGGATTGGGGGAATACTGCCGATACGCGGCGGCTATCAATCAAAGAGTAGACAGAGAGCTGGGTTCTCTGACCAAAACCGTATCGGATTTGGCTAGGAAGACCAGACAAGCAGAGGTTTTCCCTCTCGCTTGGGAGGATCGTATAAATAAGCTTTTGGAAGATTGTAACATAAAATTCTCCAAAATGCATGAAACTTACGAAACACCGTTCCCCCAAAGCAAAGATGACCCTAACGAGTGGCATTAATTGGCCAAAGTTTTACAAACATCAAACCTTCCAGACGTTTTCCGGAGATGATGATGCGAACACGGCAACCCATTTGGCCTACTTTACCTTGCAGCTAGGCCAATTTGCCGAAGATGACGGACTCAAACTAAGAGTCTTCGGATCATCACTGTCAGGATCGGCCCTCGTGTGGTACACTAGGATCGAAAAGGGCTCGATCAGCGAGTGGAAGGACATGGAAGCCTTATTCATAGACCACTTTGGAACGGCACGACCAAAGACTACTGTAGGAAAATTGACTTCTCTTAGCCAGTCGGTGACCGAAAGTCCGGTCACCTTCCTACACCGTTTCCGTTTGGAGTACAATCTATGTAAAACCCCTCTAAGCAAGGAAGAGGTGGTCGATATGGCCAAGAACGGACTGGAGGACACTTACCACCAGCTGTTCTTAAATAGCAAGTATTTCTCTCTGAACGAGTTCATCGCAGCGGTGACTAGAGCATATAGCAATATACAAGAGAGGGATAACAGAAGGAACGCGTCCAAAGGGATGTATAATAACAGAACCTACGATAGGTTGAAGCCAAAAACAGTGGCTTATGTTGAACAGATGGACGACATGGACTCTGATTCTGATGATGACAGGATAGGTGCTGTTGACTTGACAGCCAGCAAGGTGTTAAAACCAAGGAAGCTTCAGAAGAACAGAGGTCCCATCAAACTCTCGACAGTAGCTTTTACTAAGCCAGAATTCGAGAAGTATACTTATGATGCCAATATGGCTCATGAGATACTGGACGAATTATACAGTTTGCGTGCTGTCAAGGCAGACTTTGGACTGCTCCCTACGGCTGAGCAGTTGAAGGGTAAAAAGTACTGTAAGTTCCATGGAGCATGGAACCATCTTACCAAGGACTGCATCAAGCTGAAAGACCAGATCCAGAAGTGGATTAATGAAGGAAAGCTGGAGCTAGAAGGTTCGTCCAAGACCGCAGCATTGGTCGATTCTGAGCCATTCCCTGTACCACAGGTGAACATGGTCGACGTAAGTTGGCCAGTACCTAATAGACTCCTTGAGGATAAGGAGGCTTGGAATCGACCAGCCTATTTAACCTATTTATTCAAGTTAGACATGACAGAAGAATACTTGGATAGGATAAAGGATATGGGGCTGATCTTCTTTTATCCAGTCTTTGAGCTTAGACACCTACGGTACAAGGAGCCAGCCCAACACTTTGCAGATTCCACAATCATTTTGGCCATCGAACAGCGATGTGTTCGAACTTGAGAGATAAGATCCAAAGTCTTATTAATTGGCAAGTGATTGTGGTCAACGACGAAGGAGAGATGGATTTTCATCCAGAACATCATCATAGAACACCATCTCCTCCAGACACAGATCCTCCAACCAGTGGTACTTCTTCAGAAGATAATCAAGATCAACTGACTCAAGCGAAGAAGGAGTCCAAGCGAAGGTCCAGACGAAATATAGCATTTGTCCGACCAAAACGGACTCGCATAACATATGACTCGTCTTGGCGGGAGGAGATTTTTGAGAAGCTATGCCTGGAAGGGATAGCAGTGGTGCCTGACAATTGGGGAACACCAAACCCACATCCTGATGATGTTAGGGGTTTGCCCTATTGCCAGTATCACCACAAGTGGGGAAGTCATACAACAGCTGCCTGTCGAGACCTGATGTACAAGATTCAGCAGCTGATTGACGAGGGGACAATAGCAATAGAACAGAAACCCTCGCTTGACTTAACGACCCCCATGCACATGATGGTTGGAATGGTGGACGTAACACATGAAAAGTCCAATAAGAGGAAACAGTCCAACAACCAACCAACTGCTGGCGAGAATCCACCTCATACACTAAATAAAAAAGGAAAAGAGAAGGTGGATCCCAAAGCAGAATCCTCAGTGGCCCTTTGTGCACACTGCAAACTAAGGAGTGGGCTGAAGATTTCCTTTGAAGAACTGGCTCAAGCAGCCAAGTCCTTCCCAGAGCTATTCTCGAACAAAGATCAGCAGCGCCCACAAGAAAGGCAAAGGGACACTCCAACTCCCAAGCGACCGCGAGCAACAAGCCAAGTCGGTGTGGCTAAAACACCTAAATCCAAAGTCGCAGACACGCTCGCCAAGCCATATGTTCCCCCAGCTTCAAGAAACATCACAAAGGAGGACGTGTGGTATATAAGGGAGAAAGGTAAGACCGTCGAGGTCACTCCAAGTAAGAGGAGGAACCTACAACGATGCTTTGGTAGGGCCAAGAGGGCACTAGATACCTATGAAGCCGGCCTTATCGAAGAAGAAGACCTGGAGTTTCCTCCAGAAGTGTTGCAGAGGAGATTGAACACCCTCGCAGCAAACCCACTGGTGGTCTTTGGAAAGAAGTCTCGCGAACCTAAGGTGAGAGCCCAAAGACCAGGGGTCTTCGAAAGGAACCCAGAATTGGGAAGTAAAGGTAAAGAGCCTGAACCTCCTCAAGAGACTCATCGTGCAACAATAAAACGACAATCGGTAAGGAGACGCCTTAACTTTGAAGAGAGCACGGTGAAACCAGTAGGGCTGAAGACACCCCCAAGGGAACAGAGAATGTACAAAAACAGAATACTCCAAGCAAGTCACCAGTCTTGCAATGGAAACCAAGGCCTCTAGTTGTGGAAGAGCAAGCGAAGGCCAAGAAATTACTCTCAATTCCCAAAGACAAGACTCCACCACCGCTACCGCCAGCAACCATCGATCCTATTCCTGAGGGTCTAATACAACAGGTTGCTCATCTCGAGGTAACTACAGCGACCAGCGAGGGCGGTCGGATGTTGGTTGAAGGTGATAATTACAACGACGACGAGGAGTTGGTGGATTATGGTGAGGATGAGGACGAAGAAGCACATAATTGAATCGAGGAAAGCGCATCTGCCATTAATATGGTATATGTTCTATCTTCTAAGTATGCTTTGTCCTCGCCAACACCGAAAGATGAATCCAAGAGCATCAACAGTGTGGTGTTACCAGACGAAGAACAAGAATTATCAGACAATCCAACACCGGTTAACACACCAGAACAGGATTCATCAACCACCTAGGGGCAAATGATGTTTTCCAAGCCCACCATTGATATGGCCATGCACATGCGGCCATTATATGTCACGGGACAAGTCCAAGGAGTTCAACTGAATAAACTCTTAGTGGACTCAGGGGCAGCAGTGAACATCATCACCTTTAAGGCATTGGCCCTTATAGGTGTTCCCAAGTCAGCTATCCAAGAGACCTCGCTTAGTGTTAGAAACTTTCAGGGTAGCATAACCAAGACTTTGGGAATTGTCTTTCTACAGGTACACATTGGGCTATCCTTGGGCACTTATACATTCTTTGTGGTGGAATGTACATCTCCATATAGTGCAATCCTGGGGCGAGACTGGATACATCGAAGCTACTGTGTACCTTCTTCACTACATCAGCAGATGTTACTCTGGAACATGGAGTCAGGCGAAGCAGAGCTTGTCAATGCTGACCCTCGCCCATATTCCGTCTCTGCTAATGCATTGGAAGCCAGATACTACCACAGTGACTTTAGGCCACTGGAGGTATGTGGCGTCGACAGTAAAGGCCGCCCAGTCGGTGTTACGGCCTCTGAACTAGCTCAGTGGGGGATTCTCCAAGCAAACCAGGACAATAAACGACCCTACACCATTGAGCTACCATCCAAACGTTCTCCATGAGTAGGTCTCTATCAGACGTAGAGACCGAGGCTTGTCTTTCTCTACACGAACGCTTCCATAATTTTTTGATGGAAAGCCAAGCCTATGAGAAGGTTCCAATGATTGCAGCATTGGAATACGTGGATGAAGATGTTTTGCAAGACTTAGAGGAGGAGGACGAAATTCAGTTAGCTCCAGCAGCATTAGATGATCTACCTCCTAAAGTCAAAGATCCCATCGAACACATTCAGATTGGGACACAAGAAGAGCCAATGTCTGTGGCTATTAGTACTTTCTTGGAGCCTGAAGAGAGGCTCAAACTTATCGAATTGCTGAAGGAATACGCAGATTGTTTTACAGAGAAATATGATGACGTGCCTGGTCTTCCACCAGACTTGGTTTGTCACAACTTGCCCATCATCGAGGGAAAGAAGCCTGTGAAACAAGAAATGCGTCGCATGAATACAGAGACAGAAATTCTAGTCAAGGAAGAGGTTGAGAAAATGCTCAAGTCAGGGATTATACGAGTAGCCAAATATAATGAGTGGTTGTCTAATATAGTCCCAGTTAAGAAAAAGAATGGGAAGATGCGAGTCTGCGTCGACTATAGAGACTTGAACAATGCAACCCCTAAGGATGCTTATCCTATGCCAGTAGCAGATTTGTTGGTTGACTCAGTTGCCCGCTATGAGATGTTAACATTCATGGATGGTACTGCTGGATATCATCAAATTCCAGTGGCTGAAGAGGATAGACATAAAACAGTGTTTCGATGCCCAGGCTTTGCCGGTGTTTTTGAGTATGTGGATATGCCATTTGGACTTAAAAATGCAGGGGCAACCTACCAACGAGCTATGAACTTGATCTTCCATGATCTTATTGGTAAAACCATGGAGGTATATATCGACGATGTGGTAGTCAAGACGAAACGCAGAAGTGACCATTTTGAAGACTTGAAGCAAGTGTTTCTCAGAATGAGGCAGCATCAACTGAAGATGAACCCAGCCAAATGTGTGTTTGGCGTCCAGGCAGGTGACTTCCTGGGTTTTTCGGTTCATCGGCGTGGGATCGAAATACCGGATGATAAGAAACAAGCGGTTATCAGTGCAGTCCCACCAAAGAGTAAGAAGGAACTACAACAATTATTAGGAAAGATCAACTTCTTACGACGGTTCATTGCCAACGCTGTTGGGAAAACACAAGCATTCTCTACTCTGCTTAAGCTTCAAAATCAGAAAGACTTTGTATGGGAGCCTATACATCAAGAGGCCTTCGACAACATCAAAGCTTACTTAACGAACCCACCTGTCTTGGTTCCTCCAAGACCTGGGGTTCCTCTTAAGCTGTATATATCAGCTACGGATCTCTCCATTGGGAGTCTATTGGCCCAGGACGACACAGCAGGAGTCGAACGTGCTATTTTCTATCTGAGTCGTACCTTGAATGATTGTGAGACAAGATATTCTCCAATGGAAAGGTTGTGCTTAGCCTTATACTTTTCAAGGTGTAAGTTGAGGCACTATATGTTATCCTTCACTACGTGTGTTATTGCACAAACAGATTTAGTGAAGTATATGTTATCCAGACCTATTCTACGTGGACGCATTGGGAAGTGGATTCTGGCTTTGTCAGAATTTTCTTTACAGTATGTTCCTCAGAAGGCGGTAAAAGGCCAAGCGGTGGCTGATTTTTTGGCTCACCATCCCATGGAAGAAGTGGTTGACGGGCCAAAACTGGATCTCGCTCGTATTGATTTGGCCCCCTGGTGTTTATATTTCGATGGGTCCAGTACGAGTACCATGGCCGGGGCAGGGGTAGCTTTAATTTCCCCACGCGGCCAAAATTATTCTTATTCTTTCAGGTTGGACTTCAGGTGCACAAATAATCAGGCAGAATATGAAGCTTTAATCATTGGATTAGAACTTCTGATAGATATGGAGATCAATGATGTGCATGTCTTTGGAGATTCCCAACTGGTGATCAGACAATTGGAAACAAAGTACATAGCATGTCCAATATTAGAACCTTATGCGAGGAGGGCCTGTGACCTATTGAAGTTGTTTACAGAAGTGGAGTTGAGTCACGTTCCTCGCGAGAAGAACTATGCAGCTAATGAGTTGGCTCAGCTAGCAACATGTATCAGTTTGCAAGATGGAGTACGTGAACGGATTCTCAAGGTTGAAAGAAGAACCCTTCCATCTTTCATAGCACGACAAGAAGATAAAAATGAATGGTACGTTGCTACACTTGATCACATCGATAAAGACTGGAGGCAGGAGATCATCTCTTATCTCCAGGATCCTAATAGTCCGGTGATCAACGCATTTCATACTTGATTCTTAACGCAATTCTCTCTACATTTAACTTTGTTTTAGGCTTAATAAATATGTTTCTAATTTACTTTATGCTTTTAGGTAGAAATAAAGGAGAAAATAATAAAGGAGGAGTTTTGGAGCTAAAAGCGTATTAAGGAGGAAGTTCACAAATCCGGAGAAGAAATGGTCCGAGGAATGGTCTTCAAATGGTTACTAAAATGCATTCCCATATGGTGTCAAGAATTGGAAACCAAATGCCAAATGAAATGGATACTAAAATGGTGGACAAAAAGATGAAGACATTTCTCCTGCGCAACCCAGGAAAGAGCAAATTTGGCGGAATATATGGAGCATATTATGGACGAATTTTTGGAGGATATTCCATGAAGATAAATACCTTATTTGAGGTCCAAAATATGTGCAAGAATATGGTATATTCGGCCAAGAATTATTAAGGAATAAGGAATGCAAGATTTGAAGATATAAAGATTTCCTTTTCCTTGAAGAAGAAGAAAACTGGGCAGTCAGGTCACTCAACTTCTAAAATCCGTAGTAAATTCAATTCAACTCCAAATATGGCGTTCATTATATGGATTTTATAGCCCTTTGAATAAGCTTTCCAATGAAACAAGAATCGGAATTTTCTGAACTCTAGAACTCCCGGAAAAGACGTTTCAAGACAGGCTGGCAATTCTACCCGAGTACACTAGGAAAACCTAGTTTGGAGAGGAAAGTTGGAATTCTTCACCTATAAATACAAGAGCTCGACTCATTCATTGTCATCACTCATTCTAGACTTCTAAGCTTGCCAATGATCAGCTCCTCAACCTCCAAACACTCGGCCATCCCCCCAAAATCCGAAACACCACCAACTTCATCCCATAAACACTCTCCTCCACCTCAAGAAGGACTTTGCTCGCTTTGGCTGGAAATTCTTGGGCTCGTCATCAACTAAGGAGTAGCTACACTTGAAGATTTGCGGTGCGCTTTCACGGAGTCTAAAAGTGTAACATGACCCCTTTTTATTTTGTTTCGGTTTTTGTTTGGATTTCCTTTGTTTGTATTTTGAGAACAAGTTTTGATAAGAGGTTTTTTATTTCTAAATTCTTCTAAGTTTCTTCCATGTGTTTTTAACTTTGATTCAAATACATGTGTGTGCTTATATGTTCTTAATGCTTGAAACTGTTTTTAAGTAGATACTCGCTTTGGTTCTCTTTTAAGCATGTTTCACGAACTAATAACAAAGATAAAATTGGATTAGAGAGTTAGCTCGCTTTGGTTGCTGTCTTGTTCAATTATAAGTATGTGTGTGTGTTTTGATTGAAGTTAGGAATTTCGTTGACACTTAGGGAGTCTAGGTATAAAACGGCAAAGGATGAAAGAATGAGTCGATCACATGTATATAGTAGTTTAATGTTTATTTTCGGTCTAGTAAGCATGTTTAGGGTTCTTTGTTCTTGTGTGTTTTCTACTTGTCTATAAGTGAAGCATATTAGAACTTAGGATTTCTCTATGTGTTTACTAACCATTTTTCTGTCTTTAAATTCGTAGGAATTAGTAAAAACCAACCTTTTCAAACCCCCCTTTCAAACCATAGCGTAAATATGCATGCACCCTCAATCCCCGGTTAAGAACGATACCCTATTTACCAATGCTACATCTACAACAAAGGGTTTTAATTGTATGCGTTTTTGTTGAGTGTTAAGTGTTAATTTAATAGTTGCAAATGCGTTGTATCAATTTTGGCGCCGTTGCCGGGGATTGTAAAGAATTGTGTGTTTATGTTTGTAAATATGTGAAATTGTGTAAATAAGTATATATATGTAAAGTGTCGAAATTTTCATACATGTTCATAATACGTTCCATTCTAACTTTTTTTTTTGCAGCCATGTAAATAGGTACATATTAAAGGAAGTCTTCGATTTACATTGAGTACGCAAGTTTGGTTGATTAAGTCTCACTCATTGGAATAGATGGCGCCTCTTTTTCTTGTTTATCTCCTTAACCCCTCGTGATGTGTGGATTTCATCACCGCACACCATAACCTAAGTGAAGTTATGGACATGAGGTCGATGGCGGAGTCTACAAGAACTTGAGGGAATGTCTTTCTCGAGATTTTGGCTGAATGTCGAACATGGTGTCTAGAAACGGGTTATGACTGGTGACAGGTTCTGGATCTAAGAAAGACTTGCATCAATGGAGTATATACCAATGATCCGGTGAGTGGACGAATACTTGTCTTTTAGTAAGAAATCTTTGATAACTTGGTGTCTAGAAGGTGACGGTTTCTATGACGGGTTCTGGATCCGAGATCTCAAATCGGTCCTGCCTCTCGTGGTCTCTCTTGCCAACTGGCCAAGCTTATTAAAGTTGCCCAAAGAAGACAAGGACTAAATCTACTTTCCATGATCGGTAAGCCTCGGGATGCATCGTCGAAATTAGTCCTGCCTCTCGCGTTATCTCTATCCCCAACTGGCCATGTTTTTCGATTGAACCAAGGCCGATTGATTGAGAATGTACATTTTATCGCGCGGGTCGCACGTCCAATGAAAGACCTAAAGGCTAAATGAACGTATTCTCTTTAAATTGAGGGCGAAACTCAATGAACAAAATACTTGTGCATATTACTTGTAAATTTCGTGTGCATTTTAACCTGTAAAGAATTAATCACGTTGCATATAGCTTGCATAACCTGCCGGCGGCTTTGTGATGCTCGGATTTCATCACCGGGTACCCTAACCTAAGTGAAGTTAGGGACATGAGGCCAAACGTATGGTCACGTTGCATCATGTATTTAGCACGTAACTTTGTGTGTTTTCTGCAGGTTCTAACATTTTCTCTTATGCATTCACCTCATATTTCACTTAGGTTCTTGTTTGATGCATTTGAATGACGATTTAATTGTTTTGAGCATGAATTTGAATGAAACGTGGTGTGCTTGCATTACTCTACTTGTATATATATATGTTTCTAAATCTTTGCATTGTAAATATGCCTAATTTTGCAGAAAACGTGTAAATTGAGTCTTAACTTATTCTATCAACTTTGCATTCATTTTAGGGAGTCTAAAGCCTTGCATTCACGTTTACAATTCTTGAAGTGTCTTAACGTAGTGTTTTACAGCTTTCGTGTGTTTTTGGTTTGTTTTTCTTCGTGTGATTTGTTTTTGGTGTGATTTTGTGTGTTTTTCTTGCTTTCTTTTAATTTTCAACGTTTTTGGTTAGTGTCTTGCATTACTTGTATATTTTTTTTGATACTAACACTATTTTGAGGAGGAAGACTTAGAAGAAAATCTGGCCACTAAAGAAGCCGAGAAGAATGTGGCTCCTCACGCCACTAAGGCACAACCCTCATCATCACAATCTGCCCCAAACAAAGGTATTAACCCTATCCCTTCAAGTTCGGTTAATACTAATGCTTCGTTTGCTCGTGCACCCTTCCCACATAGGTTGACGAAATCTAAGAGAGATGATCAATACGAAGACATCTTGGACATCTTTCGGAAGGTGCAAGTAAATCTGCCCTTGATCGAGTGCATAAAGCAAGTGCCTATATATGCAAAATTTCTCAAAGAGTTATGCACCCAAAGGAGGCAAACGAGAGCGAAGGAGGTTGTGAAGGTGAATGCAACCGTTTCAGCGGTTTTACAGCGTCGGTTACCCCCCAAATTGAAGGATCCGGGGAGCTTTTCTGTTCCTTGTGTGATTGGTGACAACAAATTCGAAGATGTTATGCTAGATCTTGGTGCATCCATCAACGTAATGCCTTATTACTTATATGCATCCATGGATTTAGGCGAGCTCAAACAAGATAACGTCATCATTCAGCTAGCCGACCGTTCGCATAAGTATCCTAGGGGATACGTTGAAGATGTTCTTGTGCAAGTCAACAACCTGATTTTTCCAGTGGATTTTTACATTGTTGACATGGAGGAGAGTCCTTTGAATACCACACAATTGCTTCTTGGACGACCTTTCATGAGGACTGCAAGAACGAAGATAGATGTGTTTGAGGGAACGTTTTCCATGGAGATTGATGGCGAAAAGATTGAATTCAACATATTAGATGCCATGAAGGTTCCCACGGCAAGTGTCAATGCAATATTTTCGATGGATATGGTAGAAGAGGCAGCTCAACAACACTTAGACACCATTGGAGATGATGAGCTAGACATTGCCATACAAGAAGGAGCGGGGCTGACTCGACTCGGGGATGAAGCCCTTTTTGATGCACTTATCGAGATTTTAGAGCCTAGAATCCTTGAGATGGCTATGGCACTCAATGAGGCTCCACGGATTGTTAATAAGCCACCTCCAATTCCGTTGGCCTATGGAGAAAACAAGCTTGTAATCAAGGCACCGGAGTTAGAACTCAAAGTGTTACCGGCTCATTTGAAGTATGCTTACTTGGGAGAGAATGACAATTTGCCGGTTATCATTTCATCATCATTGGAGGAAGAACAAGAGGGCAAGCTCATCAACATGCTCAAACGTCACAAAACCGCAATTGGATGGACCCTTGCCGACATCAAAGGCATCAATCCGGCCACTTGCGTGCATCAAATTCTACTCGAAGATGGGGCTAAACCTTCGAGAGAAGCTCAAAGAAGACTCCATCCACCGATGATGGAAGTTGAGAAGAAGATAAGCTAGAAGATCCAGCCATCTCACACACATGAAGAACTATCATGTCTAGGCTGTAAGACGTTAAAAAACAAGCGCTTGTTGGGAGGCAACCCAATGGAGGAAATCGCCAAGGCTTTGTTCTCTCCTCCCTTATCTTTTTAATTTCATTGCTTATTTACTTTCCTTAGCTAAAATTTTCGTGGGTCTCTCCCTTCATACGAAATTCTATGATTCCCTTAAATACATTGAGGACAATGTAGAGTTTAAGTGTGGGGGAGGGGTTTACAACTTTATTTGAGTCATAAATTGTTAAAACCGGGCGGACAATGGAACTTTCCGGCGGATGATGCCCTAAAAAATTGTTTTTAAAGAGTCTTTTTCATTTTTAGGATGCCCTTAGTTAGTCTATGATGAAAATGGACCGAAAAGAATACATATGGCGATGAATAAACACAAACTGTTTTCGTGTGATAAGTGAGATATTTTGATTGTCATAACATGTAGTGGATATGGTTTGATTAAACATGGTACAGATTTCGCATGTTAGAGTAAGTTTTAAATCATACAAACCTTAAAGTGAGTTTTTGAGCCAACATTACTTCATTTGAGAGTGAATTTCGTGCATATGGTTTTCAAAAACAAAACATGCTTCATCTAATTACTTGCCATAGATTTTAATGAACTAGAGATTACTAGAACTTACTCATGTAGATTTACAACGCTTTTAAGTTGATATATGCTCTGATTTTGGATATGATTAAAGGCAAATTAGGTTACCACCACTTAAACCAAATGGCCTTGTGTCCCATTGTGCGCACGAGTTGCGACACCCCTAGATTAACCCATTTGAGCCCACGTTTAGCCTTTCTTTCATTACCACATTATATCTAAACACTTAGCCTAGTGTAGAGTTCCTACCCCTGTTCTAAAAGACTTGGTGAAGAATTTCGAAGCTAGCACAATAAAAGTGGCGTGAAGATGATGAAAAGATGTGTGTATAGGGATAGACTTGTCCAACAAATTTTGTATTTGAATGCCAAAATTTTCGAGATAAAAAAGAAATAGAAGAAAAATGTATAAAGATCTCGAGGCATTGTGTTTAGATTGTTTAAGTTTGGATTAATGTCCCCTATACTTATGAATTTGGAGATTACTACGAATTGAAGGCCCAAAAGTGAAGAAATATGGCCTTTGTCCTGTTCATAAAGCTCAAAGGAAGTTGAGAATGAAGTTAGGGCCCAAAAAGATGAAAATTGGCCCCCGATCTTGAAGTTTGACATAAGAAGAAGTATAGAAAGGATGAGCCACGAATTTGAAGAATTCTAAGTGCTAAACTAAGTCTTTGGACCGTTTTTACACCACCACTTATCTAAATTTCGAATGCCTTAGCCTTAGCCCCATTACAACCTTTCTAAAGTCCTTTATGATCCTTAAGATGAGTAGCCTTCAATTGGTTGAGTAAGTTACATGAGTAAGCATATGGTTTGGTTCATTTGTGCAAGTAATTATGAGGTATTTCGATGCAATACATATACATTTTGAGTGAACCTCTTTTCATGAGTGAAAATATGATGAGTGCATCCATGTGAGATTGATTTAAACTTGTTCGAAACATGCATAGCTTTAACTTCACCATTGTTTTCTCCAAGTCCTACTTGTTCATGACATGATCATATTTCTCTTATCTATCGAAAATTGTTGAACTTTAAATTCTAAAATCGTGTGATTCCATCGCCATATACTTAAGAAAATTTCTGAGACAAATTTTGCTAAGGGCTTAGAAGTTGTTTTTATTTTATTTGAGTCCATGAAATATGTTCAACGTAAAGGCTAGCCTCATCGTTGGAATTTTGTTGCTTGCCTTCTCGTTTCCTTTATTTTAAGTTTTTGCTAGGGACTAGCAAAGTTTAAGTGTGGGGGATTTTGATCAACGCATTTCATACTTGATTCTTAACGCAATTCTCTCTACATTTAACTTTGTTTTAGGCTTAATAAATATGTTTCTAATTTACTTTATGCTTTTAGGTAGAAATAAAGGAGAAAATAATAAAGGAGGAGTTTTGGAGCTAAAAGCGTATTAAGGAGGAAGTTCACAAATCCGGAGAAGAAATGGTCCGAGGAATGGTCTTCAAATGGTTACTAAAATGCATTCCCATATGGTGTCAAGAATTGGAAACCAAATGCCAAATGAAATGGATACTAAAATGGTGGACAAAAAGATGAAGACATTTCTCCTGCGCAACCCAGGAAAGAGCAAATTTGGCGGAATATATGGAGCATATTATGGACGAATTTTTGGAGGATATTCCATGAAGATAAATACCTTATTTGAGGTCCAAAATATGTGCAAGAATATGGTATATTCGGCCAAGAATTATTAAGGAATAAGGAATGCAAGATTTGAAGATATAAAGATTTCCTTTTCCTTGAAGAAGAAGAAAACTGGGCAGTCAGGTCACTCAACTTCTAAAATCCGTAGTAAATTCAATTCAACTCCAAATATGGCGTTCATTATATGGATTTTATAGCCCTTTGAATAAGCTTTCCAATGAAACAAGAATCGGAATTTTCTGAACTCTAGAACTCCCGGAAAAGACGTTTCAAGACAGGCTGGCAATTCTACCCGAGTACACTAGGAAAACCTAGTTTGGAGAGGAAAGTTGGAATTCTTCACCTATAAATACAAGAGCTCGACTCATTCATTGTCATCACTCATTCTAGACTTCTAAGCTTGCCAATGATCAGCTCCTCAACCTCCAAACACTCGGCCATCCCCCCAAAATCCGAAACACCACCAACTTCATCCCATAAACACTCTCCTCCACCTCAAGAAGGACTTTGCTCGCTTTGGCTGGAAATTCTTGGGCTCGTCATCAACTAAGGAGTAGCTACACTTGAAGATTTGCGGTGCGCTTTCACGGAGTCTAAAAGTGTAACATGACCCCTTTTTATTTTGTTTCGGTTTTTGTTTGGATTTCCTTTGTTTGTATTTTGAGAACAAGTTTTGATAAGAGGTTTTTTATTTCTAAATTCTTCTAAGTTTCTTCCATGTGTTTTTAACTTTGATTCAAATACATGTGTGTGCTTATATGTTCTTAATGCTTGAAACTGTTTTTAAGTAGATACTCGCTTTGGTTCTCTTTTAAGCATGTTTCACGAACTAATAACAAAGATAAAATTGGATTAGAGAGTTAGCTCGCTTTGGTTGCTGTCTTGTTCAATTATAAGTATGTGTGTGTGTTTTGATTGAAGTTAGGAATTTCGTTGACACTTAGGGAGTCTAGGTATAAAACGGCAAAGGATGAAAGAATGAGTCGATCACATGTATATAGTAGTTTAATGTTTATTTTCGGTCTAGTAAGCATGTTTAGGGTTCTTTGTTCTTGTGTGTTTTCTACTTGTCTATAAGTGAAGCATATTAGAACTTAGGATTTCTCTATGTGTTTACTAACCATTTTTCTGTCTTTAAATTCGTAGGAATTAGTAAAAACCAACCTTTTCAAACCCCCCTTTCAAACCATAGCGTAAATATGCATGCACCCTCAATCCCCGGTTAAGAACGATACCCTATTTACCAATGCTACATCTACAACAAAGGGTTTTAATTGTATGCGTTTTTGTTGAGTGTTAAGTGTTAATTTAATAGTTGCAAATGCGTTGTATCATCCGGTCGATAAGCGGATTCGTTTTTTAGCTCCCAATTATGTACTCAAGGATGCTGAGTTATATAAAAGGGGAGAGGAAGGCATACTATTAAGGTGTGTCTTTGGACGAGATGCTAAACGGTTAATGAGAGAAGTCCATCTGGGGATTGCAGGAGCACACCAGGCTGGTCCCAAGATGAGATGGTTACTAAGAAGACATGTCTTTTATTGGCCAGGAATGCTCAGAGACTGCATCACGTTCGCTAAAGGTTGTAAAGAATGCCAGAGACATGGTCCAGTCAACCATATGCCCAGAATACCATTACAGCCAATACTCAAGCCTTGGCCAGCTCGAGGATGGGCTTTGGATTTAATAGGAATGATTCATTCTCATTCATCCGAAGGGAACAAGTTCATCATAGTGGCTACTGATTTCTTCACAAAATGGGTCGAAGCTCGACCCCTCAGGGTATCTTCAGCGAAGGCCATCCGACAGTTTTTGTTTGAAGATATTATTTGTCGTTTTGGCATCCCTGAGTGTTTTGTCTCAGACCGAGAGGCAGCTTTCATGTCTGGCGAAGTGGATACTTTAATGCAAGATCTTGGGATCCATTTTCTCCACTCTTCTCCATACTATGCCTAATCCAACGGTCAAGCTGAAGCGAGCAACAAAATCATTATACATATCTTAAAACGGATGCTCGCTAGCAATGCCAGATTGTGGCATGAAGAACTTTTTAATACTTTGTGGGCTTACATGACTAGTAAGAGGACGCCCACAGGTACAACTCCTTATGCACTAATGTTTGGGCACGATGCTGTTTTGCCATTAGAGATCAATGTCCAATCTTTACGGGTCATGGAACAACACAACTTGATCGGTGAAGACTATGTTCAAGCGATGTGGCAGGAGCATGAAGACCTCGATGAGAATCGTATACAAGCTTATGAAAGTCTACGTGCTGAGAAACAAAAGGTGGCTCGTGCCTATGATCAACGAACAAGGGGCATGAGTTTTGCAGAAGCAGACCTTGTCTGGAGAGTGATTTTGCCTGTTGGCGAGAAGACTGAAGGACGAGGAAAATGGTCAGAAAAATGAGAAGGACCATACATCATCGATCGAATATTGGGTAAAGGAGCAGTTCGCTTAAGAGATCGAGATGGTGCTATTCACGCGAACCCAATAAATGGTCGTTACCTAAAGAAATTCATACAACCAGTTTGGGAGTATGATGATCCTCCTACTACTGCTTAATCTAGTTTATTCATGCTTTCGCATAAATAAACTACAGGGGCAACACATATACCCATCGAGGATCATGTACATTAAATAACCTATTAATGGGGTTAAATATTTAGTGCCTATATTCGATGCCAAAATTTATGGTTAGAGTTATTATTATTTCCAAGTCAAGAGTTTATGTTAGCCAGTCTTTGTGGCTTAAATTTCTTGAGCAAACTATATATGAGTTTATCAATACAAAGAACTTTTACACTTCAAAATAAATATTACATTCAATGCTTGGAATAATACAGAGGCTTTGCAGCCTCAGGCTCTGATACCATATGGTGAAGAGGAATATTGGACAATTGCAAGAAAGAAACCCAAGAAATTGAAAGTTCATTCTTCACCAGATCCTCTGCTCTCCATCTCCCAAAAAGTTAAAACCTGCAGATCGAGCTCGGCGATGGAGAGGGAGAGGAAGCTGAAACGCCAGGGCAGAAGAGGAGCTTAGAACACCTGCCTTGGCGCTTGTCGCCTTCCTTCCAAGGTGACGCCCCTGTCTTTCCCCATCTATAGCAGGAGTCACTGAAGAGTGTGACCTCCTCCAATGAACATGGGCACCAAACAGGTGCGAGGCGGAAGACGAAGAGGAGTGCCACCCTGGAATTACGCATTCTCCTTGATCGACTCCTTCGATCAGGGAGAGCCAAGGCGACGCCTGGGCATAGATATTGCTATCTAGTCCAGGTTTGGGCATGGATATTGCTATCTAAGGAACATGACTCTGAAGGATTTATCTGAAGGTTTCTTTGTGTAGTAAGACCAGAGCAAATAAACTTGAGTCTGATTCATTCTCGTAAAGAGCTTGGTTCATTTCACAGAGAAGGGGAAACCCTTTATAGGCCAAGAATTACAACGGTTTGGTTTCACGAGAGTAATTACACCCAAGGATGGAGAGTACGTGTCCAAATAACAGTGGACCATGGAAGCGGTTTATCTGCTCGTAAGAAATGCATGATAAATAAGAGATCTTTGGGGCAGGTAAAACATACTTCAAAAGATTTTGAGCGTTTGAAGCGATACGGATTCCAAGTCTAGAAGTCAATTCCATTTATTATTGACTGGGGAATAGTCGAAAGACATTAACAGCCTGAAAAGGGGCTGGATCAGGGAAAAGGGCTTATTACAGAGGCCCAATTTGGTGTTAAACCCAATTCAATCTGTGTTGTTAAAATAATTCGAATTCATAAAGAGTTCAATTGTTTTATAACAAATAAAGAAGGCCTGCATTAGGGGCCTAAAAATTTACAATTGAAAGACGAAGCTCTCTATCAAAATTCTAGTATACTCTGAGGCCACCCAGGCTTGTTGAGCTGCTAGGCGAGCTTCGCTAGCTTTCGTACGTGCCTCTTGTAAGAGTTGAGCTCGAGTCTCGCCTTCATCCAGGAAACGACGCAATTCATCCTGTTGAACGGGGATGTCAGTTTCTAAGGCATTTATCTCAGAATTGAGTTTGGCGAGATCAACTTCAAGGGCAAGCCTTCGGGCACGTTTAGTCGATAGGGCCTTCTCCCTTGTTTCTCTTTCCTGTAGAAGTTTCTGGATTTCCTCTGCTTCCCTTTGAGTCGTTTGCTCTAGGGTGCTCGCTGCTTAATTCTCGCGATCAGCCCCAAGTGTCAAGTCATGAAAGACTTCGCTTTGGCGCTGGTACTCGAGGAAATGTTCTTCTAATTTATTCAGGAAAGGAATAGAATCTGCGGGGGCAGTAGCTCGCAAGCCCTTCACTTGTCTTGAAACGGCCTGAACATCCATTTTGGATCCTGGGGGCCCAGAGAGAATTTCACGAAGCTGACAAGTGAAGTCGGTACGCTCAGGAGGAGTGCTTAGTATACTCAGTACACCTGCAAGTTCTTGAATCTTGGTCGATTCTTGCACACTGAGCGGTTGAAGTGTGGTCCCTGATGATGAAGAATGGATATTAGCTTCCTCACCAAGATTGACGGTTTCCTCATCATCGATATTTGGAGTACTTTCAGGCTGATCCTCAAAAGATATTATGGGTAGTCTGCTTGAAGTACTCACTTGTCCCTTTGGACTTTGGGGGGAGTTTTCAGGAACCTCCAGCTCCACAGGATTGTGTTTGAACTTCAAAACAAACAAGTAAAACAAGTTTTTGTCAGGACCAATATTATAGATCAGTAAACCAGGAGCGAGGGTAAAGAACTCTTACTTGTTGGGGAGACAATGGTTGTGTGTCGTCGATGACCGAAACTCGTTGAGCTAGCGAAGAAGGGTTGGGTTCTTCGATCGTTGGATTAGTCACGACCAAGACTTGTGGTTGATCACCTACAGGCCCTGGCGAGGAGATTTTTTGAGAAGTTTCTTGAATGACTTGTTCATCCTGGATGCTGGGAGCCTTGCCAGAAGGAGAAGGAAGTGAGCAAGCTTGAAATTCGATCTGAAAACGCTTGAGTAGGGTAGCTAACTCTACAGGCTTCTCCTTTTCTTCTTCTTCAAGTTCTTCTCGATGGATGCCAGCCAGGAATTCAGCTATAAAATCTTTACAGCATTCTTTATCGCTGTTAAAAGTCTCACGATCTGAAGGTTCGTCTTCGTTAACGTGTATGATGCTGGATTCATCGAACTTCACAATGAAAGCTTTACGGAGCTTCTCAGCAAGCTTTCCCCCTAGTGAGTCTACTATATAATAAGCTTCGTCTTCAGCTTTAAGGATGAAGAAATGATCATTCCAGCTCACTATGTAAACTCGAGGCTTCGGACAATGCTGGATTTGTTCCCATAGATAATCAAGGGAGGGATAGCTATCCAGGTTTGCAAACCTTTCAGGATGGATACACCCAACCAAGGAGTCATCAGATGAAAATCTAAGCGGCCTGATGTTCGCCTTCAGAATTGTCTCCAGATTAAAGTGCTGATCCGGAAACTCCTTCGCGAGGATGGCGTCTTTACATAATTTCTGCCATTCCTTGGAACCCTGTATTAGGAGGTCATCAAACTCAGAGAGTGTGGGCATGCGGTCAGGATTAGCACATAACCAGTGTGCGATAATGAAAGCTATGGTTGAGCAAGCACTCGATCCTGAAACTTTGTCACTTCTTTGATCAAACGAGGCTAAGAAAGTTGGAGTGGTAAGTCTCAGCCGCTTATGCCTACTGATGACATGTGGATTCAGCCAAGCTCCAATTGCTAGTTTGTTGGGCCTCAGCTTAGGCTTTTTGAGTTTTGGAGGCTGATAAAAGAATTCGAACAAGTTAGTACCAAACACAGTGGTAAAATAAAATGACAGGGAGCCTCGAGATGTCAACGACTTAAGTACGTACAGAGGCATCGGAGGGATTAGATCGCTTCTTCCTGGATAACTGAGTGGCAATGGGCACATCCAGTTCAGAGTCGTGCTATACAAACCAAAATATAAGTGGTTAGTCATATTAAGGAGAGTTGCTAAAATATGTGGCAATGGGATGGTCGAATTACCTGTGGCATTAAGTCTGAGATGTTTTGCCGGAGAGGTGCGTCTAAGGCAGCCAAGTCGTCTTTGTGCGAGAACTTGGAATTGAAGTCTTGGAAAATGATAGCGAAGCATGCACGAGCCTTTTGTTTTCGTTTCTCTCCCCAGAGTTCATTAACCCATGAAAGGTAGGAAGAGGTGACTGACTGCGAGATCACCAGTGGTTTCATAATGGTTGGAAGGATCACCAGAGGAAGGCCAAAATGGGTATGTTGAACATCCTCCTCAAGAATTTCGTGGCTCCCTCGCCATGAAGTATACTTGTTCACAGAGCAGGCGAGGGGCATGGGGGCATCTTGACTGAGCCCAAGCTGTCTACAAAAATGATTAGGAGCATAGAGCTCATACCCGGAGCTCGCTGAATCTGGGATAGGCAGGTCCTGACAAGTGTTGAATTTAATGAATAAATTCTTTGCATAGGCATCTTGTTCTGGTGAAGACATGAAACCACTTGCAAGGAGACCAGGATGGTGGCGTCTCAATATTTTCTTCACTATTGAATGAGGAAAGTCCTCATACGAGTAAAGATACTCGAAGCAGTGGAGATATGACCATTGTCTGGTCCTGGGATCTGTAGAGACCAACGACTGACCCAGCAGCTCTTCTTCTTCATAAACAGGAGTTTTTGAAGGACAGAGGAAGGGGAAATAGATCTGCAGCCAGAGGTCTATCATCTAAAGTGGCCCAGATTGGTTCAGGTCCAGTTTTGACAATGCTTCTCGTCTAAGGCCGTGATAGAGGTGAGCAAGGATGGGTTCGACCAAACTGATTTGTTCGCCAGCATAGAGGCGTTCAGCGAGGTTGGTCCAGGTTTTGGTGACCTTGGCAGAGGTTGTACAAAACACATACTTGTTTAGCCAATACTCCAGAAAGGCTATTCCGCCTTGTGGAGTGTCTCTCTCATCGAGAGAGAATTTCTTCGTCCAGGAGGAGTATGATGAAGGGCGTGCTGAAGAGGCCTGATCGATAGTCGAAACTTGGGTTTGGGAGGTCCAAGCGTCTCTGGAGGCAGGAACTCCAAATATAGTGTAGAGGTCGAGCATTGTAATGCTCATGTCACCGCAAGGAAGTCGGAAATAATTCACCGAACAATCCCAGAAGCACATGGCCGTAGCAAAAGGGGCTTTATTACCCCCAGTAGGGAGGGAAAAACATAAATCTATGAGTTGAGATATTCCAGTTACCTCCCAGCGATCTTTGTCCAGCCCACGACGGTGTTGATACCAAGCGAGGTCGTCTGGGGTTGAATGGGGCCATTTCCCTATGAGACAGAGAGTGTCTTTCTGTGTCCAATCCTTTGAACAGTCTACTTTGGGATCTTCTCGGAATATAAGAGAAGAGTTGCAGATAGGTTTTCGGAGTTGGGTGAAAAGCTTTGGGTGGAATGGAGTGTCAAGAAATGGACCAAGCAGCCCTGTGGTCGTAATAGGGTCTACTTTGAGTTTGCAAACAGTGTTGGGGCTGTGTCGTGTAGCGGCTGCTTAGAGCTGTTTGGAGAATCTTTGGGCATCAGAAACATCATAAAGGCTGAAAGTGTCTTTACGAGGAGGCATTTTTGTGATTTAGGTTTTGACGGCGTTGAGAAAAGGAATGGTGTAGCTTTTTGACTGAGAGAGTTAGAAAGTTGCAAGTTCTGTGCAGATGAAAGGGTTTTTGTTGAAGATGAAATTAGTGGATCTGAATGAGTGTTTTATAAGAAGGTCAGTCGAGCGTCATACTTTTTCGAAGAAATGGTTAAACGTGGCGATCGAGTGATGGTGTAGCGTTTCAAAGTCAATAAGCACTTCGTTCAAGGTAAATTCAAGTCTTTTCGTTTGTCCAGGACGCTTCCAAGTTCAAGACCTGAGGGGCAATTTTTGGGCCTAAATAAAATATTTACTTTGGGCTTCGATGGCCGAGATCCAGGCGAGCGGCCCATTAGATTAACAAGCGCCTTGGCGAAGAGCCAGGTGAAACAGTCTCTAGCGAGCTTCGCTAGAAGAAGACTTCGAGTTCTATTAGAACTGTGTCTTATAGACCGATTCATGCGGTGTACGGTTTATCATAACTAAGTTGATTATTGCAGGACTTTAAGAAGAGTTATGATGGAAGTAGAAAACCTTTGAGAGGTATAACGTGTGTGCTGGTAATAGATTCAGACAACATTACAAGAGCAGAAGGAATTAGAAGTAGATCAAATGACTGATTAGTAAGCGAGTATATAAGGAAAGCAAGGACAATATGAAGAGGACCCCCGATCAATCAATCAAACCTTGCTATACGCAAACAACCTAGACTTCTCGTCCTCGAGATTTCTACTTATCCTTGCAACCCAAAGGTCTGAGTGCTATTCACCTATAGAGTGGAAGTATTTACGACTCCAAGGAAGCAACTGCAACCTGAAGGTTGAAGAGCGGCTCACTTGTATGCTGAGAGCTTGAATACTCTAGGGAAGCCAGTGTTCTCCAACACTTCGTCAAGGAATTGCTCTGCTCTACACGAGAGACGTGGGAGTATCGATTTCGAGATTTAGCAAAGAGACACATATCCAAAGTCCTAGGTTCCTAGGCGAAAAGAACCTATTCGAACAGGGTTGGTGCTCTCCCTGTTCTAATCGCTTACATAAGAAGTCAGGCGGCTGCAATCAGTCCAGATTCCGTTGAAGAACGGTGGCACGCCAGCACACGAAGCACAAGCAGGATAGACCGGCTCACGCGGTTAAGACATCTGATATAAAAGAGACTGCTTCGCGAGAAGGATCTCGCCCGGGAGATATTTCTGCATCGAACAGAAACTAAACCCAATCAACTTAGCTAATTATCTACACCCTAGCTACGTGCTTATCTTAGTTGTCACCTTAGCTAGCTGGAGTTCATGGAATTGCCTGCTCAGTTATTTTCTTTTGTGGTCTTGTTAGTCTCATCTTAACATATATTATGCTCCTAGACTAGGTTAATTTGTGATGCGCGCATCTACAATTTCGATCGTGTAGTGTAATAATGTTGCAGTGTATTTGACAATGTAAACTCGATCTAAAGCGTTGTAGTCCATTTGTCATAGTTTACTTTTGTCTTTTTCTTTTCTTTTCTCTTTTGCTAAGATAGTTTACTTTTTCTGTCATTACGACGATAACGTGTACCATGCAATCCATGAAATTAAACTTGATACAACTTTTTACTTCAATAACTTCAGTGTATTTGACCGATGAAATAATTCCATCCATAATGAACATGGCCGTAATGGTACCATATACATTTTTTTCTTTCTTTTCGATGGCCAATGGCACCATGCATTTGATACATACGTAGATGAATAGATATCTTGAGTACTTAAAACAATTAAAGGACCTACCACACAGAACAGAGGGCTCTATATTTACCGGATGTGATATTAGGGCTAGGGTTTGGCGGGGCTCTTTGCCTTTTCGGCGCTCCATGTGTGCGGCCGGATGGGAATGGTGTGCCTAGTGAGGGGTGTCGGAGTTAGCGGATACCAAGATGGTGCCCATCTTGTTATAGGCTAGATTCGGTGCTGGTAGGTGAAGGACGAGGCAATGACGGATCTAGAGCCCGAAGCTCAGGTGAGCGGAAAAAAAAAATTATAATATACGAGTAGAAATAAAATGTTGTATAATATATCAACACTTACTGATTTGCAGACCTTATTGATACCTTTTTTTTTCTTTAATCCTCTTTCATTCTTTTTTTTTTAATTCACGAGATTAGTTTATTTATTTTGCGAATCTGACTACGTGTTTTTAGTAAACCATCTAATTTTAGTCTACTTGTTTCACGAGATTAGACTACTTATTTTACGAAATTGACTACGTATTTTTAGTAAACTATAAAACTTTATTATATCGGTACGTTAACGCACCGAAGCGGAGCCCAATCAGATATTAGAAAATTTGTTTTCTTCTGAGACTTTTAAGTTTGAGTGATTTTCACCTTGCAGAAAGTAAATTTACCATAGCGCAATTAAATTTACTCCCAGCGGGAGCTAGGATTGCGCCTTCTACGGTCCGCCTCTGGGAGGGGGTGTCGCCACTCAATCATCTTTCTTTGTAGAGCAACGTTAATGACTTAATAATGAGTTTGAGGGTATGTCGTCCTAGAATGTGTCGGTGTTCATCGTCGAGTGCTAGGCGGGGTGCACCTCTTTGTTTTTAGTGGTTGAGTGGTTGAGTATCGATGGCTAGTCGGGACACTTCATGGTCTTGGTATATGCAGATCAAAGCAGACCAATGGTGGTCGAGAGTCAGAGGTGAGTGGTGCTGGGAATATTTTGGTATCACAGGTGCAACACCATTAAGGTTTGGACTAAGAAGGCGACCCACTTGGTTTGTGTGACGACCCGAACCAGAATCAGATGTGTGTTTGGCACGATTCTCGAGATTTGGTTTTAGTCGCAGTTTTGCGATGTTGTGTGGTTTGTCGATCCGATTCGCGACTATGTTTTCAGTCGAGAATTTGGGATGAGTGTCTTCACGGAAATGGTAGAGTACGTGATTTCGAGTTCGTAGGTGGTTTCGGAAGATTTTTCCGATAGCCGAGGAATATTTTATGATTATTTGAAGTTTCGGGTTCCGACGAGTTTATCCGTTTGTTTCGAGCTTATCCGAATCATTTTGTATTTTCATTTCGGACCGTCGATTGACCCGAGGCTCGAGTATAAATATCGAGAAGTCGAAAAATAGTCGAGAGTTAATCGGAAACTTCATTTTGGGCGTTGACCAATTGGGAATTTGGTTGACTTTCCTTTTTTGGAAAGTAGGCAATCGGACGAAAGGGGAAAGTTTCCCAAACGGGAAGACAGTTTCCGGCGATCGGATTCCGGCAACGATTCACCTCGGGACAGGTACGGTTTGATTCCTTGGTTGATTTCGAGTCGTTTGATGTTGGAGTTTGTGAGAAATTGTGCGAAATTCATGGAACCCGATTAGGTCCGAATCGGTGATGGTCGCCGGTGATGGGAGGAAGGTTTCCGGCGAGGTTCTTGGGTTGGGGTGTTGGGGGTTTTGTTCCCCATCCCTCTGTGATGCTCCCTAGTTGGTTAGTTTTGAACGGGATTGAGTTTGGAGGCAAACCCGAATGGGTTTTCCGGTGGGAATTTCCGGTCGGTTTCGTGGTAATTGAGGGTGTTAGAGTGAGATTTGGTTGTTGGGGTAGAAGAGAATGATGCTCGAAATGATGAGACCTTGAGAACTGGAAGTTTTGGCCTTGTAATTCCACCGTTGACGGCGCGCCGCCGCCGGCGGCGGCGGTCAACGGCGGAGGAAAAGTCAAATTTTCAGTTTTCGATGTAATTAGTGTCATTTTTCTCGTAATCACGCCCTGGTTATCGTACAGAGGTTTTCGGGTTGATTTGAGTAGCCGATTTTTAGTCGAGGTTTCGAGTTGGGATTTCGGGATTTCTGTAATTCATTTTGCACCGCATTTTGTATTTTCGGGAACGGTTGGTTTCCGTGCATCCGTACAGTATTGTGGACTACGATTTTGATCAGTTATGTTTTGTGAATATTCAGGAGATCGTGAGCGAGATCTGGATCGTGATCGTGCTTCAGGCGAGGGATCTTCCGCCGGACCACGAGTTTAGCGCGTGTGCGCGTTTCGAGAGTCTGTGAGTGGACATTTCTTTTCACGGATTGTTTGCGAGTCTTTTATATGATTTTCGAACTTGAGCATGCGTATTGAGATTACGAATTGCGTGAGCATGTGTTTTACGATTATACGATATATTTATACGATTATACGTATACGAGTATACATACACTTATATGCTGTTTCATGCATTTGCATCGAAATGTTTATGATTTGGTTTACACAGAGTACAGTCGTGGTTATGTTGTTGTATCGATACACCTTGCCTCGTCGGCTGATCCCCGACGGAGGGCCGCCTGGAGGGGCAGTACCCCGACCAGACCGGTGAGGGGCAGTACCCCGGAACCGAGGCCATTTCTGGCTCAGAATCACGTGGTAGTCAGGGACTCCGTGGTTCAGACTGTACTAGCACGGTGGAGTCCATGAGTGACCCCGTGGGATTTTATTTGCATGCTCGGTACACTGGAGGAGTATGAGTTTTACCTCGTGTACATATGTTGTTTTATTTATCTGGACTCGCATATGTTTTTATAATATATATATAAACTGGTGAAAGACATTTATTTTCGTCCACTCACTCTAACGTGTTTATTGTCTTTCCCCTGGGCTTTTCGGTTTCCGTGCCCAGTTGCAGTTCAGGTTTGGTGTTTCACGTCGCAGTTTGGAGGCTAGTGATCAGAGTCACCTGTGTTTTCCAGTAGGTTCTTGTTTCGCCTACTGATGTACATATTGTATATGTTTTACTCTAGAGGTCGCTCTGATACATCCTGATACATGTTGTGCGGATTTCCACAGATATACATATATACATAGTACAGTTTATTCATTGTTGATGATTATATTGTTGTTGAGAAATCCGGATGGGATTGGTGCCCACGGTTTGCTTTTTGTGGCATAGGACGAAGTGTTAATTTCCGCGTGCAGGTTATGGTAATTCCACGCTAGTAACGAAACTCTGCCGAAATTTTGAAAATTTTTTGTTGGTTCGTATTTTCGAAAGGGTTTGATTCCGGTTTAGGTAATTGAATCGGGATTGGGTCCTTTCAGCTTGGTATCAGAGCATTAGGTTGTCAGATTCTGTAGACTCTTGTAGTTGTGACGCTTAGGGTATTTGAGTTGATACAGCATGACTGGAGGGATGACCCGACTGGCCAGCGGTACTCATCAATACTTCGGGTGTTGTATGTCCTCAAATATCTGTGGTTTCATGATTACGTTCTTTCTGCTTGTGCCTAATGCTTGTCTTGTATCAGTAGGATGCCTCCTCGACGTGGTCCCCGTGTTGATCGGGATGATGATCCTGATGAGGATCGCCGAACGCGCGACTTGCTGATGCGAGTGCTGCGTTTGGAAGAGCGTTTTGACCCTGTGGTCAAGGCTCGTACTGCGGGTGCTACTGTGTTTTCGGGTTCAGTTGATCCAGAGGTATGCGAGGCATGGTTGGTTCAGATTGAGCGTGTTTGTGAGCGTCTGCAGTTTACACCTGAGCAGATGACAGTAGCTGCAGTTGGTTTACTTGAGGGTGATGCATACTTTTGGTGGGTCAGTACTGACAGAGTTCCTGTGGATACTTCGTGGACATTGTTTCGTGATCTGTTCATGCGGAGGTATTTTAATCAGGCTACCCAGCAACGCAAGTACGAGGAGTTTACAAACTTGAGGCAGGGCAGTTTGTCTGTACTTGAGTATCGGGATCGGTTTACTCGTTTGTCTCGTTTTGCGCGGGATATGGTGGCTACAGAGGAAGCCAAGTGTCGCAGATTTGAGCTGGGGTTGAATCTGAGCATCAAGGCGACGTTGACTACGATGCCGAGGAACAACTTTGATGAGTTTGTCAGTGCAGCTCTCCGAGGCGAGGACATTGAGCAGGAGAGACAGCAGAGGTACCAGCCGAGACGATTTAAGGAAGGTGGACCGAGTCAGGGGCCTTCAAAGAGGCAGAGTTCTGATACTTCCGGTTCAGCTTCATCTTCAGGTGGTGGGTCATATCGACCACCAGTTAGTGCATCGAGACGGAGACCGTTTTGGAGGAGAGGTCGACCACAGCGGCCACAGGCTAGTACAGATTCCAGCGGTTCTAGTTATCCGCGGCGTACCGGTGGCACATTTGCTGTACCGAGGGAGTATCCGTTGTGCAATTTGTGCAATAGGTATCATGTTGGTTCGTGTCAGCGAGGCACCCTCAATTGTTATCATTGTGGCCAGGTGGGCCACTATGCGAGGGCGTGTCCTCAGTTGTATAGTGGAGATGGACAGGCGGCCCAGAGTTCCAGAGTTGAGCGAGGTGTCACTTCGGGGGTTCGACCAGCACAGACTGCAGGTCAGGGTAGACAGCAGGGACAGCCCCAGCGAGGACGACCAGCCGGACATGCGAGAGTTCATGCTATGACTATGCGTGAGGGCAGAGCATCACCGGAGGTCGTTATCGGTACGTTACATGTTTTTGGTATTCTAGTAGTTGCATTGCTAGATCCAGGTGCCACACATTCATTCATATCATTTAGACTGTCATCATTGGCTACGGTACCTGCATCTCCACTTCCGGGGTTATGGAGAGTGCTGTATCCGTCAGGTGAGGTTGTTAGCATTGGTTGGGTTTACCGAGATTGTGAGGTGTTTATTGATGGCCATGGTTTAGCTGCTGATCTGTTGTTGCTTGATATTGTGGATTTCGATCTGATATTGGGTATGGACTTTCTGGAGTCGCACTGGGCCATGTTTGATTGCCACAGGAAGGAGGTCGCATTTCGACGACCAGGGTTACCTGAGATACTATTTCGTGGCGAGAAGAACACTTCCCTACTGTGTTTGATTTCCGCGATGAGGGCGGATCGGTTGATGAAGAAGGGTTGTGTTGCTTACTTAGCCCATGTTGTGGACACTACAGCTGCAGTGCCGGATCTTGGTAGTATTGAGGTTGTGTCCGAGTTTCTGGATGTGTTTCCAGCAGAGTTACCTGGTATACCCCCTGTGCGGGAGATTGATTTTACCATTGAGTTATTGCCGGGTACTGGACCGATTTCCCAGACACCGTACCGGATGGGTCCTGCAGAGTTGAGGGAGTTGCAGATTCAGCTTCAGGAGTTGTTAGAGAAGGGATTCATTCGACCGAGTGTTTCTCCGTGGGGTGCTCCAGTGTTGTTTGTGCAGAAGAAGGACGGGTCCATGCGTTTGTGCATCGACTATCGGAAGCTGAATCAGATTACAGTGAGGAACAAGTATCCGTTGCCTCGAATTGACGACTTGTTCGATCAGCTGAAGGGAGCAGCAGTCTTTTCGAAGATTGATCTTCGATCCGGGTATCATCAGTTGAGGATCCGGGATTCAGATGTTGCCAGGACAGCGTTCAGGACGCGGTATGGGCACTATGAGTTCTTGGTTATGCCGTTTGGGTTGACCAACGCCCCCGCAGCTTTCATGGACTTGATGAATCGGGTGTTTCGCCGATTCCTGGACAAGTTCGTGATAGTATTTATTGATGATATTTTGATATACTCGAGGAGTGTGGGCCAGCACAAGAAGCACTTGCGAGCGGTATTGCGGACTTTGCGGGACCATCAGTTATTCGCGAAGTTTAGCAAGTGTGAGTTCTGGTTGGATAGTGTAAAGTTTCTGGGCCACGTGATTTCGGCTGAGGGAGTTAGTGTTGATCCTGACAAGATTGAGGCCGTGCTGAATTGGAGTCGACCCACTACTGTGCCGGAGATCCGGAGTTTCTTGGGATTAGCAGGCTATTATCGACGGTTTGTACAGGATTTTTCACGGATAGCTACACCACTGACCAGATTGACGAAGAAGGGCGTCAAGTTTGAGTGGTCTGATGCGTGCGAGGAGAGTTATTTGCTCCTGAAGGAGAGATTGACTACCGCACCGGTTCTGACATTGCCAGACGACAGTGGTGAGTTTGTTGTGTACATCGATGCGTCGAAGTTGGGCCTTGGCTGTGTGTTGATGCAGCATGGTAGAGTCGTGGCATATGGTTCCAGACAGCTGAAACCGCACGAGGTCAACTATCCGACGCATGATTTGGAGTTAGCCGCTATTGTGTTAGCGTTGAAGAGTTGGAGACATTATCTGTATGGTGCTCAGTGTAAGATTTTCACTGACCACAAGAGTCTCACTTACTTGCGGACACAGCCGGATTTAAACATGAGGCAGCGCCGATGGATGGAGTTGATCAATGATTATGATTGTACATTTGAGTATCATCCGGGGAAGGCCAATGTTGTAGCGGACGCACTTAGCCGGAAATCGGGAGCCTCATTGTTTCACATGTGTGTGGCCAGAGTATCGATGTTAGCCGAGTTACGGGCTACGGGTGCTGTGTTTGGTTATGATGATGATGGAGCCTTGTTGGCTAGCTTTCAGGTACGACCCGTATTGGTTGATCAGGTACGGGAGGCACAGGATTCAGATCCTTACTTGCTGGGCAAGAAGACCATGATTCGGAATGGTGTGCCTACAGAGTTCCGATTGAGCGACGACGGTACGTTGTTGTTCAGGGGTAGATTATGTGTACCCAGGGATGAGGATTTGAAAAAGGAGATTCTGGATGAGGCCCACAGTTTAGCGTATGCGATGCATCCCGGAGGTACGAAAATGTTTCGTACACTTCGAGCGTACTATTGGTGGCGCAATATGAAGCGGGAGATTGCCGCGTACGTGAGTCGGTGTTTGATTTGTCAGCAGGTGAAGGCGGAAAGGCAGAAACCTGCAGGAAAACTACAGCCACTTGAGATTCCAGTTTGGAAGTGGGAGCATATTACGATGGATTTCGTCTATCAGTTGCCGCGTACTTCGGTGGGCAACACTGGTATATGGGTTATTGTTGACCGATTGACGAAATCCTCACATTTTCTTGCACTTCCGGGGAAGATTTCAGTGGGCAGATTGGCCAAGTTGTACTTATCCGAGATTGTTCGCTTGCATGGGGTGCCTGTATCCATTGTTTCTGACCGTGATAGTCAGTTCACTTCTGAGTTTTGGCAGGCGTTGCAGCGAGCGTTGGGCACGAGGTTACGGTTTAGTACAGCTTTTCATCCTCAGACTGACGGGCAGTCCGAGCGAACCATTCAGACACTAGAAGATATGCTGAGATCATGTGTGTTGCAGTTTCGTGGAATCTGGGATCAGCAGTTGCACTTGATCGAGTTCGCCTACAACAACAGTTATCAGGCCAGTATTGAGATGGCACCGTACGAGGCTTTGTACGGGAAGCAGTGTCGCACTCCATTGTGTTGGAGTGAGGTGGGCGAGCGTTGGCTCATTGGTCCTGATTTGGTGAAAACCACGATGGAGGACATTCAGGTTATTCGGGATCGACTGAAGATTGCTCAGGATCGGCAGAAGAGTTACGCGGATGTGAGGAGGAAGAGCTTAGAGTTCGAGGTTGGTGATTGGGTTTTCCTGAAACTATCTCCGTGGAGGGGAGTTGTGCGTTTCGGGAAGCGTGGCAAGCTTCGACCGCGGTACATTGGTCCGTATGAGATTACGGAAAGGGTTGGAGCTGTTGCTTACAGACTTGAGTTACTGACTGAGATGGCTCGTGTACACGATGTCTTCCATGTTTCGATGTTGCGGAAGTACATCTCAGATCCCTCACATGTGATAGTCCCAAACTAGTTGCCGATCAGTGAGGATTTATCGTATGTTGAGGAGCCAGTGCAGATTCTCGATCGTCGTGAGCAGGAGTTGAGGCACCGTGTGATTCCGCTGGTGAAGGTCTTGTGGCAGAACCACTCGATTGAGGAGGCCACTTGGTAGACCGAGCAGCGTATGCGGGAGTAGTATCCTCATCTGTTCACATGACAAGTACGTAAATTTCGAGGTCGAAATTTCTTTAAGGGGGGTAGAGTTGTGACGACCCGAACCAGAATCAGATGTGTGTTTGGCACGATTCTCGAGATTTGGTTTTAGTCGCAGTTTTGCGATGTTGTGTGGTTTGTCGATCCGATTCGCTACTATGTTTTCAGTCGAGAATTTGTGATGAGTGTCTTCACGGAAATGGTAGAGTACGTGATTTCGAGTTTGTAGGTGGTTTCGGAAGATTTTTCTGATAGCCGAGGAATATTTTATGATTATTTGAAGTTTCGGGTTCCGACGAGTTTATCCGTTTGTTTCGAGCTTATCCGAATCATTTTGTATTTTCATTTCGGACCGTCGATTGACCCGAGGCTCGAGTATAAATATCGAGAAGTCGAAAAATAGTCGAGAGTTAATCGGAAACTTCATTTTGGGCGTTGACCAATTGGGAATTTGGTTGACTTTCCTATTTTGGAAAGTAGGCAATCGGACGAAAGGGGAAAGTTTCCCAAACGGGAAGACAGTTTCCGGCGATCGGATTCCGGCAACGATTCACCTCGGGACAGGTACGGTTTGATTCCTTGGTTGATTTCGAGTCGTTTGATGTTGGAGTTTGTGAGAAATTGTGCGAAATTCATGGAACCCGATTAGGTCCGAATCGGTGATGGTCGCCGGTGATGGGAGGAAGGTTTCCGGCGAGGTTCTTGGGTTGGGGTGTTGGGGGTTTTGTTCCCCATCCCTCTGTGATGCTCCCTAGTTGGTTAGTTTTGAACGGGATTGAGTTTGGAGGCAAACCCGAATGGGTTTTCCGGTGGGAATTTCCGGTCGGTTTTCGTGGTAATTGAGGGTGTTAGAGTGAGATTTGGTTGTTGGGGTAGAAGAGAATGATGCTCGAAATGATGAGACCTTGAGAACTGGAAGTTTTGGCCTTGTAATTCCACCGTTGACGGCGCGCCGCCGCCGGCGGCGGCGGTCAACGGCGGAGGAAAAGTCAAATTTTCAGTTTTCGATGTAATTAGTGTCATTTTTCTCGTAATCACGCCCTGGTTATCGTACGAAGGTTTTCGGGTTGATTTGAGTAGCCGATTTTCAGTCGAGGTTTCGAGTTGGGATTTCGGGATTTCTGTAATTCATTTTGCACCGCATTTTGTATTTTCGGGAACGGTTGGTTTCCGTGCATCCGTACAGTATTGTGGACTACGATTTTGATCAGTTATGTTTTGTGAATATTCAGGAGATCGTGAGCGAGATCTGGATCGTGATCGTGCTTCAGGCGAGGGATCTTCCGCCGGACCACGAGTTTAGCGCGTGTGCGCGTTTCGAGAGTCTGTGAGTGGACATTTCTTTTCACGGATTGTTTGCGAGTCTTTTATATGATTTTCGAACTTGAGCATGCGTATTGAGATTACGAATTGCATGAGCATGTGTTTTACGATTATACGATATATTTATACGATTATACGTATACGAGTATACATACACTTATATGCTGTTTCATGCATTTGCATCGAAATGTTTATGATTTGGTTTACACAGAGTACAGTCGTGGTTATGTTGTTGTATCGATACACCTTGCCTCGTCGGCTGATCCCCGACGGAGGGCCGCCTGGAGGGGCAGTACCCCGACCAGACCGGTGAGGGGCAGTACCCCGGAACCGAGGCCATTTCTGGCTCAGAATCACGTGGTAGTCAGGGACTCCGTGGTTCAGACTGTACTAGCACGGTGGAGTCCATGAGTGACCCCGTGGGATTTTATTTGCATGCTCGGTACACTGGAGGAGTATGAGTTTTACCTCGTGTACATATGTTGTTTTATTTATCTGGACTCGCATATGTTTTTATAATATATATATAAACTGGTGAAAGACATTTATTTTCGTCCACTCACTCTAACGTGTTTATTGTCTTTCCCCTGGGCTTTTCGGTTTCCGTGCCCAGTTGCAGTTCAGGTTTGGTGTTTCACGTCGCAGTTTGGAGGCTAGTGATCAGAGTCACCTGTGTTTTCCAGTAGGTTCTTGTTTCGCCTACTGATGTACATATTGTATATGTTTTACTCTAGAGGTCGCTCTGATACATCCTGATACATGTTGTGCGGATTTCCACAGATATACATATATACATAGTACAGTTTATTCATTGTTGATGATTATATTGTTGTTGAGAAATCCGGATGGGATTGGTGCCCACAGTTTGCTTTTTGTGGCATAGGACGAAGTGTTAATTTCCGCGTGCAGGTTATGGTAATTCCACGCTAGTAACGAAACTCTGCCGAAATTTTGAAAAATTTTTGTTGGTTCGTATTTTCGAAAGGGTTTGATTCCGGTTTAGGTAATTGAATCGGGATTGGGTCCTTTCAGTTTGTGTGAGAGTGAATTGGTCTTTTTTGGTCTCTATTGTTTAGCTTTTTGTTTGGTTTTTATTTGTGCCTACTCTTTCAAGCCAGGATTCCGGTATTGTGATCAAGTTGTGGAACTATGCTTATGACGTTTCTGCAAGGAACAAGATGGTCTATACTGTTATAAAGTTATCAATGTGAAGGTGAATGGGTGATTTTCCCTTGCACGTTTTCTTGATGGTTTGTGACACGGTGTTGAAGAGGGTGAATTGGTTTGTTATAATGTTGATGGTAAGGTTGTACGTATGTACCATGATATACTTTGGGGTTGGGTCTAGCTGGCCATGTTCGTTCATTCGTTATGGCGAATCCTTACGATCTAGTTTTAAGCGGAACAAGTGTCATGAGGTAGGTACATTGACAAATGACATGTTTGGGATTGCTTCCTAGAGCTCTAGAAGCAATTCTAAAAAATTTCAAAAGTGCTTTTAAAATAAGGAAGCACATATTATGTGCTTCTGAAATACTTTAAAGTGCTTCCAAAACTCCACCAAATCATTTTCTTCTCTCTCTTTTTTTTCTGATTTTTTTTCTTCTATTTTTAATAATCCAAAAGTGCTTTTAGCCATTCTAAAAGTAATCCCAAACACACACAAAATATTACATGATATTGGTGATACGATAAAATATTTATTTCAGAAAAAACACTTACATATAAAGCAAATTTTGCAGAAATTCCAAGTCAACATGTAGTTATCCTCGCGAAAATAATTGTCATAGGTAGTTATGTTTTCAAAAAGAAAAAATAGCAAACTACACTAAAAGACAATATGGAGGTGTCAAATACACTTACAGGCAAGTGATATGGACATTTCTGGACGCGGAGTCCGTGGCAAGATGTTATGGTACGGTGTAGGCGGTGGCGAAGGAGCGACATGTAGGCCACAAGAGATGCCTGAGTACGCCGGATAGCGCTTGAAGGCGTGCAAAGGTGCTCTACCACTGTTTTCCAACAGAGAGAGAGAGAGAGAGAGACCATGAGACTGCTACTGTATAAAGTTTCTGTCGAGAGAGAGAGAAAGAAGGTTGGTAAGAGCATATGCAGCGTTGAGGGACGACGAGGAAGTTCTCCGGCGGGGTCCGCTGTTTGAGGACGTTCTCCGGCAAAACGGCGTGCAGCGGAGAGGGAAGGAAGATGCGACCGATTGTTGACCGGAGGGACGTCCTCGACGGCGTCCTCCGTTGAGGAAGGAGGGAACGTCCGCCTGGTGGGCCCCATGCACGTGGGTGATGCCAGGCTGATGCAATTTTTTTTTTCTACCAGGCGCGTGTGTTTTACACGCGCCGGTGAAAAAGTAAAAAAAAAAATACTAGCGAATGGGAAGGCAACACGTGGTAGCTCCTGGGCCACGGACAGATCAAGTTGATCTGGGCCGTCCATTTCAAACAGATCTAAGCAATCCGACGGCTGAGAAAAATTGATCATTTGTAATATTTTAAATAAATTATTTATTTTGAAATTTAAAAAAATCATAATAAATAGCTCGGACTTCCAAAAAATTTAATAAAAATATGAACGAGTTCATATTAATGTCCTCTATAACTTTCGTGAAGAAAATGAGTCAAAAATCATAATTTAAAAAAATGTCAATTTTGAATCGCGACCAAATAAAGAACTATAATAAACACATTGTTATAACAAATGTATGCCCAACAAAAAATCTAAGTCCAACATGACTCGGATTACATTTAGCTTCGGGGGAACCGGTCAACGAGACCCCCGTATGCTACTGGCATACAAAATTGATTCAAAGCATATTAACACGCGTCTATTTTTTTCAAACAATAATGACAAATATCAGGATGACACATGTCGACAAGTTATTAGTTGAAAATATTACCCGGAAATAAAAAATTAAATTTTAAATAATAATGAATAGTAATAAGAAGTCCTATTTCTGACACCGCTGCACGAAAAATAGGAATATGACTTCTTATTGGAGAGGAATTCCTCAAAATGGGACTTCCTCTCTTCCTCCATGAGTGCGGATGCTCTAAATGAATTTGTTGCTTAGGTTTTTAATATGAGGGCAAAAATATATTTTCAAGTCTTTTAATGGACTTAGTTTAGCTGTAATATTTTATCAAACGGAAATTTACAGCACACGTGTCACAAACGTGCGAGGTAAAACATTTTTTAAACGTTAAATTTCAAACTACAAGTAAGGAGTTACAGAGCACATGCATCTATATACAGAGCACGTGCATCTATATTGCGCAGTGAAATTGCTTTTACAGAACTGTAAAAGTATGTTTGGTGAACTAAAAAGCCGTTCGTTCTGATGCGCGTGTATTACACGCGTCGTGTACTTTTTCAGCGCACTTTGCACCTAGGCGCTTACACAAGAGGGAGGGTTCCCCAAAATACAACAAGTGATAAAACCAAACAAAAAAACTAGTTACTTTGGTTAGGGTAGGGTGCTATGCTGGTCACCCTTTTGAAGTCGAAAGAAAGATCAACCCACGTTATACGGCCAAGGATTCATTCCTCTCCATTCCATTGATTGAATCTGGCTAGATTCTGAGACTCACTCACCCACATTAATTCATTCCCCTCGGCCCAAGTTTTCTTTCCTATGGCCTCCAATCTTCTCCACTAGCAATCGCCCATTATACCATTGACAATAACACCTTTCTGCTTCGCCGTGTCTCCCTCTGAAACAACATTTACTAAACAACTCAACAAGTATTGGACCTGTGGGACTTTAGTCATACATGGAAGAAATTGTAAGACATGTGTCATTCATAAGGGATCACACATGAGAAGAAATAATTAGGTGACTAGTTAGACATGGGTTTTCACTAATGGATGTGTGGGTTTGGGTCTTGAGCTACTAAAGAAAACTCAAATATATAAATGTCAAATATGGGCCTTGGGGCTCTTGGATAAATATGAATTTTTTTGGAAAAAATTAATATTATAATTTTTTGAATTATCATTTTCGGATAAATATGAAATTAAGATAAAATAAAATAAAACGAAAGTTGATTGCGGCCTTTGACACTTATAAAAGGACGACCTCGGGTCGTCATTCTTCATCCAATTTTCCAAAACCTTCGTCTTCTTCTTCAGATTGGTAATCGGAAAAGTACATAGAGAAAAATCGTCAGGGTTCAAGTTCGTGTGCAAGAACTTGAACCAGATAGTTGTATCCTTGAGATAGACGTCCAGACTACACGCACAAGTAGGGGTGAAATTCTGGCTTAGGATACTGCGTTTGCAGGCCTCTATCTGATCAAGTTAGTGAATTTCTCTTTCGTCTTTATTATTGATTTTAAAGGTCCTAGAGGGGGGGGGGGGGGTGAATAGGCATTTCTCACTTTTTCGTTCAATCTGTTCTCGGGATAACAAGATAGAGATCTATCCCAAAAACCAGAACACGAGTACTGTAAAGTAAAAACAGTAAGTAAAGAGTGACACAAGATGTTTTTGATAACGCAGAAATCCTACAACCAGGATTAAAACTGCATGCCCCTAACTCTTGAGGGACAAACCTTTCCACTAACTAGTAACACACACAATTACAAGTTTCTGGCACTCTGGGGATACATAACCCGTATGCTATCCTGACTAGTCTACCCACCAGTACAAACAGAGCTACACTACTTTAATCTATGTGTTTACAACTTGGAAAGTATACAGAAGTATCAACTTAGATCATAACTACTCTCAAGTCATATCTTCTTGATCAACTTCTTGGGTTGGGCATCTCCATACTTTATCTCAATGGAATGCACAATGCAACAATGCATATGAGTTTTGAAAACAGTTTTTATGTTTTAAGAATCCATGTCTATTATGCACTTATAGAAGGCAACCAGAAGACATGGAAGGGGAGAGAAGACAAAAGAGAAAACTACACTCGAAAGTGCTCTCAAAGAGTACCAAAACAGAATAACCAAACCCCAAGTGTTTTCACTCAACCAACCAAGGATCCAAGACAGCTTGGGACTCCTTAAATAGGCAAGGTTATTCAATGGTCAAAGATAGCTAAGAAGGCTCGTAACTCACAGCTAGGAAGCTCGTAAAACACAGCAGCACACAAGCCTAAATGCAGACCTAAACACTGTCCTAATGCAGACCTAATTGCTGTCCTAATGCAGACCTAACCATGGACCAATGCAGACCTACATTCAGCAGCTACCGAAGGGACACAGCAAGCTAAACAGTAAGCAAAACCGAGATAGCTTTTAGGTCTTACCTTAAAGAGTTAAGGTTATCTAAACAAGGCAAAAGGTTCACATGTACTTGTTCAAGAATAGCAATTGCAATGTTCAAAGAAGAAGCACGTTTCATGATAGCAAATGAAGCACCAGGAAAAACAGAGCCAAAAACAATTTTGACAACCAGAAAAGGACAAACAGATTTCAAGAAATCACATGTGAACTTTAGTCAACTTTCCTAGGGATCTTCATTAACTAAGTCAGTTTTCCATGGTCAAAGATCAACCAGATTAAACACAGGTAAACTGGAATTTTTAGAAGTGAATAAAGCCATGAAATATCACACCAGAAAAACGTTCCAGAATGTCTGGGATACATGTTCAGTGTTCTATCCTGGATGGAAAACATGATGCAATGAATGTTATACCTGTTTTTCCAAAGAGATAAAGTATGTAATATCACTTAAGCTTTGATGATCTTCCATTGCTGTGTTTTGTCATAGCTCAAGAAATAGCCAACTCAAGTGTATGCCTTCAATCTCCCCCTTTGGCATTTCTTGACAAAACACAGTTCTTCAAGAGTACCTGCAATACAGTTGTAACACATACAAACATATGCAGTAACAAGGATATCTATATCATATAGTATCCTGCCCATAACCAGTTCAAGCAATACTCCCCCTAAGCATATGCAGGGTTCAGGATACATATGTCCCATAATATCCTACCAAGATAATAACCGGTTCTCCCTAACCGAATACCTGCTGCATAGTTAGAAACACAACCAAACAGGTATGCCTGTAATCTCCCCAACATATAATCCACATCACAATCATAGCAGCATAGCAGCAATAATACCACAAGAATAACCGTATGCATAACAACACACAATAATTAACCGGTTCTCCCCCTTTTTGTCAATAAAGAACAAAGGGTTCAAACAAAAATTAATCATCATAACCATTGTCTGCCACAAAACCATATGATTGTTCAACAAAAAACCAAAAGGAAAGAGACCGAAAGAGACAAGATTGAGAACAACCACAGAATAACTTCAAACAGCATAGCCAGACCCATCGTACGCCACATCCTCATCATCAGTTCCCATCGCTCCGAGATGAATAGTGTCTCCCGAGTCAGAAGGAGTAGCACCTTCTTGCTTGTCCGAGGGAGGGGAGGACACCGTTGGCTCTTGAGCAGGGGCAGATCCAGCTTGACTAGATAGCAAAAGTGAGAGCTCGGCCTTGAATGCAGTGAACTGCTCCTGGAGGTGAACCTTGATCTGCAGGACAGCATCAGTGACCATCGACTGAACGGCTTCTTTCAAGAACTTCTGGTCCATAGGCTCGACGTACTCATTGGACTGATGCACAGATCGGGTGATGGTGATGGCATCAATCAGAATGAGCTCAGGACCAAGGACATCTCCCTGTGTCAGAGGCATACTAGCATCACCACAAAGTTTGGTGATGAGGCAAGGGAATACCAGAGCCTTACCAAGAGCATTGCGGTGGGAAACACCAGCAGTTCGGATAGCCTGAAACATGAAATACTTAGCAGGGATGACAGGACGGATGGGATCATGACTAAGATACGCCATGAGGACAACTTGTTTATGGGGGATTTTGCTGGTCTGAGTGGCAGGATGGAAGAGGGAACGAACCAGAAAGCTCAAGGCTTTGAACCATTCCTTCATGAACATACTCGAGAGAAAAGTTCCTATAACTGGTTCTGGAGGAGGAGATGAGTAGAGACGCAAGGCAAGATCTTGGATTGTGAGAGAGGTAGAGTATTCAGAGTAGGATTTCAGGACACCATCAGCAGTGAGTGGGAGAGACAGGGCTTGACGAATCCTGGAGGGTGAGAAGTTCACAGGAACACCACGGACAGTGACACAAATTTGCTGTTTCGAACGAAGACGAACCTCAGTGGAAAGATAAGAGGGGAAGTTCGCATAGAATTCCTGGACCAGGGTGCGATTATAGCGAGGCAGGGAGGCCAAGGCAGTAATCCATCCCAATGAGGACACCAGAGAGAACAAAGCAGGGTGCACGGAAGCAAAGCCAAAAGGACGCTCAGAGACAATGGGATGGTGCATGGTGATATACCCAAACAGACTGAAGGAATCTGCAGAGATGAAGTGAGAGCGAGGAGGGAACGAAGAGGTTTCGCCAGAACGTTTGGAGATGGTGGAGGTAGAGGCTTTTAGGGTAGACTTCACTTGAGGAGAGGCAGATGGTTTAAGAGCTTTCTTGGCTGGAGGAGAGGCAACAGACTTTTTGGCTTTGGAACGAGTAACCCGAGGTGCAGTAGATGCAGGAGAGACCTCAACGAAAGGAGTGGAGGCAGAGCCAGAGGAACAGACAGTAGTTGTTCGCTTCCGTTTTCCCAAGGGAACTTGGGGAGAGACAGAAGGGGGATCTACAACAGGAGGAGAGACGGGAGTGGGTTCGACAGCCATAGGAGATGGTGGAGGAGAAGGAGGCTGAGTAGATGGTATTTCAGGCTGAGGAGGAGAAGGTAGTTCAAAGGCAGCAATATCTCGTGGAGGTGAAATGGTAGGAGAGGCAACAGAAGCAGAGGTACTCTGTTTCTTCTTCTTTGAAGCCATCTTCTTGGCTCCAGTGGGCTTGGAGATCGCTTTCTTGCGTAAGTAAGTCGAACGAACAGTAGGAGGCTGAGATTTCACAGTAGGAGCAGGAGAGACGATAGGGCTTGGATTCTTTGGAGAATGAGGGGGTGATTTTTGTGGTGGAGCAGGAAGCAAAATGACCTCTTCAGGGATAAATGGATCAGGGAGAGCCATTAGAGGATGAAAGAAGAAGATTTGCTTAGGAGGGAGGAAAGTTCTGCGGTTTCTGATTTGAGTCATGAAGCAGAGAGAGATTTAAGGGAACCAGAAGGGAAGTCGAAGTGAAACGCCTAAGGTAGGAGAGTGGAAGCGAATGCAGGGGAATCGAAATCGACGAAGACCAAAGGGGCTTCTCCTATTTCTAAGCACAATCATCATAAATTCAAATCAATGCCTTGGAATCATGCACCAAGACCATTCAAGCACGTAAAGGCAACTGAAACAAACCAGCAGACTTTCAGTCTCGTGTAGTCACTTCAATGTAGAAAGTGCTACAGTGGCCTATCCCTAGGATACCACGTATGTGGTCTATTCGGGATACCTCAAAAACAGCTAAAGCCCAAAAATACAAGAGATCATGCAATATCCACTGGAATGCATGGGACAAACCTGAGTAATAAGAAGTATCAATGTACTTACCACCAAATTTGAAAGCTCCCCCTCACGTGATGCATAAAACAACACAAAATTTTGAAATTCAGAGAGATTTTCAAGCTGTTCAGCAGAGACCCTGGGATGGAAACAGTCTATAGAATCCCAGACCACAGAAGAAATTTAAGCATGACTTACAAGAATGTGACAACTAATTTCCATATGTCTTGAAGGCTCAAATTTTTCACATGAGTATATGACTAAAAAGCAACATTAATGCAATGTTCCTACAAATCAGACCTTGGAACCTTAAGAGTGTGTGTGTGAAAAGTTCACCTAAGGGAGTACAAGTTTGGAGCATCAAATGATATGAGGACATCAAGAGTAACCAAGTGACTTTGTCACAACCTTTTGAGAGTTCTGGTATTTCATCATATCAAGGACTTTGTCCCAACTTGGCCTTTGGCCGTTCTCATTTAAGTTCAAAGCAATTTCTCCATTTTCTTTAACTTTTTGTCCAAGAGCTCATCTGAGAAATACGTCCTCATAGGTCCATGTAAAAGAGTAGTTACCATTATGTCCTGAGCGCAATGCTCGAAAGAATAATGTGTGTTTCAAGGACACTCAGTGGGTAACTAGTCCGAACCCATCGAAGGATAGATAACATCTCAGGGATCCCCACTGGTTCTGGTTAAGGTGCACCCAGCAAAAGACTAGCCCATTCCTTTACTTAATTCATTCAACAATAAGCACCAGATTTTCACATTTGTTCTTCAGTAACTAGTTCAAATCACTCAATTTTCTAGCTCAAACTATGTACACCCCACAAGAGTAACCTTTGTGCTCAAGAGTTCCTTCTAGTTCCAAGAAAAGATTTAGACCACATGCACTAACATTCTTAAAGACATAGATGCATATACACAAGAGAAAGATGCAGCAATTGTCTATCAAGAAACATGAAATAAGAACACAACATTCTAGATCAAGTTCAGAAATATTTCCAGGGATGCATGCACAGACTCATATCCCAGAGTAAGCCAACACTTATTTTCAGAAAATTATAAAGTAAAATGCTGAAAAGTAAATTGAGATCAGTGAGGGAGATATCTCAAGTGATGGTGCATACACCAATAGCCTTCCTAAGACTTTAAAATCTCATGTTGTCCAAGGGCTTAGTGAATAAATCAGCCAATTGTTGTTCAGTTGGAATAAAGGTCATTTCAAGCTGATTCTCTACAACCAAGTTTCTAATAAAATGATATCTGATCTCTATATGCTTGGTCCTAGAATGCAACACAGGATTCTTTGAGATATTGATGGCAGAAGTATTTGACAAGGCGGTTTAACACCTCTCAAAGATACGCTATTCACAACCTAGATATATCAATGTAGTAAGATAAATAAGGGTTATCGAACATGAAGAATTGGTGAAACTAAATCCTAACACACTACTTATGCTGACAGACTCGACTACAAAACACTAATGGCAAGCGAACCTAAGATCGACAGACTCAAATGCAGCGAGATTTTGACACAATGAACTAGACACAGTGGCGGACTACCACACAAAATTTGAGGGTATTCGGAGTTGATTTGGTTACCGAAATAAATCGGCTAAGCTACAGCTAATGCAGAAAATAAATGCTGAAAGTAAATATGCTAATGAATGCAAATGGGTTTAAACTATATGATTAAAGAGTTAAGAGGAATGCAATCCACCACTGTCATTCCATCTATCTAACACATACTTAACCTAATGCACATATCCAATGAATGAAAGTTCCCAGGAAGAGTTGATCGTTACAACCACATCCTATTACCTAATCCTTATGCCTATGCAGGTTTGTCATGGACCTCCCCCACATCTATCCCTCTATTGAACCTATAGTCATGGACCCCAAGGTTTACAAAGAAGAAAACATTAAGTTCCAGAAAAGGTTTGAGAAGTTACAAGGGTTCACAAGTACACTATGAGCGTGTCTCGCTAGACCTATGGATTTCAATCTCCCGACGGTAAAATCCGCGTATCACTATAGAGAATCCGGTGGAAGAAATTATCTTCAGTCGCCCGTATCTCATGAAACTAGAACCCTAGCATGCATACTATGTTGGCCACCAAAGCAAACATACAAGAATTCATACGGTAATCATTCAGAGAAAGAAACCTCATTCATAAAATATGCAAAACTAGATTAAAGTGTATGTATTAAAAAGACTTCATGTACGGGGCTTCAAGCATCCCCTTAACAAAGGAAAATTAGCTACTCATAGTTATAAATAAAAACATCGAAGAATTCATAAAAGATAAACAAAAGATAGAGAAAGAAGAACTCTTGGCGACGTCGAGATCGAATTAGTTCGCATGCATGAAAGCTTCTTCTTCTCCCTTGACTCTGTTTGTCTTTTCCTTCTTGATTCTCCAGCCGTACGTAACTTCTCTTTCAGCCCCCACTTGCAATATATATATATATGCAACAAAGCTAGGAACCCTAGCAAGTGGAGCACGTGCATGGCTCCTAGATATACTCCAATTAGGATTCTTTATTTATTGTTTCCAATTTGATTTCCAAGTCCACTTCCTCTCTCACCAACTTTGCTCGCCAAGCATATATATAATTGCAATCATTAAGCCCATCTTCACTTGCATAAATTCCCTCGCCAGGAAGTTCCTCGCCAAGGACCAAAACTAACGTACGTAACCTCCTATAATCAGTTCGCCAGGCAGTTCCTCGCCAGACAGCTACAAAATATATTATTTAATCTCCTTTTCTCCATTGATCTCCAAAATACCTAAAAAAAAATAAATATAATTAATTTACTCGATTAATAACAATAAACTAAATATAGGGAACAAATTAAATACCAAATAGATGCATAATTATGCAACTATCAAAATACCTCACACTTAGACATTGCTAGTCCTCGAGCAATACACGAAACTAAGACTCTGAAAAGACTCAAAGACCCTAACTACATGACTCTAACACCCTTAAAAAATTGTCTCAGCAATCTTCCACAATTGTAACACCAAGATAGTATGACTCCAAATATATTCCTTAAAATTTCGAAAGTTAATTTCAATGTATGACACACATGTAATATGTAGGACGAAGACATAATCATGGTGAATGTAAAGCTGTAGCATGCAACAGACTTGTCAAGATTCAACCTCACTGGTATATGCTCTCAAAAGTGTTTCTCTCAAAGTATGTCTAAGGTATTCACTCAACTCAATTACTTGCCAAATGGACCACACCATATGCTTACACTTGTGACTAATCTCCACAGATCAAAGGCTGCAATCTTGAGGATCAAAAGGACTTCATGGGTTGTAACGGGGCTTGGCTCATAGGTTAAAGAATAAATGGATAAGGAATTCAAATATAATTCTAGAACCCAGTAGAGCACAAAATAAGAGACTTCTTCAACTTTACAACCATGAACTTTCTCACTTTTGTGGCCGAATTTCATCTTGTTGGGCCTTCACATCATTGTTTTCATCAACAATTAACTCGGGTATCAAACTAGACATCACATTTTTTTTCTTTTCTTTTCATTCATTCTTTTTTTTTCTTTTGAAAACACTAGCTTGATACCACACACTTAATTCTTTGCATCACTTTTCGACATTGTCGCCGTCTTCACATATCTGTCTCATGTATAGCTCTACCAAGTCCTAGAACAAGGGTAAAGAGATAACAATTCTAAGGGTTAAGGTCAGAGATATGTGGGTGATGACATAAAGTTTAAACATGTAGGCTCAAAGTGGTTAACTAAAGAGTGCAGATCTTGTGTACACAAAGTCGGGACACAGGCTTATATGGCTATGGTGGTGTCCCCTAAATGCCTTTATCACCTCCTCAATCAAAACATGTATTGACTATAAGCTTTGAAAAGCAGAAGAGCAAGTTCTAGTAATATCTAGAGTCCATAAACTTAATCTGTGGCAAGCAATTGACACTCAATAAAGAAAGCATGTGTATTCACATATTGGCTCAATCGCTCATAGGTTAAATGAATCTCAACAAAGTTTAAGCATGCCAAAAATCTGTACCATGTTAACTTTTCTACATCCACTACACATTCGCATATGCATCATATATCAAGATTAACCAAAGAAACTTAAATAACATGATCATCTTTTAGTCACAATTACGAAAGATATAATCACATCATGGACTAGCCAAGGGCACCTAAGACTCAAAACAAAAGACTCTTTTTATGTTTTTTCTTGACACTTTTTACTTTTGTATTTGGTTTTTCAAATAAGACACTAAAATACCCAAGGAAAACAAAGAAAAACTCAAAAATATCAACATCAGGCGAGCAATCCCAATTTCTGGCGAGCAGTTCGCCAGACACAGTGTACTGAGCAACACTTCTCGCGTGAATTTTACAAAATTAATCACTCATCGTAATAGGCTTAAATTTTGGGAACACAAACTAGACACATATATAAACACACCCTCAAAATTTCAGAAAATTACGATCCCTATAACTATGTCAAATAAATTATACAAAACAGCAAACTGTTTGCTCGCCAGACTCACTCACGCGAGCAACCTTCCCTCGCGAGCAACTCTCTCGCGAGAATTTTACAAAATACATCTTACATCGAAATAAGTTGAAATTTCGCGAGCACTCGATAGACTCATTTACAAACCTGCCCTCAAAATTTCAGAAAATTACGAGACCCCTAGCTATCGAAGATAAATGACACGAAACAGGTTACTGAACAGTACCGAGAACTGTTGCTCGCATGACTCAGCTCCACTCGCAAGAATTATATAGAATTAATGACAGAGTTGAATGAGCTGAAATTTTGACAGAATAAATTCGACACATTTACATACATTCCCTAAAAATTTCAAAAATTTACGAGACTTCTAGATATGTCAAACAAATCACACAAAACATCAAACTGCACAGTACAACATGCGAAGCTCGCCAGAGACCCATTCCCCTCGCCAGAATTTTACAGAATTGATCATACATTGGAATGAGCTGAAAGTTTAAGAGCACAATTTAGACACATGTAAAAACATCCTCTAAAAATTTCAGAAATTTACGAGACCTCAAACTATGTCAAAAAATTGACACGAAACAGCATACTGTACAGTACCAAAATAACGAAAAATTAATACATAGACGCTAAGGATATGATATAAACCCCACCCCACACTTGAAATTTACATTGTCCTTAATGTAAAACAAAACTAAAACATACAATACATCAAACAAGCATGGAATGAGACACATAACACATCACAAATCACACTAAACATGGAGAAAAATAAAGCAAAGGAGAGAGATAGAGAGTTTAAGGATTTCAAATCTGGTTTTCCACGCTTCTCCATCAACATGAGTTGCCTCCCAAGTAGCGCTAAGTTTAATGTCTTCAGCCAGACAGCAAGTCTCAACACTCCACACACAGAGATGGATCTCCAAGGGCTGCATCCTCAAAGACATGCTCCACAAATGACTCATAGAATGGCTTGAGTCGATGTCCATTCACTTTAAATGTCTTCCCTATTTTTGAACTTACAATCTCTATGGCACCATGAGGAAAGACATAAGTGATAACATAAGGTCCAGTCCATCTACTTTTTAGCTTACCTGGAAACAAGCGTAGACGACTACTGAAGAGTAAAACTTTTTGACCAACAACAAATTCTTTTCTCTTAATATTCCGGTCATGAAAAGCTTTAGTCTTTTCCTCGTAAATCATGCTGGACTCATAGGCATTGTGCCTAATCTCATCAAGCTCATTCAGCTGCAACTTCCTATGCAAACCCGCATCATCTATGTCAAAGTTGAACTTCTTGACAGCCCAATATGCCTTGTGTTCCAACTCCACTGGAAGATGGCAAGCTCTTCCATACACCAACCTATAAGGAAACATTCCAATAGGTGTCTTATATGTTGTCCTGTAAGCCCACAACGCTTCATCCAAGCGTTGGCTCCAATCTTTCCTTGTTGATCCAACAGTCTTCTCCAGAATTTGCTTGATCTCCCTATTCGACACTTCCACTTGCCCGCTGGTTTGAGGATGATAAGGTGTGGCCACCTTATGTGTTACACTGTACTTCCGTAGCAAAGCATCAAAGGTTCTATTGCAAAAATGAGATCCTCCATCGCTGATAATGCATCTTGGTGTTCCAAATCTAGCAAAAATATCTTTCAGAAAACAGAGAACAACCTTAGAATCGTTAGTGCGGGTGGCTTTAGCTTCCACCTACTTAGAAACATAATCCACAGCGAGAAGAATATACAAATAGCCTTGAGAATTAGGGAATGGTCCCATGAAGTCAATACCCCACACATCAAATATTTCAACAACAAGAACAGGGTGTTGAGGCATTTGGTCTCTTGGGCCAATGTTACCTGTCATTTGGCATCTCTCACATGATTTGTACATGACGTGGGCGTCATGAAACAAATTTGGCCAATAAAATCCACTCTCTAGCACTTTGAGAGCAGTCTTCTTTCCTCCAAAGTGTCCACCACCTGCATGTGAGTGACAAAAAGATAGAATAGATTGAAATTCAGACTCGGGTACACACCTGCGGATGATGGCATCGGTACAATGTTTCCAGAGGTATGGCTCATCCCATACATAATACCTGGCTTCCTTGACCAGTTTGTCTTTCTGAGCTTTGCTGAAATTGGGTGGAATGTACTTACTCACCTTGTAGTTAACAATATCAGCATACCAGGGCTCCACAGCTTGAACAACAAAGAGTTGTTCATCGGGAAAGTTATCTCTGAGAGGAAGGGTATCTTCTTCTGCGTTGGAACCGTGGGTGAGTCTACTCAAGTGATCTGCCACCACATTTTCAGAACCCTTCTTGTCCTTGATCTCAATATCAAACTCCTGAAGTAAGAGCATCCATCGAATCAACCTGGGCTTGGCATCCTGTTTAGTCATCATATATCTCAAAGCAGCATGGTCAGAAAATATGATAACTTTAGTTCCTAACAAGTAAGACCTAAACTTTTCAAGAGCAAAAACCACTGCTAAGAGCTCCTTCTCAGTAGTTGAATAGTTCAACTGCGCATCATTTAAAGTACGGGAGGCATAATAGATGACATGTGGGAGTCTTTGTGGGCGTTGGCCAAGAACAGCGCCAACAGCATAGTCTGAAGCATCACACATGAGCTCAAATGGTAGACTCTAATCCGGTGCTTGAATGATGAGAGCTGTAGTGAGCAACTCCTTGAGCTTATTGAATGCTTGCAAGCACTCATCGGTGAAGTTGAAAGCTACATCTTTCTGGAGCAATGCACATATGGATATCTTGGAGAAATCCTTGATAAACCTGCGATAAAATCATGCATGTCCAAGAAAAGATCTCACCTCCTTCACAGTGGAAGGAGGGGGTAAGGTACGCACAATATCAACCTTAGCTTTATCAACCTCTATACCTCTAGCTGAAATAACATGTCCCAAAACTATACCCTGCTCCACCATAAAGTGGCATTTTTCCCAATTAAGTACAAGGTTAGTTTCTACACAACGCTCTAAAACATAGCTAGATTATGAAGACATGTGTCAAAAGAATCACCGAAAACAGAGAAATCATCCATAAATACCTCAATGATCTTTTCAACCATGTCTGAGAAAATACTTACCATGCACCTCTGAAATGTGGCAGGTGCGTTGCATAAACCAAATGGCATCCTCCTATAAGCAAAAGTGTCATAGGGACATGTGAAGGTGGTCTTCTCTTGATCATCCTTATGTATGGCTATCTGGTTGTATCCTGAATAACCATCTAAGAAACAATAATATTCATGACCTGCCAACCTTTCCAACATTTGATCAATGAATGGGAGCGGAAAGTGATCTTTTCTTGTGGTTGCATTGAGCTTGCGGTAGTCAATACACACTCTCCATCCCGTTTGGACTCTTTGAGGCACCAACACGTTCTCATCATTCTTTACCACTGTGATTCCTGAACGTTTGGGCACAACCTGCACATGACTAATCCATTTGCTGTCAGAAATAGCATAAATGATACCTACGTCTCGAAGCTTGATGACTTCTTTCTTGACAACTTCCATCATGGGAGGATTGAGACGACGTTGAGCTTCCCTTGTTGGTTTAGCTCCCTCTTCCAGATGGATCCTGTGGGTACACAATGTTGGGCAAATGCCCTTGATATCGGCTACTGTCCATCCAATGGCGGCCTTGTACTCCCTAAGTACATTGAATAACTTCTCCTCTTGTAACGTTGAGAGCTTGGAAGAGATGATGACTGGAAGTGTATCATCCTCCCCTAGGAAAGCATACTTCAAATGCTCGGGTAGAAGTTTAAGCTCTAATGTGGGTGCCACCTGTATAGACGGAACAAGAACGTCATCTGAAATTGGAAGAGAAATGGGTTTAGAATATTTACCTTTCATAATCGGCAGGGATTCAAGTGCTTCTTCCATAGCATAATACTCCTCTTCCATTTCAAGATCCTCAACTGAAGCTATCTCAAAAATAGGGTCAAACTTCTTTTCCTCGCCAAGCTTCAGACCTGAAACATCATCTTTTCCGGATACCTCTATGACCTTCCTCAAAGGATCCTCCTCCAATGAATAGTGAATGAATTCCTGCACAAAACTCTCAAAAGTATCAACTGAACAACATGAATAAGAATCATCACTATTCGGATGTTTGAGAGCTTCATAAATATTGAAGTGGATTTTCTCCTCCGCTACTTCCATACTCAATGATCCATCAAAACAGTCTATCTTTGTACGCGCTATTCTCAAGAACGGTCTCCCAAGAATCAATGGTATTTCTGATGGCATTGGCTCATGCTCCATCTCTAGCACAAAGAAATCTGCTGGGAAAATCAAATCTCCCACCTGCACCAAAACATCCTCAATAATACCTTGAGGGTAACAGTTAGACCAATCAGCAAGTTTAATGGTGACACCTGTGGGAATAAGCTCTCCCATTTTCAACCTGTTATAAGCAGTGTATGGCATTAAATTAATGGAAGCACCTAAATCAAGTAAAGCACCCGCAAACCTGTGATCACCAATGGTACATGGGATCGTAAAACGTCCTGGATCACCCAACTTAGGTGGGAGCTTTCTTTGAAGCACTGCAGATACTCTCTCTCTCCCAAAGCCACAGTCTCAGTTCCATTGAATTTTCTCTTTGTTGTGCACAAATCTTTCAGGAACTTTGCATACTGTGGTATCTGCTTGATCACATCCAACAACGGGATGTTTACTCCTACCTTTCTGAACACATCCAAGATCTCCTTCTCTTTTTCAACCTTCACCTGTTTCTTCAACCTGCTAGGAAAAGGTAAATTAGGAATAATGGAAGGAGGAGTAGAGGATACCTGACCTGATTTTTGATTTGTCAGTTCTTCTGTTTCAGGTGCATTTTCGACGGCTCGAATTGGGGTTCCTGCAGAATCTTCTGACGGCTTGTCTAACGGCTTGTAAGGGACACGTTGTTCAAGCACGGGCTCCTCCCATTTTCTCTTTGTTAACTCGGGCAGTTCTTCCAACACCTTCCCACTCTTCAAGGTCATCGCATGAGCTTCATATTTTGTGTTGGGATTGGGAAGAGTGTTACTAGGAAGACTTCCTTCCTTGACTTGAGCCATTGTTTGCTGCATTTGGCTCATTTGTCTCTCAAGAAAGTCAATTGCTTTTCCTTGCTGTAGAGCTGTAGCCTTGAGTTCTTGAGTTGTGGCCTTGAGTTCTTGAGTTGTGACCTTGATATCTTGGCGAAAGGCACTACTCTCCTCTCGTTCCTTCTTGTTGTCAAACATCATTTGTTGCATCAGGGCTTCCAAGGTAGAATTTCCTGATGATGTTTGAGCTTGAGCTTGTTGTTGCTGAGGCATACGCCTTTGGCCAAACTGCTGCCCATCTCCTGTAGGCTGTCTCTGCTGAAATCCAGGTGGAACAATAGGAGGATTGAGCACATTGTTGCTCTTATAGCTCAACAGGTCTCTATTTCCACCATATGTGTTGGGTTGTCTCTGGAAGTAATTTGCTTCTTCTTCTTGATCAACCTCTTCATCTGCTCTGAACTTGGGACAATCTTCTACTAAATGGCTTGTAGCTGAACATAAAGTGCACACAACCTGAGCTGCAGCAACTGTTGTCTTCTTGTTCACTTTCAGACTACTCGCTATCAGAGCAATATCATTCTCCATAGAGCTTAATCTTTTTTCCATGGCTCCATCGATTGCAGCTGCATTGAGAGACCTTCTACTTGCTCCAATGGATCTATCCCTTGACTGAAATTGCCTTGAATTTTCTGCTTGATTCTCAACAACTTCCTTGGCCTCTGTTCCAGTCATATTTCACCAATTTCCCCCACAAGCTGAATCAAGCTTTGACCTGTTGAAAGAATCAAGTCCTTCATAGAAGAACTCCATTTGAGTGTTGAGGTCAAACTTATGATGAGGGCATTGTCGAAGAAGACTCTTAAACTGGCTCTAGGCTTCATGTAATTCATCACTGTCTTTCTGCCTGAATGTGCTAATTTGCTTCTTCAAGTTCTTGGTGCGAGAAGCAGAGTAGAACTCTTTCATAAATGCAGAGCACATCTTCTCCCATGTGTCCATAGATAAAGGAGCTAAAGAATTATACCATGCTTTTGCTTGCTCCTTCAAAGAGAACGAAAACAAGAGGAGTTTCATAGTATCATCTTCCACATTAGTCGATCTCTGGATTCTGCACAATGCTGTAAACTCATTGAGATGGTCCTGAGGGTCTTCAGAAGGCGTTCCTCTGAAGTGTGGCAGATTCGATATAAGTGATGGGGGAATAGAATAAGACCCCAAATTCTCTGGTAGTACGATCAGTGAATCTGCTGCACCTGTGCCCGGTATAAAGGACTCTCTCAGCTTGGTTGCATTTGCCATTCTTTTTGATGATGGTGGTGGTGTTGGAATACTATGTTCTTCCTCAAATTCAGACTCCGAACCTGAATGTCTTTCTTGCTCAGATAGTTCACCACCACTGTTCACGTCTTATGGACCGTTGTCCCTGCTGCTTCCTGTTTTGCCTTGCTGAGCGTTCAATCTCTGGATCAAGTAATAATGGCTCAGCGCTTCTTGTGTGCCTAGTACGCATACACAATGCTCCTGCACACAGAATAGACAGTAAGACTCAAAAGAAAAAGAAAACAAAACAAAACAAAACAGAAAATTAAAGACTCTATTAGGACTTAGAATTAAGCAACTCCCCGGCAACGGCGCCAAAATTTGACAATGCGGTTTAACACCTCTCAAAGATACCCTATTCACAACCTGGATATATCAATGTAGTAAGATAAATAGGGGTTATCGAACACGAAGAATTGGTGAAACTAAATCCTAACACACTACTTATGCTGACAGACTCGACTACAAAACACTAATGGCAAGCGAACCTAAGCTCGACAGACTCAAATGCATCGAGATTTTGACACAATGAACTAGACACAGTGGCGGACTACCACACAAAATTTGAGGGTATTCGGAGTTGATTTGGTTACCGAAATAAATCGGCTAAGCTACAGCTAATGCAGAAAATAAATGCTGAAAGTAAATATGCTAATGAATGCAAATGGGTTTAAACTATATGATTAAAGAGTTAAGAGGAATGCAATCCACCACCGTCATTCCATCTATCTAACACATACTTAACCTAATGCACATATCCAATAAATGAAAGTTCCCAGGAAGAGTTGATCGTTACAACCACATCCTATTACCTAATCCTTATGCCTATGCAGGTTTGTCATGGACCTCCCCCACATCTATCCCTCTATTGAACCTATAGTCATGGACCCCAAGGTTTACAAAGAAGAAAACATTAAGTTCTAGAAAAGGTTTGAGAAGCTACAAGGGTTCACAAGTACACTATGGGCGTGTCTCGCTAGACCTATGGATTTCAATCTCCTGACGGTAAAATCGGTGTATCACTATAGAGAATCCGGTGGAAGAAATTATCTTCAGTCGCCCGTATCTCATGAAACTAGAACCCTAGCATGCATACTAAGTTGGCCACCAAAGCAAACATACAAGAATTCATACGGTAATCATTCAGAGAAAGAAACCTCATTCATAAAATATGCAAAACTAGATTAAAGTGTATGTATTAAAAAGACTTCATGTACGGGGCTTCAAGCATCCCCTTAATAAAGGAAAATTAGCTACTCATAGTTATAAATAAAAACATCGAAGAATTCATAAAAGATAAACAAAAGATAGAGAAAGAAGAACTCTTGGCGACGTCGAGATCGAATTAGTTCGCATGCATGAAAGCTTCTTCTTCTCCCTTGACTCTGTTTGTCTTTTCCTTCTTGATTCTCCAGCCGTACGTAACTTCTCTTTCAGCCCCCACTTGCAATATATATATATATGCAACAAAGCTAGGAACCCTAGCAAGTGGAGCACGTGCATGGCTCCTAGATATACTCCAATTAGGATTCTTTATTTATTGTTTCCAATTTGATTTCCAAGTCCACTTCCTCTCTCACCAACTTTGCTCGCCAAGCATATATATAATTGCAATCATTAAGCCCATCTTCACTTGCATAAATTCCCTCGCCAGGAAATTCCTCGCCAAGGACCAAAACCAACGTACGTAACCTCCTATAATCAGTTCGCCAGGCAGTTCCTCGCCAGACAGCTACAAAATATATTATTTAATCTCCTTTTCTCCATTGATCTCCAAAATACCTAAAAACAAATAAATATAATTAATTCACTCGATTAATAACAATAAACTAAATATAGGGAACAAATTAAATACTAAATAGATGCATAATTATGCAACTATCAGTATTATCACAGAACAGGGATAGAATACCTTGCTCAAATCCGTAGTCGCTCAGCATGTGCTTCATCCAGAGGAGTTGTGTACAGCAGCTTCCAACAGCTATGTACTCTGCTTGGGCAGTGGACAATGATACGCAGTTCTGCTTCTTGCTATGCCACGACACCAGGTTGTTCCCAACAAAGAAGCAACCTCCCGAGGTGCTCTTCCTATCCGTGGCATCTCCAGCCCAATCCGAGTCCGAATATCCTGCAATCTCAGTATTAGTATCCGTTGTGTATAAGATCCCAAAAGCACACGTACCTGAGACGTATCGGATGATACGCTTGACTGCCTTCACATGGGATTCCTTGAGGTTGGCTTGATACCGAGCGCAAACACCCACACTAAAAGATATATCGGGTCTACTGGCTGTGAGGTAGAGCAAGCTTCCAATCATGCTTCTGTAGAGGGTTTGATCAGCATTGGTACCCTCCAGATCTGCACTGATTCTGCATGAAGTCCCCATTGGGTTCCGGATGGGAGAGGCTCCTTCCATCCCAAACTTCTTCACTAGTTCCTTAGCATACTTTTCCTGCGAGATGAACAAACCATCTTTCCTTTGCTGAACTTGTAGTCCAAGGAAGAAGTTTAGCTTACCACAAAGACTCATTTCAAATTCTTGCTTCATTAGAGTGACAAACTCCTCAACAAGTTTTTGAGAGGTAGAGCCAAACACCACATCATCCACATAGATTTGAGCAATAATCATATGATGTGAAACATTCTTGACAAACATGGTTTTATCAATGGAACCTCTTACATACCCATGGTCAATCAAGTGTGTAGACAATTTTTCATACCAAGCTCTAGGAGCTTGCTTCAAACCATAAATGGTTTTGTCTAATCTGTACACATATTCGGGATAGCAAGAGCTCTGAAATCTCGGAGGCTGTTCCACATAAACTTCTTCTTTCAAAATCCCATTTAAAAAAGGCACTTTTCACATCCATTTGAAAGAGATCAAATTTCAGAAAACAAGCAATGGCTAAGAGTAACCTAACGGACTCAAGTCTAGCTACGGGGGCAAAGGTTTCACCAAAGTCTAGGCCTTCTATTGTGAATAACCTTGCACAACCAATCTAGCTTTGTTTCTCGTAATAATTCCCTTTTCATCCGTTTTGTTCTTAAAGACCCATTTTGTTCCTATAACATTCTTACCTCTAAGTCTAGGAACTAAATGCCACACATTGCTTTTCTCAAATTGATTTAATTCCTCTTGCATAGCCACAATCCATTCTGAATCCTTTAAAGCATCTTTCACATTCTTAGGCTCAACACTAGAAACAAAACCATAGCAAGCAATTCGATTGATAGCTAACCTATGCAAAGTAAGAAAACTTTTTAGGCTAATGAGATTACTTACAAGCACCTTGGACTTACTTTGGGTCTTCCTTGGTTCATTCACCATGCCAATCACATCCGAGGGAGAGTGATCTTTTTGAACTTGACGTTTCCCAACACGGTGAGACTTCTGGATAGTCAGGGTCTGATCTATCCCGGCACCTTCAGTATCAGATTCTGTATCCTGGGATACATCATCATGTATAGGGTTCTGCTCATCAATAGGGGTCTCAGCAGCTTCGGGAGATGTCTCAGTGCTTACATCCTCAACCTGCACATCTCTTGAAGAATGGTTGTGAGAGCATACAAGAAAGTCATTGATGGCTACATTCACCGTTTCTACAACTTTACACGTTCTCTTGTTATAGACACGATAAGCACGGCTGTTCAAGGCATAACCTAGAAAGACACCTCTATCACATTTAGCATCGAACTTGGTCAAATACTCACGATCTCTATAGATAAAGCAGGGACTACCAAATGCCTTTAGATGTGAAATATTTGGTTTCTTGCCTTTCCAAAGTTCATAAGGTGTTTTACTAGTACCCAGTCTAAAAATCACACGGTTAAGAGTGTAACAAGCATTAAAGATTGCTTCGGCCCAAAACATGTGAGGTAAGTCAGCAGAGCTAAGCATTACCCTCCCCATCTCAACCAACACTCTATTCTTTCTCTCAACAATCCCATTTTGTTGTGGTGTGATGGGGGCAGAAAACTCATGATGTACACCATTTTCTTCACAATAATCCGTAAACAAAGAATTCTCAAACTCAGTTCCATGGTCCGACCTTATTCTTACTATGCGCTTATTTTCTGAAAGTTTTTCATTTGAAATGCGTTTAGCTAGTTCTAAAAACTTTCCAAAAGTTTGACCTTGAGTTTTATCACTTAAGAACACGACCCAAGTGAACCTAGAAAAGTCATCTACCACAACAAGCACATATTTCTTCTTCGCAAGACTTTCAGTTTCAACATGGCCTACTAGATCTAAGTGAAGCAGTTCTAAAGCATTAGAGGTTGGCCTAGCATTTAAAACAGGATGAGAGGTTCGGGATAGCTTACCCATTTTGCAGTCTCCACACATACCTGCAGCTCTCCCGGACAGTTTGGGCATACCACGAGCTCCATCCTTCGAGGACAGCCTCACCACATCTTGATGGTTGAGATGGCACATCCTCCTATGCCATAGATCTAGCACACTTTCTTGTGTCAAGGATCGGAAACACATTTCAGGTTCTAGCCTTTTGTTAGCACGGACACAGTAGCAATGATCTCTGGACCTCTCGCCTTTCATTACACACCTCCCTTTCCCATCGAGAACTGTGCACTGAGATGTGTCAAACGTCACAGTCTCATATTCGTCGACAATCTGACTTACACTGAGTAAGCAGACTTCCAAACCCGTCACCAATAGAACATTCTTCAAGGCTGGGAGACCAGGAGTGTCAACTGTCCCGCTTCCAATTATCTCTGCTTTGGCACCATCACCAAACATGACATCACCAACTGGATGAGTGTCATCCATGGAAGTAAACCATTTTCGTTCTCCGGTCATGTGCTTCGAGCAGCCGCTGTCCATGTACCAAGAATCGGATTTCATGGTGGAAAGAGCAGTCAAGGCAACGTTGCAAACAGCTACAACTTCTCTTGCAGCAATGGGTGAGGTCTTCACTCTTGAAAGAAAGCAAATAAATTCTTCTTGTTTCTTCTTGACACCAGGTTCTTTGGGAGGCATGACACTTCTGGTATCCCTGGTTCCACGAACAGATTTTCTGAGCAAACTGAAACTGGCTTCTTCTTTTGCTTCGGGATGGCAAGAGACTGAGCAATCCTGGTCAGTTCATTAAGAGATTTCTGAAAGTGAGCAAGCAGATTGTTGCTTTGTGGGATCTTTGCTGGTGCAGAATTCCTTCTCAGCTTGTAGCAATTCCGCCGAATATGTCCACTGTTCCCACAGTGAAAACACTTGATTTGCGGGTTTTTCTTGAGCATGGGTACTTTGGAAATTTCAGGGGCATCAATCTTCAGTTGAGGTGGAGGCTTTCCCAACACCGAGCTGGTGCTTTTTACAAACGCAGTCTTCCCCGAGCCTTTGGGTTTGTCATCATCCTCGAACCCCAAGCCTCTCTTACTGCCATCCAGCCTTCCCATCCCACAGATTTGGGATAGCTTCTCCGAGCCTATGGAGAACTTTGCGAACTGATTCCGGGAGTCCAGCAAGGATTCTTCGAGTGTCAGCTTCTCAGCAGTCAGCAAGCTTATGGCAGAAGACTGACGGTCCAGCTTTCATTTGAGGATACTCACTTGTTCTTCTAGTTGAGTTCTGGTTGAATCCCATTCTGCTTTCTGGGATAGAAACTCTCCTTGTATCCTGGAATGTGTCTCCTTACTCAATGAAAGCTCATTAGATAGAGCTTCATTTTTAGCAAGCATAGACTTAGAGGCTTTACATAAACGCACATACATATCATGTCCTTCATCATCAGAATCATTGTCATCAAGAGACTCATCTAATGTGATATGGGAGACAAAAGCAACTTTCTCGTCTTCATCAAGATCGGTTTCAGAATTTTCATTAGACTCACTATCACTCCAGGTTGCTTTTAACACTTTATGAGATTTATTTCTCCTGTTAGCACAGTCTACAGCTTTATGTCCTACTTCATTGCATTCAAAACATTTCATGTCCACTTTCGGGATAGAAGAAGATCTGATATCCCGACTTTTCTGTGCAACCTTATTTCTAAAAGGCTTAGAGCTAGATCCTTTAGAAAAGTTCCGGTTAGTTGAAAGATTTCCTTTTCCTTAAGAATTTCTCAAATTGTTTAGTTAAAAAGGCACATTCATCATTATCATCTTCTTCATCATCAAGCACTTTTTCAACATCAATTTTAACCGAACTTAGAGCAACAGATTTTTCATGCATAGGCCTTTTCTTGAGTGTCTCATAAGTTTTCAAATTTCCAACAAGCTCCTCTAACGGATAAGTGTCTAGATCATGAGCCTCTTCTATAGCATTCATTTTCGAGTCAAAGAAATGAGGTAACGCATTTAAAAATTTCCTAACAATTTTCTTTGATTCTATGGCCTCGCCTAAGCTACGACATTGATTTTTGATATTTAGCACACGACCATAGAAATCATCAATAGACTCTTTGTTACTCATGCTCAGACCTTCAAACTCATAAATAAGATGTTGAAGTTTTTGTTGCTTAACACGAGAGTTACCTTCATGAGTGTTGATGAGCACTTCCCATGCCTCCTTAACAATAGAGCAATGGATGATCCTTTGATGCTCTGCTTCGGATACGGCATTGAATAGACAACTTAGAGCTTTGATGTTTGCTCTAGCCAAATCCTTGTCAGCTTTCTCCCATTCTGACCTCGGCTTTGAAACCCTTTCGGTTGATTCATGATACGCGCAAAACATGCATTTAACGTTAACACAAAGTAGACCCTAAAAACACCGATTACGCGCATTGCAATTTAAAACCCTTCTTTTGTCATTATAATATTGGCGAGTAGGGATCGTTCTTTATCCAGGGAATTAAGGGCGCATGCATGGTTTCGTTAATAAGCGTAAATTTAAATGTTTGGGGGGATTGGAAGTTGGTTGTTTAATCTACAAAATTAAAGTACAAAAACATGCAAACACAACTAAAACTCTTAAGCATCTAACATGTTTTACTCATAGACAAGTGTTAACAATCAAGAAACTTCAAAGTCTAATTATGCTTACTAAAAATAAGAAGTTACACTACTAATTACAAGTGATCATCTCATCTTTTTAACCTTACCCCTTTTCATGCATCAAACCTTTTGTAAGTTACGAAATTCATAACTTCCAACTAAATATACATGCTTGATAATTGAGTAGGAATGCAACTTAGCGTATAAACATCCTAAACAACATACGATCATCGAAACATGCGAAAGAGAGTGACTTAGCGTATTTTCTACCACATGCTTTCGAAGCTTTAAGATTGTATCAAACATGCATAAAAGGCTAGAAATCATAAACACATGCAATTCACAAATCGGTTTAAGAACATATAACACAAATCTAAGCTTGTTCTTCATTTGATACATAAAAGTATTCCAATACATCAAAAGATTCAAATACAAAGCAAAAGCTATGAAAGTGAAGATCATGGTTACACTTTTTGTCTTGAATGCTTGATGATCTACGGTGGAGATGGCTTTCCTTCACAAGGGACTTAGCGTATTGTGAAGGATTGATGGAGGATGCTTCGGCTTTGGATGGAGAATGCTTCGGCTTTGCAAGAGATGGATGCTTCGGCTTTGCAAGAGATGGATGCTTCGGCTTTGTGTGTGAACCTTCAAGTGTTTATGGTGGAGGAGTATTTGTGTAGAGCTTTGGCTAGTAAATGAGAGATGATCTATTTTATGGCTGCCTCCTCTCTTATATAGGCAAGGGATGTTGCCTTCTCTCTTCCACCTTGCCTCCCTCCATTTAATGCAAGCCTTAGTCACCTAGGCAAGTCACCATTTGTGATCATCATTTATGAACCCTAAGCAAGAGTCACCATGCAAGTCACCATTTATAAACCCTAAGCAAGAGTCACCATGGCAAGTCACATGGCAAGTCATCATTTGTGATGATCACAAAGCTTAGTCACTAAAATGAGTCACAAAGCTTGATATTGTTGACTTTTCCTCTTCCCCAAAGTGAATCCTAGCCGAATTGAATGGTCATGGGCTTGATAATGGGCCGAAACAAGAGTTGAGAAATCGGCCCATAATTTGCTTTTTGGTCCGGCCCATTTCCGGTGGTCCGAAATCGCAAAAATCGCAAAATCGCCGAAATTCCTCCGAATTGCGTCGTTATTAATCTCCACCGTAAATATCTTCAAAATAACAATTTAAATAAGGAAAACATGAAAACTAAGATAATAACATAGCTAAACGTAAAGGGAAATGCGTTTAAGAAACGAGCATAAAATGCGTATATCAAATTCCCCCACACTTAGACTTTGCTAGTCCCTTAGCAAACACTAAGTTAAACTAAGACTCTCTAAGAATTTAAAACAAAGGAAAGAACATAACTAAGCCCTTAGCTAAAATTTGTCTCAGAATTTGCATAAGTATATGGTGATGGCTCACATGAATTTCAACTTGTATGCTCAACGAATTCAAGAGATAATTGCGATATAATTATGTAATGAACAAGTAAGACATAGAAAAAACAATGGTTATGTTATAGCTGTGCATGCTTTGAATAAAGGTTTAATCAACTTACAAGGATGCACTCATCATATTTTTCACTCATGAAAAGGGTTCACTTAAAGTGTATATGAATTGAAATGAAAACCACATGAATGAAGTTAATTACTTGCACAAATGAACCAAAACCATAAGCTTACTCATGCAACTTACTCTACTAATTGAAAGCTACTCATTTTAAGGATCATAAAGGACTTTTAGTGAGGTTGTAATGGGGTTAAGGCTAAGGCATTCGAAATTTAGATATGTGGTGATAAAAACGTTCCAACGACTTAGTCTAGCACCATATTCGTCCTCCATTTCCACTCGAATGTTACCATGTATACTTTGATCTACTCTACCCTTTGAGCTTTTCGGACAGGACAAAAGCCATATTTTGTTCTATTTTTGGGCCTTCAATTTATCGTAATCTCCAAATCCGCAAATAAGGGGGACGTTAATCCAAATGGTTTATTCTTAGAACACAACATATTGCCATGAGAGATATATAATTTTTTTCTTTTCATTCTCTCAAATAAATTTTTTTTTTCTTTTTTCTTTTTGGCAATCTCATACTTTTTAAGTTATTTGGACAAGTCTTTCCCCTTACTCACATTAACTCTTTCAATCTTTCTTACCAAACCATCATATTATGTGCTAGTTTCGAAAAATTCTCACCAAGTTTCCGGAACAAAGGTAAGGATATTCTACACTAGGGTAAGTGTTTAGGTAAATATGGTGCTGAAAGAAAAGCTTAACGTGGGCTCAATTGGTTTATCTAGGGGTGTCGCATCTCATGCGTACAAATGGGATACATGGATATTTGGCGAAGTGGTGGAAAATCCTAAATGCCTTTAATCATTTCCAAAATCAAAGTATGTATCAACTTAAAAGCTTTGCAAATTGACATGAGTAAGTTCTAGTATTCTCTAGTTCATTAAAATCTATGGCAAGCAATCGAATGAGGCATAATAAGCTAGTAGCTACGAAATGGATGCATATTCACTCGAATAAAGAACAGATAGCTCAAAAGCTCACATAGGGTTCATATGATTAAAAATTTATTCAAGCATGCGATTTCTATACCATGTTTTGCAAATCATATCTACTACATGTTAAAAACACATAGAATATCTCAATTAGCACAAGAATTCGATGTATGTGATTCATACGCCATATGTGTTCATATTGGTCAAATTTCATCATCGACTAGTTAAGGGCGTCCTAAAGACTCTGAAAAACACTAATTTAGACATAATTAAATTGTAAACCCTTCCCCCACACTTAAACTCTACATTGCCCTCAATGTACTAAAGTAGAAGTATAGAATTAAAAATGGAGTATAGGATCTACGAAAATTTTAATTTTAATACGCAAAAAGCCATTAAATTAATTAAAAGGGGAGAAGAAAACAAATCTGTTGTCTCCCTATTGGGTTGCCTCCCAATGAGCGCTTGTTTTACGTCGTTAGCTTTGGACGTGATGCATCATTTTGTTTTTGAAATGGCCGGTTCTTGGAGTTGCATCTCCTCCACGGTATGCTCCGCAAATGCCTCAAAATAGGGCTTCAAGCGATGGCCATTTACTTTGAACTCACTGCCTTTGTCGATAGATCGAATGAGAACTGCTCCATGAGGTAGAACTTGAGAAACTATGAATGGCCCCATCCATCGAGAGCGAAGCTTGCCCGGAAAGAGCTTAAGTCTTGAATTGAAAAGCAATACTTTCTGCCCAACTTCAAAACTCTTCCCGCGAATCATCTGATCATGGATATTTTTCGTCTTCTCTTTGTAAATCCACGCATTGTCGAAAGCATCATTTCTGATTTCTTCAAGTTCACAAAGTTGTAGCTTCCGATGCAAACCTGCTGCATCTCGATCGATGTTGAATTTCTTCACGGCCCACCATGCCTTGTGCTCCAATTCAACCGGAAGATGGCACGTCTTCCCATAAATTAATCGGAAAGGTGACATACCAATAGGGGTCTTGTAGGCAGTCCTGTAAGCCCACAATGCATCATCTAAGCATTGACTCCAATCTTTCCGGTTTGGGCGGACGGTTCGCTCCAAAATCTTCTTGATCTCACGGTTGGAAACTTCAGCCATTCCATTTGTTTGAGGGTGGTATGGTGTGGAAACCTTGTGTTTTACGCCATACTTCCTCATCAATGCTTTCACCGTGCGGTTGCAAAAGTGACTTCCTCCATCGCTAATTAGAACGCGTGGCATTCCAAATCTACTGAAAATGTTAGTTCGTAGGAAATCTGCAACAACTCGCGAATCATTAGTACGGGTGGCCTTTGCCTCCACCCATTTAGAAACATAATCTACTGCGAGTAAGATATAAGTAAAACCATTGGAGGGAGGAAATGGTCCCATAAAATCAATACCCCACACATCAAAAATTTCGACATTAAATATGTAGTGTTGTGGCATTTCATCTCTAGGCCCTAAATTACCGAATCTCTGGCACTTATCACATGCAGCACAATATGCATGAGCATCGCGAAATAAACTAGGCCAAAAGAAACCGCAATCTAAAATCTTAAGGGCTGTCCTCCTAGAACCAAGGTGTCCACCGCATGTTTCGTTGTGACAAAAGTCTAGAATAGGCTTAAATTCGCTATCCGGGACACATCTCCTAACTACTAAATCGGAGCATTGTTTCCATAAATAAGGCTCATCCCAGATAAAGGTTCTAGCATTATGCTTAAGTTTGTCACGTTGAAATTTATGCATGTTAGACGGAAACTCACCGGTAACTAAGTAATTTACGATATCTGCATACCATGGAGTTTCCAAAATAGTTACCTCAATTCCGAAGAGTTTTTCATCCGGAAAAGTTTCCTCAATTTCAACAGCCTCATTCTCACCGATCAAGCGTGATAGGTGGTCAGCGACAACATTTTCTACTCCCTTCTTATCCTTGATTTCGACGTTGAATTCTTGGAGTAGAAGTATCCATTTGATAAGCCGTGGTTTTGCGTCCTTTTTTAGCATTAGGTACTTCAAAGCTGCATGATCAGTATACACAGTTACTTTAGTTTGAAGTAAATAAGACCGAAATTTATCTAAAGCAAAAACCACTGCAAGAAACACCTTCTCGGTTGTAGTATAATTTCTTTGAGCTTCATCAAGCGTCCGAGAGGCGTAATAAATTACGTAGGGTTTCTTGTCCTTCCGCTGACCCAAAACGGCTCCTACGGCATAATCCGAGGCGTCGCACATGAGTTCAAATGGCAGAGACCAATCAGGGCTGCTTAAAATAGGAGTGCTCGTGAGAAGTTCCTTCAACTTGTTGAAGGCAGCGTTGCATTCTTCATCAAACACGAACGGGGTCTCCTTTTGCAGTAATTTACACAACGGGCGCGAGATGTGGGAAAAGTCTTTGATAAACCTACGATAAAATCCTGCGTGTCCAAGAAAAGAACGAATCTCTCTAACCGAAGTTGGAGAGGGTAAGTGACGCACAAGATCTACTTTAGATTTATCAACTTCTAACCCTTTTTCAGAAATAATATGACCTAACACGATCCCTTGCGTAACCATGAAATGGCACTTCTCCCAATTAAGCACCAAGTTCGTTTCAACGCATCTTTGTAAAATAGTTTCTAAATTGTTTAAGCATGCATCGAAATCACTCCCAAATACACTAAAGTCGTCCATGAATACTTCAATAATTTTTTCAATGTACTCGGAGAAAATTGAGAGCATGCAACGTTGAAATGTACCTGGTGCATTACACAGTCCAAATGGCATTCGGCGGTATGAAAACGTTCCGAAAGGGCATGTGAACGTTGTCTTTTCTTGATCTTCCTCCGCAATGCTAATTTGGTTGTAGCCGGAGTATCCGTCGAGAAAACAATAAAATGCATGGCCGGCTAATCTTTCCAGCATTTGGTCGATGAATGGTAATGGAAAATGATCCTTGCGGGTTGTGGCATTGAGCCTCCGGTAATCAATGCACACTCGGTGTCCAATGATCGTCCTTTGTGGCACAAGTTCATTTTCCAGATTCTCGACGACGGTGATTCCCGATTTCTTGGGTACTACCTACACAGGGGAAACCCAACGGCTATCAGAAATAGGGTAAATAACTCCACAGTCCATGAGTTTAATTACCTCCTTTTTTACCACCTCCATCATCGGAGGGTGGAGCCGACGTTGCGCTTCCCGCGTAGGCTTGGTGCCTTCTTCAAGGAAAATCCTATGCACACAGGTTGCTGGATTTATTCCCTTGATGTCCGCAAGCGTCCAGCCTATTGCGGTTTTGTACCTCTTGAGCACACTTACGAGCTTCTCCTCCTGCTCCTCTTCTAGCGCGGACGAAATAATGACCGGTAAAGTTTCATTCTCGCCCAAGTACGCATACTTCAGATGGTCCGGTAGTAGCTTGAGTTCTAAAACTGGAGCTTCTACGATAGAAGGAACAATTTTATTAGTACCAAAAGTAATTGGTAAAGGGGGAGAAAAGCTTACTTTTCATGGTGCGGCATTTAGGGCCATGGCCATATCTTGAATTCGAGGCGTCAGCTCTAGCAAGGCCTCGAGAAGGGCGTCTTCCCCGAGTTGGATGGCCATGTCGAGTTCATCTACATTGATGGTGTCGAGGTGGCCTTGTGCTAAGGTATCCACGGGATCGAATGTCGAAATGGCAGCCACGCTTGACATTGGAAACTTCATCCCGTCCAGGATGTTGAACTCGATTCTTTCTCCATCAATCTCCATGGAGAAAGTGCCTTGAAATACATCGATCTTCGTTCTCGCAGTCCGCATGAAAGGTCGCCCAAGCAGGAGCGGCGTGGTGTTCAGTGGACTCTCTTCCATGTCAACTATATAGAAATCGGCTGGGAATATTAAGTTGTTGACTTGCACGAGCACGTCATCTACGTATCCCCTCGGATACTTGTGTGTGCGATCGGCTAATTGGATGACAACACCATCTTGCTTGAGATCTCCAAGCTCCATCGATTCGTAAAGATAGTAAGGCATGACGTTGATGGAGGCTCCGAGATCAAGCATCACGTCTTCGAAGTGGTTGTCACCGATTACGCAGGGAACTGCAAAACTCCCTGGGTCCTTCAGTTTTGGGGGTAGCCGACGCTGCAAAACCACCGAAATGGTTGCGTTCACCTTCACAACCTCCTTCTCTCAAGTTTGCCTCCTCTGTGTGCATAATTCTTTGAGAAACTTCGCGTATATTGGCACTTGTTTTATGCACTCGATCAAGGGCAAATTCACTTGCACCTTTCGGAAGATGTCCAAAATATCTTCATATTGAGCATCCTTCTTCTTTGATTTTAATAATCTGCTAGGGAAAGGTGCAACAGCAAACGGAGAATTAGTAATAACCGTATTTGAAGGAATAGGGCTTTTACCTTTGATTGGGGTGGGTTGTGGAGGGGATTGTGCCTTGGTGACATTAGGCGTCACCTTCTTTTTCTCGGCCTCTTGAGTTGCCGGATCGATCTCATCCTCGTCTTCGTTGGTGATGTCCTCGATGGTGACTTCATCGAGATGAGATCGCTTGGTCTTTGGTTCCTCAAGTATCTTCCCACTCCTTGTGACAATAGCATTCACATTTCGTTGATTAAGAGTGGGTTGAGGTGGAAGCCGACCGGTTTCTTTGATTTGGCCCATGAAATCAACAAGTTGGCCAAGCTGCTTCTTCACTTCTGTGATGTCGCGGCCATGAGAGTCGAGTGTCTCCTTTGTCTTCGATTGTCCTTCGAGGAGAACTTGAGTGGAGGCCGAAAGTTGCGACAACATCTTGTCGTAATCCGGGTTGGTGAAGGATTGAGATGACGAACCATGCTGCATCGGTGGCCTTGGTTGAAATGGAGGGCGTTGGTAGCTTTGTTGAGGTGCTGGAGGGTTCAAAGTTCCCTCGTTGCTGCTCCATCTAAAACCTGGATGATCACGGTTGACATAGTTGTTATAATTGTTATACCGTTGTCCTCCTTGATATCCGCCGATGGCGTTAGCGTGCTCCGGCTCGCTAGCTTGCTCTGGCGCTTGAGGGCATTGGTCATTATGGTGACCTTGTACTTGACATATGCCACAAACAGGCCGTTGAGTTGTCTTGGCTCTTGTCGTTTCGAGTTCTAAAACCTTCTCTAGCATATGAGCTAGTTTGTCGTATTTTTCGTCCGCGTCGGATTTAGAACTCGCTTCACCGACTGCTCGTCTGTTGGACATTCCATATTGTGCATCATTATTAGCCAGATTCTCAAGAAGAGTTCTGGCTTCGATTTCGGTTAAGTCCATGAATGCACCGGTAGCTGCTGCATCTAGCAATTCCCTATCAATCGGCTTGAGACCATCGTAAAAGTAATTCATGAGATTGGTCTCGGAAAATTCATGCGATGGGCAAGTGGCACACAAAACTTTGAATCGGTCGTAATATTGGCCGAAGGTCTCGTCCGGTTTCTGTGTGATGCCAGTTATTTGCTTTCTCAAGACGGTGATCTTTGAGGCCGGGAAGTACTTCGCTAGGAACATATCCGCAAGTTGCTTCCATGAGGTAATATGGTTCGGCGGTAGTTCCATAAGCCAAGACTCGGCCCTGTCGATTAGGGTGAATGGGAATGCCTTCAGCTTGAAGAGCTCCGTATCAGCATCGGATGGCTTCATGCTGTTACAAACAAATTGGAATTGTTTGAGATGCTTGTTCGGATCTTCATTGGAAAGTCCGTGAAAAATGAGTAGTGGGTGGAGGAAACCACTCTTCAGCTCGACTTCTTTCATGTTTTCCCCTGGTGGTGGAAAAGCAATGCTAGAAGGCCCGCTGCTCCATTCTGTTGAGCAGGTGCGCTGACGAAGAGATTGTCCTGCATTGGCCATGTTGACTTCTTGTGCTTCCGCCTCTGAATTATGATCAGTTGATGAGGCTGAACTATGGTCGGTTGATGAATGTGAAGACTCGGAAACTTCTTCGATGATGGGAAAATCCAGGATGTCTGTTTGAGCTTTAAGTCTCGCTATTCTCTCTGCGATTTCCTCAAACTTTGTTCTAGATTGTCCAGGATTCCGATCGGACATTCATTAGCCTGAGCATCCACCAAAGACCAAGTGTCAGTATCAAAAAGAATATAAAATGAATATAGGAATACTAACCAAAATCGTAAGGCATATTTAGAAAACAAAGCGATAACAAATAAAATAGTAAAACTATCAAAGCAAACTATAAACACTCACAAATACTTAAAAACTACTAAAACACACAAAATTTATAATAGTTAAGACATTAGATGTAATTTAATATGTAATGCAAATGATTTAATCAATTTAAGGGCTATGCAAAAGAATGTAATAAACTTAAAAACACACGTTTTCTGCAAATTAACACTATATAATGCGAAACCTAAGAATTTAGTTAGAACATATATAAACAAGGTTCAAATACAAGCAAACAATAATTCACATTGAATTTATGCACCACACATTTTCTCAATAAAATGCATCAAACAACAATCCTACGTGAAAGATGGAGTGAATGTATAAGAGAAAACGTTAGAACCTGCAGAAAACACACGAGTTACGTGCTTAAAAAAATATGAATGCAAAGAATGACCTCTTCTTCGGTCTTATGCCCCTAACTTCACTTAGGTTAGGGTACTCGGTAGTGAAATCCGAGTATCATAAAGCCTAAGAGAGGTTATGCAAGCTAAGTAACGTTTGTTAGTCCTTTACAGTTTTTAATGCACAAACAAACACAAAAATTTGACTAAGTTTTATTTATTTCCTTTGGCCCCGATGGTACGTGGTGCAGAGGCTCTCGACTGTGCAATGGGTCTCGTTCATCCGAAGATGAAGTCTGATTCCAGGAGGTCTAAGCATGCTTAATCCGATATACCATCTATTTAAAGGATTATGTCGTATTTATTTAGTTCGTATTTATCCGTATTCGTATGCACTTATGATTTACAGAGAGTACGCGAAATGATCATTTGGTAAATTTCTTGGACGTGCGGCCCGCGCGAAAATGTATACTGACTCTCGCTAATTCAGCTTAGTTACGTTTAGAAATGGCAAGTAGGGATAGAGATAACGCGAGAGGTAAGGACTAATATTTAGAACAACCCGAGGCTTACTCGTAAGAGTATATACTCCAATGTTGTTCCTAGAGACACCCCGAGGCTAACCAGTTACGGTATATACTCCATTGGTGTTCTATTGCTTAGATCCGAAACCCGGCACCAATCATAAACCCACTCACCATATCCAACAATCAGCCAAATTGGTGAGATAGTATATAATCTCAAGTCCTTAGTAAACTCCGCCCACAACCTCATGCCCATAACTTCACTTAGGTTATGGCGTGTGGTGATAAAATCCACACTTCATGAAGGGTTAAGGAGATAAACCAGAAAAAGAGGCACCACCTATTCCAAAGAACGAAACTTAAAACCAATACTCGTACTCAATGTAAATCAATTTAAGTACGTCTACGTTTTGATTGCGCCTAAGATTTAAAAAGAATACACGATTTAGTTATTGAGTAAATCTCTTGTCTGTGCGGCCCGCGCGAAAATGTATACCAACTATCGTTAATTCTCGTAATTGTTGGAAATGACCAGTTGGGATAGATGTAACGCAAGAGGTGAGAACTAATTTCTGGGAACAACCTGAGGCTAACTCGTAAGAGTATATACTCCAATGTTGTTCTTAGAAACACCCCGAGGCTTACTCGTAAGAGTATATACTCCAATGGTGTTCTGTTTTCTTAGTTCAAAACCAGTCACCATTCATAACCCTTCTAGACATCATAACCAATTATTACTCGAATTCACAAGATAGTATACAATCTCAAATGTTTGTAAACTCCGCCCACAACCTCATGCCCATAACTTCACTTAGGTTATGGCGTGTGGTGATGAAATCCACACTTCATGAAGGGTTAAGGAGATAGACAAACAAAAGAGGCACCACCTATTCCATAGAGATTTATTTAATAACTAAGTGCTAGTACTCAAATTAAATCAAAGACTATCCTTTAACATGAAAATAAATTATGCAAGTGTAAATACTAAGTATAACTAAATTCGTATAAGTAAAAGTATGCATTGTAAACATGTATGTATAATTCTTTAAGTATAAACAAGAATGTATTTTGAAAATTATAGACATGCTTTTAATTACATATGTACAACGAAATCATACAAAAACATTTTGATTCCCCGGCAACGGCGCCAAAAATTGATACGCGCAAAACATGCATTTAACGTTAACACAAAGTAGACCCTAAAAACACCGATTACGCGCATTGCAATTTAAAACCCTTCTTTTGTCATTATAATATTGGCGAGTAGGGATCGTTCTTTATCCGGGGAATTAAGGGCGCATGCATGGTTTCGTTAATAAGTGTAAATTTAAATGTTTGGGGGGATTGGAAGTTGGTTGTTTAATCTACAAAATTAAAGTACAAAAACATGCAAACACAACTAAAACTCTTAAGCATCTAACATGTTTTACTCATAGACAAGTGTTAACAATCAAGAAACTTCAAAGTCTAATTATGCTTACTAAAAATAAGAAGTTACACTACTAATTACAAGTGATCATCTCATCTTTTTAACCTTACCCCTTTTCATGCATCAAACCTTTTGTAAGTTACGAAATTCATAACTTCCAACTAAATATACATGCTTGATAATTGAGTAGGAATGCAACTTAGCGTATAAACATCCTAAACAACATACGATCATCGAAACATGCGAAAGAGAGTGACTTAGCGTATTTTCTACCACATGCTTTCGAAGCTTTAAGATTGTATCAAACATGCATAAAAGGCTAGAAATCATAAACACATGCAATTCACAAATCGGTTTAAGAACATATAACACAAATCTAAGCTTGTTCTTCATTTGATACATAAAAGTATTCCAATACATCAAAAGATTCAAATACAAAGCAAAAGCTATGAAAGTGAAGATCATGGTTACACTTTTTGTCTTGAATGCTTGATGATCTACGGTGGAGATGGCTTTCCTTCACAAGGGACTTAGCGTATTGTGAAGGATTGATGGAGGATGCTTCGGCTTTGGATGGAGAATGCTTCGGCTTTGCAAGAGATGGATGCTTCGGCTTTGCAAGAGATGGATGCTTCGGCTTTGTGTGTGAACCTTCAAGTGTTTATGGTGGAGGAGTATTTGTGTAGAGCTTTGGCTAGTAAATGAGAGATGATCTATTTTATGGCTGCCTCCTCTCTTATATAGGCAAGGGATGTTGCCTTCTCTCTTCCACCTTGCCTCCCTCCATTTAATGCAAGCCTTAGTCACCTAGGCAAGTCACCATTTGTGATCATCATTTATGAACCCTAAGCAAGAGTCACCATGCAAGTCACCATTTATAAACCCTAAGCAAGAGTCACCATGGCAAGTCACATGGCAAGTCATCATTTGTGATGATCACAAAGCTTAGTCACTAAAATGAGTCACAAAACTTGATATTGTTGACTTTTCCTCTTCCCCAAAGTGAATCCTAGCCGAATTGAATGGTCATGGGCTTGATAATGGGCCGAAACAAGAGTTGAGAAATCAGCCCATAATTTGCTTTTTGGTCCGGCCCATTTCCGGTGGTCCGAAATCGCAAAAATCGCAAAATCGCCGAAATTCCTCCGAATTGCGTCGTTATTAATCTCCACCGTAAATATCTTCAAAATAACAATTTAAATAAGGAAAACATGAAAACTAAGATAATAACATAGCTAAACGTAAAGGGAAATGCGTTTAAGAAACGAGCATAAAATGCGTATATCAATTCAGCCCCTCTTGGTTTTGTGGAATGTGTCCAGCCTTCCTCTACAATTTGCCACAGCATACCATCATCTTGGTAGGAGAGGAAGGCGCTCATCATGATTTTCCATTGAGAAAAATCATGTCCATCGAAAAAAGGTGGAACATTTATGGAAGAACCTTTTTCCCGATCCATAACCGACCCCTCAGAGGATCTCACTAGCAAAGGCTAGTGGCCGCTCTGATACCACTTAAAGGTCCTAGAGGGGGGGTGAATAGGCATTTCCCACTTTTTCGTTCAATATGTTCTCGGGATAGCAAGATAGAGATCTATCTCAAAAGCCAGAACACGAGTACTGTAAAGTAAAAACAGTAAGTAAAGAGTGACACAAGATGTTTTTGATAACGCAGAAATCCTACAACCAGGATTAAAACTGCGTGCCCCTAACTCTTGAGGGACAAACATTTCCACTAACTAGTAACACACACAATTACAAGTTTCTGGCACTCTGGGGATACATAACCCGTATGCTATCCTGACTAGTCTACCCACCAGTACACACAGAGCTACACTACTTTAATCTATGTGTTTACAACTTGGAAAGTATACAGAAGTATCAACTCAGATCATAACTACTCTCAAGTCATATCTTCTTGATCAACTTCTTGGGTTGGGCATCTCCATACCTTATCTCAATGGAATGCACAATGCAACAATGCATATGAGTTTTGAAAACAGTTTTTACGTTTTAAGAATCCATGTCTATTATGCACTTATAGAAGGCAACCAGAAGACATGGAAGGGGAGAGAAGACAGAAGAGAAAACTACACTTGAAAGTGCTTTGAAAGAGTACCAAAACAGAATAACCAAACCCCAAGTGTTTTCACTCAACCAACCAAGGATCCAAGACAGCTTGGGACTCCTTAAATAGGCAAGGTTATTCAATGGTCAAAGACAGCTAAGAAGGCTCGTAAATCACAGCTAGGAAGCTCGTAAAACACAGCAGCACACAAGCCTAAATGCAGACCTAAACACTGTCCTAATGCAGACCTAATTGCTGTCCTAATGCAGACCTAACCATGGACCAATGCAGACCTACATTCAGCAGCTACCGAAGGGACACAGCAAGCTAAACAGTAAGCAAAACTGAGACAGCTTTTAGGTCTTACCTTAAAGAGTTAAGGTTATCTAAACAAGGCAAGAGGTTCACATGTACTTGTTCAAGAATAGCAATTGCAATGTTCAAGGAAGAAGCACGTTTCATGACAGCAAATGAAGCACCAGGAAAAACATAGCCAAAAGCACTTTTGACAACTAGAAAAGGACAAACAGATTTCAAGAAATCACATGTGAACTTTAGTCAACTTTCCTAGGGATCTTCATTAACTAAGTCAGTTTTCCATGGTCAAAGATCAACCAGATTAAACACAGGTAAACTGGAATTTTTAGAAGTGAATAAAGCCATGAAATATCACACCAGAAAAACGTTCCAGAATGTCTGGGATACATGTTCAGTGTTCTATCCTAGATCGAAAACATGATATGCAATGAATGTTATACCTGTTTTTCCAAAGAGATAAAGTATGTAATGTCACTTAAGCTTTGATGATCTTCCATTGCTGTGTTTTGTCATAGCTCAAGAAATAGCCAACTCAAGTGTATGCCTTCAGATTTCAATTTCGATTATATAGTTATTATACGTATAGAATGTTTGTATACAAAAGACTGATCAGTTCTAACAACAAGGAGGATTACATCTCTCTCTCTCTCTCTCTCTCTCTCTCTCTCTCTCTCTCTCTCTCTCTGCAGCTACGTCTGGCTCTTTCAGGTTTGCCAATCTCCCATTTTGAGCTTTGAGCTTCAATTATTTTCATGCTTTTCAATAAAGTTTCATGTTTTTCGATAAAGTTTCAGTCTTTCCTATCTGGGCCTTGTAAAACAGATTAGCGGGGGGGGGGTGTTTATTAGTATTGGTTCATTGTATGTATTTGTTCATAGTATTAGTATTTGCTTTGTTTAAAATGGGTTTTGGTTGAGCTCATTGGTAGAGCGGTTGTGCTGAAAGTGAGTATGGGGGGGGGGGGTGGGTGGGTTTATTAGTGTTTATATAGCATCAGTTGTCCGATTAAATATACTTATCCACTTAAGCAGGTAATCAACACCTACACGACCGTCCGAAAGACCACCAGGGAGGCTCCAACTTTACTCACAAGACCGACCTCATCCGAGCGCGCACGCGCCCGTGGGGCGCACGCCCAAATGTGCGGATCACACACCAGCAAGTACACCAGTCCCACATCGAAGAATACAACAGAGCACCAATCTCAACCACCTATATATACAAGGTAATTATTACAAATAAAAGGACATTCTGAATCCAAACACCACACTCCACACGTTCGCACGTTCGCTTGACTATTATATCCGATACATCATCTGATTTAGGCATCGGAGCGTTGAAGGCGGGCCACCCCGTCTCGACTCCTGACTGTCCGTTTGTCGTTGTATTCTTCTAACAGCCATACCCGAGCACGCGCATCCGAAGACCCGAAGGGAGGAGAAGCGCCCGACCATCCGAACAGCCCCAATGTTCGGACAAATAAGGAGAAGGAGTACTCGTACTTGCGTCTGCCAGATTACGTCCCGCACGTAATTCGGTAGAAACAATTAGTATTGGTTCATTGTATGTATTTGTTCATAGTATTAGTATTTGCTTTGTTTAAAATGGGTTTTGGTTGAGCTCATTGGTAGAGTGGTTGTGCTGCAAGTGAGTATCTAGATGCATGTATTGGTTCATTGTATTAGTATTTGTTGTTAGTATTGCATCATTAGTTGCATGATTAACATACTTATCCACTTAAGCAGATAATCAACACCTACCCGACCACACGCAAGACCACCAAGGAGGCTCCAACTTCACTCACCAGACCGACCCCATCCGAGCGCGCACGCGCCCATGGGGCGCACGCCCGAACGCACGGACCACGCACCAGCAGAACCACACCAGTCCCACATCAAAGAGCACAAGTAAGCATCGATCTCAACCACCTATATAGGTAAGGCATTTACTACAGGTAAGAGATATCTCAACGCATTCATTATCTATTCCATCGCAACACATTCCATTAGACGAATTCACTCCAACTAAATACCACTTACACGCACGTTCGCTTGACTGTTATATCCAATACATCGTCTGACTTAGGCATCGGAGCGTTGAAGGCGGGCCACCCCGTCTTGACCCCTGACCGCCTATTTCGTTGTTGTATTCTTCTAATAGCCGCACGCGAACACGCCCACCCGATCACCCCAGAGAAGAGGAAGCTCTCGACAGGAGAATCAACCGCCCGAAAGAAGAAGCCCGCACGCACGAAGGAAGAAGAGAGCGCCCGTCCATCCGAACAGCCCCACCGTTCGGACGTACCAGGAGGAGAGGGAAGTGTATTCGTGTTGCTTCTGCCCCATTACGCCCCCGCGCGTAATTCGGTAGAAACATCTGGCGCCGTCTGTGGGAAGCTTACAAATTGCAAACCTCGTATAAACACCACAAAAACCAAAGGTCCACATGCTCAACCCGGTGACTAACGGCAACAACACGTCCGACAGGGAGACACCGCCAGACTCGCAGGGGCGGAACACACTGGCAACCGACATGGACGATAACGAGGGGCGCATTGGCGGCCTGATCCAGGAATTACGGGAGGCAGCGCTCGAGAGAGCCGAGGAGCGCCATATCCGCCAGAGGTTGGAGGAACGACTGGACGCGCTCATCATCCAGCAGACAGAACGGCACGGGGAGGCTCAGGAGATCAACAGCGAGGAGCAACACCCGTTCGGCAGAACCAACACCTGGACGGACCGAGTGAAAGGACCCAACCCCGATTTAGTTGCCTAAACCGGAATCGAACCCCCTCGAAAACACGAACCAACAAAAACTTTTCCAAATTTGGGCAGAGTTTCGTTACTAGCGTGGAATTACCATTACCTGCACGCGGAAAATGCACTTCATCCTATGCCACAAAAAGCAAACCGTGGGCACCAATCCCATCCGGATTTCTCAATATATCAACAATAATATAAGGTAGTAAATATATATGTACTTTACTGGAAATCCGGAGTAAAATCGTATAACATATACAATAGGAAGCTCAGAGGGACTTCTAATACATAATCATATACGCATACCACAGTAGGTAGAACAATAAACCTACTGGATGAAACAAAGTAGCTCGAGTACTATGCCTCCGACCACGACGTGCGACTCCAGAGTCCAAACTGCAAACTGGGCACGGAAACCGAAAAGCCCAGGGGAAAGATAATAAACACGTTAGAGTGAGTGGACGAAAATAAATGTCTTTCACCAGTTAATATATATGTTTAAAATAACATATGCGAGTCCAGGTAAATAAAATATAACAAGTACACGAGGTAAAACCATAATCCTCCAGCGTACTGAGCATGCAAGTAAAAATCCCACGGGGTCACTCATGGACAAACACCGTGCTAGTACAGTCAGAATCACGGGATCCCAGACCCACACGTGATTCTAGCCAGAAATGGCCTCGGATCCGGGGATACGCCCCTCACTGGTCTGGTTGGGGAAACGCCCCTCCAGGCGGCCTACCATCGGGGATCAACCGAGAGGCAAAGTGTATCGATACAACAACGTAACCACGACTGTACTCTGTGTAAACCAAATCATAAACATTTCGATGCAAATGCATGAAACAGCATATAAGTGTATGTATACTCATATACGTATATTCGTATAAGTATAATCGTATAATTGTAAAACATATGCTCATGTAATTCGTAATCTCAATACGCATGCTCAAGTTCGAAAATCATATAAAAGACTCGCAAACAATCCGTGAAAAGAAATTGTCCACTCACAGACTGGCGTAACGCGTATCGCGTTAACCCGTGATCCGGCGGAATGTTCCTCGCCAAACAAACGATCACGAACCCCTCGCTTTACTTTCGGATGCTCAATTCGAAAAACGAACCTCCCCACTGCGATCGGGGCGCGATTTCGAGTCAAATGACATGCAATTCGTCGAAAACTACTCCGGGCGAAAAATTGCCACAGCCGGCGGCGCCGCCGCCGCCGTCGCCGCTGCCACAGTCGCCGGAAAAATCCAAACCGAAATTTCAATTCAACGGATCTCTCTCCTCCGGCCACATGGACCCAATCCCGATTCAGTTACCTAAACCGGAATCACACCCTTTCGAAAATACGAACCAACAAAAAATTTTCGAAATTTGGGCAGAGTTTCGATACTAGCGTTGAATTACCATAACCTGCACCCAGAAATTAACACTTCGTCCTATGCCACAAAAAGCAAACCGTGGGCACCAATCCCATCCGGATTTCTCAACATCAATATAATCAACAAACAGTAACAAACTGTACTATGTATATATGTATATCCGTGAAAATCCGCACAACATGTATCAGAATGTATCAGAGCGACCTCTAAAGTAAAACATATACAATATGTACATTAGTAGGCGAAACAAGAACCTACTGGAAAACACAGGTGACTCTGATCACTAGCCTCCCAAACCGCGACGTGAAAACACCAAACCTGAACTGCACACTGGGCACGGAAACCGAAAAGCCCAGGGGAAAGAAAATAAACACGTTAGAGTGAGTGGACAAAAATAAATGTCTTTCACCAGTTTATATATGTTATAAAAACATATGCGAGTCCAGATAAATAGAAATAATAAAGTACACGAGGTAAAAGTCACACTCCTCAAGTGTACAGAGCATGCAAGTAAAAATCCCACGGGGTCACTCATGGACACATCCGTGATAATACAGTCCGAATCACGGGATCCCAGACCCACACGTGACTCTAGCCAGAAAGGCCTCAGGTCAGAGGTCTGCCTCCCCCCGGTAAAGGCCTCGGGTCAGGAGTCACAGCCTCCCCTGGCACACATCCTCGGGGATCAGCCGGGATGCAAGTGTATCGATACAACATCATATATAAACTGTACTCTGTGTAAACCAAATCATGAACATTTCGATGCAAATGCATGAAACAGTATAAAAGTGTATGCATATTCGTATATGTATATCCGTATAAACATATTCGTATAATCGTAAACACATGCTTATATAATCATAATCTCGTATGAAATCTCATGCTCGTAAAACCATAATCATACTGCATGCTCAAGTTCATAAATCAAATAAAAGACTCGCAATCATTTCCGTGAAAAGAAATTGTCCACTCACAGGTGAGCAAAACGCGCACTTGCGCTAATCTCGAGGACCGGCGGAAGATCCCTCGCCAGAAGCTCGATCACGATCCCGATCTCGTTCTCCTGAACATCCACAAAAATGTAACTGATCAATAACATAATCCACAACACTGTACTGATGCACGGAAACCAACTGTTCCCGGAAATACGAAATACGGTACAAAATGAATTACGGAAATCCCGAAATCCCCACTCGAAACCTCGACTGAAAATCGACTAACCAAATCAACCCGAAAACCTCCGTACGATAACCAGGGCGTGATTACGAGAAAAATGACACTAATTACATCGAAATCTGAAAAGTTGACTTTTCTCGCCGTTGACCGTCGGCGGCGGCGGCGGCGCGCCGTCAACGGTGGAGTTTCTCGGTGAAATTTTCCAGATTTCAAGATCACACCATTTCGAACAACTTTCCCTTCTACCACGCAAGCCAATTCTAAGCAGAACTACCTCAATTCTTCGAAACTAAATCGGGATACCCAAATCGGATCCCTAATCGGGTTCATCCCAAATCACCATCTCCGATCAAATTAAACACACCTTGAGGTTCAGAGGAGCAAGGGGAGTCTTTCCCCCTTAACCCCCACCTCCAAACCTCGCCGGAACCACCACCACCATCCTCGGCGATGAGCACAAAACCGACCCAATTCGGGTCCAACACAAACGTGAACAAAACTCATCAAACCATACATCAACGTACTCGAAATCACTCAAGGGTTCTAACCATACCTTCCTCGAAGTCCAAGATGGCCGGAATCCGGTCGTCGAACGGTGACTTCCCAAACGGGAAACTTTCCCCTTACGGTTCCTTGGTCAGCTTTCCAATTTTGGAAAGTCAACGAATTTCAAAGATGGTCAATGCCAAAGTAAAGTTTTCGACTAATTCTCGGCTATTTTCGATATTTATACTCGAGCCTCGGGTCGATCAACGGTCCGGAATGAATATACGATGTGATTCGGATAAACTCGAAACAATCGGATAAACTCATCGGAACCCAAAACATCAAATAATCATAAAATATTCCTCGGTTATCGGAAAAATCTTCCGGAACCACTCACGAGCTCGAAATCACGTACTCTACCATTTCCATGAAGACACTCAACCCAAATTCTCGACCGAAAACAAAGTCGCGAATCGAATCGGTAAACCACACAATATCGTAAAACTGCGACTATAACCAAACCTCGAGAATTGTGCCAAACACACATCTGATTCTGGTTCGGGTCGTCACAAATCTACCCCCCTTAAAGAAATTTCGACCTCGAAATTTACGTACCTGTCATGTGAACAGATGAGGATACTGCTCCCGCATGCACTGCTCGGTCTCCCAGGTGGCCTCCTCAACTGAATGGTTCTGCCACAAGACCTTCACCAGTGGAATCACACGGTGCCTCAGCTCCTGCTCACGACGATCGAGAATCTGCACTGGTTCCTCAACATACGATAAATCCTCTCTGATCGGCAACTGCTGTGGGGCTAACACATGTGAAGGATCTGAGATGTACTTCCGCAACATCGAAACATGGAAGACATCATGCACACGAGTCATCTCAGTCGGTAACTCAAGTCTGTAAGCAACAGCTCCAACCCTCTCCGTAATCTCATACGGACCAATGTACCGTGGTCGAAGTTTGCCACGCTTCCCGAAACGCACAACTCCCCTCCACGGAGATAGTTTCAGGAAGACCCAATCACCAACCTCGAACTCTAAGCTCTTCCTCCTCACATCCGCGTAACTCTTCTGCCGATCCTGAGCAATCTTTAGGCGATCCCGAATAATCTGAATGTCCTCCATCGTGGTTTTCACCAAATCAGGACCAATGAGCCAACGCTCGCCCACCTCTCTCCAACACAAAGGAGTGTGACACTACTTGCCGTATAGAGCCTCGTACGGTGCCATCTCAATACTGGCCTGATAGCTGTTGTTGTAGGCGAACTCGATCAAGTGCAACTGCTGATCCCAGTTTCCACGAAACTGTAACACACACAATCTCAGCATATCCTCAAGTGTCTGAATGGTCCGCTCGGACTGCCCATCAGTCTGAGGATGAAAAGCTGTACTAAACCGCAACCTCGTGCCCAACGCTCGCTGTAAAGCCTGCCAAAACTCAGAAGTGAACTGACTATCACGGTCAGAAACAATGGATACAGGCACACCATGCAAACGAACAATCTCGGATAAGTACAACTTAGCTAATCTGCCCACTGATACCTTCCCTGGAAGTGCAAGAAAGTGTGCGGATTTCGTCAGTCGGTCAACAATAACCCAAATGCCAGTGTTGCCCGCCGAAGTACGCGGCAACTGATAGACGAAATCCATCGTAATGTGCTCCCACTTCCAAACTGGAATCTCAAGTGGCTGTAGTTTCCCTGCAGGTTTCTGCCTCTCCGCCTTCACCTGCTGACAAATCAAACACCGACTCACGTACGCGGCAACCTCCCGCTTCATGTTGCGCCACCAATAGTACGCTCGAAGTGTACGAAACATCTTCGTACCTCCGGGATGCATCGCATACGCCGAACTGTGGGCCTCGTCCAGAATCTCCTTCTTCAAGTCCTCGTCCCTGGGTACACATAATCTGCCCCTGAATAGCAACGTACCGTCGTAGCTCAAACGGAACTCTGTAGGTACACCATTCCGAATCATGGTCTTCTTGCCCAGCAAGTAAGGATCTGAATCCTGTGTCTCCCGTACCTGATCAACCAACACTGGTCGAACCTGGAAACTTGCTAACAGAGCTCCATCATCATCATACCCAAATACAGCACCCGTAGCTCGAAGCTCGGCTAACATCGATACTCTGGCCACACACATGTGAAACAATGAGGCTCCGGATTTCCGACTAAGTGCATCTGCCACAACGTTGGCCTTCCCTGGATGGTACTCAAACGTGCAATCATAATCATTGATCAACTCCATCAATCGGCGCTGCCTCATGTTCAGATCCGGCTGCGTCCGCAAGTAAGTGAGACTCTTGTGGTCAGTGAAAATCTTACACTGAGCACCATACAGATAATGTCTCCAACTCTTCAACGCTAATACAATAGCAGCTAACTCCAAATCATGCGTCGGATAGTTGACCTCGTGCGGTTTCAGCTGTCTGGAACCATATGCCACGACTCTACCATGCTGCATCAACACACAGCCAAGGCCCAACTTCGACACGTCGCTGTACACAACAAACTCACCACTGTCGTCTGGCAATGTCAGAACCGGTGCGGTAGTCAATCTCTCCTTCAGGAGCAAATAACTCTCCTCGCATGCATCAGACCACTCAAACTTGACGCCCTTCTTCGTCAATCTGGTCAGTGGTGTAGCAATCCGGGAAAAATCCTGAACAAACCGTCGATAATAGCCTGCTAACCCCAAGAAACTCCGGATCTCCAGTATAGTAGTGGGTCGACTCCAATTCAGCACGGCCTAGATCTTGTCAGGATCAACACTAACTCCCTCGGCCGAAATCACGTGGCCCAGAAACTTCACACTATCCAACCAGAACTCACACTTGCTAAACTTCGCGAACAACTGATGGTCCCGCAAAGTCCGCAACACCGCTCGCAAGTGCTTCTTGTGCTGGCCCACACTCCTCGAATAGATTAGGATATCATCAATGAATACAATCACGAACTTGTCCAGGAACCTTCGAAACACCCGATTCATCAAGTCCATAAAAGCTGCGGGGGCGTTGGTCAACCCAAACGGCATAACCAAAAACTCATAGTGCCCATACCGCGTCCTGAATGCTGTTCTGGCCACATCTGAATCCCAAATCCTCAACTGATGATACCCGGATCGAAGATCAATCTTCAAAAAGACTGCTGCTCCCTTCAGCTGATCGAACAAGTCGTCAATCTGCGGCAACGGATACTTGTTCCTCACTGTAATCTGATTCAGCTTCCGATAGTCGATGCACAAACGCATGGACCCGTCCTTCTTCCGCACAAACAACACTGGAGCACCCCACGGAGAAACACTCGGTCGAATGAATCCCTTCTCCAACAACTCCTGAAGCTGAATCTGCAACTCCCTCAACTCTGCAGGCGCCATCCGGTACAGTGTCTGGGAAATCGGTCCAGTACCCGGCAACAACTCAATAGTAAAATCAATCTCCCGCACAGGGGGTATACCAGGTAACTCTGCTGGAAACACATATGAAAATTCAGACACAACCTCAATACTCCCAAGATCTGGCACTGCAGCTGTAGTGTCCACAACATGGGCTAAGTACGCAACACAACCCTTCTTCATCAACCGATCCGCCCTCATCGCGGAAATCAAACACGGTAGGGAAGTGTTCTTCTCGCCACGAAACAGTATCTCGGGCAACCCTGGTCGTCGAAATGCGACCTCCTTCCTGTGGCAATCAAACATGGCCCAGTGCGACTCCAAAAAGTCCATACCCAATATCAGATCAAAATCCACAATATCAAGCAGTAATAGATCAGCGGCTAAACCATGGCCATCAACAAACACCTCACAATCTCGGTAAACCCAACCGATGCTCACAACCTCACCTGACGGATACAATACTCTCCACAACCTCGGAAGTGGGGATGCAGGTACCGTAGCCAATGATGACAGTCTAAATGATATGAATGAATGTGTGGCGCCCGGATCTAACAATGCAAGTACAGGAATACCAAAAACATATAACGTACCGATAACGACCTCCGGTGATGCTCTACCCTCACGTAGAGTCATAGCATGAACTCTCGCCTGTCCGGCTGGTTGTCCTCGCTGGGGCTGTCCCTGCTGTCTACCCTGACCTACAAACTGTGCTGGTCGCGCTCCAGAAGTGACACCTCGCTCAACTCCAGAACTCTGAGCCGCCTGTCCATCTGCACCAGCCAACTGAGGACACTCCCTCGCATAGTGACCCACCTGGCCACAACGAAAACAAGTGACAGGACCTCGCTGACATGGTCCAAGGTGATGCCTATTGCAGAAACTACACAATGGGTACTCCCGCGGTACAGCAAACGTGCCACCAGTACGTCGCGGATAACTAGAACCGCTAGAACTCCCACTAGCCTGTGATCGCTGTGGTCGATCTCTCCACATTCTCAAACCCTGCCTCGACATACCAACTGGTGGGCGATAAGATCTACTGCCAGAGGATGAAGCTGAACCGGAAGTATCAGAACTCTGCCTCTTTGAAGGCCCCTGATTCGGTCCACCTTCCTCGAATCGCCTCGGCTGATACCTCTGCTGTTTCTCCTGCTCAATATCCTCGCCTCGGAGAGCTGCACTGACAAACTCATCAAAGTTGTTCCTCGGCATCGTAGTCAACGTCGCTTTGATGTTCAGATTCAATCCCAGCTCAAACCTGCGACACTTGGCTTCCTCTGTAGCCACCATATCTCGCGCAAAACGAGACAAACGAGTAAACCGATCCCGATACTCAAGTACAGACAAACTGCCCTGCCTCAAGTTCGTGAACTCCTCGTACTTGCGCTGTTGAGTAGCCTGATTAAAATATCTCCGCATAAACAGATCACGAAACAATGTCCACGGAGTATCCACAGGAACTCTGTCAGTGCTGACCCACCAAAAGTATGCATCACCCTCAAGTAAACAAACTGCGGCTACTGTCATCTGCTCAGGTGTAAACTGCAGACGCTCACAAACATGCTCAATCTGAACCAACCATGCCTCGCATATCTTTGGATCAACTGAACCCGAAAACACAGTAGCACCCGCAGTGCGAGCCTTGACCACAGGGTCAAAACGCTCTTCCAAACGCAGCACTCGCATAAGCAAGTCGCGCGTTCGGCGATCCTCTTCAGGATCATCATCCCGATCAACACGGGGACAACGTCGAGGAGGCATCCTAATGATACAAGACAAGCATTAGGCACAAGCAGAAAGAACGTAATCATGAAACCGCAGATATTTGAGGACATACAACACCCGAAGTATTGATGAGTACCGTTGGCCAGTCGGGTCATCACTCCAGTCATGCTGTATCAACTCAAATACCCTAAGCGTCACAACTACAAGAGTCTACAGAATCTGACAACCTAATGCTCTGATACCAAGCTGAAAGGACCCAATCCCGATTCAGTTACCTAAACCGGAATCACACCATTTCGAAAATACGAACCAACAAAAAATTTTCGAAATTTGGGCAGAGTTTCGATACTAGCGTTGAATTACCATAACCTGCACCCAGAAATTAACACTTCGTCCTATGCCACAAAAAGCAAACCGTGGGCACCAATCCCATCCGGATTTCTCAACATCAATATAATCAACAAACAGTAACAAACTGTACTATGTATATATGTATATCCGTGAAAATCCGCACAACATGTATCAGAATGTATCAGAGCGACCTCTAAAGTAAAACATATACAATATGTACATCAGTAGGCGAAACAAGAACCTACTGGAAAACACAGGTGACTCTGATCACTAGCCTCCCAAACCGCGACATGAAAACACCAAACCTAAACTGCACACTGGGCACGGAAACCGAAAAGCCCAGGGGAAAGACAATAAACACGTTAGAGTGAGTGGATGAAAATAAATGTCTTTCACCAGTTTATATATGTTATAAAAACATATGCGAGTCCAGATAAATAGAAATAATAAAGTACACGAGGTAAAAGTCACACTCCTCAAGTGTACAGAGCATGCAAGTAAAAATCCCACGGGGTCACTCATGGACACATCCGTGATAATACAGTCCGAATCACGGGATCCCAGACCCACACGTGACTCTAGCCAAAAAGGCCTCAGGTCAGAGGTCTGCCTCCCCCCGGTAAAGGCCTCGGGTCAGGAGTCACAGCCTCCCCTAGCACACATCCTCGGGGATCAGCCGGGATGCAAGTGTATCGATACAACATCATATATAAACTGTACTCTGTGTAAACCAAATCATGAACATTTCGATGCAAATGCATGAAACAGTATAAAAGTGTATGCATATTCGTATATGTATATCCGTATAAACATATTCGTATAATCGTAAACACATGCTTATATAATCATAATCTCGTATGAAATCTCATGCTCGTAAAACCATAATCATACTGCATGCTCAAGTTCATAAATCAAATAAAAGACTCGCAATCATTTCCGTGAAAAGAAATTGTCCACTCACAGGTGAGCAAAACGCGCACTTGCGCTAATCTCGAAGACCGGCGGAAGATCCCTCGCCAGAAGCTCGATCACGATCCCGATCTCGTTCTCCTGAACATCCACAAAAACGTAACTGATCAATAACATAATCCACAACACTGTACTGATGCACGGAAACCAACTGTTCCCGGAAATACGTAATACGGTACAAAATGAATTACGGAAATCCCGAAATCCCCACTCGAAACCTCGACTGAAAATCGACTAACCAAATCAACCCGAAAACCTCCGTACGATAACCAGGGCGTGATTACAAGAAAAATGACACTAATTACATCGAAATCTGAAAAGTTGACTTTTCTCGCCGTTGACCGTCGGCGGCGGCGGCGGCGCGCTGTCAACGGTGGAGTTTCTCGGTGAAATTTTCCAGATTTCAAGATCACACCATTTCGAACAACTTTCCCTTCTACCACGCAAGCCAATTCTAAGCAGAACTACCTCAATTCTTCGAAACCAAATCGGGATACCCAAATCGGATCCCTAATCGGGTTCATCCTAAATCACCATCTCCGATCAAATTAAACACACCTTGAGGTTCAGAGGAGCAAGGGGAGTCTTTCCCCCTTAACCCCCACCTCCAAAGCTCGCCGGAACCACCACCACCATCCTCGGCGATGAGCACAAAACCGACCCAATTCGGGTCCAACACAAACGTGAACAAAACTCATCAAACCATACATCAACGTACTCGAAATCACTCAAGGGTTCTAACCATACCTTCCTCGAAGTCCAAGATGGCCGGAATCCGGTCGTCGGACGGTGACTTCCCAAACGGGAAACTTTCCCCTTACGGTCCCTTGGTCAGCTTTCCAATTTTGGAAAGTCAACGAATTTCAAAGATGGTCAATGCCAAAGTAAAGTTTTCGACTAATTCTCGGCTATTTTCGATATTTATACTCGAGCCTCGGGTCGATCAACGGTCCGGAATGAATATACGATGTGATTCAGATAAACTCGAAACAATCGGATAAACTCATCGGAACCCGAAACATCAAATAATCATAAAATATTCCTCGGTTATCGGAAAAATCTTCCGGAACCACCCACGAGCTCGAAATCACGTACTCTACCATTTCCGTGAAGACACTCAACCCAAATTCTCGACCGAAAACAAAGTCACGAATCGAATCGGTAAACCACACAATATCGTAAACCTGCGACTATAACCAAACCTCGAGAATCGTGCCAAACACACATCTGATTCTTGTTCGGGTCGTCACATCCGGCCACGGCAACCCTCAAGACCACTTGGAAAAGCTTCCTTAGCTCAAGGCTAACAAAACCCCTCAAGGTATAGCCACCAACTCGGCCTCCACGTCGTCACCCGAATCGAACAAAACTCGCCGGAATTTCACCATTTTCACCGCCACGTTTCTTCCTCCTCCGGCCACCATAGGAGGTGATCCACCATTTCGGCCTCCAAACGGGTTATTCTTGACCCGTGGGTCAACGTGGGTCAACCCAGCTTCCCAAAATGGCAGGTTTCCCAAACAGGAAACCTCTATATATAGACCTTCCCAAAATGGAAACTTCGTAATTATCCTTTCCGACGAACTTTGAATACCCGTAACTTTTCCATCGTAACTCCGATTCCGATAATTCTCGTGGCCACAAACTCGTCTCGACGTACTCTTCAATAATCACCCGAAGTCAAACACATCGGCCAAACGGATAAAAAGTCAACCCTTTGAACCAACACCCATTTAAATCGACTAATTAATCAACAAACGGAAATAATTACAACTTAATCTTCGTAACTCAAAATCATGCTCCGGAAGTTCCCACAAGCTCAAAATTAAATTCTGAACAACTTCCGTGAAGAAACCGAAACCAAATTCTCGTCCGGTAATTTAGTCGTTAAGTAGCCCATCATTTAAATCTGAAGTTCAAATATTCATAACTAATTCCTCGGTCGTCCAAATAACGATCCGGAACCGCCCACAAACTCGAAATCACACGTACAACGACTCTCGAGAAGATACTCAGCTCCAATTCTTGGCCAATAATTTAGTCGTTAACGAATCCGGTAATCCAAACGATTGTCGGAAACCTGCGACAACGCAGTAACTCACGTATGCAGCTGATCAAACTGCTGATTCTGGTCCGGGTCGTCACACCGAGTACCCTCACCGGGGGAGGAGTCGGCACCCCCGACGGGCGACGCCCTGATCCTTTAGAGGATGGAAGAGTTGGCGGAGGAAGTCTCGTGCTTGCGCAAGGACAAGTTGGCCGGCCAGGACGGGACGTTCGCCCCCCGTGTCAGCCCGTTCTCGGCGCACATACTGGAGAGGGGAAGGGACCCCCACGCGAAGATAACGAAGATCGCCCGGTTCGACGGGAGCGGGGATCCACGGGCGCACGTGGACGAGTTTCGGTCCACCACGGACGGAACTCGATATTCGGACCCAACCTTGTGTTTCCTGTTCCAGGAAACACTGGCAGAGGAGGCATCGAGCTGGTTCTACGAGATCCCGCCAGGATCCATCCATTCATTCCTCGAGCTGGCGGAGAGCTTTCAGAAGCGCTATCGACTCCAGGGCAAGTACAACACCACGGGCATCCTCCTGAAGGTCCGCCAGGGGATAGACGAGGGCCTGTCGAGCTACATCAATCGATGGAGGACGCTCACAAGCACATGCAGGGACCTTGATATGCGAGTGGCCAAGGTAGCCCTGATGGATAACCTGCTCGCCACCCCGTTCGTAGAGAAACTTGTGAGGAAGGAACATCTCGACTACGATGAGATCATGGACCTGATTGTGCAGAAGGCGTTGGTAGAGACGCGAGTGTACGGGTCCACCTCTGAATCTAGCACCAACATCCTGGAGGAAAACGTTCAGCCTCGACGGTCCTCGACGACGGGGGATCATCGACCACAGGGTACAAGAGGTACCGGGACGCGCCGAAACATGACAACCGGAGGTCATTCTTCCACAGCCACCAGAGCAGCCGCTACCACCGAACGGGAGGACCAGCGCAGCAGAACGCCTGCCTATCACCGACACCACGCTATCAACCGACGGGACAGGAGGTCTACGCAGTCGACCAGCAGTCACTCGAGCAGCTTCTCCGCCTACATCGACACCGGCTCCCACCACCAAGCGACGTGACAGTAGCGATGGCCCCGGTCGGCCGAATCCCGGAAGTTTGGTGCGATTTCCACAACGCCGCCGCCCACCACACGAACGACTTCCCCATGCTGAAGAGAGCCCTCGAGGATATGAGGAGGAACGATCAGGTCAATCCTCCCAGGGAGGAAGGACAGCAGCGCCAGACGAACGCCAGGACCCGTGGGACTATCAACACGATATCCGGGGGCAAGCGCAAGGAGAGGATGTCATCGCCCGATCGCTCGAGCAAGGAGGTGCTGGCGATCGGGGCAGGACGGATGCCCAAGGCAGGAAGGAAGGAGGCGCCCACCATCAGCTTCACAGCAAGGGACGAAGAGGAGAACCCGAAGGACAGCACCCTGCCGTTCGTGATCGACGCGATCATCGACCAATTCCTTGTGAGGAGGGTGCTAGTGGACAATGAGGCGTCCATCAACGTAATCTACCTCAACGCATACAAGGCACTCGGGAGGCCCTCGCGCAAGGTAACGCAGGACCATGGGTGTGTGGCCAGCTTCACGGGCGAGACGTCTTACCCGATCGGGAGTGACAACATCCGGGTGAGGATTGGCGCGCCCGATTCCCCACACGGCGAGATACGAACAGACTTCATCATCATGGACACCCCCTCCCCCTACAACGCCATACTCGGGAGGCCAGGGATCTGCAAGTTAGGGATGATCATTGCAGGATACATGCTCTTGGGACGCTTCCCCACCGAGCACGGAGTTGGATATATCCGGGTGTACAACAGCGAGGAGACAGCAAAACCCCGGGACAAGCATGAAGTCCTCGCCCTGGAACCCGCGCCAGGATCAGAGGCGCCCGACGATCCACGAGACGGGCTGATGGCCGTATCACCCGTACCCGAGCGTGAAGAGCTGAGGACGATCCAGCTGTCCTCCGAACACCCGGAGAAAACGGTCCAAATCGGGGCATCATTGGCTCCCGCGATAGCTGAACGACTGATCGCGTTACTGAAGAAGAAGCAGGAGGTGTTCGCCTGGTCATATAAAGACATGCCCGGGATCAGCACGACTATCATATCTCATCGACTGAGCATCGACATCAACGCCCGGGCAGTGAAGCAGAAGAGGCGGGCGTACAAAGCCGAGCATTACGCGGCCATGCATGAGGAGGTGGACCGACTACTGGGCATCGGGTTCATCCGGAAGGTGGATTATCCCAAGTGGATTTCCAACGCTGTGATGGTGTAGAAGAGCAACAAGAAGTGGAGGATATGCATCGATTACAGTAATCTCAACAAGGCATGCCCAAAAGACAGCTTCCCGATACCGAGGATCGATCAGCTGGTGGACGCAACGGCAGGACACGAGCTTCTATCGATGATGGACGCTTACTCAGGCTACAACCAGATCTTCATGGACCCTGCGGACCAGGAGGCGACAACATTTGTCATGGACAAAGGCCTCTATTGCTACGTAGTCATGCCTTTCGGGTTGAAGAACGCCGGCTCCACGTACCAGAGGCTCATGAACGCAATGTTCCACGGCTTGATCGGCAACATCGTAGACGTGTACGTGGACAACATACTGGTGAAGAGCGTCCAGGCGGTCGACCACGTCCAGAACTTAGGGACTGTGCTCGACGTCCTCATCAAGAACAGCATGAGGCTGAACCCCGCCAAGTGCACATTCGGGGTCACCAACAGCAAATTTCTGGGGTACATTGTCAGTCAGCGGGGAATCGAAGCCGCGCCAGCCAAAGTCAAAGCAATCATCGACATGAAGCCGCCCGTCAAGAGGGTGGACCTGCAGAGCCTCACGGGAAAACTCGCCTCCCTTAACCGTTTCATCTCGCGCTACTCGGACAGATGCGCCCCGTTCTTTAAGGCCCTAAGAACCACGAACAAGCGCGAGGTTGTGTGGACGCTCGAGTGCGAGGAGTCTTTTCTTCAAATCAAGGAGTACCTGGCGTCCATTCCGCTCCTCTCCAGGCCCGTCCGAGGGGAAGTTCTGTACCTCTACTTGGCTGCTTCCCTCACGGCCGTCAGTTCCGCCCTAGTCCGCAGAGAGGACTGCACAGAGTTTCCCGTTTTCTTCTCAGGGAAGGGCATGACGGGCGCTGAAACACGGTATCCGACGATCGAGAAGATGGCGCTCGCGCTCGTAACCGCTGCCCGACGGTTGAGGCCATACTTCCAGGCGCACAGCATCCACGTCCTCACCAACGTGCCCTTGCGCCAAATACTCCAATCGCCCGATCACAGCGGCCGCCTAGCGAAGTGGGCCATCGAACTTAGCGAGTTCGACCTGGAGTACAAACCCCGCACGGCAATCAAGGGGCAGGCCGTGGCGGACTTCATCGCCGAATACACAGAAGTAGAAGGGGCACCGATCCAAATACCTGATGGCCCGACAGTAGAGGCGTCCGACAACTCGGGGGTCAAGGGGCGACCGTTGTCGGAGTGGAACCTCTATGTCGATGGATCTTGCACGAAGAAGGTAAGCGGCGCCGGTATAATCTTGACCGGGCCAGGAGGGGTAAACGCGGAGTACGCCCTCAAGTTCGAATTCAAGGCGACGAACAACGAGGCCGAGTACGAGGCGCTCATCGCGGGCCTGCAGCTAGCCAAGAATTCAGAGGCGCCCAACCTTAATATATTCAGCGACTCACAATTGGTGGTGAGCCAGGTCGGAGGAGAATTCCAGGAGAAAGAGGAGTCCATGATCGCCTATTTGAAGCATGTGCAGGCGCTAATCAAGGAATTCAAATACGTCAACATCAGCCACATCCGCCGGGGATTCAACGCGAAAGCAGACAAACTAGCCCGATTGGCCACGGTGCCCGTACACACGGGACCAGGGCAGCGCATCGCAGAGGTGCTACGACGGCCCAGCATCTCGGGAACGGAGCAGGTTTTGGTAATCGAACCTCACGAGCACAGCTACATGGACGTGCTCATCGCCTACAAAATGAGGGGAGAGCTACCAGGGGATAGGCGAGAGGCCAGAACCATCGTTGCACGGGCGGCCAACTTCAGCGTGCGGGATGGAGCACTCTACCGATAAGGGAGGACTTGGGCCAGCCTCAAGTGCGTCACTCCAACGAAGGGAAGCTCGATCTTGAGAGAGATCCATTTGGGCACGTGCAGCCATCACGCGGGCGCCAGATCGATCGCACACAAGGCCCTTCGGCACGGTTTCTGGTGGCCCACCATCCACGCGGACGCCACGGCACTAACAAGCAACTGTCACCAATGCCAGCTACACGCGCACCACCACCATGAGCCCGCCGTCCCACTATCCATCCTCCTGTCGCCCGTTCCATTCGCACAGTGGAGACTGGATCTAATCGGAGAGCTTCCGAAGTCGAAGGGGCAGTTTAGATATCTGATCGTCATCATCGACTACCATACGAAGTTCATCGAAGCTCAGCCCATGGCAAGGATCACCACGGAAAAAGTAGAGCGCTTCCTCTGGCGCTTCCTTTTTTGTCGCTATGGGACGCCGATCAGCATCATCACAGATAACGGGCCACAGTTCAACAACCCCAGGCTGATAGACTTTTGCAAGCGCCAGGGAACGGACCTCATCTTTGCATCGCCAGCGCACCCCCAGACGAACGGACAGGTGGAAGCAGCAAACAAAATCATCAAGTCTGGGATCAAAAGAAAAATTGAAGATATCGAACCGGGGGATGTGGGTTACGGGCGCTGGCCCAAGGTCATCCCAGAGATTCTGTGGTCCATCCGAACGACAGCCAATGCAGCTACAGGAGAGACCCCGTTCAGCTTGACGTTCGGAACAGACGCAGTGCTACCCCTGGAAATTACCCATCAGAGCCCACGGATCGAGGGGTACAATCCGTGCACGAACAGTGAGGGGCTGAGGCTCAACAATGATCTGCTGGAGGAACGAAGAGACATGGCACACCTGCACAACGCCGCGAACAAGCAGAGGATCGCCCGACTATACAATCAGCGCATACGCGCTCGCCCAATCCAACTGGGGGACTGGGTGATGAAGGCGATCCAACAAAAGGTGAAGGCACTCCGCCCGTTGTGGGAAGGCCCGTACGTCGTTGACGAGGTAATAAGCGACAGCACTTTCTACCTTAGGGATATGCAAGGTCAACGACTACGCCACCCGTGGAACATCCAGCACTTACGGAAGTACTTCCATTAGATCCTACTTTGTACTTTCGTTAGTGCAAATTATTGTTACGTTTGGTTGTCCTTACCCCGCCCGCCCACGCACTCGGGGGACTGGGGATAGGCAGCTCACGTGAATATAACACTTGGTCAAAATTCCATCCAGAGCGAAGGGGAAACGTGCGCCCGCGCAAGTTACTCAGATGCAAAAAAAAAAAAAAAAAAAACCCATAAGAGGCAGAGAAAGACACACAAACAGACAGAAAAGAAACTTCATTCATTCGCCAGGATACAAAAAACAACCAGCGATAATCAAAGGCACGGAGGCCCGATTACAAAAGAAGATCTACCCTATTACAAAGGAAAAAGAAAAAGCTACTATACTTCGCGCCTGCACCATCCGCGCCCGCTCCACCACTTCCGTCTGCCAGCCCCACCTCCTCCGCCAAGAAGGCTTCATACTTCTCCTTGTCCAGAAAGGGTGCCACCACCTCCTGGAACTGGGCGATCTGATCATCGGCCGCAGCATCTACCAACTCCTTGAACTCCGAAGAATTCTTGAAGCGGGCGACTGCCTCTGCGTGCGCCTCCACTCGCGCCTCCGCTCGCGCCTTCTGAACTTGGGCCTGCATCTCAGCCATCAGGCGGGACTCCACCTCCGCCACCCGATTGACCGCCTGGGCCTTCTCCTCCTCAAGAGCCGCCAGGGCTGTATCGCGTTCGGCCTTGTACAGCGCCTCCCGCTCGGCCGCCTCTTGGCTCTTGGCCGTCGCCACCCGGGCCTCTTGAGTAAGGCGATCCGCCAGCTGCTTGTACTTGCCCACCTCGTACTCATATTGTTTATTGGCGGCCGTAAGCTGGCATACCTCCTCCTGCACTCCCTCTGCATAGCGCCTGTTGGCAAAGCGCTCGTGCGCCAGATACATCTTGTGTTGCAACGCCATACAGAGATTGAAGGCCCTGTCCATATCATCCCTCTCACCCTGCACCACCTCTGGCGCCATCGCCTCGACAGCCCTTGCGCTCAGTTCGATGGACTTCACCAGCGGCGGTCAGAAGGCGAACGGATCGGCGGACGGACCGACGACCGGGTTACCCGTCCGTTGACGCTTCATGGAAGATCTGCCAGCTCCTCCCTGCTCCAACACCCGGGGGGGCTGGGCGGACGTTTGGACACTTGGGGCGTGACGGGAGCACGCGCGGACGATTGACGCACGGGAGAGTAACGAGCTGTGTCAGGCGTACGAGCTGACCCCCGCTTGTCCCGCTGCTCATCCCGGTCTTGCCGGCGCTGATCGCGGCTATCCTGGCGCTTCTCCGCACGGTCGGCCTTGGCCTGCGCTCTTGACCCGCCAGCATTGCTGGGCGACGGACGGGGAGCATCCTCCTGGATGGCTGGGGCAAGATCAGCCACGGCGGGCATGGGGATCTTGGGCTGCATGGTCTCCCCCAACACCAGACCACCCCTTCCGTCATCCACCACCTTTCGAACCTTGCTGGCGGTATCTCGAAGGTTGGACAGGCGGCGCTTGAGCGTGTCATCCATATCGACGTTCTTGCCAGACATTTTCTTCTTCACTGCAACACACAAACAAACGGAAGGTTAACGACAGAAGAACAGTTGGTCAGATTCACTCCTACTCCTAGACAACAAGCTACAAGACACACGTACGCGGCATCGTGGCAAGATGCGTCTGCTCGATAAGATCCCAATGGCAGGCGGCGAAGAACGATCTCGCCTCGGGCGCCGGGTCAAAAACAAACTTCAGACGGTTGACCCGGGCCTCTTCTCTGGGCATCATCGGATATTCATTTGTATCGAGAGGCTGGAAGACTTGGGAGACCCGATCAATCAGATGGGCGTTGTTGATATAATCAGACGAAAAGGAACCCAACTCCCAATCCCCGCCTACCAGACAGTTGATCGTGCGCCAGTTGGTTGAAGAGCTCGGCGGATCCGACAACCACCACTTCCCGCGGGGCTCCACAGTGAAGGTTCCCGAGTCCCTCTTGCGCGCGGAGTACCGAAGACAGAAGAAGTGCAGGAACTCCGCCCGCGTAGGATGATCCATGCCGCTCACCCGGAAGATGTTGAACATGGCCACAAGCGTACGAGTGAGCGTGGGGCCACACTGACCAAGTGAGATATTCAGCATCGCCAGCATGTACTGGAAGAACTGATGCAACGGCAGCTTGATCCCCGCCTTCAGATGAAACTCACTCAGGCAGGCGTAACCGACAGGCGGACGGGTGAACTGTCATCCCCACCAGGTATTCTCAGCTCCACGGAGTTGGGGATGTGATACTCTCGCGCCCATCTTGCCATCTATGAGACGGATGGCGCACGTTCTGGTTCCTGAACGGGAGTCCCATCAGGAAACTGCCAGTACACGGGTCCACCACCCGCCAGCTGAGGAATCGACTCTCCTTCCTCCACCCTCTCCTCAACCCAGGGATTCGACCCGCCCGAGTGCCCGCCAGACGAGCCAGACGAGCTCCCCAATCCGACGTTGGCGCACGCTTGCCTAGGATCCATTGACTGCACGGGAGAAGTGTCAGGCACAATACATTGCAAGGGCGTGACACTCAAAACAGACTCGCACGACGACGCACTCGACGTATCAGACCCGCCCGACCCATAACTAATCCACCCATAACCCGGAATGTAGATCCGCTCACGCGACTGTTCGCTCGATACCTCTATTGGCTCCATCCTAAGACGCACGCACGCGCAAACCAACACTTAGTAAAAAAAAATCCTCCCCAGACAGAAACACCAAAACCCACAAAATATCACCCACAAACAGATCTAAACACACCCCACCAAAAAACATACCCCGTTCCTGAAGTTCAAAACCCAAACAAACCAAAAACACAGAAGCAAAAACAAAGACAGAACAAAGGACGAAAGCCTCACCAGATTCGGATTGTAGAGGCTGAAAGTTCACGTTGAGCAGGTATTCCGGCAAACAGAGGACGCAAACGGAAGCAAGTTTCAAACGGATGCAGATCGCAAGGTGATTTCCGGCAGAATTTCGGTAAGTTCTGAAAGCAGTTGAGGAGTTGGGAGAACGTGCACTAGACCAGTATTCACGAAGCTCGAAATGTCGTGCGTAAGTGCAACGAGCGTTGAGCGGTAGGGAGGACATGCACTAGGGAAGCTTTCACGAAGCTCGAAGCATCGTGTGTGAGTGCACGAGAGTTGAGCGGTAGGGAGAACGTGCACTAAGGCAGCGTTCGCGAAGCTCGAAAAGTCGTGTGTGAGTGCATGAGCGTTGAGTGGTAAGGAGAACTTAGACTAGGGCAGCGTTCACGAAGCTCGAAGCTTCGTGCGTGAGTGCAGTGAATGTTAAGCTTGCCACTGAGGCTTCCTGACAGGAAGTGGTTACGTTAGAGCTTTTTTAGGAGCGAGAGGAGTTTAAGTCCCTAGGTTTCCAATGTCACTCACGGTAACACTCCGCGTAGGGGACGTTCCTGTGAGGATCAGTCACCAAGAAAGTCCGTATTAAGGCAGCGTGCGCGATACAACTTGCCTTGGCCGCATAAGGCCACCTGACAGTCAACAACGACGCTTGAAATTTTTCGGGTCCAAGTAGAGTTTAAGTCACCAGATAACCAATACCTCCTAGGTCATGGGACATCCTGGTCTGGTTGATCAACTGCCGAGGGAGTCTGTATGCGAACGATGTGCGTGGTGCCGCATACGTTTGTGCAGTGTGAGACCATTTGACAATTGACAACGCACTGGGGCATGTTTGGGCCTGAAGGAAGAGTAAGTCCTAGGGTGGCCGATGCCGCGAGGTCGAGGACTTGTCAGGGGACGTTGTGTCTATGGTGGTTGACCGCTGGAGTAGTCCGTATATGTGCGGTGGGCTCGTAGAGCGCCATCCTCATAAGTGAGCCATAATGCTGCCCATTATGAGTGAGCGTGTATGTGGAGCGTTCGAATGCTTGCGCGACCTAAGTATAGGCGGTCATGTAGGTGAACTAAGAAGAGAGAGTCCCCTGTCACGTTGGTGAAGCTTATAGCTCAAGTATTGTGTGATTTCAAAGTATAGCATGATATATGCATGACATGTTTGAAGCACGTATTTGTAAGGCATGTAATGGGTAAATAATTGATGTAACGAGTTAGTTAGATCACATCGACACATGCTTAAATATTAGCGTTCGGTAGATATTTTAGAGCATATAAGTTGTAGCGTAAATGAAGAATTGTTGCTTGTGATCAAAATTGAGTCATTGGTAATTGAGTCAAGTATATGAGTCGGTGAGCAAATATCAAGAGGTTGTCGGATACGACGGAACCTTAGACATAAATTATATCCCGGAGGATGTTATGTAAACTTGTGTCAACTCAATATGACCCAATTATTTATGAACCAATTGATCGATTAAGCTAAAAACAATTTTCAAATAGCACATACATTTTTTGTTAGGTGATCACATACTTTTTACAAATGTAGCATATTAGAGCTAATATGAAATTAATTCATGTAAGCTATATGCACAAGTTGTGTAGGCATGTAAGACTTGTATGAAATAATAAACATGCTTAAGTGATAATAACGAAAGAAAGAGAGTAGAGAACTTACCTCTTGACACAATACAATTAAATTGTATAACAGTCGATGTTGAGGGCGTAGTGAAGAAGTTCCTATGTTGAGATCCAATTTTTGGCCAAGTGGGTCTGGAGGCCCATGCGGAGTGGGTGAGAACGTTGGGCCATTTGTATCTTGGCGACGAGCTTAGGAATTTGAAATGGTTTAGTGTGTTCCACGTTTCGATGAGCCAATGGGCTGTCAAATTTGTTTTCAAATTTGAGTTTGGCGCCAAAAATGGGGAAGCGGTGCCGTAGGTACATGTATGCATGCAAGTGGTTGTGGGCTCAGTTGATTATAGTGGGGAGAGGTACGCCACGTGTCTCCAAATTTTTTGGCCAAAAGCTTGTTGGGTTGTTTTGAGGCCGCGGATGGGGTGACCTGCGGCGTTCGTCGTTCAGACTTCCAGTAGGTCGTGGCGTTCAACAGACAGAGCTACCAAGGGACCAGCTGGTCTCATGTCTTCTCTCATTTTTTAATAAATATTTACAGTGTTATATATGAATATAAATGTTTAAGTGATTTGGTGATGAAGTTAATGAATTGTTCACATGAGTTGAGTGAGTTCAACTTCCCATTATGTCAAGTATTACATTTGTAATTTTTTTTTTATTCTTTTCAGTTTGTTGACTAAAAGTTGCATATGTTTTTCAATTATTTTACCATAATTAGCATGTTTTTTTTCTTATTTTTTTCTTCCGTTATTTTGTTTATTTCAATTTTTCACCAAAAAAAATATATAGCGTGTTTTTTTCTCTGTTTTTTGTTATTTTTTAAATTTCTTATAAAAAATATTTAGGCCCATAATATTACATCTTAGCTCCGTCACTCGCATTCAAGGAGGGAGGTCGTTCGGGTGACCGTTTGGGGATGAAGTGCTGGCCGAAGCTCGAGCGCTTCTAGGAGGGCGTTCGAGCGAACCCGAGGTGGACCGAAGAGTTCGAGGGGTGGCCGGAACGACTTTCTGATGGAAGTGACGGCGCACGATGGAGGTAGTCAAACGGAACGGCGAGGAGCGTTTGAGACCAGAACGGGGTGGCTTCTCGGGGTGGAACGGCGCAGCTCTAGATCTAGCCAGATGGAACACCATCATAGAGTGGATGGGCCGAACAGCGTAACGTTCGTTGGCAACGTTCGGGCGGAGCCGTGGAGAACCGGGGCGTTCGAGAAGCACTCAGAACGAGGAGCGCTCGGGCTCGAGGTGAGTAGTGTGGAGGACCGTGGAGAGCGGACGGACAAGAACAGCCCGGGTGGAGCGGTCGGAGAGAGAGAGAGAGAGAGAGAGAGAGAGAGGAGATATATATATATATATAGTTATAGATAGTGAGAGATGAATGTAGATATCTTTTACTGTTGTGAGAAGAGTTGTATTCGTTCATGACAACTCTTTGTGGGGAAGATTATGGAAAGAAGTATTGGGCATGTAGAAGCATCAACAAGGTATGGCTACTGTTATTTTGTTCTTTATAATGATGTCCTTTGCCTTCTCACATAAATTTTGTTGTTGTATAGGGGATGCTTAACCAAGGTTTGGGTTGATTCGCCACATAGTGAGAGAGCACGATCAGTTATTCTTTCATTACTGAGGGCTAAGGAGTGTTTTGAAAATGTGGTAGAATCAATGAACAAGAGACAGATGCAGAATTGTGTAATTTTTGTTGTCTTATGGATCCATTTAATGAAGCTGCACTCTGAAGTTAATGATTTGCACATGTTTATTGCTCATTCTATAGTACATCTGCAAATGGAGAGTTAAAGGGTTGAGAATAGGCAAAAGGAGCTGATGTTGATGAAAGAAATAGAGAGATGTCTCCTAGCTGCTTTATTTGTTGTATTAGTGTTGTTTGTTGTTGTTGTGTGTAATGGTATGCTTTGAAATAGTGTGTGTACCTTATGTAATAGTAAGAAAGAGTATCACTTGCATACCTAAACTTATGGTCATATATCAATTTGGTACATGTACTTAAGAAGTTCAAACAATGTGGTACTTGAACTTGTTATATGTTATCAATGTAGTATCTGAAGTCATAGTTTGTTATCAGTATGACATCTGTAATGTGATCTCCTTTCCAGGAAAAATAACCAAATGTCACACACATTTCAACAACACCAAACACAATTTCAATATGATTAATCAACAATCTCTTCATCAGACACATTTCATAGGAATATCAACTGTTTGTCATCTATTTACATGACCAGTACACAAAAAATGGTGATCATATAAGTTTCATGGTTACACATAGGTCCAAAATTTGTTCACAAAAATAATGGACCCTAACATAACACAGATGTGATGCCTTCACAAAAAATAATGCTTGCCAACTACTCAGATTCAATTTTGTCTTCTTGTTCTGCTAGATTCTGGCTACATTGAGTTGGAGCTGAATTAGAAGGTTGGCTGCTTTGCGACCACTGGATACTTTCAAGCAATGCCTTCTATTTGAGAGAGAGAGAGGCTGGACGGTCAGTATAATTTTGATATACATGTTTGAACTTTCATTGTCCCGCCAAAATCCCTTGCTTTCCCCTTCGCATGTGCTTGGGGCCGACGCGACAGTCCCCGAGTCTGTGAGCCTGGGATTGGAGCTGAGTGAGCTTAGAGGGCGGTCGCGGTGATGAGGAGTTGGCGGCCGTGGTGGTGAGGAGCGGCCGAGCGGGGAGAGCGGTCGGCTCGAGATTCGTGGAGGCCGTGGTAGAAGGCGGTCGGGTCACTCGTGGAAGCCGTGGTGCGAGAGAGGCCGGACAAGGGGGAGACCGCGGCCGGATGAAGGTAACTGTGGTGAAAGGCAGGTTAGCCTCGAGGAGGAGTGCGGCCGGAGAGGGTGGCCGTGATGCGAGGACTGTTGGACTCGGGAAGGAGAGCGGCCGATATTTGGTTGATCCAATCAAATTGTTGAATAAAATATAACAATTCAAAAATTTGAATCTTGTAGCTTGAATTTGATTGGCATGAGATTTGTTTCAAAAATCTTGCTTTTGCCGCTAACAAGTTTGGTGCAAACAGTGTCCGGTGGTGCGGTCCCCAGAAAACTTGGACGGTCGCCAGAATTTTGGGCGGTCATCGAAAAATTTGGATGGTCGCCAAAATTTTGGGCGGTCACTGGGGACCTTAATCAAATAGAGCGACAAGGCTCTTTTTTTGGGCTGTACGAAAATAAAATTTTATAAACTGCTAAACAGTGTCAATTGTTTTTACCAAATTCTGAGGTTTTCAATAGAGACATTGGTTCCTGTTCCTACAACATGCAACAAGGTGTTAGAGGTGAAAACGGGGTTGACCTGCTTTCAATGCTCTGGTGCTTAAGTCAGTAAGTATGGAGTAACAAGTAAAATTATTACACTAGGAAATGTTACCTTATGTGAGGTGTGAGACCTCTTTATATAGGCAAGTGAGAATGTCATCTTCTCTCATTTAGCAATGTGAAAGTGGGTGAACTCCCAACATTGTTAATGACAGCTTGATCATTTACCCATAGTGGTAAGTCACTAAGTGGCAAATGGCTAGAAGAATATCTTTTTAGATGCTTTCCTATTTAATTCTCTCTTATTTAGCTAACTAGTAGGCTAAGTGTGGCATAATTAGAGGTTTAACCCTACCGGTACTAACATACTCAATAAACTATCTTATGTCAGTATTAATACAGGATACAAGCCATAAACGATCTCTACTACAACACAAAGTTTTCTCTCTTCATATTGTCCCATCAGCATACTGAGAATCTTAATAGTGGATCTAAGAGAAGGTCAAATGGCTCAAGGAGCGTCTGCCTGTTAGTATCTATAAACCTTATATACATTGCAGTAGATTGTTCATAATGTTTATAGTTTCCAGTTTGCAGTAATACTTATCGATTTCTATTTGACATAGTTATCATGTATGCAGTCTATTTCATATATTGAATCTAAAAATTGGTATTAGAGCAATCTATGCTCAAATTGATGTTGATCAGTTTAAATAATTGAAATTTTAGATCACTGCAATTTAAATAACCGCAGTCTAGTAGTTTATATATGTATCTGCAATTTTTTGAATTTTACAGTTTCTTAAGTTTTATTTATTCCTTGAACTATTACCATATATTGCATCATATACATGTTACACTCACATGGAATTGGTTAAAATCAATCCAATTTAAGTTTAAGATCAGTATATTTCTTTGGTATTCATAATGCTGCCAAAGTAGCCATGATAATAGATTATATATACATTGCAGTGATAGTTTTCTCAGATATGACTCGTATATATACTTCATGCTGTCAAAATGGCTTAATTAGTATATATTTGATTAGTATCATAAGATAGAAAAATCAGATTAATAAAACTTAAAATTTAAATCTGGATTCATATTTCTAAAGAAATCATATTCATACATGATTTTTTTGTGACTTGATTTGCGAGTTTCGCGATTATTCGTGATTTTGTCGTAATTGGTTAATATGGCGGCCTCGTTAACGACTAAATTATCGGACAAGATTTTGATTTGAGATCCTTCACGAAAGTTGTAAAGAATTTAATTTCGAGCTCGTGAGAACTTTCGGAGGATTATTTTGAGTTACGAGGAATAAATTATGAATATTTTCGGCTTTTGGATTTTGGATTTTGTCGTATTTATACGTTTAGATTTCGATACGTGTACGGTATAAATATGGGGAGAATACATGACGATTTTGGAAACTTTCCATTTTGGGGGAAATCTGGCCCGTTGACCAATTTGACCCGTGGGTCGAAATGACCCATTTCGGGCTGAGATTTCATCGTCGTCGTTGGGCCTTTTACGGCATCTTTTGGCCGTGGTGTCTTCTTGAAAGTTGTTGGGCTTGAGCTCCTCTTTCTTTTGATAGGTCATTCGTTCAATTTGGTTGTCGGATGAAGAAGTTATGACTTGTTAAAGTTTGGGAATTTTGGTGGTATTCCGGCGAGTTTTGGCGACGTTGGTGGCGGCGGAGGCGGCCGAGATGGAGGTCGACTTGTTAGGGGTTTTGTTAGCCTTGGAGAGAGGAAGCTTTTAGAAGTGGTTTCAAGCCTTGTCGTGGCCGGATGAGGGAGATCGGAGGTGGAGAAATTCCGGCGAGGGTTTTGATCTTTAAGGTGAGAATTGAACCTTTTCCGGTCAAAATTGGCCTTAACTTTGAACTAGAAAGTTGTTAGAAATGTCAAAATATTCAAATCCATGTGTAGGTCGAATTTTTCTGGGCCGATGGCATTTTCCGGCCGAGGTGTTTTTCGACAAGTTTTATGTCGTTTTGCTCAGAATCGCGCACCGATCGCAGTGGTGAGGTTTATATTTTGAATTGAGCATTGGAAATTATAGCGAGGTTTTATGGTGTGTTTATTGGATTTTAGACGATTTCGTTGATATTGAGTTATATGTTTCCGGGAATGGTTGATTCTCGAGATGTGGTTCAAGATTTTGAATTATGATTTTGAGCAGTAGAATTTATGATTATTCAGGGGATCGTGATCGATCGTATGGCGAGGGATTTTCCGCCAGATCACTAGATTAACGCTTTTTGCATTATGCTTATCTGTGAGTTGACCTTTTATTTACACTGTCGTAGCGAGTTCTTAATTTCCGTATTTATTTACAGTACGATGTTGAGATTATTTATTGTTTTTAGAGGTATTGTTTTATATTTTATATGGTGATGACATTTACTTAGTATCGATGCATTGGCTACTCGGCTGATCACCAGTAGTCCAGATCCAGGGTTGAGAGATTCCCTTGATGTGCCCACTAGGCTTGAGAGATTCGCCTAGTCTATCACCATCGGGTTTGAGAGATTAGCCTGATCGTCGGGCTTGAGAGATTTTCCTGACACATCCATTCATTTTATGAACTCGCTTTTTTTTATGATATATATAAATGGTGAAAGGCATATGATTATTTTCGTCCACTCACTCTAACGATTTTATTTGCCTTTCCCCTGGGCTTTTCGGTTTCCGTGCCTAGTTTGCAGTTCGGATTCTAGGGTCGCATGTCGCAGTCGGAGGCTTAGTATTCGAGCTATATTTCTTTTGTGGTAGGTTCTTAGTTTAGCCTACTTTCATATGATTTTTCCCCGAATTTCTGTAAAATATAATTTTACTAATTACCTACATTATTGTTATGATATTGACAAATCCGGATGGGATTGGTGTCCACGGTTTGGCTTTTATGGCTGTGACGACCCGGACCAGAATCAGCAGTATGATCAGCTGTATACATGAGTTACTGCGTAGCCGCAGATTGACGACAGTGTTTGAACCGCCAGGGATTGTTAACGACTTAATTATTGGCCGAGAATTTGAGCTGAGTCTCTTCTCGAGAGTCGTTGTACGTGTGATTACGAGTTCGTGGACGGTTCCGGATCGTTATTTGGACGACCGAGGAATTAATTATGAATATTTGAAGTTTCGACGGAAACGGATTATAATGGCGAGCTACTTAACGACTAAATTACTGGTAGAGAATTTTGTTTCGGCTTCTTCACGAAAGTTGTTCAGAATTTAATTTCGAGTTTGTGGGAACTTCCGGAGCATGATTTTGAGTTACGAAGAATTAGTTGCGAATATTTCCGTTTGTTGATTGTTTAGTCGATTTAAATGTGTGTCGGTTCAAAGGGTTGACTTTTTATCCGTTTGGCCGATGTGTTTGACTTCAGATGATTATTGAAGAGTATATCGAGATGAGTTTGTGGCCGCAAGAATTATAGGAATCGGAATTACGACGAGAAAGTTACGCGCGTTTGAAGTTCGTCGAAATGGATAAACATGAAGTTTCCTTTTTGGGAAAGTGTATTTAAGTGGGTTGCCAAAAGGGGAAAGTCAAACCTGGAATAAATGATGCTTTGACCGAGTCAAGCTCGGTGGTTATGGGTGGCGCAGCACCGTTTGGCTCGCCGGCGGCGTCTTTGGGGTTGGTTTTGGTCTCTTTCTTTTCGTCTCGGCCTCCCGAACTCATCCCCGACCTCTTTTTCCGGTATGGTCCACGGTGGAGAGAGAATTATCCGGCCAAAAATGGAGAAAATATGGTGATTTCGGGTTCCATGATTTAGACCGAATTGAGCTGAAATCTTGAGTGGGCTTTGTAGCTCTCATCACCTACAAGCTACCATGTAAGTTTGAAGTTCTAATTTTGATTGTGGAAGGAGAATTTTGGATTTGAAATTTGTGTGTTCATTCGGTTTTTCATGAAATTGACATGGTTAGAGTGAGAATTGGCCTTCGTCGCAGTTGTGAAAGTTGCTCAGTGGGTGATTTTGCATGGAATAGGGGTTGCTCCGCCGGAAAATTTTCAGGTTGAAGGTGGGGCCGCCGTGGGCGGTGGTCAACGGCGGTCAACGGTCAAAGTTTGACTTTTTTGGACTTTCGACAAGTTGCATGTCATTTGACTCGAAATCGCGCCCCGATCGCAGTGGGGAGGTTCGTTTCTCGATTTGAGCATCCGAACGTAAAGCGAGGTATTGAGGTGGTATATACGGATTTTCGGCGATTCGTCGACTTTGAGTTACGTGTTTCCGAGAACGGTGGTTTCTCGTGATTTGTTTTGAATTGTCAAATTATGGTTATGAGAATTGGATTTTGTGAATATTCAGGGGTTCGTGATCGTTCGTTTGGCGAGAGACTTTCCGCCGGATCACGGGTTAACGCGATACGCGTTACGCCAGTCTGTGAGTGGACAATTTCTTTTCACGGATTGTTTGCGAGTCTTTTATATGATTTTTGAACTTGAGCATGCGTATTGAGATTACGAATTGCATGAGCATGTGTTTTACGATTATACGATATACTTATACGGATATACGTATACGAATATGCATATACTTATATGTTGTTTCATGCATTTGCATCGAACAGTTTATGATTTGATTTACACAGAGTACAGTCTTTGTTACGTTGTTGTATCGATACACTTAGCCTCTCGGCTGATCCCCGATGGTAGGCATCCCAGGCGGGGCGTTACCCCGACCTGACCGGCGAGGGGCGTATCCCCGGAACCGAGGCCTTTCTGGCTTAGAATCACGTGTGGGTCCGGGATCCCGTGATTCGGACTGTACTAGCACGGTGTGTGTCCATGAGTGACCCCGTGGGATTTTTACTTGCATGCTCAGTACACTGGAGGAGTGTGAGTTTTACCTCATGTACTACGTTGTTTATTTTTACTTGGACTCGCATATGTTTTTATAACATATATATATTAACTGGTGAAAGACATTTATTTTCGTCCACTCACTCTAACGTGTTTTATGTCTTTCCCCTGGGCTTTTCGGTTTCCGTGCCCAGTTTGCAGTTCTGGCTCTGGTGTCGCACGTCGTGGTCAGAGGCATAGTTCTCGAGCTGCCTTGATTCTTCCAGTAGGTTTATTGTTCTACCTACTGTGGTATACGTATATGTTTATGTGTTAGAGGTCGCTCTGAGAAATCTATTGTTATGTTATACCATTTTACCCGGATTTCAGTAAAGTATATATTATATGTATTGTTTACTTTACTGTTGATATATTGAGAAATCCGGATGGGATTGGTGCCCACGGTTTGCTTTTTGTGGCATAGGATGAAGTGTATTTTCCGCGTGCAGGTAATGGTAATTCCACGCTAGTAACGAAACTCTGCCCAAATTTCGGAAAATTTTTGTTGGTTCGTGTTTTCGAAGGGGTTTGATTCCGATTTAGGAAGCTAAATCGGGGTTGGGTCCTTTCAGCTTGGTATCAGAGCATTAGGTTATAGGTTCTGTAGACTTCTGTAGTCGTGTTTACAAGGATATTTGAGAATGTACAGCATGTCTGGAATGGTGACCCGACCGGCCGACGGATAATCATCAAATTCCGGGTGTTGTATACTTTCAAATATTTGAAGTTCCATGATTACGTTCCACTTGTTGTGAACGATATTGTATTCATTAGGATGCCTCCTGACGTGCTTTCCGTGTCGTTTCGGTTGTGGATCCTGTTGAGGATCATTCGACGCGTGAATTGCCAGAGAACAGTGGGTTTGGATGAGTATTCAGAGTTCAGTGAATTGTGTGGCACAGATTTCCTGGGTGTGTGTGTATGAGCGTCTACATGTTGCCTCAGAACTGAGAATTTTGGCAGTGATGTTTGCCTGATTCTGATCATTGTGTTTGGTGGGCTGATATTGTGTGAGTTTCGGTTGCGACTCCATGGCCTACATTCAGAGTGTTGTGTATACGGTAATGGTTTATCAGGCTACCCAGCATTCGACTGTGGAGTGTTTATCCACCTGAGGCAGAGATGCATTGTGTTTCTACCGAATTACGCGCGGGGGCTTAAAGGGGCAGAAGCAACACGAATACGCTTCCTCGGATACTCCTCCCGGCACGTTCGAACGGTGGGGCTGTTCGGATGGGCGGGCGTTTCCTCTTCCTTCGTGCGTGCGGACTCCTTTAGGGCGATTGGTTCTCCTTCGGGCGCTTCCTCTCTTCTGTCGGGTGCTTCGGGTGGCGGGTTCGCGAGCGGCTGTTAGAAGAATACAACAACGAAACAGGCGGTCAGGGGTCAAGACGGGGTGGCCCGCCTTCAACGCTCCGATGCCTAAGTCAGATGATGTATTGGATATAACAGTCAAGCGAACGTGCGAGTGAGTTGGTGTATGAATGAGTGAATTGGTGATTTTACCTGTAATAAATACCTGATATATATAGGTGGTTGAGTTTGGAGCCTGGTGGTGTTCTTCGATGTGGGACAACCTGTACTCTGCTGATGTGTGTTCTGCTTATTCGGGCGCACCCCCCACGGGCGCGTGCGCGCTCGGAGGGGGTGTGTTCGGTGAGTGAAGTTGGAGCCTCCTTGGTGGTCTCGCGTGTGGTGTGGTAGGTGTTGCTAATCTGCTTAAGTGGATAAGTATGTTAATCGTACAACTAATGATACAATACTAACAAGTCCCCCAATTCCTCAAGTCAAAGAGCACTTTCTTGACTGGGGAGTTGAAAAAGGGTGTGCGATTAACAAGGATACTTATCCGCTTGAGCAGTGGTGTATGATCCTGTAACCCCCAAGTCCCCCAACTCCCCAGCCAAGGAAGGGCTCGCATGACGGAGTGGGACCTGGGCGTCCGAGCGTGTACATGTTCGTGCAATTGTGTACCTATATGTTTCCTGGGCTCGTGGGGTATGCCCGTTCGTACGTTGTTGTACCTATGGGCCCGGCCTCCAAACAAGACTTGCTATATATGTTTGGAGCTGCGTGCCCAGATGGGGTCGGACTTGTAAACATATATAAGTGTAACAGGTATGCAGGTATATAGGTATGATGTATGAATGTATGGTATGATGCATGAATGTATGGTATGATGTGTGAATGTATGCAAATGTTTTTCGTGACACCGGCATTGGGATGGCGCGGTGCACCGCGTACATCAACGGGGATGCCGTTCCATACGGTGTAGCATCAACGGAGGGATCAAGACCGCGACCTACAAGTAACGCGCTACGGAGGAGACGGACCGCATGCCCGTGCCGTTCTTCGGCTTAGCACCCTCAGAGAGGGGACGGACCCCATGCCTCCGTTATGACAGCCGGCTTGCTTTTCGCGACCGGGGAGTTCGTCCGCGCTCATCAATCCCGGAACGCGCAAGGAGGGGTCGGAACGCACGCCATTGGCGCTCCGAGTCGGGGTCGAATGTTAACGTTGCGCTCACACGGAGGGGAAACACCCCACGCCCGTGCCGCCCATCGACTTAGTACGCCCAGAGAGGAGTTGGCCCCATGCTTCTGTCATGACAGCCGGCTTGCTCTTCGATCATGTAACGGTGCGCTCACGGAGGGGGCGGACCCCATGCCCGTGCCACCCATTTTTGCTCAGCGCGCGCTCAGAGAAGGGGCGGGCCCCGTGCCTCTGCCGCCTGATCCGGCTTGCTAATGCGTACACGTACGTAGAGGAAGAACCACAATTCCGTACGGCGTAGCTCTTCACTCGGGGCACAGCCAAAAGGGAATTCAGGCGTTAGCCCTCTTTCGGGGCGCCTGAGTGTCACATGTACTAACCTGATGGTGTTTTGGCGAGCATCCGGTCGTGTGGGTGGTGTGCACGCCAGTAGGAGTGGTGGGTATCGTGGCGTGTTGTCCTTGCCTTGGGTTTGGTGGTGCTCCGATGAGACGTTTTGGAGGTGACATTCCTTTTGACTTCTTTGGGGACCGGTACGTAATAAATGCTAGCCGTCGTATTTAATGCTGGCGTGCCCCTGCATTTAATGCTGATGTTTTGTCATGAGTGCTTCGAAGGGCAGACGTCACGCGCGTGGGAGCGTGGGAGTGGAGCATGGGCGACATGCGTCGAACTGTTGGAGATCGTTCTAGGGTTTGAAATCGAGGCGGGAAGTCGAGGAGTTGGTGCGGTTACTTAGGAGGGCAAGTAAACCGCCCGAGGCCACTTGTTGCGATCCGACGGTGCATACGCGAAAAACGGACGACTGGCGTTCGTTCGCGTATTCCGTCCGAGGAATATAAATAGGGTTTCCCTTGCCTTTGTCTTCTTTATCAATTTCATAACTCATCGAAATTCTGCCGGAATCAGTCTGCGATCTGCATCCTGTTTGAAGCTTGCCTTCGTTTGTGTCCTCTGTTTGCCGGAATACGTGCTCAACGTGAAAGCTCAGCCATCTACAAACCGAATCTGGTGAGGCTCTCGTTCTTGGTTCTGCGTTTGCTTTTGTTTCTGTGTTTTTTGGTTTGTCTGGGTTTTGAACTCAGGAACGGGGTGTGTTTTTGGGTGGGGTGTGTTTGATCTATTTGTGGGTGATTCTTTGTGGGTTTTGGTGTTTCTGTGTGGGGAGGGATTTTTTTTGCTAAGTGTTGGTTGTGTGCATGCGTTCGTCTTTAGGATGGAGCCAATAGAGATACCGAGCGATCAGTCACGGGGGCGGATCTACATTCCGGGGTTGGGGTGGTTTAGTTGTGGGTCGAGCGAGTCGAGTATGTCGAGTACATCGTCGTACGAGTCTGTTTTGAGTGTCACGCCTCTGCAATGTATTTTCCCTGACGCCTCTCCCGTGCAGTGGATGGATGCTAGGCAAGCATGTGTGGATGCGGGATTGGAGAGCTCGTCTGGATCATCGGGCGGGCACTCGGACGGGTCGAATCCCTGGGGTGAAGAGAGATTGGAGGGAGGAGATTCGTTTCCTCAGTTTGCTGAAGGTGGGCCTGTACACTGGCGATTTCCTGATGGGACGCCCGTCCAGGAGCCAGAACGTGCGCCATCCGTCTCCGAGATGGCCAGATGGGCGCGGGAGTACCATATTTCTGGCTCCGTGAGGCTGAGAATGCCTGGTGGGAACAATACGTTCATTCGCCCGCCGCCCGGCCACGTCTGCCTGAGCGAGTTCCATCTCAAGGCGGGGATCAGGCTGCCACTGCATCTGTTCTTCCAGTATATGTTGGCACTGCTGAAGATCTCTCTTGGGCAATGTGGGCCCACGCTCACCCTTACCCTTGTGGCCATGTTTAACATCTTCCGGGTGAGCGGCATGGATCATCCTACGCGGGCGGAGTTCCTGCACTTCTTCGGTCTCCGCTACTCCACGCGCAAGAGGGACTCGGGGACCATCACCGTGGAGCCTCGCGTGAAGTGGTGGCTGACGGAGCAGCCGAGTTCTTCTACCTCCTGGTGTACGATCAATTGCCTGGTAGGCGGTGATTGGGAGTTGGGCTCCTTCTCGTCCGTGTATGCCGCCCATGCCGACCAGATCGATCGAGTCCCCCAAGCCTTCCATCCCCTCGATACGAATGAGTATCCAATGACGCCCACCGAGGAGGCCCGGGTGAATCGCCTGAGGTTTGTGTTTGACCCGGCGCCCGAGGCAAGATCGTTCTTTGTCGCCTGTCATTGGGATCTTATCGAACAGACGCACCTTGCTGTGCTGCCGCGTACGTGGGTCTTGTGGTTTGTTGTCTAGGAGTAGGAGGAGGTTTGACTAACTGTTCTTCTGTTGCTGACCTTTCGTTTGTTGTCTTTGTAGTTAAGAAGAAGATGGCTGGCAAGAACGCTGCTTCGGATGAGGTGGTCAAGCGCCGCCTGTCCTATCTTCGAGATACCGCCGCCAAGGTCCGAAAGGTGGTTGACGACGGGCAAGGTGGTTTGATGTTGGGGGAGACCACTCAGCCCAGAATCCCCATTCCTGACGTGGCTGACTTTGCCCCAACCGTTCAGGCGGATGTCCCTCGCCCGCCGCCCAGCAAGGCGGGTGTTTCAAAAGCACAGGCTAAGGCTGATCGCGCGGAGAGGCGCCAAGATAGCCGCGATCAGCGCCGGCAGGACCGAGATGAGCAACGGGACATGCGGGATACATCTCGCACGCCCAACACAGTTCGTTCCTCCTCCCCTTCCCAAGCGTCCGCTCGTGCCCCTACCACGCCCCAAGCGTCCGCTCGTCCGCCCAGCCCCCCACGGGTATCAGAGCAGGGAGGAGCCAGTGGGCCTTCCTCGAGGCGTCAACGGATGGGTAATCCAGTCGTTGGCCCGTCCACCGATCCGTTCGCCTTCTGCCCGCCGCTGGTGAAGTCCATCGAACTGAGCGCAAGGGCCATCGAGGCGATGGCGCCGGAGGTGGTGCAAGGTGAGAGGGATGATATGGACAGGGCTTTCAACCTCTGCATGGCGCTGCAACATAAGATGTACCTGGCGCGCCAGCGTTTCGCCAACAGGCGCCATGTGGTAGAGTCGCAGGCGGAGACGCGCAAGCTCACCGATGCTTGTAGGAAGTATGAGCCTGAGCTGGGCAAGTATGAGCAGGTGGCGGATCGTCTGCGTCAAGAAGCCCGGGCGGCGACGGCGAAAAGCCAAGAGGCGAGCGAGCGGGAGGCGCTGTACAAGGCCGAACGCGATTCAGCTATGGCTGCCCTGGAAGAGGAGAAGGCCCAGGCGGTCAATCGGGTGGCGGAGGTGGAGTCGCGCCTGATGGCTGAAACGCAGGCCCAAGTCCAGAAGGCGCGGGCGGAGGCGGTTGCTGACTTCAAGAATTCTTTGGAGTTCAAGGAGTTGGTGGACGCTGAGGCCGATGTTCAGGTCACCCAGTTCCAGGAGATGGTAGCGCCTTTTGTGGATATGGAGAAGTATGATGCCTTCCTGGCGGGGCTGGCGGACGGTGGTGGTGGAGCGGGCGCGCAGTAGAGTAGCTTTTCTTTTTCCTCTTCTTTTGTAATAGGGTAAATTTTTTGTAATCGGGCCTTCGTGCCCTGGCAAATGAATGGAATTTCTTTTTCTGTCCGTTTGTGTGCCTTGTCTCCTTTTGTTGAGTTTGTTTTGTCATCCCTTGAGTAACTTGTGCGGGCGTGCGCTTCCTTTTTATATCCTTGCGAGTAGTCTATCCCCAGTCCCCCGAGTATGTGGGAGGGCGGGGTAAGGACAAACAAACGCGACATCATTTATTCAAATGAACGTAACATAGCGAGATCTAGTGAAGGTACTTTCTCAAGTGTTGGATGTTCCATGGGTGGCATAGTCGTTGACCCTGCATGTCCCTAAGGTAGAAAGTGTTGTCGCTGACCACCTCGTCAACGACGTACGGGCCTTCCCACAATGGGCAAAGCGCCTTCACCTTCTGTTGGATTGCTTTCATCACCCAGTCCCCCAGTTGGATTGGGCGAGCCCGTACGCGCTGATTGTACAGTCGGGCGATCCTCTTCTTGTTCGCGGCGTTGTGCAGGTGCACCATGTCTCTTCTTTCCTCCAGCAGATCATTGTTGAGCCTCAGCCCCTCATCGTTCGTGCGCGGATCGTACCCCTCGATCCGTGGGCTCTGATGGGTAATTTCCAGGGGTATCACGACTTCTGTTCCGAATGTCAGGCTGAACAGGGTCTCGCCTGTAGCTGCGTTGGCTGTCGTTCGGATGGACCACAGAATTTCTGGGATGACCTCGGGCCAGCGCCCGTAGCCTGCATCCCCGGGTTCTATATCTTCAATTTTTCTCTTGATGCCAAACTTGATGATTTTGTTTGCTGCTTCCACCTGTCCGTTCGTCTGGGGGTGCGCTGGCGATGCGAAGATGAGGTCCGTTCCCTGGTGCTTGCAGAAGGCTATCAGTCTGGGGTTGTTGAATTGTGGCCCGTTGTCCGTGATGATGCTAAGCGGCGTCCCATAGCGACAGAAAAGGAAGCGCCAGAGGAAGCGTTCCACTTTCTCCGTGGTGATCTTCGCCATGGGTTGAGCTTCGATGAACTTCGTGTGGTAATCGATGATGACGATCAGATATCTATATTGCCCTTTCGACTTCGGAAGCTCTCCGATTAGGTCCAGTCCCCATTGTGCAAATGGAACGGGCGATAGGAGGATGGACAGTGGGACGGTGGGCGCATGGTGGTGATGCGCGTGTAGCTGGCACTGGTGACACTTGCCTGTCAGTGCCGTGGCGTCCGCGTGGATGGTGGGCCACCAGAAACCGTGCCGAAGGGCCTTGTGCGCGATCGATCTGGCACCCGCGTGATGGCCGCATGTGCCCGAATGGATCTCTTTTAAGATCGAGCTGCCCTTTGTTGGAGTGACGCACTTGAGGCTGGCCCAAGTCCTCCCTTGTCGATAAAGTGCCCCATCCCGCACGCTGAAATTGGTCGCCCGTGCGACGATGGTCCTGGCCTCTTTCTTATCCCTTGGCAGTTCTCCTCTAGTTTTATAGGCAATGAGCTCGTCCATGTAACTATGCTCGTGCGGTTCGATTGCCAGGACCTGCTCTGCTCCTGAAATGCTTGGTCGTTGCAGCACTTCGACGATACGCTGTCCTGGTCCCGTGTGTACGGGTGCCGTGGCCAATCGGGCCAATTTGTCTGCCTTCGCATTGAATCCCCGGCGTATATGGCTGATGTTGACGTATTTGAATCCTTTGATCAGAGTCTGCACATGTTTCAAGTAGGCGATCATGGACTCCTCTTTCGCCTGGAATTCTCCTCCGACCTGGCTCACCACCAGTTGTGAGTCGCTAAATATGTTGAGGTCGGGCGCCTCTGAATTCTTGGCCAGCTGCAGGCCCGCGATGAGCGCCTCGTACTCGGCCTCGTTGTTTGTCGCCTTGAATTCAAACTTGAGGGCGTACTCCGCGTTTACCCCTCCTGGCCCGGTTAAGATTATACCGGTGCCGCTTACCTTCTTTGTGCAGGATCCATCAACGTAGAGGTTCCATTCTGACAACGGTCGCTCCTTGACCTCCGGGTTGTCGGACGTCTCTACCGTCGGGCCGTCGATTGCTTGGGCCGACGCTCCTTCTGCCTCCGTATATTCGGCGATAAAGTCAGCCACGGCCTGTCCCTTGATTGCCGTGCGGGGTTTGTACTCAAGGTCGAACTCGCTAAGTTTGATGGCCCACTTCGCCAGGCGGCCGCTATGGTCGGGCGATTGGAGTATCTGGCACAAGGGTATGTTGGTGAGGACGTGGATACTGTGCGCCTGGAAGTATGGCCTCAACCGTCGAGCGGCTGTTACGAGTGTGGATGCCATCTTCTCGATCGTCGGATATCGTGTCTCAGCGCCTGTCATGCCATTTCCTGAGAAGAACACGGGTAATTCTGTGCAGTCCTCCCTGCGGATGAGGGCGGAACTGACGGCCGTGAGGGAAGCAGCCAAGTAGAGGTATAGAATTTCCCCTCGGACGGGTCTGGAGAGGAGCGGAATGGACGCCAAGTACTCCTTGATCTGAAGGAAAGACTCCTCACACTCGAGCGTCCACACAACCTCGCGCTTGTTCGTGGTTCTTAGGGCTTTAAAGAATAGGGCACACCTGTCTGAGTAGCGCGAGATGAAGTGGTTAAAGGAGGCGAGTTTTCCCGTGAGGCTCTGTAGGTCCACCCTCTTGACGGGCAGTTTCATGTCAATGATCGCTTTGACTTTTGCGGGCGCGGCTTCGATCCCCCGCTGGCTGACAATGTACCCCAGAAATTTGCTGTTGGTGACTCCGAAGGTGCACTTGGCGGGGTTCAGCCTCATGCCATTCTTGATGAGGACGTCGAGCACAGTCCCCAAGTTTTGGACGTGGTCGACCGCCTGGACGCTCTTCACCAATATGTCGTCTACGTACACGTCTATGATATCACCGATCAGGCCGTGAAATATCGCGTTCATGAGCCTCTGGTATGTGGAGCCGGCGTTCTTCAGCCCAAAAGGCATGACAACGTAGCAATAAAGGCCCTTATCCGTGACAAACGTCGTCGCCTCCTGGTCCGCGAGGTCCATGAAGATCTGGTTGTAGCCTGAGTAAGCGTCCATCATCGATAGAAGTTCGTGCCCTGCCGTTGCGTCCACCAGCTGATCGATCCTCGGTATCGGGAAACTGTCCTTTGGGCACGCCTTGTTGAGATTACTGTAATCGATGCACATTCTCCACTTCTTGTTGCTCTTCTGCACCATCACAGCGTTGGAAATCCACTTGGGATAGTCCACCTTCCGGATGAACCCGATGCCCAGTAATCGGTCCATATCCTCATGCATGGCTGCGTAATGCTCCGCTTTGTACGCCCGCCTCTTCTGCTTCGCTACCCGGGCGCTGGCGCCGACGCTCAGCCGGTGGGATATGATATCCGTGCTGATCTCGGGCATGCCTTTGTACGACCAGGCGAACACCTCCTGCTTCTCCTTCAGTAGCGCGTTCAGTCGTTCGGCTATCGCGGGAGCCAGTGATGCCCCGATTTGGACCGTCCTCTCCGAGTGTTCGGAGGATAGCTGGATTTTCCTTAGCTCTTCGCGTTCGGGTACGGGTGATACGGCCATCAGCCCGTCGCGTGGATCGTCAGGTGCTTCTGATCCTGGCGCGGGTTCCAGGGCGAGGACCTCATGCCCGTCTCGGGGTTTCGCTGCCTCCTCGCTGTTGTACCCCCGGATGTGCCCGACTCCGTGCTCGGTGGGGAAGCGTCCCAAGAGCATGTATCCTGCGACGATCATCTTTAACATGCAGATCCCTGGCCTCCCGAGTATGGCGTTGTAGGGGGAGGGGGTGTCTATGATGATGAAGTCCGTTCGGATCTCGCCGTGCGGGGAGTCGGGTGTGCCAATCTCGACTCGGAGGCTGTCACTCCCGATCGGATAAGATGACTCGCCCGTGAAGCTGGCCACGCTCTCATGGTCCTGCGTCATCTTGCGTGCGGGCCTTCCGAGCGCCTTGTATGCGTCGAAATAGATTACGTTGATAGACGCCCCATTGTCAACCAGCACCCTTTTCACAAGGAATTGATCGATGATCGCGTCAATTACGAACGACAGGGTGCTGTCCTTCGGGTTTTCCTCTTCGTCCCTCCCTGTGAAGCTGATGGTGGGCGCCTCCTTCCTTCCTGCCTTGGGCATTATTTTGGCCCCGATCGTCAGCACCTCCCTGCTCGGGCGATCGGGCGTCAACGCTCCCTCCTTGCGTTTACCCCCGGATATCGTGTTGATAGTTCCACGGGTCCTGGCACCCGTCTGGCGCAGTCGTCCTCTCGCCTTGGGAGGAGTGGCCCGATCGTTCCTCCTTATGCCCTCGAGGGCCCTCCTTAGCATGGAGCAGTCATTGGTGTGGTGGGTGGCGGCGTTGTGGTATTCGCACCAAATGCTCGGAATTCGGCCGACCGGGGTCATTGCCACCGTCACGTCGCTTGGTGGTGGGAGCCGGTGTTGATGCAAGCGGAGAAGCTGTTCGAGTGACTGCTGGTCGACCGCGTAGACCTCCCGTCCCGTTGGTCGATGGTGCGAAGCTGGCGGCGGACAGGCGCCCTGCTGCGCCGGTCCCTTCGGCTGGTTGTAGTGGTTGCCCTGGCTGTTGCGGAAGGACGGCTCCTGATTATTCTGCCCTGGCGCGTCCCGGTGCCTCTTGTATCCTCCGGTTGGGGTCTCTTCGTTGCCCGAGGGCCGTAGAGGTTGGGCGTCCTCCCCCGGTCTGTTGGTGCTGGACTCGGAGGCGGACCCGTACACTCGCGTCTCCACCAACGCCTTCTGTACGACCAGGTCCATGGTCTCGTCGTAGTCGAGATGCTCCTTCCTGACTAGCTTCTCTACGAATGGGGTAGCGAGCAGGCTATCCATCAGGGCTACCTTGGCCACTCGTTTATCAAGGTCCCTGCATGTGCTCGCGAGCGTCCTCCATCGGTTGATGTAGCTCGACAGGCTCTCGTCCGTCCCCTGGCCGACTTTCAGGAGGATGCCCGTGGTGTTGTACTTGCCTTGGAACCTATAGCGCTTCTGAAAGCTCTCCGCCAACTCGAGGAATGAATGGATGGATCCTGGCGGGATCTCGTAGAACCAACTCCGCGCTTCTTCCGCCAGTGTTTCCTGAAACAGGAAACACAAGGTTGGGTCCGAATACCGGGTTCCGTCCGTGGTTGACCGAAACTCGTCCACGTGTGCGCGTGGATCCCCGCTCCCGTCGAACCGAGCGATCTTCGTTATCTTCGCGTGGGGGTCCCTTCCCCTTTCCAATACATGCGCCGAGAACGGGCTGACCCAGGGGGCGAACGTCCTGCCCTGACCGGCCAGCTTGTCCTTGCGCAGGCGCGAAACTTCCTCTGCCAGCTCCTCCATCCTTCGAAGGATCAGGGCATCGTTCGTCGGGGGCGACGACTCTCCCACGGGTGAGGGCGCTCGGGCTGTTCGGGCGTCGGTCCTGCCGAACGGGTGCGGCTCGCTGATGGTCTCCTGAGTCTCCTCGTGTCGCTCCATCTGCTGGTTGATGAGTGCGTCCAGCCGATCCTCCAACTTCTGGCGGATTCGGCGCTCCTCTGCTCTCTCGAGTGCCGCCTCCGGCAATTCCTGGACCAGGCCGCGGATGCGTCCCTCGCCATCGGTCCCGTCGGATGCTAGCACATTCCGTCCCTGCGAGTCTGGCGGCGTCTCCCCATCGGGCGCGCTGTTATCGTTAGTCACCGGGTTGAGCATGTGGACCTTTGATTTCCGTGGTGTTTATACGAGGTTTGCAATTTGTAAGTTTCCCACAGACGGCGCCAGATGTTTCTACCGAATTACGCGCGGGGGCGTAAAGGGGCAGAAGCAACACGAATACGCTTCCTCGGATACTCCTCCCGGCACGTCCGAACGGTGGGGCTGTTCGGATGGGCGGGCGTTTCCTCTTCCTTCGTGTGTGCGGACTCCTTTCGGGCGATTGGTTCTCCTTCGGGCGCTTCCTCTCTTCTGTCGGGTGCTTCGGGTGGCGGGTTCGCGAGCGGCTGTTAGAAGAATACAACGACGAAACAGGCGGTCAGGGGTCAAGACGGGGTGGCCCGCCTTCAACGCTCCGATGCCTAAGTCAGATGATGTATTGGATATAACAGTCAAGCGAACGTGCGAGTGAGTTGGTGTATGAATGAGTGAATTGGTGATCTTACCTGTAATAAATACCTGATATATATAGGTGGTTGAGTTTGGAGCCTGGTGGTGTTCTTCGATGTGGGACAACCTGTACTCTGCTGATGTGTGTTCTGCTTATTCGGGCGCGCCCCCCACGGGCGCGTGCGCGCTCGGAGGGGGTGGGTCCGGTGAGTGAAGTTGGAGCCTCCTTGGTGGTCTCGCGTGTGGTGTGGTAGGTGTTGCTAATCTTCTTAAGTGGATAAGTATGTTAATCGTACAACTAATGATACAATACTAACACATTGTCCACCTGTTTGTTTCCGTTCGTACGAGTTATATGGCTTCAGTGGAAGCAGTGCACGAGGTTCGAGATGAGTTTGAACCTGAGCATCAGAGAGAGTCTGATAGTTGTGCCTCGAGACATCCGTGGGGAGCTTAGTGTGCTGCACTCCGTGGCGAGGTTATCGAGAAGGAAATGTGTACGCGGTTTTTGATGTGATGGTTTGAGGAAAATGGATTCAGTCGAGTTTTTGATGAGGTTGAGTTCCGACACTTCGGGATCAGTGATTTCATCTGGCTGTGGTCGTTTCGATTATGTTGAGGATCCTCTGCTGAATCCGTTTGACGATGGCGGAGATCACAGAGTAGCGGACCTGTTCCTGTGGCATGAGTTTGGGTGATCCTTTCACGCAGCAGGTGTTGCTGTGACATATGTTCAAGGAACACTCTCAGTTGCTGTTTCGTTGACCAGGCGGGTCACGTTACGAGGGAGCACCCTCAGTCAGCTGTTTTAGCGGTTCGACAGCTCAGAGTTCGCGAGGAGATCCTCATGTTGTTCCTGCAGTCTGATCAATGTATTCTTTTGACGAGCTATTCAGGAAGTCGCAATTGACGTGGGCGACTAGTTGAGTATGTCGGAGTTCGTGCCATGACCTTGTTTGAGGACAGACTTTTCTCCGAGGTTACTATTACTTGATATCCATGGCGATTGTACCTGTATCTCCACTTCCGAGGTTTTGGAGAGTGTTGCATCCATCCGGAGGTTGCGAGATCCCTGTTGGAGGATATGGTTTAGCCGTGGATTTGTTATAGCTGGATATTGTGGTTTTAGTGTGCTTGTGAGTATGGACTTACTGACGACGCATTTGGCGATATTCGAGTGCCTCGAGGAGGAGGTTGTGATTCGACGACCAGATTTTCCCCGAAATACTGTTTCGTGGTGATGGTCGAGCGGATGATGGAGACGAGTTGTGTTATTTGTTTAGCTTATGATGCGGATACTACGGTTGCTGTGTCCGATATTAGCGACATTGAGGTGTTCCTGAGTTTCCTGGCGTGTTCCGGAGGAGTTATCAGATGTTCCTTCAGTTCGGGAGACTGACTACACCATTGAGCTTGTACCAGGCGCTGGACTCATTTTACCGGCATTTTGTCGTTCGGAGCCAGCGGAGCTGATGGAGCTATAGTTTCGACTCCAGGAGTTGCTGGAGGAGGTTACAGGAGATTTTGTGCGACCCCGCGTATTTGCGTGGTGTACTTTTGCATTGTGTGTACAGATGATGGATGGTTCGACGAGATGGTGCATTGACTACCGAAGCTCGATTTGCTTCAGAGGAGAGCGAGTATCATCCGTTTCGGACTGACGACTGGTTTGATCAGCTCGCGAGAGCTACAGTCTTGTTGAGGATTGATTTCGGGACTGGATATTATCAGTTGAGGTTTAATGAGTCAGATGTGGCTATGTTGGCTTTCGGATCTCGGTGCGAGCATTTGGAGTTCTTGGTCACTTCATTGGTTGACCAATGCCCGTAGATCGTGTGGACTTGATGGACCAGGTGTTCAGACGGTTTCTGGATGAGTTTGCGGTCATGTTCGTTGACAATGTCCTGATGTACTCCGGGAGTGTGGACCAGCACCTGAAACAATTGTGAGTGGTTTTGCGGACTTCGCGAGACGATTAGCTGTTTGTGAAGTTCAGCCAGTGTGAGTTTTGGCCGATTAGCGTAACGATTTTGAGCTGTGTGATGCTAGCCGAGGGAGTTGGTGTGGATCCTGACCAGTTAGAAGCCGTGTTGATTTGGAGTTGCCCTACCATGGTACCAGAGATCCAGAGTTTCTCTTGGGTTTGGCATGCTATTACCGACGGCTTGTGCAGGATTTTCCCGGATTGCCACTCTACTTTCCGGATTGACGAGGAATGTGTCAAGTTCGAGTGGTTCGATGCACGCGAGGAGAGTTATTTACTCCTGCAGGATGGTTGACCGTTGTTTCAGTTTTGTCCTTACTTGACGACCGCGACGAGTTCGTGGGTTATGGCGATGCATCGAGATTTGGATTTGGTAATGTTTTGATGCTGTGTAGCAGAGCGGTGGCTCATGATTCCAGGCAGTGAAACTTTGTGTAGCTACGTATCCAGTGTATGATATTGGGTGTAGCTGTTCTTGTGTTAGCATCAGAGAGTTCGAGACACTACAGCTATGGCGTGCAGCGAGGTGTAGGATGTACACTGATCATTTGAGTTTCCTCCACTTGCATTTTCGGCCAGATTTGGGCTTGAGGCAGTGTAGATGGATGGGGTCGACTCACGACTATGGCTGTACATTTGAGCTTGTTCGGGAAAGGCTAGAGGATGTACTTTGACCATCCGTCTGGGATGTTGTTGATGATGCATTCAGTCAAGAGTCAGGAGCTTCAGTATTTCATGTGTGCTTATGGCTCGAGTTCCGTGTTAGCCGAGCTGCGAGCTATGGGAGCTGAGTTCGAGTGTGATGATGTTGAGGCTCGTGGTTTCACGCACAATTGGCGCTAGTGCTGCGGAGATGCATCAGATACTCCGAGTTGTCTACTCGTGATGCAGCATGAAGAAGAATGTAGCGGTTTGTGTGTACATTTGCCACTTTTGTAGACTGGTGATGGCTAGGAGGCAGAAATTTGCCGAGATGTGTCAACCATTTGAGATTTCCGGTTGGATGTGGCGTTTGTTGCTGTGAGTGTGTGTGTTTGTACGCATTTGGGTTTGTGGTACCCGTTGTTTAGCCATCTATGTGATGTGCCTATGTCCCAGTTCACTGATTGAGACAATCAGCTACGACAAAGTGTTGACGAGCTTTGCAGCAAGCATTGAGGACCAGATTACGAGTTAGTACCGGTTCTTATCCTCAGATTGGCGAGCGATCTTCGAGGATTATCCAGGCCTCGGAGGGCATATTGTGGACCTCAGTATTGTAGTTCCGGAGGATTCGGGACCAGCAGTTTCACTTGTTCGAGATTGATTGCAGTACCAGTTTGTGGTCCGCTATGGTGTTGATGTTGCTTGATGTCGTTTTGAGGACGACGTTGTACTCCAGTGTGTTGGAATGATTTTGGTTGAGTTTGAGTTGATGTTTGATTCTGATTTTGTGGAGTGTGTTACCACAGACTGTCAGATTAGCGGAAATGAGTTGATTATTGCCCGAGTTCGATGTTTGAGTTATGTTGATATGTTCAGACTGAGTTGTGATTTGCCACGTTGTTTTGATCTGTATGTGGTCATAGGCGAGTTTGTATTGTGCCGTATGGTTCGGAAATGCCTATAGCATTGGCTTTTGTGTGTTGTGTTCCGTGTGGCGGAACTGTGTTTCAGGTTTGCTATATGTTGTGTACCCTATCTGTTCCGTATGCAGGAACACTTGGCTATTGTTTGGAGCCAGTTCAGATTTGTGATTTGAGGGTACAGGGATTTCAACACGGAGCTATCTCCTATTGTGGAGACGGTTGTCGGAATTGTGCAGTTGACATTGTCGCTGGTGAGTTGAGCAGTATGCAGAGGCAGTGCTCCTATGTTTGGCCAGCAGACTCAGAAATTTTGAGGTCGAAATTTTTCTAAGGGGGGTGGATTTGTGACGACCCGGACCAGAATCAGCAGTATGATCAGTTGTATACATGAGTTACTGCGTAGCCGCAGATTGACGACAGGGTTTGAACCGCCAGGGATTGTTAACGACTTAATTATTAGTCGAGAATTTGAGCTGAGTCTCTTCTCGAGAGTCGTTGTACGTGTGATTACGAGTTCGTGGGCAGTTCCGGATCGTTATTTGGAGGACCGAGGAATTAATTATGAATATTTGAAGTTTCGACGGAAACAGATTATAATGGCGAGCTACTTAACGACTAAATTACCGGTAGAGAATTTGGTTTTGGCTTCTTCACGGAAGTTGTTCAGAATTTAATTTCGAGTTTGTGGGAACTTCAGGAGCATGATTTTGAGTTACGAAGAATTAGTTGCAAATATTTCCGTTTGTTGATTGTTTAGTCGATTTAAATGTGTGTTGGTTCAAAGGGTTGACTTTTTATCCGTTTGGCTGATGTGTTTGACTTCGGGTGATTATTGAAGAGTATATCGAGATGAGTTTGTGGCCGCGAAAATTATAGGAATCGGAATTACGACGAGAAAGTTACGCGCGTTTGAAGTTCGTCGAAATGGATAAACATGAAGTTTCCTTTTTGGGAAAGTGTATTTAAGTGGGTTGCCAAAAGGGGAAAGTCAAACCTGGAATAAATGATGCTTTGACCGAGTCAAGCTCGGTTGTTATGGGTGGCGCGGCACCGTTTGGCTTGCCGGCGGCGTCTTTGGGGTTGGTTTTGGTCTCTTTCTTTTCGTCTCGGCCTCCCGAACTCATCCCCGACCTCTTTTTCCGGTATAGTCCAGGGTAGAGAGAGAATTATCTGGCCAAAAATGGAGAAAATATGGTGATTTCGGGTTCCATGATTTAGACCGAATTGAGCTGAAATCTTGAGTGGGCTTTGTAGCTCTCATCACCTACAAGCTACCATGTAAGTTTGAAGTTCTAATTTTGATTGTGGAAGGAGAATTTTGGATTTGAAATTTGTGTGTTCATTCGGTTTTTCATGAAATTGACATGGTTAGAGTGAGAATTGGCCTTCGTTGCAGTTGTGAAAGTTGCTCAGTGGGTGATTTTGCATGGAATAGGGGTTGCTCCGCCGGAAAATTTTCAGGTTGAAGGTGGCGCCGCCGTGGGCGGTGGTCAACGGCGGTCAACGATCAAAGTTTGACTTTTTTGGACTTTCAACAAGTTGCATGTCATTTGACTCGAAATCGCGCCCCGATCGCAGTGGGGAGGTTCGTTTCTCGATTTGAGCATCCGAACGTAAAGCGAGGTATTGAGGTGGTATATACGGATTTTCGACGATTCGTCGACTTTGAGTTACGTGTTTCCGAGAACGGTTGTTTCTCGTGATTTGTTTTGAATTGTCGAATTATGGTTATGAGAATTGGATTTTGTGAATATTCAGGGGTTCGTGATCGTTCGTTTGGCGAGGGACTTTCCGCCGGATCACGGGTTAACGCGATACGCGTTACGCCAGTCTGTGAGTGGACAATTTCTTTTCACGGATTGTTTGCGAGTCTTTTATATGATTTTCGAACTTGAGCATGCGTATTGAGATTACGAATTGCATGAGCATGTGTTTTACGATTATACGATATACTTATACGGATATACGTATACGAATATGCATATACTTATATGTTGTTTCATGCATTTGCATCGAACTGTTTATGATTTTATTTACACAGAGTACAGTCTTGGTTACGTTTTTGTATCGATACACTTAGCCTCTCGGCTGATCCCCGATGGTAGGCATCCCAGGCGGGGCGTTACCCCGACCTGACCAGCGAGGGGCGTATCCCCGGAACCGAGGCCTTTCTGGCTTAGAATCACGTGTGGATCCGGGATCCCGTGATTCGGACTGTACTAGCACGGTGTGTGTCCATGAGTGACCCTGTGGGATTTTTACTTGCATGCTCAGTACACTGGAGGAGTGTGAGTTTTACCTCGTGTACTACGTTGTTTATTTTTACCTGGACTCGCATATGTTTTTATAACATATATATATTAACTGGTGAAAGACATTTATTTTCGTCCACTCACTCTAACGTGTTTTATGTCTTTCCCCTGGGCTTTTCGGTTTTCGTGCCCAGTTTGCAGTTCTGGCTCTGGTGTCGCAGGTCGTGGTAGGAGGCATAGTTCTCGAGCTGCCTTGATTCTTCCAGTAGGTTTATTGTTCTACCTACTGTGGTATACGTATATGTTTATGTGTTAGAGGTCGCTCTGAGAAATCTATTGTTATGTTATACGATTTTACCCGGATTTCAGTAAATTATATATTATATGTATTGTTTACTTTACTGTTGATATATTGAGAAATCCGGATGGGATTGGTGCCCACGGTTTGCTTTTTGTGGCATAGGATGAAGTGTATTTTCCGCGTGCAGGTAATGGTAATTCCACGCTAGTAACGAAACTCTGCCCAAATTTCGGAAAATTTTTGTTGGTTCGTGTTTTCGAAGGGGTTTGATTCCGATTTAGGAAGCTAAATCGGGGTTGGGTCCTTTCAATGGCATAGGATGAAGTGTGTTTTCGGGTGCAGGTTAATGGCAATTCCATATTATAGCGAAACTCTGCCGAAATTTTCATGGTTTTCGAAAGTTCGTGTTTTCAGAAGGGGTTTGATTCCGGTTTAGGAAACTAAATTGGGGTTGGGTCCTTTCATTTTTGAATCGACATATATACTTGAGAGTGAACTTCTGGTGTTATTAGAGTGTAGTGTATCACAAATGATACCAAATCTTGAACATAACACGTATTCATTTTTCAATTTATATGTACTACATCAAAGTGTTGTTTTAATTTTAAATAGCACATTGGAACAATCATTGACTAACTTGAGAAAAGTTCACTACAACCATGAATTTGGGTTTAGGCATCAATCATATTGAGTTGCTTAATGGATCAAATTTCAAGAAATGGAAGGGTGACATTGAACTCAATTTAGAAATTTTGGACTGTGATTATGTTCTGAGGTAAGATCCACCTGAAATTCCACCTCCCAAAGCAAGAAGGAGACTAAAGACAAATATGCTCAGTGGCACATGCACAACAAGTTGGCACTAATATGTATGAAGAAAAGCATGGTGGATTCTGTGATGGGAGGAATACCAGATTCTGAGTTTGCAAAGGCATTATTTGATTTCATTGTAGAGAAATACAATGTTTCTGAGAAGGCTGGAACTGGAAATGGAAATCTGATGAATACTCTTGTGAAGATAAAGTACAATGGAGGTAGCATAAGAGAATATATCATGAAAGACATTGACTCTGCAGCAAAACTTAAGGCACTGAATATGAATATAGAAGACTCATTTTTGATGCATCTGTTGCTCAACTCATTGCCTGATCCATACAATCATCTTAAGTTACTCTACAACACTCAAAAGGAAAAATGGAGTCTTAATGAGTTGATTTCCATCTGTGTGCAAGAAGAGATTGATATTAATAAGAAAGGGAAGGCATTAGGAATCAACCCAATGGGAAAGTCAAAATTTAAGAAAAATTCTGGCAATAAAAAATCCCAGGCAAGTTCATCAAAGAACACTGATTCTTCTGACTACAGTAAGAAAATTTCCTTCAAAGGATCTTTTAAATGTTTTTTCTTTAAAAAGACTGAGCATTTCAAGAAATATTGTGAGGGCTTCAATAACTGGTTGAACAAAAAAGGTACTTTATTTTCAAAATCTATATTTGTCTTAAATTCCACTACTACAGTGCTTGACAATTCATGGTATTTTGATACTGCCTCATCCATTCATATTGTCAACTCATTACAAGGATTGACAAAGATAACAATCCCAAGAAAATGAGACAAGAGTTTGCACAGGTGTTAGGACCATAATTATGTGCTATTACGCTCTTAAGTTTATGCTTATAGATTGTTTTCTATGAATAAAGCATTATTCTTATACATTTGTTTGTATAATATGAGTGCAAATGTGTAGTGTATATAATTTTGTTTTAGGTGCCTCCATCTCATCACACCATCATCATCATCATCATCATCATCTCTCCATCACGTCATGCGTCCCAAGAGACCTTCCAGAAAGAGAAGAGTAACTGAATCTAAACTGGAAGAGGTGCCCGTCTATGTGAGGAAGCCCACATTTTTCAACACCAATGTTATGGTGCATAGGAGGATGGGGCAAAATACCGGTATTCCCAAATTGTCCACCATCAAGGAAGCACGTGCCATTCACCCCGAGTGGAATGTATGCACCAATGTTAAACACCCCGTGCTCATCGTTGTGATATACTTCTTAAAATGGCACTAGGTCATGCACCTCGCACGCGACTTACTTGTTTTAATTTTTTTTACTTTGTCTTATATGACAGACGTCAGAGGGGAGAAAAAAGTAAGGACCAGAGGCTATGTTGTGGGGAAGCAACTTCAGAAGGACGTTGAGGCCTACGGGCCACTGGTCATAGAGACCGACGAGGAAGGATCGGTGAGAGAGGAAAATATTTGTAGGATGTACTCCGGCATGGTTGGAAGCATTATGCGGGACAAAGTCCCTGTTCTGTGGTCAGAGTGGTCCTCAGTCCCCCAGTCCGTGAATGACCAAGTGAACAATACAATATCGGTGAGTTAGATATTCATTGTGTATATCTACTTATATTAATTAATTCATTTAAAATATAAATATATTAACATAAAAAATGAGACATTGCAGGTGTGGTTCAATGTTCGGGAGAAACCTAAATCCACCTGGGCAAATGAGGTTCAAGGAGGAAGGTGACGAGAGTTATATAATATATATATATATATATATTTAGATATTAAAGGGATCATGTAATGTGTTTCTAACATTTGTGTCGCATATATAGGTATAAAGAGTGTAAAATGATCTCTGTAAGTTCTGGAAGAAAAATAACATGCTCAATGACCGTTCGGGTACCCCTATGGAGTTCATGCTTAGGGAGTACGAGTGGAAATGGCTTCTAATCCACTTCAACGCCCTATGATTTGAGATATATATTTAACATCATATGTATTTACTTATGAATAAATTGGCGTTGATAGTTTCTAAATCAATTTTTTTAATGTATATTTATGAAACAAGGCCATTTCCTCCATAAACGCGAGGAACCGAGCAAAGAACACGAACAACCATCGCGGCGGTTCTAGAACCTATGCGTCTTATAAGGAGGAGGCATCTGCGCGTGATCGTGTACCTGTGCATCTGCGCGTGCGCGCCTGATCGTGTACTCGCGCGTCTGCGCGTGCGCGCCTGATCGTGTACTCGCGCGTCTGCGCGTGAGCGCCTAATCGTGTACTCGCGCGTCTGCGCGCCTGATCGTGTACTCGCGCGTCTGCGCGCCTGATCGTGTACCTGACGAGTATTACATATTATGCCTGACTTGCATGATTGTGCTATGCGAATGAGCGAATATGGCCTTGCAAATGATGCATGAATGGTTCCGAGCCGCTGACCCCGACTCCCAAACGAATCTTGCTGTTTGGAGCCGTTAAGCCTCGGAACGGTCTTGCGAATGATGCATGGATGGTTCCGAGCGCTGACCCCGACTCCCAAATGAATCTTGCTGTTTGGAGCCGTTAAGCCTCGGAACGGTCTTGCGAATGATGCATGAATGGTTCTGAGCCGCTTGCACGGACTCCCAAACGAATGTTGCTGTTCGGAGCCCGTCAAGGATGGGCCTCGGAACGGCCTTGCGGGTGGAGTACGAATACACTTCGAGCACAAGAATGGTGTGAAACTAAGCACTTATCTTTTGGAGTGACGGGTGCCAAGATGTTGCTCAGGATGATCGTGCGGGATCGGGTCGGCCGTGCGGGATCGGGTCGGCCGTGCAGGATCGGGTCGGTCTTAGCAGCAACAGATGGAACACGAGTCTTTTGGGTAGTGGTGTTTATACGAGGTTTGAAATTTGTAAGCTTCCCACAGACGGCGCCAACTGTTTCTACGGAATTACGCGCGGGACGTAATCTGGCAGAAGCAAGTACGAGTAGACTTCCTTCTCTTCGTCCGAACGTTCGGGCTGTTCGGATGGTCGGGCGCTTCTTCTCTCTTCGGGTGATCGGGTACGCGTGTTCGGGTGCGGCTGTTAGAAGAATACAACAACAGACAGGCAGTCAGGGGTCGAGACGGGGTGGCCCGCCTTCAACGCTCCGATGCCTAAGTTAGATGATGTATTGGATATAACAGTCAAGCGAACGTGCGTGTGAGTAGTGTGTAGTTGGAGTGAATTCGTTGTCTTACCTGTAATAAATACTTTGCATATATAGGTGGTTGAGGTTGGTGCTCACTTGTGTTTTTCGATGTGGGACTGATGCACTTGCTGTCATGGTGATCCGCACATTCGGGTATGCGCCCCACGGGCGCGTGCACGCTCGGATGAGGCCGGTCTTGTGAGCGAAGTTGAAGCCTTCCTGGTGGTCTTTCGGGTGGTCTGGTAGGTGTCGACTACCTGCTTAAGCGGATAAGTATATTAATCGGACAACTAATGCTATACAAACAGCAATAACACCGAACTATGTTCCGAAGAGTCTAATTGCTTTGTGGTGTGAGAGCAATGGTGTTGAGCTACCTAAAAAGCACGGCAGTGGTAAAATAAAAAAACCAGGATGCAGTGTTTCAGACTGTGATCGAGCTTCTATTGATTCTTTATTAGAAAAGCTGGCAAAGGGTAACACTGAAGAACAAAGAGCAGCTGCTGGTGAGCTCCGCCTGCTGGCAAAGAGGAATGCAGATAATAGGGTGTGTATTGCTGATGCAGGAGCCATCCCGCTCCTAGTTGAGCTTCTATCCTCCCCAGATCCTCGGATCCAAGAGCATGCTGTTACTGCGCTCCTCAACCTTTCAATCAATGAGAGCAACAAGGGAGCAATTGTCATTGCAGGAGCTATACCTGATATAGTGGAAGTTTTGAGAAATGGTAGCATGGAGGCTAGAGAAAATGCAGCTGCAACCCTTTTCAGTTTGTCAGTAGTGGACGAAAACAAGGTGCAAATTGGAGCTGCCGGGGCAATCCCAGCCCTTATCAGATTGCTCTGTGAAGAAACTCCACGAGGAAAGAAGGATGCTGCTACAGCTATATTCAATCTATCAATCTATCAGGGAAACAAGGCCAGGGCTGTTAGAGCTGGTATTGTGACCCCGCTGATGAGATTGCTCAAGGATGCGGGAAGTGGAATGGTGGATGAAGCTTTAGCAATCCTGGCCATTCTGGCGAGCCATCAAGAAGGGAAGACGGCGATTGCTCACGCTGACGCTATCCCTATTTTGGTGGAAGTTATAAGAACTGGATTTCCACGCAACCGGGAGAATGCCGCTGCTGTATTGTGGTCATTATGTACAGGCGATCTACAGCAACTAAAACTAGCAAGGGAACTCGGTGCAGAAGAAGCATTGCAGGAACTATCGGAAAATGGCACTGATAGGGCCAAGAGAAAAGCTGGAAATGTTTTAGAGCTACTTCAACGCATCGATGACCCGACTAGTCCACAATCTCCAAGCCTCATGTTCCCTTCCAAGTAAATCTGTAGTTTGTAGATCAACTACCGAAAGTTGTGCTGTAGAAACATTTTCAATACTTGTATTTGTACTGTATAAGTTGGTGTAAAGAGGAATATACGTATAGTGTATTGGCAGGTTACGTATGCAAGCAATTTATACATTGGAACTCTCTGGGTAATCATGATGTACTTCGTTGTGAGAAATCAGAAAATATCTCGACTCCTTTAATAAGAATGATCTTTCCAGTTTCGAACTGTATTGCAAAACAGGTTCTGATTTTTTAAGCTCGCATTTGCACCTGCATATGTCGAATGCGAGTCCAATTTTCACTTTTTTGGGTGAGTATCCCCTGTATCACATTAGTGAATGCCTTGGCACAAACTGGAATTTACAGCCAAATAAGTCATCAAGAATGTGACCGAAATTGATCTCACAACACCAAAAATTGCATTAGCAATAACCCACAAATGAAAGTCACACCAAGACGCTTCGGTATCCATTTATACAAGACAGCAAATATGAAAGTAACGGCAAAAATTTACAGCTCATCCATCCTCCCAACAAATGTTTCAGTCAAGCTATGGCCACTGACAATTTTTGTTGTCCCAACTATCAAATCATAGGCCATCCCTTCCTGCAATACCCAATAGCCACATATATAAACAGGGCAAATAGAATAGTTCATCAATGTGTTGTAAATCCAGGTACTAACTTGTATAAGCAAATTATATATCATAATTCTTCATCTGCATAACCATTATGATTACCTGAGAACTGAGAAACCGAAGGGCAGAAATCTCTGCAAATGTTACACCTCCGATGAAGACTACAAGTACAAGGGTGCGCCTCCCATCAGCCACCCTGGATTACATTAAGAAATTCCAAAATTAAGTTGAGATAGTAGCACACGACTAAACAGAACTTTGTGGTAAACTTTCGTAAAGCACTGCAAATGGTATTGTTTTATGAATCTGCAACTATAAAGCCAGTGTATGTGAAGTTCAGACTCTGAACTAGGTATCTTATGAAATGACCAAGCATAAGAATTCAATGGATATCAACAAATATAGTCACGCACTTGTCTACATTGTTTGCCGCTTGCAAAGCGTCAAATGATGCACTGCTTGAGAATCGACCCTGAGAATATTACCACAAAAAGAAAAGGCAGCTTAGTATCTACACAATACAGGCACACATAGAGTGAAAGTAAGCCAGCACATTTAACCAAAAAAACATGAAAAGTAATCAATAGAGCAAATTGAACTAACTCGTTTTGTTTCTGAATGTGGTCCAGGTAACAGCTTCAGAATTTCTTCGATAGGACGCCTATAGCATCAAATGATTTTAAGTTAGAGCATCAAAGAGTGCAATACAGAAAGTTGGGGGGGGGGGGGGAACATGATGAGCCTTGAGGTGAGCACAGGAAGCCACAGAACTCTGACCACATTCTTATGAAAGGCTCTCATTTTTGTACAAACCTTTTATATATAGTAAGATGTAATCTTCTGTTTCTAAATCTAATATTTATTACAATTTTACAAAGAGTTAAATCTCTAAAACAAAGCAAGCTGGATATCATCGAAGAAAAAAAGGCAGCCTGTGTCTCGTGAAAAGAATTATGGTCTAACAAAGTTCTTCAGGAGGCATATTAAATCATCTATACAAGAGAAAATCCATCGGATCTATTGAATCGAATAGCCAACCTAGTTCCAACCAAAATAACTCTTATTCCAACCAAGATTCAGAAGACATGCTCTTGGTGTAAAAGGTTATCATGAGAATTATGGCTACAAAAAGATAAAACAAAACTAGATTGCTGAATACTTTCGGTAAAGAATAAGCACACCATCCAGATCGAACAGCGTGCTGGACGAGACGAATGCTAAGAGGTGCATATCCAGAAAAGGCATAGGCAATGTCATTGGGGCTGCGATAAAAGAAAGTTATCAATATAGATTGTCAAATGACATCATTCTACAACGATAGTATAGTTCAATAAACACTAAGAAATTACTTCGACGGGTTGGAAAATTCACAAAATTTAATGAAGAATAAACATATTTTAATGAAACGAATAAACAAAATGAAGACGGAGATGTAAATTGACTTTCAAGGTGTGACAATCTACCATAAATAAAGAATATTAGACACCATAAAACTAAAATGTGGACCATATATAAGAAAAGAGATCCAGTTATAAGCTCATCCGCCAGATACACCCACAATATGGTACCATCGGAAAATAAATTAGTAAGAGTTAAGCATGAATCCAAGTAGATTCAAAGAGCAGTACTTTGAAGTGTCAATGTCTTCAATGACAAGTTGTAAGGCACGCTTAATTGTCAGCCAGTTGCTTCTTGTCTCCTGCAAGGTTCAGATGATCTACATTAAATCATATGTTCTTTTGTATTCAGTAGTTAATATTCGAGCAAGACAAATTTACTAGTAGGTAAGGGTCATATAAAGAGCAACCTGCTTTCTAAACAAGCCAGCTTTCTCTAGATTTTTCAATGTAAGCATGTGCTCAAATCCATAACTATGGAGTAGCTCCCTCCTTAAACATGTGCAAGATCATTGAATATAAGATATAACACCAAGGCGTTAGCATATATAATACAATAAGTGCAGTTCTTACCTCAAATTGTTCTTCTTGGGCAACCCAGAATTTGTGACAGAAAATAAGAGGAGAAGACGTAGTACAGTTATAAGAGGTTCCTGCTTATGGATCAATTCTTCAATGTAATCTAAGCATCTGCAGTCATCAACTGTATCAGCTTGATGCATGCATGTTAATGTAGTGGACTGTTTCAATAAATTTGACTTGCATAATAGGCAAGAATACATCCCCTTTTGCCTCCAAGTCTCTTCACATGATTAGAATACTTGAAAATGAAGCACACTAATCTCAAACTTGTAGTTATAATCATAGTCAAAAGTCAGCTTACATGTCAAAACTCTGAGCCTCAATAGTTGTATGCTCCATGTCAAGTTGTCCAAGGAAAGATGACTTTTTTGTTGTACTCGACAGATGCTGAGCAAGATCTATGTGCCTCTGAAGCAAAAATATTCAGTATAAGTTTATTAACCTCCCAAGATGAACTTCTAAAATAAGAAATAAAGGTTACTTACAGCCATTTCTGGTAATGAGTTCAGCTTTTTGACAAAATCCTTCAATTCAGAGACTGTCTGGCTCTATAAGCATCACCATATAACACTCAGATTAGAATTGCTCAGTTATGGACATCAAGTTAATGAGCAGAAAGCTGAGTTGACACTAAAATCTCATGAGGCAAGCAGTCAACTGGTAACAGTCACGTACATTTGAAGTCACATCACTGTAGTCTTGCTTCATGGATGTTGCTTTTTGACGTAGAATCTACAAACACACTGAAGGCAACAACTAAGAAGTTGAATTCAAAGGAAGGAAATGCTTCTTTATTTTGTGAGAGAGTATTGAAAATTAAAACAGTGAATAACATAAATCAACCTGGAAAACGACTTCAAAATTGAGATCTCGTGTCTCCTGTACGCGATATGTTTTCATCTATGGCCAGTACTTCGGCGCTGTAGACATTGCGGTGCGACATTTCTTGTACTACCTTCCAAGTACCACCAGCCTTTGGATCGTCTATGTAGAATACCTGTTTTGCTTTGGTTGCAATTATGAAGGGTGAATCCTCATAGTAACTGTTGTTTGTATTCACTGATATCAGTCCATGATCTTTTATAAGGGTGTCAAGATCTTCAGGGTCCTCGGAGTTGTGCCATGTGCACTTAAACAACACCACTGGCATACGGCCTGCATATAATACTTCGACCACGTAGTTAACATGGCCGTAGAACTTGGATGAACCCATGTCTATCATGACACCGCTGTTTTGAGTCACGGTTCTTTGATCTCTATCAAACGATGTGAACTTGACACCGTTCACATAACACGACTTATAAACCCGACATTGCTGAGGTCCTTGAGCTAATGACTTTATTCCTGCAACCAAGCTCGGGTCCGAGTTTTTTTCTTTAAGGGACACCTGAGAGATAAGTGTTATAAACAAGTTAGTTATAAGTGTTATAAACCCTCAAAGAACCTTACAAGAATTAATAGGCATATGTACCCATGTTAAGAACCATCGAAGAAAACTCCTCCTCCGACGAAGCTCGTCGAAATCTTCACCATTTTTAGCCTCGAACCTTCTGAGATGTTCTTCTAGGTAAGGTTTGACTTCGTCTGTTTCCACCAAGACTTGCCAGTGAGCCTCAGCAGTCTCTGCCTCAGTCAACCTGAACTGGCGACGAGTCTCGATAATATCTGGTCTTACTAAGAGTGAAACACAGCTGATATTCCACCCAGCTATGGAAGTGTCGATATCTTCGTTGTCCATCCGTCTGAGATAAGACTTACAATACGTCACCGACTCATGTACGAGGTAGTGTTCAGCAATACTACCTTCCAGGTAACGTGTATTCCTCATTGACTTTTTATATTTTCCTAATTGCTTGCAAAAACACCACTCAAGATTAGTACAATAAACCCTAATTGCCGACATATTACATAACGAACATAATATTAGCAATAACAAAACATTTTACCTTTCAATTGGATACATCCATGTATAGTGTACTGGACCTGTAAGGAATACTTGTTCGGGCAGATGAACCATGAGATGAACCATAGATGTAAAAATATGTGGAGGAAATATGAGCTCCAAATTGCACAGAATCATCACTATCTCAGTTTCCATGTCACGCACAACCTCCTTCTTAAGCTCCCTACTGCATAGTTGACGAAACCAATTTGACAGTGCTATCAATGGCTTCACAACGTTTTCTGGCAGGAACCCTCTGATAACCACAGGAAGAAGACGTTGAAGCAAGACATGGAAATCATGCGTCTTCAATCCATAAAACTGTGACGGGGAACTTACTTTCACCTTACTTCTCAAACTACCTGCATAACCAAGAGGATACTTAACATCCCTGAACCACTGGAACACATCTTCTAGATCATCCTTTTTAACTAAAAAGGGTGCATGAGGAACTTTCGCCGTACCCACGTCACCCGCTCTTTGCCACTGGTTTTTTCGTACATTCCTCTTCTTCAAAGCAGCGCGAGTTTTTGGACCATCCTTAGACTTATTATCAATTGAAAAAATGGTTCCAAGAATGTTGTCACACACATTTTTTTCAATGTGCATGACATCTAAGCAATGTCTGATCTTCAATGATGACCAATACGGCAGCTTCCAAAATATGCTTTCGTGAGTCCAACACTGTCTGTTATTCGGATTGTACGGCACCTTCAAGTCTTCATGTTGGCTAAGAATAGGGTAAACGTGTGACCTAACGTCCTCCAAAATTTCATCTCCACTCTTCTGATAGGGTCTTCCGCCAAACTCCTCCTTCCCGTTAAATGCCTTGCTCAATCTCCAAGGGTGATCTTGGTGGAGCCATTTTCGATGACCTTCATAAACTATCCTCCCACATATATGCTCTGAAGTTAGCTCATCTAGACAGATTAGACATGCCTTGTACCCTTTCACAGTTGACCCCGCAAGCATCCCTAAACCTGGAAAGTCGCTAATAGTCCACATTACCGCTGCCTTCATCAAGAATACCTCATTGTCTACTCGATCAAAAGTATGGACTTCAACGACCCATAAATGTATTAGCTCCTCGATCATCGGCTCAATGAGTACACTAAAGCACTTTCCGGGAGATTTAGGGCCTGGAATCAACACTGATAACATGTTATATTCCTTCTTCATGCACATTGAAGGTGGTAGATTGTACGGCATCACAACAACGGGCCATGTACTATGCAAAGTTCCCATTGTTCCGAATGGATTGAAACCGTCTGTTGCTACTCCAAGGCGCACATTCCTGCAGTCCCGTGCAAAACCTGGAAAAGTTCTGTCTAAATGTTGAAACGCTTCTCCATCAGCTGGGTGGCTGAGGCTACCAGCCACGCATATCCGCTCCCCCAGCCATCGCATATGCTTGGCAGTGTGTGGGGACATAAACAAGCGCTTCAACCTTGGTGTTAGAGGGAAGTTACGAATTATTTTTTTGGGAATATCATTCGTATATGGCTTATATCTTTCAGAATAACACACTGGACAAATCCTCTCGTTTACAAGCGCCCCCCTGAACAACACACAGTTAAACTCACACGCATTAATTCTTTCATAACCCAGTGAAAGATCACTTAAGATTTTTTTTATTCTCGAGTATGAACAGGGGAATGTGTGCCCTTTAGGAAGAAGTTTATTAATGTAAATACATAAAGAGTCAACACTTGTGTCCGACCATCCATTTTCATTTTTCATTTCCATTGCATCTAATATGGCACTCAAAACAGTTTCCTCACTGCCTTCATATAATGGGGTCTGTGACTCCTTCAATAATCTATCGTACTTTTCATAATCATCGTCTACCATGTCATTGAAGTTCATGCCCGAATTATCTTCCACTAATTGTTGGGGTGCATCTGCATGGTATCCAGGATAATAGGGATATGCATCATGTAGAATCTCCAACTGCGGGTTCACTGAAGGACCGGCACCACTAGAAGGACCGACTCTGTCTTGAAGCCACTGTCTTCGTTGACTGAGCATTGCCGGTTCACCAGAAACTTCCCCGTGAAGGTGCCAGACTGTATAAGTAGGACTCAAACCACTGTGTGATAAGTGATGATACATGACATCCATAGTAACCTTGAACGGACCGTTCTTACAACGTTTGCATGGGCAGAAGTAATAATCGGCTCCGTTACTATGTCGCCGGGCAAAATTCATGAACTCGAATATGCCTGTGATGTACCTTGGATCAGCACGATGATATGTCATCCAAGTTTTGTCTGGGAGTCCATCCATGTTTCCTGTCAACATAAACAATCAATATGAACAAAGTTACCACGCCACAGTTGTGATTCAACCAAAACCCCACACTTCTTCGCCTTATGCCTCCGGGTTGGGTCCTATCCCCTTCAGGGGAACACGACATTTATCAACGCCTTTTGCACCCATGCGTTTCAGCTCCAGTTTAGGGAAATTTCTGCAGCATCTCCCTACAGTTCCCCGAGTGCACACATATCTAAACAACCTAATTTGCACTCGGGGAACATTTAAAGGAGACACTGTCGAAACCATATCCCAAAACTGAAATCACATGAATAGCAAAAGGATCAACAAAGTCATGTTCACCTAAAGTGTCCAAAAATGGGACAATTCGAGAATCAACAACTCAACTCGATCAACTAGATGAGTTGTTGATTCTCAAACGGGAGTTCTAACTTGATAAACACCACAATTATATATAGCCATACACATAATCTAATTAAGGCTCGAATACACATAATCTACACTAATCATGATTAACACTAATAACACTACTAATTAAGGCTCGAATACACATAATCTACACTAATCATCAATTAATTTCACTAAATTTAACCAAATTTCAAACATTAATCATGAACCCATAACATGATTTACCACAATTCAATGATTCAAACACTAAAACTACAACATAACACCAAATTCAATTCAACTTCAAACATTTCACCAAAACTTCAATTTCACTTCTAATTTAACATATTATGGTCATAAAGAGGGTTAAAGAGATAGAAATCAAACTAACCTTACTCAAGAATCAAATCAATGGCAAGAACAACCTTCTTTCTCAATTTCCTCAAATTTCTCCCAAAATCGCACAAGAACAGCTGCAGAACGTAGATGAACTGTTTTTCTAAAATTCTAACTTTATGAACGGTTTGACTTTAAGAAGAAGAGTAGATCCAGATTTAAAAAAACCGAGGCGACGTAGATTGACCAATCTACGTCGCCTCGATTTCATTCGAAGCGACCAAACTAATCTACGTCGCTTCGAATAAAATCGAGGCGACGTAGATTGCTCAATCTACGTCGCCTCGTTTTTATTCGAAGCGACGTAGATTAGTTTGGTCACTTCGAATGAAAAAGTAGTCGCCTCAGTTTGTTGAAGCGACAAGTATGAATCTACGTCGCCTCAGTTTGTTGACGCGACGTACTTTTTATCAAGGGCAATGTACGTCGCCTCATCTAAAATCAGAGCGACGTAGAAATATAACTACGTCGCCCCGATTCTCTCCTCCAGTAGTGTTCAACCCTTTGTCTCTAAACATCTCCTGAAGCGTAATTAGGTTATATTTCCAGAAAAACTGAACCACTTACACTAGCATCGCCAAACCCGACCTCCCAGGATTTGAGATTGGAGTAGGAGACGGAAATGTTGAGGACCCAACCCGAACCGTCGTAGTCGATCCAACAATTGACGAGGTCGCCGCTCTTAAGATAAATATTGACGGCGTCGAGATTGCCGACATGAGAAGATACCATGGAGTTGAGATCTAAGCTCATGTGGTTGCTGTTAATGTCCTTAAACTTCACGTCTATGAGCATGTCGAACTCCACTGTCACGAACGAGCCCAAGCAGAATTTGAAGACGACGAAGGAGGCAGCAGTGGAGCCATTGCTGAGGCCAAGAACCATACCGGTGTGAACACTCAAGGCTTTGTTGGCGGCAAGCTTTTTGAGATCGTCCTGGGTTAGAGAGAAGGTGCGGGCCGAGATTTACATGGGTCGGCGGCATGGGTGCAAGGTGACATTGATTTGACGGCTACATAACCTTCTCTACAGAAGCTGGGTGTAGAGAGAGCTACGAGATTTAAGAGAGGAGGCAGTCTAGGTTATCAAAATTGGAGCTAAGGCCGAGAGAGGCAGAGTATTGGAGCTGCTAGTAAAAACGAGGCGAAGAGGGAGAGAGGGAGCGTAGAGCTTATTCTTTTATTCCAAGCCTGTTAAAGTTTGGAGCTTCTAGGGTTCCTTTCGCTTTCGCTTTGTTTTTTTCTTTCTCATTCATTAAATTGTTAAAACTTCTCCAAAAACAAATCGTTAAGTCTAAACGCAGATGCAAATTTGATGACTTAATCATGATAGAATAATTATATTGCCAAACTGATCATTGTATATGACAATCAAAGTAATCTAAGCATGCTGTAAAAATATTACAATTTTTTTTACGTACACTACCAGAATAAGTATCATACCTGACGAGATCTCAAAAAAATAGGTCGACGACAAGGTTTCTCGTCGGCTATAGTGAACTATAGTCGATGATTAACCTACGTTGTCGATTTTGATTTTCCGTCGACGACTATCTCACTGAAGCCGACGACGGAAAAAATCTCATCGGTGTTTTGCCAAAAAAATCGTCGGCTATAGTTGGACTAAAGCCGATGATTTTTTCCTTCAATTTCCGACGAGATTTTCAACTATAACCGACAAATTAGTGCGTCGTTGGCTATAGTTCTTATATCAGATCTGGTTCGCAGCAGCTCAATCATTCAAAAAAAAATCTGTGAGAAAAACTCAAAACGCTCTGAAATCGTTGGGTGTTGTCGGAAGCTGTCAAAAATAGGTTCGTGAAGCTATATAGGTACGCATATATATATATGTGTGTATTGATTAATGTTGATTTAGAGTTGATTAATTAATTGTTGATGTAGAGTTGATTGTTGATTTTGAATTGAGTTAAGTTGAATTCGATGAAAATGTGTATATATATGTGTATAATTATATGAAATTTGTTGATTAATTGTTGATATGTATATATATAGTTGTATGTTAATTTGTAATTGTTGATTGTTGATATGTACGTATATATGTTAATTGTTGATATATATATATGAGCGATATATATATATATATGCAAATTTGTAATTAGGTAGTAGAAGAATTTAACTATGTAATTTTTAGTTCAAAGATCGATATATATATATAGATATAATGATGAATTTTTAATTAATTAGTGTCTGTATATATATATATATTGTTAGAATTTTCAGGATGGACAAGAGTCAGATGTGCCTTCCAAGATGGGATGTAAGATATCACCATGGAATTACGAGCTTTGTGGAAAATGTGAAGGCTAATTGTGGAGGGATGTCGATTCATTATTGTCCGTCTAATAATTGTCAGTGCCACAGGGACCGATTTCGTTTTCCTATTGAAAAAGTATTTGAGCACTTGAAGAAATACGAGTTTTGGGATAAGTACATGTGTTGGATTTGTCACGGTGAAACATCATCAGCGGGTCTGCATGATCATGAGAAATTTGCTGAGAGTTCCAGTACATCCAATGATCCAACAACGAGGTTGATCAATGATATGTTTCCTTATGAGAGCGGTGTATTTGCTCAAGCACAAGATCCTCTTGCCGTTGGGGGCTTCCCTTATACTAAGCCACTTCAGTAATTACGTAGAGCTATCAACACTATCGGTATGGACAAGTACAACAACATAACTGCATTGCAACATAGTTGATATGGACAAGTATAATAAGACTGTTCTTGAAAGTGTCATAGGAGTTATGAAGCTCAAAGTAGAGAACAAAATGAGTGTCAAGGTTGTTGATGATTGGCTGAAGTGGACTGCTTTAATGCTGTCCGCCGGTCATCGCCTTCCTACCACTCATCGTAAGGTGCGACATATCCAAAAAGATCTTGGGATTTCCTACATCAAAATTCATGCATGCAGATATGATTGCATTCTCTTCTGGGGTGAAGACGCTTACAGGAATGATCTTGAAAGCCTTGATGCCTGCCCAGTATGTTTTACATATAGATATAAGTTGACTCCTGTAGGGAATAAAAAAAGCTATGAAGATACTTCGATATTTCTCGCTGATTGATAGGCTAGAATGGTTGTTCATGTATGCACACACGGCTGAAACTATGAGATGATGGGCTGAGAGGAATTTGCCTGACAATGATACTGTTATACACCCTGCTGACGGAGAGGCTTGGAAGCACATGGTCATGGAGTTTTCTGATTTTGTATCAGAAATCCAAAATGTTTGGCTCGGGCTCTCATCTGACGGATTCAACCTTTTTAGCAACATGAGTCTTCAATACAGTATATGGCCTGTTATTTTGGTACCTTACAACCTTCCTTCATGGATGTGCATGAAGAAGGAATACAATATGCTCACTCTGTTAATTCCAGAGCCAGGTTATCCAGGAAAGTGCCTAGATGTGTATTTGAGACCCTTGATTGGGGAGCTTAATCACCTGAGTGAATTTGGTCATGCCACTTATAGCAAGTACAAAAATGATATGTTCCAGGTGTGTGCCATGCTTGTTGGCACCATCAATGATTTTCCTGCCCGCGGGATGTTATCGGGCAACGTTACCAGGGGATACAGGGCTTGTTCAGAGTGCATGACTATTGAGTGCTGCAGACCTCATCATAGGAAGATTGTCCTGATACATCACCGTTGTTAGATTTCACATGATCATCCATTTTGGTAGGATCATGAGGCTTTTGATGAGACCGTAGAAATGGGTGTGTAACCTAGGGATGAATACGATTTTGGGTAGCTGAGTAATCATCCTGAAATTCTGGCGTCAATACCTGACAGACCTGACAGGTGTAAATTCTAGACATACAAAAGCATATTCTGAGAACTCCCGTACTGGCCCAAGTTGCCGATCAGGCACTACTTAGATGTCATGCACATAGAGAAGAATGTGTGCGGAAGTGTGGTTGTCACAATTCTGAATTGGGAGGGGAAAACTAAAGACGGCCGTAAGGCATGCCTTGATCTTAAAAGAATGAAATTACGAAAATATTTTTGGTTGAGAGAAGGGAAGAGAAATATGCCTCAAGCTCCTTACACCGTGAAGCCTGACCAGGAGAATGAATTTTTTGTGGATGGGCAATGTCAAGTATCCTTATGGTTATGCAGGAAATATAGGCTGGTGTGTTTACTTCCGGGACAATAAGATGTACGGATTAAAGAGTCATGACTGTCATGTTCTGCTTCAATGTCTCTTCCCTGTTTTCATTCGAGGGTACCTGCCTAAAGAGGTGGTGGAGCCATTAGTGGTATTGTCAAGATTCTTTCAGAAGTTATGCACAAGAGAAGTTAAGCAGTCAAACTTGTAGGAAATGCAACAGGACATCATTTTTATCATGTGAAAATTTAAGAGGATATTTCCCCCAAATATTTTTGACATCATGCCTCACCTGATGATCCATCTTCCCGAAGAATTGTTGCTTACTGATCCGGTACACTACACTTGGATGTATCCCATGGAAAAGTACATACAATTCAATATTTGAATTTGGCTCTATTTTTATATATTAGTACTTATTTTTCAATAATCATAACATGCACTTTTTAACTTTATAGACAACTGAGAGACTACAAAGACTATGTGAAGAATAAATCTGCACCTGAAGGGTGTATCACCGAAGTATATCTTGCGCACGAATGCATAACATACACTAAGTTGTATTTGGTAGTGCTGGAGGACCCTCCACAACATATGCCAGTAGATGAACCCGAGTTCAAAATTTCTATCAACTCCAATGATGTTAAAGTATATAGAAATTTTCCAAAGTCGTACAAGTTGGAACCAAATAAGTTAGTCATTGCCCACTGGTGGGTACTGATTAATTGTCCAGAAGTTCAATACTGGAAAGACATTCATCTTCAACACTCTTCTGTTGTCGGTAATGTTCTGCACCACAACAAGAAGTTTGCAAACTATTTCGGAAAATGGGTAAGGATATATATATATATAACATTTCTATATATATATAAATTAATATCAATGTTCATATTTAAATCTATATATATTATATATATATATAACCTTTCTATATATATAAATTAATATCAGTGTTCATATTTAAACTGAACGGTTTTTTTTCTTCAAATGAACCATGTACAAGATGATAGTTATCCACAATGGTCACACGCATTAAGGTTCTTGGCAATGAAACAGATAACTTCAAAAGTTTACTCGATGTGTAAGATCAATGGCGTAAAATTTATATGTCAACATAGAGATAACAGACTAAGAACACATAATTCTGGGGTAATGCTGCATGGTGGACAGGATGACAATGACTATTACGGTGTTCTCCATTCAGTGGTTGAACTAATTTATGAAGAAGCCATGAAAGTGCACTTGTTAAAGTGTAGATGGTTTGATACTAGCCTGGAGAACACAAGGACCGACCAGTACGGAATATTTTTGGTGAATACAGCTACAGGCTGGTATGAAGATAACCCTTTTGTTTTTGCCTCAGTGGTAAAACAAATATTTTACCTTGATAGTCTTGTGCACAAAGGCGTGTGGAAAGTAGTTAACTATGTTGTTCCTAGAAACATATACAGTGCTGCCACACTTGGTGAGACCGCAAATGATGAAGAAGTTACTGCATACCAAGAGCCGAACGCAATTGACATTCCGGAATCCTCTATAATTCGCCATAATAATGTGAGATCGGGTAGTGTGGTTCAAATTCCTGGAGCAGAACTTCTTGATGTTAATCCAAATGAAAATGACGAAGACTCAGGTGACGAGGAGCGGCACATCTTACCATAAATGAACTACGAAACCGAGTCAGACTCGAGCGATGATTTTGATGCCTTAGTTAAAGATGTATTTGAGTATAAACATGTATGTATGTTTGTTATGGTATATGAGCCTGAGTATTTTTGAAAAATGTGTTTAATTAGCAATGATTCTAACTATGTGAATGATCAATTAGTTAAACAACAGGTATTTCCACACGAGAAGGCTGCACATTGCAAATAAAATACAAGAACTATAGGCGACGACATTGACACATGTCATCAGCTATAGTATAATTGACGATGTTTTTCATGAAGATCGTTGGTTATATTATAGCTGACGACTATTTAAGTCGTCGGCTATAAGTCTGGGATATAATTACTTAGACTCGACCAGCCCGCGCCGCAAATGAACCAAACCCTCAAAATTTTGATTTTGCCAAATTTCGCCGCTGCTCTCTCCTTAAGTCACCACCAAGTTTCTTTCTCTCTCTCTAACCACTTTAAAATCATTACCTATACCCTTAAACTACCCTGCCACCGCCGCTGTTGCCGGAGTCTCTCTCTCTCTCTCTCTCTCTCTCTCTCTCTCTCTCCAAACAATCAAAGCAGTTTCTACATGATTAGGGATACAAGTTTGATTAGGGTTTGGTTTAATTTAGATGAAATTGATTGTTACTATTGGATAAGTGATGTTAGGCTTTGTGTTAGGCAGATTAGATAGGTGATTGTGTGTGGGAAATTGTGATTGAAATTGTGTGAATTAGGGTTGGGTTAGGATGTGATTGAAATTCAGAATTCAGATTGAATAGGTGCTCTTTTAGATTTTGTGATTGAAATTGTGTTAGTAAAATGGATTGTGTGAATTAGGGTTTGGTTAGGATGTTTAAATGGATTGCTGATGTATATTTTAATGTGTAAATTATGTTTTGCATTAGCATATATATATATATATATATGTGTGGACTGTTTTGATCAATTTTTAATTAAGGTTTGGTTACGACTGTGGTAATAGGACTGTTTTGAATTAAGGTTTGTGCCAGATGTGTTAATTTTTTATTTATTAATTAGTGATAAACATGGTTGATATGGAAAATTAGGTTTATGTTATGGCAGATTAGGTATGGAAGATTAGGTTTGGTTATGTGAAATTGGTTTTGTGAAATTTGGTGTTAAGTTTGGTTTTGTGTAATTGGTTATGTGAATTTGATTAGGTACGGAGATGAATTGGTGTGGCAAAAAAAAATCGTTGGGATCGGTGTTGAGATCCCAAGGTGGAAATGATACCAAGTAAGCACTTAGACGACGCAAAGACATGTTTGCGTCGTCTAAGTGATTACTTGGACGACGCAAACGTGTATTTGCGTCGTCTAAATGAAAAGATAGGGTTTAGGGTTTAAGGTATACTTAGACGACGATTTGACCCTTTTACGTCGTCTAAGTGATACTTTTAGGATTTAGGATATTTTATATATGTAATTAATTACTATTGTGTTTAATTACCTTAGTATGGAATAAGAAAAGTCATTCTTTCATCCGCGTTTTAGGGTTTCGTGAAAATGTGATTCTCAATCCGAGTGATATCCTCCAGATTAATTGATTAATTAATTTTAATTTTTGTTAGTCGAAGCAACCACGGTCTTTAATAAATTTGAAATTAATTATGCGAAAAAGTTAAAATTAATGAATTAATTATTAAATTAATAATTGTACATACTCCTCCTCATAATATATATAATTAATTGATCATATATGCATCATTACGGAAAAAAAATTAATTACAATAATTAATTACCGATTAATATTTTCTCGACGTTATATTGTACTATTCGTCATACTCGTCATCATCCTCATCACCGTTATCCGATTGCCCCTCCTCCTCATCATATTCAACATTGTTCGACGAATATCTTGAGTATTAGTCCTCATTATGCGCCTCTTCATCTACCTCATTAATTGCAGCAATAATCTCATCTTTAGTTAGATCTGTACAACCATCGAGCATGGGTAAGCGTTCACCAGCTTGAACCAGGTCCATTATGTCGGAGCGAGTGACAGAAATATTAGGCTATTGATATGGAAGAATGTCTCTTTCCGGTTCATCAGCATCTTCAATCGTCGGCGTCTCTTCAGTTGTCGTGGTATTCCATATTCCTCGATGGGAGATATGGTTCACTATTTTCCACCCTTCACCAGCTTTCGGATCATCAAGATAGAACACCTGCTTAACAAAGGTGGAGAGTGCGAAATGCTCATCCTCAAACCAGCTTGAGTTTGTATTGACTGATAAAATTTTCAGGTCTTCCTTTGTACGCTTAAACCATTTGCACTTGAATAGGAAAACGTGGACATCATTCCCGTAGCATAGCTCAACGACATATACAATAGCCCTGTAATATAGATCATTGTCTTTCCCAACCGCTACCCCACTGTTTTGTGTTCTTCTTCCTTCATCTCTGGCCAGTGAATGAAACTTTACACAATTCACAAAACATCCGGGGTAAATATAGTGTTTAATCGGCTTCCCTGCTAGCAAGTACTTTGGCCAGGACCACCACCCCCTGTGGTTTTCGGATTTTTCTAGATCAATCATCTAGGAAAATGGGAAATATATATATAATTAAAGGGTTTACTTTCTATAAACAAGTATATAAACTAAATAATTAAACATACGTACGTACCCATTGGAAGAAATAATCGGGGAACTTCTTCTTAACCATTTTCTCAAACCATGCCGAACTCTTGTCCGGATTTAACGCTTGAAGTCTCTCCATGTACCCAATCATGTACGGCTCAACTTTGTCACAGTCTCGCAACACTACCCAATGTGTCTCAATAAGTTCTTCTCATGTTAACGATTCCTTTAATACTTCTCTAAACAGTCGTACGACATTTACGACGACAAAAAGATTGATACGGGCACTGGGATCTCGGGCGGTGGGAGGTGGTGGATCTTTGAGGTACCTATTGCAGTAAGTAATACACTCATGCATTAGCTATGTCTCTGCTATGGAGTCATCTGGGGCCGACCTGTTTTTGACAAATCCTTTATACTGTCCAAGCTGTCTACAAAATCAAACGTTCAATTAATACATTGTAGAATAAGTACATATAACCAGTAATCTCCAGTGGAACAAATAATGGATCGAAAAATATTTATAATTAATTAGTTGTACGTACCTTTCTTGAGGATACATCCAAGTCAACTGGACCAGACCAGAAATGAGCACCTGCTCGAACAGGTGGATTATTAGGTGAATCATAATGTCAAAGAAAGCAGGGGCAAAAATCCTCTCTAGTTTGCAAATGATGTGCACAATTTGTTGTTGCAGTTTCACCATATCTGACTTCTTTAATTCTCTGGCACATAACCTCTTCCACCATGTGCACAATGTCATTATTGGTTCTACGACATCACGAGTCAAATATGGCCGAATTACCACTAGAATCAGACGTTGCAGCATAATGTGATAGTCATGTGTCTTTAGACCAAAAAACTTGTGTTGCACCTCGTCCACTGCTTCAATTATAGTAGCTGCATACGTAGACGGATAATGAACGCTCTTAAACCAGTGAAATACAGAACGTCTAAGTGTCGGCTTCACTGTGTAAGGTTCAGTTGACATCTTGTTCTACACTCTTCTCGTATCCCTTCTCAACCACAAGTGACGACGTAGATTCATAGATTCCACGTCATTACGCGCTTTGGGAGTATTTTTAGTCTTGAACTAAATACCGAGAATTGTTTTCACCACGCTGTGGCACACATTCTTTTCTATGTGCATCGCGTCCAAGTTGTTCCTCAGCTTCAACTTTGACCAGTAAGGGAGTTCAAAGAATATACTCTTGTGATGCCAATGGCTGTGATCATATGGAGGTATTGGATTACATTTTTCTACATCCTTGTCATTGGTCAACACACCAAAGTCGAAATAGCTCAACCTCTCTAAAATCTCTTCGCCCGACTAATTACGGGGTTTAGGATTATTCTCTACAGTCCCCTCAAAATGAGCATCATCTACGGTAACCCAAGTAACACACCTTCCCCACGTGCCAACTAGAGTTCACGTCGTCCAAACATATAGGGCATCCATTGTATCCTTTCGTCCTGCAAGCTGCCAACATCCCATACGCTGAAAAATCGCTGATCGTCCACATTATGGCAGCTCTCATCATGAACATCGTATCAGTGAATTTGTCATAAGTTGGGACTCCATTTTCCCACAACAGTTTTAGCTTGTCGATCAAAGGTCTGAGGTAGACATCTAATCACTGTCCTAGAGATTTAGGACCTGGAATTAGCAGAGTAAGGAAATTAAATTCCCTGTTCATGCACATCCAAGGAGGCAGGTTGTACGACATCAGAATAACTGGCCAAGTGCTAACGGCAGAGCTATTACTACCCCAAGGATTGAATCCGTCTGTAGATAGTCCGAGACTAACATTTCTAATCTCTACGGGAAAGTCTCCAAATTCGTTGTCGAAATATTTGAAAGCCTCCCCATCCGCGGCATGTCTCAGCACATCGTCATCTATTCGCTTTTCTGCGTACCATCACATCGCCTCTGCTGTGTAGAGAGACATGTGCAGACGATGCAATCTGGGAATCAATGGAAAATATCGAAGAACCTTCACATGAATTTTCTTTTCCGATCTCTTCCTATTTAGCTCATATCTGCACTGGCCACATACGGGATAATAGTCAAACTTTATACTCTTTGTAAAACAGTACACAATCATTTGAACAGGCGTCAATTATCCTGTATATTAGGCCGAGGCGGCTCAAGATATTTCTAACCTTATAATGGGATTTAGGAAGATTGTGATCATCAGAAAGCAACTTACATATTTGCTCCTGAATTTCGTCAAAAGCGCTGACTGATATTTTGTGCTTCACTTTTATCTTCATTTGCTCCATCACATATTGCAACACATTCTCTCGACATCTAGGGTACACCGGAGTCTGCACTTCAAGTGGCATCCCGTTGTACTCATCCATCTCACTAGTGTCAGTGGCCAAGCTAGTAGTGGGGAATGTGTCATCATGCCCATGAGAGGTATTGTAACCTCCCTCTTGGTGTTGGTGTACACCATGACTAAATCCCAGAAACGCATCATGGACCAAATCCGCAATTGGTTTCCAAGCAGGGGGCCGGCACCACTGCTGCTAGATGAGGCATTATGGTAACTGTACCCTGAGCTGAAGTCAGTAGAGCTGAAGTCTACTGCTTCACCATGCTCGCTCCACGTAGTGTAACTCCACATCATACCATTTTAGTACAAGTGTTGCATCATAACATTAACCTCCACATACTGACAGTTAAGACATTTTTTGCACGGACACCTGAAACGCTTCTTTCCCTGACCATGTTCTATCACAAAATTCGCAAATTCTCTAATTCCATCAATATACCGAAGATCACTTCTATTCCACAACTTCATCCAACTTTTTTCCATACTTCTACGAAATTTAATAATTAATTAATTATATATCATACTAGTCAACTATTCCATATATATACAGATTTTCAAGTAATTATTAAACTATTATATATATACAAATTTTCAACTACCTTAATTATTAACGTATAATTAATTAAAATATTTATTACTATACATCAATTGATTACTTTAATATGTATACCATGCATGTACGTTTTAACTAAATATTAACCAAATTTTTAAACATCCATCCATATATATATACGTACTACTGGTCTATGACAAGGCGGATTAACACCTCTCAAAGATACCCTATTCACAACCTGGATATATCAATGTAGTAAGATAAATATGGGTTATCGAACTCGAGGATTTGGTGAAACTAAATCCTAACACACTATTATTCTGACAGACTCGACTACAGAACACTAATGATATGCGAACCTAAGCTAGACAAACTCAAATACTACGAAACTTTGACACAATACACTAGACACAGTGGCGGACTACCACACAAAATTTGAGGGTATTCTGAGTTGATTTGGTCACCGAAATAAATCGGCTAAGCTACAGCTAATGCAAAAAATAAATGCTGAAAATAAATATGCTAATGAATGCAAATGGGTTTAAACTAAATGATTAAAGAGTTAAGAGGAATGCAATCCACCACCGTCATTCCATCTATCTAAGACATACTTAACCTAATGCACATATCCAATGAATGAAAGTTCCCAGGAAGAGTTGATCGTTACAACCACATCATATTACCTAATCCTTATGCCTATGCAGGTTTGTCATGGACCTCCCCTACATCTATCCCTTTATTGAACCTATAGTCATGGACCCCAAGGTTTACAAAGAAGAAATCATTAAGTTCTAGAAAAGGTTTGAGAAGCTACAAGGGTTCACAAGTACACTATGGGCGTGTCTCGCTAGACCCATGGATTTCAATCTCCCGACGGTAAAATCGGTGTATCACTATAGAGAATCCGGTGGAAGAAATTATCTTCAGTCGCCCGTATCTCATGAAACTAGAACCCTAGCATGCACACTAAGTTGGCCACCAAAGCAGACATACAAGAATTCATACGGTGATCATTCAGAGAAAGAAACCTCATTCATAAAATATGCAAAACTAGATTAAAGTGTATGTATTAAAAAGACTTCATGTACGGGGCTTCAAGTAGCCCCTTAACAAAGGAAAATTAGCTACTCATAGTCTTAAATAATAGCATTGAAGAATTCATGAAAGATAGACAAAAGATGGAGAAAGAAGAACTCTTCGCGACGTCGAGGTCGGACTAGTTCGCATGCATGAAAGCTTCTTCTTCTCCCTTGACTCTGTTTTGTCTTCTCCTTCTTGATTCTCCAGCCGTACGTTCTCCCCTTTTCAGCCCCACTTGCTATATATTTATATGTCTAGGTTGATTAACCTAGCTAGCATGCATCACGTGCTAGACTCCTCTTCCAAGTCTAACTCCTCTTATGTTCTTTTCCAAGTTGCAAATATAAATATATAAATATCCACATGCAAACCTTCTCCTCGCCAAGCCCACAAATCCTAATGCAAGTGGACTTCCTCTATTTTCTTTGTTTTCTATTCAATTTCTCTCTCTTCTCTCACCAACTTTGCTCGCCAAGCATATATAATTGCAATCATTAAACCCATCTTTACTTCCATAAATTCCCTCGCCAGGCAGTTCCTCGCCAAGAACCAAAACCAACGTACGTAATCTCCTATAATCTGTTCGCCAGGCAGTTCTTCGCCAAACAGCTTCAAAATATATTATTTAATCTCCTTTTCTCCATTAATCTCCAAAATACCTAAAAACAAATAAACATAATTAATTCACTCGATTAATAACAATAAACTAAATATAGGGAACAAATTAAATACCAAATAGACGCATAAATATGCGACTATCAGTCTATATTAATTAACTAATATATATATATCATCAATTACCTAACTTAATTATTCATATTAGACGTACTAACAATGCAATCGATCAATCAAACGTACGTACAATTAGTTATATATATAAATGTTAAGATTGTCGGAAATTAACTACGTACGTACCTAGCCTTCTCCGATATATGGCGAATCGATGGTCAGAGCAGGAGATATATATATATATATATATATATATATATAGTACATACGTGCTAGCTAGCTAGTTAATTAGCCAGTTGCATGTACGTGCGAGGAGAGTCTGATCAAGAGAGGATGAAGTTGATACGAGCGAGCGAAGAGGAAGAGAGTTCGGCATGGACATTATATAATGCTTCACTTAGACGACGGAGCGTCATATAAGTGGTACTTTAGATGACGGAATGAGCTTGTTTCCGTCGTCCAAGTGGAAAACGAGATGACAAACTGACATGCTGTCGTCCAAGTGGCCACACAGACTACGACGTGTCGGTCCGCCATCTATGTGGCCACACAGACGACGAAAAACGTGTGTTCGTCATCCAAGTGAAACTCGAAAAACGCAAATGTTTTCCTTCGTCTGAGTTACACTTAGGCGACGGAACTGTAAATGTTCCGTCGTCTAGGTGAGTTTTTCTTGTAGTGTTTGTGGTTAACAAAAAATATGTCAGATGCACCTTACATAGTGAAAAAGAAATTGAGGGGAGAAGTATTCAACTGATTTAAAGGTGTTTGGTATCCATTTAATTATGCAAGAAATATAGTTTCATGTGTAAAAGTTAGGGAACACAAGTTTACTAGTCTAAAGAATCATGACTGTCATGTTATGCTGCAATGTCTTATTCCAGTGGTTATTCGACCATATTTACCACGTGACATTGTCGACCCAATAGTAGCATTATGCATATGGTGGCAGAAGTCATGCGCTAGAGAGTTGAAAGACTCATATGTGGTTGAATTGAAAGAAGAGATTGTCTACATTCTTTGCAAATTAGAGAGGATTTTCTCCCTGCTTTCTCTGGCATCATGATCCATCTTCTTGAACAAGTACTGCTTATTGGCCTGGTACACTATACGTGGATGTATCCTCAAGAAAGGTACAATATTTCTATAGCAAAATCCTGGCCAAACAGTGTTAAGGCGTCGTGTGTTATCCAACCAAATTCCTTTGTGGCAATCTCATATGCACATCGCTTGGTCTGCAAAGCTTGTTCATTAGCAAAGTTACAGACGCAACCTTCTTTTGTTGTAGACACAACTAAGAAAATTTCATTCTTACAACAAATAGAATGTGATATTTGTGGACCTATCAAATCTAAATGTAGACCATTTAAATACTTTATTAGATGCATCGATATGTTTGTCACACGTTGCTTTGTTATCTACAAGAAAAGCTGCATTTGCAAAACTTCTAGCTCTGATCATTAAGCTATGAGCTTACCACCCGGATCACCCAATCAAGTTTATTTAATTGGATAATACAGGAGAGTTCATATCAAAATCTTTTGATGATTATTGTATGTTTGTTGGGATTGATGTTGAACAGCTCGTTCCTCATGTTCTTAAAATAGAACGGTCTTGCAGCACATATCAAGCGGTTACAACTTATGGCACGGGCTTATGTGATGCACACTAATTTACCCTCTCTGCGTAGGGATATGAAATTTTACATGCCGCTATGCTTATTCATTTTAGACCTATTGCCTGTCAACTCTTTAGTGCATACAAGTTGGTAACTGGATATGAGCCTGACATTTCAAAGTTACGCATCTCTAGTTGCACGGTATATGTGCCTATTACACCTCCACTATGTACAAAAATGGTCCTAAAAAATGATTAGGTATTTATGCTGGATATGAAACTCTAACGATTGTCCACAATTTAGAACCTTTGACAATAGATTTCTTTACTGCTAGATTTATAGATTGTCACTTTGATAAGACATACTTTCCACCGTTAGTAGGAGAGAGGAATGGTTTTATCCTAGTGTGATCAAACCCCACTATGTCTCATCATGATCCCCACACATCTCAGAGTGAGATAGAAGTGTGACATATTCTCGATCTTTTGAAAGTAGCAAATTTGATGTTTGACTCATTTACTGATATCGTGAAAGTGACGAGATCAGATATATTTACTGCAAACGTTCCTCCAAGGTTGGAAGTCACCCAGGCAGAGTAGCGTTCATGATCCATATAGTAGGAGTGTAGCATCGGCCTTGACTCCCACTAGAAGAAGGGGGAGACCAAGAAAATCCATTGATGAGCAGGGAGTTAAAAGGCAGATCAATCAAGAACAAAATGATCATTTCATCATCAACACTTTGAATCCTACACATAAGATAGTTTATAACTAAATGTATGTCCTAGAATCACAAATGACATGTCTGGGAACGCTACAAAGTTAATGGTAATTTTAGAAAACAAAGAAATCTCAATAAGTAACACAAGTGCGTGCGTTATTATGAATAGATCTTCCATGTTAATTGATGATGCGTTTGCTTATTCCGTCGCTCAGAAAATCATTTACAATGTTGAAGTACTAGAACCTCGCTTTGTTGCGGATTGTCAACGTAGAGCAAATTGGCCGAAATGGAAATAGGCAATTAAGGCACAATTAGACTCTCGTAGAGCATATTTTTGGTTAGGTAGTGTTATGCCCACCGAATGTAAAGGAGGTTGGACATAATGGATCTTTGTTAGGAAGCATACTGAGAAGAATGAAGTCTGTCAATATAAATCTAGACTAGTGGCACAAGGATTTTCTCAACGCCCTGATATTGATTATGAGGAGACGTATTCTCCGGTCATGTACATTATTACTTTCCGCTACCTAGTTAGTTTGGTAGTGTCCGAAAAACTAATTATGCAGCTTATGGATGTGGTTACAACATATCTCAACGGGAATCTTGATTTAGAGATATACATGAAAGTGTCGAATGACATAGTTTTACCCAAATACAGTAACTCTAAACCACAGAGCGCTCATATGATAAGATTAAGACGTTTACTATATGGATTGAAGCAATCTAGTCGGATGTGGTACACACGTCTAAGTGACTACTTGATTGGGAAGGGATACAAAAACAATGAGTTATACCTATGCGTGTTCATTAAACGAACAAATTCAGGATTTTTCATTGTAGTGGTCTATGTTAATGATATGAACATTATTGAATCTCTTGCTGAGATTAATAAGACAATTGGCTACTTAAAATCCGAGTTTGAGATGAAAGTCCTTGGAAGGACTCGATTTTGCCTTGGTTTAGAGTTAAAACATCGAGTTTGTAGAATTATTATTTACCAGTTTGCTTATTTCTAAAAGGTGCTCAGGCAATTTAACATGGACAAAGCACACCATCTAAGGACACGAATGGTTGTTCGCATTCTAGAACTCAAAGAGTATCTGTTTCATCCGAAAAATGATGAGGAGGAAATTTTGGGAGCTGAGATTCCACATCTCACTGTGATTGGAGTTTTGTTGTATTTAACTTAGTACACTCGTCTAGACATTGCCTTCTTAGTGAACATATTAGCTAGATTTATCTTTGCACGTACGTAACCTCATTGGAATGAAGTACAACATATCTTAAGGTACTTGAAGGGATCATTGACTTGGACATATTCTTTTCCTACAAAGAAATAAGAGAGTAACTGGAAATTCTAATGAATGGAATGCTAAAAAGTGTAGCTTTCTCACTCTGACGTTTTCGACTCATCAAGACCATCTCTTGACCCGTTGAACCAGACTCCCTGGATGGATCATCTGAAGTCTATCGACCCGTCGAAAGCTGCCAATGTTGAACCTTCCTTCAGTGTAGTTTCTTTTTCTGAGACATCGAATGATGTGTTAGTAGGATTTTATTATGACGGGTATCTCTCTGACCTGCATAGAGGCTGTTTTCAAACTGGTTATGTTTTCACCATTGGGAACACGACGAATTCTTGGAGATCTACAAAGTAAACCTGTGTTACTACTTCCTTGAATCATTCTAAAATCATAGCTCTCCATGAAGTTGTTAAAGAGTGTGTCTAGCTTCGGTCAGTACTACACCATATTTGAGGATCTAGTGGATTACCATCTACTACGACTACAATAACCTACATCTTTAACCTACATCTTTGAAGATAATACAGCTTGCATTGAGCATATGAGGTTGAGCTTCATTAAAGGTGACAATACAAAACATATTTCACCAAAGTTCTTCTACAATCAACAATAGCAGTAGTTATATATCCATGTGCGTCAAATTGGTTATGAAAATAATGCTATGGACTTGTTTACCAAGTCACTTATAAAATCTACTTTTGAGAAACATGTGAAATGCATTAATATGCGACGCTTACCTGAACTCCGAGATTGAGTTAGCAATCAGAGGGAATCATCTTGGTAGACATCAGAGGGAGTCTACAACACATGTAGTATCATCTATAGTTGATGTGTTGTACTTTTTTTTCCTTTGACCAAGCTTTTATTTAGCTTATGAGGTTTTCATTTGCTTGGTAAGGTTTTTAGTTGAAACAAGTTATGCATCATACATTAAGAGCTCTACACAAGGAGAGTATTTAAGAAAATTATACTATGTATCTTCCAGTGTGTGTCTTGTCCTAATTAGATTAGAACTAGAGATACTAGAAATCCCTGCTTATTCAGAAACATTGATCGTATTGATTGCAATGCCTGTATTTAAGATCTCTTATCAATGAATGAAGTTACAGTTTACAGATTCAGTTATTTTCTACTACTCTACCCTTCAATAATAAGGACATAAATGTTATTTGACCTTTTTTTATGCCACATCATTAAAATAAACGGCTACGTGATGAAAATAACACGGAAGCATCACACATATAACATTTTAGGAGTGCGAGCATCATATTGATAGTTTTGAATGATTGGGCACCTTTTTGACTTGACTGAAAGAGTTTAGGCACCATGGGTTATTTTTTTTCCTTCTCTGATAAAAGGCAATTCATAGCCTGATGAATGAGACTAAGTAACTAACTGCCAGAGGCTACCGAATCCTCCATTGAAAATTCACCAGAATCAAAAATACGGATGCTACTCTTGTAAACCAGGTTGAGCTTGAACTGTGGTGAAAAACAAGCATTTTTACTGCAAAAGTTGTCTAACAAGTCTTAAATGCCCTTATTACTATTTCCAATGGAATTCAGCTTTTTCTTAATGAAGGGTCGCTATGTTCTAAAATTTTTTTGTTCTTCCGTTTCTTCTTTTTCTCCCTCTTCTACTTTTGTTACTATTCTTTCCTTTTCTTTGTCTTCTTCTCCTATTTTCCGATCAACTTTCTCTCTATTTCATATTCTTCTTCTGCTTCACCTCTTGTTCTTTTTTCACTGTATTTTCTTCTTGTTTCTTATATAATGCTTCTTCTGCTTCATTTATTCATTTTCTCTCTTATCATAATATTGCTTCATCTTTGCATTATGGTTCCATCATGTTGTCAAGATTATGTCTTTTATGTTATCCATTCTTTCCAGTAAGTAATTTGTTTGTCTTACGTTGCTTCTGCTTCTAATTGTTCTATTTCTCTTACAGATTCTTCCCAAAATTGTTTCTCTATTCTCCAAACTTCTTCTAATTCTTGCTTTTCTCTTTTCATTTCTTCATATGTCTCTCTAGTAATTTCACTCATGGTGGTTTTGTCTCTGTCATCTGGTCTGGGAAGACCTTCATACATCTCACTAGTGTACATATTTATGGTGATGGTTTGATAGACTAAGTATAGATCATTGTCATTCCAGTATTCTTCTATTATCAATTATACTGCCCTAAACTTATGGATATCATGCAAATTCGGTGTTGTTGTAGAGGTTTCTGATAATGTTGGAAGTTTGCTATAATTTCGGGATATAAGGATAAGATGTCTTGCTCTATCAGAGTACATACTAGTACAACTTGGTGTTGATGAAATACTAGTGAATTCTAATTGTATAGTAGCATTTTTTGCTTCTCCTACTCCTCATATTTCTATATAATGTTCTATGCCAAACCTAAGTTGGCGAGATAAAGATCGTACATGATTTTTGCTTTTAATAGAAAGATAAACAAGAAAGCCATGGTCTATTAGAGCATCTCCAACAGTCTCTTTGAATTTCTATTTCATAGAGTTGGAAAAGCCAAAAACTCTAAATAAATTTGTCTCAAACTCTAACAGTTACTTCAAATTTTACTCTTTTCTCCATAATTTAATAAAATTAACATATATTAAATTTTCTATAAAAGTTTATATTAGATTAAATTATTTATCAAGAAAGAAAAGAGTGAAAATACAGAGATGATGAAAACAGAGAGTGAAAATATTAAACAAGCATTAAATTTTAGAGATTGTTGGAGAGATTTAGAGTTTTTGATTTTTTTTTTATAGATATAGAGATTCTGCTTCTCTCTCTTAACACTTTCTCTAAAACATAGAGAGGTTTAGAGTAGCTGTTGGAGCTAAACACATCTCTTTTTACTCTATAATGGATGAATTTTCCATTATAGAGGAACTATTGGAAATGCTCTTAATAAATTAGAGGTAACTAAAATTCTGCTATTATTATGTTCTAAATATATTTCTTCAAATTCCTCCATATTTATGTTGGCTAGTAAAATATGATATTTGATTTTTTTATTTTCACAAAAAAAAATAAAAAACTCTTATGCCTGACTGTAGGTTAGGAATTAGTCAAGAAAGGTGTGTATCATGCGCACTGTAACCTTAATGTATTATCTTTCACATCATCAGGAAGGTAAACAAATCTCTCTAAAGCTTATTAAAAGTATGGATTTTTGGTTTGTGCTTCTAACAAGGATGCAAAAAAAATATTATCACTATCATGTAAATATTTTATCATTCTTTAATGATTTAAGTTTAATCTACGAAAATACTTAGTTATTATATTATTCTCTTCTTGTAGGCTATCATATTGTGATTTACTAATGTTATGCTGTTTACGAAGACTATCAAGTTGGGAATGAACTCTAGCATAATGTGCTTGAAGTTTATGGTATTCTTATTGCTAATTCTCTGTGTGCTCTATTGCTCAAAAACTTTGACTAATTTTTCCTGTCGTTTTCTCATCTTAAAAATCTGATCCATTTTTCGCTGAAAAAATTGAAAGTGCATTTTCCAGTCCAAATAAAATGACTAACCATTCAAAATGTCCTTTCGGACAAATGAATGTTTTCCATTCGAAAGATACTTCTGCCAATCTAATCTGCCAAAATCTTGACTTACAATCAAACTTACTAAAATACTTACACTCATGAAATTTATTAATTCCTCCTTATTTGGTAACTTATAACTATCTTCATAAGTATTATCATTTAATCTCCTATAATTATACACTATTCTAGCTTTTCCTCTCTTAAGCTATGAATGCTTTCTAATTATAAAAGATGTTGATCTATGTCTAGATTTTGAAGGACTAATTACCTTAAAATTTCACAAGTCTTTTATTTGTTGTTCAAACTTGTGTTTACCTAACCGATTAGGGCATATATGTTTTCTTAATTGTCAAATCTGGCTTTATTATATATAGCTTAGCTGAAAGTTTATTTTTATTACAATGTAACTGTGGATCTTCTCTTATTATATTAGTTTGTTTTGCTAACTATAATAATTTTTCTAATATTTTAGGTCTATCTGAAGGTTTTATTTCACAATGTGCTATTTTCTTCTTCTTCTAAAGATGGATATTCTAACTCAAATATTGACTATCTGAAGGTATTATTTCACAATGTGTTATTTTTTCTAAAGATAGATATTCTAACTCAAATATTGACTCATCATAATGTTATTTATCTATATTTTTATTCTCTAATATTTGTAAAGAATCATCTTGCTTTTCTTTTGACACTTCTATGCTGAAGTTATTATAAGTTTCTAATAAAGTACGTTGGTTTGTAGTAGCTATTGCTTTCTTATAAAATGTTATATCAAGTGGATTATAGTAAAATCTTTATAAATTTTTAATAAAACTTAATCCAAATATAAATTGATAAGATCCTACGGGTGATACAAATATTAAGGGTATGTTAGATTGTTGTTTTTCAATCCTAAGAGGTATATTATTTAAACAATGAGTTATGTGTACAATTCTAGAATCCCAATGTGATACTTTAATTGGTTTAACTAACATTTGCCTATACTAAGTAGGTACTAATTCTTCTCTTATAGCACTTTTATTACTACTTGTATCTATTATAGCTATTATTTGAATATTATGATCTTTAGCTAATTCTAATTTACAATTAATAGCTATGAAGGTACTAATCTTATGTTTTTTTACAGTACTAATCCTATGTTTTTCTTAATCTAAATTTTGTATCATATTAATTTCTTCTTCCTCAACTGAATTTACTTCTGTTTCTATTGTTCTATTATTATAACAAGGTTTATAGAATATTATCTTACAAGTATAATATTTTAGCAAACTACACTAAAGAACAATATGGAGGTGCCAAATACACTTAAGGACAAGGTCTCTTATTTTAGACAATGAAGGATAAAATTTTACAAATAAGGATAAGTTGCATGTAGGCTGCCATGTGGCAGGTATAAATTTACTTTTATACCCTACCTTGTCTTTTTGTGTATATTTAATATTTATTTTTTATTTTTTATTTTAAAAAAATATTATCCAAAATAATAATTTTTTATAGTCTTGTTTCTTTTCAAAAGAAATATTTTATCCGAAATTTTCTTAATTTTTTTTAATACTTTTTAGTCTGATAACACCAAATAATACTGCTACTATAAAATATGACACTGCTACTGTGAAGCGAGTTGTTGATACTGAGGCACGGCATTGAAGGTGGGAGGTGAGAGCTGTGGTGTCGTCCAGAGGTGGCTGCGAGGTTTGGCTTAGGGAGGCGAGCTCAGACACGGAGCAGGAATGAGCACTGCCGAGGTAGTGTCGGGTCGCGTGGCGAGGATGTGATGTGGCAGAGGCGAGCTTGCTCACTTTGCTACTGATCGAGGTGGAGCACCTCGGAGACCGAGTAGCGTCGAAGCAAGCCTAGGTGACGTCGGTCGTTTGATTGAGCTCCGGCTTGAGAGAGGTTGGAACTAAGTTTGAGTTTTCAAAGATGGCTCAGTAGCAGTCAGATGACAGCTGGAGGCGGCACTCGGACGGCGGCTGGAGGCGGTGGTCGGACGCGACGTCCGAAAGAAAACGACGACACATGAAATAGGTTATAGATATATATATATATATATATATATAGAGAGAGAGAGAGAGAGAGAGAGAGAGAGAGATGTGTGTTTCTTATTTGATGTAGGGTTTTTAATATATATAGAGGGGTAGAATCATTTTTTTGTTATTTAATGGATTTGGTATAGCTGTTACTACGTTTGAGCTTTATGCCCAGTCATTTATTGTCTAAATCAGGTTGTGATTCGATTATGAGTAATATTGGTATTTATTTTATCCTTGGTTGTCATTCTCTCATAATATTTTTTTGCTACTACTTTCTCATACTTACTACACTTTTGAGGTCATCCTAAATTAACATATTTAAAATATTCTTGTTCTTTTAACATATATACTTCTTCTTCTAGTTTACTATCTGAACTATCAGAATACTCAGACTCAGATTTAGATTCAGATAACACATTTATGCTATAAATTTTTTCATTCGCATCAGCACACGTCACATGCAGTCTGTACCACTCAACCAGGTTAATGATGTGATGACCCGAACAAGAATCAGATGTGTGTTTGGCACGGTTCTCGAGATTTGGTTATAGTCGCAGTTTTACGATATTGTGTGGTTTGTCGATTCGATTCGCGACTATGTTTTCAGTCGAGAATTTGAGTTGGGTGTTTTCACGGAAATTGTAGAGTACGTGATTTCGAGCTCGTGGGCGGTTCCGAAAGATTTTTCCAATCACCGAGGAATATTTTATGATTATTTGAAGTTTCGGGTTCCGACGAGTTTATCCGTTTGTTTCGACCTTGTCCGAATCATTTCGTATATTCATTTCGGACCGTCGATCGACCCGAGGCTCGAGTATAAATAGTGAAATAGTCGAGAATTAGTCAAAAAACATTGTTTTCGGTTGACCAGACGTTGACTTTCCATTTTGGGAAACTTTGACCGTTGACCCGTGAGGAAAACTTTCCGTTTTCGGCTTCAACTTCCGGCGACCGGATTCCGGCCACCTCCGGCCAAGTGAAAGGTAGGGATCGCTTCCTTGTTTGATTTCGAGTGTGATGGAATTTGGTTTAGGGTTTAGGGTTTAGGATCGTGGACGGTTCGTGGATATGTGATATGTGATTTCGAGTTCGTGGACGGTTCCGGATCGTTATTTGGACAACCGATGAATTAGTTATGAATATTTGAAGTTTCGACAGAAATGGATAATTACGAAGTTTCCTAAAATAGCAGGTATAAATAGTGGGTTGCTAAAAGAGGAAAGTCAAAATCTGGAATTAATGAAGTCTTGACCGGTCAGCTGGGTTTGACCGAGCTGTGGGTTGGAGGTGCGATGCCGTACGGCCTCGCCGGCGGCGAGCTCCGTCCGGCCACTCCTCAGCTTGACTCATGCCCTATTCTACTCGCCTCGACGCTCCGAGCTCATCTCCAACCACCACGCACGGCGTGGCTTGCCGGAAAGGGAAGAATTCCGATCAAAAGTTTGAGAGAAAATGAGGTAATTAATTCGGGTTTGTTGATTTTGGATGAATTGAGGTATGAATTGGATTGGGCTTTGTAGATCTTCCCTCCACGAATCTAACTAGGTTGGTTTGGTGTTTCAATTTGATGTGTGTAAGGAGAATTCTTGATTTGAAATTTGTGGAACAATTCGGTTTTTCGTGAAATTGGGTGAGTTAGAGTTTGAATTGGACTTTGTTGCAGTTATGAAAGTTGCTCAGTGCAGGATTTTGAGTGGAATAGAGGTTACCCCGCCGTGGACGGCGGTCAACGGCGGCGGTCAACGGTCAGGGTTGACTTTTTGACTTTCGACAAGTCGCATGTCATTTGACTCGAAATCGCGCTCCGATCGCAGTGAGGAGGTTCGTTTTTCGAGTTGAGCGTCCGAACGTAAAGCGAGGTATTGTGGTATACATATACGGATTTTCGACGATTCGTCGACTTTGGATTACGTGTTTCCGAGAACGGTGGTTTCTCGTGGTTTGATTTGTATTGTCGGATTATGATTTTGAATATTGGACATTGTGAATATTCAGGGGTTCGTGATCGTTGTTTTGGCGATGGACTTTCCGCCGAATCACGGGTTAACGCGTATCGCGTTACGCCAGTCAGTGAGTGGACATTTTATTTTCACGGGTTGATTGCGAGTCTTTTATATACGTTTATGAACTTGAGCATGCAGCATGATTATGGTTTTACGAGCATGAGATTTCATACGAGATTATGATTATATAAGCATGTGTTTACGATTATACGAATATATTTATACGGATATACGTATACGAATATTCATACACTTTTATGCTGTTTCATGCATTTGCATCAAACTGTTTATGATTTGGTTTACACAGAGTACAGTCTCAGTTACGTTGTTGTATCGATACACCTTGCCTCTTCGGCTGATCCCCGATGGAGGGCCGCCTGGAGGGGCGTTTCCCCAACCAGACCGGTGAGGGGCGTATTCCCCGGAACCGAGGCCATTTCTGGCTTAGAATCACGTGGTAGTCAGGGACTCCGTGGTTCAGACTGTACTAACACGGTGGAGTCCATGAGTGACCCCGTGGGATTTTTACTTGCATGCTCTGTACACTGGAGGAGTGTGAGTTTTACCTCGTGTACTATGTTGTTTATATTTACCTGGACTCGCATATGTTTTTATAACATATATATTATCTGGCGAAAGACATTTATTTTCGTCCACTCACTCTAACGTGTTTATTGTCTTTCCCCTGGGCTTTTCGGTTTCCGTGCCCAGTTTGCAGTTCAGGCTCTGGTGTCGCACGTCGTGGTCGGAGGCATAGTGCTCGAGCTACTTTGTTTCATCCAGTAGGTTTATTGGTCTACCTACTGTGGTATGCGTATATGATTATGTATTAGAAGTCGCTCTGAGCTTCCTATTGTATATGTTATACGATTTTACTCCGGATTTTCCGTAAAGTACATATATATTTACTACTTTACTTTGCTGTTAATATATTGAGAAATCCGGATGTGATTGGTGCCCACGGTTTGCTCTTTGTGGCATAGGATGAAGTGTATTTTCCGCGTGCAGGTAATGGTAATTCCACGCTAGTAACGAAACTCTGCCCAAATTTCGAAAAGTTTTTGTTGGTTCGTATTTTCGAAGGGGTTCGAATCCGGTTTAAGGAGCTAAATCGGGATTGGGTCCTTTCAATTTCACCGTTGACGGCGCGCCGCCGGCGGCGGCGGCGGTCAACGGCGAGAAAAAAGTCAACTTTTCAGATTTCGATAATTTTGATGTCGTTTTTCTCGTAATCACGCCCTGATCGTCGTCCAGAGGTTTTTGGGTCGATTTGATTAGCCGGTTGTCAGTCGAGATTTCGAGTGGGGATTTCGGGATTTCCGTAATTCATTTTGTACTGCAATTCGTATTTCCGGGAACAGTTGGTTTCCGTGCATCAGTACAGTGTTGTGGACTCTGATTTTGATCAGTTATATTTTTATGAATATTCAGGAGATCGAGATCGAGATCTGGATCGTGATCGTGCTTCAGGCGATGGATCTTCCGCCGGGCCACGAGTGTAGCGCGTGTGCGCGTTTCGAGAGTATGTGAGTGGACAATTTCTTTCACGGAAATCTTGCGAGTCTTTTATATGATTTATGAACTTGAGCATGCGTATGAGATTTCGGATATATGAGCATGTGTTTTATGATTATACGATATACTTATACGAATATACGTATACGAGTATACATGCACTTATATGCTGTTTCATGCATTTGCATCGAACTGTTTATGATTTGGTTTACACAGAGTACAGTCATGGTTACGTTGTTGTATCGATACACTCGCCTCTCGGCTGATCCCCGATGGTAGGCATTTGTCAGGGGAGGCTGTGATTCCTGACCCGAGGTCTTTACCGGGGGGAGGCAAACCTTTGACCTGAAGCCATTTCCGGCTAGAATCACGTGTGGGTCTGGGATCCCGTGATTCTGACTGTACTAGCACAGTGTGTGTCCATGAGTGACCCCGTGAGATTTATACTTGCATGCTCAGTACGCTGGAGGATTATGGTTTTACCTCGTGTACCTTATTATTTCTATTTACCTGGACTCGCATATGTTTTTATAACATATATATTAACTGGTGAAAGACATTTATTTTCGTCCACTCACTCTAACGTGTTTATTGTCTTTCCCCTGGGCTTTTCGGTTTTCGTGCCCAGTTGCAGTTCAGGTTTGGTGTTTCACGTCGCGGTTTGGAGGCTAGTGATCAGAGCTATCTGTGTTTTCCAGTAGGTTCTTGTTTCGCCTACTGATGTGTATATTGTACATATTTTACTTTAGAGGTCGCTCTGATACATTCTGATACATGTTTATGCGGATTTTCACGGATATACTATATATAGTACAGTATTGTTTACTGTTTATGATTCATATATTGATGTTGAGAAATTCGGATGGGATTGGTGCCCACGGTTTGCTTTTTGTGGCATAGGACGAAGTGTTAATTTCTGGGTGCAGGTTATGGTAATTCCACGCTAGTAACGAAACTCTGCCGAAATTTTGGAAATTTTTGTTGGTTCGTAATTTCGAAAGGGTTTGATTCCGGTTTAGGTAACTGAATCGGGATTGGGTCCTTTCAACTTGGTATTAGAGCATTAGGTTGTCAGATTCTGTAGACTCTTGTAGTTGTGACGCTTAGGGTATTTGAGTTGATACAGCATGACTGGAGTGATGACTCGACTGGCCAGCGGTACTCATCAATACTTCGGGTGTTGTATGTCCTCAAATATCTGCGGTTTCATGATTACGTTCTTTCTGCTTATACCTAATGCTTGTCTTGTATCAGTAGGATGCCTCCTCGACGTGGTCCCCGTGTTGACCGGGATGATGATCCTGATGAGGATCGCCGAACGCGCGACTTGCTGATGCGAGTGCTGCGTTTGGAAAAGCGTTTTGACCCTGTGGTCAAGGCTCGCACTGCGGGTGCTACTGTGTTTTCGGGTTCAGTTGATCCAGAGATATGCGAGGCATGGTTGGTTCAGATTGAGCGTGTTTGTGAGCGTCTGCATTTTACACCTGAGCAGATGTCAGTAGCCGCAGTTGGTTTACTTGAGGGTGATGCATACTTTTGGTGGGTTAGCACCGACAGAGTTCCTGTTGATACTTCGTGGACATTGTTTCGTGATCTGTTTATGCGGAGGTATTTTAATCAGGCTACCCAGCAGCGTAAGTACGAGGAGTTCACGAACTTGAGGCAGGGCAGTTTGTCTATACTTGAGTATCGAGATCGGTTTACTCGTTTGTCTCGTTTTACGCGGGATATGGTGGCTACAGAGGAAGCCAAGTGTCGTAGGTTTGAGCTGGGTTTGAATTTGAACATCAAGGCGACCTTGACTACAATGCCGAGGAACAACTTTGATGAGTTTGTCAGTGCAGCTCTCCGAGGCGAGGACATTGAGCAGGAGAGACAGCAGAGGTACCAGCCGAGACGATTTGAGGAGGGTGGACCGAGTCAGGGGCCTTCAAAGAGGTTGAGTTCTGATACTTCCGGTTCAGCTTCATCCTCAGGTGGTGGATCTTATCGGCCACCAGCTGGTGTACCGAGGCAGAGATCTAGATGGAGGAGAGATCGTCCACAGCGACCACAGGCTAGTGGAAGTTCCAGCGGTTCTAGCTATCCTCGGCGTACTGGTGGCACATTAATTTCCTGTACCGAGAGATTATCCGTTGTGTAGCTTCTGCAATAAATATCATCCTGATACATGTCGGCAAGGTCCTGTCACTTGTTTTCGTTGTGGCCAGGTGGGTCACTATGCGAGGGAGTGTCCTCAGTTGTATGGCGGTGACGGACAGGCAGCCCAGAGTTCCGGAGTTGAATGAGGTGCCACTTTTGGAGCGCGACCAGCACAGTTTGCAGGCCAGGGCAGGCAGCAGGGACAGCCTCAGCGAGGACGACCAGCCGGACAGGCGAGGGTTCATGCTATGACTCTACGTGAGGGCAGAGCATCACCAGAGGTCGTTATCGGTACGTTACATATTTTTGGTATTCCTGTAGTTGCATTGTTAGATCCAGGCGCCACACATTCATTCATATCATTTAGACTGTCATCATTAGCCACAGTACCTGCATCTCCACTTCCGGGATTGTGGAGAGTGTTGTATCCGTCAGGTGAGGTTGTGAGCATCGGTTGGGTTTACCGAGATTGTGAGGTGTTTGTTGATAGCCATGGTTTAGTCGCTGATTTGTTGTTGCTTGATATCGTGGATTTTGATTTGATTTTGGGTATGGACTTTTTGGAGTCGCACTGGGCCATGTTTGATTGCCACAGGAAGGAGGTCGCGTTTCGACGACCCGGGTTACCTGAGATACTGTTTCGTGGCGAGAAGAACACTTCCCTACCATGTTTGATTTCCGCAATGAGGGCGGATCGGTTGATGAAGAAGGGTTGTGTTGCTTACTTAGCCCATGTTGTGGACACTACAGCTGCAGTGCCAGACCTTGGTAGTATTGAGGTTGTGTCTGAGTTTCCGGATGTCTTTCCAGCAGAGTTACCTGGTATACCCCCTGTACGGGAGATTGATTTTACTATTGAGTTATTGCCGGGTACTGGACCGATTTCCCAGACACCGTACCGGATGGCTCCTGTAGAGTTGAGGGAGTTGCAGATTCAGCTTCAGGAGTTGTTAGAGAAGGGATTCATTCGACCGAGTGTTTCTCCGTGGGGTGCTCCAGTGTTGTTTGTGCGGATGAAGGATGGGTCCATGCGTTTGTGCATCGACTATCGGAAGCTGAATCAGATTACAGTGAGGAACAAGTATCCGTTGCCACGGATTGACGACTTGTTCGATCAGCTGAAGGGTGCAGCAGTCTTTTCGAAGATTGACCTTCGATCCGGATATCACCAGTTGAGGATCCGAGACTCCGATGTGGCCAGGACAACATTCAGGACGCGGTACGGGCACTATGAGTTTTTGGTTATGCCGTTTGGGTTGACCAACGCCCCCGCAGCTTTCATGGATTTGATGAATCGGGTGTTTAGACTGTTCCTGGACAAGTTCGTGATTGTATGCATTGATGATATTTTGATATATTCGAGGAGTGTGGGCCAGCACAAGAAGCACTTGCGAGCGGTGTTGCGGACTTTGCGGGACCATCAGTTATTCGCGAAGTTTAGCAAGTGTGAGTTCTGGTTGGATAGTGTGAAGTTTCTAGGCCACGTGATTTCGGCCGAGGGAGTTAGTGTTGATCCTGACAAGATCAAGGCCGTGCTGAACTGGAGTCGACCCATTACTGTGCCAGAGATTCGTAGTTTCTTGGGGTTAGCAGGCTATTATCGACGGTTTGTACAGGATTTCTCCCGGATAGCTACACCACTGACCAGATTGACGAAGAAGGGCGTCAAGTTTGAGTGGTCTGATGCGTGCGAGGAGAGTTATTTGCTCTTGAAGGAGAGATTAACTACCGCACCGGTTCTGACGTTGCCAGACGACAGTGGTGAGTTTGTTGTATACAGTGATGCGTCGAAGTTGGGCCTTGGCTGTGTCTTGATGCAGCATGGTAGGGTCGTGGCATATGGTTCCAGACAGCTGAAACCACATGAGGTCAACTATCCGACGCATGATTTGGAGTGAGCCGCTATTGTATTAGCGTTGAAGAGTTGGAGACATTACCTGTATGGTGCTCAGTGTAAGATTTTCACTGACCACAAGAGTCTCACCTACTTGCGGACACAGCCGGATCTGAACATGAGACATCGCCGATGGATAGAGTTGATCAACGACTACGATTGCACATTTGAGTACCATCCGGGAAAGGCCAATGTTGTGGCAGATGCACTTAGCCGGAAATCTGGAGCTTCGTTGTTTCACATGTGTGTGGCCAGAGTATCGATGTTAGCTGAGCTTCGAGCTACAGGTGCTGTATTTGGGTATGATGATGATTGAGCTTTGTTGGCCAGCTTTCAGGTTCGACCAGTACTGGTTGATCAGGTACGGGAAGCACAGGATTCAGATCCTTACTTGCTGGGCAAGAAGACCATGATTCAGAATGGTGTGCCTATAGAGTTCCGATTGAGCGACGACGGTACGTTGTTGTTCAGGGGCAGATTATGTGTACCCATGGATAAGGACTTGAAGAAGGAGATCCTGGACGAGGCCCACAGTTCAGCGTATGCGATGCATCCTGGAGGTACGAAGATGTTTCGTACACTTCGAGCGTACTATTGGTGGCGTAACATAAAGCGGGAGATTGCCACGTACGTGAGTCGGTGTTTGATTTGTCAGCAGGTGAAGGCGGAGAAACAGAAACCTGCAGGGAAACTACAGTCACTTGAGATTCCGGTTTGGAAGTGGGAGCATATTACGATGGATTTCGTCTATCAGTTGCCGCGTACTTCGGCAGGCAACACTGGCATTTGGGTTATTGTTGATCGATTGACGAAATCCGCACACTTTCTTGCACTTCCAGGGAAGGTATCAGTGGGCAGATTGGCCAAGTTGTACTTATCCGAGGTTGTTCGCTTGCATGGTGTGCCTGTGTCGATTGTTTCTGACCGAGATAGTCAGTTCACTTCTGAGTTTTGCCAGGCGTTACAGCGAGCGTTGGGCACGAGGTTGCGATTTAGTACAGCTTTTCATCCTCATACTGACGGGCAGTCCGAGCGGACCATTCAGACACTTGAGGATATGCTGAGATCATGTGTGTTGCAGTTTCGCAGAAACTGGGATCAGCAGTTACATTTGATTGAGTTCGCCTACAATAACAGCTATCAGGCCAGTATTGAGATGGCACCATACGAGGCCCTGTACGGGAAGCAGTGTCGCACTCCATTGTGTTGGAGTGAGGTGGGCGAGCGTTGGCTCATTGGTTCTGATTTGGTGAAAACCACGATGGAGGACATACAGGTTATCCAGGATCGACTGAAGGTCGCCCAGGATAGGCAGAAGAGTTACGCGGATGTGAGGAGGAAGAGTTTAGAGTTCGAGGTTATCGATTGGGTCTTCCTGAAACTATCTCCGTGGAGGGGAGTTGTGCGTTTCGGGAAGCGTGGCAAGCTTTGACCGCGGTACATTGGTCCGTATGAGATTACGGAGAGGGTTGGATCTGTTGCTTACAGACTCGAGTTACCGGCTGAGATGGCTCGTGTGCATGATGTCTTCCATGTTTCGATGTTGCGGAAGTACATCTCAGATCCTTCACATGTGATAGCCCCACAACAGTTACCGATCAGAGAGGATTTATCGTATATTGAGGAGCCAGTGCAGATTCTCGATCGTCATGAGCAGGAGTTGAGGCACCGTGTCATTCCGCTGGTAAAGGTCTTGTGGCAGAACCATTCAGTTGAGGAGGCCACCTGGGAGACTGAGCAACGTATGCGGGAGCAGTACCCTCATCTGTTCGCATGACAGGTACGTAAATTTCGAGGTCGAAATTTCTTTAAGGGAGGTAGATTTGTGACGACCCGAACCAGAATCAGATGTGTGTTTGGCACGGTTCTCGAGATTTGGTTATAGTCGCAGTTTTACGATATTGTGTGGTTTGTCAATTCGATTCGCGACTATGTTTTCAGTCGAGAATTTGAGTTGGGTGTTTTCACGGAAATTGTAGAGTACGTGATTTCGAGCTCGTGGGCGGTTCCGGAAGATTTTTTCGATCACCGAGGAATATTTTATGATTATTTGAAGTTTCGGGTTCCGACGAGTTTATCCGTTTGTTTCGACCTTATCCGAATCATTTCGTATATTCATTTCGGACTGTCGATCGACCCGAGGCTCGAGTATAAATAGTGAAATAGTCGAGAATTAGTCGAAAAACATTGTTTTCGGTTGACCAGACGTTGACTTTCCATTTTGGGAAACTTTGACCGTTGACCCGTGAGGAAAACTTTCCGTTTTCGGCTTCAACTTCCGGCGACCGGATTCCGGCCACCTCCGGCCAAGTGAAAGGTAGGGATCGCTTCCTTGTTTGATTTCGAGTGTGATGGAATTTGGTTTTGGTTGAAATGATGCTGTTTTGAGGTAACCCGAGCTAGGCCGAACGGGTTGGAATCGCCGGTGTTGGTTGGCCGTGTTCCGGCGAGCCTCGGTGGCGGTTTGGTTAGGGGTTTGACTCCCCTTGGTCTAGGGATGCTTCCCATGTAATTGGTTTTGGGATTGGTGGAGGTTTTAGGGCAACCCGATTAGGTCACCGGAGGGGAATTCCGTCCAGGTTTCAGCCTGAAATTGACATGGTTCCGGTGGGTTTTGGACTTTGTGGTAGAAGGGAAAATGGTTCGCCTTGGTTTGAACTTGTGATCTGGAGAATCTCGCCGTGGGATTTCACCGTTGACGGCGCGCCGCCAGCGGCGGCGGCGGTCAACGGCGAGGAAAAAGTCAACTTTTCAGATTTCGATAATTTTGATGTCGTTTTTCTCGTAATCACGCCCTGATCGTCGTCCAGAGGTTTTTGGGTCGATTTGATTAGCCGGTTGTCAGTCGATATTTCGAGTGGGGATTTCGGGATTTCCGTAATTCATCTTGTACTGCATTTCGTATTTCCGGGAACGGTTGGTTTCCGTGCATCAGTACAGTGTTGTGGACGATGATTTTGATCAGTTATATTTTTATGAATATTCAGGAGATCGAGATCGAGATCTGGATCGTGATCGTGCTTCAGGCGAGGGATCTTCCGCCAGACCACGAGTGTAGCGCGTGTGCGCGTTTCGAGAGTATGTGAGTGGACAATTTCTTTCACGGAAATCTTGCGAGTCTTTTATATGATTTATGAACTTGAGCATGCGTATGAGATTTCGGATATATGAGCATGTGTTTTATGATTATACGATATACTTATACGAATATACGTATACGAGTATACATGCACTTATATGTTGTTTCATGCATTTGCATCGAACTGTTTATGATTTGGTTTACACAGAGTACAGTCATGGTTACGTTGTTGTATCGATACACTCGCCTCTCGGCTGATCCCCGATGGTAGGCATTTGTCAGGGGAGGCTGTGATTCCTGACCCGAGGTCTTTACCGGGGGGAGGCAAACCTTTGACCTGAAGCCATTTCCGGCTAGAATCACGTGTGGGTCTGGGATCCCGTGATTCTGACTGTACTAGCACCGTGTGTGTCCATGAGTGACCCCGTGGGATTTATACTTGCATGCTCAGTACGCTGGAGGATTATGGTTTTACCTCGTGTATCTTATTATTTATATTTACCTGGACTCGCATATGTTTTTATAACATATATATTAACTGGTGAAAGACATTTATTTTCGTCCACTCACTCTAACGTGTTTATTGTCTTTCCCCTGGGCTTTTCGGTTTCCGTGCCCAGTTGCAGTTCAGGTTTGGTGTTTCACGTAGCGGTTTGGAGGCTAGTGATCAGAGCTATCTGTGTTTTCCAGTAGGTTCTTGTTTCGCCTACTGATGTGTATATTGTACATATTTTACTTTAGAGGTCGCTCTGATACATTCTGATACATGTTTATGCGGATTTTCACGGATATACTATATATAGTACAGTACTGTTTACTGTTTATGATTCATATATTGATGTTGAGAAATCCGGATGGGATTGGTGCCCACGGTTTGCTTTTTGTGGCATAGGACGAAGTGTTAATTTCTGGGTGCAAGTTATGGTAATTCCACGCTAGTAACGAAACTCTGCCGAAATTTTGGAAATTTTTGTTGGTTCGTAATTTCGAAAGGGTTTGATTCCGGTTTAGGTAACTGAATCGGGATTGGGTCCTTTCAAATGACTAGCGTACCCCCCCCCTCGACAAAACCTTAGCGCACCTAAGGGCAGTTCAGTCATCCTAGCCTAGTTCTGTACGACGCACGTGATGGAGAACAATGCACGTCACGTGTAGGCTGTATGGAACGGAGTGACCATTAACCAGCGTACCCCTTAGCCATTCTCATGTAGAAATTAGTCATTCCTAACACCAAAATGGTAAGAAAGCTAGCCCCACATCGAAAATCACTTCAAGTTGTCAAAGATCAATAAACCATAAATAGATGATACTCGCTCCAAGGAAATGGTAACTGTTCACTTCTACTATTACTTTACCCGAACGCTTACGTCATCTATCCTACTGACTTAAGCATCAGAGCGTCGAAGGCGGGCCAAACCCATCTCGATCTCTTAAGCTAAACTATTGTTTTGCAGGACGAGCAAGCGTTCTAGGTCTCAAATAGGGACGCTTGGGAGCGATCCTACATCCAATATCCCCCTCTCCCCTCAGGGCGTAATCCCTACAGATTTCACCGAAAATAATTGGCGCCGTATGTGTGAACGGATATTTTTCCGCCATGCTAAAAAGCTTATCCCGTTTTTCTTTTTTTTTGGCCTCTAACAAAAGAGATGGCATGATCACTCTTGTAGGGGATCACTTACGAATGTTTGAGCCGCTTTTAACACCCAACGTCTCGTCAGGACTCCCTAATGCGAATGTATCTAGCAACGCTAGTGCGTCTTCCCAGGCCGTTGCGTCCAACGTTCCTAACGATACTAACATCACTCATGCCTAACTCCTGGCGCAAATCGCCAAACTCAGGGCGGAACGTGACGCGACCCAACGTACCAACGAGCGCCTCAGTGGCATGGTAAGCACCATGCATGCTCAGCAGCTCGAATTAGGCCATCGAGAAGAACAATGCAATATGATCCACATTACCGCTCAGTTGACTAATCCACTAATGTCTGGCCCTCCACCCACGATCAAGGTACCTAATCCCCAGGGCATAACAACTCAAATCCTCGCCCGACTGGCTGATTTGAAAAGCGAGCTAAGACTGAACTGTAACCCTCATCACACTGTGTCTTACACACCATGTAAAACCCTATTCTCCCCTTCTATCACCAGTGTGGGATGCCACCCAAGGGCTAAGACATGGAAGGATGAACAGTACTCTGGTCGTGGAGACCCTCGAACTCATCTCGATCGTTTTCTCTCTTTCACGGCTGGCCATAGACATGACGACGCGACTCTATGTTACTGATTCCTTGAATCACTCACTGGCCACAACCGTGTCCAGGGCCAGCGGCACGCCTATATACCTCCTACTCGACATAGATATAAAGGAAAGCGAAACCGTTTCCACACACCCAAGCAGAAGCAAAGCCCATACAAGCAGCGTACTCCAGAACGTCATCGTTCCCCTGTTCCAAACACACATCGCGCTCTAGAATGACAGTGTTCTCCCACTCAGAACCCTCAACGGCTACTCAAATCTCAAAAGCATCATTCCCTTGATTGAATGGTTTACACCATCACAAATGCTACCTATGCAGAGTTTTTTGCCAACAACAAACACCTAATAGCTCAGCCTAAGCCCAAGATGCGAAAAGCCCCGTTGAATAACACTGGTAGTTGGTGCAAATACCACGAGTCAGAGACCCAAAACACAGAAGATTGCAGCGTTCTGAAGAAAATTATACAAGAGTTATTCGATAAAGGTTAGCTAAGCCAGTATCGTGCTGAGGGTGGTAAGCAAGTCGCGTTCATCAAGGCTCGGAAAGAAATTGCCACGATCTATGGAGGAAAGCGGCAGGTGGATGCCCCATCTCGAGAAATGTTGTCTATCACATCGGGTTTTAAACCTAAGACTTAACATCGTTCATGGGAACCAATCACCTTTCCAAAGGCAGACAAGCTAATAGTTCTTCCCACGGACGCTCCATTTGTCATCGACGCCTTTGTTGACAGGTGTAAAGTAGGTCGCGTTCTGTTCGACTCAGGATCGGGCGCTAACGTGATATTCCTCAGTGCATATGAGCAGTTGAAACGGCCTGGCCATTACTTGTCACAAGACAATAAATTCCTCATGAGTTTCTCAGGCGACGTCGTCTATCCCCTCGGCAACGATTACATGCGTCTGGGTCTGGGTCTGGGTGCCACGGGTTCTCCGCAAAGGGAAGTATTTACAGATTTTTTTTGGGTAGATTTATATTATTCTTACAATATAATTCTTGGCCGCCCAGCCCTTAAGAAATTCTAAGCCATTATTGCCAGTCACATGTTATACATGCAATTTCCAACAGATTTTGGCGCAGGTACTATACATAGATACAACTTCGTGAAGTGTCTAATTGACCCCCAAACCGGTCACGTTGTATGCTAAGAGATTATGAAAGTAGCAAATAAACCCATACCAGACATGGCAATGGAGGAGCCTGATGATCCAAGGGATAGAGTGAACGCTATCAGACCCGTTGTGACTCAGGACTCTATCATCGAGGTTGAAATCGATCCAGCTCACTCCAAACGCAAGGTCTACATCGGTGCTACTCTAGACCCGAATGTCAGAACAGACTTGAACAATCTCCTTCAAAAATACAAAGTCGTCTTTGCATGGTCTTACGCCGATATGCCAGGTATTTCTACCAACTTAATTTCTCACAAATTGAGTATTGCTCCTCACAGGATGACAGTCAAGCTTCCCGCGCATATAATGCTGAGCATTACCCCGCGATGAACACTGAGGTAGAAGTGTAGAACGCATATTAAAGATGAGTTTTATACGACCTGTCCACTATCCCAAATGGATCTCAAACGCGGTAATGGTTCCAAAAAGCAATGAGAGTTGGCGAATGTGTGTCGACTACACAAATTTGAACAAGGCATGCTTTAAAGACAGCTCGTCGCTATCCAGAATAAACCAGTTTGTGGATGCAATAGCAGGCTATGAAATCCTTTCAATGCTAGACGCGTACTCTGGTTACAACCAAATCTTCATGAACCTGGAAGATCAAGAGGCTACGACGTTCACCACGGACAAAGGACTCTACTGCTATGTGGTCATTCCATTTGGGCTCAAGAATGCATGCTCGACGTACCTGCGTTTCATGACGTACATCTTTCGCGACATCAATGGCTCCATTGTGAAAGTATACAGTTGCGATATCCTAGTCAAGAGTCGAACGGATAAGGGCCACATTGCCAACCTCCGAATAGTCTTCCAAATTTGAATTGAGCATAACGTCTGCATCAATTCTACAAAATGCACGTTCGGCGTTACAGCCACCAAATTCTTGGGGTATATAGTCAAGAAGAGGAGTATCGAGGCCAACCCTGAAAAGGTCTGAGCCATTATGGATATGAAAACTCCTACAAATAAGAAGGAAATGCAAAGCCTTACAGGTAAGCTCGCTGTCCTCAACCGTTTCATCTCTCATTTTTCTGACAAATGTGAACCGTTCTTTAAGGTTATACGCCTTGCCCACAGTAGGAGCTCCATTGACTGGATGCCTACCTGTGAGAACGTGTTCCAACAAATCAAGCTATACTTAGCTTCCATTCTCACACTTTTTAGGCCGGTGTAGGGTGAAACGCTTTACTTATACTTGGCTATCTCTCTCACAGCCGTTAGCTCCGCCCTGGTGTGACACGACGCTGATGCTGAGCTCCCTGTCTTTTTCATAGGCAAAAGACTCACATGAGCAAAGAAACGCTACTCAACATTCGACAAATGGGCGTTCGCCCTCGTCACAGCTGCTTGACGCTTAATGCCCTATTTCTAAGCGCATAAAATTTAGGTGCTCACAAACCTTCCCCTCAGACAGGTGCTTTAGTCTCCTGACCACAGCGACTATCTCAGTAAATGGTCCATCGAGCTTAGTAAATTCGACATCGAATACAAACCCAGAACGGCCACGAAAGCCCAAGCTGTAGCAGATTTCAGAGCTGAATACACCGAAGCTGAACCCAAGATAGAACAAGCCTGTCTTGTCATTGCATTGGCCTCAACCATTACTCAAAAATCAAGATCGAACTTATACGTTCATGGTTCAGCCACCAAAATAGAAAGTGGTGCGGGTATTATACTCACCGAACCGAACGACGCTCATGTTGAGTACGCTCTACGATTCAACTTCAAAGCATCCAACAATGAAGCTGAGTACAAAGCACTTATAGTTGGCCTTCAATTAACACGTATCTCAGATGCTTCAAACTTAAACATCGTTAGTGACTCTCAGCTTGTGGTGACCCAAGTGAAAGGGGAATTTGAAGCCAAAGATGATTCCATGACTGCATATCTGACAATGGCAAAATACTACCTCTCCAAGTTCAAATTCTATAATATCACTCAAGTCCCAAGGGAACAAAATGCTAAAGTAGTTGCTCTTGCACGTCTTGCAACGGCCTCAATGACACAGGGCTCGTTCTCGCCAAAGGTCGAAATGCAGGAAGAGCCAAGCATCCAAAGGAGTTTCCTCGAGTTATTCCCCGTTGAGCTTGCTGAACCAGACTAGCTAGATCCCATCTTGGCCTATAAAATAAATGGGAAGCTGTCTGCAAGTAAAAAGGAAATTAGAACGATCATCGCTAGAGCTGTTACAAGGACAAAGTGGCACGTTTATACAACCAACGCGTTCGCGCTCATCCACTCCAAGTCGGAGATTGGGTGCTCGAGGCAATTCAAGGAAGACTAAAAAGCTTAAGGCCAGTCTGGGAAGGCCCATACAAGATTGTAGACGTCACTAACCTCGACACGTTCTACCTTAGTGAGAAGGATGGCACCGTCTTATCTCACCCCTAAAACATCGCGCACCTACAAAAATAATATCACTAGCGCATTCCGCACCTCTACGAATATGCTTTTTGGTCTTTTGTTTTCGATTTTCTTATGTTTTTTGTAAGTCACCACGTGACCATCCGGAGCATGTACTACGCTTTATGCTAATGAAACGCGATCACATTCGGTGCTTGTACTGTGTTTGTCTACGACACACATGTTCTCTATTACTTCTAACGCTAGGCTTCTACGTTCGAATAATAATTCACAGTCACCACATACATCCATTCAACAGATAAAAGCAAAATGCATAACAATCAACAGAACATGCATACCTACAACACAAACCAAGTAGCAATACAGAGAGCACAAAACAACAAAAAACACACAAATATTAAAAACACAAGTATCCAAAATGAAAGCCCATAAACGGGTCCAAAGGCATTAAGAAAAGAATGATACGCAGACTATAGTCCCTTATCTTTTTCTAATTGTCCTCAACGACGTCATCACCAGCATTTTCTTCTTCCTCATCTTCTCATTCCGTTTCCTCACCATCGTCGTCTTCATTAAGCAGATAAAGCGTACCCGTGGCCCGATAAGCCTGATACTGTTTCGCATTAACATATTTGGATATCTCCAATACCTTCATCATTCGAAGCACTGTCTAAAACTCCAGCTGAGTGTACCTGTCGGATGCAAGAAAGGTTTCCACCGCCTTCTCCTCGAGCTTGGCACTTGAACCTTCATTCAAGACAGACGATCTCAATAGAGCACACTCTTCTTCCAACTTAGCATGATCTCCTTCATGTTGGCTTCCAAGCACGTCCAGCTCAAATTGAAGACTATCCAGCCTCCCTTGCTAATCCTCAATTTTCTTCACATCCCTTAGACGTCGTTCCTCCTGCATATCCATTTGGATGTGGGCAGCATCCAAGTTTAACCGCAGCTCGACTACCATCTTCTCCTGTTCAACCTTGGACACAGTAAGCTCTCTGACGCGACGCTCAAACTCTACGATCTTCTTTTTGTTCACGTCCTCAGAGGCAACACTCCTAAATAATGCATCTTGCGGCCGCATCTTAGACTCGGTCAACTTCTTCATCTCCGCTTTGAGACGACTAACCTGTTCGCGAGCTTGATCAAGACTGTCTGGGCCATCAATGACCCCATCCATCAGGATCTTCTTATGCATATCATGCACCAATCGCATAGCATCCACCATCAGTTTAGCCCATACTCTCCCCTGACCCAATTCGACAACACGAAGCCGCTGAGCCTTAGACACTTCTCGCGTAATGGCCCTCTGACCAAAAATGAGGAAACGCTCCACCAGATCCTTTGGCAAGTCAAGCGCCGCTGATTTGGATGCGTTTGGATTAGAATTGGCAGCTGAAGAAAGCAACCATGCAGCAACAGTCTTCTCAGCCTGAGTCCCCACGATAGGGGGCGGGAGAGCACAAGTGGGAGTTGGCACACGATCACGTCGAATATGAGTGACTGCATGCTCTCCCCTCGGCGACGCGTTACCAAGAGGATCACTTAAGAGAACATTCCGTCTGGGGGGTACGACCAGTATTTGACTCTATATCTCAGTCACTTAGACCCATCATTGATCTGGAACCACTCCCAGAACGCAACATTGACGACGTCGACTTTGATTTCGGTAATGTAGCAAATTTCTTCTTGGATAGACGAGCCTAAGAAAGATCATTTGCTTTCCTCTTCCATTCTCTCTTTTTTTTCCCTGGTCTACCCCTTTGTCAGCCCGACGACGCCTAGGCTCGATGGGACCCTCGGGACCGCCCATATGATGAGTCACTACCCGATGAGCATTCAACTCATCATGCTCTGGGTGGGGGACTTTTTCCTGAACAACGGAGGTCCGTACCAATTTCCCACTCGTTTTGGTTCCTTGCTGAAGAACCTGGTTCAACATCCGACCTAGCTTGTCTTTCATCATCGCTTCCTCAGTATTAAATGCTCTCTTACCGGCCCAAGGACGATACCAAAAATTGATCACACACAACACAGTAACACAAGACAACAGCAGAGCAAAGGGCCAACATAACACAAACACATCCAGTATACACGTATAAGGCAGACGAAAGATGGTTGTTTTCGCTACAATGTTAGGATGTAACAACGCCCAATAATTGTGGTAGCTTCCAGACGATCCCAATAGTGTAAAATCTGCTCCAAACGCAAACGCTCTTTCTCGCACAGAGGAAAGTAATACTCCATTGAAGACAGGAAAATAAAGTCAATATAGCACAATACAACGACACAAGACACCTATGACAAATGCATAAAACAAGTGAATATTCAAAGAACAACCTAATGGTTCAAACCCAGTAGGGACATTCGGGCAGAAATCAACGCCCTCATGATCACCGAACTCCCATTTACTACATACGAGGAACACTTTCTTACGCCATCCTCCGGCAGAAGACTGTACCTTCTGAAAACACCACCGTTTCCCTTCTTTTGGCGCCATAATTACTATTCCCAAATCAAAATCTCGTCGCGCATACACGGGTTTACAAAAATAACCAATTTTTGCAATAGTGGGGCAACCCATCTTGGAGAGTCTGAATACGTTGTATAGACAGGTCAGGATCCTAACAAATATAGGCCCACATTGGCGTAAAGAAATCCCCCAATGGGAAAGTACGAATTGGAAAAACGGATGAAGAGGCGGGTTTATCCCGTTCTTTAGATGCCACTCATACGAGCATGTAAAACCTTCCGGGGGGTTGGTAAACGTCTCACCTGGCCCCAACTACCTTATCATGATGCTATCCCAGGGAACGCCATACTTATCATAACGACACGACAAGCTCTTAGATAGGCATGCCATCCTAAAAAAATCTAAGAATATAACCTCCCTTTATATTTTGTAGCTTATCTTCCGCCATCTAAGATGTAGATGTTTTGGTCCCGCTCTGCTAGCGTTAAGAGTCCTCCGACACCTTAACCCCTCCTCAGCTGGTATAAGCCAATTCTGACGCTGTAGTCATTAAGAGGTCGAGCGTCAGGAGGAATAAAATTAAGTGGGTTAGGACTAAGCACGACGTGCCTAGACTCTATACTATTAGACGACGATGATGATGACGGGGATGAAGGCGTCTGACTAAGGCTAAACGACTTCAACGAAAGGCCTAGTCTCTGATTCAACTCAATAACGCCTACATGAATCCTAGGATACCTCCTTCTACCATTAACTATCCTACGTGTTTCATCGCTGGATATATACACAGGAGAGGACGGATTCATAGTCCCAACGCGAACGGCCTGACAAAGAAAAATACGTCAGAGACCGCGTTGAGCACCACAGAAACACGCTCAGGAAAAAAACAAGATCGAATCAGCTAAACAACAACCACGTATACTGGGATTTTAAATTGTTCAACCACTACAACAAGAACACGAACCTAGAAAACGGAAAAACCCATATTACGAAGAACAACAAAAGCAACGACAGCAAACTAAACACCAAGAAAATCCACAACAGAGAAGAAAGGGTCCAAAAGCCTTACCGAAAGATAATGAGAATAGATTCAAAATCTTTCGAACTCTTCTTCCCACAACTCTTCGACGACTGTAGCAAGAACTTCTTTTCCTGATCACACTTCTCTCGTGAACGACTCTTCAAGTAAAATAAAGGAACCCCAAGTTGGGTAAAACACGGTCTTATATAGCGAGGATTCTGAAGGCATCGCTTCGTCTCGACAGTCAATCTGTTTAACCAACTCACCCCCAATGCACGCCACGTGGAAAGCAACGTCTCGAATTCAAAACTCAAACATCTTGTCTTAACTATCACATCATTATGATAGCTAAAACACGTGCTCTGAACCTAGCCACTGCTCCTTGAGCCCCGCGCTCGATGACACGTATTAGGCATGCATCGACAACCACAATGGTCATACACCACGACACGGGACACTTCGCACCACCATGGTCGAACGAACCAATTCTTTAACCCCATATATCAGATTCAAAAAAAGACAGAAAAGTATTCGTCCAGGAAAATTTCTTAAAACGCGGTAAATATTAAGTCACAACAAATCACGATGGGCACCGCCAGCGGCCGATCACCCTGAACGTGACGCTCCCCGATCGCGCACACCATTAGAGGTATTGGCTACCTAGGGACTTAAACTTCTCTCGCGCCCGAAAAAAACCCTAACCGTTGTACGTCAGGAGGCCCTCAGCGGCCGGAACGCGTGTGGGTCCATTTTATCGTGCACGTCGTTCCACATAACGGACTCCCCAGTGACTAATCCTCCTGATTGACCTAGAACACATTAGCTACCCAGGGACTTCACTCCCCTCGAGCTGAAACAAGCGTTGGCCCAGTATAATTTTGATAGGACGCCTCTAGATGGCACGAATAGCGTTGACCCACAAAACACGTTCATCACAATATACTTAATGCACCATTTCTTTGACACGTTAGGAGCTACCCTGATTCCAAATCCAAGTCACCCTTGTACCCCGTTCATCCTTGAAAAAAGCGGTGACCCAGAGGCAGGCGTTGAACGCAGGCGTCGTTGAGGATTAAGCTTGGTCCAGAAGTTGGGGGCCTCCAATACACCATACCCCACCCCGAGAAGGTCGAGTTAGAACATAACGGGGCTAAGTAAAGATGTTTTATGAAAACAGTTTCTAGTCAACTCCTCAAACGAGGTTTACCCTTGACTCGGGGACTTGTTAGTACGCGACGTGCTAAACCCGAAAAACATACTTTAATTAGAACAAAATTACTCAAAAAGCCTAGAAATGACATGCAAAAGGCCATGCACCAAGCTCAGGGGCAGTCCGATCATCCTATACCTGTGTCGTACAACGCACGTGAAACGCATCAGCACGCGTCACGAGCAAGCCATACCGCTCAACCAGGTTAATGACTTGCGTACCCCCCCCCTCCCGACTAAACCTTAGCACGCGCAACGACAGTTCATTCGTCCCAGCCCAGTTCCGTACGACGCACATGATGGAGAACAATGCACATCACGTGTAGGCTGTACGGAACGGAGTGACCATTGACCAGCGTACCCCTTAGCCATTCTCATGTAGAAATAAGTCATTCCTAACACCAAAATGGTAAGAGAGCTAGTCCCACATTGAAAATCACTTCAAGTTGTCAAAGATCATCTAACCATAAATAGATGATACTCACTCCAAGGAAAAGGTAACTAATCACTTCTACTATTACTTTATCTGAACGCTTACATCATCTATCCTACTGACTTAAGCATCAGAGCGTCGAAGGCGGGCCAAAACGTGTCTCGATCTCTTAAGCTAAACTATTGTTTTGTAGCACGAGCAAGCATTCCAGGTCTCAGATCGGGACGCTTGGGAGCGATCCTACATCCAATATCCCCCTCTCCCCTCGGGGCGCAATCCCTACGGATTTCGCCCAAAACAACTATTAAACTTATCATTTTTATGACAACCATATTGTTTAGGCAAATCTATATTTTTACAACTCAGATAAAATTGTGTTCTAATCTACCTTTTCGCTTTTTTCTACATTGTTCTCTTAGTATATCATATACATGTTGTGTTCTTGCTCCTATGGCTATATCATTTTTTCTAGGGTGGTTTTATTTTTCTTTCCATATTTTTTCTCCTATATGTCCTTTTTTTAAGTCTACTCTCCCAAGATGAGCCCGGGAGAGAAGAAATTTACCAGAAATAACTTGAACCGATTACAATCGTTGAAGTGGCATCCTTAAAAGGAGCAGATTCTAGCCTCATACGGCTAATAGCTATGTCTAAAGCATAACAATACAGTAGCAAGCTAATTGATTGTTCTTTTACAGCAATGAAGCACATTTCTAAACATATTAAAAACATAACAACTACAGTTTGAAGTTGAATATCCACTCAGAGACAATAGCGAAACCCCTCCGTCCTCTGATGAAAGAGGTCATCACATCAGCTGAACCAATTGAGTTTCACGCCAAGGCACGCAATTGTGGTACGATCAAAACAATAGTCCAGATAAACACTATTGAAACAATAGAGAATATGCATCACCAAAATGTACTAAATAACCTCTACGCCATCTGGATCCCAAGCAAATAGCCAAAAAAGAAACTCCCTTAGAACCAAACAGCACCTTAAGAACCCAACTGATTCTTGTCGAGCCCAGTCCCAAAGAACTAAACCATCAGTTCAAAGAAGGATCGACTCATAACCCTAGGCCCAAAAGTCTAAATTGGTTGGCGAATCTCCCAACCAAATATGTCGCCCTCATATGGAGATCAACAGACAAGCTCCACGGCATCAGTCGTGTCCCTATGGTCGTTGTCGTTGACATTGCCGTGCCGTTGCCTGACGTTCGTCCCGCCCAGCTGAGGCCGAGTCCAACTTCAAGAAAAAAAATCCAGTGAATTTCTGGCATACACTCCTTAAGTCGAGCTCTCCTTGGACTCGAATACCCTCTAGAGCCACTGTATATTACCTCTGTCAACTTGATCCGTGCACAGGCAGATCGCTTACCCCACCGAGCGAAAGCGCCACCGACATCGCGGAGAGCCGCTGCACATTGCAGTATGGTTGAAACTCTACCCCATGAGGCAGAAGTTGGAGCAAAACCAACGAGAAACAAGATCGCAAACCCGTTGGGAAGAGGGTCAGCCGGCGCCAAAGCATGACGTCTTAGAGACGACGTCAGGAGAGAGTGCCGTATAGGTCTCGTGGCAAGGCCGGAAGAGGTCCATCACGAATTTGGGTAGAGCTAGGTTAGAGAGAAAGCCCATTGTCTGCCTGTGGCAATAGTTGTAAAACTTATAGAACCTTTAATTTTAGTCATATATGTATTAAATAAATTAATATCATTAATTCTACATGTTCTACCTAAATACTAAAAGAAATCGGATGTATATTCTCCTATATACTATAAATTAGTAAAATCACATATTTGTAGTTGTTCCAAGTTTCTTATTGCTCTAATTTGTTCTTTTCATTTTTTTTCATCTAATCTATTATGATCTAAAAATACATAATTAATAAGCTTAACAAAAGTATATATCTATATTAAAACTATTTTTGTTGCTTGATATTGTTCTGGATTTTTAGCTTTCTAAGATTGAAAGAGATCAAATACCATGTCATCTAAAGTATGTTCAAAGTAATCTAACATATCATTTGTATTACTAAAATCTAATATTAATACTGCATGTACACATCATTTTTCCCTTTTTTCTATTGTGCTATACTTGCATGTTCCATTCCTAAATACGAAATCCTATTTTTTTTCTAGGTCTAGCTGCTTCATAATTTCTATGAGCAATATCTCTTTCATTATAAGACTCATGAGTGGGTCTTATATATTGTTGTTGAGATCTTCCTATTGAACTTTGTTATTATTCTACGAGTAAACACTCTATTTCCACTAACATATTATTGTACTCTTTTTTTCCTAAGATTTTTTCTAATCTTATTTCTTATATTAATTTCTTCATTTTATTGTCACTTAAACAATGTAATCCTAATTCATAGGTTTTATATTTTTTTATATATTGTTCTTCATCTAAATTATATATATATATTCTATTAGCTTATCAACTATAGTGTCAAAATTACATACAATCATATTTATTTCTAAGTTATCTTAAGGCAATATGTATTTCTGCTTCACTTTCTAAATCATCAGAAATATTTTTTATTTGACTATAATTAGTAAATAAAACTGATGTTTCTCCCAAGTGATTTTAAAAAATTTGTACATTATCTAGTTGTCTATTTTTTTTTATCCTTGTGGGTTAGGTAATAACCATTGTGTTCCTTCTAAGAAACTACTATCGACTATCATGCTTCTATCATGTTGACATGTTTACTACTAAAAGTTTGTACTAAAATTTGAAATTCGATATTAAACTTATAATTAAAATTATCTGACACTTTTCCTACATATATTAGGCTGACACTTCAATTTTTAAAATCTTCATTCATGTTATAATTTTTTGTTCTAATGCTTACCTTAAGATATTTACTAAATTCTTTGATTTTCATTACAAAGTTTGAATGCAACAGATTATTGTTAAGTTTCTACTAAGATCTACTTCAGTTGTTGTTATTGATACTAATTGATGATTATCTCATCTATCATCATAGATCGATGTACACTAATGCTTTTGTTCTTACTTGTGCTCTGGTTAATCCTGCTATGCCAATTAATATAGTTCCTACATGAATTTGTGAATAATTTAATTTTTTAAGTTGTTCTATTGCTTGATTACTAAGTAAATTTAAAATGATTTTTTTATCGATACAACTAATTTCATGTTGACCGATACCGCTTACTATACTATATCGATTTTCAAATCTTCCTAACTGATATAGAGTATGCTTATTTCTTTGTGATCTTAGAAAATCATTCATAAGAAAATCTTGTGCTTCTTCTTCATTATGGTAAATATCATCAATTCTAATTATATCTTTTCCTTTTCGTTTACAAAGTTTCATTTTGTATTATCAAAAGGGTTTATCCCAACTTTCTTTGTGTGATTATTTATGCTAAGTTGTTCTAACTTTTTTATTAAGGCTAGTGGTATAGATGTAGGTGAATTATTTAAAATATTATTAATTTTTACTATTTGTTTTCCTATTCTATCTAATTTTTCAGCTAAGTTTATAATTAACTGGATAATGATATTATTTTTTCTAATGAGAATATTATTACTTGATATACTAGTTGTGACGTCTGAAAATCTTATTGGTTCTTCGTCTATTTTACTTACTTATTTTAGTGCTTTTAAATACTTATTACTATCGATCATTAAACTAATATATAATCTATTGGTCTTGTTGAACGTGTAATTTTTTTACTTGGTTTTGTTAATTCTTTTTGCACTAGCTGAATTTTTTGTACTTCCATTTTCAGGTTTTTTACAATTTCTAGAGACTGCAACTCTACTTACTTTGGCTTGTGATCGATTATGTCTACAAGTTCTTTATTTTCTTTTCTACTAGGAAATCTTTGTATATTTTTTTATTATCTTCTAATTCAGATGAAATAAAATTTAAATTCTGTCTAATTATTTATAGAGAATTTTTCTGAAAATATTCTAAAACTTGTTGTATGTTGTTGCTATGCTTATTCTGTTATACTTTTATATTTTTCACTTGGCTAATTAAAAGATTTAATACACTATTTACTAATGGATTATCGTCACTATGTAAAATATGTTTATGTTTTTCTGTTGAAAATAACAAATCAAACCATTTTGATTTAAAATGATTTATCTTCTTTGATGTTCACTAATTTCTGGGTTGAGATCTTTCTTTTTTCTCTCTGCCTCCTCTCACTTTATCTTCATATTTTTTGAGTTCTTCCTCTCTTCTTCGTCTCTCTCACTTAATCTCTCACCTCACACACTAAATCACTCAAAAATCTTCACAAATCTCCCTAAGAATTCAAATTTCTTGCTTCTTCCTACATTTGGAGTGCTTTGTGTGGTGATTGAAGTGTTTTGGGGCTTTCTTCAAGAGGTTGAGTCTCCTTCCACCCTTAAAGCTCCACACACGATGCCAAGGATGAATGTGAAGGGCAAGGTGATATACCCAAAATTTGAAAAAGCCCGCCCTATTTATGCGGAAAGGTGTGTTGTGGAGACGGCCAACAAAGCCAAACTAAGGGAAGTCCTTGATTTGATTGACTGCCATAGAATTCATTCACCCACCAAGGGATTTGGTGGATATCACGAGGAAACAGTGCGGGACTTTTATGACACACTCAAGGATACTGTTTCAGACGATGGTAAAGGGAGGACCTTCAATTTCTGAGGAAAGGCACTGTGCTCACCCCTAAATCCTTTGAGAGGCTATGGAAGCTTCCACCACTGACGGAGCAAGAAAGAGAAGACTTTAGGGAATAGTTTGTTATGGCTTCTTGGGACGATTTCACCTTAGATGCATTTCCACCAACTCAGATACAGGCGCATGGAAATGGTACCTTCCAAACATTGGACCTCACCAATATCTACCAGGTTCTTTGGCTATTCGTGAAATGTAATATTAGTCCCTCTAAGCATAGCATGGAGATCAAGAAGAAAGAGTACCGGGCCATGTACACAAGGGAAAATTGAGTTTGGGAAGCTCATCTATGATGCCGTTATCAGTTGCATTGATAACAAATCTGGAGCACTTGTGCTTCCATGTTTCATCACTCACCTTTGCCATCGTTTTTAAACAGCGCTCCGTCTAGGTGAAAGTCTATATATAGCACAGTCCCCCCCTCATTTTCTCATTCCATCTCCTCTCCTCTCCTCTCCTCTCCTCCGGCCTTCCTCCTCCGGCGACTCAAATTCCGGCGTGGTTCCCCCTCTCCGACGACTCTACTCTCCCGATATTCCGGCGACATTCCAGCGAGGTAATAATTCAATTTTTTACCTTATTAACATTATTTTTATTTAAGTAATTATTTAATTTCTAAATAGTTTTAAATAATTAGTTTTAAATAATTAATAGTTGTAATTATAATAATTATTTAGTTGTTATTATTAATATTTAGTAATCATTATTAGTTGTTATTTGGTAAATAATAATTATTGTAATTAAATAATAGTAATAATAATTCTTGTTAATAATAATTAATTATATTGGTAAATGAATAATTATTATTAAATGCATGATAAATAATATTTCATTATTGTCATTATTTATTGTTTTACCTAATTGATAATTATGTGTATTTTTTAGTAAATTGCATGGTAGTACGTCTTTGATTTAAATTTAGTACATAAGCTTGGTTTATTAAGTCGCACTCTTTGGAATAGATGGCGCCTCTTTTCCTATCTTATCTCCTTAACCCCTCGTGATGTGTGGATTTCATCACCGCACACCATAATATAAGTGAAGTTATGGACACGAGGTTGAGGGCGGAGTTTGCAAAGGACTTGAGGGAGTGTAAATTTTCGAAAAATTGGCCGAATGTCGGACATGGTGTCTAGAAACGGGTTATGACTGGTGACAGGTTTTGGATCTAAGAAAGACAACACCAATAGAGTACATACCATTCATTTGGTTAGCCTCGGGGTGTTTTGTCGAAATTAGTCTTGCCTCTCGCGTTATCTCTATCCCTAACTGGCTATGTTTTTCGATTGAACCAAGGCTGATTAATTGAAAATTTACACTTTATCGCGCGGGTCGCACGTCCATTGAACGACCCAAAAAGCCAAGCTAGTGTACTCTATTTAAATCTTAACCGTACTTAATTAGCATAAATTTTTAGTTGTAATTATTATGGTAAGTAAGTATTTTAACAACGTACTCCTAGGTTTAATAGCTCCGGCCATCCGGCAAGAAAAAAGTCCAACAGGAGGCAGAAGATGCTATGCTCCGCCGCTTGGCGGACCAAGTCGGTTTTGTTGAACGGGAGGGCAACGACGCCCTCAATCCGGACCCTTCATTTGGTCCGTCGGCAGCGCCTTCTGGGGAAATTCCTGCTGCCCCATTTATCTCCAGCGGTGATGACGTCGACCCCTATTCAAGTCCGATGCCCGGTACCGGTTCAACAGCAAGTACTCAGGCGTCCTCGACCTCTGAATCTATCTTGTACAACGCCCGACGTAAGCAAAGGAGGGCCCCGACTGACCCGGAACCGAAAAGGACTCGCGGTCTCGTTAAAGGGGGCAAAGCGGAGAAAATTTGCAAGGCGACCGGGAAAAAGATCGACTTGCCCTACGACGAATTCACCGGTGGCCCTCCCACAGCTCAGCTAGCAAGTCTCTCGGCGCATAGCATAGGGTCAATCCTTCGTAGCCGGGTTCGTCTCACTGCCCCTACTTGGAAGGAGGTGCCAGATGATGAGAAGGCGAAACTCTTTAAAGAACTTTCGGTACGTAATATGTACAATTTTAGTTATTATATAATATTGTTAATATTAGTTATAATTTCATAATATATATGATTATTATTTTCTATTTATTTCTGATAGGAACAATTTAAGGTGGATCCGACACCGGCGATGTTGAGGCATATCAACCAAACCGCCAACTCCATCTACCGTGATTGGAAGTACAGGCTCCATCAGTACTTCGAAAATATTGGTTCCGTGCCTACCCCCGTAGAGCTGCGTGGGGATAGAGAAGATGAGTGACAGTGATTGTGTAACCACTTTCAAGATGAAGAATTTAAGGTGTTTACTTTTTTTTTATTTCAATTAAAATAATTGAATTATTTTAATTTTAGTTACTCATTAATTTTTTAATGATTTAATTATGTTGTCTAACAGAAATTCTCCGAAGTCAACAAAGCCAACCGGGGGAAGAAGGACAAACACCATACTTCCGGCGCCAAGCAACTCATTCAAATAGCCAAGGAGCACAAGAATAAGGGCTCCGAACACCCTTATCTCGATGCAAGCATAAGCGCGTACGTGACGCCTGGGCTCGATAATGAAGCGAGTCAATACGGCGTAAGTGATATATATATGTGCTTTTAATTGTAGTAATTATTATTTAAATATTATTTCATTATAATTTTTTAATTATTCTTTTGTAGGCAAGGGTGGTTGAGCGTGAGCAGGAAGAATTGGCTAACACTCAGCTTGCGTTTCCAGATTTGCCACCGGAAGACCTGCCTCCTCTATCCATGGAGAGCCAAATTGCAATCACGGATGAGGTCTACGGTCGTAGAGCTGGCAAGGAGGTTAGGGGGTTCGGACCTAAGGTGCAAAGAGATTTGTCGACGACCTCCGAGTCATCATCTACGGGAGGTTCGGGGCGGAGAAGTACTCAGGCTGCGGCCTTCGAAGCAGCCATTCAAGAGGCTCGACTCGCACGAGAGGAAAATCAATACATGCGTCAAAGACTTGATGAGCAACAAGCACAAATAACCCAACTCATTGATCTACGCATTTTATACTTGATTCTTAATGTCTTTCTCTCTACATTTAACTTTGTTTTATGCTTAGTAAATATATTTCTAACTTACTTTATGTTTTTAATTGAGTGTTTAATTAAGTGCTTAAAAAGATGTGAATCAATTTTGGCGCCGTTGCCGGGGATTGAAAAGAATTGTGTGATTATGCTTGTACATTATGTTAATAACTTTCTGTTTTGCAGGGCTGCACACTGCCCAGTTTTGGGTAAATTGTTTGACGTAGCTACAGAGCTCCTAAAAATCTTAAAATTTGTAGGATTGTTTGGTTTTATGTCTAGTTTGTGCCTGTAAAATTTCAGCCCCATCGGATTAACCAATAATTCTGCAGAAAATTGACAAGCAGCTGCGCGCAATTTGCGCGAATCTGGAATTTGTATATGTCCTTTGTGAATATGTGAAATTTTGTGCATATATACTTGTAAATTTTCGAGATTTATACTAACACTTGTTCATAATGTTGTTTTTTCAGCCATTTAAAAGTTAAAGGAAGCTTGGATTTACATTGAGTACATGAGCTTGGTTGATTAAGTCGCACTCATTGTTGAATAGATGGCGCCTCTTTTCCGTGTTTATCTCCTTAACCCCTCGTGATGTATGGATTTCATCACCATACACCATAACCTAAGTGAAGTTATGGACATGAGGTTGATGGCGGAGTTTACATTGGACTATGAGGGAGTTGTACATTTTCGAAAGATTGGTTGAATGTCGGACATGGTGTCTAGAAACGGGTTATGACTGGTGACAGGTTTTGGATCTAAGAAAGACTTACACCATTGGAGTATATACCATTGGCCCGGTTAGCCTCGGGGTGTATTGTCAAAATTAGTCCTACCTCTCGCGTTATCTCTATCCCTAACTGGCCATGTTTTCGAATTGGACCAAAACCATTCGATTGAAAGTGTACACTTTATTGTGCGGGCCGCACGTCCTTTGAACGACCTAAAGATCAAGCGAATGTACTCTCTTCAAATCTAAAGCGCAACACAATGATTTTTGATGTTTGGGGCATTGACTTTATGGGACCTTTTCCTCCATCTAACGGTTTTACTTACATCTTACTCACTGTTGATTATGTTTCGAAATGGGTGGAAGCAAAAGCCACCCGTACTAATGATTCGCGAGTTGTTGCAGATTTCCTCAAGACGAACATATTTTCTAGGTTCGGAATGCCACGCATTCTAATCAGCGATGGAGGAAGTCACTTTTGCAACAAGACAGCGGAAGCGTTGATGAGAAAGTATGGGGTCAAGCACAAAGTTTCTACACCTTATCATCCACAAACCAATGGCATGGCGGAGGTATCAAATCGAGAAATCAAGAAGATCTTAGAGCGAACTATCAAACCAAACCGCAAAGACTGAAGCCAGTGCTTGGATGATGCTTTGTGGGCATATAGAACAGCGTACAAGACCCCTATAGGCATGTCACTCTATAGACTTCTTTATGGGAAGTCGTGTCATCTTCCGGTGGAGCTAGAACACAAAGCTTGGTGGGCGGTGAAGAAGTTCAACATGGACAAGGATGAAGCTGGATTACATCGAAAGTTTCAGCTATGTGAGTTAGAAGAAATCCGGAATGATGCGTTTGACAATGCTTGGATCTACAAGGAGAAGACAAAGGTGTTTCATGACAAGATGATCCGAAGGAAGGAGTTTGAGATTGGTCAACAAGTTCTCTTATTCAACTCTCGACTCAAGCTTTTTCAGGGCAAGCTACGCTCAAGATGGATCGGACCTTTCATTGTTATTGAAGTATTCTCACATGGAGCAGTTTTGATCAAAAGTCCAATAATCGGCAATGAGTTCAAAGTCAATGGCCATCGTTTGAAGCCATATTATGCAAATTTCAAGGAGGAACTTGTTGAAGATGTGAAGCTTAAGGAGCCGCAAACTTCAACCACATGAAGGATGCATCACGTCTAGGCTGGAAGACGTTAAAAAACAAGCGCTTGTTGGGACGCAACCCAATGGAGGAGTCTACAACAGATTTGCATTCTCTCCCCTTATCTTTTTAATTTTCGTAGCTTTTGTTTAATTAGTTAAAATTTTCGTGAGTTCCTTCTTCCATGCTTGAATTCTATGACTTTACTTTGGTACATTGAGGACAATGTAGAGTTTAAGTGTGGGGGAGGGGTTTACAACTTTGTTGAGTCATAAAAAATAAAAAATAAAAAATCGGGCGGACAATGGAACTTTCCGACGGATGATGCCCTAAAAAAAAATTTATTTTGAGTCATAATTAGTGTATTTTTGAGTCTTTTTGTTGAACTTAGTGTTTTTAAAGAGTCTTAGGATGCCATTAGTTAGTCGATGATGAAAATGGACCGAAAGAACATACCTAGCTATGGCGTTGGAAATCATTAAGAAGGAATTCATTTGCTAATGGAGACATCTTTGAGTGTTATGACATGTAGTAGATATGGTTTGTAAAACTTGGTACAGAAATTCGCATGTTAGAATAAGTTTTGAATCATATAAGCCTTACAAGTGAGATTTTAAGCCTAAACACTACTTCTTTGAGAGTGAATTTCGTGCATTACATATGATAGGTCTCAAAATCATGCATACACTCACTTGCCATAGATCTTAATGAACTAGAGAATACTAGAACTTACTCGTGTCGACTTGCAAAGCTTATAATTGTTACATACTCTGATTTTGGATATGATTAAAGGCACTTAGGTTTTCCACCACTTTGCCAAAATGCCATGTATCCCATATGTGCGCACGAGTTGCGACACCCCTAGGCAACCCATTTGAGCCTACATTAAGCCTTTCTTTCATTGCCATATGCATCTAAACACTTAAACTTAGTGTAGATTGTCCTTGCCTTTGTTCTAAAGACTTGGTGGGATTTTCGAAGCTTAGTACATGAGATTGGCGTGAGAAATACAAGGAGAATGCATGTATGGGGATAGACTTGTTCAAACAGCTTTTAAAGTAGTAATTACCGAAAATAAGAAAGAAAAAGAGAAAAATTTCGAGAGCAAGAAGGAAGAAAAGAAAAGAAAAATCAAAAGCTCTTCGGCAATAGGTTTTAAATGTACATTGTTTAAGCAAAAACCCCCCATATTTGTGAGTTTGGAGTTTGTTTCGAAATGAAGGCCCAACAATGTAAGATTTGGCCTTTGTCCTGTTCACAAAGCTCAAGGGAAGTTTAGAATGAAGATAAGACCCAACACGATGAAATCCGGCCCTTGTACTTTAAAGACATGCATGGTGATGTTTTGGTGATATGAGAGCTTAAAATTGATCAAGTTTTGGTGCTTTGGCTAAGTCTTTAGAATGTTCTTAACCACCACATATCTAAATTTCGAATGCCTTAACCTTAGCCCCATTACAAACCCTTGAAAGTCCTTTTTGATCCTTAAGATGAGTAGCCTTCAATCTGTGGAGTAAGCTGCATGAGTAAGCATATGGTTTTGGTTCATTTGAGCAAGTAATTCATTCCATTCATTGATTTAAACACTTTGAGTGAAACCTTTGCATGAGTGGAAATATGATGAGAGCATCCATGAGAGTTGATTTGAACTTCATTCGAAACATGCACAGCTTTAACATCACCATTGTTTTCTCTATGCACAGCTTTAACATCACCATTAGAAACATGACCTATATATTCAGGGATGTGAACGGTACAATCATGGAGGTCTACATAGGTGACATCCTGGTCAAAAGCACTACCGCTCAGAGCCATACGGCTAATCTTCGCCTCATTTTTCAGATATTTATGGAACATGACGTCCGCCTTAATCCAGCCAAATGCGTGTTTAGTGTAACCTCCTGAAAATTCATGGGATATATTGCAAGTCAACACGACATCGAGGCTAATCCCAAGAAAATCAAGGCTATCATGGCAATAAAAACGCCTTCAACCCCAAAAGGGCTCCAAAGTCTTTACGAGTAATTTTGCTTCCCTTAACAGATTCATCTCACACTATTCGGATAAATGTGAGCCTTTCTTCAAAGTGCTCCATCTTACCAATAAGCGTTCTATCGACTGGACTCCTGCTTGTAAGGATTCCCCAATAAATAAAGCTCTATATAGCTTATATCCGTACTTTATCCAAACTTGTAAAGGGGGAATGCTATACATGTACCTTGCTATCTCGCTCATAGCTATGAGCTCCGCCCTCGTACGGTGTAACACTGATAGCCAGCTTCCTGTCTTTTTTACAAGCAAATGATTTATAGGGGTAAATAAACGTTACCCAACATTCGACAAGTGGGTGCTTGCCCTAGTCTCTACTGATCGGCAGCTATGCCTATACTTGTAAGCCTACAAAATTCAGGTGCTCACCAACCTCCCACTCCGTTAGGTCTTTCAATCCCCTTACCATAGTGGAAGTCGAAGAAAATGAGTGATTGAACTCAGAGAGTTCGACATCGAATATAGACCCTATACTGCCTTCAAGGCACAAGCGGTAGCAGACATAATTATTGAATACATGGAAGTTGAGGAAGACAACGCCCATACAAAACCCATACGACCAAGGAACCAGGCCAAATGGACCCCATTTATGCTTACAAGGCAACCTTCGCCCTGCCCTCAGACAAGGCGAAGGCCCGAGTAGTCATAACATGAGTAACAAACTTCAGCATCCAAGGTGGCAGCCTCTATAAACAAGGAAGCTCATGGTTAAACCTCAAGTGCCTTAGGCAGGACGCTCACTACTAGAAGAAATCAAATGGGGAATGGGGTCATCATGCATACACTTGTTCAATAATTCACAAAGCATTGCGTTATACATTCTAGTGTCCAACCATCCATGCAGACGTGGGTGCAATCATTAGCACTTGCAAAACCTGTCTGTTCCATACACACAAGGTTCATTCTCCTGTTGATCTGCTATCTCTTATCTTATCACCCATCACGTTCGCCCAGTGGGGACTAGACCTCATTGGCGAGTTGCCAAAGACTAAAGGACAATTTCAATACATGATCATCATCATTGACTACCACACTAAGTTTATCGAGCAGAGCCGCTCGTGAAAATTACAATAGAAAAAGTCATCAAGTTTCTCTGGCGAACGCTCTTTTGCCGTTACAACACCCCAATCAACATTATCACCGATAATGACACACAGTTCAACAATCCTAAATTCATCTAGTTCTATAAAGGACAGGGAACTAACGTTCTTTTTTCCTACCTCGCTCACCCACAGACTAACGAGTGGGTCGAAGAGGCTAACAAGATAATGAAAGACGACCTAAAAAAGTAGCTAACCGCCATGAAGAGGGGCGATCCCAACTAAGGATGATTGCACGAGCTACTCTTAGGCATCCTCTAGTCCATCCGCTTGGCAGCAACATCTGCCACTCATGAAACGCCTTATGCCCTAACATTTGGCACAGAGGTACTACTTCCATTATACTCACCAGAGCCCCAGGGTGGAAGCGTTCGACTCTGCCATGAACGACGAGGGACTACATCTGGATAATGATCTTCTGGGGGAAAAAAACGATGTCGCGCACTACCACAACATTGTCAACAAGGAGAGAATCGCCCGCTAATACAACCAGCACGCCCGCGCTCGTCCTTCACAGGTTGATGGCTGGGTAATAAAGACCATATAGACAAAAGTCAAGAGCCTCCATCCTGGGAGGGTTTATACAAGATTGTCGATGTAGCTAGCCCTAGCACGTTCTACCTCAGTGACAAAGATGGCACCGTCCTCTCTCACCCATGGAACTCTGCTCACTTGAGAAAATATTACCACTAGGGCATTTCGCTCAGCCTTTGGCATATTCTGTTTTGTAATTGAAAGGACACAACCCCGATTTAGCTCCCTAAATCGGAATCAAACCCCTTCGAAAACACGAACCAACAAAAAAATTTCAAAATTTGGGCAGAGTTTCGTTACTAACGTTGAATTACCATTACCTGCACGTGGAACTAACACTTCGTCCTATGCCACAAAAAGCAAACCGTGGGCACCAATCCCATCCGGATTTCTCAATATATCAACAGTAAAATAAATCAGTAAATATCTCTATACTTTACTGAAATCCGGTGTAAAATCGTATAGCATATACAATAGGACGCTCAGAGCGACTTCTAATACATAATCATATACGCATACCACAGTAGGTAGAACAATAAACCTACTGGATGAAACAAAGTAGCTCGAGCACTATGCCTCCGACCACGACGTGCGACACCAGAGCCTGAACTGCAAACTGGGCACGGAAACCGAAAAGCCCAGGTGAAAGACAATAAACACGTTAGAGTGAGTGGACGAAAATAAATGTCTTTCACCAGTTAATATATATGTTATAAAAACATATGCGAGTCGAAATATGAATAAATCAAATCAAATAGTTTACGAGGAGACGCTGACTCCAACTCGTAAACAGAGCATGCATAGAAAGTATCACGGGGTCACTCATGGACACGTCCGTGCTAGTACAGTCAGAATCACGGAGTCCTTGACTACCACGTGATTCATAGCCAGAAAGGCCTCGATTCCGGGGTACTGCCCCTCGCCGGTCAGGTAGGGGTACTGCCCCTCCTGGTGGCCTACCATCGGGGATCAGCCGAGAGGCAAGGTGTATCGATACAACAACGTAACCACGACTGTACTCTGTGTAAACCAAATCATAAACATTTCAATGCAAATGCATGAAACAGCATAAAAGTGTATGCATGTTCGTATACGTATAGCCGTATAAACATATTCGTATAATCATAAACACATGCTTATATAATCATAATCTCGTATAAAATCTCATGCTCGTAAAACCATAATCATGCTGCATGCTCAAGTTCATAAAACGTATATAAAAGACTCGCAATCAATCCGTGAAAATAAAATGTCCACTCACAGACTGGCGTAACGCGTATCGCGTTAACCCGTGATCTGGCGGAAAATCCCTCGCCAAACGAACGATCACGAACCCCTGAATATTCACAATGTCCAATATACAAAATCATAATCCGACAATAGAAATCAAACCACGAGAAACCACCGTTCTCGGAAACAGATAATTCAAAGTCGACGAATCGTCGAAAATCCGTATATACCACTTCAATACCTCGCTTTACGTTCGGACGCTCAACTCGAAAAACGAACCTCCCCAAAGCGATCGGGGCGCGATTTCGAGTCAAATGACATGCGACTTGTCGAAAGTCAAAAAGTCAACTCTGACCGTTGACCGCCGCCCACGGCGGCGCCACTGTTGACCGGAGAATTTCACGGCGGGGCAACCTCTATTCCACTCCAAATCACCCACTGAGCAACTTTGTCAACTGCACCGAAGTCCAATTCTCACTCTAACATGGTCAATTTCAAGCAAAACCGAATGAACACACAAATTTCAAATCCAAAATTCTCCTTGCACACATCGAATTGAAACACGAAACTTACATGGAAGCATCAAGGGGATGAGAGCTTCAAAGCCCACTAAGAATTGCAGCTCGAATCGGCCGGAATCACAAACCACCATTAACACCAAAATTCACAAACTTTACTTCAAGTTTTCTCTCTCCACCGTGAGCTCCACCACGAAAGGAGGACGGCACGGGGTCGAGGGCAGCTTGGCGAGTCGGACGGGCCAAGGACCAAGCTTTGGGGTGGCCGAAATCATCGCGCCACCGTGGAGACCGTGGAGAACCACCGTGAGTTCATCTCCACCGAGTTGACTCGGTCAACTCGGTCAACCCTCAAAATGGAAAGTCTCCCCCTTGCCCAGAATAGCAGGTTACTATATATAGCCTTTCCCAAAACGGAAACTTCATGTTTATCCATTTCGACGAACTTGAAACGCGCGTAACTTTCTCGTCGTGATTCCGATTCCGATAATTCTCGCGGCCACGAACTCGTCTCAACATACTCTTCAATAATCACCCAAAGTCAAACATATCGGCCAATAGAATAAAAAGTCAATCCTTCAAAGCAACACACATTAAATCGACTAAATAATCAACAAACGGCAAAATTCGCAACTAATTCCTCGTAACTCCAAATCATGCTCCGGAAGTTCTCACAAACTCGAAATTAAATTCCGAACAACTTCCGTGAAGAAGCCGAGACCAAATTCTCGTCCGGTAATTTAGTCGCGAACAAACCCGCCATTTAAATCTGAACTTCAAATATTCATAATTAATTCCTCGGTCGTCCAAATAACGATCCGGAACCGCCCACAAACTCGTAATCACACGTACAACGACTCTCGAGAAGAGACCCAGCTCCAATTCTCGGCCAATAATTAAGTCGTTAACAAGCTTGGCGATTCCAAACAACCGTCGGATACCAGTGACTACGCGGTAACTCACGTACATAGCTGGTCGTATTGCTGATTCTGATTCGGGTCGTCACAAATCCACCCCCCCTTAGAAAAATTTCGACCTCGAAATTTCCAAGTCTGCTGGCTAAAAGTAGGAACACTGCCTCTGCATACTGCTCAACTGCTCAGTGGCTACATCAACTGAACAACTCTGGTAACCGTCTCCACAATAGGAGACAATTCCGTGCCGGAATCCCTGTACCCACAAATCACAAATCTGAACTGGCCCACACAATCGCCAAGTGTTCCTACATAAGGAACAGACAGGGTACACAATGCGAAACCAACCTGAAATACAGTTCCGCCACACGGAACACAACTCGCACAAAAGCCAATGCTATAGGCGATGCCGAACCATACGGCATAACACTAACTCGCCTATGACCACATATGGATCAAAACATCGAGGCAAATCACAACTCAGTTCATACATCAACATAACTCAGACACTCATATCAGCATAGTTCAAACATCGAACTCGAGCAATAATCAACCCATTTCCACTAATCTGAGAGTCTGTGGTAACACACTCCACAAAATCGAAAACAAACATCAACTCAAATTCAAACCAAACTCGTTCCAGCACAATGGAGTACAGCACCATACCTCAAATCAACAACAAATAATCTCAAAACTATAGTGGTCCACAAACTGGTACTGCAAGCAATCTCGAACAGCTGAAATTGCTGGTCCTGAATCCTCCGGAACTGCAACACCGAGGTCCACAACATGCCCTCCAAGGTCTGAATAGTTCTCAAAGATCACCATCCAATCTGAGGATAAGAACCGGTACTAACTCGCAATCTGGTTCCCAATGCTCACTGCAAAGCTTGTTGACACTTGTCATAGCCGATTACCTCGACCAGCAAACTGGGACACAGGTACACCACGTAGACGGACAACCTCCGTCAATCACAGCTATACCAGCCAACCACTGGAATCATCTCCGAAAGTACAAGGAACTGTACTGAGTTCGTCAAATGATCCACAAAGACCCGACAACTGGTATCACAACCAAACTGTACACATCCACACACAATTACAGCAGCAACCGTCACGTCTAACCGGAAATCTCAAATGGCTAACACATCTCGGCAAGTCTCTGCCTCCTAGCCATCGCCAGTCGACGAACATGGCATCAGCACACACAAGCTGCGCTCGCACAAGCTGCTATATCGTTCTTCATGTTGCGTCACGAGTAATAAACTCGAAATATCGAATACATCTCCACACCACTAGCGCCAAATGCGCGTCAAACAATGAGCTTCAACATCATCATACTCGAACTCAGCTCTCGTAGCCCATAACTCGGCAAACACAAAAACTCGGGCCACACATACATACATGCAATACTGAAGCTCCTAACTCTCAACTGAATGCATCAGCATCACATCATCCCAAACGGATGGTCAAAGTACGACCACTAGCCTTTCTCGAACAAGCTCAAAGGTGCAGCCCTTGTCGTGAGTCGGCCCCATCCATCTACACTGCCTCAAGCCCAAATCTGGCCGAGAATGCAAGTGGATGAAACTCAGTGGTCAGTGTACATCCTACACCACGCTACACGTCATAGCTATAGTGTCTCAAACTCTCTGATACTAACACAAATACAGCTACACCCAAATCAAACTCCGGATACGTAGCCTCATAAGTTTTCCACTATCCGTAACCATGAGCCACCGCTCTGTTACACAGCATCAAAGCACAACCCAAACCAAATCTCGATGTATCGCCATAACCCACTAACTCGTCACGATCATCAGGTAAGGTCAAAACCGAAGCAACGGTCAACCATCCTGCAGGAGTAAGTAACTCTCCTCGCGTGCATCGAACCACTCGAACTTGACGCCTTCTTCATCAAGTGAAGTGGCAATCCGGGAAAATCCTGCACAAGCCGTCGATAAAAGCCTGCCAAACCCAAGAGACTCTTGATCTCTGGTACAATCGTAGGGCAACCGCAAATCAACACGGCTTCAAACTAGTCAGGATCCACGCCAACTCCCTCGGATAGCATCACATAGCCCAACATCTTCACGCTAATCGACCAAAACTCACACTGGATGAACTTTCACAAACAGCTAATCGTCTCGTGAAGTCCGCGAAACCACTCGCTATTGCATTAGGTACTGGCCCACGCTCCTGGAGTACATCAGGACGTTGCCAACGAACATGACCGCAAACTCATCCAGAAACCGTCTGAACACCTGGTCCATCAAGTCCACATGATCAACGGGGCATTGGTCAACCAATAGCGTGACCAAGAACTCCTGATGTCCGCACCAAGATCCGAAAGCCAACATAGCCACATCTGACTCATCAAACCTCCACTGATGGTATCCGGATCTGAAATCAATCTTCGAAAAGACTGAAGCTCTCGTAAGCTGATCAAACCACTCGCCAGTCCGAAGCGAAGGATACTCACTCTCCTCTGAAGCAAATCAAGCTTCTGGTAGTCAATGCACCACCATGTCGAATCATCCAACAACCACACAAACAATGCAGGAGCACACCACGCAAATACGCGGGGTCGCATGAAATCTCCTGAAACCTCCTCCAGCAACTCCTGGAGTCGAAAATGTAACTCCATCAGCTCCGCTGGCACCGAACGACAAGACGTCGGCAAATGAGTCCAGCGCTCGATACAAGCTCAATGGTGTAGTCAGTCTCCCGAACTGGAGAAACACTTGGTAACTCCTCCGAAACACACCTGAAAACTAGGGAACCACCTCGATATCACCAATGTCGGGTACAGCAACCATAGTATCCACAACATGTGCTAAGCAAACAACATATATAACTCGTCTCCACCATCCGCTCGACCATCACCGTGAAACAGCATCTCGGGAAAATCTGGTCGTCGAAACACAACCTCCTCATCGAGGTACACGAACACAGCCAAATGAATCGTCAGTAAGTCCATACTCACAAACACACCAAAATCACAACATCCAGTTAACAGATCCGCGGCTAAATCATAACCTCCAACAAGGATCTCGCAACCTCCGGATGGATACAATACTCTCCAAAACCTCGGAAGTGGAGATGCAGGTACAATAGCCATGGATATCAAACAGCAGCAACCTCGGAGAAAAATCTGTCCTCAAACAAGGCAATGGCACGAACTCCAACATGCCCAACTAGTCGCCCACATCAATTGCGACTTGCTGAATAACTCGTCTCGAAATCTGGGTTGATCAAGCTCTAGAAACAGCATCATAATTTCCTCGTAAACTCTGAGCTGTCGAACCGCTAACACAGCTGGCTAAGGGCGCTTCCTCATAACGTGACCCTCCTGGCCATCGAAACAGCAACTGAAAGTGCTCCACGAACACAAATCACCACAACACCAGCTGCGTGATAGGATCACCAACGATCGCCCAAGCTCATGCCACAGGTACAAGTCCGCTACTCTGCGCTCTCCGCCATCGTCAAACGAATTCTTTGCTCGATCTGATGACCCTCAACATAATCGAAAAGGCCACAGTCTGATGACGTCATTGATCCCGAAGTGTCGGAACTCAACCTCATCAAAATCTCGACTAAGTCCACTTTCCTCAAATCATCGCATCGAAAACCGCGTACATCTTTCCCTCACAATAGCCTCGCCACTGAGTGCAGCACACTATGCTCCTCACGGATGTCTCGAGGCACATCAAACAGTCTCTCTCTGATGCTCAGGTTCAAACTCATCTCGAACCTCATGCACTGCTTCCTCTGAAGCCACATAACACGTGCAAACAGGAACAACATGTGGACAATGCATCTCTGCCTCAGGTGGGTAAACACTCCACATAACGCTTGCTGAGTAGCCTAATAAAACCATTACCGTAAATACAACATCCTGAATGTAGGCCATGGAATCACAACCGGAACTCACACAATATCAGCCCACCAAACACAATAATCTGATTCAGGCAAACATCACCGCCATAATTCTCAGCTCTGAGGCAACATATAGACTCCCATATACACATCCCCAGGCAAACCGTGCCACACAAATCACTGAACTCTGAATACTCATCCAAATCCACAATCTCTGGCAAATCGCGCGTCGATTGATCCTCAACAGGATCCCCAACCGAAACGACACGGAAAGCACGTCAGGAGGCATCCTAATGAATACAATACCGTTCACAACAAGTGGAACGTAATCATGGAACTTCAAATATTTGAAAGTATACAACACCCGGAGTATTGATGATTATCCGCCGGCCGGTCGGGTCACCATTCCAGACATGCTATACATTCTCAAATATCCTTAGTAAACACGACTACAGAAGTCTACAGAACCTATAACCTAATGCTCTGATACCAAGCTGAAAGGACACAACCCCGATTTAGCTCCCTAAATCGGAATCAAACCCCTTCGAAAACACGAACCAACAAAAACTTTTCAAAATTTGAGCAGAGTTTCGTTACTAACGTTGAATTACCATTACCTGCACGTGGAAAATACACTTCGTCCTATGCCACAAAAAGCAAACCATGGGCACCAATCCCATCCGGATTTCTCAATATATCAACAGTAAAATAAATCAGTAAATATCTCTATACTTTACTGAAATCCGGTGTAAAATCGTATAGCATATACAATAGGACGCTCAGAGCGACTTCTAATACATAATCATATACGCATACCACAGTAGGTAGAACAATAAACCTACTGGATGAAACAAAGTAGCTCGAGCACTATGCCTCCGACCACGACGTGCGACACCAGAGCCTGAACTGCAAACTGGGCACGGAAACCGAAAAGCCCAGGTGAAAGACAATAAACACGTTAGAGTGAGTGGACGAAAATAAATGTCTTTCACCAGTTAATATATATGTTATAAAAACATATGCGAGTCGAAATATGAATAAATCAAATCAAATAGTTTACGAGGAGACGCTGACTCCAACTCGTAAACAGAGCATGCATAGAAAGTATCACGGGGTCACTCATGGACACGTCCGTGCTAGTACAGTCAGAATCACGGAGTCCTTGACTACCACGTGATTCATAGCCAGAAAGGCCTCGGTTCCGGGGTACTGCCCCTCGCCGGTCAGGTAGGGGTACTGCCCCTCCTGGTGGCCTACCATCGGGGATCAGCCGAGAGGCAAGGTGTATCGATACAACAACGTAACCACGACTGTACTCTGTGTAAACCAAATCATAAACATTTCAATGCAAATGCATGAAACAGCATAAAAGTGTATGCATGTTCGTATACGTATAGCCGTATAAACATATTCGTATAATCATAAACACATGCTTATATAATCATAATCTCGTATAAAATCTCATGCTCGTAAAACCATAATCATGCTGCATGCTCAAGTTCATAAAACGTACATAAAAGACTCGCAATCAATCCGTGAAAATAAAATGTCCACTCACAGACTGGCGTAACGCGTATCGCGTTAACCCGTGATCTGGCGGAAAATCCCTCGCCAAACGAACGATCACGAACCCCTGAATATTCACAATGTCCAATATACAAAATCATAATCCGACAATAGAAATCAAACCACGAGAAACCACCGTTCTCGGAAACAGATAATTCAAAGTCGACGAATCGTCGAAAATCCGTATATACCACTTCAATACCTCGCTTTACGTTCGGACGCTCAACTCGAAAAACGAACCTCCCCAAAGCGATCGGGGCGCGATTTCGAGTCAAATGACATGCGACTTGTCGAAAGTCAAAAAGTCAACTCTGACCGTTGACCGCCGCCCACGGCGGCGCCACTGTTGACCGGAGAATTTCACGGCGGGGCAACCTCTATTCCACTCCAAATCACCCACTGAGCAACTTTGTCAACTGCACCGAAGTCCAATTCTCACTCTAACATGGTCAATTTCAAGCAAAACCGAATGAACACACAAATTTCAAATCCAAAATTCTCCTTGCACACATCGAATTGAAACACGAAACTTACAGGGAAGCATCAAGGGGATGAGAGCTTCAAAGCCCACTAAGAATTGCAGCTCGAATCGGCCGGAATCACAAACCACCATTAACACCAAAATTCACAAACTTTACTTCAAGTTTTCTCTCTCCACCGTGAGCTCCACCACGAAAGGAGGATGGCACGGGGTCGAGGGCAGCTTGGCGAGTCGGACGGGCCAAGGACCAAGCTTTGGGGTGGCCGAAATCATCGCGCCACCGTGGAGACCGTGGAGAACCACCGTGAGTTCATCTCCACCGAGTTGACTCGGTCAAATCGGTCAACCCTCAAAATGGAAAGTCTCCCCCTTGCCCAGAATAGCAGGTTACTATATATAGCTTTTCCCAAAACGGAAACTTCATGTTTATCCATTTCGACGAACTTGAAACGCGCGTAACTTTCTCGTCGTGATTCCGATTCCGATAATTCTCGCGGCCACGAACTCGTCTCAACATACTCTTCAATAATCACCCAAAGTCAAACATATCGGCCAATCGAATAAAAAGTCAATCCTTCAAAGCAACACACATTAAATCGACTAAATAATCAACAAACGGCAAAATTCGCAACTAATTCCTCGTAACTCCAAATCATGCTCCGGAAGTTCTCACAAACTCGAAATTAAATTCCGAACAACTTCCGTGAAGAAGCCGATACCAAATTCTCGTCCGGTAATTTAGTCGCGAACAAACCCGCCATTTAAATCTGAACTTCAAATATTCATAATTAATTCCTCGGTCGTCCAAATAACGATCCGGAACCGCCCACAAACTCGTAATCACACGTACAACGACTCTCGAGAAGAGACCAAGCTCCAATTCTCGGCCAATAATTAAGTCGTTAACAAGCTTGGCGATTCCAAACAACCGTCGGATACCAGTGACTACGCGGTAACTCACGTACATAGCTGGTCGTACTGCTGATTCTGATTCGGGTCGTCACAGTAATACCTTTACTCCCTTGTATGCTCCACAGTGTAAAAAAGCTTTTCTAATGAAGTAAGGTTACACTTACGCCAATATTTTGTTGTTTTTTTCAAACATTCCGCCCACTATTACGTAAAACGCTAGTACAGTATGCTTGAATAATAAAAGGAAACAAAAATATACATACTCATTTAGACAACGCAACACTACGAGTCCATTTATAAAGGGCAAACAAACAGAATGTAATTGCAACAAGCGTCCTCCTCTTACAAGTTTTTCCAAAAAATCATCAAGATGCCATTCTTAAACACATCACAAAATCAAACAAAAACAAACAGGAGAAAGGAAAGATACAGAAGAAACCCAAAAATCATCACCCAAAAACAACCATAGCCCGTTCACTCCTTCAAGCTCACCACCATGCCCGCATCAACTTCTGCCTGGTAAAGGTCCCAGTTAAAGTAAGGTGATTTTTGCAGCATTGAGAATGTAGCCTACACAGTAGAAGACGTAACTTGCACATGTCCATTCGAAAACTTCGCCAAGGCCTTGAACGCATCAACAACGTCCGCGTGCAGTTTGCACTTAGCATCATCGTCTAGGGTTAACGCCTTCATTAACTCTACCTCTGCCTTCAAAGATTCCACCTCCGCTTTTGGGGACTCCACCTGGGAACGTAGCTCATATGCACGCTTCTCATCTTAGACGCGTAGGTCCTCCAACGAATGCTTATATGCATGCAGCGTCTCCTGATCCAGAGTAAGATCATTAAATTTCTCATCAAGCTCGTGCTTCACTTCATCAAAGCCGTCCGACACCTTAATGAGATTCTTCACTCGGGCTTGCAACTCTTGTTACATATTAACATATTTCATCAGTTTCTCATTGGTCGCCAAGAGAACTATTTATTTCCCTTTCAGTTTTGCCTCCAATTTCCTAAACCTTTCCCTGATCGTCTCCAGTTCTCTAGGTGCCTCCTCTAATCCTTCCAACAACAGTTGTTGATGCAAGTCATGAACCCACTGGAAGGCTTCAAGGCACAAGCGCGCACGGTTGTTCTTTGCACTGTTGGCAGACAGTGCACGTTTTTGGTGCTTGGTGACAACGCCATGAGCACTAGGGGTGGGACTTCCGAACCGAAAACCGAAAAAAAAAACGAGCCGAACCGGAACCGAAACCGAAAAAATCCGAACCGAAAAAACCGAAAAACCGAAAAATCAAAAAAATTGGTTCGGTTTCGGTTTTGGATTTTGAAAACCCAAACCGTACCGAAAAAACCGAAAAAAAACCGAACATATATAAAACGGTGTCGTTTTGATTTAAAAACTGTAGCAATTGAGGAAGGAAAAAATCTTTCTTATACTTCTAATATTATGTTTTTAATCACTTGAAATGTATATAGTTGAAACACTGTTAACTTGATTGTTGTTTGTTGTTAGAAATATTCAAAACACTACATTCGACTTCGGGAAGGACAAAGGAATAGCCAAATTTGATTTAAGTCCATGCTCGAAAACATTTAGTATGTTGCTAACTTGGTATTACATTATATTTGTGAAGTTTATTGGAGTTGTTGTGTTAAGAGTATTAACATTGATTTTTTGGACTGTTTTTCTGGACTGTGTAGTTGCTGGACTTGCTGAAAAGTGCAAATTGCCTTATGCTGAGATCAGCTGCTGGAATTTTCATCAAATAGTGTTGGAAATTGAAGGAAAATGCTACTAGAACTTTGTTGAGATTTTGCATGAATTTGCTATTTTTTTGCTATTTTCTTAATTTCTGGACTGTTTGCTTTATGGACTGTTGAAAAACTTGAAACTGAACTACGAATATTATTTGTGGAATGTTTTCTTTGATGTTAGAAACATGGAATTGATGGTGTAACTTGAAAATTTGAATTTGATGTTTGGATTGCTATGCTATTGTTATTTGTTAATGTCTTACAAGCTGAAAGTAATTGATTTTCTCCTATTTATTAGGGTTTTTTTTGTGTGAAGTTTGTTCATAATTTGAAGAAAAAAAAACCGAAATTTTTAACCGAACCAAACCAAACCGAATGGCTTGGTTTTTATTGTCGAAAATTGAAAAACCGAACCGAACCGAACCGAAGAAATTCTTATGGTTTGGTTTTGGTTTTTATCAAAAACCGAACCAAACCGCCCGAATTCCACCCCTAATGAGCACCACCTTGCAAATGAACTAAATGTATCTATCCTGCACCACTTTGGCAATCCCCGTGTTGGCCTGGGGGTCATGCTAGACCTCGGTTGGAAAAGGTGTTGACTACGGCTGAGGTAAGAGCATATGGATAGGAGAGCGTAACCGACGAGGATAGGGAGGAGCCTCGTTTCAGGGAGTGAGGCGAGGAGAATTTTTAGGTGTATGCCCATCATCAAACTCCGTCTTCGAACTACCACTTTCAAATTCAAGGGCTCAATCCTTGGGCATCCTCATACGGAGCACAGGTGAATGGTCTACCACTCCCTCGCTGCCCCATGAGCTGAAGTAGATGCAGACCCCACCCGCTCAGTCTTCCATGTGAATGTTCTTCTCTTGGGCTGGCATGCATCAGGATGGCTAACTGCCCTTCTCTTTTTCTCTTTCTCTTTCTCTTTTTCTTTCCACTGATTTTCACGCTCAGCACAGTCCCGCTTGCCTTGCACTAGCACCTGGGCGGCAGTGGGCATACTCACGTCCACAACTTCTCTCAAGTCTCGCTCAGTTTCCTCCTCAATTAGTTGGATCACTTCACGTTCCAACACCTTCTTGTCAGTGGGGTGCTCCACATACTGCTCTACTGATTTGTGCACCAGTGTGTCATTCGGCCCTTCTTGCAACATGACGGTGGCAGCAACCTGGGGCAAAAGCCGATTAAGAAGACCTCCAAGCTTACTCTATTCCATTTTCTGCTCGATACCAACAACAATCTTGGCTAAAAACATAAACGAGAATAGTTCATCTCGATCAGACAACCACCTATTATAAAGCAAAAACAAAAAACTACCAATAAATTCAAATACACACTAGGACAAAGGAAGAATCAGTCCGCTCGAGGATGTCTGGATGAATTAGCGCCCAGTTACTGTGGCACAACTCAGAACGGTCCCAATAATGCAGGATTTGATCAAGATGTCATTGTTCTTTCATGCAAGGCAGAAAGCGATATCTCATTACAACATGCAGAACACAAAAACAAGGACATTAGCACAAATCAATACTACATCTACAAACCTAATACAAGCACCCTAAAACGACAACCTACTGGTTGAAAGAACATGGGAAATCGGGGATAGTCGTCTACGTCCTCACGGTTACCAAATTCCTAGTTCACACCAACAACGCCTTTCAACGCCAAATGCCTACAAAGGACTACATCTGTTGAAACCACCACTTCTTTCGCATCTTCAGTGCCAACGTCATCGTGCCATAATCGTAATCTCGTTTGGCATAAGTAAGGTCATAAAAAAGCGTAATCTCAGCCATCGTTGGCACCCCCAGACGTGACAACATAAAGACATTGCAGAGCGCTATCAGCACCCTCGTCATCATTGGGCCTCACTGTCCTATGGCTTTCCCGAACTGTGACAAGATGAATTGGAAAAACAGATCAAGGGGAAAGTGGATTCCATTCTTCAGATGCCACTCGTGAATACAGGTATACCCCTTGGGCGGGTCAGTGAACGTCTCCCCAGGACCTAATGGCCATAGTTGGACGGAATGCAAAATGTTGTACTTTTCATAAAAGCTTTTGCACTCCTTGTCGTTAAAGAACCACTCAGGCTCTTAGACAGGTTCATCACCAGGGAACAACCTCAAGACAACTCTTCTTTTGAACACGGAAAGCACTGCTTCTTCCCGTTCAGGCGCCATATATGCAGATGCTCCACTCTCTTGCCTCTTTTCATTCGACGCCCCTGCTAACATACCAACCCCACTCTCACTCGGTGAAACCATTTCTTGCATTACAGTCAATAAGAGGGGTAGAACGTCAGCAGGGTAACATACATTAAGCGGCTCTCGACTGAGCGGCTCTGAACTTGAACCGGATGACGTCTGACTTATGCTATACGAAATCATTGCAATGCCTATCTCTATTCTCAATACTCTCCGAAAATAATCCAAACAGTCTAAAGTGTGAGAACCTAATGTTAAAATGAGATTCAGTTGACCAAAAAGTGTTTTGTTCCACAAAAAGGTTTTTCGACATGTAATTAGTTTAAATATATGTGGGAACCATTTTAATGCATTTCATGTCACTCGATTCTCAATACTCCCCCAAATTAGTCCTAACAATGTAAAGAGAGAGAACCTAATGATAAAATGACATAAGGGGCCGATAAAAGTTTGGATCCACAAAAAGGTTCTTCGACAAGTAATAAGTTTAAATATATGTGGGGAAAAATTTTGGTCCATTTTATGTCCCTCGATTCCGAATACTCTCGCAAATTAGTCTAAATGGTCTAAAGAGAGAGAACCTAATGATAAAATGAGATTCGGTTGACTGAAACAAGTTTGGATCCAAAAAAAGGTTTTTCGACATGTAATTAGTTTAAATATAAGTTGGGAATTATTTTGGTACATTTTATGTCACTTTATTCTCAATACTCTCCCAAAAGAGTCCAAATAGTCTAAAGAGAGAGAACCAGATTATAAAATGAGATTTGGGCGACCGAAAAGAGTTTTGATCCACAAAAAGGTTCTTTGACATGTAATTAGTTTAAATATATGTGGGGAACCATTTTAGTGCACTTTATGTCACTCTATTCTCAATACTCTCCAAAAACAGTCTAAACAGTCTAAAGTGAGAGAACCTAATGATACAATGAGATTCAGGTGACAGAAACAAGTTTGGATGAAAAAACAGGTTCTTCGATATGTAATTAGTTTAAATATATATGGGGAACTATTTTAAGAAATTTTATGTCACTCGATTCTCAATACTCTCCCAAAACAGTCTAAATAGTCTAAAGAGAGAGAATCATATGATAAAATGAGATTTGGGCAACCGAAAAGAGTTTGGATCCATAAAAAGGTTCTTCGACATGTAATTATTCTAAATATTTTTTGGCAACCATTTTGGTGTGTTTTATGTCGCTTTATTCTCAATACTCTCTCAAAACAGTCCAAACAGTCTAAAGTGTGAGAACTTAATAATAAAATGAGATTCGAGCGAACAAAAAGAGTTTTGATCCAAAAAAAGGTTCTTTGACATGTAATTATTTTAAATATATGTGGGGAACCATTTTAGTGCATTCTATGTCACTCGATTCTCAATACTCTCCAAAAACAGTCCAAGCAGTCTAAAGTGTGACAACCTAATGATAAAATGAGATTCGGGCGACCGAAAAGAGTTTTGTTCCACACAAAGGTTCTTCGACATGTAATTAGTTTAAATATTTGTGAAGAACCATTTTAGTGCCTTTTATGTCACTCGATTCTCAATACTCTCCCAAATTAGTTCAAACAGTCTATAAAGAGAGAACCTAATGATAAAATGAGATTCGGGCGACCGAAACAAGTTTGGATCCAAAAAAGGTTTTTCGACATGTAATTCGTTTAAATATCTGTAGGGAACCATTTTAATGCATTTTATGTCAATCTATTCTCAATACTCTCCCAAAACAGTCCAAACATTCTAGAGAGAGAGAACCGGATGATAAAACGAGATTCGAGCGACCAAAAAGAGTTTTGATCCACAAAAAGGTTCTTCGACATGTAATTAGTTTAAATTTATATAGGGAACCATTTTGGTGCATTTTATGTCACTCGATTCTCTATACTCTCCCAAAATAGTCCAAACATTCTAAAGAGAGAAAATTTGATGATAAAATGAGATTCAGGCGACCGAAAAGAGTTTGGATCTACAAAATGGTTCTTCGACATGTAATTATTTCGAATATTTTTGGGGAACCATTTTGGTGCATTTTATGTCACTCTATTCTCAATACTCTCCCAAAATAGTTTAAACAGTCTAAAGTGAGAGAACCTAATGATAAATTGAGATTCGGGCAACCGAAACAAGTTTGGATTAAAAAAAATATTATTTGACATGTGATTAGTTTAAATATATGAAGGGAACCATTTTGGTACATTTTATGTCACTCGATTCTCAATACTCTCCTAAATTAGTCCAAACAGTCTAAAGAAAGAGAAATTAATGATAAAATGAGATTCGGGCGATCGATATAAGTTTGGATCCACAAAAAGGTTTTTCGATATGTAATTAGTTTAAATATATTTGGGGAACAATTTTGGTGCATTTTATGTCACTCTATTCTCAATACTCTCTCAAAACAGTCCAAACAGTCTAGAGAGAGAGAACCGGATGATAAAACGAGATTCGAGCGACCAAAAAGAGTTTTGATCCATAAAAAGTTTCTTCGACATGTAGTTAGTGTAAATATATATGGGAAACTATTTTGGTGCATTTTATGTCACTCGATTCTCTATACTTTCCCAAAATAGTCCAAACTGTCTAAAGAGAGAGAATTTCATGATAAAATGAAATTCAGGCGATCGATAAGAGTTTGGATCTACAAAATGGTTCTTCGACATGTAATTATTCCGAATACTCAGCCTAACTAACCCATGAACACATGCTCCTTAGGACGCCTTCGTCTACCGTCTACAATCCTATATTATTCATCGCTCAATATTTCCACGGGAGTTGGTGGATCCATAGCACCAGCACAAACTACCTATCAAACAAAATACGTCAATCAAGACCAGAATGTGCCCGGCGTTTCAAACCCACCAGCGCGTTCACTCAACACGTCCAACCCATTCTCATAAACAAAAGATAATATATCCTAACAAAGATCAAAGTATGCCCAGGACACAAAACCACGCCTCAACACATTCAAAAACACCAAGTAACAAATTCTACACTATTTTTTAGCACAAGTCAAATACACCCCATACCAAGAACAACATACGGAAACCACAAGTGACTGGAGACAAGAAATGCAAAATCAACGAACCCAGAAAGACATAACACATACGTATCCTAGCATAAAAAATCCATCATAATTTAAAGAAAAACATCAACCAATAGAAACTAAGGAAGCAAAGCAAGCTGCAGATCAACAAACTCACCATCTAAAGCAACAAAAATTCGACGACTTGAACAAACTCGAATATTGTAAGACTGGTTGCTTGAAACGCAGTCAAAAGCTCCCAAGGGGTCTAAGGAATCTCCAAATGAAAAATGGATTTACGGCTAGGGTAAAACGAGGTATATATAGAGAGGAACGAAATAGCTCTTATCAATCCTGATCGTCTACGCATGTATATATACACACTCTACTCATTCTCGATCTGTGATGCGTGTCCCACACCATTTCAAATTCAAACCGCAAATGTCTCTTCATGAACCACAGTTATGACATCATCAATGCACGTGCCTCCTGGCATACACTTTTAACCCCTCGAAGCCAATGTTGATTGACAAGTGTCATGATGTAGAAACTTCCCCTAATGGTTGCCTCCTACCTCATCATTACCTTTGAGCGAGCTATAATCAAAACTCCATGCTCGTACTCCACAAGAAACTACTCATTAAGCACCACCCGAACGCCACGTCAACGAATAGAACCAAACTCAAACGGGCCATAAACCCAACTATATTCCATGATGAGGACGGCCCATTGTGTCCGTCTTACACAACGCAAGGCAGGTCACAGTGGATCCCAGAAACCATGTTCTTTTGACCCAACCAATCCTAATAAAAGAATGGCAACCAGTTCCTATCGCTCTCAAAAACAGACTCCCCCGGACGGTGGATCACCCCAATCAGGATGTCCCCTGACGAGATCCTAGACTTAGCGGCATTGGTGACCTGGGGACTTAAAATCCCCTCATGCCCGAAAAAGCCCTAGCTCCAATGATAGTTAGGAGGCCCCACACGCCCACGGCGCGTGATGCATCTCGCTTACCACCCTAAGTACAAACATCTTAGAGACTAATCCTCCTAAATGCGTCTCGTACACGGCCATCAACCTTGGATGCATTGGCTACTAGGGGACTTAAACTTCTCTCAGGCCTGAAAAAGCCCTAGCTTTGTTGTTACCCGTTAGGCGGCCTCAAATGACTCGAGCGCATGTTGCTTAGGCACACATCGTTCCACACTTAATGCTCACTGCCCCATCACACACCGTCCACTACTTGAACATCTAACCACACTTGGTCTTCGGTAGTCACTATTATGTTCAAACGTTCCAAGCCAAAAAGTCAGGTGCGCTCAAATCAAGGGATCGCCCTCGATTGAGTTGAAGGGACTTCGGGGTACATTGTATTACTCAGCATAACGGTGCTAAGTAAGGATGCCCCATCACACACCATCCACCACTTGAACGTCTAACCACACTTGGTCTTCGGTTGTCGTTATTACGTTTAAACGTTCCAAGCCAAAAAGTTGGGCGCAATCGAATCAAGGGATCCCCCTCGATTAAGGAGTTGAGGGGACTCCAGGGTACAATGTATTACCCAGCATAACGGTGCTAAGTAAGGATGCATTTTGGATCTCTGTTTCTTCAACTCCCTAATCAAGGTCAATCTTCTTGACTTGGGGACTTGTTAGTACACCATGTGCTAACTCCAAAAGCATACCCTTACTTAGCACCCTAAATGCCAAAAGATAAAATGAACTAGGGATGTCTGGGTAAATCCACCTGCAAGGTGTGCACCTCACGCCCCCGGCCACATAGGTTGTTGCGTGCGTCAACCAGCATGCGTACTGAAGGGATTACCAAAAGAGCGAAACACCCTCCATTTGCACAAAAGAGGAATAGCTGCATCAGTCCTATATCGAGAACCATATGTTGTTGTCACCCTCAACTATCCATATTAAGAAGGTATTCATGTCAAGACAAAGGTATTGACTCTTTGGACCATTGTTCACTAACGCTTTCTGTCATAACACTCACTAACTAAAGCATCGTAGCATTGAAGGTAGGCCAACCCTGTCTCAACTTCCGGACTCTTTTTACCTTGTGTTGCAGATAAGCAGAGAGCTTGAGGTAAACCGCCCGAGCGCTCAGGAGTGATCCGCCCCCAATATCTATTGCTTTTCTGCTTTATCCTGCTCCAGAATCTGGTAGAAACAAGATTTGAGAATGATCTCCTAATTTTGTTCCAATTATGTACTTGGTGTATTGTTATTATTGATTTCAGGTATGATGTCCTCTCTACTTAATGGGTAATTGAAGAACATTTAGAGTTGCGAGTATTAGGTTGGACAAAGGTAACTAATCTTTTGATACATTTGCTGATAAATTCTCTCTTCAATTTCTTCGTTTATGTTATTTAATATTTTTGTAACGATAAAGGGCCCCCAATGATAAATTTATTTTTCTGAATTCTATATTTTTCGTGTTGCTTACAAGAGATCTTAACCATCCAAGTGGTCAACCTCTCTAATTACTCAACAAACTAAAATGCTCATAGTCTCCCTCCCAATATTTTTCTTTTCTTTTCTATCCATTAGAACTCACAGTCACTTGATAACGAGATGTACCAATCTATGAAAAAAAAAGGGGCATTCCTTCTCCCTATAAAGCTATCTTTAAACATAAGATTAGAAGACGTTGAAGAAATTTGTATGAAATTGAACGTAAACATTCAAACATTTTTTTTTGAATAAAGAAGATTTCATTAAAACCCTCTATGTTAAATAGTATATACACAACTGACAAACAACCATAACTCTACCTCAAGAGACGAATAACTAATCAGTAGCAAATACTACTCTTTAAATCTATGAAGCACATCAAATCTTGACTTATAGTCCTCACACGTGAATTCCGAGAAACACATAGAAAAGAGTGCCTACACCTCTAAGTACTCAATTGTGGTAAACATATCCACTCTAATGAAAAATCACAATTCCAATGCGACAAAAATAAGCCGATTACTGCAACTCTAGCATGTTTGTAGATTCACCGAACCACCTGGATCCCAGACCGAAATACCACCTGGATCCCAGACCTTATTTCTCATATGACCCAGACCCATACTCAACCAAAAATGTCTAAGAAAGACCCAAGCCCACTGGTTAATCCCCTACAACCCTAGTAGGCTTAGATAATTAACCAAGGGCCCAAAAGTCTTCTCATCCTTGAGGCCCAAAATAGTCCATCGAGCCCAGCATCCTCACCACACTTCTTGTCACAGTGTCGTCTAAAGGAAACCACGCACCTTTGTTGCCGTCGTTCCCTAGGCACCAGAGCAAGAGGTCTCATCATCACCCTCGAGATGTGTATAGTCCTTCCATATATATATCCACAATCCAAGAACGACGGAACTCGACGATCAAATTCCCCCACACATCCGAGAGAGGCCAACGGCGCCGGAAAACCAAGTAACTCCCTTCACTGACCATCCCCATCATCCCTTAAAAGCCCGCCTCCAATCAATGTTGCTTCAAGCGCGCACGAGCAAGACGTGGTCCGTGCCAAATCGAGGTTGCAGTCGAGTCCCTGGATACCGCCACACCCCAAGGCATAAAGTCCGAACGAATTACGCCAGAACATAGCCTAGATCACCTTTCAAAAAGGAAGCTTGGTCTTGACGTCAACAAGGGACCTCCTAGGAAGGACGCTGGATAAGACAATTGGCATATAGGACGTGCGACGAGGAGTCGCCGCCAATGGGGAGCGCAGAAATCCTACTATTCAAACATTTTTTTATTATGTAAAAAACTCAGAATATGTACTTTTTCTTCTTCTTATTTTATGTAAATATCAGCCGTTTATTGACGAACTATTGAGATAATAAAGGGCCTCCACTATTCAAAATAGAGAAACTGATAAAATGCTTAACTTGCGCACTAACAAGTTTCATTTTTACTACATTTAAATTATGCTATTACGTTTAACATATAGTTAATTTTTAAGAGACATTTTCTTAGTGTGGTGGGACACTTTGTTTTTCACTTATTCTTTCTAAACTTAAAGGGACAAGCAGGTTATCAAGTCACCCACTTTTATGGGAATAATTGTCAACAAAGAAATCAAAGGCCAGAATTCAATTGACATGGTTTGAGTATCACTATTTTGAGCACCTACGAATTTTCAGTTAATCCGATCCATAGTGAAATGAGAAAGGAGATGACAAAACACATGCATAGAAATGGGATCTATAAATTATAAAAAATTGGATGCTGGATTAGACTTCTAAGCAAAAATGATTGGACATTATTGTCGAGGAAGGGAGTAGAAGAACTGTAGCAATAAGTAGTGTAAGTAGTAGTCCCGCAGCCAGCTCTGGTCCCGATGGTGATCCTTTGTACCAATTTTTGTCCTATGACACTGACCCCTGCCCAAACCCTTCCAATTAATACACCACCACTGATTGGTCTGTCACAACACTTTTAATCAACCCCACGGACTGTAAAAGCAGCAACAGCAGCACCACTGCAGCAGTAGCTGTCTTTCCTTTCTAAGTTTCTAACTAACTATCCAACCTCCTCTCTCCTCCTCTCCTTGCCACAAAAATGTCCATCCTCTACTTCCCTCGGTCATTAACCCGCTAAGTGTGCATGAGCAGATGGAGCTACCAACCTTTTTGTGATGGAGTAGGGTCGACGTAAATTTGAAGGCAGCCCTTCATTTTTGCGACTACTGGTATTTTGGATTAATATTGTGGCCCAGCCTCTGCCTTTTGCTTTTGGATTATAAATCTGAGTTACCAAGCAGAGTATATCTTGGCACATGGGGATATCTATCCAGAAGTTTAGGGTGATCATTGTGAGAGTAGATTTGTCCCACTACAGCTTAGATCTCCGTGAACCTACAAAACAAGTATCAGCACGATGTGGTACCGTGTTCAGACCCTTCAAAGCTTAAATCAGAATTTTATCTTCAACATAGAGTAATGATTAGGGCAGAAAAACGTTACCCGAGACTGTATATGATCAGTCTATATGTAGAGACCTTGTAAGGTCTAAACATATTCCTTATCAAAACGGACTACTTTACATTAGGAAATGAGTCTTTCCTTAAAGAATGAATTTCCATATCCAGGGACAATCAAATCCTATTATTACCACAGACCCTTTGGCATAATCCCCTCGGATATATTGTAAATCTTACTTTATTCCACTAGATTCTGCCAATCTCCCTGAGGTCCGATCCAATAGTCCCTCATGGTTAGATTGCTCAGCCTCCTCGAGGTCTGATCTTACCCTGAGATTGTCATGTCATCGAACATTCTAGAAGCCTCTACATCGTTCCAGACACTTCCAGAAACCTCTAGATAATTCGTTCTTTAAATGAAACCCTAGTCATCCAAGCTCGGGCTCATTCCTGGCCTTATAAGACCTCATCCAGAATCAGATCACCCAAGCTCATCTTTTCCTAACTCAAGGGGCCAAAACTGACTCCCTCAAATACCCCCACAGTAGTGTGAGGTTCAACATGTGTTGGCCTCGCGCTGCTATTCATCCAAGTTTTATTGCTCCAATTTTTGACAAGCTCTTCAGCCTTCCCATCTTGTTCTGCACAAAACCCCAAGCACGTGCCTCCACTGTGCCGCCTTCATCATGACCCACGCGTCATCAAATCTTGCCAGCCTTCATGTCTCTTCCCATGTAGCAGCCATAACAGTTTGTGTGGGCAGTAGCTTCGTTCTCCTAGCAAATATGTAAATTTCGAGGACGAAATTTTTATAAAGGGGGTGGACTGTAACAACCCGAACCAAAATCTACATATAAATCAGCACAAAAAAAGAATTATCGCGAATTAGTGGTATCGCGTGGGTGGGTTATTAACGAATATTTCATCAGGCAAGAATTTGTGTTGACTTCCTTCACGAGAATTGTAGAGTATTTAATTCCGAGCTCATGTGACTTTTCGGGGAATTGTTCGGATAAGCGATCTATGTTTTAACGAATTTTGAAGTCGGTAAGTGAAAATATTTAAAAGTGTTAATTTAATTGCTGATTTAATCGTGACCGTCCAATTTTGACCAGATTGAATTGTAGCTGTTGATTTGAGCTGGTATGTGTACGGGTATGTATACGGTATAAATGCAAGTTAGTCATGGAATGTTTCCATTTTGGGATATATCCGTTGAACCTCGTTGACCACGGGTTCGACCCGTTTTGCCGTGGATTTCCTTGCCGGCGGTGAGCCTCATTCTGGCCACCTCTGGCCGTGTTCCTTGATAGGAAATGTTGGGCTTGGTCCCTTCTTTCATTTGGTTGGTGCATCACCGGAGGTTGTTGGCGGAGGACGACGGTGGAAGGCGTTGAAACCGGCCAGAATTGATGGTTATTCGGCGGTGATGGTGGCGGCGCAAACGGCGGTGATGGGAGTCGAAATGTTAGGGGGTTTAAATCCCGTGGGATGGTGAGTCGAACCCAAGTGGTTGGACCTTACCGTGGCCAGACGGTGCCGATCGGAGAATGTGAATTCCGGAGAAGTTTTTGAACTTCACGATCGAAGAATTCTAGGCCGGTGGGATTCCAATCGCCAATGGTGGTGGTCTGCAGCCCCGTGCGCCGCCGTGCATGGCGGAGCTCCGACGATGTGAAATTTTTGACGAAGTTATATGTCTTTTCGCTCGTTTTCGCGTGCCGAACGCAATGGATCTTGAGTTAGCGGGCTTATCAGATGAATCATTGTGCCGTTTGGCAGGTTTTAGCTTTGTAATTATCCTGGCAAAATGTTATGAGTGGACACTTTATTTTTATAGTTGATTAGCGAGCCTATTTATTATTATATTCAGTTCAGCTTTAAGTTCCAGTTCAGTTTTTACTTTCAGTATTCAGTATATATATATTTGGAGGCTTGTTTCAGTTAGTTCACGTCATCTTTGTGTCAAGAATCACCAGACAACTTTAGTGGCTCCAGGTCAGAGAACCTCAGTCATTGCCTCCACTCGAGTACGATACTCCTGAAGGGTCAGGAGTTCCCCCTCGACGTATCTTTTATACTATATTTTCAGTATTTAAGACTCTCTACCAGATTTAGAAATTCTATTTACGGAAAGGCATGTTGTAGATTATATATATATATTTTAGATTATTTTTGTCTACTCACTATAACAGTTTTTATTATTTTATGTGCCTTTTTCCTAGGCTTTTCAGTTTTATTTGTCCAGATTGCAGTGTATCATGAGGGTGCTAGATGTAGTCGTAGGCATTGAGGTCACCAGTCAATTCCTTCAGCAGTAGGTCTCAGCTCACTGTCACTATATCTCTTGTGTTATTGAAGTCACTCTGAATATTAGTTCAGTAGTATTGTCTTAGCGACACTCTTGTGAATAGCTCGTCACTCGTATAGTAGTAGAGTTGAGTTTCATTATTTATGAATTAGTGTAATTACTGGAAGTATGTTTTCCAATTCTGAATAATGTATCAGGTTTAATTCCAGTATTATCTGCCAATCCCACGAGGTCTGATCGTACTGTTCCTCGAAGTCGGATCGTACTATTCCCTCAACATTCGATCAGGCTATCCCTTGAGGTCCAATCGTACTTTGGGATTTTCACACCATCTTACAAACATTCTAAAGGCTTCTAGATCATTCTAAATACTTCCAGAAACCTCTAGATTAATCAATTCCTACTGGGAACCCTAATCGTACTGGCCCAACCCCATTACTCCCAATATCGGACCTCTTCTGCATGCGGACCTGGGGGACCAGAATCCCTCCAGCTCGATGTGGCCAAATTTGACTCTCACAAATACCCCCAAAGGCACGCCAAGCAGACTTTGTTAATTGGTGTGGCTTCACACTCAAGCTAATTTGGCCTACAAAGACTTCAAAGCAATAATATGAAATTGAAAAATAAACACATACCTTAGCCATGATCGTTTCATGGAAGCGAACTCCATTGAGAGATTTCTCATTCTTCACACGAGCTTTCTTGTTTTCACAAGTCCTCAATGGGATACCTCAATATTCCAGAAGGCTAATCGTTCATAAAGATGAAGGTAATAGGCTAAGCAGCCTACTTAACTCGAATCCTTTAGCTTTTTGCTATGATGAGCTCAGGATTGTTTGAAAATCCATTCGTATCTTTCCTTGGACTCTTCCCTCAGATTGGAATGCCAAATAAATCTTTATAACCTGGTCTCCATAGAGAATGCTCACCAAAAAGTCGTTGCTGAAATTTTTGGAGAATTTCTCAAGGTTTCTGAAAAACCCTCGAGATCTGGAAAACCCTTGAGGTCTGAACGACCCTTGAGAATAACTTATTTATCTGAAAGTACTCAGCTTATGAAGCATCCCATCTATTTTCCTCGAGCTTTTGGGCAATAGATCTTTCTCCCTCGAGCTTCGAGCTAATCATGAACAGTATTGTTCAAACTTCATCAAATGTAACTTTCTTGAACAATCAACAAACCTTTCTCAAGCAAATCATTCAATTTTTCCAACATAACCAAGGTCGCCTCTGAGTAGCTGTAGCCGCAGCATGCCTTTAAGATCTTGTCGTACCTTTATCTGCTTGTGCCATGCTTGTCAAATGTATGTGAACTGTTATATCATTAATCGTACATGTCCCCTTGGGGAGGCGGTTGAAGGAATCTTGCCTGTCCACCCTAGAGTCTGCTTCAAAAGGTCTCAACTAGACCAAGGCTACATCATCCAGCCCCCTCGTGACCTTACCGAGGAGGAGATAGAGGTCCTTGGCGAGCGCACCGTGCTCCCTCGCGTGAGGAAGCTCATCCCTCCCAACTTCGCTCGGGTTTGTCTCGTGTCGATATCGCCTGCCCATCTTTGGTTTCTTTAACCCTCGAGCAGGATGCTGAGGACTTTGGATCCCTGGAAACCAGGGACTTTATGATGACGTTCTGGACTTCCCTCTACCGAGTAGCTCATTCGTACACCTGACATATTTTTGTGCCGTCTACTCAATCATTCTTTTTATATCTAACACATCGTTCTTTTCTATCTTATCTTACATAATTTTTGTCAGTCTTGGCCAGTGCTCTTAGCTCAGAAAACTCTTATGCTAAGAGTAAATATCGTACTTAGTTCATTGTACTTTGCCTCATCATTCTTAGCTCATCATACTCAAATTTTTCGTACCTTCCCATATTGTGCTTTTATTCCATGCCCATCAATCTTACTTATGGGGCTTAGGGGATCTATCTCTAAGTGCATGTGGCCTCAATGCAACTCACGGACCCTCTCTCGTACTAAATGCTCTCGGAAGAGGCTTAAAGTGATTGCCTTGGTAACCTTAAGGTCTCTTGGGAGGTGCTCGCGGTTTTTGAGACTGCCTCCCTAATGGGGGGTGGCATGGATACCCCAGTCTGTATAAAGACCACCATACTCCAGACCCTTCCCTCTACCAAGTCCCTTCGTCTCGGGGGTTCTTAGCCTTCATAGGGGCACCTGATCAGGGTTACCCTTCAAGCTCAAATCTAACCAATGGGGCTTGTCTGCAGTGTCGAGATGAGATCTGCCAACACTTTTCTCATCGACTTTGACTTATCCCTAGGGCGTCGTTAGGTGTATACGCTTGGAACTTAGAATGCCCTATTTGCCAGAATATGGCTAGGCCACCAGTGGGTGTTTGTTAATCTTACCACGTACATTCTAACCTCGAGGACTTTACTGACCCAAGATTACTGTGAGCTCTCGCGGGCTTTTACTCTGAATATTTTAGTCTATCCAGGGGCGTCCTTCTCAATGCCCTAGTCCTCCCTCCCTCAGGATGCATTACATTTGGAAGGGCCGACCAGCTTGCAGAGTGAAAGTCCTTCCTTGGGAACCAACATCATCTGCCCCGCTCAAGCTCATTACCTTTCCTGGCCTTTAAGCTCCCCTAAATCATATTTATCAAACAGATCGTACACATCAACCAGATCATACATCAAATAGAATCGAACAGACTAGTTAATTGTACTTAATCGTGCATAATCAATCCATCGAATAAATAATGGAAACCATCCTTTTAAGGGATGAACATGATTTCTGGATATTTCTCAAAGCTTGTCAAAGAGATTCCTTCCCCCCAGGAGATATTCTGACCTACTATCACGAACCTGAAGGGAATCCCCAGCTGTCGCGGACCTCGAGGGAACTCCAGATTTTAATGTTAACCAAGCCCATCATTGTCATCCTTAGAAATAACATGTTCTATGCTCCAGGACTTTATACAGATTCTTGGGAAGGCACCCCCTCAGCTAGTATCATCTTCTCCACGTGACATGAGAGCTTGCAATACAGAACCTTCAAGCTTTCCTTCGATTTCTTGGGTTTCCTCGAGCTCGCGATAAAGACTGATAAAATTTCTTGAAAACCCTCAGGGTTCGTGAGAAACCTCAGGGTTTCCACACCGATGCTAAGTATAAAGTTTTTCCCATTTCTTGTAGTCAAGGTCGACCACAGGGGCTATATAAATCGTACACATGAACATATCGAACACATCATCGTTCCTTATCGTACTTCACATAAACCATTGTACTCTATAATCTTTCCATATTTATGAGCAAATATCCTCCATCGATCTCCACACCTCGTGTTCAATTCAATCATCCTCATAACGAATCGAGGTTCAAAAGGTGGATATGGTTTATTGTAGAGGGGTATGATAGCCTTGATGCTTCTGATCAGCTCCTAAAGCTCAGTCAGTGTCTGATCGCGAGCCTTCTGCTTGACCCCTCAAGTTCCAAAAGCATCTAACCCTCAAGGTTAGCAATCGTCCCTTGAGCTTTCATTTCGAAAGCTTATGAACCTAGAGGTTATTGATTGATCCCTCAAGCTTGGTGATTGTCCCTTAAGCTCATTGAGGATCTTTGGTCCTTAACCCCAGCTCGGTCCTCATACTGATGCTCAACCCCCAGCTCGGTTCAAAAGTTTATGGACAACCCCCAGCTTGTTCTTTGAACATTGGTTATCTCTGAGGAAATAGGTAATCCTCAGCTCAGCTGCCCTTTCCTCAAAAAGGTTTGTACCTCCGATGTGTATGCCACATGTCGCATAGTACAATCCCTTCATTATCGTCTTGGTCGGGGGGATGTATCTCTAGCAGATCTGGGCTACTAAAGGATCATTGGTACAACTTACCGTCTCTAATATTTTATTGTGCTGTTTATCGAACAACCTTTCTAGCCTTTGTACGCCCCTCTGGGAGAATTCCTGCGTCACTGTAATCCGTCAGTTCGTCCATCCGTTAGTTCGTCCATCACTGTCACTGCTTCCTCCTTGCCCGTACATGGCATAAGCAAATTTTTCTCATGGATCATTCACCTCAGCTGATAGTATGTATTTGGAGGCTAGGTTGGCCAGCGCATATGCATGTGTAGTTTCTGACCTCAGCCTTGCCATAAAGGATTCGTACTTGGCTCCATTGTTGGTCGTCTTCCATCCTAAGGTTAGGGCTTCCTTCATGATTGTACCATATAGAGTCGTAAGTACCAGATCTGCTTCAACGCCCTTGTCCTTTGAGGACCTATCAATGTACAAAGTCCAATGGTCAACCCCCTGCTCTCGTGAAGAACAAGTTGAATTCCAAATTCGCATAGTTTTGTCAACCACTAGTTAAAACTGACTCCCAAATCAGAAAGTCAAATTCTTTCACAGTAAGTCCTTGTAGAGGTACATTATCTCTTTACATTGCGTCGAAAAGAGTGATACTTGGCTAGATACTCCTGGCACCCAGTATTCTGCTAGACTGTTCAAGTCTTGGATTCTCTTTACTCAATGCCCTTAACCTGGATTCTCTTTGTGCACGACCCCCTTTGCTTTTGGTCCTTGTTCCAATAATCACTCAACAAACCTCCAAGAGTGAAGTGTTCCACCGTCCTCTAGATTCTGAGTGTGCATGATCCCTCAAGATTTCTAGATTTTAAGTGTGCACCCTCATGGTGTCCTCCTTAATTTGGCAGCTTCCTGGCGAATTCAAAAATGATTCGAGCTAAGGTGAACAATGCCCCCAGGTTTGATTCAAAGCTTTCCAGAAAGTCACCCCCAGCTCCGATGTCAAGCTGGAGGTCATGGATTTTTCCTTAAGCTCCATTGCAATCATACTACTGCCAAGTGAGCATAATGTATTTTATTCCACTTGTTATAAGTGCATACAAGGTCTTCATCCTTTTTCCTCTAGCTCTCCAAAAGCTCTGAAGTTGTTCCTCATGGAAACCTTGAGGGTCCATCTCTCCGTCAAGGGGATTTCGTTCTACGCCTTGTTTCTGGCCTTATTATATTTCTTGCTACACGAAACTGACGCTCCTTGGGGTCTGCCCGAAGACCTCCACTTAGGTCTTCTTCTGGCTTGTTACCCTTGAGGTTGCTGGTTGACCTCAGCACACCTCGAGCTCGCTGGTCGTGGGTCAGAAGACTTTTTCAGTCCTTGAGCATTCTAGCACTAGTTGAATGGTGTACAACACGGCATAATCATTCATTGGTAGAGGAAGGGGAATGGGCTCCTTGTTCGGCGATTCATGCCTTCCTTCTCGAACTTTGCTCATCTTTCGTTAAGCACTTGCATGCCTTGAGAATTCTTGCCATGCCCTTGAGCTTCATGAACCTGGGGATGCCCCCAGGTCTCCAAATTTGTACCTTAAGTATTATGAGTAGGAAGATACCCCTAGCTCCACCACTTCTACCATTACACAATTGTTGCTTGGAAAATTATTACTCCAGAGTATTTAGGAGTTTCGATTATACAGTGTACACTACAAGAAAACTGCACCTAGACCACGGACCATTTCCGTCGTCTAGGTGAAGTTTTCCTTCGTCTAAGTACTTGGACGACGGAATCTCCGTCGTCCAAGGTCCGTGCTCCAAGTGCTGTCGTCCAAGAACCTGGACGACGGAGATTTAGTGCTCCGTCGTCCAAGTTCACTTGGACCGCGGACATTATCCGTGACCCATGTAGACACCTAGATGATGGAGACTTAGAGTTTCCGTCGTCCAGGTGTCTACCTGGGCCACGGACATTGCTCGTTTCTCCGTGGCCCAGGTGTTCACCTGGACGACGGAGAATTAGCTTTTCCGTCGTCCAGGTGAACACCTGGGCAACGGAGAAACGAGCAATGTCCGTGGCCCAGGTGTTCACCTGGACGACGGATAACTAATTTTCCGTCGTCCAGGTGAACACCTGGGCCACGGAGAACGGCAGGGTTTAGGGGTTAGGGGTTAGGTTTAGGGTTTGTGCACCTGGACGACGGAGAACATAATCTCCGTCGTCCAAGTGAATATTTAATTTTTTTTAAAAAATAAATTGAAATTAAATATTATTAATTTAATTTAAATAATGAAAAATAGTCGAAAATAATTAATTAAACTAAATTTTTAATATTAAATAATTAATTAATTTGTACATATATATACACATTCAAATAAAAAATCCAGAAAAATTATATAATATTGTTCGGAACTCGAAAATAAAGGAACACGATAATTAACTAGCTAGCTCATACACTGGAGGAGCAGATGCGTCGCCGAGTCCTCCGCCTCCAGCTGGGTCGTTGTCGTCGGGGTGTGGGTTCGGATGAGGTTGACATACTTCTCGATTTTGTTGCATGAGGGCGATGAGTTGGGCTATTTGTGCTTGTTGTTCGTCAAGTCTTTGCCGCATTGACTCATTCTCCTCTCGTGCCAGTCGAGCCTCTTGAATGGCTGCTTCGACGGCCGTAGCCTGACTCCTTCTCCGCTGCCCCGAACCTCCCGTAGATGATGAGCCGGAGGTCGTCGACAAATCTCGTACCACCCTAGGCCCAAAGTGCCTAACCTCCTTGCTAGCTCTACGACCGTAGACCTCATCCGCGATTGCAATTTGGCTCTCTAAGGATAGATGAGGCAGGTCTTCCGGCGGCACATCTGGGAACGCAAGCTGAGTGTTAGCCAACTCTTCATGCGCACGCTCTATCGCCCTTGCCTACAAAAGAATAATTAATTTATTATAATGAAATCATATTTAAATAATAATTACTATAATTAAAAGCACATATATATATATATATATATCACTTACGCCGCATTGACTCGCTTCATTATCGAGCCCTGGCGTCACGTACGCGCTTACGCTTGCATCAAGATAAGGGTGTTTGGAGCCCTTATCCTTGTGCTCCTTGGCTATTTGAATGAACTGCTTGGCGCCGGTAGTATGGTGTTTCTCCTTCTTCCCCCGGTTGGCTTTGTTGACACCGGAGAATTTCTGTTACACAACATAATTAAATCATTAAAAAATGAATAACTACAATTTAAATAATTCAATTATCTTAATTGAAATAAAAAAAATAAATTAATACCTTAAATTGTTCATCGGCAAAGTGGTTACACAACCACTCCCACTCATCTTCTCTCTCCCCTTGCAGCTCTACCGGGGGAGGCACGGGACCGACATCTTGGAAGTACTTATGGAGCTTGTACTTCCAATCTTTGTAGATGGAGTTGGCGGTTTGGTTGATATGCCTCAACATAGCCGGTGTCGGATCCACGTCAAATTGTTCCTATCAAAAATAAATAGAAAATTATAATCGTATATCTTATGAAATTTTAGGCCGAGATTAACAATATTATATAATAACTAAATTGGACGTATTACGTACCGAAAGATCTTTGAAGACTTTCGCCTTCTCATGATCCGGCGCCTCCTTCCAAGTAGGGGCAGTGATACGAACCCGGTTACGGATGATTGACCCTATCCCATGCGCCGAGAGACTTGCTAGCTGAGCTGTGGGAGGGCCACCGGTGAATTCGTCATACGGAAAGTCGATCTTTTTATCGGTCGCCTTGCAAATACGCTCCGCTTTGCCCCCTTTAACGAGACCCCGAGTCCTTTTCAGTTTCGGGTCAGTGGGGGCCCTCCTTTGCCTACGGAGGGCGCTGTACATGATTGATTCGGCGGTCGAGGACGCCTAAGTACTTCCCGTTGAATGGGTACCGGGCGTCGGAGATTGGAAGGGGTCGACGTCATCACCGCTCGAGATGAATGGGGGAGCGGGAATTTCCCCAGAGGGCGCCACGGACGGACCAGATGATCCGTCCGGATTGAGAGCGTCGTTGCCCTCCTGTTGAACCCAACCGACTTGGGCCGCCAACATTCGGAGCATCTCATCTTCTGCCTCCTGTTGGGCTTTCTTCTTGCCGGATGTGGTCTTTGGCGGAGCCATTTACACCTAAGAGTACGGTGTTAAAATACCTACTTACCATAATAATTACAACTTAAAAATTTACGCTAATTAATTAAGTACGTTTAAGATTTAAATAGAGTACACTAGCTTGGCATTTTCGGTCGTTCAATGGACGTGCGACCCGCGCGATAAAGTGTAAATTTTCAATTAATCAGCCTTAGTTAAATCGAAAAACATGGCCAGTTAGGGATAGAGATAACGCGAGAGGCAGGACTAATTTCGACAAAAGTCTTTCTTAGTCCAAATCCTGTCACCAGTCATAACCCGTTTCTAGACACCATGTCCGACATTCGGCCAATTTTTCGAAAATTTACACTTCCTCAAGTCCTTTGCAAACTCCGCCCTCAACCTCGTGTCCATAACTTCACTTAGGTTATGGTGTGCGGTGATGAAATCCACAAATCACGAGGGGTTAAGGAGATAAGCTAGGAAAAGAGGCGCCATCTATTCCAAGGAGTGCGACTTAATTACACCAAGCCTATGTACTAAATTTAAATCGAACACGTACTACTAATTAATTTACTAAAAAATACACGTAATTACATGCAATAATTTATTTTCCATTTAGCATGCAATAATTAACCATTTAATTAATTAATAACAATAATTATTTATTTAATTAATTAATAACAATAATTAATCATTTATTTAATTAATAACAATAAATTTACAATTATTCATTTAATTAGTATTAAATAACAATAATTATGATTTAATTAATTAATAACAACAATTAATCATTTATTAAATATTTAAAACCAATTACTAAATTAATTTCTACTAATTAATTATATTTAGAATTTAATTAATTAAATGAAAATTATTTAAATAAGGAAAAAATAGAAATTTACCGAATCGGAGTTTTCGGGAATATCGCCGGAGTTGTGTCGTCGGAGAGGAGGATCAAACCACGCCGGAGTTATGTTGTCGGAGCGTCGTCGCCGGCGGAGAATCGCCGGAATTTGAGAGAGAGAGAGAGGAGAGGAGAGATAGGATTGTAAGGGATGAGGAAAAGAAGATGAGCCGCACTCTATTTATAGAGTTGCACTTAGACGACGGAGCACTATTCTCCGTCGTCTAAGTTCACCTGGACGACAGAAATAGTGTTTTCCGTCGTCTAGGTGACGGTTTCAAAAAAATTAAAGCGGCGCCAATTAATGGGTGGGACGCTCTGAACCGCCATAATTTTTGACTTAGACGACGGAGAATGAATTCTCCGTCGTCTAAGTGAAAATTCTAGCGTTCCCAAAAACGGAAGCGGTAAATTGAACCGCCATAATTTTGGACTTGGACGACGGAGAATGATCATCTCCGTCGTCCAAGTGAAAATTACATGAAAAAAATAAACAAAAAAAAAATTGAACCGCCATGATTTTTGAACCTGGACGACGGAGATGGTCATTCTCCGTCGTTCAGGTGAACACCTGGACGACGGAGAATGACCATCTCCGTCGTCCAGGTTCAAATTACGTAAAAAAAAATTTAAAAAATAATTCGCTAGGAATTTAGCGATCTGTCATTCGAGTGAAATAGTCGTAAAATATCGATGAACGCATCGTATATATGAACAGTTAAATTTGAACCGCCGATTAATTTTACGTATTGAAACATGTTAAGTATCGACTAATCTTTACGACTTAAGTGTTCATGAGTAGACGCTCATTTGCAGCAGAATATTAACGAAATTGAATTTGGACAAAACAACCGTTGGATATGTTCGTCGTAACATAATATATAATTGTCTTCAAAGGACCATAAAATAATAAGTTCGGGAAGGGTTTGATCGGCACAGTCAACCGCAAAACCGATAATTTCACAAACCGGAAACGTGGATACAAGGCATTTCGCAACTCCGATTTTCGAACCGTCGAAGCTCACACACCAAGAATTGTTTACTCTAAAGTCTTGATGAAAAGACTTTGCATTGGAAGAAGGTCTAGATGGTCGTTGTCTTAGAAAAAATTACGATATCTGCACCTAGACGACGGAAATAAGCGTTTCCGTCGTTCAGGTAAACACCTGGACGACGGATATGAAGTTATCCGTCGTCCAGGTTCTAACCTGGACGACGGAGAATGACGTTCTCCGTCGTCCAGGTGCATAGACCCTGAATACAGGGGTTAGGGCCTTACTGTTTAGGGTTTAGGGTTTGTGAACTTGGACGACGGACAATGACCATTCTCCGTCGTCCTAGTATGTACCTGGACGACGGATAATGACCATTCTCCGTCGTCCAAGTTCTAAACCCCGATTTCAGGGGTTAGGGCCTTAGGGTTTACGGTTTAGGTCGTCCCCGGTCATTTGTGTGTCCGTTCAATTATTTTGATTCAAAAATATAATTAAAAAATTGATCGATCGATCCGAACTACTAGATTTAGGGTCAAGGATTTAGCTAGGGTACGTTTTATATGAGATTAAGATTTGGTGCCAATATTATTAATTTCTCCGTTGTCCAGGATATATAATTCGGATTAATTTCTTACCGTAAACCGGCATCGATCATATATATATTACAATAATTATAGTAATTAATTACCAATTAATCTCCCTCGTCGTATGACCGTACTCTTCGTCATAATCATCATCGTCCTCATCCCCGTTAGTCGACGGCTCATCCTCGTCATCGTACTCAACATCGTCCGACGAATAACCTGAGTCCTCGTCCGCGTCCTCTTCCTGCTCGTCTTCTTCATCTACCTCATCGATAATCTCATCTTCAGTTAGATCTGTACAACCATCAGGCATGGGTAACCGTTCACCATCTTGAACCAGGTCCATTATATCGGACCGGACCATAGAAATATTAGGCTCTTGATAGGCAGGAATGTCTCTTTCTGGTTCAGCAGCATCTTCAGTCGTCGCCGGTGTCCCTTCAATTGTCTATGTATTCCATATTCCTCGGTGAGAGATATGGTTCACTATTTTCCACCCTTCACCGGCTTTCGGATCGTCGAGATAGAACACCTGCCGAACTAAGGTGGCGAGAGCGAAAGGCTCATCCTCATACCAGTGCGAGTTTGTATCAACTGATAATAGTCCCAGGTCTTCCTTTGTACGCTTGAACCATCTGCACTTGAATAGGAAAACGTTGACATCATTCCCGTAACATAGCTGAACCACGTATACAATAGCCCCGTAATATAGATCATTGTCTTTCCCAACCACTACCCCACTGTTTTGTGTTCTTCTTCCTTCGTCTCGGGCCAATGAATGGAACTTTACACCGTTCACAAAACATCCAGGATAAATATAGTGTTTAACCGGCTTCCCTGCTAGCAAGTGCTTTGGCCATGACCACCACCCTCCGTGGTTATCAGATTTTTGCAGATCAATCATCTGCGAAAAAGGGCAAATTAATATAAGGGTTTACTTTCTACAAACATGAGCGATATGTATTTAAATAATTAATACCGAGTCGTACGTACGTACCCATTGGAAGAAATAATCCGGAAACTTCTTCTTAACCATTTTCTCAATCCACGCCGAACTCTTGTTTTGATTTAACGCCTGAAGCCTCTCCCTGTATGACAACATGTACGGCTCAACTTCATCACAGTCTTGCAACACTACCCAATGTGCCTCAATAAGTTCTTCCCGTGTTAACGATTCCTTTAATACTCCTCTAAACGGTCGGACGACATTGGTGACGACAGAAAGATTGATGCGGGCACTGCGATCGGAGGCAGTGGGAGGGGGTGGATCTTTGAGGTACATGTTGCAGTAAGTAACACACTCATGCATTAGGTATGTCTCTGCTATGGAGCCATCCGGGGCCGACCTGTTTTTGACGAATGACTTATACTGTCCACGTTGTCTACAAAATCAAACGTACACATTACATAAGTACATATAGCTAGCTAGCTAGTATATATATAATCTCCAGTGGAACAAATTAATTAATTAGTTGTACGTACCTTTCTTGAGGATACATCCAAGTGTACTGGACCGGACCAGAAATGAGCACCTGCTCGGGCAGGTGGATCATTAGGTGAATCATGATGTCAAAGAAAGCAGGGGGGAAAATCCTCTCTAGTTTGCAAATGATGTGCACAATTTGTTGTTACAATTCCACCACATCTGACTTCTTTAATTCTCTGGCGCATAACCTTTGCCACCACCTGCACAATGCTACTATTGGTTCTACGACGTCCCGAGGCAAGTATGGTCGAATTACCACTGGAATCAGACGTTGCAGCATAACGTGCACGTTATGTGTCTTTAGACCAAAAAACTTGTGTTGTACCTTGTCCACTGCTCCATTTATAGTAGCTGCATACGTAGCCGGATAACGAACGCCCTTAAACCAGTGAAATACATAACGTCTAAGCGTCGGCTTCACTGTGTATGGTGCATCTGGCATCTTGTTGTACACTCCTTTCTTATCCCTCCTCAACCACAAGGGACGACGTAGATTCATTGATTCCAAATCTTTGCGCGCTTTGGGAGTATCTTTAGTCTTGAACTTAATACCGAGAATTGTTCCCACCACGCTGTCACACACATTCTTTTCTATGTGCATCGCGTCCAAGTTGTTCCTCAGCTTCAACTTCGACCAGTAAGGGAGTTCAAAGAATATACTCTTGTGATCCCAATAGCTCAGATCATGTGGAGGAATTGGATTGCATTTCTTTACATCCGCGTCATTGCTCAACACACCAAAGTCGAAATAGCTCAACCTCTCTAAAATCTCTTCGCCCGACCAACTACGGGGTTTAGGATTGTTCTCTACCGTACCGTCGAAATGAGCTTCATCCTGTCGCCACGGGTGGTCGTGAGGAAGCCATCTACGGTGACCCAAGTAACACACCTTCCCCGCGTGCCAACTAGAGTTCACGTCGTCCAAACATATAGGACATCCATTATATCTTTTTGTCCTGCAGGCTGCCAACATCCCATAAGCTGGAAAATCGCTGATCGTCCACATTACGGCAGCCCTCATCGTGAACATCGTGTCAGTGAATTTGTCATAAGTTGGGACTCCATTTTCCCACAACAGTTTCAGCTCGTCGATCAAAGGTCTGAGGTAGACATCTAAGCACTTCGATGGAGATTTAGGACCTGGAATTAGTACGGTAAGGAAATTAAATTCCTTGTTCATGCACATCCACGGAGGCAAGTTGTACGGCATCAGAATAACTGGCCAAGTGCTGACGGCGGAGCTATTACTTCCCCAAGGATTGAATCCGTCTGTAGATAGGCCGAGTCTAACATTTCTAACCTCTGAAGCAAATTCTCCAAATTCTCTGTCGAAATGTTTGAAACCCTCCCCATCCGCGGCGTGTCGCAGGACATCATCATCTATTCGCTTTTCTGCGTACCATCGCATCGCCTCTGCTGTGTGTAGAGACATGTACAGGCGCTGCAATCTGGGAATCAAGGGAAAATATCGAACAACTTTCACAGGAATTCTCTTTTTCGAACTCTTCCTATTCAACTGGAATCTGCACTGGCCACATACGGGACAATAGTCCAACTCTTTGTACACTTTGTAAAATAGCACACAATCATTTGGACATGCGTCAATTATCCTGTACTTTAGGCCGAGGCTGCTCAGGATATTTCTAACCTTATAATGAGATTTAGGAAGATTGTGATCATCAGGGAGCAACTTACATATTTGCTCCTGAATTTCGTCAAAAGCACTCACTGACATTTTGTGCTTCACTTTTATCTTCATTTTCTCCATCACATATTGCAACACATTCTCTCGACATCCAGGGAACACCGGGGTCTGCGCTTCAAGTAGTATCCGGTTGTACTTTTCCATCTCACTGGTGTCAGTGGCCAAGCTAGCTGCGGGTAATGTGTCATCATGCTCATTAGTGGTACTGTAACCTCCGTCTTGGTGTTGGTGTCCACTATGACTACATCCTGGAAACGCATCATGGACCAAATCTGCAGTTGGGTTGCAAGCTGGGGGTCCGGCACCACTGCCGCTGGATGAGGCACCATGATAACTGTACCCTGAGCTGAAGTCTGCTGCGCTGAACTCTACTGCTTCACCATGCTCGCTCCATGTAGTGTAACTCCACATCATACCATTTTTGTACAAGTGTTGCACCATAACATTAACCTCCGCATACTGACAATTAAGACATTTCTGACACGGACACCTGAAACGTTTCTTTCCCTGACCATGTTCTATCGCAAAATTCACAAATTCGCTAATTCCATCCATATACCGGACATCACATCTATTCTTCAACTTCATCCAACTCTTGTCCATACTGCTACAAAATATTATAATTAATTAATTATTACATATATATATATTAGTCCATTAATTTACGCTTAATTATACGTACTCGATCTACATCGATCCATCAATTACGTACGTACGTAATTTAATCGATCTGTACATATATATATATAGCTAACATCTTTGCATGTATGTACGTACTTTTTCACTAAATATATATTAATTAAGCAAATTTTAACTGCGTACGTACGTACCTGCTGGCCTTCTCGATATCTGTACGTTAATTAAGCTACCTAGCTAGTCAGCGGAGATCCCTTATCGATCCTGATTCTTCTCGATCGGCCTTCTAGCTATCTAGCTCCCTTCTCCTTCTCCCTTCTACTTCAATTCTTCTTCAAATAGAATGAAGAGATCGAGGCCAGGAATGAATTCAGTTTGGCATCGGGCTTATATAATGCTTCACTTAGACGACGGAGGTGTCGGTACGTAGTCTAAGTGGAAGTACGTTACGTACTCGGACGACGGAGTGTCGGTCCATCCTCCAGGTAATCACCTGGACGACGGAGAATACCATCTCCGTCGTCCAGGTGATCACCGGGAGGACGGAGAAGACTCTGAGGTCCAGGTGATCACCTGGACGACGGATAATGCCGTCTCCGTCGTTCAGGTGATCACCTGGACGATGGAAAAGACTCCGTGGTCCAGGTGACCACATGGACGACGGAGATGGTATTATCCGTCATCCAGGTGATACTTGGACCACGGAGTCTTTTTCGTCGTCCAGGTGTCACTTGGACCACGGAACAATTACGTTTCCGTGGTCTAAGTGCTGTTTTCTTGTAGTGGTAGTACTATGTACTTCTTCTCTTGACCTTTAGTTGGTGGTGGCAAGGTCCAGTCATTCTTGGGACGCTTATCATTACCTTGAGGCCTCACTAAATCTTCGAGCTTTCGTATGTATTTATCGATCAAGTACTCCCAGCAATATCTCCGGTCGACCAGCTAGATAAAGTGCTTATTTGAGGGCTCCACAATCTATCGTATCGTGATCGTTCATCTCATGGTGAAAGGGTCTTGGATTGATCCAGGTGGTGGATAGATCTCTTCAAGTGCAACTCATCTTTGATATGGTGAAGTATTGTTGAAATATAGGCATTGGTTGGCCTCCTCGAACTGCTTGATCTTGCTAAAGAGAGTAGCCCTCCATCTTCTATCTTCCTCTCCTGACTTTGATCGTCACTCATTGTCACGCTTCTCCCCAAAGATTGTCCTCAAGCTCCTCCCCAAGATAGGGTGAAAACCCAGATTCTCGGGCGGACTGACCCCTTTGTACTAAATCAGTCATAACTTCTTTGTGGAGCAAGATAATCACAATCTGGAAGATCTTCCAGAAACTAGACACTTAGGGATTTCCATGTATATATAGATTGTAATTTGGTTCATTCTGATCTGTTCCCAGTTTGCCTTTGAATTTTATTGATCTGCATGGGTAGATTTTCGAGTTTGGGCTTGGAACCTTTCTTCTTCTCCTTTTCTTCTTTTTCATTCCAAACTTTGTCTGGTGTTCAGATACATCTTCTAAACCCCCAACTGTTGGATATCTTCTTGAGACTACTTGTATAAATGTCAAGTGAGACTACGTTTTTGCTCCACATATATGATATTCCAAGTTTGGAAATCATAAGGGTCAAGCTAGTAAACTCTTCAGAACCTTGAGGATGCTCCTTCGGATCCTCCAACGATGTGCCCTACTTTCATCAACCACTCTAAGCTTTCCCCTCACGAAAATCTTGAGGACTTTCAACTTCCATATTTCCCGGCTTTCAAGTGTACGTTCCTTGAGGTTCCTCATACTATGAGTGTGTGCTTTCCAATCAACCCTGCTGGAAAAGATAAGTTGTAGAATATTGCTGCTTTTGAGGAAGAGGACTTCTTTCGCTGAAAAGGCGTTGTTTTTGTTGAAATTCGTACACTTTGAAGAGCTATCTTCTTTTCGTAAAAACTATCGTTCCTCCCCGTTGGAGAGCTACTCTTGCTTCATGAGGAACTGTTGCCTCCATGCTCAAGACATTGTCTTCGATAAAAGCGGTTGCTTTGTTGGTAATCATTCGTCATTGTTGAAATTTGCTGTTCTGGTGGAGAACTACATCTTTCTCAAGTGTTGGTTTTTTGGAAAACTAGTTTGGGGAACTCAATTTTCTGGAAACCCTCGGGCATTCAAGACTCTATGAAACTACAAGGTCATCCATGGGTTTCGTAGCTCCTATCCTATCCATCCAAATCAGTCTGGTAACCTCCTCATCCTTGTTGTTGCCGTACTTGGTATCCCGTTTAAAAAAGGTTTTCTGGCCAGTTTTCGTGTTCTGACACGTCTTGGAACTTTATCCATATCTTTCTCTAGAGATCTTTGATTGATGCGATTAATATGGCGTTGGAAAGTACACTCCATGAGCTTTCCAACCGTTGGTCATACCTCTCTTGGCTATTGGATGTTGATCTCCAAAAGCCACCCACAAAACAGATCAGTGGCAATGATATTTTGGCCATATCTTTTTTCTTCGAACTCCAATTGAGATAAAATTTGTTTCGAAAACTATACTTCCGCAGCTTTCCAATGGTGTATGATTCGTTGTCTAATGTTTCCTGTAGCATTACCAGAATAGTAAAGAACCGATACTCTATTTTTCTGGGTTTCTGAAACGTCGTTCTTCATCGTATTTTTTAGGGTTTTGGAGATAACCCAATAGATCTGGATTCTTGGAGAGCTCATTCATGGAAGGATGATTGAATGATCACAGTAGGAGTACTCTCATATAAAGCACCAATTTGTGGGCGCAGATTTGCGACGCCCCCAAGCTTAAGCTCAATGATTGAATGGAAGCACCAGATCATAGAGGCTACCTATGATCGTTGAAGGTGAAGACCTTCCTTCTTAGATATGTTGATGATGTGAGACCTTTCCATACCGCTTCCTCTGAGCATTCTTCCATGAAAAGCTACAAAACAAGTCGGAGCACGGTGTGGTACCATGCTTAGACCCTTCGACGCTTAAGTCAGTTCTTATCTCAAGAATCGAATAGTAAAATTGGCCAGAGTAACGTTACCTTGGACCATGATGAGATGGTCTATATATAGTGATCGATTTAGGTTTAAGCATAATCCATATCTAATAGGATTACTTTACTTTCGGATGGGAGGAATCCATTAAGGAATGAATCTCCATTCCAGGGTCAATCATATCTCATGATTACTACAGGCCCTTTGGTGTAATCCCCTTAGGATTCACACAAATCTTACGCGTATCCCCCCACTAGGATTTATGCTAATCCCTTGAGGTTCTATTGTACTGTTCCTCGAAGTCAGATCATACTATTCCCTCAAGGTCCGATCAGGCTATCCCTTGAGGTCTGATCGTACTTTGGGATTGTCAAACCATCTTACAAACATTTTAGAGGCTACTAGATCATTCTAGATACTTCCAGAAACCTCTACATTAATCGGTTCATACTTGGAACCCTAATCGTACAGGCCCAAGCCCCATTACTCCCGATATCAGACCTCTTTTGCTTGCGGACCTGGGGGACCAGGATCCTTCCAGATCGATGTGGCCAAATTTGACACCCACAATAAGTATTTCAAATCAAGAGGACTTTTATTCGGGTTGTAACGAGGCTTAGGGAAATAGGTCACATGAAAGAAGGGTATAAGAGTTCGAGAACCAAGCAACCTAGCAAGCAACTCATATGTGGAAATTCCAATATAACTCAAGGTGCTACTTACTTTCCTTTTTTTAAACAAATTTTTCCAAAAACACTTATTTCTTATGTACAACTACCATCTTTTTGTGGAACTCTTTTCTATTTTCTACTTTTCTCTTTTCTTTTCTTTAGTATTCTTTTTCTCTTGTTTTTTTTTAGCAAGATACACTAAAATTTGAACATCACAACAACCTCCTCCACCTCACACTTATCTTTTTGACATTCTTCTCATAAACACAACATTAAAAGCACATCTTTTTAGGAATTCATCATTGCTTGCTAAATTGCCGGGTTAGGAGTGAGATAAGTGTTTAAGCTAGGTAGGATTTTGTGGTGTTCACGAAATGAAAGACTAAGGAATATAAGGCTCAAATTGGCTTACTAAGGGTACATGCATCATAGGTTTAATAAGTAATTTGGCCATGGTGGTAATCCTAATGCCTTTATCATTTTTTAGAATAACTCATGATTTGAAAAACGTTTTACAAGGTTTAAAGCAAGTTCTAGATTACACAATAATTGATCGATATCACACATGAAAGAATATGTGAATAATGTAGCTATACATGCATAATAAGGCTCAAAAATCTCACATGGGCATGGATAGCTTCGAAAACATATCAATCCTTCTTTTTCTCATGTGAACTCATTTTGAATGTCATATGCACTTTTCAAACCGATTAAACATGCATGGTTTTCTCTTTTTAAACATGCCTAAAATTATACAATCTACTAGCCATTAGTTCAAGTCTCATCATTGGGAGTGGTTATTCGGAACACAAGCACACAAAAACACAAATTTTTTTGTACAACATTTTCTCAAAAAAAATCAATTTTTATGGTTTTTCGGATAAGGACTGAAAATGACTTAGCCGCCTATCTCATACTTTAGAATCAAATTGTCCTCAATTTGCCTAAAATCACATAATAACCAAAAGTGCAGACAAGATAGCAATGCATCATCATTTAACAAAATTATTCACCTAACACATGTTTTCCTAGGTATAGTAATTAGCATGCATTCACACTTTAAAGGGTCATATAGTCTCTAAGAAGTAATGAAGCTATTAGAGTCCTATCAACCACGATGGGGACCTGCATACTAATCACATTTCAAAGGAAAACAACATTGTAATCTAGCATAAAACATGAGGGGACCTCACACTTACACAAGACTACCACCTTCTATGTGACTCCAAACAATACACTAATATTGAATAGATCGTTCCCTCATTGAACAAGAGTGAGTCATCAAGACATTGCAAGGCTAACAACCCTTGGAAGATGTCTACTCATGGAGATGAGAGTTAAACCTAAGCATCCTAACATAGCATCATTCCCAAACATATTCTCATAAGTGCTAGAAAGTAGAGAAAGAGAAAGGGAGAAAGAAAATGCAAACACTTTGTAGACCGCCTCCGAGCTCCAAATGTACGTTTATGTTAACCCACGAAGACCAAGTTAGGTCTCGCCATCCAAATGTGATATGAGTGAAGGGAGGACCAGAAATCGACGCCCGCGCTTTGAAATATATAGCATTGGAAAGCCCGAGGGTGCATATGAGCAAAGCCATGGCACGAGGACTCCACATGGGCAAAAAATCTGATTTTTTTGGAAATGGTCTTTGATGGGTCGAAGGGAACCTCTCGATCCATCGAAGCGTGTCCCCGAGTCCTTTTGTGGCAGTGGTCTTCGATCCATTGAGGTAAACTCTCAAATTTTTGTATGCAGGCCAATTTCGATGGATCGAGGAAAACCTTCAATCCATCGAAACTAGCTCACAAATTTTTGTTGAAGGAGAGCCTGAATTTTGTAGAAAATTGCCTCAAGTCCCATTCGTGCTTAGTTTATCGTATTTATGCTAACCTATTTCGTGCTTTTACCTCATGCCCATCAACCTTATATCTGGGTCTAAGGGGCCTGCCTCTGAGTGCCTGTGGCCTCAGTGCGACTCTCGGACCCCTCAATCTTTCTAAGTTAATGCTCTCAGAAGAGGCTTACAGAGATCATTGGTAACCTTAAGGTCTCTTGGGAGGTGCTTGGGGTTTTGAGACTGCCTCCCCAATGAGGGGTGTGAATGCTTATCCCCAGGTTTGTATAAAGACCATTGTACTCCAGGTTTTTCCCATGACCAAGTCCCTTCATCTTGAAGTATCCTGCCCTCATAGGGTACGCGATGTTATCGCAAAGACCACATCTGGGTTGTTCTCCAGCTTGAGTCCTACCAAGGGGGCTTGTCTACAGTGTTGAGATGGGGTCTGCCAAAACTTTATATATCAACTTTAACTTATCCCTAGGGCTTCGTCAAGTGTGAACGCTTGGGACTTAGAATGCCCAAATTGCCAAGATATGGCCAAGTCACCATTGTGTGGATCTAACCTTGTGTATTCTGACCTCATGAAATCTGACCCCGATGACTTTACTGACCCAAGATTACTGTGAGCCGCTATGAGGTTTTACTATGAATGTTTTGGTCTATCCTTTGGCGTCCCTCTCAATGCCCTAACCCTTCCCCCCTCGGGATGCTTTACCTTTGGAAGGATTGGCTAGCTCGCAGAGTAAAGGTCTTTCCTACAGGAACCAACGTCATCTACCCCACTCGAGCTCGTTGCCTTTCCTAGGCTTTAAGCTCCTCATAATCGTGCACATCGATCCATAAGGTGGCTCCACTATTTTGTGAAGACAAAACAAGGAATCGTATATAGAATGCAATGAAAAGCATAGTAACTGAAAACGAACGCTTTTATTGAATGATCGAGTATATCATACAATGCATATCTCATGAGCAAGGAAGTATCTGATATGCCTCGTTAAACCTACTAGCTTATAAAAAAATCGTAATAAAAACCAAGCTGGTTAGTAAGAGTACGTGCCCCTTCTAAACACTTGCTAGCTTCTGTTTCTATGTCTTCAGCTCTGCTCCGAGTGGTACTCCTTTAGGTAAAGGGCATTCCATCGTTTATCCACTAAGGCTCCAGTTCTATGGTTCTCCAGCTCGTAAGACCCATTGTAGCCTTCTCCCACGATCTTGTACGGCCCTTCCCAGTTTGCCCCAAGTTTTTCCTCTCTTGGGACCTTGGTATTTTCGAACACTTTACGTAAAACCAGGGTGCCAGGGAGAAAAACTTTGAGTCGAACATTTCTATCATAATAAGATTTTATCTTCTGCTGGTAGGAGGCCACCCTAACTTGAGCTTGTTCCCTTTACTCCTCTAGTAGGTCCAGCTCATGCCTCAGACTTTCTGCATTGCTCTCCCTTGTCTGTTCCGCCAACTTGAGGTTAGGGATCTTGTAGTTAATGAGGATGACAGCTTCAGTTCCGTATACCAAAGCAAAGGGAGCTTCCTCAGTGGTTTCCTCTTGGTCGTTTTGTATGCCCAAAGTACATTTGGAAGCTGGGACACCCACTGCCCCTTTGTCAGCTGATCGAGCCTCCTCCTTAGACCATGCAATATAGTTTTGATGAAGCCTCTGCCTGACCATTACCTTGAGGGTACCTTGGGGTGGAGAACCTGATCTTGATGCCATGTTCGACACAGTAATCCCTGACCTCTTAGCAATTGAACTGAGGGTCATTGTCTGCTATGATCATCTGTGGGATTCCAAACCTGCATATGATAAATTTCCAAATAAATCTCTTTACCTCTGCTTCTCTTATTTTTGACAGGGCTTCAACTTCAATCCACTTGAAATGGTAATCCGTGGTGACAAGGAGGTATTTTTTCTATCCACCCCCAGCTCCTGTGGGGAACTCTCTCATTATATCTAGCCCCCATTGTGCAAAGGCGCATCGTATTAAAGCTGGGTGCAACTCCTCTGGATGCAAAGGTGGTTGAGGGGCATACCTTTGATAGGCCTCACAAGCACTGGTGTATTCCATGCAATCGTTCTTCATTGTGGACCAGTAATATCCTTCGGTTAAACATCATACTTCGAGGTTCCTACCCCCAATATGCATGCTGTATATTCTAGAATGGAGCTCCTGCATGATCGTTCTAACCTCGGTGGGGTGCATCGCCAGCTGGTCAGGTCCATCAAAGGATCGCCTATACAACCTCTACTCTCTGATATTGTACTTTGCTTCTTATCATTCCACCCTTCAAGCCTCTACCCTTTCCTCTGGTAGGGTGTCTGTTTCTATGTAATTCATTATTTTGTCCATCCAGGAGGGTCTCAGCTGAACTGGCATTACTGCCGCAACTTCCTCCTCGTTCGTACTTGGATTAGGCAGGTGCTCTATGGGGATTGTCATTCCACCCTTCAAGCCTCTACCCTTTCCTCTGGTAGGGTGTCTGTTTCTATGCAATTCATTATTTTGTCCATCCAGGAGGGTCTCAGCTGAACCGGCATTACTGCCGCAACTTTCTCCTCGTTCGTACTTGGATTAGGCAGGTGCTCTATGGGGATTGTCCTCCTGAGCTGATAATCGATACTGGGGGCCAGATTTTGCAAGGCGTCTGCATGTGTATTTTTAGATCTTGGGAGTTGCATGATCGAAAATTCCTCAATCTGGGTATCCTAACCCTTAGCTAATCTAAGGCATGCCTCCATGGATGCGTGGTGGGCTATGTATTCCCCTAGTTCCTGGTTTACAATCAGCTGCGAGTCATGGAAGACCTTGATCTTTTTCACGTTTAACTCACTTACTATTCTCAGTCTTGCCAGGAGGGTCTCGTACTCAGCTCTGTTGTTCGTGGCCTTTGATAGTTGCATATTTATGCGTCTATTTTGTATTTAATTTAATCCCTATATTTTGTTTATTTTTATTAATTGAGTATTTTAATTTTGTTTATTTGTTTTGTAGGTTTTTGGAGAAAATAAAGAAAAATGAATTAAAAGGAGCTTTTCTAGTGCAACAAGGATTTGAATTGGGCTAGCAAAAGAAGGAATCCATATTCCGTATGGATTAGGGGCTGAGCACGTGGACTACAAGGCATATGGGCTGGGTTAATTAACCAAGCTAGCTAGGAGTTGGAGGACAAGAAGTACAAGAATAGAAGGAAAAATAAAAGGGCAAGTCGATGCATACTTGCTTAGGACGTGAAGAAAGGGGAGGAAGCCAAGTTCATCACCATCTTCTTCATCTCATTTGCACACTTGCTTGCTCTCATGCCTTTGAACCCTGAAATTGAAAGATCAACAAGACTAAACAGAAAGCAAAAGAGACAAGCAAGCACTAGTGGTGGTGCAAGTTCTGAACCGGAACCTGACCAAAACATATTCTCAGATTCAGAAGAAGACTTCGAAACACCACCAATGGGAGACCAGAGGATTCTTAAGGATGTTTTCCTACCTGATACTTCGAGAGTCTCATCAGTTATTGTATTGCCTAACTTGGAAAATTATTCTGTGCCACCATCGCTACTAGCAGCTCTTCCTCACTTTAGAGGAATATATTCTGAAGATCCACAACAACATCTTTCTGACATTGAGGAGTTGTCCGAGACTCAGAAGCTTTAGGGTGTGACTTAGGGAGTGTTGCTGCTTATTTTGATTCCGTTTCCATTAAAGGAGGGAGCAAAGACTTGGTATAATTCATTGACTCCTCAATCTATTACAGAAATGAGTGCGGCATTTATGACGGAATACTATTCTGCACAGCGTACCAAACAATTGAAGAAAGAGATTCATAGCTTTGTGTAGAAAGATGGAAACATGCTTCATGAGGCTTGGGCTCAGTTTAAGGAATTGTTGAGAAAGTGCCCACATCATGGTTATGACTTGGAGGACAGGATGACATTCTTCTATGAAGAGTTGTATCCAGCAAACAAATTGAAGGTTGATTCAGCCAGTGGAGGGATGTTCATGTACCAAACAGGAGAAGAAGCCTGGGTCACCAACCCAGAAAGGTTAGTTGAAAATTCAAAGTAATTTCACACTAGAGAGCGCCCTTTATCTAGCCGAAAACAAAGTGTATTTAAGGCATCTGTTAATTAGGGGATTGAGAAAAGGATGAAAGCCATGGAAAAGAAGTTGGAGACAATAGTTAGCGCCATCAAGAGTCAAACTACACCATCTTCTACTCCAGCTCAGGTATGTTCTCTCTTTAAGCTCACTGATCATTCTATGGAAACATGTCCCTTTGGTATAGAAGAAGAACAGGTGAATTTCATGCAACAAAGGCAAGGGAATGATTCTTTCTCCCAATCATACAATCCGGGATGGAGGAATCACCATAACTTCAGTTGGGGAGGTAACAATAATGTAAAAAATCCAGCAACTCCTCCAGGATTTTCACCTAGGCCTAGATCTGAGGGCCAGCAGCAGCACTAATCAGTTCAACAACCAGCTCCAGCTGCATCAACAACTAACCCAGCAATTCTAAGTTTGTTGGGAAGATCCTTAATGTTGTTCCAGATGTTGAGAAGAGAGCCCAAGATCGAAGGGAACCAATTCTAGAGCAAGTCATACCAAATGAGCCATTGGAGGAGAAATCTAATTCACAAGAAGCACATGAAAAGAAAAATTCAGAATCTCAAAAATCATCTCAGGTATCTTGTAATCCTTCTCCCCCAATTACTTCACATGTTCCTTTCCCTCGCAGGTTACAAAAACAGAAGAAGGACATTGAGGAGCAAGAACTCTTGGACACTTTTCAGAAAGTTAATGTGAACATTCCATTGCTTGAAGCCATCAAGCAAATCTCGATGTATGCCAAGTTTCTCAAAGAGCTTTGCACATCAAAAAGGAAGTTCACTGGAACTGAAACCATGGCGGTAAGTGAGAGAGTGTCTGTAGTACTTCAGAGGAAGCTACCACCTAAGATGGGTGATCCTGGATGATTTACCATCCTCTGCACGATTGGTAACAATAAATTTGCAGGAGCTTTACTTGATTTGGGTGCATCTATTAACTTAATGACATATTCTTTGAGCATAGATGCATTGCAGCCCACATGTGTTACCATTAAATTAGCTGACAGATCTAACTGCTACCCTAGGGGTTTCGTTAAGGATGTTTTAGTGCATGTTAGCACGTTGATCTTTCCATGAAAGTGGATGGAGAAAAGATTGATTGTTATAGTGGAACTCTTTCCATGAAAGTGGATGGAGAAAAGATTCGCTTCAATATTTTTGAAGTATCCAGGTGATAATGAAATGTATTCTTGTTGTTCGATTGATACTTTTGATAGATTTATGCAGGAATACATGAAATATTCATTGGAGGAAGGCCCCTTGAAAAAGGTGATAGAGGAATCCGAACAAAAATATGTCCCAGGGGCATCTTTCGACCCGTCGAAAAAGGGGCACCGGAAGTAAAGGATTCTAAGCATCGACCCGTTGAGGGAAATTTTCAACCGGTTGAAAATTCTTTGGAGGCAAACAGTTTGCAAGCATCGACCAGTCGAGATTTTCCTTTGGAAAATTTTTGACTCGTTGAGAATGATGTTGTTTTTTAGATTGCTTCGGCGGAGGATCTTGCGATGGAAGAGAAGTATTATGCAATGGAAGAAGCACTCAAATCCATGCCATATCTTCAAGGTAAGTCTTCTCAAACTCTTCCTTTACCTATTACCACTGACAAGCTTGTTCCCTCTTTAGTACAGGCTTCTGAGCTAGAGCTTAAACTGCTACCCGAGCATTTGAAGTATGCATTCATTGGTGAAAGCAACACTTGCCTGTTATTATTTCTTCAAAGCTCTCTAAATTGCAGGAAGAGAAGCTACTCACAGTGCTTAGGGAATACAAGAGTGTAATTGGTTAGAGCATTGCAGACATCAAGGGAATATGCCCTACGGTATGCACTCATCGAATATACCTTAAAGAAGGATCCAAGCCTACAAGAGAGGCTCAGTGATGACTCAACCCACCGATGATGGAAGTGGTTAAGAAGGAGGTTATCAAACTCCTTGATACAAGTATTATCTATCCTATATCTGACAGTAAATGGGTGAGTTCTGTATAGGTCATTCCTAAGAGATCAGGCATCACAGTAGTCAAGAGTGATGAGAATGTGATGGTGCCTCAACAAATCCAAACGTGGGGGAGAGTGTGTATCGATTATCACAAGCTTAATGCTACCACTCATAAGGACCACTTCCCTCTTCATTTTATTGACCAGATGTTAGAGCGTCATGCAGGACACGCATATTATTTCTGTTTGGATGGTTACTCTAGCTATAACCAGATTTCCATCCATAAAGATGATCAGGAGAAGACGACTTTTACATGCCCCTTTGGCACATTTGCATATAGAAGAATGCCATTTGGATTGTGCAATGCGCTAATAACATTTCAGCAATGCATGATGAGCATCTTTTCACAAATGGTGGAGAAAATCATCGAGGTATTCATGGATGACTTTTCTATTTTTGGTGATTCTTATGACCTATGTCTGCATAATTTGTCTCTTGTCTTAGAACGTTGTGCTAAAACTAGTCTCTTACTTAATTGGGAGAAATACCATTTTATGGTAGAACAAGGGATAGTTTTAGGGCATATGATATTTGCTAGAAGAATAGTGGTAGATAAGGCCAAAGTCGATATTGTGCATACATTCCCACATCCCACTACTGTGAGGGAGGTTCGTTCTTTTCTTGGACATGCAAGTTTTTATTGCAGGTTCATTAAGGATTTTTCCAAGATAGCCCATCCTCTGTGTGCATTGCTCCAGAAAGATGTCAACTTCGACTTTACTGATGAGTGTTTGCAGGCGTTCAACAAACTCAATTTGACCTATACATCAATTTGAAGAGCTCGACATTTCCAACAACTTTTTAGTTCAAAGCTATGCCTAATTTTAACCGGAAGAGGTCTAAAACTCACCGTAAAGTTTGAAAACCTCGCCGGAATTCAATTTTTCCGATCGGCCACCACCGGGCACGGCAAGGGCTGAAACCACTTGGGTTCAACTCACCTCTCCATGGGCTACAAAACCCCCATAACCTCAACCCCCATCGCCGTCGTCCGAGCCACCTCCGTCCACCACCGATTACCGCCAAAATTCCCCAAACTTTAACACGTCATATCTTCTTCTTTTGGCAACCAAATTGAGTGATCCACCTATCAAAAGAAAAAGGGCATCAAGCCCAACAACTTTCATGAAGGAACCATGGCCAAAAGATGCCGGAATAAGGCACATCGACGCTGAGAAGCTCACTGCCCCAAAAGGGTCAGTTTTGACCCGTGGGTCAACGCGGGTGAAACCAGATTTCCCAAAATGAAAAGTTTTCACAATTGTCACGTATTTATACCGTATACATACCGTACACATACATGCTCAAATCAACGGTTCAAAATAAATATTATCAAGATCGGACGGTCACGATTAAATTAACATTCACCAACCGACTTCACAACTCGATAAAACATTACTCGTTTTACCAAAAAATTCCCCGAAAATTCCAACGAACTCAAAATCAAATCCTCTATAATTCCCACGAAGAAATACAAACCAAATTCTTTCCCGATAATTAAGTCATGAACAAACCCACGAGTACGATTAATTCACAATAATCATGACTCGGACCAATATGTGCACATTCCACGGTTCGGGTCGTTACAGGTGCCTCTTTTATTCATTCATCTCCTTAACCCTTCATGAAGTGTGGATTTCATCACCACATAACATAACCTAAGTGAAGTTATGGATATGAGGTTGTGGGTGGAGTTTAGTATGGGCTTGAGATTAATTGTATACTATCTCAAAAATTTGGCTGATTGTTGGATATGGTGAGCAGGGTTATGACTGGTGACAGGTTTGGATCTAAGCAATACAACACCATTGGAGTATATACCATTACTGTTCATTCATTCATGCATACATTTAGCACGTAACTTGTGTGTTTTCTGCAGGTTCTAACATTTGTTTTATGCATTCACTCCATACTTCACTTATGTTCTTGTGTGATGTATTTAAGTGATTATTTGAATGTGTTTTGCATGAACTCGAAGTGTTTTGTAGTATGTTTGCATACTTAACATGTTAATATGTGTGTATATGTGTTCTAACATAATGTTTCTAAGTTTTTTACATTTTATTTTGCCTAACTTGGCAGAGAATGTTGTCTAGGTGTGTTTTAGTTCATTTCATGCATTTTAGTTCATTTCCAACCACTTATATACATTTTAGGTTGCTTAAATCATTTGCATACATTTTAGCAATACATTTCGCATTACCTAAGTTAATATTTGTGTGTTACAGTGTTTAGAAGTATCTTGAGTCTTTTTGGTATGTTTTTAGTATACTTTGTTTTATTTATGTGTTTTACATTTTGTATTCTATGCTTATATTTTGTCTAAGTATCTTGAATTCATTGATAATCCTTTCGATACTAATACTTGGTCTTAGGTGGATGCTCAGGCTAATGAATGTTCGATTTGAATCCTGGACTGTCCAACACAAAGTTTCAGGAAATCGTAGAGAGGATAGTAAGACTTAGAGCTCAATCAGAACCGCTAGATCATCCCATTATTGAGGAAGGTTACGATCCTTCACATTCATCAACCGGTCATAATTCAGAGCCTGAAGCACAAGAAGTTACTATGGATAATGCAAATCAATCTCTTCACCAGCGTACTTGCCCTACCAAATGGAGCAGAGGGCCTTCAAGCATTGTTTTTCCACCACCAGGGGAAAACATGAAGGATATTGAGCTGAAAAGTGGTTTTCTCCACCGACTGCTCATCTTTCACGGACTTTCAAATGAAGATCGATCCGAATAAGCATCTCAAGCAATTCCAATTCGTTTGCAACAGCATGAAGCCATCTGATGCAGATACGGAGCTTTTTAAGCTTAAGGCGTTTCCGTTCACATTAACAGACAGGGCCGAGTCTTGGCTCATGGAACTACCGCCAAACTACATTACCACATGGAAGCAACTCGCGGACATGTTCCTGGTGAAGTATTTCCCGGCCTCAAAAATCACCGTCTTATGGAAACAAATTACTGGCCATACAAAAACCAAACGAGACTTTCGGCCAATACTATGACCGATTCAAGGTTTTGTGTGCCACCTGCCCATCTCATGGATTTTCTGAGACTAATCTTATGAACTATTTTTATGATGGTCTCAAGGTGATCGATAGGGAATTGCTCGACGCAGCAGCCACCAGAGCATTCATGGACGTAAACGAGTCCGAAGCTAGAACTCTTCTAGAAAATTGGGCAAACAATGATGCACAGAATGGAATGTCTAACCACAGAGCAGTCGGCGAAGTGAGTTCTAAACCTGATGCAGATTAAAAATACGACAAGCTAGCTCATAAGCTAGAGAAGGTGTTACAGCTCGAAGCAGCAAGAGCCAAGGCAACTCAAGGGCTTGTTTATGGCATATGCCAAGTATAAGTTCACCATAATGACCAATGACCTCAAGCGCAGGAGCAAGCTAACACCATAGGTGGATATCAAGGAGGCCAACGGTACAACAACTACAACAATTTTCGCAACCGAGATCATCCAGGCTTTAGATGGAGCAGCAATGATGGAACTTTGAACCCTCTGGTACCTCAACAAAGCTACCAACACCCTCCATTTCAGCCTAGGCCATCGATGCAGCAAGGTTCTTCATCTCAATCCTTCACAAATCTGGATTATGACAAGATGCTGTCACAACTATCTGCCTCTACACAAGTTCTCCTTGATGGACAATCAAAGACCAAGGAGACATTGGATGCTCATGGCCAAGACATCACCGAAGTGAAGAAGCAACTTGGCCAACTCGTAGATTTCATAGGACAAATCAAAGAAACGGGTCGACTTCCATCTCAACCCACCCCTAATCAACGAAATGTGAATGCCATTATCACAAGGAGTGGGAAGATACTAGAAGAACCAAAGACCAAGAGATCTCATCTAGATAAAGTGACCATCGAAGACATCACTCATGAGAAGGAAGATGATATCGATCCGGCAGCTCAAGAGGCCAAGAAGAAGAAGATGACGCCTAAGGTCACCAAGGCACCATCACCTATGCCATCTACCCCCGTACAAGGTAAGAACCGTATCCCTTCAAGTTTGGTTTGTACTAATTCTTCATTTGCTAGTGCACCATTCCCTAGCAGATTAAAAAAACCCAAGAAAGATGATCAATACGAGGACATTATGGACATCTCTCGGAAGGTGCAAGTAAATTTTCCCTTACTATAGTGCATAAAGTAGGTGCCTACCTATGCTAAATTTTTAAAAGAACTGAAATGACCCAACACCGATTTAATTCCCTAAATTGGAATCAAACCCCTTCTGAAAACACGAACCAACAAAACCATAAAAATTTCGGCAGAGTAACGCTATTAACGCGGAATTGCCATTAACATGCACCCGGAAAATACACTTCATCCTATGCCACAAAAGTCAAACCGTGGGCACCAATCCTATCTGGATTTCTCAATATCATATCAATAACATAAAGTAGTAAACATGACTGTACTTTATTGAAAATCCAGGGAAAATCACATAAAACATATATCAATAGCGTATCAGAGCGACCTCTAGTGTATATATACAAAAATATACAAAAGTAGGCAAAACAAGGAACCTACTGGAAAAGAAAGATAGCTCGAACGACTAGCCTCCGACTGCAACGTGAGACACCAGAATTCGAACTGAAAATTACGCACAGAAACCGAAAAGCCCAGGGGAAAAGCAATAAAAACGTTAGAGTGAGTGGACGAAAATAAACATATGCCTTTCACCAATTTCATATACATAAACAATGTAAAACAATGTAAAACAATGCGAGTTCAGAAAATATATATGGAGGTGCCAGGCGAATCTCTCAAGCCCGACGGTGATAGGCTAGGGGAATCTCTCAACCCCAGCGGCATAACAGGGGAATCTCTCAACCCTGCCCAGAGGAATCTCTCAACTCTGGTCAGACTACCGGTGATCAGCCGAGTAGCCGAAGCATCGATGCAAGTAATGCCAGCACCATAAAAATATAAAATAATACCTCCAAAAATAATAAATAATCTCAACATCGTATAAAAATAAATACGGACATCACGAACTCGCAACGACAGTAAAAATATAAAAGTCCACTCACAGGTGAGCAAAGCGCGCACTCGGGCTAATCATGTGGTCCGGCGGAAGATCCCTCGCCCGAAGCACGATCTCGATCCCCTGAATAATCACAAAATATATCTGATCAAAATCACAATTCACAACACTGTACCACACCTCTGAAACCAACTGTTCCCGGAAACATATAACTGATACAAAAATAATCGACGAAATTCCCGAAATCTCCACTCAAACCCTCGACTGAAAATCTGATACCCAAATCAATTCGAAAACCTCAAGGTGACGATCGAGGCGCGAATACGAGCAAAACGACATATAACTCGACAAATTTCCAAAAAGTCAACTGTTGCCGGAGCTCCTCCGCCGTCGGCGGCGCGCCGTCAACCGGAGAGATTTTCAGGCGGCCAAGCTCACCGAAGCTTCTCCTCAACGAGCCTAACACATCTCTCAACTGTGGCTAAGTCCAATTCTAGCCACACATGCCTGAAATCAACTAGAAATGTCAAAACTCCAAACCGGCCGGAAAAATCTCCTCCGGCAAAATCCTTCGCCGTTAGGCCATCCCGGCCACCCAACTTCAAGGGTCCACCTACTTACCTCAAGCCCAACAATTTCCAACAAAAACCCCCCTCGTAAAGTCGCTGCAACGCCTTCCTCCGTCGAACCCGATTCCGGCATGTTTTTCCCCAAATTTCAAACCGCTCGTTCTCACTCAATTTCAAATCAATTTCCACAATTCCAAGCTCCAAACAATAGCAAATTAAGAGAGGAATCGAAATATACCAACAACAAGGCCGGAAGTGGCCGGAAACGGAGAGTCATCGGCGAGTCAAGCGGCGGTGGAGTTTTTCTTCTCTGATCAACTCGGGTCAACGCACCCAGGGTTGGTCAACGCCGGTCAAACTTCCTAAACAGTGTTTTCGACAATTTTTCGACTATTTCCGATATTTATACTCGCGACTCGGGACGATCGATGGTCCAAAACGGATAACCATTACGATTCGGATAACTCAAAAGGAACGGATAAACTCGACGAGATTCCGTGATTTCAAATATTCATATTATATTCCTCGGTCGACAAAATAATCATCCGGAACTGCCCACGAACTCGAAATCATGCGTACAACAACTCTCGAGAAGAGACTCAACTCAAATTCCAGGTCGATAATTAAGTCATGATCAAAAACGGCAAATCAATCAATTTACGTAAAACTGCGATTACGCGCTAACTCGTGAATTAAACCGATTACTCTACTGTTTCTGTTACGGGTCATACAAATCTACCCCCCATAAAAAAAAATTCGACCTCGAAATTTACGTACCTGTCAAGTGAACATATAAGAATACTGCTCCCGCATACGCTTCTCAGTCTCTCAGGTGGCCTCCTCAACCGAGTGATTCTGCCACAAGACCTTCACCAGCGGTATAACACAGTGCCTCAACTCCTGCTCACGTTGATCGAGAATCTGAACCGGCTCCTCCACATATGTCAAATCATCTCGGATAGGTAGCTGCTGTGGTGCTAACACATATGATGGATCTGCAATATACTTCTGCAACATCGAAACGTGGAACTCATCATGTACCCCAGCGATCTCGGACGGCAACTCAAGTCTGTAAGCCACGGCTCCAACCCTCCCGGTAATCTCGTACTGACCAATGTACCAATGTACCGATCCTCATGAGGATCCACATCCCGATCAACACGGGGACCACGTCGAGGAGGCATCCTACTAATACAAGACAAGCATTAGGTACAAGCAGAAGGAACGTAATCATGAGACCTCGAATATTTGAATATACAGAACACCGAAGCATTGATGAGTACCGCTGGCCAGTCGGGTCATCGCTCCAGACATGATGTACGTACTCAAATACCTTAAGTGTCACAACTACAAGAGTCTACAGAATCTGAAAACCTAATGCTCTGATACCAAGATGAAAGGACCCAACCCCGATTTAGTTCTCTAAACGAAATCAAACCCCTTCTGAAAACACGAACCAACAAAAACCATAAAAATTTCAACAGAGTAATGCTACTAACGCGGAATTGCCATTAACCTGCACCCGGAAAATACATTTCATCCTATGTCACAAAAGCCAAACTGTGGGCACCAATCCCATCCGGATTTCTCAATATCATATCAATAACATAAAGTAGTAAACATGACTGTACTTTATAGAAAATCCGGGGAAAATCACATAAAACATATATCAATAGCGTATCAGAGCGACCTCTAGTGTATATATACAAAAATATACAAAAGTAGGTAAAACAAGGAACCTACTGGAAAAGAAAGGTAGCTTGAACGACTAGCCTCCGATTGTGACGTGAGACACCAAAATCCGAACTGCAAACTGGGCACGGAAACCGAAAAGCCCAGGGGAAAAGCAATAAAAACGTTAGAGTGAGTGGACGAAAATAAACATATGCCTTTCATCAATTTCATATACATAAACAATGTAAAACAATGCAAGTTCGAAAAATATATATGGAGGTGCCAGGCGAATATCTCAAGCCCGACGGTGATAGGCTAGGGGAATCTCTCAACCCCAGCGGCATAACATGGGAATCTCTCAACCCTGCCCAGAGGAATCTCTCAACTCTGGTCAGACTACCGGTGATCAGCCGAGTAGCCGAAGCATCGATGCAAGTAATGCCATCACCATAAAAATATAAAATAATACCTCCAAAAATAATAAATAATCTCAACATCTTATAAAAATAAATACGGAAATCACGAACTCGCAACGACAGTAGAAATATAAAAGTCCACTCACAGGTGAGCAAAGCGCGCACTCGCGCTAATCATGTGGTCCGGCGGAAGATCCCTCGCCCGAAGCACGATCTCGATCCCCTGAATAATCACAAAATATATCTGATCAAAATCACAATTCACAACACTGTACCACACCTCGAAAACCAACTGTTCCCGGAAACATATAACTGATACAAAAATAATCGACGAAATTCCCGAAATCTCCACTCAAACCCTCGACAGAAAATCCGGTAACCAAATCAACTCGAAAACCTTAAGGTGACGATTGGGGCGCGAATACGAGCAGAACAACATATAACTCAACAAATTTCCAAAAAGTCAACGGTCGTCGGAGCTCCGCCGCCGACAGCGGCAGCGCTCCGTCAACCGGAGAGATTTTCCGGCGGCCAAGATCAACGAAGCTTCTCCTCAACGAGCCCAACACATCTATCAACTGTGGCTAAGTCCAATTCTGGCCACACACGCCGAAAATCAGCTCGAAACGTCAAAACCCCAAACCGGCCGGAAAACTCTCCTCCGGCAAAATCCATCGCCGTGAGGCCATCCCGGCCTCCCAACTTCAAGGGTCCACCTACTTACCTCAAGCCCAACAATTTCCAACAAAAACACCCCTCGGAAAGTCGCCTGAACGCCTTCCTCCGTCGAACCCGATTCCGGCAAGTTTTTCCCCAAATTTCAAACCGCTCGTTCTCACTCAATTTCAAATCAATTTCCACAATTCCAAGTTCCAAACAATAGCAAATTAAGAGAGGAATCGAAATATACCAACAACAAGGCTGGAAGTGGCCAGAAACGGAGAGTCGTCGGCGAGTCAAGCGGCGGTGGAGTTTTTCTTCTCTGGTCAACGCGGGTCAACGCACCCAGGGTTGGTCAACGCCGGTAAAACTTCCCAAACAGTGTTTTCGACAATTTTTCGACTATTTCTGATATTTATACTCGTGACTCGGGACGTTCGACGGTCCAAAACGGATAACCATTATGATTCAGATAACTCAAAACGAATGGATAAACTCGACAAGATTTTGTGATTTCAAATATTCATATTATATTCCTCGATCAACGAAATAATTATCTGGAACCGCCACGAACTCGAAATCACGCGTATAACAACTCTCGAGAAGAGACTCAACTCAAATTCTCGGCCGATAATTAAGTCGTGATCAAAACCGGCAAATCAATCAATTTACGTAAAACTGCGATTACGCGCTAACTCGTGAATTAAGCCGATTACTCTACTGTTTCTGTTCCGGGTCGTTACAAGAACTATGCACCCAAAGGAGGCAAACGAGAGAGAACGAGGTGGTAAAAGTAAGCGAGACCGTTTCGGCATTAATTCAGCGACGGCTACCCCCCAAATTGAAGAATCCCGGAAGTTTTTCAGTTTCGTGTGTAATTGGTGACAGAAGGTTCGACGATGTAATGCTAGACCTAGGTGCATCAATAAATGTAATGCTAAAAACTGATAATGTCATCATACAATTAGCCCATCACACTATCAAGTACCCTAGGGGGTACGTTGAGGATGTTCTTGTGCAGGTCAATCAACTCATATTTCCAGCTAATTTCTACATCATGGACATGGAGGAGAGCACTCTAAATACCACGCCATTGTTTCTAGGGCGTCCCTTCATGCGGACCGCAAGAACAAAAATTGACGTTTTTGAAGGAACTCTCTCAATGGAGATTGATGGAGAGTTGGTCAAGTTCAGCATCATTGATGCTATGAAATTCCCTTCTTCGAGTTTAAATGCTTGTTATTCAATTGATATTCTTGACTCTATTGTGCAGAAGAATTTGGACACCATTGGAGAAGAAGAACTCGACGTAGCTATACAAACTAGAGCGGGGCTGCCTCAACACAATGATAATGCCTTAATTGATATTTTAATTGCGGCTTTGGAACCTAGAACCCGCGAGATGGCCATGGCTCTAAATGAAACACCACGAAAAGTAAGGTTTTCTCCCCCTTTACCAATTACTTTTGGTATTAATAAAATTGTTCCCTCCATTGTAGAAGCTCCAGTTTTAGAACTCAAGCTATTACCGGATCATCTAAAGTATGGGTACTTGGGCAAGAATGAAACCTTGCCGGTAATTATTTCGTCTGCGTTGGAAGAAGAGCAAGAGGAGAAACTTGTGAGTGTACTCAAGAGGTACAAAACCACAATAGGTTGGACGTTTGCGGATATAAAGGGAATTAATCTAGCAACCTGTGTGCATCGGATTTTCCTAGAAGAATGTACCAAGCCTACAAGGGAAGCGCAACGTCGGCTCCACCCTCCCATGATGGAGGTGGTAAAAAAGGAGGTAATTAAACTCATGGACTGTGGAGTTATTTACTCTATTTTGATAGCCGTTGGGTTTCCCCTGTGCAGGTTGTACCTAAGAAATCTTGAATCACCATCGTCAAAAATGCGGAGAATGAACTCGTGCCACAAATGACAATCACTAGACACCGAGTGTGCATTGATTATAGGAGGCTCAACGCCGCAACTCGCAAGGATCATTTTCCGCTACCGTTCATAGATCAAATGCTTGAAAGGTTAGCGCGCCATGCATTTTACTGTTTTCTCGACGGATACTCCGATTACAACCAAATTAGCATTGCGGAAATTGAGAGAATGAAAAGAAAAAAAATATATTTCTTATGGCAATATGTTGTGTTCTAAGTATAACCATTTCGATTAATGTCCCCCTTACTTGCAGATTTGGAGGTTACAACGAATTGAAGGCCCAAAACTGAAAAAATTTGGCCTTTGTCCTGTCCGAAAAGCTCAAAGGGTAGTTTAGATTGAAGTATACATGGTACCATTTGAGTGGAGATGAAGTATACATAGTTTCTGAAATATGTTTACTTGTCATCTTTTGTCCTTATTTTCGTAAGATATTAATCAACCAATTTCCAATTCCCCCCATACCTTCAAATTTCTGTTCAAGATTGAAACCATGCATGCACCCTCTAATTCCCCGGATAGAACGATCCCCACTCACCAATGCTACATCCACAAAAGAAGGGTTTTAAATTGCATACGCGTGAACTATGTGTTGAGTGTCTACTTTGTGTTAATATTTGATGCATGTTTTGTGCTTATCACCAAGTACTTCGTGTGGGATAATCCTTACCTATGGAAACATTGCTCGGATTCCATCATCCACAGGTGCTTGCCTGATACTGAATTTCATTCTATTCTTTCTTTCTTTCACTTACATATAGGTGGTGGATACTTAGGAGGGAAGAAAACAACACTCAAGGTGCTAGAGAGCGGGTTTTATTGGCCGAGCATTTTTAAGGATGCTCATGAATTTCACATGTCGTGCCTGAGGTTTAGGACCAAGGGATCGAATGCCTCAACAGCCGGTAGTTATTGTTGAAATCTTCGATGTGTGGGGTATTGATTTCATGGGTCATTTCCCTAACTCTAACAAGAATTTGTACATTCTCTTAGCTGTGGATTATGTTTCGAAGTGGGTGGAGGCTAAGGCCACCCCGACTAATGATTCTAAGGTTGTTCTTAGTTTTCTTAAAGGACTTTTTGCTAGATTTGGAACACGTAGATGCATCATCAGCGATGGAGGATCTCACTTTTGCAACAGAACTTTTGATGCTTTACTCAGAAAGTACAATGTGACTCATAAGGTGGCAACACCTTATCACCCCCAGACGAGCACGCGGGAGGAGGTTTCAAACAAGGAGATCAAGCAGATTCTTGAAAACACAGTGGGGCCGACAGGAAAAGATTGGAGTGAGCGCTTAGATGAAGCGTTATAGGCCTATCGGACAGCATCTAAGACACTTATTCGGATGTCTCCTTTTAGGTTGGTCTATGGAAAAGCTTGCAATTTACCAGTAGAACTCGAGCACAAGGCATATTGGGCAGTCAAGCATTTCAACATGAATATGGATGCCGCGGGTACACATAGGAAATTGCAACACAATAAATTGGATGAGATCTGTAATGATGCTTATGAGTCTAGCCAGATTTACAAGGAAAAGACCAAGTTGTCCATGACAAAATGATAAGAAAGAAAATTTTTGTAATTGGGCAAAAAGTCTTGCTATTCAATTCTCGTCTTCGATTATTCCCAAGTAAGCTCAAATGTAGATGGATAGGACCCTTTGTTGTGACTAATTTTTTTCCTCATGGTGCAATAGAAGTCAAAAGCTTTCAGACGGGGAAAACATTCAAAGTAAATGGACACTGACTCATGCCTTTCTATGAGTCATTTGTGGAGCACGTCGCCGAGCGTGTACCTCTTCGAGATGTGCCTCAGAATGCAGAGTGATACTTGGTACCGTCTGGCTGAAGACATTAAACTTAGCGCTGCTTCGAAAGCAACCCATGTTGATAGAGAAGCTTGGCTGCCAGATTTGCTTTCTTATCCCTTCTCCTTTGCTTTATTTTTCTCCATGTTTTAGTATGTTTGGTGATATGATATGTGATTTTGCTTCATACTTGTTTGATGTATTACATGCTTTAGTTCTATTTTATATTGAGAACAATGTAAATTTTAAGTGTGGGGTAGGGTTTATATCATATCCTTAGTGTCTTTGTATAAATTTTTCGTTTTTTGAGTGTTAGTTCGATATTGTGCAGTATGCTGTCTTGTGTCATTTATTTAACATAGCTAGAGGTGTCGTAAGATTTTTATATTTTGAGGGAATGTTTATATATGTGACTAGTTTAGGTCCATAAAATTTCAATTCATTCTGATGTGTGATTAATTCTGTATAAATTATGTAAGTGGAGTTGTGCAGTATAGGGGACCCATTTCGACCCGTCGAGAAAATCTTTTTGGAAATTTTCGACCCGTCGAATTTTGTGAAATTTTTGGACAGGACCATGGCTTCGACCCATCAAGAAATATCTCAACCCGTCGAATCCTGAGGGGGTCTTTCCGACAACTAGTTCGTTATGGAAGGGTCTTTTCGCCTAAGTTTGGTATTTTTGAGTTTTTCTTTGTTTTTCTTGTGTGCTTTAGTGTCCTAGACAAAAAACCAAATACAAAAGTAAAAAGTGTCAATAAAAATACAAAAAGAGTCTTTTACTTCGAGTCTTAGGTTGCCCTTAACAAGTCTATGATGTGTTTATATCTTCCGAATGTGTGACGAAGAGATTATTCATGGCTATGTGACTTGAGTTTCTTTGGTTATGTGTACGTGAATATGTAGTGGATATGGAAACAAGTTAACATGGTACATATTTTTGAGCATGCTTAAACTTTGTTGAGATTCATTTAACCTATAAGGTTTTGAGCCTATATGTGGTATACATGCTTCCATTGATTGAGTGTCAATTGCTTGCCACATATTAAGTTAATGGACTCTAGAGATTACTAGAACTTGCTCTTGTGCTATTCAAAACTTTTAGTCAATACATGCTTTGATTAAAGAAGTGGTAAACGCATGTAGGATCTACCACCATGGCCATATGTAGCATGTGTCCCAAATTTTGTGTACACAAGATGTGCACCCCTTAGTTAGCTACTTTGAGCCAACATGGTCAACTTTTTGTCATCACTCGCATAATCTTAACCCTGAACCATAGATTAGCTATATCTCTACCTTTGTTCTACTACTTAATAGAGCTTTACGTGAGATAGATACTTGAAGATTAAGGTGATAGTTTATGAAGGTGGTATAAAGAAACAAGTGTGGGGTATCAAGATAGCTTTGTTTTGGTTCATATACTGAAAAGAAAAGAAAAATCGAAAACAAAAAAATTAGTTTATTATGTTTTTGTGATGTCTAGCTTAATACCCAAAGGTTAACAGTTGATGAAATGAATGATGTGAAGGCCCAACAAGTTAAAAACCGGCCACAATAGTGACACAATGGTGGAGAAATTCAATGGTGTAAAGTGCAAGAAAAGTCTCTTATTGTTGATGCTCTCCTAGGTTCTAGAACTTACACTTGTATTCCATATCATTGTGTTCTATAAACCCATGAGCCTAGCCTCATTACAACCATTAAAGACCTTTTTGATCTTTAAGATGGGCAGTCTTTGATATGTTGAGATTAGTCACAAGAGTTGAGCATATGGTTCGGTCAATATACACATTTGAGTGAAACACTTTTGAGAGCGTAACCTTGTGAGGTTGAATCTTGATTTGTTTGTTGCATGCTACAGCTCTTCATTCACCGTGATTATATCTATGTCTTACATGTTACATATGTGTTATGCATTCGACTTAACTTTCAAAACTTTGTGGAATTTAATTGAGAAAGAGAATTAATCTAGGTGTTGCTTTTGTAGGAAGATTGCTTACACAAATTGTTAAGGGCAATAGAGTCGTTGTTGAAGAGTTTTTAATTTTGGAGTCTTAGTTTAGTGTATTGTTCGAGGACTAGCAATGTCTAAGTGTGGAGTATTTTGATAGTTGTATATTTATGCGTCTATTTGGTATTTAATTTAATCCCTATATTTTGTTTATTGTTACTAATTGAGTACTTTAATTTTGTTTATTTGTTTTGTAGGTTTTTGGAGAAAATAAAGAAAAATGAATTAAAAGGAGCTTTCTTAGTGCAACAAGGATTTGAATTGGGCTAGCAAAAGAAGGAATCCATATTCCCTTATGGATTAGGGGCTGAGCATGTGTACTACAAGGCATATGGGCTGGGTTAATACCCTAGCTAGCTAGGGAGTTGGACGACAAGAAGGAGAAGAATAAAAGGAAAAATAAAGGGCAAGTCAATGCATACTTGCTTGGGACATGAAGAAAGGGGAGGAAGTCGAGTTCATCACCATCTTCTTCATCTCATTTGTATCAAACTATTCTATGGATTATTTTGGTTTATCTTCCTATTTCATGAGTAGCTAAATACTTTGTTAATGGGCTATTTTGAAGCCCCATACATGAAATTTAGATAATATATACACTTTGACCTAATTTTGCTTTGTTCTTGGATGAGGTTTCTTTGTTAATTTTACATTGATGATTTCTATCTTGTATGCTTTGAGTGCACGCTTAGTATGCATATTTAGGGATCTAAATCTATGAGAATTTGATGCCTGTTGACTGACTTTGATCTTCCTCAATTTCTCTTTGGTAGAAACCAAGCTTTTTGGTTATAAGAAACCCTAAGTCTAGCAAGGCACGCCCTTAGTGTACTTGTGAAGCTTTGTAAATTCTTACACCTTTTCTAGATCATAATGCTTCTCTCTTAGTAAATCCGAGTCCATGATTTTTGGGTTCTTTGAGAGATAGTCACTGGTGATAAGCAAACATTCACCAGTGTAATCATAAGGATTAATTAATAGGTTGTGTTCTAAGCATAATTGAATCTTCCTGAGAACTTTCGTCCAATCGCATAGCATTTTTTGGTTGAGCATATATTGTCTAGATGGAGTGACAGTGGAGGAGAACATTTCCCTTAACTCTTTTGTTTATTGATTTTCGTCACTTTTTCAAAATTGATTTCCTGCATTCATTTATTTTGTTTAGTTTTGTTAGCATAGCAAATCAACTCCGAATATATTGAAATTTTACGTGGTAGTCATTCACTGTGTCTAGTATGTCCAATATTAATTTCGTAATTTTTAGTTGAGTCTAGGATAGGTAATTAAATAGGTTAGTGTCTGTAGGTCAAGTCTACCAGGAAACTGGTTTTAGTGTTTGTCTGTGTCTAACACTCAGTTTCATCAATCTTCAGTGTGTAATGACCCCTATTTACCATACTACTACATTAATAAACATTACATAATAATAGGGATATCTTTGAGAGTGTAAAAATCCTTATCAGCCTTCCATCCTAGGGTTAAGGCTTGCTCCATGATCGTTCCATCTTGCGTCATTAGCACTAGGCCAGCTCCAGCTTCCTTGTCTTTTGATGACCCATCTGTGTACAGCATCCAGTGATCTTCTCCTAGCACGTATCTTTCTCTTTCCTTCTCTCTTCTTGCTTGGACCTCTAGCTCAGGCATCATAAACTCAGCTAAGAAATTCGCCAGGGCCTGCCATTTTGTCATCGTTTGAGTCTGATACTCTATATCGTGGTGTGCCAATTCGATGGTCCACTTGGTTACCCTGCTTAAAGAGTCCAAGGTGTGTAGAATCGTTCTCAGGGGGAACTCGGTCATAACGATGATTTTGAAGGCTTGAAAGTAAGGCCAGAGCCTACGTGATGACATGACCAAAGCTAGTACCAATCTCTCCAGCTTGGGGTAGCGAGTCTCTAGGTCGAGGAAAGCTTTAGACACGTAATATACGGGTAGCTGCCCCTAGTATCTTCTTAAACCAGAGCTCCTCTCACTACTACGTCAGAAACTGCTAAGTATAAGTATAGATCCTCCCCCAGTCCAGGCTTGCTGAAGATAGGGGAGAGACCAGGAACGCCTTTTCACACAATTTTGTCCAGAGTTCCCCTTTGGTTTTCTTGAGTGCCTCGAAGAATGGCTTGCACTTATCCATTGATCTGGACAAGAATCTTCTTAGTGCTGCCAGTTTCCCATTCCAGCTTTAGATTTTCTTGACCGTGGATGGGGATTTCATCTTGATGATCGTTGCCACCTAGTCCAGGTTCACCTCTATCCCACATTGGGTCACCAAATACTCCAAGAACGTACCAGATCCCACTATAAACGTACACTTCTTGGGGTTCAGCTTTATGTCGTGTCACCGTAGGAGGTCAAAACACCCCCTTAGGTCAGACACGTGGTCTCACCTGCTCTTACTCTTGACCAGCATATCGTCTATGTACACCTCCATCGTATCCCCGAGCAGGGGATTAAACACCTTGTATACCAACCTCTCGTACGTTGTTCCTGCATTCTTCAACCCAATGGGTATTACCTCGTAGGTGTAAGCTCCTTTCTCGGTCACAAATACTATTTTTGCCACATCGTCCACTGCCATCTTAATCTAATTATAGCCACTATATGCATCCATGAAGCTAAGGAGCTCATGACCTATAGTAGAGTCCACCAGTTGGTCGATCCTACGTAAGGGGAAACTGTCTTTGAGGCATGCCATGTTGAGGTCTATGAAATCAACACAGACCCTAGGTTTACCATTCTTCTTCTTGACAAGAACCACATTAGAAAGCCATTCAGAATGTGGGACTTCCTTGACGAACCCTACTACTAGCAGCTTTTTCACTTCCTACTCAATTATCCTGTTGCGTTTAGCAGCAAAGGTTCTTTTTTTCTTCGTGACGGGCCTTACCTTAGGATTCACATGAAGCTGGTCCTCGATCACCTTCTTATCAATCCCTGGCATGTCTCGTGCCAACCATGCGAGCACATCCTTGTATTCCCTCAGTAAGTTCGTCAGGCTCTTACGCTCATCTATGCCTAGGCCTGACCCAACCCTTGCACATCGATCAGATCGATCTTGGTTAAAGGGTTCGAGCACCACATCTATGTCTAGCTCGTCGATTGTGTCATCTCGACCCCCGCTTTGTGGTTGCTATGCTGGCAGAGCTGGGGCAACTGTGTCCCTAGCCTCTCCCATTGTCTCCCTTTCCTCCCATTGTGTCCCTTTCCATACTTTTGGTGGCTAGCACCGTGCATAACCTTGTCGCAGCTCTATCTCCCATGTTGATGACAGGACCTTCTAGGGTCGGGTATTTAAGGACTTGGTGGTAGGTCGATGCGACCGCCTTCATCCTGTGGAGCCACAGCCTCCCCAGGATGGCATTATGGGGAGGATGGGGTGCCAACCACCACGAACCACGAGGTTAGGTTGGTGATGGGTGTTCCTACTTTGAGGGGAATAGTCCCTAGGGTCCTCACCCTTGATCCTTCAAATCCCATTAAGGTTGTTTGATAATCCTGGATCACTCCCATCAAGCTCATTCTTTCCACTACATCTTTGAATATAACGTTCACCGCAACTCCGCTGTCAACCAAGACCCTAGCCACTGTCATGTGTGCCATTCTGATGTTGACAACCAAGGCATCGTCGTGATCTTCCTCTTTCTTAGGGAGGTCTGCATCTGAAAACTCGACCATGTTTTTCCTGGTTCTGACCTTGGGTTTACTCTCGGTGTTGTGCCTCTTCGATTCGTGCTCCTTCTCCTTGAGGCTTACCCCCAGCTCCGTTGTCTACCATGATACAATTCAAACTGGGGAAGGTGGTATCCTCGGGGTACTCACGGGCCTGGAGGACACAGTTCAGCATTGGGTACTTCTCATCTTGGCCCTTACGTGGCGGTGGTAAGGTCTCGTTTTTCCTTTGACGTTTGCCATCATCTTACAGCATCAATGAATCTTTGAGCTTTATCTTGTAATCCTCTGTCAGGTATTCTCAGCATTACCCCTGGTCCACCAGCTCTCCACAATGTCGTTTGAGGACACTGCAATCCATCGTCTTGTGCCCGTTGGCCATGTGGTAAGCACAAATGTCCCTAAAGTCACTCTTTGATCGTCATCGGTGGTGGCCTTTTAAGCCATGGCTCATTCTTGATGTGGTGGAGTATGGTCAAAATCGGAAACGTTGTGGGGGGAATGAACATTTTTTCACCCTTATTAGCAGGCTGGTGCCCCAGGGCCTTCCTCTTGTTATCATAGCTATTCTTCCCCTGGCAAGTATTGTTGTTGCCCGTATTCCTCCACGAGCTGGTTCCACCCCTAAACGCCTTCTCTGTTGAGGAACCCCTGCTGCTGTAGGTCCTCATATATTTTACCTGAGGTTCAAGGCCTCATGATAGGCCGTGGATAAGTCTTTAGTCTTTTTCTTGATTGAATTGTTGGCCAACTCCAAGTCCATATCTAGTCCATTAATGAACGTCGTGGCCGCCACAGTATCGTCCTTGCAATCGACCATCACATACTCCTTCTTGAACCTCGTGACCCAATCCCTCAGACCCTTTTCCCGCTTCATTTTGAGAGATGTGAGGTAGGTTACGTCCTTTGTTCCCTCGGCATTGCTCTCGTACCTCTTGAAGAAGGTCGCTCAGACTTCTACAATCCTCTATCAAACCTAGGGGAATATCTCGTACCATTGCAGGGCATGGTCCTTCAGACTGGCGTGGAACATCTTGGATATCCAAGAATCGTTCGATTAGCTGGTAGCCATCACCGACTGGAAGTTCCTCACATGCTGGTATAGGTCTGAATCCCCCGACAACCTGTCGAACCTGGGGTGGCTCCACTTCTTAGGGTGCTCGGCGACTTGAATGATCTAAGCCAAGGTGTTCTAAGACATTATTCGAACCCTCTGCTCTTCCTCTGATTCCTTCTTTGACATTCATTCTTTCCACAACTTCTCAGTTTCTTGATTGGTCCGGACGTTATGGGCCTGTTGTGCCTCAATAAACTCCTCCATCATGTTCCTGAGAGTCGCGACCCCTGGAGTCTCCTATCGGTCGCCACCTCTTGTTGGTTATTCTGCTCAACCACTAGTGCTCTCTATATATCTACAGCGGGTGGGTAGGGCGTAACCAGTCCCTACTTTTTCAACAGTTCCACCAGATTCAGCAGAGTGGCCTTGACGATGGCCATGGTGCCTGCCCGCTCGTTCGTACTTCTGGCGGCCCCCTCAGTAAACGGTTGTAGAGCTGCCATATCAATCCTCATATTTGTATATCGTTCTTCAGCCTGGTGGAGGTCCTAATCGACCTTGGCCCTCCACCCCTTGACTCATTTATTCTCCTGATTGGATCCTTCTTCTTCAGTCATGTGTCCCTCTTCCACAAGGTTTCTCAGTTGAACTTGGTGCGTGAGGACGCTTCCATGTCTCGATGCCCCCATGTCGAGGGTGACTTGCAATTGGTTTTTTCCCGCTGGCGGGGTTGTCTGCTTATCATGCTCATTACTCGCGTCGGTGATGTCTTCCATGTTCTTCCGTTCACGGGAGTTAGCCTATGGTTCCTGCTCTCAAAGAAAGCACCAATTTTTGAGAGCAGATTTGTCCCACTACAGCTTAGATCCTCGTGAACCTACAAAATAAGTCGGAGCACGGTGTGGTACCATGCTCAGGCCCTCCGAAGCTTAAGCCAGAACTTTATCATCAGAATAGAGTAATGATTAGAGCAGAATAATGTTACCTGAGACCATGTATGATCGATCTTATATATAGATCTTGTTAGGTCTAAGCATACTCCTTATCGAATCAGACAACTTTACATTAGAAAATGAGTCTTTTATTAAGGAATGAATCTCCATATCCAGAGCCAATCAAATCTTACGATTACCACATACCTTTTGGCATAATACCCTGGGATACATTGTAAATCTTACCTTATTTCACCAAATGCTGCCAATCTCCCCGAGGTTCGATCCAATAGTCCCTCGTGGTTAGATTTTTCATCCTCCTCGAGGTCTGATCTTACCCTAGGATTGTCGTGTCATCGAACATTCTAGAAGCCTCTACATCGTTCCAGACACTTCCAGAAATCTCTAAATAATTCCTTATTTAACTGAAACCCTAGTCATCCAAGCCTGGGCCTATTCCTGGCCTTATCGAACCTCATCCAGAATCAGATCACCCTAGCTCATCTTTTCCCATCTCAGGGGGCCAAAACTGACTCCCACAATCATGGGTTGGGCTAGGTTGTCCTCGGCCCTAAATTTAAGGCTAAGACTGGGTTGAGCTGGGTTTGGTCAATGGTCAAACAATACGAGGCTGGGCTGGGCTGAGGCCAGAATTTATAAGCCTTAGCCTGCCCATCAAGGCTAGGCCAATATGGCTAAAGAGGCCAGGCCGGGCCGACCTCAATGGATCGGGGCAAGATGAGCCTTAAATTGAGAAAAATTAATATATAAATTTTTAATGTATTGTTATTATTAATGTATGATATGTATTTTGAATATATATTTTTTGCGGAGAGAAAATAAAAGTAATAAAGTAAAAACATGATAATAATTATAAATTATATTATGTTTTCTAATAAAAATAGCTAAAATGAGCCTGATTAGGTTTGACCTCTAGTCCTTCAAATATATAAATATATTTATATAGTAATTAAATTTGTTTATTTGAAAACAGACTGGACTTGACGAGGTTTATGAGACCAAGGCTGGGCTAGGCCAAAGAGGCTCAAATGGGCTGGGCCGAGAGGATGGGCTGGGCTTCAAATGTATAGCCCAGACCCTACCAAATTTCAAAGGAGACTGGGCCGGCCCGGCCTTGATTAAGGCTGGGTTAGGCTTCGTTCCTAAATACTGGATGGGCTAGAATGAAGTTCGAGGCCGAAGGGCCAATTGATGAGACCTACAGAAGTTATGTCAATCAACTTTATATATATGTGTATGTATATTATTTGCAAACAGTTTTTCTGTCTTTTCGATCCATGTAGCAAAGCAAGCCCTTAATTATTTGGTCGTGAGCTCACGTTGATACCAAGACTCCGAGAGTTAATCAGCTTTAAGCAAGTTAAAACTACATATGACAGAACAATGTCGTTATTCGATCAATGAACCTCCGCCTTGCACATGAGAGAGAGAGAGTTGAATGCACCACCTCTCTCTCCACACACAATTTTTTAAATAAAAAAGCTACGTGTTAACATTTGATTGGATAAAAAAAATAAACAATCAACAAGCTTCTGGTCAGATCAGCCTACCAAATTCTCGACCTTGCCCAGATTTCTCAGCCCTCTCCCACGCCAGCGACATCGCTCCGCCGCCAGAAACCCTTGCTGTCACTCTCTCTCTCTCTCTCTATCTCTCTCTCTCTCTCTCTCTCTCTCTCTCTCTCTCTCTCTCTCTCTCTCTCTCTCTCTCTCTCTCTCTCTCTCTCACACACACACACACACACACCAAAACATAGTAGCAGCAAAAGGTTCAGTTTAGGCAGCAACAACTACAAGAGCCACTCTAGCGAGTTATCTCCAACAACAACCCATTTCTTGATTTCAACATATTCCGATCCAAAGCAACAACCAAAAAAACTATAAGCCTATATCAACAGTTCAACACTCTCCTAAATTCTTAATCAAAATTGAAACGAAAAGAGCTTCCTATCAAGCAAAATCCCAAGAACATCTCCAATTGATAAATCATCCACAAAACCCATATAGCAAATTCACAGAATCAAAATTTGCGACAACATAAAACTCATAACTTTACTTCCAATTTTGGTATACGCAAATCACAAAGCTTTCTAATCCCAAATTCAAACTGGGTTTCCAACTTTGATTACGTGATGAACACAGATAGTAAATTCACAGATTCAGACTAAATTCGCTGATACACCACTTGAACAAGCGAGATGGGAAACTCAAAAACCATATCAAAATTGAACTACAACTAGAGCCTCTATCTTCGGAAGAGAGGGCGAGTCAAGATCAAGATTCTCAAAGGCTTCACTACTACAAAAAGTGCTTCAGACAATTGTTGACAAACAACTAAATTTTGAATTTTTGTTGTCCCAAATATCAGACAGCTGAGTATAGTTTTTTCAATTATATAAAGATATTTTAAACCATGAATAAGTTCTTTGAAAATATTTGGAAGATTATGAAAGAGTACAGACCACTGAAATAAGCCTTTCAGTTGTCAAAACTTTTTGATAAAAACATTGAGACAACAAATTTAGAATTAGTTGTCTAAGGTGTTATCATACTTACAAAATATTCAAACAGCAAATATAAGATTTAGTTGTCCAAGTTATTATTTGACAACAATCATAAGTGTTAGTTCTTATACAAACTTATACGAAAGAAGAAAGAACGAAAAACCTAACATTTTTTTTGGTAAAAGACAAACCTAATATTTTGACCTGTGTAATTCATTTGACTAGGTTAAGTTTAATACCTGGGTAAAATAATAGAAACTTATCACCTCTCTCTCTAGACTAGGTTAAGTTTAATACCTGGGCAAAATAATAGAAACTTATCAACTCTCTCTCTCTCTCTCTCTCTCTCTCTCTCTCTCTCTCTCTCTCTCTCTCTCTCTCTCTCTCTCTCTCTCTCTCTCTCTCTCTCTCTCTCTCTCTCTCACTCAGTTTCATCTTTGGCTGACTCTCTCTCTCACCACCGATGTGAAGCCAAATAAGATCGGAGCCCAAAATTTACCTTCTCCTAACCACCCGCTGTTGTTTGCTTCATCCGACCTCGCATCATTGTCTGCCTTAGACCATTGTTCCATCTCCAACCCTAGATCTCGCCTCCTCCCTAAGCTTTGGTCTCCAACATCCTGCGTTTCAACCATACGCGCCAAGCTCCCTCTGATCTGTCCGTTGTGAGTCACCTCAGCCTTCTTTAGCTCAGGCTCGTCATGCCAACACCCATTGCCGATGATGCTGAGACAAACCCTACCAAGTTATTCTATCAGTCCTGTCGACCTCTGGTTAGGTCCAAGTCTTCATTTTGATGTTGTAGCTCCTCCATACCGATGATCTCGCTGCACCTCTCTCGCCACCGCGACGTCACACCTCCCTCGACACCGCCACGCCGATTGGGCTCTAGTGGCTTGGCCTCCTGCGGTGCTGAGAGCTCTACCTCGACCAGATCTACTGCGACGAGGACTGATTTTCCCCGCGCGTCTTTGTCCCACATGTAAAGCCCATGTCCGTCTGCGTGCCCTCTCTAATCTCATTAGGTAGTTAACGTATTTTTATCTAGATTAGTGATCTAAGTTTGAGGTTTTTGTAAATGAATTTGAACTAATTGGAACTATTATGGCGCTAAATAACCAATTTGAATTTGATATTAATTTTAGTAGAATTAGGCTATATTTAATGTCGTGTATGTTTAATGGAATGAGGTTTCAATAGCCAGTTTCTTAATCTGTAATCTGAAATGCATCAAGTATATAGAAACTTGTAGTCTAACAAGTGTTGGGAAAATATGCCCCTACACACTTTGCGCACTAAGGGCTAGCCCATAAGTATATAGAGTTTTTCCACCCACAAGTATATCAGGTCAAGTTAATAGTATTTATCAGAAGTTGAGTGTCGAACCCACGAGGATTAGCCACTATAACTCCTTAGTTCGAATTGATTAAGCACTTAAACTACAGCTAAACTAAACACTAACTTGATACTAAACTAAAATAAAATGCGAGGATGTATATCTCACACTAGTAAGTCCTTTGGAGACTTGGCATTACAAGGGGTGATTAGACTACAGTGAGTGATTATACAAGTTGATTGATTGATTATATTAAAGCAAGGAAATTAAAATCGCAATGAATTCACAAGAAAGGAGAATGGTTGACTAGGAAAATCTTCGCTAATCAAATGATGCTCAAACAATGTCCTGATTTATGAAGGTGGATTATTAAACTCTGTTTCACACAAATTGATGTCCAAATCGTGATTTTTTGAGTCACGTTTGGTTTTGAACCCAAGTTCTGAGGTCGTTTCAGAATCTAGATGACTTGAGCCCAACTTTAAAGCATTTAGTGAATCGGGATCAAGACCTAAGCCATTTCAGGCTTACATCTGGACCGAATATCACGTGAGTGAAGTCAACAAGCATAAAATGTGATACATGTGGAAGGTTCCCCTTCCTGAACCTCTTTTGGATGACCTAGGAGATAGTCTAAGTGAATATCCCAATTCGCACCATTTTGAGTTACAAGTTGAAAGACTTATCTAGTAGCCACAGTAACCTCTCAATTCAATGTGTGCTTATCTAAAGTCCCTCAAGTCTATTAAGACTCAAGGATGCTCTAGTCCTTGCTTAGTGCTAAGGAAACCAAATCTTAAGGTAAACCCTTTCAGAATAGACCATAATCATGTTTACATGCTCATCTAGCCTTAGGTGAGTAGCTAATTCAAATGAGGTCTCATTTTTAGTCTCTTCATACATATATTAACTTAGCTAGGGTCAATACATGCATAGGTGAAACCAATCATGAAGCTCAAGCATATAAACATCCACAAACACAAAGTAGCTCATTCATAAACATGACTTCACAAAACATACAATAAAAACATAAACTATACATAAATCAATGCACCATTTGTTCACATCACATGGCTAGGGTTGAACCCTAGCCACCCAAATGTAACTACTCACTACATATGGTAAATATAAAGTTTAGATACATAGATAAGAGTCAATAGGTACAAGAGTTAACCGAAGAGTCCCTTAAGCAAAGCATCTAAGCTCTTCAAGTCCCTTCTTCACTTCTTGGCTCATTTCTTGCTTCTTGGCTCCACAAAGATGATGAACCCACCTTAGGCTAGGGTGAAAAGGGTAGAGATGAGAGTATGGTGGTGGCGATGGAGATTCCTAGGACTTTTGGTGGTGCTAGAGTGAGTTTTAGAGGTGGAGGAGAGTGCTAGAGGGTATGGGTAAGGATGAGAGCTATATAGAGAGACTAAAACTATGTAGAAGTAAGAAATGAGGTAAGATATATGTATGTGATGAGGGGAGCTCGACCAAAACAATCTAGGGAAGATATTTTGGTGTTTTAAAATTCAAAATTAGATGCTTAGAGATGATCCTAAATTTTAGGTTTTTAGGTGGTCCAAATGTGTGACTCATGCCAAGTTATATGACTTGTATTTGCATCTATCTCTCAAAATATCTTCTTTGTGCGCTTGGAATCTTGAGGCCTTGGCCCTAAATTGACTTGATCTTACCATTGACCGGTGATGACTTGTCAGATTTGACCGTTGATCGGCCGGAGTTAACCGTTGACCGGTGTTGACTTTTTGTCATTTTCTTGCTTTTGCTCCATCTTCTCTAAGGGCTTCGAAAATGCATTCGACTTCTCCAAAAAGTGATTAATTTAAATCTTTTAGAGTGTTTCTGTGCCAACTCCCACTTTCCTAGCATAAGTAGAAAACATTATTAAAATGATGCTTTATTGATAAAAGGCAAGCAATAAGCATGGCATTAGGGACATAACTAGCGCATAATTATGAGTCTAACAACAAGTTAAATCGCATAGATTAAAAAAAAATATTGACCTATGCCTGCTGCAAATGCCAGAAGTTATATGAGCATAAGATTCCCAAATGCTTCAGTTCAAAGTGACATGAAGTTGTCTCTTTTCAATATTGTCATTGGTACTTGTGACAAGCCTAAGATTGGAGTTGCCTATAAGGATGAGGATAAAATGCCTTATTCAGTTCAGTTTGGAATTGGGAGGAAAACTGCTTTAATATGAATACCTTATTTTATTTAAATGTTTAATCCCCAATTTATGAAAAATAAAAAAAATCATTAACTTGCAAATTAGAAAATGCATAAAAATAAGATTCTTCTAGTGTTGGAAAAAAAAAATCTTGCTTATGCTTAATAAATATACTCTGAAGTGTTGAATTGTTATAATTCTTGCAATTTTATGCTTATGTTTATGTGTTGCTACAGATTGGAAGGCTTGTCATCTATTGCCTTGAAGCGCATTGGTGATGATCTTGGGTGGGTTTGCTCGTAGGTCAGCTGGAGAAGATGGACGGGTCCTGACTCCTGAGCTCTGAAACTTTGGTTAAAACTTCAAGTGGATATTTCTTGAATGATTTTCATTTGGAGCGGTTCTTCTGTCTCATGTGTATTCTCAGTGGGTTCTACTTCTTATTTGAAACCAATGGCATGACCACACTTGAATCCTATCAAAATGATCTCTCTTATTTGAGGAGGAGCTCGAAAACCCAGTTTGTGATCACCTGCCTCTCAACTGGTTAGAAAACTCATAATCTTAATATTCTCATACTTGGTTAATTAACCCACGAACAACTCATTAGTTCATTCCCTCTCACAAAACCCAGAATGCTAATAGGACTGGCAAAGATTTCAAATCCAAGGTTATGTTATGTTGGCCAGAAATCATTGTAAGCTAGGATCCAATTTTTAGATTAATGACTGAGACTTTTTTTAAAAGATGTGGAGAGAGGTGGTGCATCCAAGATTAACGAGAGAGAGAGAGAGAGAGAGAGAGAGAGAGAGAGAGAGTGTGTGTGTGTTGTAAACAGAGTAAGAGGGAGTATTTGTTGGAGTGAATCATACTCCTAGTAATATTAGGAGGTGTATATTCTAAAATTGATTAAGTGTAAATAGTTTCCTTGTAGATTTGTAAGTATTTGTGTATATGTCCCAATTCAAGAGTGATCAATATATCAGAAAATTCTCCAAACATCCGTGTTCTATTCTCCAAACATCAAGGTTATCTTTGACCTGACAAAGAGGGGCCCGGACCCGTCGACTGAAATTTGACCCGTCGAAACTAAAGTGGTTCAACCCGTCGAAAATACTCAGGTTAACGGGTCTGTTCCAGGTTCTAGAAGTGTTCGTCATGTTGAACAAGTGTTCGACCTGAAACCATTTGAGCGCATATCCCACATAACCCTTGCATCTTTATGAATCTAAGTCAGACCCAGTCTAGATATTCCAAAAAATTAAGTGTCAACAATAGAGTTATGGAAGCTTACGAGCAACTGGCATAAACAAAAAGTATGCAAACAATGTAGCTCAACACTAAGATCACCAAAAGAAATGAGATGGATTTCACTTGATAAGGTTGCACAACACTGAAGCACACAAAACCCATACTCAAATTGTCAAAACAGTAAACAAATTACACTAACTCCTCTCTAACAGCATAGCAAATATAGAAGACAACAAATATCATCTGAGTGAACTCTAAAAGTAAACCAAAACTCACAAACTCACATCAATTACTTAAGGCATATTAAACCAAACTAACTAAAGAATGGAATATAGAAGCAGAAGCATACCCAACCATGCTAAACAATCTACAAAGCATATAATGCATTCCAATATATCCAACACATGGAGCAAATGCTTAAGCTTTTTAGCCAAACAAAATTAAGCTTTAACAAATCCTTCAAGCACAAGTCTCTAGAGTAAATCTTTTTAACAAATTTAAGTGACTGAACTGCTATCAGCGAAAGTTTCCAGAAAAAATAAACACAAAAAGACAATTGGATCTAACAGAATAAAAGAAAGGTAGGCTCACACACACACACACACAGAGAGAGAGAGAGAGAGAGAGAGAGAGAGAGAGAGAGAGAGAGAGAGAGAGAGAGAGAGAGAGAGAGAGAGAGAGAGAGAGAGAGAGAGAGAGAGAGAGGAGACGAGATTGAATAAGAACTTACGGAGCAGAGGATATCAGTAGTGGCTACACAAGAAATAAAAAATAAACCAGGGCAGCAGACAGATGAGAAGGATCTAGAGATTTACACTGTAGAAGCAATGAATTTATAGAAACACAAGCACATTGTCAAATTGGAGATGAGATTCATAGTTTAATTAGAGTGAGATATGAGAGCATGCAATTTGGTACCATAGAAATCTCGGAGGTGGTGGAGTAATCATGGTCGGGGGCTTTAGAGTCAAAGGAGCAACGGACAAAACTGGCAAAGTCGGAAGAGGAGAAGAGGTTGGACTCGAGTGTGTAAATGACCAAGTCTGGGCTCGCGTCTCAGGCCGAGGTCGAGACGACCAGGTGCAACGGTGCATCGTCGAGGCGCTGCGAAGCTCGAGGACGACGACATATGTGGTAAAAAAATACTCAGTTGTCTAACATTTAGGACAACAAACATTGAAAAATTTAGTTGTTTGTCCACAGTTGTATGAAGCACTTTTTGTAGTAGTGAATAGTGCTTGTTTGGGTTAGGTGTTTTGAGCAAATTGTTGTGGATTGTCTTTTACAAATTTTCTAGATTTTTAGTTTTTTAGTTATGTTTATGTTCTTTTGTTTTTGGGATCTAGTTAGATATTGTTAGTGTCATTAGCTTATGTGCAACTTTTTAAAATTACGTGATTCATTGGTGTTGATATACATACCATAGTCGAGTGTTTAGGGGTACATTTATTCATTTATCACGTTTTTGGAGATAATCTTACGACACAAGTAAGCTTGATAATATTGAGCTTAGTGAATAAAAAGAATGGCAATGGTTTCTAGCTTTTTTCCATATTTGTATTTTTCAGCTGAATTCTGTTGGAATTTATTAATATGTCCGATTTTCTGGTTGTTTTTTTTTTAAAACACAATCTTCTCTAGCACCATTTGCACTCATTGTTTTTCTTAATAATTCTAGGTCCAACACAAACTTTCATATGGGGCTGAATAGCAAATTTGACATTTTAGCCTCTTTCTATTCATTTTTATAATTCAACAAATACATTAGCAAAATATAGGATTTTCACATCTTTAATGTTCATGTGACATGACATATTACTACTGAATATTGAATATTTGTCGTAAATAGGCGAGATAGTTTAATTAGTACATTTAAATTATAGAATATGTTGTTTATATTATTATTTCACACTTAACTGTAGGGTTCTACCAGCTAGTAGCTAGAAGTCGATGACTGACTACTGTCAATTTTACACAAATATCTAGAATCACTAACAAACCATCACTTTGTGTATTAGATCTATGTAATTGACAGTTTCTCTTTAATGTCAACATAATCATATGATGCTTAATTTTATGAAATTGTATTAATAATGTATAATCTAATATTGAAACATAATTCTTTATAACACAAATCACAACGGATCACCATACTTAACGATATATACAAGTATGTTGAAATTAACACTCATGCATGTTTAGAAGAAATGTTTCTAATTTTGACTAGAAATGAAAAGACCGATCCTAATTTAACTAGTAAATTTAAATTAAGTCCTAACGACTAAGCATAATTTAGGAAATTCTGTAAAAATTTTGACATAACTTCCTTTGAAAATTGATCAAACAACCCAAAAACCTACAAGAAGAGAACCCTTCTGACCAAAATTCTCAAAATCAAACTGTGGACCACCGATTTTCTATACGGATTTCTCAACAAATATGAAAAATTAAAATCAGAAACTCAACTCAGGAATTTAAAACATATTTACAATGTGCTGGTTCTGAATACAAACAAAAAATAAACTCGACTACTACTCGAGTAACTGAAAATAATCTAATACAACTGGTATTCAGAGCGACTTCTATAAATATATATAATATAGTCTGACAGTAAACTGGAACCTATTGAATGAAGAGCTGACAGGTAGACTCAAAGCCTTCGACGACACCACACAAACTCAAGATTTATACTGCAGTCTAAGCAACAGAAATCGAAACGTCCATGGAAAAGCATTAAAATATAAAACGCTAGAGTGAGTGGAAAAAAATAATATAATTTGTGTAAAACGATAAAACTGTAATATCTTATTTTTTTCGCTGATTTCCGTTAAATAATGCGAGTTCCAATCTAATAAACTGAAATACTATGGACGTGGTCGTTCAGAGTGTTTATTCTAACCCAAAATGACTATATGTATGAAAAGTAAGGTGATGAGATCATTTAGGGTGTTTGTCCTAACCCAAGACAATCTGGGTCAGGCAGGGTGTTTGTCCTAACCCGGTTTGACCGGCTATTCGATGATAAGCCAAAGAGCTAGGGCATCAATGCGACTAAATAAAAAATCACAAAGTAAACCTCCAAATAAATGATCTAAAAATATATCCTAAAGTGTAATGCATAAAAACATGAACTCATTATCGAATGTGAAAATAAAGGTCCACTCACAAATCTGCGACTATTGCTGGGGTCCGACGGAATTCCCTTCACTCTTGGGGTCGCGATCACCATGTCCTATAAATACGGATCATGCGTTATCAGAATATGTGTAAAACTATAGAAACTAGCCCTAAAAATAACCATGAAAGTCCCATCGAAAAATTTCACAAGTCACCTCACCGGAGCTCCGACGTCGACGTCGACGACGACGCATGGCCCACACGTGCCTACGGTAAACTTTCTCCAATTGGGGAGTTCGAACCCTCATTGGGAAGTTCTCAACGAGCCCTACCACTTCCATAACTGAACCGAGGTCCAATTCGACAATGCTTGGTCAGAATAACCTAAAACAGGCCGAAAAACCTATTTCTGGCGACCGCTACCAACTGCAGTGATCGACCGCTCAAAACACTCCTTTCCTCAAGACCAAGCAAACTCCTAAGCCTACACTCCCTAACTCAACCTCACGTGGCCGAAATCTCCCTCAAAAGCCATGGACTGAAATCGGCCGAAAAACTTCGTGGCGTCAAAGCTTCGCCATGAAGCTTCGTCGGACCACGCAACATACCCATTTAGACTCAAGAGGGGGAGAACTTAAAATCCCCCCACCCTCGACCCCCAATACTCGTTGGAGCACCGTCACCGACGGCGGCTCCTCCCACGGGATAAAACCGATTCGGGAGACCCTAAAACCTGCATAAATCCCAAAAAAAATCACACCAAACAATCAAGGAAGCAAAGACTTTTGATTCCTTACTTGTTTCGTCCCCGAAGGTGGCCAGAAACTCTGAGTCGGGTCAGATCAAATATTTCAGGTCGGCGGAGGTGGAAACGAGTCGAGCCGAACGGAAATTATGATTTTCTAAAATACAAATTCAAAAAAAACCAATTTATACCCTTAAGCAGCTGGCAAGATCAACCGTCCAAAATTGATATGATCAAGATCCAATGACTGAGATTAAACCGACCTAAAAATTAATTAATTTTCATATTTTCTCCTACCGACTTCCAATAATCACTAAAAAATACTCGCTTATCCGAAAAATTTCCCGAAAATTCCTATGAGTTTGAATTAAATACTCTACAACTTTCATGAAGAAAGTCAAATCAAATTCTTGCCTGGTGAAAAATTTGTTAATAACCTCGATAGTGCGACTAATCTGCGATAAAACTTAATACGATTCGATAAATGTGTAATTTCAGTTCGGGTCATTACAAGTAAAATGTTTTCCGGTTTAACTAAGAATGACATGGTGAAGCTTCCGGAAGACTCTTGGATTAGATTGAATACAAATTGGGCCAACCTCATTCAGAAATTAACTCAGCATCCCATTGGGCAACCCACATTGAGCCCACATGTGGAGAATACAAAACCTGGTAAGAGAAGGATTCTCAACTCTAGAAGAAAAAAGTAACATGTGCAAACCAGTTCACTTCAACAGACAACGACGAATTTCTCAGAACAATTTAGAAGGCATATGATATATGGTTGAAAAGTTATTGAAGTCTATTTTCCAACATACTAATATCACAATTTTTGGAGACCTTTAGCTCCCAGAAAGCCCATTTTAGTGAGATAAGACCAGTCTTCTCAAGAAGATCAAAGAATCCTTATTCAACTAGAAGAAACCTTACCTCATTGCCTATATAGAGAGGCTTGACATTCAGTTTCATCATCTCTCTTTCTCTGAGTCAAAGCTCGG